>JAHKQU010000014.1:5000000-7500000 GCA_020383195.1 Neomicropteryx cornuta
TTTAGAGAGTAAATATGTTTATCCGTGACATTTATAAAATTTATAAACAAAAGTTATGATAATAAAATCTATCTATCTTGACTGAGCCGTCCCCGCACTAAAGTAGTCTTTCTTTGTGATGATGTAGTCATAAATTATGTCTATACTTTGGCTTTATCAATAGATTTGAAAATAAATAGCTATTTTACATTAAATTCTAATTAAAACATTTACTACAATGTACATAATATATATTTTCTCAATAAAATATTTTTATAAATATAAGAATAATAAGCTATATTTTTTTTACAATCTTTATCTTATCCTTAAATTTCTGGTAATGTAGGTGACGATAATTTATCATTCTTTATAATCCCACGTGGGGCCTAATTTGTCATTTTTTAAATCCTTACTTTAGGAAAGGTGCCATACAAGTTTTTCATCACATGCTTCTTACTACATTTTTAATGAAAAACTGATACTTTAATAAAATAATTACAACCCACTATGTCCACTTTTAACCATGTTACTCACCGTCAGGAGCTCTTCCCTCTCCATGACGTTTAGCGAGTAACTGCATGGCGGTTTGATCGAGGGTCAAAACACTGTGTTACTGGGCTGGTTTTATTATCCCAAGCTGATATTAAATAGTATTCTGAAAAGTAATTGTGATAATCCAATATTATTTTAATAATAAAAGGGAATCTGTATGCGATGTATATATATATATATATATATATATATATATATATATATTCTGGAAGTCTGTTGACTTGTTTACCAGATACAAGTATATTATATGACCTCGCTGCTTTAAGTGACGAATTTAGTATATTTTAACTCCCTTTTTAATTTAACATACTTAAGGAACAAGATCGTAACTCATTTTGTCACAAAATTTAACAATGATTTGGTTCGGAGATAAAATTCTAAAAACAACTTTTTTATAATAATTGGAGTGCGGACTGGTGTTAAAACAATTTCTCTAAACGTAGTGCAGTAATGTTTATTTAACGTTATGATTTGATTAAATAACATTGTAACCCTATATACAATGTTTTTCATAAATCGTATAATTTACTCTCAAATGTATGTTTTGCGTTACTAGTAATGAGTAATAAATTTTGAAATTCATAAAAACAGATTATTTTTTGTTGATGCATTTATTTGTAATATTGTTTGATGCACTATAAAAACACTCATAACACAGAAAAATACAAAATAATAACATATAACGTATATTATTAGTAACTATTCATCAAAATAATTAGGAACCCACTCAAAACAAAGTTAATTTTTTTATACAAATGACCTAGAAACTAACCAAACAAATTCAAGAATGTTAAAACAATGATACTAAATTGAACTGAAATAGTTTCTGGCGGGAGATTCAATTTGCATAAGTTATTTAATCTTTATATTTTGTTATTGTTATTGAAATGTTTGTTTCCTGCTACTATTTGCTAATTTCATTAACTCATCTCTTTATTGCATTTATTTTGATCATGTTCAGATTCTATATTTTATTCAGGGCCAACTTCACTTTTTAATTGCACGACTCATTCTTGTGAATCTATTTTGCTATGAGTATTACGTACAAAGTTTGACCGTTACTGTAATTATTTCTATGCTATAACTGTGCTTCGATTAGTTCAGGAAACAACATTGTATCATGCGCAATTTTGAATCATGAAAATTTCCAATGATAAACATTACGAGTAAAGATGCGATTTCGTTCTACGGAAATACAAAGTGTGACTAGCTTGAAAAAAAATTGTAACTAAACTTTCGATCATATTCACTGGTCTATTCCTCAAGCTATTAAAAAGTGTATGAAAATAACATGACTATAATTTAATAATAAATTTATTATAATTATTTCTTAGAGAAATCATTTCATAGATAGTAATTTTTTACTACTTTATGGGGAAAATATTTAGATACAAGCATTAAATAAATGGACATATCTTATTCCTTTATATTGTATATTTTTGGGTTAAAGGATAAAAATAAATATCTTAAATAGAAAAGCAGTGGAAGATTTTTTAATTATTGTAATAATACAATATTTAGTATTAAATATTATTACAAAGATCAGAATTGCAAATAAAGATAGAAAATACACAATGTCAAATTCATCATATTATGAACTATGGATGTACCTAGTAAGAGTTACGAATATAGCATTATTCTTGTAACAATATTAAATTATTCCTAATTATTCGTGCAATAGCTTGTCGTAAAAACTATAATAATCTTTTGGAATGACCGTTTTAAAAGAATTGTAATGACATTAAATTTTCTTGATGGTAAGAAAAAAGTGTCTTGATGTCAAGGTCATTGGGACTCCGATTTTGCCATTATGGTAAAGGCTTCCATGAATCGTTGAAAGACAGCTTTAATTGCAATGATGCTCTTCTGGTATCATTAGGCCTTGATATTATTGACACCTGGATCTTTAACGTTTTTACCTGGTCTGATTAAAGAGTAGTTTGCTAGTTGGAAATTTTTTTGAAAAATGTGTGGTCTACTTATTTTACATTATACTGGTGCCGTTTATCAATCCCCCCTTGCTTCATAGTTTTGATAAAATCTGCGGAAGCAAAAATTTCAATATTTTCATTTTTTATCCTCAATTGTGGAATTTTTTTTACTCACAATTTAGCGGCGGACGTTAACGCGTTAATCATAATAAATGAGGATACATTAAATACGATTTTAAAATAGCCTACTACTTAAATAGCCACAAAATAACTGCGTGATTTGTAACTGAACTCATCACATTTTTTGGTGCCGTAAAAGTAAAAGTATCATAAAAGATAAGCCTGATGTGAGTTGACCAATAAAATATAAATTGTTTTTGTTCACAAATAAAATGAAGTATACTTATTTCGCATTGTTGTGATATTGACAATGGGCTATCATTAGCATTACTTTTTCGGCCGTATCCGGCATATTCCAATGGGCTATTTGCAGTTGTCAAAGTAACTTGCCTGCACTAAAACCCTACCCTCGCTCTCTCTCTCTCAAAAACCATCTTACTATGTGGACATGTGCGACGTGCTGTGGCCGGGTGTGAGAACTGGCTTTTATTCCCCA
Source organism: Neomicropteryx cornuta (assembly GCA_020383195.1). NCBI lineage: Eukaryota > Metazoa > Arthropoda > Insecta > Lepidoptera > Micropterigidae > Neomicropteryx > Neomicropteryx cornuta. The sequence goes on from JAHKQU010000014.1 coordinate 5,003,079, forward strand.
AGAAGAGAGTGCACTCCTCGGGACACAGCTTTAGGCCTATTGTGAGGGAACTGCTAAAATTGTGTTGGTGAACAGTAAGAAAATGCACATCTCGTGTCAGAAAATACGTGCCTACAGAGATTGCGAGTTCAATATCTATGAACTTAGTTGAGTAATTTACAACCCAATAGTATTGTTTAATTGGTACTCTTCGTAACATCATACTATTATATTATTTTTGCTCAATTTAATATTTTTTCATAATTATGTTTATCTTTGTTAAATAAAATCTCGTAATAAATTATATTTACAAATTGGACTTTTATTTTTTATTTTCAGTCTTATGATTTATTATAGCAATTACTATGGTTTTATATAAATATATCATCCAAAATCAACGCCAGTGTCCAATAATTCCCGAACGAGTATCGTGGCTTTTCTGGGTAACACCCGCAAAAGGTGCCCTAAGAAGACAAGATGACCAGGTATGGAGACCTCTACGTAGTTCCTCCTCACACTATCAATAATGGCTCTTGCAGCTGAAGACGAGTCCATTGTTCCGAAATAACTAGGAATTCTGTAAAGATAAATAATTTTATAAAGTTTTTATTAAAGATAGAATAGGGCCAGAGAAGATAGTAGGACAAGATGTACGATCATGAACTAATTGTGATTAGTTATAAAGATAATGTTATTGCTAGCAAAATACTAATGTAACTCTTAAATGGCGAGGGGATAGGAGGGTCGCAAAAGAATTGATGCTCTAGAAATGTGGTTGGTGCCGACTCTTTAAAGAATGAATACATAAAACTGACAGGTCACCGTATAAACGCTTTGATTCAGCAAGCCCTGAAAGTCAAACATATCTCTTATTCAGCTATGGATTATTAACACCATATGTAACATTAACGATACACCGCGGTCTCTCAATAAAAGCCAGTGTATCTTTGAAGATACATTTTCCTCTCCGACTGGGCAAGCCGGAGTACTGCTCAGTATAAACTGTTTCATACATTTTATAGCGCTGGCCCGGGAGAATATGATATTAGTTTAGGTTTATTTATAAAAAAACATAAGATCATCCAATCGCTCCACAAAAAAAATATTTTAGCGTCGAAGGCGGTGTTCACTATGAGTTCTCACCCACCAGACAGAGACGCCGGAAAGAACCTCCACTACTACTTAGAAGTAATGAAAATTCTAATAAAAAATATATGAAGAGACCAGATCTTTGGAGAAGCAAGTTGTGGTTCCTTCCCTGTAACAATAGTAATATCCACACATCCTTGCTCATTTGCAAGTTTTTTACCATAAATTTGATCCGTTTACTTCCTCAGTCACCCTATTCTCCTGATTGTTTTTGTTCCTAAAACTAAAATCAACATTAAAAAAGCAGCATTTTAAGCTTTAATATGAAATTCGATGGAAGCCCTAAAAGCACTTTTTCAAACAAAATTTCAAAACTTTTTGGAGAAGTAGAAGGGAAGGAGCGTAATAGTGTAATAATATTAAAAAAAATAAAGTGTAATCTTACCGCAAACGAATATCATTTGCATCATTGCCGTCAATGATAAATGGATAGATATGAACTATGGTGACATAGACTCCATTTTTTCTGCTCAGCCGAATATCTTCCATTAGAGACTCCACAAGACCTTGAACTGCAAATTGGGACACGCTGAGCGGCAACTGGGACTTGACATGACTCAAGCCGGCCACTGACGTGAGGGCTACAATATGTCCATGATTTAACTTCTTCATGTCGGGCAGAAACGTATCTGAAAGCTGTAGATGGTATAAATGGAATATATATGATTCATTGACATATTTTTCTCCATTCTGCTATATGGTGTTTAAATTGACAAAAGCCTTAGAGAAAAGCCTTATTTTAATAGAATCAAACCCTGAAACTGGAATACTTCAATCGCATTATGAAGGGCAACTAGTGCTGACTTTGAAATCAGTTAAACAAGGGAAAGGAGATTAATATTTTTAAACTTTATAGAAAAACAAAAAATGAGTTTTGGATGGATCACAAGAATGGCGATAGTACACCCAAATACCATACACCCGCTAGCAGCCTTAGCTTCTAAAGTTACATTTAAGAGAAGAGTTCTGATTGGTGAGCATGTACTAGCTCCATCTTATTGTGGTTGTGTCTATGACTCACTTAAACTTTTTATTATAATAACTGGAGGTATTGTCAAAGGAAGCCTTAATTAAGAAGGCATTAAGGGTAAACTGTACGAATGCAAGTATTGTATATAAGCAAGAACAATCCAAAAGAAATTTTTGCGCCTACTTGTCACGAATATCAGAAGCCATTATGCAACTTTAGTATCAAAATCATCCTAGCTAAAACATCAGTACCATAAAACTTGACTGTGTAAAATGCCTCTTTTGCACTTGATGGTACTACTTGTTTTATTCACAATATTTTTCAACTATCGTCTATTATTTAATACCTCTTTTTATATCAGTACCAGAGAGCATGTGGCACGCACTAATAAAAAAATATAAATATTGAGGTGCATTTCTTTACCCAAAAATGTGAGGTCACTGCAAGATCCATTGTCTCATGAACATCAATAGGTGGCGCAGTTAGGAGAGTGCGTGCACTCGGAATGCCACAGCAATGATATATCATGGTAACATAACCAATCTCTCTCTTAATCCATGTCGCCATATGCAATACTTTATTTTTGTCCGTTACATCACAAATGTAGGTCCAAACCTTGTTTGACCTACTCTTGCTCTTTATGTGCAAAACTGCTGATTCATTTCTCTGATTATTTATGTCAACGCATATCACTCTAGCGCCCATCTTAGCCAACTCCATCGCTACCTCTTTTCCCACACCTCTACTAGAGCCAATGACCTGTAATTTTTAATTATTTTATTGTGATAATTGTATCATATTTAGTTAAATCTATAGCATTTGGGTATTGCTCTACTTACCGATACCAGTAATATCACACCACTGATCAAAATATAAAAATAATGGATATGTGATTAATATGATGGATTATGGTTTTATGAAATGATTTTATGAGTGACTTATGTATGAAGTTGATTAAAATGAAAATAATGGAAACGTAAAAAATGTAAAAATTAAAGCACATGCTTAGTGTCATAAAACCATAATCCTTCATCTTAATCACATATCCATTATTTTTATATTTTTTGTTAAATATCATCCTTTTCTTATTTCATCAAATTAGATGGTTACATAATATTTGACCAATATTTTACACTAAAGAGGACAGGTGAGAGTAAAATTGCATTTTTATAAAACTCAGCGCTGGGTTTAAACCAACATCCTGCGCTCTCAAGTACAAGTCTCTTTAGTACCTTTGTAATTATTTTGGTAACCTACGCTTTATCAAAAAAACTTTTCTAAATTTTTCAATATTGTAAAAGAATGTAATATTTATTTTTTTAGGTGATTTGCCGCTATTAAAAATTTAAGAGCTAGATACACCAGTAATTTTTGCGAATGACCTCATAAATGAACCTGGCGGTTGGTTTTTAGCAAGCGGCCGCTCTGCCGCTCGCTGTAAGCCAAATGGTGATCTACAAGCGGTGCGAACGTAGTAACTTTCGACTAATCTCTTACCTTCTAAACTATGGAGTTTATGCCCTGTGACATTCATTTTCAAAAATTGCTGGCGTATATCTAGCCCTTAATAATAAAATAAAAACATGTCAAATGTCACAGTAGTTTTACCATTTAGATACCAATCAGTTGGTTACATTAATTGATTGAAAAGGAAATTATTTAAATATCCCCTAAAACAAATAAAAAATGGATGGTAAACTAAACCAAGATGCTAATGTTAATGTTTTCATTTTTTTCTCAACCACTCTTCTATGTATTTTTTTTTATATTGAGTCATAATATCAGCCCTAATTCATTTTTGGCATTTCCGAAACAACATGTATAGCAATTGATAAAAAAATCTCTTTTGGTTAATTAGCTTATCTAGCTTATCTTTTCAAGGCATAGCAAACTAGACAGGTTAGATGACCGTAATAGGTCTGTGACCATGTCGTATTGTTTACATAAAGTGAAATACCAACTTACCAAAGCAATTTCATCTTTGAGCGATTTCATGGGTGGAGGTTTCACAAACTCAACGACTGCCTGCAAAATGGCCATAATTGAATAAATCAAAATCCAACCAACGTCCAAAGTTAAAATCAAGGCTGAATAAGCACGAAGCAACATTCTAATTGGATAAAATAACTTTATTGTAGTTATTATTGATTCAAAACCATCTACGGCTACCTGCAAACAATATACCTTTTAAGTTATAAAAATCATAATCAAGTTTTGACAGCTAAATAATTAAAAATAAAGTACATAATCGCTTTTCAACAAAGCAGGCATGCTTATGAGAATAGCCACAATCACAAATGGAATTCGTTTTCTAATTAACATTATTATCTTTTCATGCCTCCGGTCAAAGAGATAAGGGAAAATTATAGATAATGCTATTGACGTTTTGGCCCATCATATTATTTTAGGAATTACATATTGTTAGTTTATTTAATGATTTTATCAACAGACTTACAGGAAAAATAAATCTTAAAAAATCATTTAAGTATTTAGCAATTAACTTTTTAATGGCCGATAGTTTAACTGGAGAGCTATTTAGCAAGCATGACCAAGTTGCATTATGACCAATTAAGAGGCATTTAAGTATATTGTTCTATTTCTCGTTTATCGTTTTAAAATCGTTTATCTACCAAATAAAAATCGTCTGTAAAGTGGGCCTAAGTAACCCAGGTAAGCACACCTATAAGTCACAAACACGTTAGAGCATTTTTTTTTGCTCTGATTCGACTGTGCTTAGTAATTAGTGTATTTTATCAATTAATGTAGCTAATATATCTTAAATTAAATAATGCAAATAAATTATTTTTTATTATTTAAAGAAGGAAGATGAATATAAAATATCCAAAACCTACCGGCATTTTTGAGGGTAGATGGATCTAATCAATCATACCTTTGTTATACAGAACACTCAACCTATAAATAATTATTTTAGTCATTCAAAATTAGGAAAAAATATATAAACCTCATATATAATAATGAAGCGCGCAAAGCTTTATATTTAATCTTATTAAGCAGCATGCAATGCAATTACTTTATTTTTGTAAATAGCAAAGCTGACAGCTTCTGTCAAAATCAGCCTTTTTTTTAAACTGTGAATGGCAATTCTATTTCCTCTTATTCTTTTTTTTTCTTGGCGATTTCGCCCTGAGCGAGTGATTTGCGCCAGTGGAGTTATTATGGGTTGTTCTGTAGTTTGTTTTCCCTCTTCTGTTATTTTCTTTGTATAACTACCTATTTTGGTTAGTAAAGACAATACACGATTACAGTCAATTTATAATTAACTGTATAAACATGTATTTATCTAAAACAAACGACATAATTTAGAGGTAAAGTATACATGTTTATAAATTATAAAAATACTAAATTAGATATTAAATATTTTATAGTATAAGCTTGTCTATTATTTTATTGGACTATGTATTTACATATTGCATGCATGTGCACATAAATATACCTATATCATTAAATAGGTATATTTAATGATATAGGTATATTTATGTGCACATGCATGCAATATGTATGTTTGGAAGGGTTTAAAGAGGGAATTAGCGGTGTGAGTTTAGATTGAAAGTTCGTTAAGGGTGATAAACTTTAGAATAATTTTATATATTTTGAAAGAGTAATACATTATTTTATAATTGAATTATTATGTTTTAATAATTTAATTATTACGTTTATGAGTTTTCCTCAAAATAAAGTGTTGGTAGCAAAGTACCTACACAATAGGTAGGTAAATTATCACTGTGGTGCAGAGGTTGGTCGCTTCAACCCTATTCATTTCTATTCACTTCTGTGCTCATTACTTCTGTATTCATTCTGTGTAATGAAATAGCCGATGAAATAGCCAAACAGTCTTGCACCATTTGCCCCGCTCTCAACATTCTTTTACCCTCCTCGGACTTTCTCCCTATAGCCGACGAACGAATGATGGCAACCTGGACGAACTTATGAATCAAAAGCTCTAAATTGAAAGGAAGCCACTTCGTGTCCATTGACCCAAATATCGCTAAAAAGCCATGGTTTCACAAGAAACCCTTTAATAGAAAAGAAATTGTATCACTGAGGCGTATGAGGATTGGACATTGCTCCACTCCATCTCACTTATTCCGTATCAATGTCGTTCCTTCCCCTCAATGTGTTTGTGGGTATGAAACTGGATGCCTAGATCATCTTTTCTTCAACTGCCCTAGCCATAATAATTACCCACAATTCATATCTGACCTAATCAAAGTAAAGGTTCAATTGCCTGCTAATATAAACCATCTCCTCTGCTGTAACTCTATAAGTGTTTACAAAGTCTTGGCTAAATTTATTACACTTGCCTTTCTCTCCATCTAGGGTTTCTTTTCTTCCCTAGAACACCTAAATCTATTTTACTAGTTCTTTAATATCCCGCATGTTTGTTCTATGTATTTCTTCCCCATATATTGTTAGTTGTGATTGTCCTATTATAGATCTCAAGTAATCAGTTAAAAAAGTTAATCAAAGTGTACCTTGGCTAAAATCACTCAAACCTGGGTGGATAGCCAGAAAATTAATAAAAGAAGAAGAAGATTATTGATAGGCTGCTTAGACTCGGCCCCTGTCACTGGTCTATGGTTTTTTCATCTCATCAAAAACAATCGTCAACTTACTTAAAACTTGTAAAATGTAAAGTGAGGTTATTAATAAATTTTATCGATTTCTGTTACTATTAAGTTCAATATTAAATATTTGAATCGAGTATTTCGCAAATAAAAAGGATGTGTAATAATGAATGAAGTTTATAGTGATTTATCTAAACATGTCTACGCCTTTCCAATTGGACCCAGACCTAGAAACGAAAACAAGAAAAGGTAAGGTCGTAGAGTAGGGTTTAAATTGAAACATATTAATTCTATTTTATTGTCAGTAATTATACATATTAATTTACATATATCCAAAGTTCTACCCGACTAGACAATGCCCGTCCTAAGGTGGATTTTTCTTTAGTAGCATTGTTTTTTAAGTATAAACATACGCGCTAAGCAACATACAATTATTTCGTTATGTCTTAAATATATATATTTCACATTATTTAGAGTTAATTATTTTTCATTTTTTAAAACATAAAATACTGCTAGTTAGTTTTTATTAATTTACGACTGATAAGTGTTAATGTTTATATATTTTTTTTTTTTTGTTGAAAAACGGTCAATTTCATTATTCTTTAGAAATTCCTTGAATTGTATAAAATCGGCGGCAGCCAAATCGGCTTTTATCACTTTTCTTTATTTATTTCTTCCAATTTATAAAGGTGAAACATTAGGACCCTCTTCTTTAAGCTGGCGTGCAAGGTTTTACATTCCATATTAACAATCACTTGAGCGTCGATAAAACTTGATACACGAAGTGGGTTCACATTATGGTGGCTCTAATCCGACCCAAAAAACCTTATTATATACTTTAGTACCTCGAAAATTATAAGGTCTTATCAAAATACCTTATTAAGTTGGTGGTAATAAATTAATGTAGGATCAAATGCGGTCATACTGCAACATAATTTATTTTGGAATGATATGAAGTACCAAGAACTAGAGAACTCGAAAATAAATGCTGAATGACTAGTTAATTTTAGTGCATCAAAAAAAAAATAATAGTATTAACATTTGAAAACACCATTAAATTGAGTAGATTATATATTATTTTTGTTTTTTTTGCATTTCAGCTACAGAAAGAATATCAGAAAATATGCATATTTTTGCCAATGAGCCATCTCTTGCATTCTACCGACTTCAGGAACATGTTAGGAAAGCCCTTCCTCCGATGGTTGAAAGACGAATTGAAGTGACTAAACTCCATGATGAACTTCAGGGCAGATGTTACGATGTTGAGTATATGTTAAGGTAGTCTTTTTTTATGGTGCCTATTGCAGGTGCCCCCAATAACATGTTTGCATCTTTCTGCACCGTATTTAGAGGAAATAATATTTATAGGTAATAGTTCTAAATAGTGATGTGCCGGATCGTTAAAAATATGTATCCGCAGATACGGAACAAATACGGATCATTGGTGTTTAAATCCACTGATACGGACCTTACTCAATCGAGTCGGTGCGTGTAACCTTGACACCTTGACACGACAGTCGACTCATAAATGAATTAATATCTTATAAATTTCTATAATAAATGTTTAAATATTTCATTATTTTAATAAGTATATCACAAAGATTTGAGATTGATCTCATAAAGATACTTTAATTAGTACCTTTAAGGTACTATTAGTAATTCACTACAATAAATGTTTAAATATTTGATTTTTGCAATATAAATGTGCTAAATATGTGATTTTAAGAAATAAAAAATAATTCTAATGGAATTTAAAAGTATTTTATTGCTACCTAATCATTTATATTTTGAATATTTATATTTAGAATTTCGTATATGTCATAAAATTTAAAATTATGTAAAGGATCCGTTCAAGGTAACGGATAGAGATACGGATCTTTCGTCCCCCTCGGATATCTGTGAAAACGGATACAGATCTCCGACACATCACTAGTTCTAAATACCTACCATTTAATGATTACAAATAACTGTTTGATATTTTTAAAATCAAAATGTTTCACTATCGTTTTTCATAGACAATATTCGTGGATTTATCAATTTTATTTTAAATAATTGCTATGACCCAGGTCATTTGGAATTATTTTGGGTCCTACTCAACTAAGCAAAATAATCTTTTGTTAGAGTCAGGGAAGATGGTGGTAATGAAGCCTTAAAACAGTATGATCATGTGCGGTCAATAGTCAAAAACCCTAAACCACTTGACTACCACAGTCTCTAAATTAGAACTCTGACCTTTGCTTTAACTTACTGAGGACGGTAGGTTTTTGAAATGGGCCCTTTAGAAAGCAATAGCCTTTTTGTAAAAAAAATCTTGTAAAAAAATCCTCAAACCAAATGAAATTCTTGTTTCAGCACTGTCAAATCTATGGATAGCGCAGTGGACAGTTTTGTAAACATCCAAGATATGTTGAAGAATGCAATATTCCTTAAGCAGCAACTGAAATACGAAGAAGCGAGAAGAAACAAGAAAGACACCAACTCAGTATACAAGAGGCTTTCGGCCCACATTGTACTGGATTTGCCCGATTTGTCAGACTTGTCAGGTGTCGTAAGGGAGACCACAAGCAGAGTTGAAAACATGATGGCTCAAGCACGTAGCTCAACTACCAACTCAAACTCAAATACATCCGAGCTTCAGAGATCACACACAACATTGCATTGATAATGCACATACATTTTTACCATTTGGTTTCCTCAATGGTTAATAGTATGATTGGGATCATTTTTCTTGCTACAAAAGGTAACACTTATGGTAACACCATGATTGCCAACCTTGCCTTTATTTTAAAGTTGTGTTCCTATCTAAACCCTATCAGACCCTCCCGTGAGGACGGGTATGTGATCATATCCGAAACGTCAGGATTAGTCTTTATCCACGGTATGTAAAACTCCGAAAAATACATGTTTTATAACGTGAAGATAGTTTCAGCAACATCTAGCTTCGTAGGTAGTATATTAAAACCGCCACTTGACAATGGCTTCGAGGTTGATGACATGATCGTGGAGAGGGACCACTGAAGACAGCTACTACCAGCAGAAGCACTACCGGTAAAATCTGCTGTACAAAAAGTTGGGATATTCCTTTAGTAAAAGTATCTATTTCAAAATTATTAAAAAGCAAGAATTTTGGCTTCAACAGTAAAAGAAACGGGAGGTTGGTTAAAAGTATTACCAAGTCCGTATCTAAAGACATTATTGGACATCACCACCCTTCATACATCAATGGCACTTCAGCTTGGTGCGAAACTTTGCTTGCCCCACATGTGCCACTATGGGGATAGTGTGGATCCTTTCGGTCAACACCTCTTTCATGCGGTACTGGCCGTTGGTTGCCCCATAATGCAATATACATTCTTTTAAAAAAACACTTGGTTCTGTAGACATTATCAGCCGGCTGGATGCGCTAGGTTTGCTGATAAATTTAGCAAACTCATGAGAGAAGTCGGGAGATCCATGCACGGGTTCATTCTTTGCTCAGTGAGTCAGTTTGGAAGTGGTGCGTGGTAATGCAGCCAGTGTCCTTAGTACACTCACAGTGCCGGAAGTTTTGGAAAAAATATATTATTTAGTTTATTTTTTTTATATAATTAGTTATGTTATATAAATATTTAATTTGTTACCTAATAAATAAATAGGTTTAATATATTTATGTCAATTTAACGGCTAATTTATGATAGCAACCTGACAAGTTTTTTGAATAAATTATGTCAAATGCCAATAAAATCCTATTTTATTTGTAGAAAATAACAGCAGGGATGGTCCCAGCAGGCAGTCTTAGCTTTATGCAGAGATGTCCGCTGGATGCGTGCAGTGAGATACTTATCATAACCAACATCTACGAGTATTATAGCCAGCAATTTAGTTTCCACAAAGCGGATTGGCTGCGACAAACAAAAAAAGGCAAAGTGCGAACACCGTTATCTAAATGAAAATGAAACAAATTTGGCTTATAAGTTTTAATATAACATTGTGATAATTTAACAAAAATGTAAATTTAAATGTCCACAAAAAATAAAGTTTTTTTTTCGAATTTGTAAATGCTGCCGAACCCATGTTCCGTTTATCAGTTGTGATTGGATACAAAAGTAAAAAAAAACACGGACCATCTATTTAGAGAGATAGAGAAGTGAATCCAATATTCCGCACAGGCATTTAAAATTTATATTCTTAAGATTTTATGTCAATATCCTTATTGTGCAAAACTATTGTAAATAAAATACAGACAATTTATTTTAACACGTAACATACACAAAGGGGCGAGATTATAATCACTTAAATTACATTCTATTTTAAAGTTATTTATGCAGATTACACGTCAATAATATTAGTTTGTCACTTGTTGCATAATTTGTGAATGTATGATTAGTCACTAATTACTTTACTGTAATCTACATTACTGATATAATCTTTTTACTGTCCAACATTTTGTCTGATAAAAACAGAATATTTAATAACTATGTAAAAACTAGTGAGTAAATCATCACTGGGAGTCTCACCTAGACCTCCTTATTTTTTGTATTATCAAAATGGTAATTATGAGTAGGCAATGAATGTAGGACGGCCAGGTTCTGAAGATATTGCATATCATATTATTATACTCAGAATCTATCAGGGATTGTTATGCTCTGATGCCCGGCCGAAATATGGAGTGCCGAACACCCGCGGAGTTGTTCCGATGAGACCTAATAATAAAATTGTTGTAATAATAATAAAATTATAACATGATTACCTAGTTATTGTTACCACTCATTAAGAATATTATAAGAAATTGAATTCAATTGATTATTTATTTTATACAATAAATTCTAATACAGTGGAGTCATATGGGATTGATATCAATCAGATAGATAATATGGTTAGCACTACTGAACTGATGATTCCGGCCCCTTAACCAAACCAGGAACCAAAGAAGGCAGTTCTATCTTGTTTTTGAAAAAGATATAAAGTGATATGGTTATGCAATGAATGAATCGCATAAGGCCAATATTTTTTTTAAACGTAATTATTGTATCAATGCCTGAAATTTCTCTTCTTGATATTGTATGCTATTGAATATTATAATGTATTCCTAGCAATTTAACCATACATAAATTAAATTCAAAAGTTTCCAAGTTTCATATCCGTAATCTTGATCTCACCGTACCAAATATTTTTTTAACCAATTGGTTTACGACAGACCCAACCAGTATTATTTTGAGCGAAAATATATTGGCCTTCGTTCCGAGGGCAAGCTTTTATGCGAATGACTGCTATTGAATTGGAACCTACAATATTGAAAACCTGAAAACACTTACAAAGAGAACAATAATTACATAAGGCAAAGAAATCGTTACTGTAAAAAACAGACTTGTTTCTAATATAAAATTATATTTAATTATTCTCTTATGCTTGTATATCTGTTCAAATAGGAGATTAACAAAAAATATGCTTAATATGATAACATTTATGAACTCCCACACTGCCATTATCAATAAAAAAAAAGTTTAAGTGATATATGGCATATACATTATATAATATACAACCAGACAAATACATTATAGTTTTTAAAGTTTAATAATCTATACAAATTCCTCCCAGGTAGAGCCTGACACCTAAAATTTCTTTTTATCTTAGATGTGACAGTCCTGTCCCACTTTTCATAGCGATATTTACCCGTTAAAAATGTAAAACCAAATTTTTTACAAAAAATTCCAGCCCTCATAATGAAAATTTTTTATTACTTTTTACGTCACCAAAATACAAAATATTTTTAGCCACATTACCTTCAATTACCACCTAAATACTGCCAAAAATGACACCTCCCTTAAAATCAACAGACGTAGTACCTATATCAATACAAACAAAAAAAATCCCTGTCTGTTTATTGCCAATTGATAAGACATTTTTAAACAAAGCAATGAGGTCTCACTGCTTTTTGTTAACAATCCCGAAGCATTAAAAAATATAAAGATTATTTTATTCCGATGATAGATTCTATGGAAAATGAGAGTTTTGGTTTGTTAGCTTCATGGCAGGTACTTTGATCACTCTTCGATGATTTATGGTATTTGTCTTCGATGACGTTGATGTTATTGAAATTGGTATTCTGAACCGCGTAGCATTGCAAGACGGCGGCCATTACAGCACCAGTGAAGGTCTCATTGGACGGCATAATCGGAGGTGTAAAATCCAACTCGCGGTCGGCGAAGGCTCGTCTCTTTCGGATTCTGTCACTGATTTCAGGAGAGGGCCCGATGAAATTTACACAGTACCCTGAAAAGAAAAGTAATTTGTTTATGAATAATAGAACTATTGTTTAATATGTGTTTCTTCATAGCCAAATATACAATTAAGGGAATTGTAAATGCAGCTTAGCAACGACAGCTTAGAATATTTAAGAATGGTAGAGGAAGAAGAGAGAGAGCTGTGAGGTGTGATCGAGAGGGCGGAAATGACAACTTTGTGAACATTCCCTTTATGTGTTTTCATTTATAATAGGTATTTGTAAAAATATATTTATTATAAGGATTACAAACAGCGAAATAAAACATGTTTACCATTAATATTATACATAACATATGGGCAACAAGTATAATTCCTAGATTAACAGATTATTATCGTGTAATTGCGATACATTTAACAAGTAATGAAATGAGTGTGTGAGAGAAGCGTGAAGGTAGGAGAATGGAATGGAATGTTATATCTTAGGATGAGTGACAAGCGCACATCGCAAAGTAATATAGGTATTTAATGATTTCAGAAAGAAAAAGTGGCATATAGTTCTAAACAACATCACAGACAGCCTTAATAAATTGGTTACGATGATGGTAAGATGGTATTATAAATCAATGCTTCAGCCGGCACAATGCTAGAAATCATCGAGTGATTGAAATTATATTTTTTTTAATTTCATTTAGATATATAAATAGTAAAAAATATTCATTAATTATAAATAGTTTTATATGATGTCTAGAAACATAACTAAAAAATATAAAACGGGTATCATCAAATATGACGAAATTGTGTTATTGGTTTCATTATTATAAGTTTTAATTACTGACTTTCGTATTTTATGATTTAGCTTTTCATTACTTTGTTTACTTGGAAACTACTAATTTTAAAATATGAACCTAGTAAATGTAAAACTTGTGCAATTATAGAAATTAATATTTGATTAATTTTGTAAAATACTGGTAATCATAAAATATTGCACATTTAACTTGTAGTGTTAAATAACCTCTTGTATTCGAAAGTAGGTACAATTAAAATCTTACAAAAATACCATATGTGACAAAAATTTCTTTGTAAGGGATCTGATTTGGGATTTGAAGGGGAGTTATTATTTAAGTTCAAAACATCTAAAAAATGTTAGTGGGAAAAGTCACGATTCTTCTTTAAATGTAAACTGTGTATATAGGTACCTATAGTTATGAAACAAGATTTAAACAATAAACATGATTTGAACATGCCTAAAAAGTATGTGCTTTCATTTGTTAGTATTTGCATATTCTAACAGTATGAAATAATATGTAGTGCAATAAACTACTTTTGGTTACTTTCGTGAAGTTACATGATTTTTTTTATACCTACAGGTGTATTTAAAATCACTACTTTCTTGCAGGAGGTTGATCTCTACGATAAACAATCAAATGTTAATCAGAAAACAAAATTAAAAAAATATTTACCAAATTACGAGAAAACGAATTCAAAAGTTAATAGAAATCGTTTGATTTCTTGTTTGTGAACCGTGTTTGAAAACGCGGTTGAACGCATGGCGCGAGGTCGGAGGTCGTTTGCCCCCCGCCGCGCGGCCCGCGAAGCACTTCGAATAAAATAAAGTATTTTGATAATATAATAATTTTATACCTATTTCGATTTTTTTTTTTTTTTGCGAGACCGGTTTAGTTGTCGATATAGATTAATCTCCTAAAATTAATCGACCTCCTTCGCGTAAAGACTTTACCAGGTATTAGGAACTATCGAATGCTTGATTTTATTGTCGGGAACGAGAGTAACAACTCTTAAACGAAGCGTCGGTGAAAAAAGTTAGAATTTGGGGAGAAACCGCGGCGACACGCCCGCCATCGAACAGCTGGACCCGGCTGGCTGTAATCTGGAGTACGACACGACACCTCACTTCGACTTCGTAAAACGGGAGCCAAACTAAACATTGGGTTCAGGGCTGCCCACACTGCCCAATTCCCTCGATTAGGCGAGTTGTAAACCGAAGATTTTTTAACGAGTAAGTAGAATATCGAAGCATATTAATAACTAATCTATTATAATTTTTTGTTTAGATATTTTGAGTGTTCAAAACGGGGTTGATTTCAAGGAAGCGGCACCTAAGGAAACACCTTCAATTGCCATCTGCGTTGCACATGTCGGCTACCTCTAGCAACGAGTTCAAAAGTCTGGAATTCGGGAAGGTCTGGTGAGTATTCTTTCGAGCAACGCGATATAAGGTATGTTTCCCTATTCACTAAAATATGCCCTGGATTAGGGGCGTCTCAAGCGATTGTGTGCACACCCAAATAACGTTTCCTCCCCTCCACCACCTTCGCGAATACTTTTCTGACTAACTTCCAACAGAATGTAATTATTTACACACAAATGATAGAAAAAACGATAAAACTGTTAAGGTTCCAATATTGGTTCAATGGTGAGATGTTACTCAAATGACGATCGAATCTAATAATTGAACCCAGAAGAAATTAAAAAACTATATTTAAGTAGGTACTGCGAAATTATTTAATAAATTAAAATTATTTTTCTTCACACCATGTGGTATTTCCTTCTTTGCACTTAACAAGTTTATATAATGGTTAATTAGTTGTTATCAAGTCAACGGTATTGTTTGAACGAAAGTTAAAATTCAAGTGATAAAACTTTCGTACACCCTCCCTCTGTGTCTCTCTGGACGTCTTTTTCGCCATACCTAAAAAAATATGTTATTCAATATTATTTCTTTGTTTTGGCAGCCCTGGCAAATAACAAGCCATCGGTAATATTATTCTGACAAAAAGAGCCGGCCAATAAAACGGTGAGATGTTTACACAACTGATTCGTATTGTCTCGCGCTTCCGAGATGACGAAAAGAAACAAGGAAAATAAAATGTTAGAAGTTACAAATGCTATAAAATGTCTGCTAATGGATTTTAGTGCGGCGAACAAACACGTCGCCCCCGGAACGGAAAGCTAGAACGTAGTGGGCACGTTAGTTCGCTGCTAAAGTGACAGCTCATGCATTTTGTTATGGTTAGTCAGAGCAATTTCTCGTGGGCATTCCAGGATCGTCGCCTGCTGAACTATTCCTAGGGACGTAAACACGGCAAGTAGATAATAATTAGCGAAGCTCATTTTTCTATAGCATGCCTTTTTTTCATTAAAATTCATGCGTTAAATATTCTATTTTATGCCTTAAATTCAGTATTTATATTGTCATTTTTTCCGATTACCATCGTTGATGTCAAAATATGGTAAACTAAATTATATATGACAATATATATATATATTTGACTTATATTTGATGATTGTTTTTTAATAACGGCAAATCGCCTGAAAAGATAAATGACACAATCTTTGACAATATTGAAAAATTTTGAAAAAGTTTTTAATATTTGATAAAGTGCTGGATAGCATAATATTTATAAAGGTTCACAAGAGGTCCTGTACTTGAGAGCGCAGGATGTCGGTTTAAACCCAGCGCTGAGTTTTATAAAAATGCATTTTTAACTCTCACCTGTCCTCTTTAGTGTAAAATATTGTCAAATATTATGTAACCATCTAATTAGATGAAATAAGGAAAGGATGATCTTTTAATAAAAAATATAAAAATAATGGATATGTGATTACGATGAAGGATGATGGTGAAATGAGATGAGTTTATGAGTGATATATGTATGAAGTTGATAAAAATAAAAATAATGGATATGCAAAAGTGTAAAATTAAAGCACATGATTAGTGTGCGTATTATTTTTATAATTGAATAAATTGAGGCAATATATATATACAGTTTTTTACGATTTTTCTACTGGTACTATCCAATTTGTGAAGTGACGTATGTAAAACAAGTTATTGTACAAAAACCATATTGGATAAAAACAGCAATATTGATCCACTGGAACAATTGAATAGGTTGGTACGAGTAGAAAAATCTGATTTTGCGTGTATGGAATTCTTCAAACCTAGTTGTTTCGGTTTCAGGCAAATAAGTTCAAAATGTTTGGTTAATTGATTACTACAGAGAGGAACTATTAAAATATAACACCTAAACTACAAGTCAAATCCAATAAATAACTTTTTTTGTTGGCATAAATATTTATTTTAACAAATTATAGAAGTACAATTTGCAATATTTGTGAAATGATCAATAACATACAAGGAACCCATGTAGGTACTTTATTATATCGAAAGAAGATTAACATAGTAGCAATCTACTATATAGGACAATTTAAAAGTGTATAAATAAAGTTCGTTATATATTACTTATATATATATATTATATATTACGTTACTTTATTAGAAAAAAAACAAATAGATTTTAATATCGTTATCTTCGTGTGAAAAATCTTCAAAGGCGACATCTGGAACGCGATCAATGAAAATATCGTTTTTTTTTAGGACCACTAATCTGGATCGTAGATGCCAATGGAGTATCAAGATACTCCCGGGGAATTACTATTTTTTTACACAGATTCGTGAGATTTTTCTTTTTAGCGGCACTTATTGGAATGGTCTTTTGGTCCACGGTTTTCTTAGTGTAATCCTTTTAGTTTTTCAACCAAGCCCTACTGAGTATGGTCTTTTGATTTTAGTTCAAATACATTATTGCAACTAAAATATTCTATACTAAAGTGCATGCATGGAGTCGCACTTCCATTTTATTGGCAGATATTGGCCGTTGCTTGTGGTTTTATGCATATTTTTTGATAAAATATTTTTAAGCAAAATCGGATATCAACAGCACGTGTTTGATAACCTGTGTGTAGCGTAAGATTATTTTTTTCAAATAATACCACAATATTTGATTCTGCTTGATTTGACCTATCTGAGCAAATTTTACTTATTTGAAAAATTATTTATTTAATAACTTTTTTTAAACGCAACGTATTTTTATTTTATAAACCTGTATGTTTATTTAAAAAGTACGTTAAGCGTTTAACGGTTAAACTGTTAGGAGTTGCATTCATTTGTGTGTATCGTTAGTGTGTGTGTGCGTGTGTATATTTGTGCTTAAAATTATTTTTTATTATAATTCACAGGGCTTTGCGTAGGTCTTTTAAACTCATACTGTAATACTTTATAAATAAACTTTCTTAGAACGGGTAGCTCTTACCTAATTAGAAAGGTGAGAGACTATTAAATCGGCCAACATGGATTATACCTAGTTAGGTTAGGTTTCGATTTTCTATATTTGTATATGTATTTTATTTTAATATTTACTTTATGTAAAACTGCATTTATGCATTTGGAGAGCATAACGTTTGATTTTAAAAACACTTTAGAATATTAAATAAAGACTATAAACCTTCGAGAAAACATCCACCCGTAGGAACACGGTTCTAGATAAAATTAAGACATGCGAATGGACAAATTTAGTTAAACAGATTCGCAGACTACCCAGTTACCTTGATAAATCGACCTGGCATTCGAAGCTTGCTGAAGACTTCTTAGCTGCGCCTGATAAGCCCGCTTCCTGGCCTGAAGAGCTGCAGTCGACTCCTCGGAGCTCTGCTGGCGGCGAAGAGCGACCTGGATGACAATTGGTTGTTACCACGATTGCATTACCATCCTAAATATGTTCGACGAGAAGCATCCGAAAATGCATATCGCCAATTGGAGCGCATTTTTCGCGGTGGTACAAATAACTTGGTTAGTCCATCAAAAACCATTAACGGTATAGAAAATATTATAGTTAGCTCTCGATTATCAACGATCAAATAAAACATCCGATAAAATAGTTACTAATGTGAAATGTGGTCCATTATTAACATGGATCACAATTAGGGTACACAGAAGCATACCTCCTGATGAAGTTACACTACTTATAATTCGCTCGCTTTTGTCCGAACTACGTTCATTCAAACTTATAATAAATATTTTATTAGGTAATTCGTAAGTTCAGTTTAGTTCAATGCCACCACTTATGGTGGCACTTAACGTCACTTATGACGTTTATTGTTCATCAGAAACAGTACAAAGAAAATATATCTTGTCCTGTCAGAAACTCAATTTAGATTATATTTTATTCTTAAATTATTTTGTTTGTATTGATTGGCTATACTCATCCTCTAGAGCAAAGGTGTCCAAACTACGGCCCGCGGGCCAAACCCGGCCCGGCAGGCGATTTTATCCGGCCCGCCAAGGATTTTGAAAAATTTCGTTGCAAATTTCGTTAAAGCAATTGGCTGGTAAATGTATGGCACTACCTATATGTGCGAACAAACTTTTTCCAGGATGAAGTATCTGAAATCTAAATATAGGGCAAATTTATCGGATGATCATTTGCAATCATTGCTAATAATTGGTGTTACCGATTTGAATCCCAACTTTGAAGAAACTCTCCAGGAAAAAACCCAGTTCCACCATTCCCATTAAAAATTGCATGAAATAATTTTATAATAATATAATTTAGACATGTTTGTTTAGTATTGTTATATCTGTAATTTACTATAAAAAAAAATATAGTATATATATGTGGCAACAATAAAAAAATTCAATGCTGCTTTACTTGTAATAAGGTTTTTTAATTCACATATTTACAATGCTTGGCCCCCGCTAATGAATTTAAATACCAAACTGGCCCTCGCAGAAAAAAGTTTGGACGCCTCTGCTCTAGAGTAGGCTGTTACAGATAAACTATCAATGGCCAAAAGCTATAAAGTTATTATGAAGAAATTATGAATGCCTTCATCGCGGCAGTCCTTCCGGATTTTTACAATATTCGGCTATTTCTATCAAATATATATTAAACAATACATTTAAAAGTAACTCCAGATATAAGTTTGACATGTCGTTTAGTTAAAAAAAGAACCACTAGCAGCGGACTAACGCGACTCATTGTTTTTAATTATCCAAAAAGCGATGTGAACCTGAGCAGCCATGACCCTTTGCCTCTCGACGACCAGCTGACAGCTCGGGCAGCGGCACTCGCGCCATCGGCACAGCTTCTTGTGGCCCTTCAGGCACGAGATCACGCCGTGGTTCCTGCAGCGGGCGCATTTCGGCGTTCGAAGGAGCCGCCGTTTCTTCACGGGCGCTTGATCATCCGCACTCGACATCGAGACCTATATAGCCTAATCTCGGCCAGACAACCTGTAAACATGTCATATAGTCAAATATAAACATATGTTGGACAGTGTATTACAATAGAAAAGCAACTTAATATGGACTATAGCAAGTAATTTTATATATTTTCTTTGTTTAGTGTTTCTATATATTTAGTAGGTACATAAATTATAGGTAACACAATTATTAGAATTATATATTTAATAAATGTATATTGTATGTAATATACATATAGATAATAACATGCACTATTTATTGTATAATTTATTTTCTTTTTCAGTGTTAATATGCCATTTATGGTTGTGACTTCCCATTATACCATAATAAATAAGAGTATATAACTAGTAGGTACATATTAGCAAAAACATTTCTTGTGCAATAATATTTATAAGCAAGCATAAGTGTGATCCGAGTTGAGATGCCTAGGGTTCATTGATTCTAATATATATAACTGACTTGTATAGTATAAACAAATAATAAATAAATTAAGTCAGTACTCAACCATTTTGAGTTATATTTTGTATTATTACGTGTATCTTCGTTGTTTAGGCAATTATAATGGTAGTACCGTTTAATATTTTAATCTTTTTCTCTATATCGGTCTAGTTTTTAATCATCTGGCAATAAGTATATAGTTTTGCCTAACGAATAAATAACGATAATTACCTTGAAATAGACCATAAGCCGCGTTCTTCGAAAATAAAACAAATAACTATTAATATTTTCCTGTGATGTACAGTCAAAAGAAACTCGGAGCTTTACCTCGAACAGTTAAAACTGAACTAAACGCGTAAAAAAAAGAGATAGTACGTGTGGGTACTGTATCTATGAGAGCCGCCGCTTTCGCATCTCCCTATGAGCGTAGATGAGGTTAATATTTACATATACATACCTACACACTCTGTCGGACCGCCTTTCAAGGTACCTCGACCGTATGTAAGGTACCTACCCTACCTTGACTTACATGGATCAAATTTGTTATAAATTTTTGAATTAAAAAAATGTAAGTAGCATTGTGCAAACCTATTGTGTAATGTTTATTACTTTTAACAAATAAGTGAGTTTTGGTATCGCGATAATTTGTTTTGAAGTTTTTGTTTGTTGGCGCTAATTATATTTTTTATGATAAAAAAAGTATAAATACCACCGCGGAAGTCTCCCTGCCAGAACTCCCGAAATACAGGACAAGGGTTCTATTATAACGTTTGTCCCTGCGTTTGTTGTCCCTGTGTTGTAAATTTCTTGGGTGTATTTAAATTATCATTTTATTAGCAAGTGCTTCTTTTCTTTTATAATCGATAAAAAGTTTAATCGCTTCATATTCACAAGACAAAAGTTTTTCCACACCAGTATTAGTGTGTTATTTAAATTTATTACCGTATCAAGTTGCCTATTAATAAAAAAACTAACGCAGTTTTAACTCAAAAGTTTTTTGAAAAGTTAAATAGTTAACCTAAAGCAACCAAAACCTAAAGCAACCAAAACCTAAAGCAAAGTTTTATTATTTATATTCTCATATTAAAGGTATTTATATGAATTTGAATTTAATATATTATTAGTAAAGTAACAAAACGTTATTTTTTGTTTTTTTTTCTGTGCGTTTGGATTTATAGCTTGTACTTTTTAATGTCGAAATTATAATCACTCTATCTAATAACTCCCTAAATAAGAAACTTATATTTTTTTTATTTTGTAGACCCCCCCGGCACGTGCATTCAATAATAACATTAACCAGCCTTTACGAGCGGCGGAACGTTAATTTTTTCTACATAAAGACAGCTTTTCGACAGCTAGTTTACGAAAAGGATAAAATACAACCAATAAATTAATTTACCTATGCAGTAATGAAATTTAGTCCATATTAATTTCCGCAAATAGTTGAAAAATTCGTTCACAAATACACTTCACATATATAAAAAGACTCGTAACGAAACGCGTGTGATTCCACGCCGTTTCAGCGGCTCAGACTGAAAGCTTTTGAATTCGTGAACGAGTTAATCGCAGGGGCGTATCGGACCATGGGCGGGGCGTCGTCCTCGCGCGATTGGACTCAAACATCTGTGGGCGGGACTTGATGATAGATCTAGTATTCTTATAATTTAATTGTATAATTGCAACTAATTACCTATAAACACTATTTAAGGATCCTTTTTGGCCAACAGGTTAGAAAAGAGGCACTTTCATTTCCTCGCTGATTTTCCTGGTGAAGATTCCTCATCGTTATTAAAAGTGAAGCGGTTGGGTCGGCTATGAAAGCAAAGTTATTTAATTTCAATAGTGATCCATACATGTACTCGTATGTATCTAGGTGGGTTGATGCTTCGGGTAGAGATTGTTTTCTGGTTAAAAAGTCAGCAGCGTTTAACTATTGACCCAGCCATCGCACGTCTAATCGCAAATTGTCATTACCTAAAGTCATACTGTTTTTAAGATTCACACCCAATCTCTCCCGAGTCCCGACGATAGCACAAGTGAATTCAGCTTAGTTGAGTAGGGCCTAAAATATTTGTAAGTATATGACCTCGGTCGTAGCAATTCTTGTTTTAGAACAAAGGTGTCCAAACTACGGCCCGCGGGCCAAACCCGGCCCGGCAGGCGATTTTATCCGGCCCGCCAAGGATTTTGAAAAATTTCATTGCAAATTTCGTTAAAGCAATTTAAATTTAAATTTATTTCTATGTATGGCACTACCTATATGTGCGAGCAAACTTTTTCCAGGATGAAGTATCTGAAATCTAAATATAGGGCAAATTTATCGGATGATCATTTGCAATCATTGCTAATAATTGGTGTTTCCGATTTGAATCCCAACTTGAAGAAACTCTCCAGGAAAAAACCCTGTTCCACCATTCCCATTAAAAATTGCATGAAATAATTTTATAATAATATAATTTAGACATGTTTGTTTAGTATTGTTATATCTGTAATTTACTATAACAAATTTTTTATAGTGTATATATGTGGCAACAATAAAAAAATTAAATGCTGCTTTACTTGTAATAAGGTTTTTTAATTCACATATTTACAATGCTTGGCCCCCGCTAATGAATTTAAATACCAAACTGGCCCTCGCAGCAAAAAGTTTGGACGCCTCTGTTTTAGAATAAAGTGAGATTCTAACCAATTATGTGAGAATTTAAAAATAAAAATGGTTTATTTAAAAAAAAGAATAAAAATCAAATAAATCAATAATTGTCATGATTGCCTAAAGCTAAGTGAATTTCATTTAAAAAAATGTCTTGATGTTATAACTCTGAAAAACGTAAATATAAATAATCTCGTATATACTCGTATATATATAAAGTTTTGTTTTGCACTTAATATTTTGGTTTCGTTCTTAAATCTTTTATTTAGACGATTTTATTTATTATATTATCATTTAAGTAGCGTAATTCAAGAATCTGTGTTTAGATTTATGTGGTATTATTTTTTTTTTCTCTTTGTACTATTTAAGTGTATAGATTACTTTTAAAATTAAATAAATAAGGAAATTACTTCTTAATTTTAAGCTAACAATAAAAAGATACACTGACAAAGATAATGTCATAATTTAAAATATAACAATTATAAACTTGCTAAAGAGGTCCTGTACTTGAGAGCGCAGGATGTCGGTTTAAACCCAGCGCTGAATACGCACTTTAATTTCTTTAGTATAAAATATCGTCTTTATAATTATTTTGCTTTTTGGATATTTACACAATAATTTGTAAAAAATAAATAAACCTTTTTTTTTTCAATATTATTAAAGATTGGTTCATTAATCTTTTCGTGCGATTTGCTGCTATTAAAAAACTGTCAACAAATTCAATAATTAAAGCAAATAAAGGATCCAACTTAGTCAAATAATTGAAATATACACATTCTCGCTTTTTTTTCTGCAAAGTTATTTATTAAAAAATCCATAGAATACACGATTCTAATTTTTTTGTATAGATTGACAGTAGGTATTGATAAGTCCGACAACCGTTCTTATCCCACAGGAGTACTAAGATCATTTAAAATCAGTTTGAGCTTACAAAAGCACTTTCAGCTGTTACAGTTGCAGTCAAAAATAGGCAGCATGCTGTTATTACCTCTGGAAAACTGGAGGCAAGACTATTGAATTTTATCAGCAACAACTCCTTAACGGAATCATTCCTTGATGGATGAATGGAGTTCCTTAATGGAAAGAATTTTAGATAATAAACAGGTTTTGAAAGTAATTAATTATTCACATAGATGAAATGACATATTCCCAACCGAGGAATTAATACTCAATAGCGAAACAATACAAATTATGAATAAAGAGTTTTTATAGTGCCGTAAGATCTTAGATATGCAGCTATAAATAGCATTGATTCCTACTTGTCATTGTAATAAAAGAGATTCATATTATTATGAATGTTTTTTGTTGGGAAAATTGGTAAGTAAGACTTTTTGTTTACACACGTCGGGGCCCTGTAGCTCGGGGGGGGGGGGGGGGGCTATATCATCGATACGGCGGTAGCTACGCCCCTATACAAATACCTATAATTAGTGTCTTTAGATACGGTAGATAGGTATGTAGATACATTTGAAAAAAAAATAAATAAAGTATTTAATAAAGATTTTAATGAATATTGTTATGGTTCTTTAGGAAATATCTCAACGGGCTACAGCCACAGAAAGGAGAAGAGATTGAATATCTTAACGTCAATACCACAACCTATTCTATTGTCTATTTTGGAAACTTAGTGGCGGTATGTTTTTTTTATCGTAAACAACGACGAGAATAAAATCTCCTTAACGAATCATTAATATATTCGTCATAGCTAAAAGTAAAAAAATCATCAGATCTAAGCGTGTTCGGTTTTAGAGGCGTCACTTGAGCGAATTTTAAATGATTTTTCCTACAGCGCTTCTTTCCTTTCTGATGACGTTTTAGGTTGATGATCTATTTATATTCTTCCTGAAGCAGTGCCGAAATTAATAACATATTTAACGTGTAGATTTAAAAAATGATGTTCTGCATTTTATTTTAATTTGTTTTCATATATCCAATGAGCTTTCATAAAACATCATTTTCATGTGAGGAGCTTAAATTGATATTGTATCAGATTGGAATTTCGTTAACTAGATGGAATCATGTAACAAATTGATATCCAGTGAAAAATAATACTCTAAGGTACAACATAATGTCGCCGATGTGACGATGACCACCGCGTAAGAACACCGAATGTAATCTGATCATTTGTTAGATTAGATATTGAAGAAAATAATTGAGTCACCCAACTTCTTCAGGGTGCGAGAATGCTTGGGATAGAACCACGTAATATGACTCGCCTAATTAATTGAAATATCGTCACTTTTCCTTACGGAATGAGTAAATGAGAAAGATGATAGAATTTTTATCTACTTGATACCAAAAATAATATTAATAAAACGAATAAATATTTTATTCGACTTTCACTACCAGTTTACATATTTAGTACAATATACAAAATGGAATGGTACATACAATTGTGTGTAAAATTGACTGATGACAGGTTTTAAGTACAGAGATACATTACACTCGCACTAGCACTCTAAATACAGATATATATATATATATATATATATATATATATAAATATTGAAAAATTTTGAATATTTTTTAAATTTTTTGATAAAGTACTGGATAGCATAATATTTATAAAGGTTCTAAAGAGGTCCTGTACTTGAGAGCGCAGGATGTCGGTTTAAACCCAGCGCTGAGTTTTATAAAAATGCATTTTTAACTCTCACCTGTCCTCTTTAGTGTAAAATATTGTCAAATATTATGTAACCATCTAATTAGATGAAATAAGGAAAGGATGATATTTTAACAAAAAATATAAAAATAATGGATATGTGATTACGATGAAGGATGATGGTGAAATGAGATGAGTTTATGAGTGATATATGTATGAAGTTGATAAAAATAAAAATAATGGATATGCAAAAGTGTAAAATTAAAGCACATGATTAGTGTGCGTATTATTTATATAATTGTATAATAAATAATTAAAAACCTTTCCAAAATTTTTCAATATTGTCAAAGATTGTGTCATTTATCTTTTCAGGCGATTTGCCGTTATTAAAAATCAATCATCAAATATTTATATATATATATATATATATATAGATTTGATGATATAATATTTTTTAAGCTTTCGCCATTCGGCGTCGTCAGAAAATATATGAGATATGACGTTTAAAATGCAACCTTCATAAATTCGAAAATCGCATTTTAAACTAAAAGATAAATATATCCAGCCACTACAATTATATTAAATAATTGCAGTTTTGCTAGATAAATTAATCAGTATTATGAAATGAAACTAATTTCTTAAAATAATATATTAAGCATCATGCGTTAAATGCTGTTAAGTTAGTTTAATTTTGTCTATTTAGACCTACAGACCTGCAAACGCCCAAAACCCAAATGTGAGAGAGTTCCCATGTCTTTAAATCAATTTCGCGGGCATCCTCGGGCAAAGACTTCAAAACTTTTACATTAAAGCAAGCATCGAAATCCCTGCCGTGAGTTCTCGCGTGAATTGCAACGGGTAAAGCGGAAAGTAATTTGGTACAGGATAATCTATGATTATTAATTCTAATGTTTAATGGCGTCGTAGTTTCACCAACATAGAACGCATCACAAAATTTACATAGAAGCTGATATACAACGTTTCTGGTGGTGCACGTTATGTTAGTGTTAATTTTATATGTATTTTTATTGTTCGCGCTTGAAAATTTATCGTCTTTTACAATAATTTTGCATGTTTTACAACGAGGTCTTTTACATGGTTCGACCCCGTTTTTTGGAAATGTGTTAAGTGGTTGGTTACCAAACGTTTTATTTTTATTTAATATATTACGTAAATTTGGCGGACGTCGGTAAGACAATATAGGTGGACAATCGAGTATATTTTTACAATTTGGATTATTAGAGATTATTGAATATAAGTCTTTTAAGATTGGATTTAATTTTTCTACACCAGGAAAATAGGTGGTGTTCAGAAAAATTTTTTTGTTAATAGAGTTTGATTTTATTTTAGGTGTAAATTTTGAAGAAGAGTCTAAAATTTGTTTTTTTAAGAGATCGGGTGGGTAATTACGTTCTAAAAGGGATTTTTTTAGGTTAGTGAGATATGTTTCTAAATCATTTTTGTTATTAGAGATTCTATGACCGCGAATAGAAAGGGAATATGGTATTGATTTTTTTGTGTGAAACGGATGGCAACTATCAAAATGTAAATATTGTTGTTTATTGGTTGGTTTTATGTGTACTGAAGTTTTGAACTGACCACCAGAAACAGTTATATCAACATCCAAGAACGTAATGCAACTATCTGAGACATTATGTGTGAACTCTAATGGCCCAAAAGAATTTAAATCGGATATGAAATCCGTTAAAGAATCTCTGCCATGTGGCCAAATAACAAAGATATCATCGATAAAACGAAGCCAAACTAAAGGCTGCAAAGATTGACTTTTAAGAAAATTTTGTTCTAATTGACCCATAAACAGATTTGCATAAGAAGGAGCCATTCTAGTGCCCATTGCTGTACCTTTTGTTTGAAGGTAAAAATCTCCTTCAAAAGAAAAAGCATTGCAAGTGAGCACAAAATTTGCTAACTCTGTAAGAAAATCAGTTGATGGTGTTTGTGGAGATGGTCTTTTATTGAGAAAATGTCGTAATGCTTTTAATCCAGCATCGTGTGGAATATTAGTGTATAAAGAGACCGCATCAATTGTTACAAGCAGAATATCTCTGTTATTACATAATTTTATGTTATTTAACATTTCAAGAAAATGGTACGTATCTTTGACATGAGAATTTAAAGTTATGACAAAAGGTTGTAAAAAAGAATCTTATATATATTAACATATATTATTCTGAAATAATAGTAGGTTTAAAATAGTCAGAGGCCAAAGGAAAGAAAATGAAAATGGTTGGATATGTATATTTTTCAGTGAGCTAAATCTTCAGATCAAATAAAAAAAATATACTTCAACTAGGTTAGGTTGCTTACTAGGTATGATACAAAATAGTAATCTCTGTGTGAAATTGTAGGTCGCTCAGGCAGGGGCGGATCTGAAAAAATCTTGGGGGGGGGTTAGTAAAATGTTAAGGATATCCATTTTTGATTCGCGGAAAATCCATCTATTTACAATAACATTCGATTTATTAACATTTGTTTAATACAATTCGTCTACAAATCTCTCGAAAAATACAAATTTTAGTTAGATGAATTCTTATTAAACGACTTGTTTTAGACAAATTTTCCTCAGGCGCACATTTCCACATTTATTTATTTCCCTTTCTATGGAATACACACACGCTATAACGCGCAAAAAATTTTTTTTGTATTAAGGTTGATGTATTTAAATTTTTCGAATTTATGCCGCTTTAAAAAAACCATTGTATTATTTTTATAATATTAATTAAAAAAAAAAAAATTGTAATTGTGTGCAATGGAAAAAGTTGCTTTTTTTTTAAATACTATAAATATAAAAGTGATTTAGTCATATTTCTGGTGGTATGACTATGATATGGTCCACTATGGAAAAGAAACAAACATTACAAAATGTGTACTGGTGAGTGTTACTGAAAGTTATGGGGGGGGGATGGGGTAATTACACTCTTTACCCCACCATTATGGTATGGACGAGACGTTACAAAAGAGCGAGAGAGCGCGACAGCACTCCGACGTGCGAGCGAAACAGGAAGCGAAGCGACCTAAGAAGGCACACTAAGCAGGTCACAACGCCGCATCCGTACCAATAAAACATCCATGGTTATTCCTCTTTACTTCGAACGCTATTCATAAGGATTATGTGAGTAAATTTGACAAATTTTAATATGGTATATTTATTTTCGTTTTAATGTTAGAAATCGGGCTAAAACATGACTAAAAAATAACATTTTACATTAAGACTCCCAACCTACTCTAGAACACGCTATCTCGTTATCTCATTCCCAAATCATGGTGTTTTGGTTCCATGCCGTTAAGTTATGTGTAACAAAAATTACAAAAAACCTGCAAGCTTGAGTGAAAAAGCGGTAAATATTGTGACATACGAGTGAGTATATCAAGTCTCCCGTTTGCATGTCATCCTGTCACCGAAAAGATATAGCGATGATGTACGAGGATGCGAGCGTTTCGCTGGGCCGCTGGCAGTTATTTCGAGGGCACAGATAGGATCTCTCCAGACTCGCTGACTCGGGATTCTTTGTAGGTAAGAAGACTAAGAACGGGACGGAAAGATCCACTCTGCTAAAATTGTGTTATTTTGGAATGCGGACGGGTCGTTTTTTTGTATTGTTTTTTTTTCATGTTTTCAAAGGAGACTAGCGAATCAAAATGATCACCATTTCTAGAATTTGCAGTAACAAATATAAAAAAAAACATAACTAATTAATGGGGTAATTGTTAAAAGAACATCATAAACAATATCCTTTTGAACCATTTTTTAAAGATCTTTAGTATGTGCCAAAACACAAACCGACGAACTGCTACGTACTGAGAGGACTCTCATTTTATTTTAATTGTGTCTATATTTATTGCAATTATTCATAAAGATGTCATAACCATAAATAATTATACTTACGCATTTAATTAAACTAATTTATTATCATGGAGACTTGTTTTTAGACGTCAATGTTATCGAGTTGGTTTAAAAATTACAATTGAATGGGTGATTGGTAAAATAATATAAATAACAAAAGTATTTTTTACAGGTTACACATAAAAAAGACAGTTTAGTAAAAAAAAAAATACAATCTGGTACTATACTGCATACATACCCTTTTAAGGTAACCATTAATAATTCGGTAGGGTAGACCGGGGACAATTGAACCATTTTTCCTTTACAAATAAATTGTAAAAAAAATATATATATAGGTATAAGGCAATGATAGATAATGTATGCAATGCAATGATAATGTATGGTATGCAATGATAGATAGTTTAATTGGCTAGTATATATGCGTGTCTATATATCATAAAATTATTGCCATTTTAAAAGATCGGAGGAAATAGTACATCGGACCCCATATCTAGGGTTAGTTGTACCAGATGTTCAATTAAATAAAACACATTGTTTTTGGGCTCAAACAGTTATTTAATTATATACGTTCAAGTTATGAAGTATTAAGTTTTTTATTTAAAGTTACTAAAATGTATGGAGTTACCTAAAACATACAACCTAAAACTTTAAACATAAAACTAAAACAAAATTTTCTCAAAATGTTGAAACTATTAACTCAGTTTAATCATTGTTATAATTCTTAGTAGCTGTACTAATAACTATGCTTTAACAACACTCAGTCAATTGCTTCAATTACTAAAAAAATACAAAAATAATATAACTTTATTTTATACTAGAACGCGGTGGTAC
Source organism: Neomicropteryx cornuta (assembly GCA_020383195.1). NCBI lineage: Eukaryota > Metazoa > Arthropoda > Insecta > Lepidoptera > Micropterigidae > Neomicropteryx > Neomicropteryx cornuta. The sequence continues at coordinate 5,033,413 of JAHKQU010000014.1, forward strand.
AATTGCCCCATTGGTACAACTGCCCCAAAAGTACTTACCAGATATGGAACTTGTATATGGAATCAGTTTCAAGTTTTATTTCTAACCCTTAGGAATTTCTTTAATGGAGTTGTTATTACTCACTATTCCAAACAACGTTATTTATAAACAAATATTTATATTGTCAATCGGGTTTCACTTTTTTATATGGCACTTATGGTTAAGAAACCAGCCTATTCAGACTCGCAGTTATGATAAATATATGAAACTTCTTGACATGTACATGTATCATATGCTCAAAAATGGCACTGCATACATTATATCCAACTTTCAGTTGATCTACTAGTACTGAAAGACTCCATGTAAACCAGACAAGAGCTTTCTTCCTCTTCTTTTTCATCAACCCTTTTATTTGAATTTTGTCCTCTAAATTTTCGCTGTAGATTATTTTTTTGCTGCTTTTGCTTTTCTGCGGTGTTCAGCATTTTCTTCTTTTCTTTTATATCACACACAAAAACATGGCACATATTAAACATTTCAGCCGCCGCACGAATTGATTTGCCATTTAAAACCTCCTCGTGTGCCTGCTCGTAGAACAAGAGATTTTTTGTGTTTCTGTCGGTTTTTCTATTTCTATGTCGTGGAATCTGAAAAAAATATTTTTGTATGTATAAAAAAATAATGGGTCAATTGTTACGAAGGGTCAATTGTATCGGTTAAATTGTCCCCGTCACAAATGGTACGACCTACCCCTGACGGACATTTTAAAATAAAAGTACAATTTTATAGTTATTTTAGGTACATAAGAACTATTCAAGTTATGCCGACGTATACTCAAATGTCTAAAGATATCTTTGAAAAAGTACAAATTAAAACTTATGCTAAAAAGTTGAAATGTTGTGTAAAACTAGAAAAAAGAAACTTACCTTGAAAGGGCGAAAACTTTCCCACACCACTGCAAACGCCCACGTCGCGCATGCGCCTGCCATGGGACTGATTGACCAATAGTCCAGTCCGCACAAACATTAGGATTATGATACTATTGCCGCTTGGTACAATTGTCCCCGGACTCCCCTATTTATATAAGGTTAGAAGTCGACACCTCAAATCTACGCCAGAAAAGGACTTTCATGAATGTGTCACCAGGCCTCTGGATATTGAGTTACGTTGATCAATCAATCAAGCATCAATGCGCGTGTATTTAAAAGAAAGTTAGAAAATAATTTGTGTGTATTGTTATATTGTTAATGGTTAATTGTAACATATAAATACTTGTTATTGCAATTACATATAGAATATACATACATATTGTATTTATATTACAGTCATCATAAATTATTTTTATACATACTAAAACCATACTTAATTTATTACTTTATTTTAACATATACATACAAATCACACACACTCACAAATCATCACTCACAAATTACACATAACACATCAAAAAAATCTACCGTATACGTACTTATATAATATTCATAATATATCCAATGTTCCAATTTTTTTATGCTAATGTTAATGTGTAAAATGTCCGAAATCCATAATTGGTTTTATATAATAGTAATAAGTTTTTTTTGTAATTATAAAAATGAATACTATTGGATATTTCAATAAAGAATAAATAAATAATAAAACAAACGGTCTTACGCACAGTTACGTTACTTCTCTGCTAAAGTGACAGCTCATGCATTTTCGTTTGGTTAGTTTGATGGTGTTAGTTAGTTAGGTTTATGCGTTTATCAAAAGAATTTTGTTGATGTCAAAATATAATCTTTGGTTTAAATTTGTATGCGGGCACAGCAGAGTAAAATAAGAACATGCCTTCAAGTGCGGCCCCTTATCACTGTGATCTTATGCAGCCGCTATCGTTATTAAACTAAATGAAGCAAATAATTATATTCGAGAACAAGCGCTGCAGTGTGCGTCGTTTTGTTCGCTAGCCCGCCCGGACGAAGCGAAATAAATGTTTTGTTTTGACAGACCACGAAGTGAAATGAGCAGCGCCGTCAGTCAGTCAGTCAGTCGGCGGTGTCGCTGGCCGCTCGGCGCGACGTCACTTCAACCGTATCCATTACGCTCGCTTACAAATCGAGCATGTCCAAAATGACGCCGCAACGGCATCATATCTAAGTAAAATTTAAATACATATAAAGACTTTTTAGAGTGACTGCCAACTTCAAGCTAGCTCTTCATTAAAATAAACAAGAATGACTATAACATCCTGTATAAACTGCTTCTATACATTGTTTAATAGTAGTGCATTATTAAACCAAATCCTGACATCTTACAGCTAGGCCCTACAGGCGTCATTAAAGCCGTCTTCGCCCAGATTACTCGAAGCTGTGATACTTACCAACTTGCGATGGATTGCTTCAATTCCTATCTCCACTTGTGCCTGACGTACTTTTATTTTATTCGATGTGCATATAGAGGCAACAGTGGTTTATTTTTAAAGTTTGAGTAGACAAAAATAAAAACGCATACAATGGTATCAAACATTTTTTCAATCCATACACCATTTCTGTAAATTTTGACCTTTTTTACCTCTAACTAGTATTAGTTGGGCTACCCTACTTTAGAAATGTAAAAGAGGCAAAAGAAGAAATAAATATAGATTCTTTTACTGGTAAAAAAAATAACGCATAGCGCGTAAAAGGTCTTTTGACCTGAGACTCGAGAAGCACTTCGAAAAAAAACATTTTTTGTTTAATAATATTATTAAAGTATTTTTTTTTTTGATTGATACCGGTTTAGTTATCGATATAGATCACCTTCTAAAAGGAATGCCCTAAATTTAGAAACGCCTGTATATGATATGTCTGAAAATTTGAACAAGTGAAACAAGTCTAACCTAGATAATACAGCGTGTTCCAAGACCATTTCCGTTAAAAAAGCCTATTGACCCTGCGATTTCAACGTAATTTGTTTTGACCTCATACTAAAATTCATCATGGTTTCCGAGAAAAAAAATTGTAAACGTGATAATATGAAATCGTTCTTGATAATATGAGTTCGGTCGCCAAGTCATTGACCGGCCTTACTGAGTGCCTGCGAGCAAAAAGGGAATTTACACAAGCAATATAAAGTAAAATGAAATCAATAAATTTAGGCATAAATTATTTTTTATACAATTTCTCACACGTAATAGGGATCATGAACACCCCTTAAGTCTCAGGGAATGGTTTTGGAAACCCTATATATTATGTTTCTATAAGATTTCTTCTCACTTCTAGTACTCGTTTTTCGTTGATTGAATACCTAATTAAGTAAATAAATAAAAACTATAGATAGATTCCAAATCGCGGTGCTTATTAAGATCCGTAGGCATTATTGGTTCAAATACAGTGATCGAAAAAATATTTGGGGCTAACGTGTTAACGTCACATTATTATAATATATCATTGTTGTGTTAAAATAATTTATTGTTCATATTTTCCAAAAATGGTTGTATTTTCATAGTAAAATAGATAATTACTGAAAGTAAGTACCTACGCCGAACACAATGTTTAGTAAAAACTAATTATTTTACATGCGTAAAAATTCTTACATTTTTCATATTTTTTTTTACCAATAAAAAAATCCATATTTATTTCTTCTTTTAGCTTCTATGCATATCAAAATTCATGTATAAGAAGCTACTATCCCTGTCCTTCAGCCGTCTGTCTGTATACACGAGTGTATCTATAGAAGCTAAAATGCGACTGCTAAAAAAATGCGGCAACAATTGAATGTGTTATTTAACATGTTTTGCAATAAACAAATATTCGTGTCCCTGCTGGCAGTCACAAAGGTGAAACGGGGGAAATCGCATTAAGGAAATGATTTCCTTTATTAAAAAAATATGTTGTTTACACATTTAAATCACTTTTAAAGAAACTAACAATAATAGTTTTTCTATTCGAGAAAATATTCTCTCAACATTTGCTTTACGACCAGGATGGCATGCAGTAGAAACAAAGTATTGTTTTTTACCCACACCATCATTACGTTCTTCCATAAAGTCTTTAAGGTACAATATTTATTCCCTTTTCGTGAAACTGATTGTCTTTCAACATCCTGCTATTGCAGTCAGGCAACAAAACTCATCCATAAAAATATTTCAAATTTTGTGTGACATTTTGTGAGTGAATTTTGTGATTTTTTGAGATTCTGTTGTAAATATTCTTAGGAAGATTTGTAATAATAATCAATTTCTTCATAAAATAATTTAATCAAATCTAAATCCTGAGCATTTTGTCATATTCAATTTTAGGTTGATTTTCTAAAAACTTCTGAAAGGGTTTGTTCAAGACTATTTCTGAGTTCATTGATTTCTATAATGGTAATATTAGATTCTTCATTTTTCTTTATTTGTTTCTCAAATAAAGACGATCGGCTATGTAAAAACAAGAAATAAACTTGCAACGGTGGGTGATTGAATAAATTAACTTTCAGTGGTTTGGTCTGTGAAAAAGGGAAATCTTTCAATGGTTCCCACATTTTCCAAATACATTTAATGGGCGGTAACAAAAACCGCCACCTAGTTCTCGAGTGAGATTGTAAATTACCATGAAACCAGCTTCTTCACAAAATTATTTCAGTCTTTCACTCCAATTTCCTTACTGTAAATATGGAAAAATAGTTCAGTATCAGTAATAAATTTTCAGAACATTCCCTGACCCCACACTTTCACTGCCAGCCAACATGATCGCGTGCTTCGCCCGTACAAATTTATTTGCATAAATTTTAACAACTGTAATAAAACCATGATTATTCTTTTATCAGGACATATGGTGGGTCAAACGAGACAACCGGTACCGAGGCTCTAAACCGGTGACATGTCCCAGTGTACTGGCATGTATGGCAACCCTAATTTAAGGGCATATTTTCATTTCGTATAAATTTTTAGACACAAATAAGAATCCTCTGTACATCTTTAGAATATTTGAACTAAATGTGATCAAAACGTGCACTTAGGTGAAAATAGCCAATTTTGCACTTTCATGGCATTGCACGACTTGCAGTACTAAGTATCAATTACTAATGATTTTTGGAACAATCAATTTTTATGGTTTTGTCATTTCATAATTAGTTGCTATTCTTTGAAAAAAATAATTAGAATAATTTGAAATAATTACAATTACAAATATTGTAAAAGCCTCTTATTTTTGATGACATTTCAAATATTAATATGGAATTCGTTAATACATGTATGACAATTCACAATTAAATATTTGGTAGCAATTTTGTTTAATTTTGCCTCGAGGAGTAGTTTCTTATGATGTGTCGGTCTAGTGTGGTTTATATGTTAAAATAGATTTTAAATATGTGCATAAAAAGACAAAAATAAAAATTGTTTACTTAAATTACAATATATTTTTCTAAATACATCTCTGCCATGCTCGGCGAACTGGTTTTATAAATGGAATACAAATTATAAGCAGTTTGATATCTTAAATTGAGGGATTTAGCATGATCACTACATTCGAATGGTTCCGCTTGTAATGCTTTATTATAATGAAACACGGCAAGATTGAACATTCCGAGCAGGTGGTATGCTCTTCCAATATTATAGTTCACCTCCTGAATGGCATCCGGACCGCGGAGTTTAGCGTAGAGGAATAGTAGAGACATTGCCTGTAATATAAACTTGAAGTTCTTGTGAATGAATGTTTGGCACGCTCTGAACAGCATGGTAAGACTGAGCATGTAAGCTGCATCAGCCGATTTGCTTTTCCTGTATTCGTTGACGAGATGTGGTATAGCATCTCTATATAAGCCACTGGAAAGGAAATTGTTACACCGAAGCAAAATAAGTTTGCTATTATCTATGCGATTGCAAAGTCGTAATATGAGTTTTTGATAGCGTGTATCCTCGCAGCCATGAATGACTAAATTTAAGAGATTGTAAAAACGTTCCTTATCACGATTGTTTCGCTGCCAGAACATTTCACGAACTAAATTGTAAGCAAAGTAAAATTCTCCATGGTGAATGCATGCTATCAACGCCATAAATTCAATCTCCGCTTTGTTCTTTGCAAAAAGTTTAGAACCCAGTGCTTCAAAGCTTAAGCGTACCATGTAAGCATATTTTCTACATTTTTTGGCAGTCATATAGAGATCGGTGAAAAGGTCCCATTCTTCCTGAACAGTCAACTTATTAGCATCCTTGTCAAAAGCTGGTGCATTTTTATCTTCGGGATCTTCTCCTCTGGCGGTCCTGAAAGATTGCAAGCAATCCGAGCGTACGCGAAGCGGCTGAATTTCAGATTTATTTCTAAGTTTTGTAAAATGTCTATAGAGAAGCAACTGACCGACTTTGAGGTAATCAGAATATAATTTCAATGATTTTAAGACATTACATCTTTTGTACAAAAGACCGGTATCTAACAAGGTTGTCTTTTCATCTTGTTCCAGAGATTTTAGAGCGTCTTGAGTGTTACCTTTAGAAGTGAAAAATTCGTATAATTTCATACGGGCACCCAAGTGCTGCGGAGCTAACCTGACGACAGTCTGGAACGACTCAATAGCTTCTTCGACCCGGCCTAGTTCGGTGAGGCACTCTGCGTATTTCAGCCAGACTGCCGGAAGTCTGAAGCGCTGGCTTTCTACTAGCGGCTTTAATGTTCGCAGAGCCATTTCATATTGCTTCTGCGATATCAAAGCTTCTTCTACATCTAAATACAGATCACCTGCAATTTCAACATCGTTCAATAGAAGTTTATCGAGTAATATTTCTGCTATCGAAATCGATCCCAAATAAATCATGCAAATCAAAAGTTTTGTGGATATATCGATGGGGAGCAATTCAGGAATTGCACAACCGATGACATTAGTATGCTCTTTAATATCACCATTTTCTATGACCGTTTGTACATCTGCTTCTATTTCAACATTACATTTAGCAACAAGGACATCCAAACAAACGTTAAATTTTTTTTGTAAAATTAATAAATCGAGGTAAAGATTGACATCTTCATTTGAAAATAAGTCATAGGACTTAGTGTACGCGATGTTCATTGCTTCTAGAGCACTTTCATAATCCTTATTGGCGTAAAACATGGAGGCGGCTTCTTTAGCTAATTTTAAAACCAATGCAGGATCTACAGGAGAAGCATGCGTAATCAGTTGCATGTAGCACTTTGAAAGTGGCAATTTCAAACTTTGCACAGGGTACCCTGTCCGTTCATATTCCTTCAATACCTCAATCCTCTTCAAATGATAATCGAGAATAAGTCTCTTAGCATTGATTGCTCTGCTATAACAGAGTAACTCTTGCTTTACGTCACCTCTTTTTTTTGATAGGGTGGCGAGATGTAGCCATAAATCGTCCCTTGAAGGTTTCAAATGTGCGGACAACAGCAAAAATTGGAGAGATTTATCGCTATCGTGTTCGTAAATTTGTGAAAGCAACTCGTACGGCTCCGACGCTGTTGGCATTTCACAAATAATTTCCTGGCATATTTTCTCTGCCGTTTCTCGTTCTCCGCGTACAAATCTTAAATTTGCTTCACCCATCAGTCCTATTAAGGCCGGCGTTAGTTGAGATTTCTTTCTTTCCTTTCTAGTATTGTCTTCGTAAGATTCAAATTTTTCTTGAGATGCTGTGGTTGAGACGACTTCCTCTTCAGAATCCTTGCCTAACCATTGTTTTGAGTACTCTGTAAAGGATAATTCTCCTGATAGGTATTTGTTTGTTAAATCCCGCTTCCTTATCTTGGCCTCTGAGTCACTTTCTTCATCCTCAGCGGAGTCTTTTTCATCATCTGTACTGGTGTACATTACAATATCCATGCTTGCAAAGTTGCTATACTTGTTTCTGAAATACATACATATAAATATTTATAATACATTAAAAACTATATCAATAAATCCTAATTACATGGGTATTTAATACCTGACTTTGAATTAATTAGCAGGTAACAGAGAAACAGTGGAGGTTTTTTAAATTAGCATACGAGTTAAAATTTAGGTTTAACATTCACGAAAGGTGTTTAAAAGGTCAGTGACTTGTCTCTAAACTAAATATTTATTTATTAAAATAAACCAATACATTCATTTTAATATTGCTTTGCGTTTAAGGAAGTATAAGAATAGGATTATACTATTATTCCATGTAACTGTAAGATATGCGACTTTCTAAATAGAAGTAAGAGATGAACTGAAGATTAGACTAACAAATTGAATTTGTGGGGGACATCGAGTAGACAAACACGCGTAAATTATGACGTGACAATCTATAAACTGAAAATAAAATGTTTTACCTATTTAAGTAAATAATACATATAACTTTTATGTTTCTAACATTTGTTTTCAAGTACAAAACAAAACAAGTAAATTTGACACCAAATATATTAATTTTCTAAATTTACTCAAAGTTATGAATAATATGAAAGGATTTTCCAATAATTAAATTTAATCTAATGTCAAACAAATAATAAGTTGATTAATTACCAAATCGATTATTAAATTAATAACAATTGATTAACAAAGTTAAGTGCGGGAAAGCGAGCTCAGACGGACTTTGACAGAAAGACTGACTGACAGACAGTGCCACCAAGGTCCAAAAGAAAGTTGAACTGATTGGAAACAGCCAGGACTCTGCTAAACCAACCACAATTAAAAAGTATAATTTTAAGAACATTTTCCTAGGGCCCGTTTCCAATATTCATTGTAATTATAGTTGTTCGAAAATATTCTCGTGTTAACGTCTCTTAGACGTGGCGGCGGCACGCGCTGCACCACCGAACGATCTTAGCGAATTGAGGAGGTGGACTAATGCAACCGTGACCCTGACATCTCAGGTCAAAGCTTTACCATGGCTCCGTTGTACTAATGTGGCTCCGTCTGGCCACGTTCTATCTGGTCCAATTTTAAACTATGGCTTATATAATAATAATTAAATTTAGAAAATTGTCTAAATTTTATCAGTTATGCACGAATATACATATACAAATTATTATTTTTTAATAGATTTTAGTAACTATACTTAAAATAAACCTTTACAAAATTTTGTTTGTTATCTGAAAGGCAATGAAATAAAAGAATTAATTTTTGTAAAAATTTAATTTAAGCTAAACTTATTACAAATTAAAAAAAACATTTATATTACTTTTAAACCTGTCACCAAGTTCCTTTAGCATTTTTTCTATTTACTTTACTACATACTTTACACTTTTCCAGTGTCCCTTTATATAACTACTTTTTGTTAATTTACATTATATTTTGTAAGCTTATGTTGATTTTAGCTACTGTGATATGTGAACAATGTAAACGGTGCCTTATATATTTTTTTGTAGAGCCGATTGCAGTTGTCAACCTGACTGTCATGGCATAAAATAATGTGAACGGTGGTGTAGTGTGTATTGTTTCATGTTCTTTGGTGCACATTACAGATTTCTTATAATTTTGCATATTTTGTGATAGTATTGATCGCTTGGACTTCGCTATAATTAAGGTGAGAAAAGTTCTTGAAATTGTTTAAACTGTTTTTATATTCTAAAGCCTCTAACTTGCATAACGTTAGTAATTTGGATTGGATCGATGAACAATAAATACTTAGGTACAATCCTTTACTTGACTGAATCCTTGTGTTATTTGCTAGTCGTATGTTGATACATTTTCGTATTACCATTTTATCGAGTAGTTAAGTATTTTCAATACGCTTTTCAATTAGTGTAATCGGGTGTCCTTAGACACTTATATCCAAACCAAGAATGGGTATCTGCAATTTTTTTATAGAAACAATTAAACACCTTTTGCATTCAAGTCGTTTTTGTTCAGGTTAGAGCAAAGACTGATGTTTTTATGTAAAACACGCAAATACAACTGCTATTTTATTTAATTACACATAGGTTTAAAAGTAAGTATTAAATTAGTTTATCGAAATATGTCAACAATTATGTCTTCCTTGGCACAGGTGCCAGGCTAGTTAAGAAAAACAAAGGATATTTATTATATTATGACTGTTATGAACTAAACAAAGAAATATTGAACCTACTTCCTTGTATTATTTTGTCAAAAATTGGATAAATTATGACACGGCAAACATCTTATAAATTATGACTTGTTATATTAATTTATATTTCTTATTATTCAATGTATCTAAGTACCTACTACGATAATTGTGTTAGGGAAGTGTAAGTGCAATTTGTCCAATTATAAACTTTAAAAAAGCCAATATTTATATACAAGGGGTGGTCAAAATGTTGGTGGGATGAAGGGAAAGGGGGTAAATAAAAATATGGTGTTTTAATATCTTCTACCTGAATATTAATACATTTATTAAATCTTTCAATTAAATTAGTTTATACCCTTGATGAAAATGTTTTATCTTTGTACTCAAAATAAGTCAAAATTGCCCACTTAACATTGCCCCTTATCATATATAAACTTGTTGTCTCGAAGCCCTTTTTTCATTTGTGGTAACAAATAATAATCCGACGAATCTAGGTTCAACGTTTGTAAGCCACAGTTGTAAAAAGCAGTTATTGTAATATTACTCTTGTGCACGGGCACATTTTCTTGCAAAATCAACAACCCTCTGATGAATATTCCTCCTCATTTCTCCTTGACAGCTTCTCTTAACCTTTTCAGCGGGCCAGTGTAGTACACTCCACTTATTGTGATACGTTTTTCCTTATCATGGATCAGCAGGATAATTTCTATGTCCCGTTGCCATGATCTTCCCAGCCGATAGTGAAACCTTGAACTTCTTATTTGGTGGTGTACCGTCTTTGTGCAACTACGTCAACTCATGCTTCAACTCAAGCTCATAATAATGAACTAAAGTTTCATCACCAACGAAACATTGGTTTAAAATTTCATCTTTATTGTTTCGGCAGAGGTTCAAAAACTCACATGAACACTCTACACGCTGTTGCTTTTTTTCTACGGGCATCCTCCACTTTGTTTCAGTTTTCAACAGGCTGCTTTGATCGAGGGTCGTCTTCACGCAACTTTATGCCTTGTTTGAACAAAATTGTACCATTTGTAAACCATGCTTTTCTCAAACCACTGATCTACAGACACTTGTTTGGTGAGGAACTTGATCACTGCGCAAAACTCAATTTTTTCCATATTCGGTCTTTTCACACGACTGACTCACTTGATCAGGTGTCACGTCTGCACCTTTCCATGGAAACGAATGAAGTAATAATATTTATACCTACCACATAATAAGTTGCACAATCAACGTGTGTGCGCTGGTAATTTTTGACCTCCTCTCGTAAATATTCCATTTTTCTTTAATCTAATTTTCATAAGGTATTCAATAATTTATTATAGGTGCAAAAAGGAATATTGTTCGAGTATCCATTCGGCTATTTCATTGAATGATTTGTTTGGAATGTGATCTCGGGAAACGGATTATGGATGCAAGTTTAAAAATAATGTAAAAAACATACTCACTCAAATAATAGTAATAATAATAATATTTTTATTAGATATCATTCTCAAAACTAAGAAGTATTTCGGTAATCGTAATTCAAAGCCGCATCTCTTCATTCATGACTACAAATGCGATGTTTATTTTCATTTAGTAATGGTCACGATTTTCAATTTCTTCATCAAGGCTCTTGGCATGTCTCCAGACATAAAAATCTAGAGGTGTTAAGTCCGGAGACCATGTTGCCCACGGAATCGAACCATTATTATACATTAGCCAAGTGTCATAATGAATAGATTGTATGTATAAAGATTTACATCTTTGAAACTGCCCGCAGCAGCAGCTAGTCTATAATTAGTCAAGTGTAACTGCTATTTACTCCAAATACAAGTACGTACTTATATGTACATGGGCATGTCGTCAATAACAATAATCATAATAATACTTAAGCGCTTTATTTGACACACAAAAATACTTTTAAAAAAGGTGAGCTTATTGCTGTAAGACGATCTCTACCATCTAACATTGATACATTGTGTAAAAAATATATTTTTGTATCGTCGTGGAAAAAAGTTTTAAATAAATATTATTTAAACATAAATGATCAATATTATTTTAGCCAACAAGTATGGGATTGGAAAAAGAATAAGGGTCTAAGATAAGGATTAATATAAAGCTAGATGTTTGATAAATAGGGTAATAGTAAGGTTAGTTAGGTTTGAAATTATAAACATATACAGAGTGTATTTATATTCACTGATCTCCTTTTAGGTGGTTGATCGATATCAAAAATCTAACATTAATTAGCAAAAAATATCGGAAAAATGTTTAATGTTTGAGAAAGTGGTGCGCCATCGGGCAGTAACCTCGCGCCCGTTCATTATTTCGCATGAACATTTTTTTTTTCGTGAGATCGGTTTAGTTCTCGATGTAGAATAATTTAGATCAACCCCCTAAAAGGACATCAGTGAATATAAATACACTGAACAAAAATATTATGTATAGAGAAATAAGACAAGATCAAAAATAAAACGCAATTTTAAAATTATCCCTATTATTTAGGAATTGCACATTTTTTTCTATTTAGAAGGATGTTTAGAATAAAATGAATTTAGAATAGCAATTAAGACTAATAGAGTAGTAGTCTAGAGCCCGGTTCCAAGGTGCACGCATTTATCCCTTCTCTAGTTTCAGCGGTTCTGCCCTTAGAATATAGCGTCTCGGTTGGGCGTTTCTCTCGCTAATGTCGTTTCATTAAAGGCTAGTATTTGCATGCGAATGGCGCGAATTCGACGCGCACTTTGCCCAATCGGATTCGTTTATTATCAAGAAGTCGCGTTTGATTTCATTATCGCCCTGCCCTCACTTCATTTCTCATATATCTCGCGATCGGTCTACTCTTGAACTACGCTCGAACGTTGATTATGTAAAAAAAAAATTGTGAATAAAAACCATTTATTTATAGTTATAATATTAGCACTGATGATTCAATTAATTTCCATGCACTTATATTAAGAAAATATCAGCAAATGAAGGATGATAAAACGAGACAAATCGTTAATGTAAATTATTAAATTCGAACCAAAGAAATCAAATTAAGTAACGGCTTATCTTTTTCACCTGGACAATGGTTTACCTATATCACTCCTAGAAATACTCCTGGGTCCACAATACAATACACAATACAACCGTATTGTGGGTACATTTAATAACTGCAGAACTATGTCGATGTATTCAATATCCTTCCATACCAATTTCGATTAGTAGTCAAAGCATCGAAAGAAAAAATATGTAGGACGTTTGTTCATGGACATAGTATGCAAAGAAGATTCAGAATCAATGTAAAATAAATTCAGGAAATTTTCAAAAACCCCCGACACAGATTTTCTTGAATCATAGCTTTGAACACTTTAGATCACCTTTTAAACAAAAAAAAATCCGTTCATTCGTTCGAGAGCTTTGATGCCACAGACACATGCATTATAACAAAAAATACTTACCTATATTGATTTATTATAAATTGAATTATATTGCATATAATATATTAAATTATTTAGCGTAAAGCAATGTCCGTCATGTCTACAGTGAGAATGGATATATTTTTTTATTTCCGCAAGTGTACTTATTGACCTACAATTTATATTTATCGAAACATCTCGGATATATTAGTTATAATTTTAGAAAAAAAGGATCTATTTTCTCCTGAATATAAATAATTGTATTTTCATTTCGTCGGGAAGTGACTTTCTTGGGGGCATAGACTAATATTGGCGCATATGTTAAATGTGATCATCGGATTACACAAACATCGGAATACTACGAACCCGTTTAGAAACCAACAGAACCCATTATGGTGCTGTCAACAGAACAGGTCCTTCGGCGCTTAAACAATGGCAAATAAGCCCTGGGCCGGTATCAAACGATTCTATTCCGCATGTCATATTATACTCGCGTTTACAATGGCCGTGCAGCTAGGAATTAATTAATTTCTTCGCTCTTAGGACGACTCACCAAATTGCGTTTAAAAATAAAAAAAAAATAAAATTGGCCCACTTCAACCACTGGAACCATTGGAACACTTCATGTTCAGCCTTAGGGTGTATTGGGATCAAATGGATTAGTGAGGTTTCGAGTATTCTAGATTTTGCGCCAGGAGAATTGTGAATTTGTGCCATCTGCAGAATTTTGCAACGTTCCTTTGTTACGAGCGACCTCTAGGGAGTCAGTTTTACATAGCTATTTATCGATGGTTTTACATTGTTAATAATTCAAGACTTGTATTGTATGGCATGGCGTCGTACATCGGTAGATCTTCTCTCTATGGTTACTTTGAACCACTTTTTTTTAAGAAGCTTGTCCCTAAAAAAAAACAACAAGGCAAGAACGGCGACGAAAAGAAAAGAACGCACGTTTGATGTTTTGCGAAACTATGAAACATTGTGTTTTATATGAATATTTGAATTATAATTCCTTAAATTTTGTATGATTTTTCTATATTTTTTCATAATTTTATATAATTTATTTAAAATTTAAACTAAACAAATAAAATATAAACGGAGAAATAAACCAAAATGTAAAACGGTAGTATTTTTTTTATCACGGTAGCTCCTGACAAAACATTTGTACCCACCCTTCTCTTATTTTGAGTCATAATCCATTATTATTAGTCATAGTCTATTTATTCATTAAAACAGTAAAAAATAATGCCATTTTACTGGTGTGGTCTGTCAGTATTTTTAGTGGCAATTTTTTAATATAATTTTAGTTCAGCTTTATTATTAATAACTTTAATGTTTTTTTTTTCATCCTACTTAAGAGTATTTTGAGTATGATTTCTTGTATAAACTTTAGGTAAAACATAAAATTAAAGGTCTGATGATATGTGTATTTGTAAAGTTAATATCGACCTTGCCATTTATCCAGCGAAGAAACTTGCGTAGAAAAAATCACTTCAGCGTCCCCCTGGACAGGTGCATTTATTTTATTCTTCGGGGTGAAATTTAGTGCCCAATAAAAAAGGTTCAATAAAGGATGCCTCCATGATTTGTGAAGTCCGTAAAGTCGGCTCCAATCAGCTGCAGAATATAAACTACCATATATATATATACTAACTTAAATACGTTCGTCTGAGAGTTTATCTTCGGAAACTTTCACTGCACCTCGAGTCGAAGAAGACCATGGCCTTATAAATTACCTCAATTTATTCTAATCACCGCCTAAGACCTCCCCTACTTCTCGCGCCATTTTATTATGATTTATTCTTGTTTAGTATATGCACGCAGACTAAATATCATCTCTAGGTAATCACTCGCAAGTGCAAAGTCGTTCGGCTAAAACACCCATGTTTAGAATGTTAACGCACAATAGTTAATTTCTTTTAATCAGAGATAAATTATAATATAATATTAAATATTATGAACTTTCGTAACTTGTGTCAGCTAAACTACTTATTTCTACAATTGATTGGCATCTCCTTGGAACAGCACACGGTGCTATTAATGTGATGCACAAAAGTAATCCATTGCACGTGTTTTAAAATTACAAAAATGCACGTTATAAACGATGTATTTATTGTATAAACACTATTTGTTGTTAATATAAGAGTTATATAAGTTATATAAGAGTCCATGTAAATGATATAAATAAATAAATAAAACATTATCCTTAATTTTTTTCTCGTTTGTCAGACCCTATTCCATAAATTCAGACGTATCTATTTGCATATCGCACAGGACGAAACGCGAGTGCAATATTTGTATGCACGGTTCGTTATGGCAATTGGCCCCTAATTGGCCAATAATCTGAATTATTTTCTACGGCAATGTTCATTCAAGTTATCTGGATTTTATTATTATATTTTATTGATAGATGATGTTGCCTCGTGTAGACGCGATGGAATAAAATAACAGAATGAACGCCTTCGCATTTACTTTATGTATTTTTTGAAATGAAGCTGCGCTCTTTGGCGTTATCAGAATATGCGGATACGCAGGGACCCATGGTAGAAGTTAGGCCTCTATGTAAATTATACAGAGTATGTTTTTATTCACTTCGGACACTTTGATCTATAACGACAATCAAACATAAATAAAAAAAAACAGCCAGTGATTGAGGACTGCCGACAGAAGTAAAAACTTAAAAAAAACCCCGGGATTTGGCCCGGGTTTTAGCGTTACCGCTCGTGCCTGCGGCACTCTGGATTAGTCGCTTCGTTCCCCATCTCTAGGTCCTTCGGGTCACTTACGTGCCTAGATATATATCTCTTACTGTATACAGCCTATGTCCATTATGAAGGTCCATTCAAAATGTTTGCTGAAAGAATCGAATAAGTAGTTTCGGGGATATTGGTGCCGGTGGGTGACGCGGTCGCGCGAATCCATTAAATTTTCCCCACACAAAAACTTTACTCATACAAAAAAAAAACGTGTGACCGTGTGACTATAGAAGTTTTCACTGTAAGGAGTGTTTCTCAATTATAAGAAACACTTTTGTTTTTCTTAGCAAATATCCCCTCTTCAATACTTATTTACCAAAAACTAACAGCGGCGTCCGGACTTTGTTTAAATCGGCCCGCTTCCCATATCGCGAGATAACTCTGTATAAAATATCATAATAACTTTGTTGGAAAGGGGACACGTATAATTAATTTTGCGGGTACTTTTGGATAAGAATTGAAGCTTGTCTTCCAGCTGATTTTGTTCCGTGTAGCTATCAAGATGATCGATGCCTGCCAGCCATTATGCAGTCAGTGCCTGGCAGTATTGGGCTGAGTGAATGGCAGACGGGCAAAGCGCTGCGGGGCTTAGCTAGATATTAGCAGATCGCAAACATAGTCAAAGAGCCGACGAATCATATTTTGTTTAATTTTATTTATTACAACAACATTACTGATATATTCCAATGCTCTGTATACAAACATCGTAGTTAAGGTGTTTGATTATAAGCCAGAGGTCGCGTGTTCGAATCTGCACTCAGCATTCCAGTTTTAACGTTTCATTATCACAATCTCCCCTGACCAGCACAAGCACATTTAGCTTAATTAAACAAGTATATTCATTCACTGTTATGTTATTGTTGTATCCATTTATATTATTACTAGCTGTTCAATCCCAGGTCCTACAGTCGGCTTTGACGGCGCCTTCGTCGCGCGACACCTCGTGCCTGCGGCACTCGGGGTGGGTCGCTTCACTCCCCATCTCTAGGCCTTCGCAGGCGTGCGCGCAACGATTCACTAAATCTGGACCCTGCGAGTCGTCAATTTTTGTCTAGATTTTTTTTACTAATTTTTAACATTTTGTTTGTCAGAAACCTTCGCAGGCGTTCGCACAACTCACCAAAGTTTCATCGTAATCGGATGGTCGAATCGTAATGGTTTAGGAATCCATCGAAGACGAACAAACAAATATTCATTTATATAAATATATATATATATAATATATAGTGGATAGTAGATTATAGAAATAGAAATAGTAGAATTGTTTTGTTTTGAATAGTGTTGTTTTGTGTCTTATATTATGAAAAGTGATCTAACCCGCAACATAAAGGCAACGATAAGTACCTACTAAGCGACAATTGACCAAAAACCAAAAATATTATGACAAGAAACTTAAATTTTGATTAGTCAACGCACATTGGGTCTAGTTTGTAACTAGATTCACTTCAGATTAAAGCGCTAAAAGTTAAATATATATTGTGTGTACTGGCATTCGATTTAAAGTGTATGTAGAATAATTTGGTCAATTATATTTGTTAATTATAATAATAAATAAATTAGGACCAGGGAGGGATTCCCCCTCGACTTCTCTCTTGATAATTTAACAAATTTTCAGCCTAACAAAAGAAAAAAAAGTTGATCCTAATGCCTAAAATGCCGTGATTTACTAGTCGATATCGTAACTTCATTGATCTGATATTGAAACCGCTTTGTATAAAAAAAACTTTCTGTCTTGACATATTATTTCAATACAAAACATATTCCTTTCGCATATATTTCATAAAACATATATTTCACGTTGAATTGCATATCTGGTAAATAAAAAGCAAAAATATCTTTGGCTCCCGACCTAGCGATGGTCTAACCGGAACTGTTTCCTGTGTGATGGATACGCACTGCGGTTCCAACCCTCGTAGCAATTGAAGGAGCCGCCGACAAACTCGTCAATCAAATCGACAAGGGATGAAACGATTTATTCGCCCAGTTAGCACCTGCGCACCGTTTACGGCAATTTCATTTGACAACAGCTTTGAAAAGACACACTTATCGAAGAAAATTAATTATAATGAACACGACAGCTTAACAATGTGGTACAAAGTAAATAGAACTCAAGTGCAGCTCAGTTTTTAGTAAAGGGCTTAATTTCTTTTAAGTGCATTTTATTCTAGTTTTACAATAAGTAGTTCAGTAACCTAAAGCTCGGAATTCTATAGAATTCAATTAAAATAAAATTATTTTGTTCCGTCATTAAAAAAAATCTAAGTAATCAGAATGCGTAACATCTAACCATTCCCTAAATCCAAAATAATTTGGTTGACAATTTGAATACAAGTTGAAAATAAAAGTAACGGGCAGTATTTGTACGTAAGCCTATCGAAATGTTGAAACGAAAAGCGCTTTTTAAATGTCAAGCACTGATTTCGACCGCTATGTTGTTTTGTTTTTCATAATTCGACGCCATTCATTACGGGGATGCTTTATAATCGATATGTTTGTGACATGTTTGTGTTTGCGCGTCTGACTACTTATAATAAATAAATAAATTATATTGAAAATTACGAAAAAACTATTGAGGTGCTGTACTAGAAGATGATCGCATTAATTGAAAACGCATAAAAAAGGAAGATTAATGCCGTCTAAAAAGCAGAAGCAAAGGTTATTGATACTCTAATAATATTTAAAGAAAAAGCTTTAAAAGTTCTACAATTTTAATGAAAATGTGTCGATCTAGTTTTAGTATTTATATTTATTGCATTTTTGTTGTCTATTCAACTTATTTTTAAAATGTGTTAATAATCGCCATGTTCATTATTTTCTATTTTAGAAAATTGTATCTTGGCCTTTTCCATGTATATAAATTATACACTAGGTAAATAAAAAAACGTGAAGTTACTGCATATAATACTGAAACGTTTAAAATGTGGTCGGTCGTTTTGCTCTTAAAAAAACAAGATACCCATATGAATATTTATTTATTTCAGGAAATAACAGCTGATACAAAATTAAAGTTACAATAAAAACATAAAGCCAATGAGAGTTTCCTCCAAACTTAATAAAATAGAAAACATACATCCAGGAACGAGGTTGGGATTAGGAAGTAGGAGGGGCTGGGGAGCTTACAAACACAGATTACTACTCTAGGGTTAGAGCTAGAATAGACACTCTCTTAAATTCCGGGAAGTTAGTGTTGATATATCGATGGTGCTCAACATGCTGTTGTAAAGCTTACATGCTCGATGTACTCGTATATATGAATTCTGTGCATAATTCGTACTCAACCGTGACAGATGGAATGTCTCACACTGGCGAGTCGGTCGAGATAGAACCAAGAGACATGAGACATAATAGTTTTAGCTTTAGCTCAACCAATCGCTTTAGCTCAAGATTTAGGATATTAATGTTTTACTATGATGCCACGCCGTCGCGCCAGGAATTATTGGGAACGTAGCCCTCACAGTGAACACCCAGGTTCTTTTGATAATATTATAGTACCTACTCGGTGAGAACTGTTACACTAGATCGCGAAAAGACACTGTTCCGCCAACAGCGCGACGTACGAACGTGTAAAGGTTTCATAAATAGGGCAGTCGATATTCCAAATCTGCTGAAATTGAAATATTCGGTTCTTGCCGGATAAGATTATAAAACTGCTTTGTTTTACACCTTTATATCAGCGTAAATTGTCTTTTTTTTCGCCTGAAAGCGTTATTTTTAATTAAATATGGGTACTACGTATTTATCTTTTTTAATTATTGCTAACTTTTCTTTGTATAATTCACCATTTTTTTTTTAAATAATTATTAATCATTTGGTATTATTAATATTTACATGCATTACAAATGCCTATTAAAACGCAACTGCGTAAAAACACATAGGCTCGGATGGAATTTTGTACCGAAATGTCGTTTTTATATTTGAAATATGTTTTTTAATATTCGGATTTGTAATTTTTCATAAGCACAACCTATACACCTCGCGTAGTCAATGAAGTATTTAGCGTAACTAAAAATATCTGTGTTTCGTTTCCCTGCTTCGCTTGTCGCGTATAACTTACGATCTCTCCTACGATTTCAATCTCTCCTTGTATCCTCGGAATCAATGTAATCCGAATCTCTTTCCGAATCTCTTTCACTCTCGTTAAGTGCCGGATTGGGCCGTGGGTTTTGTTTATTTTTCTCATCTTATTTATTTTTCTAAATTTGTCCTGGATAACTCTTGTTTATATATATAACCCTATAATTCTATTTATAATGTAATTTTAATAACAGTTGATTCAACCTGACGATAAAGTTTAACCAGTTATTTTAAATTAAGAAAACACACTCGTTCTTGTTTTAAAACATGGTTCATATTGTTTAATTTCATAATTAGTTTAATTTGAATTTCTTTAATTATATTAAACTTTAATATAAAGAGGTATATTTTTACTCATAGTTTAATTAAAGGGTAAAAATAATAGTAAAGAATTCAAGAATAAACCATCGCTGCATCCGATAACAATGTGATAAAGTATAACATATTATTACAGTTAATTCGTAAATACATGAATATATATATATATGTAAGTTGTAACAAACATGATCAATTTATGAGTAATGGTATGTAAATACATTTTTTTATATATGTATATATTTTTTATATATATAAATTGTGTATAACCTAGGTCATATACATTTTTTATAAAAAAACGTTAGGAGAGAGGTGGTGATAATGAAGCGTTAAAAATGGTATAAGCATTTGCGGATTCGAACTCGTGACCTTTAGGCCAATAGTCCAACGCCTTAAACACTAGACTACCACGGTTTTAATGAATATGATACGAATGTGACAGAATGATGAATGTGCGGATGTGTGTGTGATGTGATGTGAATGTGATATTTTATATAAATATCACATTTATAACATTTCTTGTTTTGGCTATCAATTAATAATGTAAGATTTGGTTTCGCTGCTGTTAGCTTGGCGAATAAACGAATTACTATGACCTATCAAATAATAGGAGTCATCTTGGGTTGTTGGACAAATTATAAAAATATCGATGGTTGGATAAACTAATTTAAACTCGACAGTTCTGTTAAATGCCGACAAGTTCGGCCCTGTTCGAATGAGCACAGCAACGTGATTCAAAGAGGCTCGGGCTGCCATCGATACTCGAGGTATTCCCCGACTAAACATGAGCTCTTGAGCCCCCCGAACATTTGCGAAGCCCAAGTAGTGGGTAGCTGTACTCCTTCATATTTCTGTCGCTGTATAGTAGCAGAGCTAGCTTATGATACACAAAACGGGCGACGCGTAAGATACGCAAATTCCTCCGCCTTTCTCGCTCACATGGTTTTATTTTATTTTTAAACAGACGTTAAAAAATGTTCACTGACAAAGTATGTCATTTTTACATCCCTATTGTTTTGTCTACGACTACACTACCATCTCAGTTCAGTTCAATGACACCATACACGACGAATATTTAATTTCTGACAAAAAAAACTTGCTCTGTTAGAGCCCGAAGGGCTCATCTTTTAGATCTCACCTAAGAAGCTCACTCACATCAAGCGGCCTTTTGATATTAAGTTTAATATAATTATATTCAAAGATTACATAACAAACAAATGATAATTACAAATCACTTTGAAACAAAAATCAAATTAAAATTATTTGGTGCTATATTTTAGGTAAATTATTTAATATTTTAATTAATTAATACTACTCATAAGTAGGTAAAGAAGTAAAAAATCATTAAAGTAGAGGGATGCTCTTTTGAAAAAGAACTAAAACCTAACATACAGCTTTTTAGTTAAACCCCTTATATAAATTCAAACTTAAGCGTTTGCACCCATAATGTCATTTTTTTTTTTTAGAATTAGTCTTATTAATTGGCCGTGACCTTTCCGACCACCTGTAATATATAAAAACATGTATTATCATATATTTATATTTACATTCTTTTGTTTGTTTCAGGTATGCAAACAATGGTACAGTAGTTTTTTTCAACATTCTCAACATTCTCAACATTCTGCTGCACGTGAGTTTATGAAGTTTCTATATTTTTTTTAATATCGCGTTGTGAAAATAAAACAATATAAGAATAATTTCTAAAAAACAAGTTTTTGACAAATGCTGGCCTCAACATTTGATTTACAACATTTGATTTACAGATTTATTCGAATTTCAAAAATATGATAGCAGGGCTGTTAGAAACTTGAGGACGTAATACTTTTTTATTACCGGTCAGTTAAAATTAATACCAACTCAAAAAACTAAAATGGTGTTAAAATTTATGATGAATTGTAAGAATGTCATAACACCGTTGTACATTTTTTTATTTTAATCTACTCAGACCTAAACACTGTCCCCTGTATAGCCATCCAAAACGCACATCGAATGGGCTAAAACTCTGCAGGCACAAACGGAAATAGGAAATGAAGCAAACCACAATAGCAAGTTGGTACCACAGGCGCGTGTAGTCTAAGGGAAGATACCGTTAATGACGTCTGAGGGCCTAGCTGTAAGACGTCAGGTTCTTGTTAATTAATTCACTACTACTAAACATTGTATATGAATAGTTGATATTGAACCTATTCGTGGTTTTTTATCTTATGGCTTAAGGTGTTGGAAGGCGAACGCTATACGAGTATGTCAAGACAACCTGTGCCTCGTTATCTAATCGTTTTGATATCATTGAAAATACACACCGTTTTGCGGCAGAGAAACATTAATACACCACGCGTAGTTCCGTCTGCCTTGTTGCCTATTTATCGGGAAATTAACTTTTTCAAATTTGCCGAAACTCAGATACGATACAAATTATTTTTATACTTTACGTTTAAATTTTTGTTGATAGACTAAAGTCACTACGCTGGTATCATAATTATATGAAAATGGATTATTTGAAACCAACTTCCTGTAGATAAAACGCGTTGTAATGCTAGTAGGTATCAATGCATACCTATACATGTTTATTAGCACTATTGCGCTGTATAAACAGCGTAAAAAATGATCAATTAGAAACAATAGTAAATCAGCGATCTCGCTAATTAGGCACAATTGTTTCGCAGCATCTACGATCATTGAAAATTTGTTCGTGCTTCTAACGACGCCGTCAGACGACTTCTTAACCATTCTAACTCACTTGCTAGCGTAGTGGTGATACTACTACATTGTCCTAAATCGCTTTATCGACAATACGCGGAAAGCATTAGTAATAAACGCATACTCTACACATACTCAAAATTACAAAATGTGTCGTTTTAATAATGTTTATATTGGTTGGTTATTATTAAGATACAAAATTTGGAAGTAAAAAATGGAAATTGCCCTAGGAATTATTTCAGGATTTAATATAAACCAATAGAATATTGGTAAAAATGTGTATGTTTTCTTTAAAATTAAAATTAAGATCTAAGAAAAACTATATAGCACATTTTAATTATTATAATAATTATATTCGTTACCTATATTATTATTAATTAAATAATACCTTTCCTTTCCCATCTATTAAATAGTTCGCTTCAACGAAATGCGCGTAAAAGTTAATGGTGCTTAAAAACGGGCGAGAAAATATTTTTTTTTTCAAACTGTTATGACTTAGGTCATGTACAATTATTTTTGTCCTTACTCAACTAGGTCAAATCTGCTTGTGATGAATATGGTGGTAATGAAGCGTTAAAAAAAATATGTCTGAGTGCGGATTCTAACCCCTGACCACTGGGTAAAATATCTAATTTTGCTGGTTTAATAAACGTCGCATTGAATGAAATTTGATTGTAAAGCGGTACTGGCGGCTATATCCCGGGTTCGACCCCCGACGGGTCACAACCGACCAGATATTCTCAACACTGTCGACTGTGTTACGACATACACACACATTCAATTATAGATTTGCGATATGATGTCTGCCTGTAATAAATAATAGACGCATTATAAAGTATACAATACATGCTTATTATTTATTAATTTGGTAAATCACGAATCAAAAAATGACCTAGGTTATTGTCAATTATTTTGACCCCTACTCAACTCTAAAATTTCGTTTGGTTAGATCCAGGACTAAACTACCTTAAATATTTTTTTATGAGCAAGTGAAGCAATGCACTTTTTATAGCATGTCACGTTGACATATTATATCTCACCCTCATCTAAAACACTCCGCTGCTCGAGATATGTTTTCTTATTAAATCGATCGTCCATTCCTTGTTCGGAATATCATTGTGTTGGCGCCTTAGGCAATGATATTCGGATCTATAAAATATTGTTAAGGCGGCGCGCACTATGTTTGCGATCTGACCGAACTATTCATCGATAGACATCTCCCCTATGTATTATATCTTCGCAAGAAGCTCAGGTTTTATGAAATTACATTATAATTGTTTTTGAGGCCGGTGGAAGAAGTTTTAATACGCTCTTCTTATATATATTTAGGTGGCAAGTACAAACCGTACTTAGTTTATGTTTAATAAATACGCTCGTTCGCAGTCCTAATCATTGACTGTACTGAAAGGTTCTGTTTATTAATTGTAAAAAAAAAATAATGTTTGTAGAGCGCTATACCATCTTTAGTAAAATCTTGAGGTAATACCGAAACTATTCAAAAATAGTTTTAAAAATCGTGTTAGTATAGTGGTTAGACGTTGGACTATTGACCCAAAAGGCCGCGGGCTCGAATACGCACATGGTCAAACCATTTTTAACGCTTCATTACCACCATCTCCCCTGACTCTAGGACAGGCATATTTGACCTGGTTGAGTAGGACTTCAAAATAATTATATGACGTATTTAAACTAATGAAATATTTTAGATGAAATAGGGAAAAATTGTTCCTCTGGTCTCTAAACCCCACTTCGTTTCATCAGTTTGATAATCGTACCGACATAATTATGTGTACTTATTTTCTAATCCGAAGAGAATTTGGTTTTTTTTCTTATTTCCGCAAATTTTAACATGAGTGTTTTACCCGATTGGGTTAAATATAAATTTATTATTAGATTGCATAACGGTGATTACCATTATGCCATAATTTACCATTGCATTTTTTTTTAATAAACAGACGGCGTGGTATGTGGTTTTACCTAAATATAGTAAAAAAAAACTTATAATGAAAAAAAAAGTTACTTATTCGATTGACTAAGAACACGATAATATTACTGTCGCTTTTAAAAAACATTGGCTTATATAGAATAGTTATGTTAAAACTATGGAGGCGTTTACGAAGTTTATTTCTTGAGGGTAAAAATTTTAATAGGGTGGGAAAAGCTTAATTGCTCGCTTTGCAACAGAGGAACATTAATTGCACCTAGCACTAGTATTAAGCTATCGAATGAAGCATCCACAACGTAGCAGGTCTCGCTCAGCATGCCTCGTTCAGCATGCCTCGCTTAGCACGCCTCGTTCAGCACGGTCGAAATGGATGCCACCCTTATCTATCCATCCAGGGGCGCTTGTGTTCTTTTATTCCTCTCAATCTCATTTGGCGGCCCTCGGAGCGCGTTCCTAACGCCTTTCCAATTTTGTTTTGGTAATCCCGTTTTGTCGTTCTATGCGTAATACTCTCCCCCCACCCCACACCGCCCCTCATATTTCCTTTTATCACACAAGAAAAATAAACGCTATGTACAAAATCCAATTGTAAATCCATTGAGCGCATTGGATCTCATTTAGAAAAGCATGATCTCCCCTCGTTCGATTTGTCGATCTTCTTTCACAAAATGGCAATAAGTTATATTAGAATCTGTTTGTTCTACAAATTATATCACGTCTGAATACATATTTTAAAATAGATTATATTTTTCCATGAATCAAAAAAGAAAAATTGAATTTATCATATAGGAAAATAAAATAACACCAAATATTCAAAAAATAAAGATTTTCATCAGCGGAAAACAAGAAACAAAATCGAACCAATAAAAGTGAGGCGATAAAAGCAAAATATACTAAAACACATTACAAAAACTTCTTAACACAAACCAAAAATTATCAACAATTGAAAACCCCATACGTAAAAAAGTAACGATATTACCCGAACCATTCCGTAGCAATGAATGTAAAAAACCTATACATTGAATTGAGACGCTTCTCTTTCTGTCGAAATCGTTTTTTTTTTAAATTATAATTTTAACTACACCTTGTAAAAGTCACTCCATATCTCTACATTATTCCTTTTTTGTCATTTTCAGAGAGCATTACTTTTTGTGCGATGCGACGCACAGTAATTTCTATATTTCGACGTGAGCTTGATCTATCACCTCGCGTACCGTCTCGGGGTATCTACCCGCATTTCGCCATTTTTTTTTTTACTTCAGGCGAACATTCGCGTCCGCCCTGGGGGAAATAAAGCCACGAGCCGGAAGTACCTACTTCTTAACCGCGCTGTAAACTATGTGAATAATGGCCGCACATTTGGTGACTTCAAATAACACCACGCACTTATTTCAATTTCCTAGGACCTTTTCAAGTGGATTTTACGAAGACATGTCCATGACAATATTATCAATATTTTGCAGGTGTTAAACAATATAATTTTGAATAATCTGTTTAATATTTTATAGGGATGAAAATTCAACGAATAAAATAAACTAGTGATCGAAATTCGACCGAAATCATTAATTAAACTTATAGTTTAATTAATGAATTACCTCTATAATCATTGCATATATTTTTTAAAATTTAGTTCTATGACGTCAAGTGCGAGCGTGTACAAATGTGTCATTAGCGTGTGTTTATTTGCCTTAATTCCCTGCAATGTCTAAGAAATTTAAAATAAACAAAAACACAATTACAGCTTGTATTTCTATTTATATTTTGATACAAATCATAGTCACTTTTATATTTTGTTCATGTAAAAATAAGACTTCACATTAATAAAAGTATAAGATGACATTAATAATTATTTTTTTGCATTGAAATTACTACATTGACATTGACAGACAAAAAGGAACATTTGAAATCACACAAAATTCACAGTTCGAAACTCATTCTGTCACTCGGCTGTCAGTAGTATAAACGTTTTATTTTATTTATAACACATTTTAGCTTTCTGACCTCCTTAACCATATAAACTTTTACTATGCCAAATCTCACATTCCTCGTATTGCACGTATTCCGGTATTGCACGTGACGTAACAAATCGTACTAAAAATTAAAAAAACAAACCATTAACCGAAGTTAAAACAGATGGGAAGATAAACTTCAGATGAATATAAACTCCAGATATGTCGACGTTATCTGTGACGTCATGGACGCCTTTCTCGACGTACGGTGATTTATTACTTACGTTTAGCGTCGATATTAATTACAAATAAACATTTACATTTATTACTTTTTTTTTCGTCTAAATTTATTTACGCTTGCCGGATTCTGTTTTAACACTATTTTGGCCATAACATGAGTTATTTGTCCATATTCGCTGGAGTTTCAGAAATGTATTTGTAAGTTGCAACAACGTTCACCAGTTGCTATGGAGCTGGTAAATTTTATACGCGCAACTTCTGGTTTTACTATTGAATATTTTGAAATATTTTTATTGAAGTGAAAACTTCTATAGGCACGGGTCAGGGCGAATTTTTGAACGAGAAAAAGTTTTTGTGTGTGGAAAATGTAATGGATTCGTGTCACCGTCACTGATATGCTAGGTTTGGTTAGGCTACACCCGAAACTACGTCTCCGATTGCAAAATTCTTTTGCCAATATTTAGAATCGATCTTCAAAGTGGACTTGGATTGTATATTATCCCGTTAAAATAAAAGGGATTTTCGT
Organism: Neomicropteryx cornuta; assembly: GCA_020383195.1. Classification (NCBI taxonomy): domain Eukaryota; kingdom Metazoa; phylum Arthropoda; class Insecta; order Lepidoptera; family Micropterigidae; genus Neomicropteryx; species Neomicropteryx cornuta. The sequence continues at coordinate 5,061,220 of JAHKQU010000014.1, forward strand.
GGAGACCAATTTTACAACGTAATCAACGAAAAATGCGTTTCTTACGAACGCTGTCTTAAGGCGACTACAGAAGCAAAACAAAATCCCGAATCTGCCCGTTTTCCACCCCCCGACTCCCTTCCTCAAACCCCGCAGAGCGAAAATGTTTGGCCAATAGGATTCATTCTGATAAAACGGTCCCGACGCGGCAAGGCTCGAATGTCGCCGCGCAGCGCCCGAGGCTCGGTCGCCGATATTTGACAAAATGTACCCTGTTTCAGCATTCAATACCTGTTTCAATATCTGCCCTTTTATTATATAAAGTTTTGAAACACTCTTATTATTACATGGAGTACATTATACACGTTACACAATATTCTACTTCTATTTACAAAGTATGGAACAACGATGTCATTACAAAATATAAGTACATTATTCACATTATATTCATAATTATTAAATGAGTTTAATAAAAAATCGGTAAATGTTACAATACGGCTCATGAATAAATAAAAATAGTTCATCAGATAATACAACGAATTTAAGTTATCTTTAGAATAACGTAAGCTTCAATATGACTTTCTGTATAGAGTAGATGAAATATAGTACAATATAAATTCAGTAAATTTAGACGGTAAAACGATTACTTATAGTGCCTACCTTTGACTAAACCACCACCACCAAAATCTAACAAATTTAGGCAGTGTAACAAAATTATTAAATTTTGAAACACAAATTTCAAAACTGTAGCAGAAAACGAAACTTAGCAATTATTAAGAATTGTAATGTAAGTGATAAGTAATTTACACTTATTAAGTGTAAATAATAAGTAAGAAAGATATACTTACCAAAAACAAATAAAAATTCGTTATTTATAGGAGCGTTGCTCAAACAATGTACGAATTGATAATTGCATCATGCAATAATTAAAACGTATTATAATGCCCCACAACGCCTGAGTTGGAATCAGGGGTGCAACGATGGTTTGTTTGCAAATTAATTATTTGGATAGTATTTAATATGCACAAGGTAATATAAAAATATTTGTTACAGTTATAAAACAAACACAAGCCCAAAACAACAAACAAAGCAAAAACTACAAAGCATGAAAATAATAATATAATAAGAAAAATATTGCAAACAAATGGTCACTACAATAATTTAATAGAAAAAATCAGTAATAAATATTTATTTCGGTTACTATTTTAAGTAACAATAAAAATAAAAAAGATTTTTCTTATCTTGTTTTTTCATAATCTCTAAATCACTATAAAATAAATTTGAAACGCAGTTTTCCATGTGGACCTTGAGGTAACGCGTTAATTAGTGGCAAAATAATATATGTCTTTTAATATATTTTTCTTTAATATACAAACATACTATACAGTAAAAAAACAAGCAGAGTTACTGCTTTTGCATTAGTATAATAATTATAACATGACTGACATAACAAATAAAACCACTAATTCCACTCGTTTTTACAGGTTTCCCCATAAACATGCAATACATGGAAACTAGTACATATTTTAATACCACATTAAAGAATTTTGGAATTTTATGCACTCTAGAATAAATATTTAATAAAAAAATCCTTATAATTAGACAAATATAAAAATACTTTCGTAAACATGTACGCATTGCTCATAGGCCTAATCCTCTAAAACTGCTAGTATGTTTTGATTAAATGTAAAAATGACAACCACCACTTAAAATATTAAAATAAAGATACTTAATTAATTGTTGTTTCAAACTTAACTAGACAAACATGAAATATTATAACGAAATACAATTTTTGGACATAACACTTTTTAACAAAGGATGGAAAACCGTTCCAAATGCAAGCTTGACAGAACGCTTCGAGAAAACTTCGTATGCGAGAATGTTTCGTTTCAATTGTATCAATTGTTCCATAGAAATTAAATTTATCAAATAAAAACATTCGATGGTAGGCCCTTCGGGCCTTATTTAGTTTGTCGCCGTATGTAAATGCTATTCGAGTCATTTCTATGTATTTCACGTAACAGTCCTTCTAATTATTTCTATAGAAATTAAATTTATCAAATGATAACACTCGATGCTAGGCCCTTCGGGCATTATTAACTAATTCGTCGACATTATTAACTAATAGACTATGGTCACTTTTATATAGTGTTTATTTTTAAATTGTCCACTGGATTGCCTTATTAGGAATCAAACGGGAAGTTATTATAGATAATGAGAATCCGAAGCAATTCGTGGTTAATAGTAGGAATGGTGCTAGAGGCCGAAAATATGTACATCCCAAAGGTAGATAAAGCTTTGGCCGCTTTTTATTGTTAAAGATAATAAAAATAGATGTTTGAACCTCCACCTCATATTCGCATTCAAGAACATTTGGAGTAGTTTCAGATTCAGCCAATCCTCTAGCCTCTTCATTGGTGAAATCAGAGTGATTGTGGTTTTCCTAAAATAAAAAAAAATATATATAAAATAGAATCATTCAACTTAAATTTTATGTGTATAAGAATATTTGGAATAAATATTAAATTAAATTAACTCACTATCGTTGTGGCGTTGGCCGAAGAATCATTAGAAGACATCAATGTAATGTACTCTCCTGGTTTTCTCTACATTGGGATTGCATTCGTAATCTGCAACATTTGAAAATATAATAAATCAATCATCGTTTTCAAATCGCTTGTTTTTACATTATTTATATAGCATAACATCGATACAAATGCTGAAGTAAAGCTCGTTTAATGCGTTTAAAAAGGAACTTGTTTAATTTTTAAAAATTATTTAGATTATATAGTATAATAATTTCATTAAAATAAATAATATTATGTCATAAAAGTATCTAAAATAAAGGCAAAGTACACTACAGATATGTTGTTTTGAAGTACCTATCTACATAACTATAATGTATTTAGATAATATGATCACACTATAATAATGTCTTTCGCTCGAGATGTGCCAGCCCTGATTCAGTCGCTGGCAAAATTCCGAGAATTTGAATCGTCAAATTGTTCGACGCATCGGCTTCAAACTTTCACCTGACGACAATATTTTATAAATATCACATCAGCCGTGGCATGGCCTTGACTAAAACTACTTCTTAGGAATAATGGTTTTTTTCGCGCGAAAATGAATTTCAAAATAGGTATAAAGTGTAGTAAATCTATATATATTTGTATAATAGTTACACCATTTATAGCTCAAGCACGACTGAATCGATTTTTATGATTTTTGATTTGTTGGATTTGTCTCCGCCCCGAATAGCAGAATAACTATTAAAACATCAGAAAAAAATCACAACAAAAAAATATAAAGAATGCACATTTGTTAATAATTTAATGCACATAATAAAATATCATAACATGTATTGATTACGAGGCGGTACAAAGTTCGCCGGGTCAGGATAATTATATTAAAATAAAAAATTGTAAATTAAAAAAATAATCAAGTACCAGCAAGTTACCAGTTATGTTGACCTAAAACTAGATATTTCAAAGGTCGTTAGCTTTCTAACAAGGTTAGAGTTCTAAGAAGGTTTGTTTATATTATATACTAATTTTAAAAATTCTCATTACAAAATATGATAATAATACATTATTTATATTCTCTTGATCTACATAGGAAGTTTTTTTTTACTATTTTGGTAAATAGGTATGTACATATATAGTAAATAGCTTTGAACTTTTCATTCACATTACGAAATTAGTAAAAAAATAAAATGGTAATAATTACAAATACAAACCTATTTTCCTGTAAGAGTAATCCTTGTTTTTTTCTAATTGCTGACTTTGTGAATGAACAACGCCGCTTCTTCTTGACAACTTTATTTTTACGTAAATAAATACGCGACGAAAATTGAAAAAGAAACGAGCGCAGAAACAACGTCTAGTCACTGGAGCGGCCAAAACCGCACTGATTGGATTACTAAGAAAATAATCTGAGCTGCAATGCGCCGTCCGCAAAAAACGCCCGTGCACAAAGAACAGAAAGGTGTAAACTCTATAGCGGACATGAATGGCGTTTATAACATAAACCACGGCCTACCATTTTGTATGAAATATTGATAGCATTTAGTTTTTTTTTTAGAAAAATAACGAATACATTTTTTCAATTTTTTCTTTTTCCATTAATAATACAAGAACATATATTTTCCGAAAATCTAAATAATTTTGGCATTTAATTTCATTTTCATATATCAAATCTAAAACAAAAATCACCCATTTTAGGCCAACTTTGTTATTTTATTTCTAAGTTGTTATACCATATATCGCAAATTCGACAGGTAACTCCCTCCGCGACTCGATTCTCTTCAATAAAATATTTTTATTATATATGAGATGATTCTGGATTCAGAGATAGTCGACATCAAAAAATGATGTTTCAAAAACATTGTGGATTTGTTTTTTTTTTTATGTTTTTTTGACAATGTTTAAAGAAGTTTTCTATAGCTATTTCCCTAGAATAATAAATGATATTTAATATAAGTAAAGTAGATTAGTGGTATTTCTTCTGAATACGCACGCAACATACTTTGAAAACCTGCAAAATTCGCATTTTGATAACATTCAGGTATGTAGGCGCCTTAATAAGAAGTATATGTAGGCACGTAAGTAGCCCAAGGGATCCAGAGATGGGGGAGCGAAGCGACCCTTCCCGAGTGTTGCAGGCGCGAGTTTTAGTGCGCCGAAGGCACCATCAAAGATGGCTGAAATCACTTCTGTCAGCTGTCCAAAATGACTGCCTATGTTTTTTTTCTACACCAATATACAGGGTGTCCCAAGATCATAGACAAAAATTTAAGGGGGTGTATATGTTCCCTGTTACGAGTAAGAAATTATATAAAAAAATGCAAAAATATTTGATACCCAAATTAATTATTTTTTAAACTAAATTTGTGTAAAATCATAATTATATTCGCACCGCTCGGGATAAGAGGTCCTTCCCCCCCTCTCCCCAACCCCTTCTTACCTGAACGTGCCAGCGCCGAGGCCATGCACCGACCGGACGCGCCGTCATCCCGACTATACTACGTTCAATTTGTTTTCAAAACGAAGTTAATATTAACAATAAAGCCATAGAAAGAACGTAACTCATACTCATATAACTAACTCCTGGAGTTATAAAGAAAAACAATCCATAATAAAAGTAGGTACTTGCCGATTCACGGTTCTTTTTTCAGTATAGAAAACTCACAAATAAATAGACATAAAAAGATTAAATAACACATTGTCACACACAACACATTGTAACACAACACACACATTGTGGCACACTTCACTGATTACACACGGTGGTAGACAGTTAGGTATTCTGCCTGCAAAAAACAGCCGACCTTCGAACCGTCGGCCTTCGGGCGTTGGCAAACTTGTGATCTGTGGGGCCGTCTGATGGTGAACACGTACTTACACGTACTTAGACATACTGACAAAAGTTTACTGCCACTAATGCATGGGCAATCCCTATTAATTAAGGATTTTGTTTTGTCCGTCGCATATTATTACGTATTATCGGAACGCGCGCGCGACAAAAGCCACACGTCGCCCTCTCACAGCGTCTGATGACACACTGATCCGCTTAATTCCGCTTAGGGCACTTCGAAAGTTTCCGCATGTTTCAGGGTCGAGCGTGTAGTCGCTTTACATGCTCGACCCTGAAAATAAAAAGAAACTTCAACATTTTTTTTCTCGAAAACCATAATGAATTTTGATATAGTTTCTTAACAAATAATACTAGAAATCGTAAGACCTATTAGCTGTTTTTTTTTTGTCCTATAAGCTTGGGGCACCCTGTATATCTATATAATTTTGTGAATTTTTCAGTAAATAGTCTACACAAATGTTATATTATATGTTATGTTAGAATAAAAATTCCTCAGACGTATCTATTTTGGCGATAGAGTGTAGCAGATATGTAGTTGCACTATCTATTTCAATTAGGCTGGTTTGTTTAAAATGCGCGTGCATTTGTACTTAATTTCTGTGCTGTATAGGTTATACCAAAATATATCTGCGTAATTTATCTATTATGATTCAGCGACTTTCCACTGGCTTAAGAGCTTATTTATTATACATAAGTATGTGTATCTATGATTCATCATTGCATTCCAATTCCATTCCACCCCCATGATAGATGGCCACGCACTATATAGTGTTGTCGAGGTGCGTTGTCCCTGCTCATGAGTTAAGTACCAATAGGCCAGTCGGTAGACCATAAAAATATATCACGACTTATCTCTTAAAATATATCACATATACTTTATATTTTTTTTTTAAAACGCAAGGTCTGTTACTAAATCATACGAACGGTACATACTAAATTTAAAAAATATACATGTTGATAGGGTTCCGTACAAGTAGTTACAAAACTCTTTTTCTTCAGCTCTGTTGACCATTTGGTCCATCAGTACGTCTTACTATCACTAACTTCTTGCTCTTAAACATCAAAATATTTGTAACCGGGTTCGATTTTGCTCAATATCCACTTTCTCCACGGCTATATCCCCAATAAAAAGAGACCTACCTCTTGGCCTGGTCACAAAGTTAGGGGAGGATCGTGTTGGAATAAATGACCTTCGCATGGGCGCATATGATTTTCGGATTTCCCTTTTTAAACTATTTATTTATTCTATTTTATAAAATACAGGGTTAGGTTGTTCTTCCAGCATCCATTGTAAAGCATCTCATACTGAACCAGGGTATTTATGATCAGTTTAAGGTATTCCCGCCGCCGGGTAATAAGTTTACAACTTTACATACATACAAACATTTTCATCTCTGAATTAAAAATATAATTAATTAAGCTATTTAAATAGTAATGACTTCTATGTAAATACGTAAAACTAAGGTAAACTTGCTTGAGCTAGTTTACCGAGGGAAATGCTGGCGATGAATCGTTACAAATTATATGAATGTATTGAGTGCTGATTTGAACTCACGACTGCTATGATGCAATAATATAACTAATCACTTTAAGACAGGCATCAGTATTGTAAAGTAATAAAATCCATCCAAATCTGTACTACATACGACTTGTTTAAATGTTATCTATATAGATTTAAAAAAAATATTTTGATTATCTTTAGGTGTAAAAATAAATACATTTTACAGTATGTCCTAAAGATGACTCTGTGTTGATGACACGATTCGCGATTTTTTTCTTAAATTAACGCGTAGTGTACAAGTCACTTTAGTGTAAAAGTAACCCCACATGAATGTGTGTATATTATATCTGTCAATATCAAATATAAATCTTTTCACAGAGTCGGGGGCGCCAAGCTGTTCTAATGCCACAATTGTACACTCTAATTGTCTAATTGTGTAATTGTCTAATTGTACACTCGTGATTTATATGTACATTGATAGATAATTGTGTATAGAAAAAACGATAAAATTGTAACTTATTCAGGTGGTAACAGAAAAAAAATTGTTAAAAGCCAAAAATTAACCGTTGAAACACCGCATTTGTACCACCTACTAGTGTACACTATATTATAGGTTAATCATGCTATTTTGATGTTCAAATATCTATGGCTGACCATAAAGGGAAGAGTAACTTGAAACCGGACGTTTCGTTTTTACGCGATGACGTAGATCCGCTTTTAACCATCTAGCCATGTAATAATGAAAGTGACGTATCGGTATGATTAACGTGCCGTCATTGCTTTCTGTTGGCTCTATGTGCCAGAAGCGTCCTCATTCTTTGTCATCGAAGCCCCGAGAGTCCGTTGGCATTCTTCTCAATCCCTCTCGCGACCCCCTCTCCTCACTATTGTTTTTTTCAGGAGTACAATTTTAAATTTATTTAATTCTTTTACATTAAAAATAACATTAGTCAATAATAGAACTTTTAAACAAGAATGGTTATTTCACCCAGTAGCTATCGTATATCAACTGATTCGATACATTGTTTAGTAGTAGTAACGTATTTATCCAGAACCTGACGTCTTACAGTTAGGCCTTACAGGCGTCATTAATGGCATCTTCCTTTAGACTACACGCGCCTGTGGTACCAACTTGCTGTTATGTTTTGCTTCATTTCCTATCTCTATTTAAGCCTGCGGCACTTTATCCCATCTAATGAGTGTCTTAGACAGACAGTGCGGGCGGCAAGGGGTATTTTTTAGGTCTGAGTGGAATAACAATAAAAAAAACATACAATCGTATTACATTTTTTCAATTAATTCACACAATAAGATCATTTTTTCATCATAAATTTTAGAGGCATCAATCTAGAGACAAAAATTCTACTATTTCGCATTTCGTCGGCTTGGAGCGTAAAGTCATTAACTAGCAAACAGAAAATCACTCAATTTTTTGTGGCTTTATAAACTACTGGCCACAACTATTGTACATAATATGTACATATATTTAAACAATAGGTTTTCATTATTACGTTTATTTTACACCAAAGCCCCACAAAAATTGGCTGATATCTGTAACATTTTCTTTTTGTTAGTTAATGACGTTATGCTCTAAACCGACGATTTGTACTTTTCGAGTTGAAAGTTGCAACAGACGGACAGACGGATAGATGGTCAAAGGACGGGGAAAAAAAGGAGGAACACGACAAACATAACAATCCACCAACACGTTGAATTCGACGGAAGTTGCATGCCTTGTGTTTCTGCACCGATTTCGACATTTTGTTAATAATTATTTTTATTGTTTTTATGTTTTAGACTGTAAATAAGTCCTAAGGTTGTTGCAAACGAAAATTACACCAATAAAACGCAACGCGTAAAGAAAAGTGCCAGTCGACTGGCGTACGGCTCCCGGGAAAAACTTGGTTTGATGAAAATTGAAGAAAATTAATTCGATCCAGTCAGATTTTGCGCATTTGCATAACTTTCTCAACGTCGTCGCAATTTATCCTCACTTTATGTATTAATACTTTCAAATTATTTCAATCCGCTAATTTATTGCCTCCCGTGAGATTTTGTCCCCTTTAATTGCTTTATCTTTTAACCGTCGAATGCGAAGTCGGGTACGGAATACCGAAATAATAATATCGTTTTAATTTTAACTTTTGCTACGCCCTAGTCAATTTCTTTCCTATTAAAGTAACGCATGCTTCTTTAGTTACGGGTGCAATAGAACACATATTTTTATGTGATGTATAAAACTATTGTACTTAAAACTAGTGATGTACTTTAACATTTTATTTCACATGAAGCTTACCAGAATAGTCACCATTTTTTTTAAATCCATTTGGTAAAAAAATATGGAGAAATCTTGATCACTGCATTTTCATCACCAAAAACAGAAACGTTTAAAGCCGAGAAAGAAATGTTTATACTCATACTTGGATATCATGTCGTACAACATTTGTACGTGTTGGTAAAATACAAGTACCATAATTGTCAACTAAATGTTTTCATTCCAATATCACGGATCTATTTATTTATTTAAACATTCCATCAACATACTTTTTTCTAAATAGGTAAACATTAACGTCACACAAACAACATTTATAACATAACAGGCTGGTAAGAGGGATATTTTTAGGTAGATTTCATTAGGAAAGCTACCTATTACAATGGGTACCACATCATGATTTCCAGACAATTTCGACATAACTTCGCGTTTCACATCCCCTAGAGCCCAAAACCACCCTCAGGGTTAATGTTTATATATAAGTTTATATATCTATCTATTTTATTTATTTGGCCTATAAACAGTTATTTATCAATAGTTTATCTATCTATCTATATCACTTTTTTTGTGTAACTGCCGTAATTTTACAACAATCACTTTCAAATTGATACATAAATCTCGGTCAAGTTGGTTAATTAGCAAAATCAGACTAGGGGGGCGGGAAAGGGGGAGGGGTTCGAAAAAGTGAAGTTTTGCCATAACTTTCTTAGCATATAAGATATCAAATTCATTTAAATTTTATTTTATTCCTTAGATAAGAGCCTAACCCTTATCTTAGTAAACATAGGTCCTAGGGGTGAGAAAAAGTGGTTTTTCAAAATTCGAAAAAATCATACCTTCCTTAATAAGCACACGATCAAATCCGTCCAAAGGTCTATAATTTCCCTACAACTTTAGTTTGAAACAAATTTTGATATGAGCAACCCTTACAGCACGATAAAGAGGGATTCAGTATTCGCACTCTCGCTGCGCAAGGGGTACGGCGCGGCGGCAAGGGGTTGAGATATGCGGGCTGCCGCGCGGGAAGTGGATCGCGCGGCAGCTCGTCCAATGTTTGATACAAGTTCGTAAAATTGGAGTTGTACTATCCCCTAAATTGATCCGATAAAATCTACCTCCTCCCTTCGACGTGCCGAAAGGGATTTTTGTATATCCTGTCCTATATCCTCACATTTCAACTACACTTATACGTACACTTATAAAAGCGCGTAGATCACTTCAAATATCCATAGGTTCTTTATTCCTATTGCAGTTAATTCTGTTATGGAACCCGTATACGTACATAAATACATTTAAAAAATATGGCATGGTTTAAACCAGTGCTCCGCAACCTTTTCTCACCTACGACACACCAAAATTCTTCCTAAAATTCCGCGGCACACCAAAAGTCACTACTGCAAATGCGTGCGCACGAACATGAGTCTTCAACGATGTTCATAAGGGTTATTTTTTCTTTGTTTATGACTAATTTGGTGCAGTCATGGTGTGTGTACAAAGCACACTGCGCAGTTTTCAACAATTGGCACCAGGCGCTGGAGAAATATTGAAAAATTATATAATATTATTTTTATTCTATACTAAAATATCAAAATACTTTGAATTTTACCGCGGCACACCTGTATCTTGTTCACGGGAGCACTGGTTTAAACCACGTGGTTCACATTTGTATCGATTCCTAAAGTTTAAATCGAGAACTCATGTTCTTAATCACTTTTCTCTTTTCATCGACAACTAAACCGGTCCCACGAAAAGAAAATCATATTAAAATATTTATAAAATTAGGCGGTTTATTTTTTTCGAAGTTCGCGCACCGCCCGTTTGAACGTCTTGCCGAGCTCCTCATAAAAACATTTGGATAAAATTTTCAATTCGTTTCTCTCATAATTGGCAAACATTTTTCCAATATTTTTTACTGAGCTGCATCAACCCTCTGAAAGAAGCAAAGTGAATAAAAACACACTCTGTATAATATATACGGTCGAGGGAAAATGAATCTTTATCACTCGGAGGTGCGTAAGCGACGGTTCTCATAGATAGTCACTCGTACTATTGCGTTTCATAAGCGCTCGGGGTAAAGCTCCGAGTGCCTTTGACTGTACGTAATTGCAGATGAAATGCTTTTTTTTTATGAAACATACCAAAACGTCGAAATGCAACTTATCAATACCGATGTATTCATCCATACCAAAAAAATGAATGATTCGTAATTGCCTTCGTGGTGTCCGAATAGAGCTTACGTTTTATATAGCCATTTCGCAATGGTTTTTTGCTGAAAAGCCCATTAGTCATATTGGCGTCGAGCCGCAGGCAGTTTCGTGCGTTTTTATGATCCACCCTCGTATCTGTGCGTATTTTTAAATAATACTACGTTACAGACATATTTAATATTGATAAAAAATTATGACTTCAGTGTAATCAAATTTAATCCTTATAATTTATATTTTCTCCTATAATAATCTTATAATGATTTACAACTTTTAAGTTATACGCGCTCTGAATTATTGTGCTTTAATTTACTTGCCTATTAATTTTGTCTCGAAATTCTGTTTCCTAAACACGTTTTTCCTAAATGTTACTTTTTCTATTATTTTTGTTTTGAAAATTTTAATATGAAAAACTAGCGGTTCGACCCCGGGGCCTAGCCCGGCACAGAGATTGCAAATACACTGTGGGCGTTCCAATGCACCGCATTTTCCCTTACCCCCTCTCCCCGCCCCCTACCCTCCCTTCCTCCCTGAACCCGCAGTCGAAGGCCCTTCGGTCATTGTCAGTCTAGCATCGACCGACGACTGCGGCCGCGTAGCTCCTACCTTTTCTTGATGCCTTTTTACAGAGAGCATATTACTGCAAATGGCTTACGGTGTTGCCCACGGTCGCGATACTGTGCCATTAAAAGGAAACCGACATCACGAATTCGGACTAAAGAATATTCTATACTCTTTACCGCGTTTTACACCGAACTGTATGCCATAAAAAATAAATACGAGATTTGCAGAACGCCTTTTAATTTTTTCTTAGACGATATTAAAATAAACGCAAATTAAAAATATTTAGTTAATCCATAATCAAAATCATACCTGATGTATTTTGTGTATGCATTGCCTTTTGTGTACATTTAATGTATTTTTTAATTATTAATTTTAATTAATTAATTATTTTAATTAACTCTAACACGAGTAAAGTAAAAGCGAGACGCTAGATTTTTTTTTGTCCTTTATATAGTTTACATTAGTATTGTTTTCCTATTTATATTCATTGCATTAATATTTAATTATCTTTAATAGCCAAGTTTTAAGGATTACCACCAAAGTTTAAGGATTATATACTTTTATTTACATTGTTTTCTGTTGGATAACCGTAATAAATAAATGAAATTAGTTTAGTAGAAAAACGCAACTTTTCTTTATTTTATTTTTTTATATTGCGTCCAATTGTTTCCTTTTAATAAATAACAATAGAATAGTTTTTTTTTTGACACAATGTAAGAAATTAGGTCAACAAAATGTGTCTACGCTCTAACGCGACATGGTATCATTAATCTTCGGGTCACAGTCTCCCGTATGAATACATGTATCTATGAAAAAGTGGGTAACAAAGCCAGGCGTTGCCTTAAGATTGACGTTAATACACCATGTATGAACACACGACGTCACCAAGACTGGGCCCTTAGTCTTGCTGCCAATCGGCGTTCGAAAATCGACCCAAACGGTTAGTGCCATTTCTTTTTCTTCTGATGAAGGTGGTGACACATTCGAGTCGATTGTCGATTGGCAGCTCAGACTAGGCCCTCTGGTGTCTTATCCATAGCAACTCAATAAATGACATATCGACGATTATACTTAGTGCAAAAAGTCATAACTCACATTTACCAAATTTTAGTGGGCAGCTTCGAAATGTTTTCATTACTATGATGATATTATTATAACTGTGTGTTGTGACGTATTGCTCCCATGCTAACCGTAAATTAGGATGCGACATATTGCCTTCAAATTTCTGCAATGATGCTGTTGAGACGTATTGGTTTTAAGTGGGATTTTTCCCTTACTGATGTTGAGTCGCAGGATTTTTGTGGCTATGATTTATTGCATTCCACTGAGAAAAAAATCCTATACGCCCTACAAGAAATTCCTGTACAGTGACAGCTAAACGTTTTATTGCGAAAGCTAAAAGTTATTTGTATACGCAAATGAACGGGTCTTGTAACCTTAACAGACTATTTGGTTACCGTTACTGAAGTTTTCATTGGGCTCAACCAACGTTTGTCACGACTAGCTGAACTCCGGTACACATAAACAAACTGCTTTGTAAGGGTTACCGAACCATTCGGTAGAGAAATAAAATGGCTGCGAGTCTACTACTGATTGTTTGGTTGATGTAACAAAACAACTTGTAAAGTGTACAGAAATTTTCATTTGAATGTGCATTACCGATTGTTTGGTAGACTTAACAAAACAGTATTGTGATGTGTAACTCACAACTTTTCGTTTGAATCGGCATCTACGCAGAAAGTTTTGTTAGATGTACGATTTATCAATCTACAGGAATTGGTTTGTATAGTCTATCAATCAGATTGTATACACTACTAAAATTCAGTAACCACAACAAATTATGATTTTACTGAACATTTCGGTTAACTCAGAGGTCGATATTTTTTTAGTGCTTACCCGTCATTACATGTACTCGTATATGATAATATTTTCAGTTAATAAAACAATATAAATTAATTATATGTTTCTTTTGAATATATGACTGGGTTCTAAATTCGAAGAGGCAACCGACTCGAGCGTTAGAAATGAAGTGTTTCGTCCATCGGATATCCTCTTCAAGCGGAAAAATCTTAGCACCATATGAAAGGGTCTCCGAGGGCCCGTAGACCTCAAGGGGGCTTTATTCCTCGACCGATACAAAAGGTTCCCTTTCAGTCGCCGTGAAAGAAGGACCGAGTCAACAGAAAGGCGGCCGGACAATGATGTAATGCTATATTTATTGGTCCGCGTCGCTTGACCCATTATTTTTTTTATGCGGGTTCTAGCTTTCTAGCCAACGGGGCGCGATGGCATTTTGTACTGGCCGTAAAAATTATATTTCTATAATCCTAAGAAACTATTATTATTAAATTTTGGGATCTTTTCGAATTTTCGAAAATAGGCTTAGCGTGGCACAAGCTCGAAGTATTATAACATTTTAAGCATTTTATCAATTATATTCTTAGCAATCGCAGAATTATTATATTTTATTAAACGTCCCTAATTTCATCGTTTATTTGATTATATATTTTTGGGCCTAGGTAAATGAGATGTTTTTGCCCAAAAGATGTTTTGCCATAGACGTATGACTACTTTTTAAATCAAGGATTTTCTAATATTTACTGAGATATCCTAATCTTATGTAACTTTAGCGAGTGAGTTAAATATAACCTAACCTAACCCTTTATTGATCTCGTACATTCATGCGGTAGGAAATCAGGTCTACCTTGAAAGAGGCAATAGCGTAGTTAGGTGTGGGTGGTTGTAAAATACTTACTGTAAGTATGAATAAATAAGTACTTTATTTATGATCACTTAACATTATGACCAATAAATAAGAGCTTGCTATCCCATTTTATTCTCACATGTACTATTTATTCTGAAAATCTGTAGGTCAAATTCTAAAGTATATTATATTTTATAAAGAGTACTTTTTTCGCTGCATTTCAAGTAGGCGCTCTGTGAAGATCGTCCTGAAGGCGAGCTATGAAACAGATGTGACGATTTATGAAACTCATCAATCGGATCGGATATCTCATTCTATTTGATGTAAATTATTAAAATGTATGACGTAGGATGGTTTAACTGACCTCTAATCACACCTCTCCTGTAACTCTCTGACACTCAGTGTAACTGTGACACTCTGACCTGTAATCTGTCAACGCAAATATACTATGTATTTAAGAGGACTTAACCCGGTCATTTCTCCATACGTATGCTGTGGTCTTGTGTCTCTTTTATTTTTAGGTGTAGAAGAAAAATAATACTCGATATCATTGTATCTCCGAAATATCTAGGCTTCTATGGAATAAAACTTAAATTTTTATTTTGTCTAAAAGTTAAGAGCCCCAAAAGGTAAATATCATATTGACTGAAACAAGAATCGAGAAAATATAACTACAGAAGCTTAGTTTGTTTCATAAAAATGCAAATTCAAGTAAGTTTTAGATATAAATTGTTTGTGTTTTTGAAAATTAACCACCAACGGCAGAGAGTATTTATGCGTTTGATGAGACAGAACTATTTTAAAGCACGCGCAAGACAGAAGACTGCCACTGGAAAGACGATCCTTAAGATCCTGTTGTTCATGATTCTAGGCGTCTTTATAAGCTGAGCACATATGCAATAAGCACTGCGTTTGAATCACTGATTTACTCGTGAGGAATGGATGGCAAAGTCTTCCCGTCCCCGCCCATAAAAATATAATTTAAATACTCTACTCTACTCTTTTACTCTACGACGGAGTACACCGCGTAATCCACCAGCTCGCGTTGTAGTGCGTGTTGAACAACTTGTGTGGATTTTATCGTTTTCTGCGGCCCCAAAATGGCGCTGTCAGTTCGTTATTGTTTTGTGTCTCCTGGCCCGAATGGTTCCCCCGGGCTCTTTTGAACTTTGCCCGTTTCTTCGCAAGGGTTAGCGTCTCGGATGCTTTATATACCATGTACGCTTCAGTACTTGTACCGTAATAATGAGCGTAAAACCACCGAAATATATTTAATCGTAGATTTTTTTTGTATTTAGACGAAATTGTGAATAATACATTTATCGCTAGATTATTTTTATTGTACATAGAAACATTTTAATTTAAAAAGTTGTGCTAAAAGGCCACTAGCAAAATGATAGGTTCGAGTCAGAAAAAATGAGCGAAAATGTTTTCTTTTGTAGCTAGTATGCTTAAAAAAATAATAGCCTTCATAACGTAAGTTAGTTTTGACTTCATATTTTAATTGTTTATAAGATATTTATTTAATTAATGCATAGCACTTTCTAAAAAGAAAAAAAAAACAAAAAAAACATCCATCAGTACAAACCCAAATACCGTCAGAATTTGTAAAAATGGTGCCCAACTAAGCAACAACTTAAAAAACTTTTTTTTAAATTGTTTTTTATTATTATTTGGCTTTAGGGCCAGATTTACTTCTTGTGATTGTGTACACCTGTACCTACTTCTTGTGATAATTTGTAATTTGCATTATTTTGTGTTAAACTTTATTTTAATACTATTTGTACCTCCACCTGAATACGTTTTTTATTTAATTTACACAACATATACGATGTATTTTTTTGAGCAAATATACAATTACAATTTTATATTAATAGAATTGATTTTTTTTTTTCAAAAAATACATACGTTAAATAAAAAACGTATTCCGGTGGAGTTACAAATGGTATTAATATAAAATTCAACACAAAATCACAAATTATATACCCGTACACACTCTTACCTTTAGTGCGTCGACACACACACTAGCGAACATAAAATTGGTATAGTTGTGGCAACCACTCATTCTTGCACGTAAATAAATAAATTTTGATTTATGGATGTATTCCATTAGCTTGTAGTTCGATGCGAGCACGTTCATGAAGGGCTATGACATGCATTTGATGCGAATGAAATGATCGCGGATGACAGAAATATTCGACAGGGCGGGCGGTTTCTCGATCAAAGCACGCCTGTCGTGCGCTTTTGCAAATAGAGTTACTTAAATTCGTGCGTCCGTCTCATCCCCCTGTGCTCCATATGCATCGAATGTATTAGCGAGCATTGAGTGTTAAAACATAGGCTATTTGCCTATGTTTTAACATTCAATGCCTATGTTTATGCCTAATAAATATTCACGCAAGAATATTTATTTATTTTATTTGGCAAAATTCGACCATTTTCACAAAACCCTAATTTAAACTTGTAATAGTAAAAAATAAAGTAGTTGTAATGGCTCGTTAGGTAGAAATAAGTGTAAACTGTGTAAAAATTATAGAAGTATAAGATGGCATTAATAATTATTTTTTCCTTGACATTGACAGACTATTGAAAAAGCAACATTTGAAATTACACAAAATTCACAGCTCGAAATTCATTCTGTCAATCTATTAGCAGTATAAACGTTTTATATGATTAATTTAATGTATTTGTAACACATATTAAAAATAAATTTTAAATAAATACGCGCAATTTTACATTTATAAATAAATGCGCGCAATTTTTAAATGAGTACAAAGTTTTCTCTTCGCGTATTAATATATAGATTTTTTTGTGTATTTGTATTATAAAATTACGTCGTGACAAAATGTTGACGTATTAATCCGCGAACCAGTGTTATTACTATATTCCGTAGAAAAGAATATATTTTGTAACGCGGACGAAGTAATAATAGGCAGTGCAATGCAGGCCACTAACCCTTGAGGCGGCCTGCCTTGTGGAACAGGGTGTTTGGTAGCCCCAGGGCGGTCGAGCATGGGGTTCGGGATGTAGGGGGGTGAGGCTAGGGGCGAAGAAATGCGATCGATTGCAAGAAAGGAACGTAAGGAACCTTTACGGTTCAGATGCAATATTATCGTTAGCTCTAACAGCGCGATTGCGTGATACTTTTAGCTTCTATACATTCATATATAAGATGCTACTATCCCTGCTCTTTAGCCGTCTATCTCTCCGTCTGTTGCAACTTTCAACTCGAAAAGTACAAATACGAAAATGTTGATTTTTGTATATAGATTGATGCTATTGAAAACCACCAATGCCGTTTAGATTACATCGGAAGCTGTCCGGATAATATAGATGTTTAACGTTAGACATTTTTTTAGTACTGATTTGACAGTTCGATATAGCGTTCATCATCATAGTGCGATCATATTCGAATTTCAAAATTTAAATGTTTGATTTATTACTGGACAGTTAAAATTAATATATAATCGTCCATGAGCGCAAATAGTAACATCTAAAAGAATATTCGGTGTCACCTTATAATTATTATAAATTGAAATATTATATCCGTATTTATTTATTTATTCTGATTGCCCAATATAAATTATACACAATCCAGGTAAAAGCTATACATTTATAAACTAGGGTAACCCAACTAACTAATAAAGATATTTAGAGGAAAAAAAAATAATATTAAAATATAAAAAAGATACAATAAATTAAAAAAAGTCTTCAAACTTATACCAAAAAACAAAAAAAGAACACTGTAAACACCAATTTAAGTTTTGATTATTTATATATATACAAGGAAAAGAAACTTGATCTAATACGACAGTGGTTTTGTGCGTTGGTATGGGTCGCTTCGCTCTCCATTTCAAGGCCCTTCGGGCCACTACCGTGTTATTTATGAAGGCTTGCTAGTTCACGCTTTACTAATTTTTACACTTACAATACATTTTTTAGATTTAGGTATCCTTTAGAAATAATTATCCCACCCTGTTTACTCACCTTTAATTGGATTATCGGAAAATGCTGCACAATGACGGTACCATGGAAATAACTAGGTCAGGCCCAGGGCAAGATTTAAGTATTGCGGAGCCCTAGGCACATTTTTTTATTTTTCAAATACTGAAATAAATAAATAATAATATCTATCAAGATATCTTAATTTAGACATCCTTTTGAAAAAAAAGGTAATTTTAGAAAGTTTGTTCATTCCTTATGATTCGTCCCCTTTATTCTTCCGTTTTTTGACCTGTTCATCTTTAATCTGTTTATCAAATTAAATACCACAAATTTAATTAAATGAAGTATATCACACTATTTTCTGCTGCGGCAAGCAACTGGTTATTTTACTTTTGCGTAAATCCAGCCCTTGTCGGGCTGGACATATATAAAATTATATAACGTCGTGGTGTAAGTATTAAATTGTATAAAGAATTTTCGTTAAAAGAGCACGTTGCCTACCGAAGTCCATTACTAAGCAGGTACAGTAAGCCATCGCTGAAGCGGTTCGTTCTGACCCTTGTCGGGGCGGGCGGGGCGGGGCGGGGCGGGCGGCTTCATTGCGAGAACAACGCGTTCGACCGGATTTCGACCATAATTTTCACAGTCGATTGGCTGCACTCGGCCGTTATTGAATTTCCATGTCTCTCTCCTTTTAGCCGTTCCACCAAAACGACGTTGACGGATCGCGCGCCCTTGCGAAGAATCTCAACTCGACATTCCGCATAACGCCGAAATATTACGATCTCTAAATTCTAAATTCCCGAAATAAAACTAACCTATTATTATTCATAACTCCCGTTATTTTTTTCGCCGTTCCCTTGGGATAAAAACCGCTTTAATTTATTCACTATTCGATATTTTCGGTGCCAGTTTCGTGGCATTTCCTACGCACTCGAGTTAAGGCAAAGCATATTGACAAATTCGAAATTTGCGGTTTTATTTTTGTAGGGCGTCAGGTTTTACTCTCTTTATTTAATTACATCTTCATTATATAGAAATTAAAAAAAAAAAACTTTTCTATGTTTTACGCCCTTCATTTGTTTTTTTAATACTATTTTTCCTAAGGCTTTAATGTATTTTATAAGAGAAAAATTCAACTAAAAAAGAACTATTAGCAGTTTATCATTGTTTTAATTTCTCGTAAATAGAATTGAATTTCAAAAATCTGCCTTTACTATGTTGAAGACATGAGATCAAACAAACATATTTTTTTTATGTTTAAATATCCAATGGTTATCAAATGCCAGCAATATAAAAAAAGGTTTAAATGATTCGAATTTAATAGTTATCCGCGTGTGCCACATTTAAAGACATTAAAAATATACATAAACTCAAAACAAAAGCAAAGTATATTAGATGACATTTACAAATATGCTTTTTTGCGGATATATTTCCAAAATTCAAAAAATTTACCTTTAATGAAGCATTGGTTATAAAAATATCGATCTTTATATTGTTAGAATTTCAGTACGTTCATCCTGCACATGCAATGAAGAAGTTTTGAGGATCACCAGAAATGTAAAAGTTTAATATTTTTTTTACATCAGTATTATCAATCAGTAAAGCCATTTAAACATAAAAAAACATATCCTTTGTATATTAATGCGAATTAAATGTAAAACAACCTAATCATAAAGAGCGTACGATAATTTACCAGGTATATTTTTATATATATCATAGAAAATCTATTTTGAATCCATAATATCGTAAGATTTTCGTAGATCCTTCCCAAAAAGTTGCAGGATTTGTATTCAATAGATGTTTTGATGCCTACAAAAAAAAGTAAGAATATTTTGTACTCGACGGGCCGTTTTATATATTAAAATACATGATTTTGATTTTATTATTTCCAGATGCACATCGGGGTTTCCAGTAGCTAAACAGAAAAGTGGTAAGTTTTTTTTTATTATAATAGAAGACAAACGCTTTGATATGATTATAGGATCCTTTTCGGTGCGTAACGGCAATGGATTTTCCGAAATGCCATTCTATTACGATTATTCTATGCTAAACTGCGTTAAAATTTCTTTTTATTAACATATTTCTTAATATGTTAATAAAAAGAAATTTTAACGCAGTTTCCCGCCCGTAGTCTTCTACGGGCTACGTCGAAACTCAAAAAGCTACGACGCAAGTCTTGCGTGTAATGTTTTTTTTTCGTCGACATAAATTCGGTTTATTAAATTGCAATTAAGAATATACTATAGTAACGGGGTGAGTATTTCTTTTTCTTAACATATTAAGGCTTAGGGTTGCATTGTAACTCATAAATGCTACTAAGCTACGACGGAAGACATGCTACGACGCGTCTTTTACATGTCTTTTACACAGCTCCTGGATGCTATATTTCTTAGACGTTATGTTTTATTATTTCTTCTATGTGTCCATGAATAGAATAATTAAAATTACATGGATAACAACACTTTAAATGCTGTAGATGAGGAACCAATTTCTGCCTTAAGAAGTCCATGTGGCTAGCTTTGGTCAGCTCATTAGAGAAGTTTGAGTTTAGTTTATTGACTAGAACTTTACAAATGGCATATTCATAGTTTGTGTTTTGGTCTTTGTGGTCAGAATTAATATGTGATTGTAATGCGTCAGTACCGTAAAACAAACGTTTTACGATACTGACGCATTAATTATATTGTCAATAAAATATATAAATACCTTTCTATAATTGGTCTGTATTCTATACTGGACACATATAAGGATGAAATCTATAAAACCCATTTAATATACTTAATTCTTTCAGTTGTTCTTCAGTCTCATAAGAATTACAAATGCTGAACATATTGCCATACTATTTCTCCCTTCCTCCTGAATTCGGTCGATTGCTATATGGCAGATACGTTCCTTTTACTTAAATGTAGTTCAAAAAAATCCTTTTCAGCACGCCGGAAGGCGAAGGTAGATTTCACCGGATCAAAGTGAGGGATAGGCAAACTCCAATTGTACGAGCTTGGTTGTATCAACGATTAAGCGAGCTGCTGTGCGATCCACTCCCCGTGCGGCAGCTCGCGCACCTCAACCCGCCGCCGTACCCTTGCACAGCGAGAGTGCGTATACTGAATCCCTTTGCGACCACTTGACCGGCGAACAGCACGGACGTTACGTTACGTTACGTTACGTTAATACGTTAGGACAGCATTGACGTGACGACCAGGCCCGCCTAGTATACCGGCTTCGTATCTTCTCCGATAAATTTTGCCTTTAAGGCGTTCGTGAAGAGCTGGGTGACCAAATGAACCGTCTTAGCGGGGTCGGGCGCCGGGGTTCCTTCCGAGCTTCCTCACGCGAACTTCCTCGGAGGAAGTTCGCGTGTGTGCGTGTCTTCTTCGCCCCTAGAATTACTTTTGTTTGCACCGTACTCTTCCCTTTTAGGGTAACCCGCTAGTAATCACCAGCAGTTAATAGTATTAAGTTTTAAAATAAGTAAAAGTATTGTAAATAATTATAAGAAACGTCCCCCTTAACCCTACAGTATCCGCCGCTTATATGGGCGGCGGGGGGGGGGGGGGGGGGTGTTATAACTTTGATCGTGAAACCTACCTCCGCCTTTCGGCACGCCGAAGGGGATTTTTATTTCCTCTTATTTGCAATGGAGCCATGCTAACTGCCACGTGCGTCTCCGTGGAAACGTTTACCTCCACAGCATCCTTAGGTACACGGGTTTGATATCAGTGGCAGTTTTACAGCCGTGATATAAAGTCAGCGCTGGCGTGTTGAGGCGAAGCGAGCGGCAAATGAGCGGTCGCTTCGCCACTCGAAATGACGCACAAGCGCCGGTAATGAACGCCATATTTCAGTGGCGCCTCTTCAGACTCGCGTCAGTCTGCGTTCGGGTCCGGAGTTCAGACGAAAGATTGCCTTTCCGAATGGGGTGGCTGTATGTAGACGAGAACATTTTTATAACCATCAACCCACATTTTAGAATCTACGAGCATAAATACATATATTTTTTATTACTTTAAATCAACGAAAAGATAAATAAATTGTATCGCTAGATGTTAATCTTTCGTTAACGTGTGTATAAAGGGTGAGAATAGAGATAAGTTAAGATCAAGTAGTTTATTGAGTTTCACATACTTATCCTAACCAAATGCAAATAGAAATTAATAAATGACCGGTAATAGCTTCGACTGGATATAAAGTAAAGACTTGTATATTCGTCGACTACCTAGGAAGGTGTCAAATCAGGGAGTGCGGTAAGTAAAATTTCCGTCTTCGATTATGAAAACTTTGCAATGAGAAATGAATTTATAACTTGTTTCAGGACGTCTGGTTTGACGTCACGTCGTGTGAAATGCAACTTAATTAGAAATTTGCAAATTAATTAAGTATAACCTTTGGCGTCAATAGAAAACTTCCAGTAAAACTGAGTATGAGAGCTGTATATCTGACAATTTCACAGGTGTGAAATATGCTTACGTTAAGTACCACCTTACTGTCAATGCACTGTTATAACTGACATGTTTTCCCAGGCATAAAGGCGTGTAGGTTTACATATTAATAACTTTAATATGTGCTGATTATTATTCAATACAGCCAGTAAACAATTCTTTTTTGAATTATGTCTTGACTATTTTTTCAAAAGATATCCTGATATTATTAAAATATTTTTAGGTTTTTTGCTAGGTTCCAGATCCAATGTCCGGAATCACCCCTTACAAGGATATATATAATACAGGTGAACTTAAAGTCACCATAAATATAAAGTCATAAAAGTCATATATAAAATAAATATAAATTGTAAATTAAATTTTAAAAATGTAAATTAAAGTCATATATAAATATATATATATATATATATATATATGTGTGTGTGTGTGTGTGTGTGTGTACACAGGATGTCTCAAGGCCATTCCGGAAGACTTGAGGAAATGTTTATGTTCCCTATTACGTCTAAAAAATTGTACAAAATAAAATGCTATAATAATTCATGCTTAAATTTATTAATTTTATCAAAGCGTTCGTGTAAATTCCCTTTTTACTCACACGCGATCGGCCAAAGTCGCCGATCAATGACGAACGATTTTATAAGATCACGTAACATTTCTATTTTTTTTTCTCTGAAACCATAATGAATTTTTATATGACGTCAAAACAATTCATGTTTGAAATCGCAGGGCCAGTTAACTGTTTTTTTTTCACAGTGTATAATAAATGAAAAAGTAAAATATGAAGTATATAAACGTGGTACATAAAGAATATTTAATTTGTAACAGGAGAAATTATAACATCTTATCAAATCATAGCCATTTTGTCAAATATTCGAAGTAGACACCAATTTCCTTCTTTTTTAAAATTTGAAATATAGATCATAAATTTGAAATTAATTGCATAAATTATACACAGCGGTATTGTACGGAGTAAACACAAAATGCGCGAAGTGCTTCCATTTAGACACCTACCCTCGCGCCCCTAAAGCGCAAACGCCGCGCGAAGCGACGCTCCGTAATGAAGACCATATTTCAGTGGCGCCTCTCGCGCACGTAACAGGTGGCCGGTCGCTCGAGCGCGTGTAATGGGTTCCTTCTCGAATATTTTCCGCGCACAAAGGAGGGTTTGAGGGAAAACGAAAAATATTTATTTATTTATTTTATTTATCCATAGTACATAGTACATATTATTTAGCCACGTTCATTTGCTAGCCTGATTTGCCCGCAATAACCGCCCGCTGGCTCGAGTGACAAACATCGGCCTACTAGAAAAATCTTTTTAATATGCCGAAGTACATTTTATTTTCTTTTACGGCGAATGTTATTATTTAAATTGTTACACTTTTCGAGCCTGTATATATTCTATTACGCTCTGAATGACTTCATAATAGGCTACGGTGGCTTTACTTTTAAAACTCACATTATTAAAATTAAACACTACTTGATGCATAGAAATTACAGTTTTCAATTGGTTCACAAAAAATACATAATAAAATATACAAATATATAGCTATGAAAAATAACTACCATATAACATATCTTTCTTTAAATTATACCTATTTAAATTCATCAGATTTTTTTTATTAAATAAGTTTTGATGGTTTTTCAGAATAAATATATTTTTTGTTTTTATATTCTCTCGGTAATTTATTGTACTTTTCTAGTCCTCTATGAACTGGTGTTATGAAATTTAGACGTACCGGCTGAATAAATTTATCTTTTTTCCTTGTATTGTGAAAATGAACTGACGTATTGGTGGTAGTATCTTCCTTGGTTCGAAGGAATTCGCAGAGAGCTTCTTGTGCATACACAGTTAATATTCCTTGGGTTTGAAAGTGTGGTGAAGGTAATGTAATGGCTGGCCGAAAGAAATTAGGGAGGCAAGAACCTGGTAGCATTTTTAAATTAGAAAATATGCTAAGAAAACACTACCTAAGCAACCATTGGGTTTTTTTACATTTTAGTCACTTAATTACTTTTAATATTATGTTTTAAATTATTATTTGTTTTAAGTATTTTAACAAAATATGTACCTGTAAGGGGGCTTTTTCTTGCCAACAAACTGTCTTGCAGCTTGGCTAGAATGCTAAAGTAGAAAAATACGAAATATATATGAAAATAATACATTTTAATTGTTCAACGCGGTGAGGGAAATCTATGGCCTTGTAAACCGTCTTGTTTTTCCATTATCGAAGTCGGTATTTCCATAATGACTTCGAATCAAAAGAGACCCTGAAGGTTTCTTTCGGTGACGCAGCGCTTACTATATTCGAGCGTTCAGTTCAGGCTAAAGACTATTTTACTTGCAGGATCTTCATAATATGCCCTGCGAGCGGCCATGTGATTAAAGAAAACAAAAATTTCCGGAAACAATTTAGATTACAAATTGCATAATAACATTGGCATATCAGCTATAATAACTGGACAAAATACATTCCACGTGCAATTCAATTCGAGGGTAGTCTAGTGGTTAAGGCGTTGGATCAAAGGTCGCGGTTACGAACCCGGACAGAATCATACCACTTTTAACGCTTTATTCCCATTATCTCCTCTGACTCTTGCACAGGCACATTTGGCCTAGTTGAGTAGGGCCCAAAAATAATTGTATGTGACCTAGGTTGTAACAATTGCGGCGCATAGGGAGGAATAGAATCCAGTTCTGGACCGCAAAATTTATGACCACGTTAGGGATACCTATCTATACCTCGCGGCTATATCTAAGACATATGGGTTCAACGAATTACGTCATGTTTAGTATTTACGATTTGCAGTCATGAAAAATCTGCTGACACGGTTAGAGAGCTTATAATGGCGCAGTTTTGGCCGTGGTTCGTAGTGAATTCCGAATATGCTGACAGGCTTGAGCAGTTGGACGGTTTTCGAGCATTTTCCTAGGCGATTCGAATGGTTTAACCAACTATTGCGGTACAGCATTGGGGTTTAAAGTACGTTCATATACCGGTAACTAAGTAACGGAAATAAAAAGTCGATAATATTTTAAATCCTGAAAAACTTCGTAAACAAAGTCGATTTTGTTAATATAAAGAGGTTTTATTTTGATGTTACACGGGACAAAGCCACAAATAGCTGTCCACGAGAAAAACATTGTGACTCGCCGCAATTGCTTGCCATCACTTTTGGTCATATGAATGGTAAATAGATCACACAGTACTGACATGACATAAAACGTTAAAAATGGTCGCTGTTGTAAAATGTTTTCTAAATATATGTCAGGCGCCCGGCCGCTTTGAATTCCGCATATTTAGCTTCATACAAAAATCGAGGGTCAAGACATCTTGCTCCTAATAAGTAGTTTTTCCTTCTTTATGGCATTACTTCCAGCATTTAAACCTTGTCGAAGATTCAAGCTATCCAACCGTGAAAACCCCATTCAAATCCATTCAGTAGTTTTAAAGAGTAAGAATGGGTTTTTATGTTTTTATTAATTAATAGTGTAAAGCGATTTCAATTTTAGTTGACAATTTATACTTTTTACTAACATTAAAAAAAAACAAAGTATTAGAAATGAGGAATATAGTATCAAAGGGAACAAACTCCCATATTGTATACGAAAATTGAAATTATTACAGAATTTACTTGTGATAAATGTAATAAATTTAAGTATGTTCATCAAAGCTAAATGCATTAAAAAATTTTGTTTGAAAATTAGGGTTAGTATCAAAATCAACAAACATAAAACACTTCCAAATTCATATCAAAGACACCTTAGTGTGATTTTCATTTGTAAACAAGCTAACCCGACGAACTTCGTACCGCCTCGGAATCAATAAATGTTGTGTTAATTTATTAACTTAATTAAATTCAGTTTTTTATTAAGAATACTCAAAATGAATTAAGTCCAATAAATATACAAAAATCAAAATGATATATATTTTAATTATCGATGCGCGCACAATGACAAATGTGATAACCTCACAAAGTGAACATCTTCAAAGGCAAATTACCGTTTAAAATCGCAATATATGTTGCAATTTTCCGGAAGTCACGTCATAGGTAGCTTTCCTAATGAAATCTACCTAAAAGTATTCGCTTCACCGCCAATTTAAATAAATAGAAATTGCACAGTAACACTTGACGCTTGTTTACCCCCTTTCTCTCCCTCCGCGTTGTTGGGCGGCGAATGGGTTTCGCGAAGCGTCCCTCCCGCCCTCGGAACTCATCGGCCTCGGAACTCGGCGGTCGTTGGTCCCGTAGACCCGCCTGCTGACGTTTGCACTTTTTCTTTTTGGCGCGCTTGATTGGGACCCTATTAGACGCCCAAAGAGGAAGTTCAACAAACCCTAAACCAGAGAGAAAGTATGCGAGCCTACGAAGGAAATACGGAGCCTATCAGATTTAAAAAAATCTAGCCCGTCGGGTAGGTTTCATAATACACTTATCACGAACACGCAATTTCGAGAAACATGATTCTTCATCATTAATAATTTGAAATTGAAGTTAAAATTATTTTTGCTTCTTATCTATCTATATATAATATATACTTGTTATTGTTAGGTGACAGATGGAGAAAAAGTAGAAAAAGATATATGTATAGAGATTAGGCGAGTACCTCTGCTGGACGTTTCGGAGCTCCGTGGCCTCTTCTTCAACAGCTAAACGAAGACTGGTCTAGGTACATCATCTGTCACCTGAAGCACCTACACGTTGATTTACCTGTTGGTGGTTGTAGTGAGGAGGTGGGATTGATATAAAATACATACAATATAATACCTATGTAATTAAAAACAAAACGTTATTACTACTGGCCCATAACTAATATAGATGTCAGTAAATATTAAGCAATATGTAAAGCAAAAAACAAAATTACGTATAAAACTATAAAAACTGTTATATGTAAACATAATCAAATAAGGAAAAAAAATACTTATAATGTTAAGCGTTCGAACGAATTATTCCTACAAAGTTATAGGAATAAACGTAGAATTTGCATTTCATAAATAAAGCAATAACCAAAAACCAAACCATCAAATCACAGTTTATCCCATCCATGGTGACCAAGTAGGCCTGAAGCAGCACACTATACCGTCAAATAATCAGAATAAAAATTACTAAAATAAAATCAATTGTCGACAAACATACAAAACGAAAATAAAGTAATTAAACAGTCAAATATAATCCGCAAAATAAGAAATATAAAAAAGCTAAAATAATGACGCATAAATAGAAAATTGTATTCCGCCAAAAAATAAATAAACAAATCAAATAACCAAAATTATTAGAAAATCCAGAATAACAGAAGGGTTATATATTTATATGTCCTTTTACAATGGAATGACCCAAACATATATAAAAATATTTATATACATATTCAAATAAACGACTTAACTATGAACATTCAAACCACTTCCTGACAAGCACCTAAAACCCAAATATGGGCCAACACCCAAGTTTTAAACTTTAGTACGGGCGTATTTTCAGGGAACGACCTAACCACCCTTACGCTGTAACACTCATCAAAACTTCTCCCATGCGTACTCGCGTGAGTCGCTATAGGTAAATTCGAGACAGCGCCACTGACAGATGCGCGATGGTTGTTAATTCGGACACTAAGTGTATTTGTCGTCTCACCGATATAGAATGCGTCTAAGTAATTGCACTGCAAATAATAAATGCAATTTAGGCGCCACCAGTCCCTAAAACGTGTTTTGTAACGTATTTTGGTGCATTTTGTTGAAGTTATTCCCAACAAATGGCTAAAACTAAAAATACCACAATATTCTACATATATTAATTTAGTCCTTTGCTTAAAAAAAAGCGAAATACACCTTATTATAATAATGAAAATAAATAAATAAGAAAGTGTTGTTTTTTTCTTGCAACGATTTTCTTTTAAGTTGTGTAAGTGACGCGAACCTAATTTTTCTTTCTAATGATAGATAATATAATAATCAAGGCCATTACATCAAAAAACATGTTTCCTCGAGTCCAAATGTAACAAATTCGCGATCGGCGAGTATATCCGTCTCTTTTCTACACGTCAATGTTCGATTAAAGCCTACTCTTTCAAATCTCAATGACAAATGCGTCCCGGGGTGCCTTAACAGTTGAGCAATCTGCACGTGTCCCTATTTTGTATTATGTGTATGTATTTTGTATGTGTATAACGTTACAATAACGTTATAATAGGGGTTCGCCGTAAGTTTAAATTACTCATATTTACAATCTAACCTAGTAGGTAATGTAATAAAATTTACTTGTGCAAATTTCATAGATATCTGTTGGTTTTAACTTAAGAGTATTACATTAATATATTTGGTTATACTTTTACCGCCTGTAGGTCGGTGCCTGTGTATGTTTCAACTCGAAAAATACTCTACGAGTGAGTATATTTACTCTTTAATGTCCTTGACACCGTTAAGGCGTACGGCGATAGCTGAATGCTCACAACACGAAGGCATTATTTAATATTAAATTACAATATACAGTTTCCTGGTGATTCAGAAACTCCTCTTAATTCTTCTCAGCCAAAAATAAGATTTTTCTAATACTAAAACACAATTTCTTATAAGGCGTCATAAACTATTTAGCTTCAACGTGAACTCAGCACACTAGATAGTGTCGAGGAAGCTGGTACCATGGCATGTTTACCTAACTAGATGTTAACATCTGTTTCTTTAGGCGCCGTGCATAAATCATCCGAACAAGTGCGTAGAAGTTAGTTTTTTACTAATTATTGAAATTGTAAATGTTATTATTATTTATTAAATCTAAATAATATTATACTTAAGTACTATATTATGTAATAAATATATATTTTTTTTATTTGGTCCTTTTTCATGATCCTTTTGCAATTTTCACGTAAAGTTTACATTTTTCTCGTTTACCATTTTGAATTTTGATATAGTTTCTTAAAAAATAACACTAGAAATCGCTTTGCTAATTAGCTGTATTTTTTATCGGAAATGGTCTTGGGACATGGTTGTTGTAACACTGTTTATCTGTTGTAGTTCAATGTTTAATTTCCTTGTTTTACTGACGTATGAACGTCAATTCAGTCACTTTGAAAATTTAAAGTTGATGTCTTGTTTTTACGCGTTCACGCGGATCCGCTATCCAACATTTTGTGTATGCACTGTATACGTCTAGTCTCTGTTATCTAATAAATCTTAATGGCCTCTGTACTGCAATTCGAATCTCTCCAAATCCTTAACGGATGTGACATGCAGCGATCTACATCTACCCGAAGCTTCCCCATAGTTTGTCGATGAAGCTCCGAATGATTTCTCATCTCACTCCCACCTCCTACTCTCTCCCTTGTCTGATATTATGTTATAACTTGACTATGTCCTGAAATATTATTAATTTAAGTTAATTAATTATTTTGACTGAATATAACCGAATTGAAAAGGGTTATATTATGATAAACACTATGTTTTACATAACAATGGGATAATTAACGAAGGAGAGGAGACGAGCGTTTACTGGTGACGTCCTACATTTAGCAGACGTCATACTCACAAAGATGACGATTTAAATAACTTATCGTGAGCACTGAGCATTTGCGATGTTAGTATTTCCATGAGGGGTATCTACTTTGATCAAATAGGTCACGTTTAAATGAAGATATTGTATCATCTAAATGCACATGCATTCTTATCCCATGTAGTTGTATTTAAACTTTACGTACTAATTTTAATTGCAATTAAAATTATATGTACATTTTTTAGAAATGCTTATTTTAAGGCGAAATGCGACTTTCGAAAATTGATTGTCCAAAAAGAAAACAGGATCAGTTTCGATCGGCGCCTGGCTTAGTTTTCTAGCTAGGACCTGCCTGCGACTTGATTATTCACGCCGTTGGGCCATAATTGCAAAACTACCCGACGCGAAAAAACGCAAAGCGGCCGCGTCGCGAATGCGTCTATCGCACGCCATTCAATATGCTCGATGGTGCTCAGACACAGGAGAGGCTCTCCCACGGGATACCACTCGTTTGCACTTTTCGGAGTTCGACGGCATTTGTGGAAAAGCGGTTTATACGATTCTGACAAAACAAAGCTACTCTTACTACACAAGTGCAATCGACTTTTGCTTGCAATGTTTGTATGTCGGTTTAGGTCAAATCTTGCTACCTGAATTAGAACTACTTCATCTTATCCTACGGAGGTGAAATTTTACATTTTGGTTCAGTTTCGATGACAATGCATTTTTATGGTAGGAATGACCTGATTCTGCACCAAGAATCGCTCTCAACGGTCAACAATTGTTTACTGTTAATTTATTTAGGTTTTAGCTATATTAACCTAATGAAACATCGACCTCAAGCATTTCGGTGCAATTTATTCGATAGTAAAACATTTTTAAGGAAAAATTATTAATAATATTTATTTATTTAAAGAAGTACAAACAGCACTTTCTTACAAGATTTTATTAAGTTCGAGGCTTTGGCGCAAATCTTGGAATCGATTTTCAACCACTTCCGATAGTCCAGTCCAACCTTGCTATTTCTTTTTTTTATACACTCTTGGTTTCGATGACAATACATGTTGAATAAAAAATTAAAGTAAATAAAAATAATAATAATTTAAACCAGCGCCATCAAGCGAATACAGAGCACAGACAACAAATATAAGGGTTAGATAATATTTTTTTTTTTTTTTAATAAAATCTTGTTTTTAAAAACAAGATTTGGGCGCATGCGACGTCGCTATAGAATAAATAGATAAAAAATAATTATTAAATTTTAATAAAATCTTGTTTTTGAAAAATAATTTAAAAACAAGATTGGGCGCATGCGACGTCACGTATTATTTTCGTTTTTATTGTTTTTAAACAGTGTACAATATTTAGTTCAACTTCAGATACTGTAAACTTTCTTTAATATTTTGTAAATAATAAAAAATCTACCGTAAACGTATGATAATCATTTAATTGTATAAAATAATATTCAGTAAAATAGGGCATTACTTGCAGCACTACGCTAAATTAATCAAAATAACCAATTTATTATGCTTACATTAAATTTAAAAACGAATAAGGTTAAATACCAATATTTACATCCTAAACATCTACGACTAGTAATAAATACCGTTTTTGAATAAATTAGATTACGATAACTTTCCGAAATTTACCATTTTTTTATTTATTTTATTTTTTAGTTATTTTATACAGAGTTTCTTAAAAACAATTTGGTTAAATATTATTTATATAATTTTCACAATGAATGCAATATATACTGGTTATATAATAGAAATATTTACGGGTTATAAATGACTACTAATTGTAACTAATTATCATTTGTACTATTTAGAATTTGTGCCAAACTAAGGTGTATTGGTTACCTTTTTCTACTAGTAAATCGATTACACTTTTACTTATTGTTATCGCTTTTACTTACTTGCACTTTTTGTTATTTATAATATTTAAAAATAATAAGGTGAATGTTTTTTAAAAAAATATACGAATATACTGTTATTTTGAATTAATGTTTGTTTTTTATTATTATCATTATCAGTTCACTTTAGCATACATTTTGTAATTTACAATGATATAATTTATACTCATTGTGCTGAATTGTTGTTACGTAGTTATACTGTTTATTTCGTTTTAGAGTGTTATCGCGTGGAAAAAAATGATGCTCCAGACGCTTTTGGAGATGCCTCTCGTAATGAGGCACTGTTGCAATATAATTAAAGTTAAGTTTTTACTGCCGACGAATGAATTTTTTTCCGGTCAGTCGTGCGTTCTTCGGCTCAATATTTATGACACAGTGGCACCGGCGGCGCCACCCCGTCGCGCGCAACCACCCCACCATACCAACCTAAAAACTGGTGTTGCCATTAGCTACTTAAACCTAGATACATTTATCTTTCGATTTTATTGTTTTACATATTTACAAATTTATAATCATTATACTACTTGTATTTTAATAACTACGTTCTTGATATGAAACCACAAGCACGTCTTGTAAACGCAAGAAAAAAATACCTAATATGCGACATTGCATTGCTTCCCTTCGTACAAACAGTCTAATAAAAATCGTATTGTTAATAATAACCATCTTAGGACAGATGGAAGACATCTAGTTAGGTAACAACGGTGCGTAATTGGACATGCCACTAAATGCTAAATTAAAACTAATTATTTTAGTTTCATGTTTAATAAAATTTAGATAAGTAAATTTCCCATATATACACATTTAAATAATGCGTAATAATGCGTGTGTGTTAATTTTAATAATGCGTATAATGTTTCTTTCGCTTGAAAAGTTCTGGCTGTGAGATTTATGTTATTGATTAATTTTACTTATATTTATTTATTGGTCATTGACAAACATTGGTTACACAGATAACGATTATTTATAATAAAGTGAAACATATTAGTGAGCGTTTTATGTCACTGCCACCTCTGTATGCTGCCTACTTAACTATACTACTATAATTAATATGTGCATGTGCCCAAATTTAATAATTTTATCAAAGCGCTCGTGTAAATTCCCTTTTTGTTCGTAGGATTTCTGTCAAGACCGACAATTATCCGGCTCGGTGTAGCCTCGTTAGCGACTGGACTTTTGACAAGAGCGATTTTATATTATCACGTAAAGTTAACAATTTTTTTACTAATGAATACGAATGTCATAATAAATTTTGACATGGAGTAATGAACTGGATTTTTTCTGGAATGGTTTTGGAACATGGTGTATAGTTTTAGTTGTTTGCGTTTTTTTTTTTGCTAATTATCCGTTGTATTCTTACTTGTTTAATAAATAATTAATAAATACGTAAATAAATATGAGTCACATATTCAACTCTTTATAGTAGGTACGTAGTACGGTATATAATCGCAAACAAAGAATAAAGTCGACCGACCCCTAGTAAGGCTATGGCGATCGCAACTGAAGCGATTTTGCTGGCAACGCCGCGCGCGGTGCGCCGCACCGCGACGCCGCCCTCCGCCACTCGCCCGCAGCCCACGGCGACGTGGCGTCGCGTCGCATTCCGCCGCCGGCTCGCCGCCCTCGCGCTCTTTTCCGCCGCTCGCTAAGCGCCAAATATTACATTGGCTCCCAGCGCCAATTTAGCCGTAGCGAAGTAAATGTACATATCTTTCTCTCGTGGCACGAGCAAGCTTTTGTGCGGGCATATCGCGGCCTAGATCTTAACTGTGTCGGTTTAATATTATACAATATAACTTAGAAGTCAAAGCCATTGTAAACATTTTGTGATTCACAAGTAACTCTATACGTGCCTGTTAATAATGTATTCGCTGTCATTCACAAAAATACCGATTATTTTTGTCATCATTAATATCTAAACATACAGTCCTATCCCGGTAAAATAACTTACTTTAAGTTTGACGCTTTTTTTGCTAATAAGCTTTGCCAGTAATTACACTATTTAAAAAAAGTATGTTTAAAACCGTTTTTTTTTTATCAAGAAGCGTCGTCAAATATAAAAATCTACCAATTTTGAACATTTGTAATTTTAAATTATAATAATTATTTTTATTAAGATTAATATATGTAAAATCCTTGTAGGTAATATAAAATACACAATATTAGCAATTGAAAAACTTTTGTATTAGTATTTCCATGTTTTATCAAATATACTTACTTTACAATGGACAATGGATATTTTAATAAATATTCTTTATAAGGGTTTGTACGTAATCATTATAATCAAAATAATTATTCCAAACACAAATAAAGTTTTATTATTTGTCTCCCGATAGAAAATAATAATTATTTATCTATAAAATACGGTTACAAAAATAAACACATAAAATTATGATGTACCTACATTTTACAATATTAGGTTCTCGATCTTTTTTTGTGACAGTGATTTTTTTGACAGAATAACAAATCATTGCAACTCTACACATATCTAATAGACACATTCGCCATTGAAACGTCATATAAACAATAATTATAAACTTTTTTGTGATCACAAATATTTAACTTTTTATAGTGTCATGTGACTAGTAATGAACGGGACAAGCTACTACGAATCGTTGTATTACGATTGAAATTCAATTCGGTAAGTATATACTTACTTATTGCTCATTGTTCATATTAATATATTTTTTATATGAAGGTATTGAATTGATTCCTCACTTTACTATATTGCCAGTATGGAATTTAAAAATAATTATTTATTTCAAGAGAATAATGTATAGAATCATTACATATACACTATTTTTTCCTTATCATTTGTTTTACTTACCTTAAGACCCTATCGCATGTAACGTCCAAAATAATTGTAGTGTACCCTACCCTACACTACCCTACTTTCACCTATAAGTGTAAGTTACAAATTTTTGATAAAATACTGGCATGTATTTAAACCAACGCGCAAAAATCGCAAAAGTGTTGCGATTTCTCTATTTGAGATAATTTAGCAAAAATTTTAATTTTCCTTCAAGACCTTAAAAAGATTTTTATTTATAATTGGTAAATGTCCTTATAACAAATTATTACTTACGGCGTGTGCATTCAAAATACATCAAAAATACGGTATCAAACTAAACAATAATATATTATTTGGTCATTAGATACATTTCATAGAGAACATACATTTTAAAAAAAATAATAATAAATAAACAATACGTATTGTGAATATACGTATAATATAGATATATATATAACAATAATAACAGCAATGCCTTTATAAATAAGAAAATCCTAAATCCCCTGTTTTATTAATGAATGTATTCTGTTGTATGTATTTATTTCTTAAAAATACTTACAGCTACACAAAATGTCAATCTCATGAAAAATACATTACTCTGACTATTATATTATAGACATCTTCGTCTAAATAAATATCTGACATCATATAACATCATAATCTAACACTATATTTAAACGAACAAGTTAAGTTTAAAATACCAGGTACGTCAAGCTAGTTCAGCTTGACGTACCTGGTATTTTAAAATATACGGCACTACTAGTTAAAATGGTTTAAGTGGACAAAGAAAATTACACATGTTTTTAAGTATGAGAATGTATATGTTTTTCATATAAAATGGTTGTACTATAATATAAGTCTTCGTTTGGTGGATCGTTTTTTTAATGCTTACAATAAGAGGTTCGTTATTCTTCATATTATTTCTTATTTTTTAACAAGTCATTTGGAAGTCGGTTTTATTTGTTTTTAAGTTTTTTAATTTCAAACTTAAAGTATTAAAGCACACTAGAAGTAACTTAATGAAATTTTGATGGAATTGCAAAACATTTTAAAAGTAGATTTTTTTTGCTACCCTTTTACTTGACTCACGAAACCCATTAACCCATGAAAAATCCTTATTATATGCAATTAAAATCGAAATTGCTTAAGACATTTCGGAATAAAGAGCGAACATATGTTACAAATAAAATAAACAAAACATAGCTGCTCCATTTTTAGAGTCGAGAAAAAATTGAGTTGTATTCGACATTCTTGTTTTTTTTTTTAACAGCCAATCTAACGCAGTTTGATTGAAGTTGCAATTTTATTGAAGAATATGTGTCTGCGATTTTCGTGTTAAGTCTTCCTGTGCGTCGCTAGTTGAGGCATGTGTGTGAAGTTGTGTCGCTGCAACGTGAGTTTGTGAGTGAGTCAAGCCCAAAACCAACTCAAATAAAGATGGTGTTGACTCGCCTCGGCCACTAAGCACCTGCCGCGAAGATACTGTTTTATTGATGCTGAATTGATACCGGCGATGTCGTTTTCCTCAGATACATATTCACATATACATATTCACATAAATACATATACAATACATATTCACGGGAAATATGTATTGCAAATATGTATTACATCAATATTAGCGGGATATAAAAATCAAGATTCATCGCCAGTGTCAAAATACATTTATAAGTTTCTGTATTACGTTCAGAAGTTGTATATATTTGTTTTACAAAGTTTACTTTTAGCCTATTAGGATATAATTACTTTGAACTGCAATAGAATATCCATACATATATAAGTACGGTATCGATTCAGGTGATCCGTGGGAAAATAGACATCCCGTGTCGCATACCGCATGTTTCATTGCAAGTTTAGTTTAATTTAACATGAATTATAATATGTATAATTTAAATTATATTTTGCACGTTAAATATTGCATTTATTTTTGGTGCTCTAAAAATCGTCTTGGTAGTATTGTTGTCTTACGAATAATTTCTGACGGACCGTAAAATATACCTCTTTGGAAACATTTAAGATAGTAGGACAACGTGGAGAGAGCGGGATGGAGAAAGGTTGAACAAATTCCAACAAAAAAAAAACTATTTAAAAAAACAAGTTATTTCAAAACATGGAATGCTACCACTTAAACAGTTTATTTTCGAAGTGAAAATATGTTCTAAACTCTTCGTGTAGGTACGTTTTCTTTTCATTACATTTAAACATTTTCTCACAGTTGAGTTAAGTGGGAAGTATGCAAATTTGTTACTAAATGTAGTCGACAATGCTGAGAAAAGCGCTTGAATATTCATACCTCAAAAGATGATCTGATGCCTTCAGGCCGCCCTATTTTACGTTGTAAACGATGGTTGACGTTACACAATGGGCGTTTAAAAACAGCCCTTTATTTTAAGAAAATGAGAAATTATGATATTTATTGGTTTTGCGATCATTCAGCAATATCGATATTATTTACATTGTTTAAATAGAGTGCACCGTATTGACAAACCATATCTATCAATTAACAAAAATAATGTTCAAAATAATGAATCACGCATATGTCGCAGCCTCGTGTGATATTTTTTTGTTTGTTCATAGTCCTTCCACACAAAAACAATAATTCGTTTTGATCCAAAGTCTAAAATATTGCACAATAATAAATAGTAGTAGCAAATAGTAGTAGTAGTAGTAGTAGTTTGTAGTTGCAAATATAGCAACTTACAATCGGTCCTAAAACCTTCTGACCCTTCAAGAAGTGTCCAGAACAGGCTGGACACATGAATGGCTTCGGCATCTGTCAAACCCTTTGCTGACCCTTCGCAATGAGTCCAATATTTTTGGACAGATACTGTAATTATTGACGAGAAGGTAAACTACAGCATGTGTCCACAATTACTATAAGTGGCTGCGACATATAACATCGGATTCCAAAAGACAAACAACCCTGCGGTACTGATAATACTTTCGCAATTCTATACAAGATGGCAAGGTGTACTAGTTTTTTTTTTCAACGTTGCCAGAAGCAACTTTTATTCAACTAATATTTAAAAATACATTGTAAATAGATCCAGATTACAAACAGACTGTCTTTTCTGCCGGTTTCTTAACCTTAACTTAGTTACAATTAATTTACATATGCATAAAATTAAATAAAATAAAATACAAATTATGTTAACATAATTCGTGTAATATAAAAAGAGAATACAGCGAGAATGTCAAGTTAATTTTTAAGATACCTAAATAATTTTAGTTAGTTTTTTCTATAAATAATTTGAGTTTTATTAAAGCTTTTATTTTCAGTTATCTAACTTCTAGAGGTATTTTAATAAATAGGCTGGGTAATATATATATTTTAATTGTTGATACCCATACTTATTTATATATCTTTCGACATTTGTCTAGTAGAGTACTTATTATTAAGAAGATTTTTCCATGTTTCATCTGAAAAGTGGTCGATTGCAATTCTATAATAACAAAGTTGGCGTACCGGTAGAACTTTGAAGTGAACTTAGAAGTTGAGTTTAGAGTTCCGAGAAGGAGAGAGGAGGAACGGAAATTCTCTACCGCTGTAGGTGAAATTAATGATGGTGAAATGTATCAATTTTAATATGAGCGAAATATGTATTAAATTTGAAGCTTAAAATGTTAACGGGTTTGCGAACACTTCTAGCAAAAGCGCCACATGTACCTGTTCTTTAGGCACTGGGCGACGGGCACCAGTTAGAAGTAGTGACCTCATAGACCACAGCATAATTTTCACAATGAAAGGCCGTTTTTAACATGTGGCTTAGAATGTGCTTTCGAACTTTGTATGCGGATCATACTTTCAAATTAGGGTTATTCTGATTTTGGGTCGGCCATGCTCCAGATCGCGACAGATGGATAAAAAATGAAAAAGTCATGCATATTTTAAAGAAAAGTTTTCTATTTCGAGGGCATACTTTGACCATCTTGATTGCCCGCCTCGAATGTTTGGTTTCGTTTTTTTATCTCACTCAATCATCTTTGCCTGTTGTTTTGTCTGATTCGTGTGCCGATAATAACATTTTTTATTTTGCGAAAATAATAACTTACACCTACATTATATTGAAAACGTGAGCTGGACCAATGAATAGTCTTGCCTATAATTTTTACTACCTTCCAATCTTGTTACCATCCTACTGTCATTAAACTCTTTTAGCTTCTATAGATTCCTGTATAGGCAGCTACTATTCCCGTCCTTTGGCCGTCTGCCTGTTGCATCTTTCAACTCGAAAAGTACAAATGCGAAAGAGTTAAAATTTTATGTGTAGATTGATGTTCTTGAAAATCAACTATAGCCGTTTACCATAGCGTCACAGCTATTTGCTCACAATAAAGACCTCGTTACATGATTCGTTTTTTAACGGTGTATACGATCGAGGGCAAATGAAGCTTTACCTTGATAGGCGATTCGACAGAGTATGTAGATATGTCTATGCAAATATTATCCTCATCTATGCTCATACGGTGATGCGAAAGCGGTGGTTCTCATAGATACCGTAGACACACGTACTATCTCTTTTTTACGCGTTACAGTTCATTTAAATGCTCTAGGTAAAACACCTATTAACACATTTGCACATATTAATTTTGATAAAATATAAATAATGGGAAAATATAAGCATTGAAACACATACATTTGGCACATTTAGCTTAGTTGAGTAGTGCCCAAAATAATTACATATGGCCCAAGTCATCGCAATCTTTGTTTTTACTAGCTTTTTGCAATGTTTGTTAGTTTACTTAGGTCAAATCTTACAAGCAGAATTAGAACCACTTCCTTAAATCCTACGGAGTTGACATTTAACAGTTTGTTCAGTTTCGATGGTAATGCATTTTTATGGTAAGCATGACCTGATTCTACGCCCAAGATTGGCTCCAGACGAAGGAACTCTTTAATGGTCAACAGCATAGACACAAAATTTTGTATCGCATTTAAGCACTTAAATTAAAGCTTGTTTTTAAAAATGTATTTTTACTATTAATTTATTTAAATCTCTTTAAATTTAAAATAAAATAGTTAATAATATCCATATGTACATAGTTTATTTTCTGCTATTTTCCAAATCCCCTACCTACACACACGTAATGTAACTAGTTTCTATTAACGAGATGAACGAGATGTGTTCATTCCAAACTTACGCCCGGACATGTTTCACTAACTTTTTAAGATCGGAAGTATTGCTGTGAAGGCTTGTTCGTTATCTTATGTATCCTAACTGTAGGTATAGTGTGCCTATATGCCATGCGTGTTTTGCATGTATATAGCCGTTTTCCGGGGAATATAAATGTCTAAAATATTGGGCAAACGCGGTCTCATGCTGGAGGAAATTTTACGATATCGCTAAGACGATACGTTTACATTTTCTCTGTAACGGGAATCTAGCTCTAAAAGCTATATATATTACTCGTGTTTCTTCGTAGTCCCAACGCAAGAGGCAATATCAATACCCGGTCATTTCTCCATACAAATGCTGTAGTATTGTGACTATCTTATTTGTAGATGTAGAATAAAAATAAACTAGATATCGTTTTATCTCCTATATATCTAGGCTTCTATTTAATTAAAAAGTTATATTTTTATGTTGTCTAAAAGTTAAGAGCCTCAAAAAACCTGATTTTTTCTATACATTTTATCAAAAGTTTGGACGTAAATATCTTATTATCTCAATACAAGAATCGAGGAAATAATACTACCGAAACATAGTTTATTTTATAAATATGTAAATTCAAGTAAGTTTTTAGAAATAAGTTGATTCTGTTTTTCATAATTAACCAACAACGACACAGGTGTTAGACGAGGCAGAATGATTTAAATCCACGCGCAAGACAAGAGAAGAACGCCACCAGAAAGGATCTTTCATAATGTATGCATTGTGTTGAATCAATAGTTAGAATTTTGAGTGCCAACTTACCTATATCTCATTAATAATAATAATAATTTATTATTGGTTTTTAAACTACACACACATATTTTCGAAACTACCTAATTCGGCAGCGCTTTATTTGTTCTAGATTATTAAATATTTCAGGTCGAAGAACTAACAAATGATATTGTTTATGAATTAAAACTCACGTACATAATTTGAATTTATGGTATAATAATATAATATAATATAATTGAACAATTAATAAACTCATAACTAGATATTATTGTTATAAATTAAATATGACATGTTGTACACGTATTATTCTAATATTAAATATGATCATATATGAAAATCTGAGTATCTCAATATCTATACGTGGTATATTCTCTAAGTACCTACCCAAAAAAGATATTCATTGCGGTACGTAATTAATTAAAATTTTTGTTTGCTTTCTACCGAGCCCAAGTAGCCAACAAGAAATTCGTTTTTTATATGTGATCAAAGACTTAGACATTCTCAGAATATCTCAATATTAATATTGCAATAGTCAATATTAATATTGCAATAGTCAATATTAATATTGCAATAGTCAATATTAATATTGCAATAGTCAATTTTAGCGGATTATCGAAAAACGCCGCATTCACAACTGAAAGTATTTTAAACCAGTTTTGATATATATTCCCTTTTTGAATACATTCCATAATGTATGAAAAATTGAAACATCGACTTTATAACACATCCCTTTCTTTCTTTCGTTATAACCCAATGTTTTTTTCAAAAATAACTGTTTTAAAAATCGTTGGTAGTATAGTCATTAAAGCATTTCACTATTGACTGTTTCGAATCCGCACATTATGGCATACCGTTTCTTAATGCTCATTACCACAATCTCTACCCGGTTCTATTCTGACGGTATATTTCACTCTATTGCAAGTACATTTAGCTTAGTTAAGAAAGGTCTAAATAATGGTAATATAAATAAAATCGAGACACCCTATTCCTCCTCAAAATTTTAAAACTCGTCTAGCTCAGCAACAATGCGTCATACACGATTACTTATCGATCCGTTTGTTTTGTGCGTTTTCATGAATGCAAGATATTTTCTCATTATCATTGAGTACATACAACTAGCTTTTTTTTAAATATAAAGTTGAATTACCGATACTATGTTTGTTGTTCATATATGATATGATTAAGCGTTTTTGGAAATTATACCCATCTTTTTATCTTGATGTTAATAATATGTTGACGTAGGCGGCTCCTTTGTCGACATATGGTGAAAGGTCGTTACAAGCACCTGTTTGATTTTTTGTAACGTCATATGCATATTTAGATATAAAAAACATAGTCTGTCTCGATCTGGGCAGATAACTGTGTTGCTATGTGTTTACTCGAAATTTGTTTCTATGCACGAAATTCTAAAGTAGATATGGCCTTATATAGATAGAGATCACAAGATCAAACATTAATCCGCAAATAATATTCGAAAATGTTTCCTAATTACGAGAAAAACGAATTCAAAATTTAATAGAAATCGTTTTAATGTTTGAAAACGCGGCGCGTGGTCCGGCAAAGACCGCCGTGCGCGCTCGGATCGCGAAGTACTTAGAAAAACAATTTTTCTCAAAATTATTATTTTTGTTTTGTGAGACCTGTTTAGTTGTGGAAATAGATCAACCCCCCTAAAAGAAAATCAGTGAATTTTAATAGAGATCGTGGTAGTCTAGTGGTTAAGGTGTTAGACTAATGGGCCAAAGGTCGCGGATTCGAATCCAAAAACAGGGTCATAGCATTTTTAACCCTTCATTACCACCATCTTCCTTGACTCTAGCACAGGCACATTTGGCCTAGTTGAGTAGTGCCCAAAATAATTGTACGTGACTGTCATAGCAATTATTAATACACCTCTCCGTGTTATAAGGTGTTCCAAACCATTCCCAAAGACCAAATGCGGTGATTATGTTCCCTATTATGATTAAGAAATGAGAATAATTCATCCTCATGTTTGTTATTTTCACACTTGCACTTGTTTAAATTACCTTTCTTATAAGCGGCAACGTAACCTTGACGGCGACTCGCGTTAAATGACCTCGCCGCGAACGCGTCGATTAGTTGTTGTACGTATTACAAGAACCGTATAATATTATTATGTAAAGTTTACCTTTATGTTCTTGGAAATCATTATGAATTTTGATATATTGTCTTTACAAATAATACTCAAAATCGCAGGGCCTCTTAGTTTGATTTTTTATCGGTAATGGTCTTGGGACACGGTGTATACAGAATGAACTTAAAGTCAGCAGTATCCTTTTAAGGGTTCATTCTGAATAACTTTTGTTTGACAAGTTTTTATATAGGTAACAAAACAATCCATTTAAAAATACAAATACTCTATTGAGAGTTTAGTGCGCGTATTGTTGTGTTCCTGACCTATCCAATCGATCTACATTACAATATTTGCGCGCGGGAACCTACCCGTCGTTCAATGTCATTTGTAGTTACGGTGCTCCGTGGATTCAGTCGATTTTTTAGTTGCGGCGCCGCGCGGTCTGATTTTTTATTAGGTGACCATATTTTAACGCGTTTTAAGGACTCTTTATTTTGCCGTTTTATACCAGTTTTTTTTTGCTTTATATATAAAGTTGTACAAACGTATTTAATCTCATATTAAGAATCACCCCTTAAAAGGACACTTGTTCACTCTGTATAATAATTGCAAGATTCGTTTTTCCATTTTACCGTAATGTTCCAGTATATAATAGTACTAAACATTCAGACGTCATTCACGCTAATTGCACGTGAGCAATTATCGCAAATGAGACGCCTCGCGTGTCGTCCTATATTCATACTCTGTTTGTTAACTCGATAATAATTAATTATGCGACGAATATGTTCATTCATAAATCTCACGGCTCACTGACTGACTACCTTATCGCAATTCAGCCTCTCGTGCTCACAGCACCACCCCTCTTTATCTCGGGCGGTTGAATTTATTCCGCTACCCGCTTGATTTAAGCGCGCTAAGGAAAGGCCCTTGCGATGCTTTTGCTCATTCTGTATTCCGCCCCCGAGCAGCGCGCACGTCTTTCGCACATACTTTAAACTATCGATCTATCTGTGCGAAGAGATTTATTAGCCATACGAATGTTTAATCTCTCTACAATTAAAGACATCTAAAGTTGACGGGATAAAACACACTTTTTTTTTATTTAGTTAATAATAATATATTAATATCACTATATTGTATTGATTTAGATCACGGAAAGTAAAGTGGTGCGCTATGCGTATCAGATACTATGGGATTGCTGTCAGCGCGCAGTGTTTTAATTTTAGTTTAATTAAGGTGTGAAAAGTGTCACCATAGTCATAAGACATTATATTGAGACGTTTAATTGTTTAATGTGTATATTAAGATACCTACGGAAAAGGCACCAGCCTTCGTGGGGTTGTATATGGTGCATTACTCAAAATAAAATAAAAAAAAAATTTTTTTTGAAATTGATATATGTTTTTTAAATTAATATTTTTCCAGTTATAGTTGCCAATATAGATCAACCCCCTAAAGTACAATAGTGATTTAAAATATACCTATATATCACGAATGTATATTATAGGGGGCATAAAAGTCGAAATATTACATTATGTAATATCTGAGAACAAATATATAAAATTATATTATTATTCGGAAATATAAATAACTGTAGTCGGGTTTTTTTCTAGATAAAACATCGGTATTTATGTGTAAAATGTCTTCTAGTTTATTATATTAGGCCAACTGTAATAACATTTTTTTGTGTATTTTACGTTTTGGCCACTAATTTTTAAGTTTATCTCAGTTTCTGA
Organism: Neomicropteryx cornuta; assembly: GCA_020383195.1. Taxonomy (NCBI): domain Eukaryota; kingdom Metazoa; phylum Arthropoda; class Insecta; order Lepidoptera; family Micropterigidae; genus Neomicropteryx; species Neomicropteryx cornuta. The sequence continues at coordinate 5,106,105 of JAHKQU010000014.1, forward strand.
AAATAACTCATCAGACTGTTTGTTAAGGCGTTTGACTACTGAGCACGCACGCACATTATAGCCATACCATTTAATAACGCTACACAATCAAACAAAAAAAATCTAGCAAAAATAAAAACAAAAGATTTAATGCCTCTACTTAAGTATATCTAGTATAAGCTAATTATTGTATAGACTCTATATATCCTATGATCTAAGTGGGGCCTGGGAGCCTGGGGTAAAGTTGCCTTAACAATTCATCGTTATGAGCCATTTCCGTGTGTCGTCGTTCGGGTACGCTCAGTGTCTGCGTAGGATAGTCGTGAGTGAAATATTCACTTGCCTTTCCATTTACTAATTCAGTTTTATAATTACATTTTGTAAATAGCAGATAGAGTTCATAAAATAAATCGAAAGATTATTTAACTGACATATATTTATGAGTAAGATAATATTTAACCACTAACCTAACCTAACCACCGCGACACTTACAGGGATTCACCGATTCATTACTCCTATCCCTTATATTGATTCTAAGACGTTCTCTCTGCATTTTTTTCTCGTGCATTACGAGTTTCAGCGAGATTGCCAATGTTGTTTTGCTCAATCTGAACCAAAAACAGATTTCTATCTAAAAATATAAAATCAGGAATATTTTGAGCTAATCTTATTCTTACACACTAAAACTCACATTTACACAACCATTTCCTGAAGTACAATGAAGTGCTTTAAATTTTAAACATATGATCGTAGTTAAGGTGATTACTGACCCAGCGGTCGCAGCTCATGCCATTTTTACCGCTTCATTACTATCATCTCCCCTTTCTCCAGCATAAGTATATTTGGCTTAGTTGAATAGGGCCTAAAATAATTTTGTGTGACCTAGACCGTAATAATTTTTCCCAAAAGGAGGTTTCCATTTCGATATGCATATTTTTTTCATATATGCGTTTATAGGGAGTTTCTCGAGTGTGGTCCCATATTAGTTTCGCAAAGTTACGTAGTAGTAATAATAAAAATAGCAATAAATCAAATAGTTAGTTTTCCGTTCAAAATGTTTACAATATCTAAGTCATGAGATGTTACTTACTTTTAACCGACTTAAAAGAAAGAGTTTCTCAACGCAATCGGTATATTTTTTTGTAATGTATGGTCACTCATTACCCCGAAACGGCTCAAACGATTCCGTTTTTTTGTATGTGTTTGTTTATGAATGTGCCATTTGGTGTCTCAGTTTCGTCGTTTTGGTAGGTCAGTTTTTTTTATTGTTTAGAGGTTTATTGTACATATTATTTCTTACTTTTGGTTGTAGGTTTATTTTAAAGTTGGTTTTATTTTTAATTGTTGTTTTGGTTGTGTATTTTTAACATGTTTCTTTTTCAGTTAATGTGGCGGGCTAAGGTTGCAAACAATTCCATTACAAATTATTATTAGGTCGAATGTATTTGTCGTACATTTTTTAAATGTTTTATAGTCTTTTTTTTTTGTGTCTTTGTGATATCCTCGCATACATTTCTTTTCCGTAGTCCATCGTTTTCAACAAGTCGTTTTATATAAGCCTTGTTTGGTCTGATATTCAACGCTTTCAACGGTTGAATTTCAGGCAGGTGCTATGGCGATTTCCAACAGCCTTCATTTTTTACTTATGTTGATTTATTTTTTAAATCCTTTCTAGTCGTCTTATAATTCTTATCTTTCGTACGGCGTTTTTCGCCCGTCGCGGAGTTCCATTTGCGGCCGTTTTTCATCAGTTTTCCACTGCAAAAGCAATTACGGCAACGCGCCCTGGGACACGGCGCCATTCCACCTCCAGCGCATCATATTGTCCCCGTTCACACCGGGACAGACAACAATATATTTCATTAAAAATAACAACTCGTCAAATGTGTACTTTAACCTCAAAGGCCGATGCAATACAACAGTATGAGTTTTCAGTTGTAACTATCCATTTTTGTTTATAATTTTAAAATATAATGTTGGCGCATTGTATTGTTATATTGTTATGTTGTTAATGATTAATAGTAACATATAAGTACTTGTAATTGCAATTACATATAGAATATACATACATACTATATTTTTATCACATTCATCATAAATTATTTTTATACATACTAAAACCATACTTTATTTATTTTTATTAACATACAAGTGTCACACACTCACGACTACCACAAACATCACTCACAAATTACACATAAAACTTAAAAGAAAAAATCTTCTGTATACGTATATAATATTAATAATCTATATATATATTAAGAACACTGTTCAAATTTTTATGCTAATCTTAACATGTAAAATGACCGAAATCCATAATTGGTTTTATATACTAGTAATAAGTTTTGTTTGTAATTGTAAAAATGTAATACTGTAGATTTTTCAATAAAGAATAAATAAATAAACAAAAAACTACCACAGAATGTAATCTCTAATCGCTCCATAAACTAGTTACAGAGGTTGGATCAAATCATCTTGATTTTATTATCTGCTTTCACATTAATAAGTCACCATCCCCGCTTTATAATTGCTCGTTTAATTTTAATTTGTGTTTGTAGATCTGTTTGTAATCCTGAGAAAACGTCATAGCTATAAAATTTACGTCGCAGTCTGAGTGTCGAGTCGTCTAATCTTAAAGATGTTAATATTACAATGCATCGCATGGAGCATTTTAAATGCTCACAGTCGACAAATTATAGCGTTCAACTTTGAAATGTTTTGTTTTACATATTTACGCATATACATTTTTTATATTCCAACAGTTATATGTGATTGTGTGGAACAAAGCTACTTTGGGGTATAGCGCCGCCAAAGCAACATTTTTTAATCAACCTTTCTGATTCTAGAGAGCTCGATTTTCTCCTCACTCTAAGCCCTTCGGTCTACCAAAGCGTCCGTCAAAAGCATCAGTGAATATAAATACACCCTGCATATAGGCAACTGCAGAACTACTCTATAGCCATTCCAAAGGCAACGCTCTACTGTCAACTCTTTGTACTAAGAAATCGCGAGACCTCATAGTGAAACGATGCGTTTGCAAATATATTTTTTTTTACAACAGACTTCTTTAAACAAATTTTATAGGCAATCTTGTTTCTAGTACTTTCACAGACCCGATGTGAATTAGATCATTAAGTTGAAGCGCATAAGGGATCCCTCATCCCTTCTCGTTCCGGTTTATAATTAAGGACGAGATGACGAGGGCGCCAGCGCCCGCCGAGACTGCTTTCGTTTCTGGCGGAGATAAGCCCGACACTTAGGAGAATATTAAGCCATTAAAACAATTATGTTTCCAAATTGGAAGGCATAATTACAATTATCAATTCGCGATTCTTGATGTGATATTTTATTTACTTTAGAATTCTTGATGATTAAAAAACCCCATAAAGTATATTAATACCGGTTCCGCGTGTAGCATAAAACTGAAATCCCTTGAAGAGTTTATTTTTTATTACACATGGTTCTGGTCTACACTTAACCTAGTAACTCTCCGTTCTTTTTGCCCTCTACCAAAACCTATTAACCAAGAGAAGTTTTTTTTATAGAGTCTATCATACTACTCATAACCGTAACTGCCACGGTGTAGTTAAACAGACTGGAAACTGAAGTGATCTGTAATTGAGAAGATTCTGGAGCGGCTAGCTTGATTTTATTAGTATTATTATTAAGTAATTACAATATTTAGGAGTTAGCTCCGGTGATACTGTTGAGTTTAGTAGGTGAGGAAAAAAAAATTAATGCTTAACAACTCGCAGTCTACGCTTAAAAACAGCCTTGGAAGAAGGAAAAGGACTTAATACTGACCTATGAAGAGTATTCCACTGCTGAAATTGTTCTGAAAAGAAACGAATTGAACCCAATGTTCCGTTTTCTCTAGATTGGTTTTATCTTGGAAGGATGGTCATTACGGCCCATATAAGGAGGCTTAGAGAGCTGGGATCTTAAAGTAGACCAAGCAGGCTCATTCGTCACAGTCTTATATAAACTAGGTTACCTGAATTCAAAACGCCTTCCACTAAGTGGCTCCCAATTAAGAGTTGAAATTAATTCAGATGGACTATCTTACCGACTAAAACGCCTAAAGACATGCCGGCTTGCTTTTCGCTGAACTGCTTCTAATTCGTTTTTAAGACATTGGGTGTAAGGATCGTCTAGTGATCTGTGGGTCTCTCGACGGGGAGTTCTTTGAGCTGGAGTATCCTTTTCAAATAACGTTTTTTTTAATCTATCGGTACTACATATCGAAGAGTTGAAAACAGCACCAATGAAACATATGTTACTGTAGTTTTATTTTTTCATTTCTTGTCAGTAAGATTTACTGACAAGATTTACTTTACTTTTAAAGTGTTTGGACACTCGATATTTATTTATTCACAAAAATCGCTGCGTATGCTAAAATATCTTTACCCCATATTTTAACGTTAATTAGGAACTTCTTTTGTTTGAAGGTTCTGAGCTAAGACGGCTTTTTAACTTTTAGATTAAGTGAAAATTTACCTTGTCCGTTCTATATTGACCAAGATAGTAAATAAAACGAAAACGTTTTTGTATGGAGAAATGCGGCCATTGAAATCGTAGCCAATCAGCAGGTGTGGACTTACCCTAAATCTCCTGCTATGAGGTGTGATCTTCTGACATTCTTATCTATCGAGATTGCTTGCGCTCACCAAATTTTCCATGTAATCGAGATTTAAAGCAATGAAGCGGATGGCAAGCGACGGTCTAGCCGGGCGGTAAAATGCCTCATCTTCAGGGCCTTCATCTTAATTAAACTGCATGTATATATATATACAGGCTGTCCCAAGACCATTTCCGACGATTTAAGGGTGTAACCTATTATAAGTTAGAAATAATAAAATAAATAATCATTCCCAAATTTATTATACTTTTAAACAAATGGTGTCAATTCGGATTTTCGATGCCGCGCCGATCGATAATGGCATTGACATCGTTACGGCGTACGGCAACTGCTGAGCGCTCAACAACAAAGACATTGTTATATGATCTTTTTACTATAAAGTTGACATTTTTTTTTTCGGTAACCATGATGAATTTTTATATAGTTTTTATATAGTTTCCTAACAAACATCACTAGAAATCGTGGGGCCAATTAGCTATTATTTTATCTGGAATGGTCGTCGGGCACGTGTAAGTTTTTCATTGTCTTTTGGGTGGGTACTGTTGGGCATATTTTGGCATTCGTTCAAACAGGACGCTTGCTGCGGTACTTACAGGTGATTCCAGAACGCACTGCCAAATCGTTCAATTTTTGTACTAATATTTACTATAACATATTCTCTCTCGCTTGCTCAGTGTTCCTACGCGTAGTCTGTTACCGTTAATGTTCGTAAAACATTCAATGCTCAGAATATCTAGTTACTCTGCAGATTAACTGCGCGAGTACGTGAAGGTACGAAAAATGGTGTCCTAGATAATCTACAGATTAACAATCAAGCATTAGTTAATGTGAAGATAATAATTCTTACCCTAAATAAATATGAGTTGATTGTTAAAATAAACATTAATTTAGCAGTTGTAATTTTCGTTCGTTAATTTTCACAATATTAAGTTAAATAGTTAAATAGTTTTAAGACTTTACCCTAATGAAATGAACTTCATTTATACCAAAGAAATAGTTAACAATAACTAAACTTAGGTAATTTTTCGACAATTTATTTTTTGAAATATTTGAAAAATTAACAATAAAAATAAAATAATTATTAAAAATACAAAAATAAATAGGTGAACATGTGATTTTTAAGAATCAAAATAAATTATATTCAACAAAAAAATGTGTGTTTGTGTAATCGTTAATTTCGTTATAAGAAGTTGGTGGGTGCAAGTTATAAAATGTAAGATTAGTGCGTTGTTTTTGAACCGTGAGCGGTTCAGCCAACTACATGCGTATTGATTTGGTGACCTTCGTTCACAAGGTTACGCCTGAAAGTTTGGAGTTCGTTTACTGGCATTTTCACTCGCAATGAATATTTATTAGTTTACCATCGATCTTTGAAAATGTAACCTGTTGTGAGTGCTATTGCTATATATATTTAGATCGTTGCTGTAATCAATGACGAAGGAAAACTCTTTTGGGAATTCACAAATACAATATTTAATTATTTATTTATTCACAATCGCAACAATAAATGTTATAATAACAATGAAAAAAAATATTATCAAATCGACAAATGTGATAAATATTAAAATAAAAATGATTAAATAATAATTATTTTTCTCTTCGACATCGTATGACTATTAAAATAATAGCGGTTTTTGACGAAATTTACCTAGGCAGCAACCATCGTGTAGGTTTAAAATAAATACTTGTTTATGTAATAAATCAACTAGCTTAATGGCAACTATAATGTGATTAACTTATAAAATTTACATAAGGGCTTGTTTAACCCTCTTAAAATAAAACAATAACATGGACTCGTTTAAACAATGAATTTTTTTTTACTTATTTATGAATTTATTTATTAAAATATCCAATATACAATTAATATATAACAAACAAACAACGTTATGTAGCAAATGTTTTTATTAACTTTTTTTTTAATATTTTTGTTTTTGTTGTAAATCAGTCAGCTTAAACAGTAACAATTGCGTCATTTTCTTTATATTTTGAGTAGCTCTCTTAAAATAATACAAAATCTTAATCTTTCTAGGCAGATAGAGATTTCTTTGTCATAATTTTACTATGTACCACCCTTTTTTAACTTTATAAAAAGTGTCTCAAAACCATTTCCTATAAAAAAATCTATCTAATCGGTGCTGCGATCTAGAGACTATATTCATAATGGTTACTGAGAAGAAAAAGTACACTTTACGTATAAATAGTAAAAGAATCATGTAATAATGCCTTCGTTGTGAGTTCTCAGGTGTCGTCGTACACCGTAACGGTGTCAAGGCCATTATATATTGGCGCGATATCGGAATTCGCGCGCTGACCGTCCCTTAAAATATATAATAAATTTGGGGATGTTTTTTTTCTCATATCCTTATATACTTTCCTACTTATAATTGTTTACACAAAACCTCTCTTAAGTCTCCGTAAATGGTTGTTAGGACGCCCTGTATATTGTTTGCAAGTTTTCATTACGCTTGAGCAAATAATTTTGTCATGTTTATATCTGTATAATTTACCTAATCTTATTTTTTAAAAATTATATTTATGGTTCGAGGTCCGCTAAATCCATTTCCGCTACATAGATCAGCGATAGCAGAGGAGTCTTGCGTTGGCAGGTGTCATTAACAGCCTTATTTCCCGCTTGGACTCGCACACATTTATTTCTGTCGAGCGCTGTCCGTAATACCCCTTTGGAAATACACGATTACATTCCGACGCTAAAAATACGAAGTAACCAAAGTTTATTGATTTGTAAACATTTATACGCGGACGCTCCCAGGATGGAGTGAATTTCAATTTGGTATTATCCGTCAGTGACGCTTTCTGTCAGCGACGTTTTGACGTCAGAGTAAGTCGATATGCCCTGATATGATATGTGATGTGTGGTATGTGAATTAGCGCCTGGCTGACATTTCGGACAATGAGGGAAATTCTGTGATATTAGGAAATTAGACCGTCGAATAACAACAAAATCTGCATTTTCGTAAAATATAAATTGAAGTAGGTTTTACTTCTTAATACATCAAATAAATAATAGATTGCACTCTAAATGTTGTAAATTAGTTTATTATAATTGTCTGATTTTACTGCGCTGGAGAGCCTCCCGGACCTGAGTCTCCGAGTTATAAGCATCATTAAAATGTACCTTATCAACTCGAATATCATCCTGGGAAGTAATTAAATCTCCAAGTTCCGGTCTCATAACTAGGCCGTCCTCCAACGCCATTGAGAAAGTATTCAATCCCAGAGACTAAGATTAATGGATCATTTTTGTGAGCGCGTACTTTTTACTGCTCGGATTTCGTTGCTCCGGCTCGCACAAAAGTATTTTTTTTTGCGCCTCCCGTGTCCCGTCCGCATTTAGCCAAATTCGAAATGCGCAATTTTGCCGACAAAAGAAATACGTCCCCCCTTCTTGCCTTGAAAATATATATATATTCACGTAAAAATTGTAAACCTGTTCTCATTCCGAATTTGGCGGAGATGCGGCGCATAAAAATGTGCCCTGTATTAAGGAGTGGTTATGATAATTACGACACCCTGCGCAAAATCAAATGAATTCATATATACATCGAGCATGTAAGCTTTACAACAGCATGTTAAGTGACATCGATATATTTAAGAGCCAGTATATCGCGAGGTGACCTTGAAATTCGGCCTTTGGAAATGGTGTGGGCCACGTGCACTTCGAGCATCCGTCGACAACGTCAAAGAATAAACATTTAACAGTTTTTTATTTATATTAAAAATTTAAAGCAATTTAAAAAAAAACGAAGTTTAAGGTTTTCTGTAGAATTTTATTGCGGACATTTCTATGTATAAATTAGGCTTACGTCACATATGTAGTTTGGTTTATGAGAATTTTAAAAAATAAAACTTACTAATTTCAATATTTTTTTTATGTAAACATTACTTATTTATTTAAAAAACCAGCTTAAAGGTTTTCTAGAAATATGTTTAGGTAATCTAATTATATTTTTTATATATGCCTGGTATGAAAAGCTATCTTGGCAGTAGACCTCAAAAACATGCATAAAATGCAATTCGAGTGCGTTATGGCTCTTAACACATCTTTCCCGGCATTCAAGAGAGTGTCTACTCTAGCCCTTGAGTAGTATATTTATATTTATTTGTATATTTAGAATTTATTATATTGTGTAATATTATATATTATTTCTATGTTATATTATATTCTGGTGATTGTCTGGTTTCCCCAACCACTCTTACTTCCTGGCCTCGCTCCCGAATGTGTTTTCTATTTTTTTTAAGTTTGGAGGAAACTGTTATTGGCTTTGTGTTTTAATTGTTTTTTTTTGTGTATTGTAATTTTACTGTTGCCGTTAATAGCTGTTGTTTCCTGAAATAAAATAAAATAAAAAATAAAATGCTGTATTTAACTCTTGTGTTACCTAAATGGAACTCAACTCAAGCCTGTGACTTCACAAAAAGATGTCGTTGTCATATCAGCCGATATGAAATGGGAGACCCACATTGTAGCAATTGAAGAAAGCTAATTCCTTTATATATTTAATAAACCATAAGAATAAAAAAATCTTTTAGAAACATGTCTCCTCAATGTTATGCTGAAGATCTACACGACATATGTGCACCCTTTGCTTGAGTATGGGTATCAGATATGGAATGCATACTTTGAAAAAGACATCAGTTGCTGGAAGGAGTTCAAAGGAGATTCACAAAAATACCCGCACAACTAAAACACTTGGAATATGAAGAAAGGCTGTCTGTTTTAAAATTGACCTCATTACAGGAGCGACGTGATCTCATTGAAACTTACGAAGTGTTAACTGGACATTATAATTGTGCAAACATTAAGGACATACGAGGTGTGATCAAAAAGTAAGGTGACTTTTCAAATTTCAAATTTCTTTGATTATCATGGCGTAGCGCATCAGGAGTTCTTACCACAAGGTCGCACAGTTAATAAGGAGATTACCTTGAGGTTATGTGCCGTTTGCGTGAAGCGATACGTAAAAAAACGCCCTGAATTGTGGATAAATCAGTCATGGTTATTGCACCACGATAATGCACCGGCTCACACGTCATTGCATGTTCGTAATTTTTTGGCCAAGAACAAGATCGTAATCATGCCACAGCCACCGTATTCACCGGATTTAGCCCCCTGTGACTTTTTTCTGTTCCCGAAACTCAAGAAACCCATGAAAGGACGGCGTTTCGCAACGATTGAGGACATAAAGACCGCATCGCTGGATGACCTGAAGGCTATACCAAAAAGTGCTTATCAGAAGTGCTTTGAGGATTGGAAAAAGCGTTGGCACAAGTGTATTGTACCTGAGGGGGGGTTACTTTGAAGGGGAAAAAATAAATATTGATGAATGAATAAATATTTTTTGATAAAAATAAAAAGTCACCTTACTTTTTGATCACACCTCGTATTCATGTTTAACCAAAACACGCAACTTCGCGGCCATTCAATGAAGTTATCTAAATCTCCTTGTTCCACTAATCCTATGATAATTGGAATCGGCTACTACACGAAGTGGTGGAAGCTATAAGTGTAAACCAGTCCAAGAACCGCCTTGATAAATTTCTTGAATCTAGGTAAATCGCTAGTAACTGAGAATGAGATATAAGTATATCAGCTAAATAGCTGCTTGCTCAACAAACAATTATAATAATAACTGGTTTTTATTAAACTCATAAATTAGGAACAAAATATATTGTACGAGTATGTCCTCACCGGGTGCGATAACTTTGAGGTCATAAGAAAGTAAAAATAGGTCTCTCATTACAAAGATATTAAATTTAGTTAAAGGGCACAAACAAAACACTGATCACAATTGTCGCTTTGTCAAAAAAAATGATTATATTGTAAAATTATAAAAGGATTCAAAATATTTTACCCATAAGGGTGTAAATAAAATAAAATGACTTGTCTTATCAATAAGATAGGACACGTCATTTTATTTTTAGGATTATTTAATGGACCCACTGAATATCGTAATATTTTGAATAAATTATGTTTATTGATCACGAGATATTGCATGAGAATTATGTATAGACGATCCGTGTTGACATACCCTTTATTTATTATTTAAGTTGTTTAATGTTGCAGATATTTTTAAGAGTGTTTTTAAAGTTTATCTTTTATTTTTTTTTTATTGCCAGGGCAATCAACGAAACTGCGGTAATCTGAATGCCTAATTCTATTTTTGATATTTATAAATTTAGTATTTTTTATATTTCTTCAAAAATGCTAAAATAATAGTTACGTTGATTTTGTATTGGGTTTGAACTTGTTAAGAGTTTGTGATAGCACTGAAAACTTTTATATTTGGTGAACTGAGTTAAAAAAGTTTGAAGTTCCTTAAAAGTAATTTATAGGTATTGTATAACATGATAAATGTACACTTTTAAATCGATACGTACAACCTATTTCTCAGACTAAAGTTAATGTATAAAAAATAAATATTTTTTATGTCGTTTTTTGTTGTGTTTTATGCTTTACAAATTCTTTTCGGAAAGTAGATTAATAGAATCTATTCCAAAGTTTAAACTGGCATTGGTATATATAGTAAAATGTAAATATACTTGTTTCAGGTCAGGAAGAAACCGTAAACTTTTACTTCTTCGCCCAGGAATTTATATGGTAAGATATAATTTATAATAGTACTAATTAGTAGTAAATAGAAAGAATTAATTACATATGTAGCAATGATACCGGTTGAAGAAATATGATTCATGATATAAGAAATATTTACAAAGACGTCGTTGACTTTTTTTACATATATTTGTTTTTTTATATTTAATATCACCTTTTACAGTCCCCCCTTGCCTATTCTGTGCTCAATTTATTGATAAATTACTTAATAAATTTCAGCATCTTTATCAAATTTAAAATACTGCTAGTTTTTTTCATACAAATTGACAACTCTTAAATGTCCAAAAGGTCATGATTGTATTATATGTATTTATGTTTTTTCGATAGATATTTTTAAGGTTTCAACGTTTCCTGAAATTGGAATGGTCCATATCTATACGTAGACCCTTTATGGCTTATCCCATCCGGCCGATAATTTTCTTCCCGTTAACGAGATCTTATTTCGTATCTTCCCTTTGCGTGCGATTTCGATTATTTCCCTAATTAATAGACGGCTTTGAACCGCCCTCTCGAGGAACAAATTAAGGTATAAATTGATCTCGACGTCGCTAGCCTTTGGCAAGGCGAAAATAACTTTAGAGATGTTAAATAAGCGATTATAACCGATTGGGTCACTCACAGATATACGTTTATACTTATACTCAAATATGCTGACAATTAAAAATATGTTGAAAAAATAAAAAATCATTTAGAAGCTACCGTTGAGCGACTAAAATTTTCATTTATTTTAAATCAAAAATACCAAAAGGCAATGCTTAAAAATTCGTGAAAGTCACCATTCATATATCTACGTCATTAACTATGTTCGGTGTACTATTGATATCATTGATAAATGTATTCTTTTGTATGGTTTATAGTAAGTCTTCTAACACTTAGTAAATGACCTTAGAGCAGGTAATTCCTACCTATTAGTTAAGTAAATCGGCTAACATGACTGATACCTACTCGATTATTGATGATTTTTTAAATAGAATCTGTGACCGGATGTCTCGTTTGCAACTCAACTGGACGCCTCTCGTAACGACGGACGATGATGAGAAGCGTCATCAGCGTAAAAACGTAGACCAGAGCTACGATACGTTGACATCGTAGATCTGGACGGTTATATTCGATGTGATCCGAATGCTTTTTATGCCTTGATTACAGATTCAGAAACACTATCAGCGAGGCTGTTGTTTGTTATCTAACTAGGTTAGTTTAATATTATTATGATTGTCGCTTTGCGTACGTTTCACTCAAACTTTTACGACTACGCACATTATATTTAAAGTTGCCATCTTAATCTAATACCTCCTAATTATAACCAAGCGTAAGTAAGGTTAGGTTACTCAATAAAATTTGTGTTGTCCCGGCGTTCAATCAATGTTTTTTGCGCGTGACATTGAGATATGACAATAGCAAAAATGATGACACCTTTCTCGTTCTTCCCTTCGTCCAAGAATACCCTCATCATTCAAGTTTGTGTTCCACTCTCCCCCAACGTTTCGATTTACGTAAGCTTCTTCAAGAAGAATTTGAAGTTTTCAGCTGCTAGTATGACTAACTTTCTGTGTCTTGGGTGGCTAGGGGTCGTTCCAAAAGGACAATCGGAGAAAGTCAGCTACTTATTCGTGCTACGACTTGACTCTCTAGGGATTGGTGGAGGGTAAATTAGAGTTATACTATTTCGCATCGCATAAAATCTTTTTTCTTTCGCCTTTACATCACATGAATGTAACATTGGCGGGATGCAGACGCAAATTTTGTGAATACGCTGAGGCAATCCAATATTCATAAAAAAAAAAAAAAAATCTTATATAGGATGTCCCAAGAACATTTACGACGAAGTCAGTTCTGTGTAACCTATTATAAGTAAAAAATGATATAAAAAAATGCGAAAAAAAAAACATCCCCAAATTTATTATATGGTGCAAATTCGTTCAGCGTGCGAATTCCAATGCCGCGCCCAACGGTAATGGCCTTAACACCGTTACGGCGTACAGCGACACTTGAGCGCTCACAAGAAAGACAGACAGATCCATTTACTGTTTTCACGTAAAGTTTACATTTTTTCCTCTCGGTTTTACATTTTTTTTTTGATGTAGTTTCTTAACGAACAACACTAGAAATTGCACTATCAATTAGGTGTTTTTTCTTTTTATCGGGTAAGGTCTTGGGACACGGCGTATCGTGAGTACCCTAGTAACATACTCGTATGCGCATTTCACAAACAACGCAAAATTAAATGGAGTTTTTAGCTTTTTTTTAATTATATTTTTAATACCCCATAACTTGGCGTGTTTTAAATTTTTTTTTGGTTCTCTTTCTGCGTTTATTTCCTTTTATTAGATTGAAAGTTCGGTAACAAAATTATTAAAGAAAACCTGAGATTTTTTAAATAATGTTTTTTTTTCGTATATTTAACATAATATAATTATATAACTGATGGTTTATCAATAAGATCTCGTGAACGTGTATATGTAGAATCAGTTGATATTATATAATGTTAACACTCGTTTCAACAATACACATATACAGAATCTATATATAAAAAAAAAACACACACAAATACAGTCTTTTTTTCGGGACAAAATGACAATCTATTATTGCGATGGAAGAATGCTTCTCCAATTATCCATTTTACTGTGGACATTGTTGCTTCGATCCGATCCATCAATATTTTCGAAGGGCTCTAATCCGAAAAGCTATTAAGGTAAGCCGTTCACCAAATGCAATCATATCTTACGGCGTTTTTTTTTAATACAAAGAAAAAATATGTATAAATAGGAGGTAACACAGAAACATATAACATAATTGAAGCGCGTTTAATGCCAGCCAATAAAATCGTCATTGCCCGTTTTTAAAAGAGATTTTTCCTTTCCTTCTTGTAAATATAATCACGTTAACGATTGATTAAAGCGACAAGCAAATATTGGCACGTTCTCTATTGAGGAAGTGAGATAGGGAGATATAACGGCCGTTAATTCTTCAATATATATAAATACATTTGTATGGAATACGTTAATACTGTGCTGCAGTAATTATATTTAAAAAGGTAAAGATTTTTTAGAACACTAATTAGGTATACTGAAAAATGTTTCGTAAGTGTGACATCGATACAAATAAAGTATGCGTGTACTACACGTGAATCACATCCTGGTGTCCTCTAAAGTGATTTATTTTTGATGGGGCGGTAGGACGTAAATTGGCATGGTGCGGATATAAAACTGACATCGATTCCGTCACTATAACGAGGGAGCGCCTTCCCTTACCGCCCCCTTTTCACTCTACGAGATACGATATATATATATATATATTATATATCTATACATGTAAATAAAATTGAATTGTCTGTGCTTTCGAAATAAATCCGTTCTATTAACGAGACGCATTATCATGAGGACTTTTCAGAGATTAATCAAGCCTACGGTTTATCTCGGAAATATTCAAGGTTCCTCTGCAATGAAATTGGAAAAAAAATGTAGAAATTATAACCTCAAAGGCCGTCGAAAAGGCTGAATGCGTCGGGCGGAGTGCGTCAGGTGCCTAGCCGTGCATGACAGATATATTCGTCACTATCTGCTTTGAAGGGCGGTTTTGATGGTCGTTAAAACCGCCTGCATATAATAGGACGGCAGGCACTTAGGCTGCGGAGCGAAGCGACCCATCGCGAGCACTGCAGCCACGAGTTAAGGTACAGCTAATCTGTAATATAATATAGGGCAGAGGCGTCCAAACTTTTTGCTGCGAGGGCCAGTTTGGTATTTAAATTCATTAGCGGGGGCCAAGCATTGTAAATATGTGAATTAAAAAACCTTATTACAACTAAAGCAGCATTGATTTTTTTTATTGTTGCCACATATATATACTATAATTTTTTTTTTTATAGTAAATTACAGATATAACAATACTAAACAAACATGTCTAAATTATATTATTATAAAATTATTTCATGCAATTTTTAATGGGAATGGTGGAACTGGGTTTTTTCCTGGAGAGTTTCTTCAAAGTTGGGATTCAAATCGGAAACCCCAATTATTAGCAATGATTGCAAATGATCATCCGATAAATTTGCCCTATATTTAGATTTCAGATACTTCATCCTGGAAAAAGTTTGTTCGCACATATAGGTAGTGCCATACATAGAAATAAATTTACCAGCCAATTAATTGCTTTAACGAAATTTGCAACGAAATTTTTCAAAATCCTTGGCGGGCCGGATAAAATCGCCTGCCGGGCCGGGTTTGGCCCGCGGGCCGTAGTTTGGACACCTTTGATATAGGGTGATGATTTTAGAGGCGTGGTTTTCAAGAAGAGATAAAACGCGTATAATTTAATGTTATGTCTAAGAATTTAGTTTTATTATAAAGATAAGGGTTTGCCATTATGTTTTAAAAATGATTTCGGGTAAGTGGCCGCCGCGGCTGACTCGAACAAATTCCAGCCGAGAGGCCCAATTTTCAACCACTTTCAATTTGCAGCAAGTTGGGCCGTATGTCAGCAATAACGCGCCGAATATTCTCTTCCAAGGCGTTAATCGTGTCCGGCTTATCTGCGTAGACAAGCGACTTCACATAACTCCACAAAAAATAGTCCAGCGGTGTTAAATCGCACGATCTTGGAGGCCACGCCACAGGCCCACGACGCGATTTTTACTTTATTTTAGAGTGATTTTAAAAAAATTTAGAGTGATTTTTTCTAAATTTGCACTATTTGCAAACGTTGTTCAGGAGTAAGTTTATTCATTATGAAATGGCAAACCAAACTGAGCATAAATCAAGTGACAGCTGTCAAAAACACCTACTACGAAAAAAGTAGTGCCAGATTGAAAACCACGCCTCTAAAAAAAACACCCATTATAACTACATATGTTTTAACTAAACATTAGATTGGCGGTTGCTTTATTTCACGGGTAACTAAACTAAACATATTAATGAGTATTAATTTAATTATATATTTAGGAAGCAAAATACAGCTGCAATGATGTTCCCTGCCTTCCTAAACTAGACGCCGTCTGTATCAAATGAGGCAGTTGTATTACTCAATATGTAAATGCTGTTGCCGCCTATAAGTATGACTTTTTATAATATAATGTTTCAAAGACGCTATACTTAATCATATATTTTCGGAAATTGTATTAATAGAGTATGTGTTTTTAATCGCTATTGGCAACAAAGCCCAAACATTAATCATCATAAAATATTACGAGATTTCCAAAATCGCGAGTTTAGCGCGAGGCGATCGATCCGGTTATGGACGTGCCGAATCAAACAAACCATAACCTAGCTACGTTATGGCTTGTTGACGTCAGTCGGTCAGTTTATCTATGCTCTCACTTACTCCTCAACGCAAACGGCTCGCTCAACTGTCAAATCTTGCAATTTTGTAAGTACTAAAAAAATTGCAAGATTTCACAGTTCATGCGTTTGTAATGGCTCGAGAGCAGGTAAGGACAGCAAATAGACCGCGGAGGGGCGCTACGTACTTCGCAGACTTACGGTGATTTTTTTTCGAAATTATATTTTTATTTTTTTCATGACACCGGTTTAGTTATCGATGTAGATCTACCCCCTAAATGTCCAATTATGAGTTTTAATACAACCTGTATAATAAACATTTACAAAACAATGTATGTAAACTTGATATGATTTACGTCGTTTAGACTTTTCTTATTTTTTTAAATGTTATACTCAGAAGTGTAGGTAGGTAAAATACACAGATATTTTACATCGAGCAGTTCGTATTAACAAGCTCTGCAACAAATGATTTTATAAATTTTGCTAATTAAGCGGCCTTTTTCCGGTGGCGCTCTTCTCGTGTCTTGCGCGTGCTTTTAAATCGTTCCGTCTCATCCAACGTGAAAACACTATGTACAGTTGTTGGTTAGGTATGAAAAACAGAATAAATTTTGTATGTAAAAACTTGCATCTTTATAAAATAACTATGCTTCTGTACTTTTATTTTCTCGATTCTTAACTTTTTGACAAACTATAAATGTAACTTATTATTTCCATAGAAGCCTAGATAATTAAGATAACGGATAAAACGATAACTAGTATTATTTTGTTCTCCACACCTACAAATAAGACACAACACCACAGCGATTGTATGAAGAAATGATCGGGTTGCCCCTTAAAAGAAAGTTTTATAATATCACGCAATAAAAGAAAAAACCAATTTTAGCATTTTGTATCTATACAGATTTCTTTTTATAAATTTATAAAAATAAAAAAGATCGATAAACATACGCAGGTCAATCGGCTTAATTTCTTACAATTTAATGGCTTAATTTCAGTGTCATTGTAATTTCACGGGTTCGCTACAGTGCTACAGCTTTCAAATCAATCTTTTTTGTGAAGCACTATGTATTTTTTTTATTACGTAGAAACGCCACTGCTGAGCGCCTCTATTTTTGCAATCTCTCCGTGCGCTTTTTGCACCATCTCTACTGTGCTGTAATCCAGGTAGGTTTCCGGTCCGCCTCTCTCGCGGGGGAAGTCCGGACACATTCGATTTACGAGCTCGCCCGCTAGCAAAGTCCGGTTTTCCGACTTGAATAATACCCGTAGGCGTCAGGACACATCAAGGGCATTTTGTTTCAGCCTCGCCCCATCACCTTCCACCTCCAGCCCTCACCAGTGTTACAGTAAAGTGCTAGTAAAGACAGTAAAGACCAGGGGTTCATGGCGACGATATATCAACACTGCTGTTATATCTTCGCTGTTGTAGATTCGGTTTCGGTAACGCGACACGCTCTTTCGGCTCGACTCGGGAGGATGCTCAGAGGTGATGTTCGTGCTCATTCGACTAAAGCCGGTGCGCCCGGCTGTGTTGATTTTCTTCTCATCGAAAAATAGGCTTGCGGAAATATTGTTAAATGTAGATTTACACATCATTAAGCAGTTGATGACAAATTTAATCTACATCCTTGCAGAAGTTTTACTTCTAACGCGCGTAATGTAATCACACACAACACACTGTGAGTTTTTTTTTTAAATAAATATAAAAAATAATATAAGATCCTGGTGAGTCTAGTCGTTGAGGCTTTCGACTAACCTGCCGCGCCACTAAAGCCATGCCATTGTTAATGCTTCATCACCACCATCTCTCCAGACTCTAACACTAGCAAATTTAACATATTTGAGAGTGTCCTAAAATAATTATAAATTGACTAATTCATGGTAATATTTATTAATATAAAAAAATATTGGTAGTGTTGGAAGCCGTTAAATTTTCATACAGTTTATTGTGTAGAGTTATGATAATGCTGCATCTTATCTTTTTAGTAAGTTCTAGGTAGATTGAATTTGTAGCAATGTCTCGTTTCAGGTGGAACATAAAATTATAACGTATGACATGTCTCGTTTTTTATCGGAAAGAGTATGACTCCATTTTACGCTTTTCTAAAAGGTCTTGAGGCTACTTGGTATAATTTATATTATTCATTGTTTGAAGAAACAGATGTTCTCTTAGGTTTTCGTATGATTAAAAATGTTGCTGTCCTTCACATCTCATTGTGTTAATTTCATTAGTATTTGATTCGAATAGTATTATCCGTGCGAATGATGGCGTTCTATGAATGATTCAACAGATGTGTAGTTTATCGCATTTAAATGCCACTCTAACACATACCACAGAAAGTGTCTCAAATTGATCAGTTGTGGCATTATGCAAATCAAATGCCTTTTCAGTATCGTATACTAAGGGAGTGTGCCCCCTAATATTTTTCATATTAACAGTAAGAAATAATACAAATAAAAAACGAAACATCCTCAAATTTATTATTTCTTATCTATTTAACCTATGATGGCACGTGCAAATTATTAGGTAAGATGTAAGCCGCTATACCGCTTTTATAGATTTAAAAAAAAAAATAAGTGATTTAATACAGAATATGCAAAATAAAATTCGCAAAATATACAAAATTTTAATAGATAGAGTAAAAGATTTTTTTTAAATATGAAAGGATATTAATAATGCCAGTAAAATCACTTTCGAGTGAGTTCTGCGCCTTAAGATTACTCTCAATTTCATTGCGTTTAACAGAGTACTTAAAACTCGTAGTCATTAAAAGTCCATATAGATACAAGTGTAAAGTCTCTTTTTCGCGATAAAGATAAAATTTCGCGATAAAAAAAAAAAAAAGATAAAATAAAACTGAAAGCATATTAAAATGAGTTTATTTATTAAAAACGCTTATAGATATATTACATTTGTAAGCAACTTAAACAGACTAAAAGCATTTACCATATAACATGTCTATACATAAAGAAGCAAGTTAACTGACATATAAACAAAAAATAAACGAGAAGCAACGGTTATGAAACCGTTTATGTATATATATATATATATATATATAATGAGAGACAATGTGTGGGTGGAAGTTACATGAGCATTTGTGAGAAGTGGATGTTTTGCTATTTTTGTTAAAAAGCCCGCGAATGACTGGATGGATCTTCGTAATAGGATAAATGCGTGTTTGCTTTCATGAGAGTAAACACGCGACGCGTCTCGCTGTCGACCCTTCGGTTGGTGGAACGAGGGTAATGAAAATAATATTAACGGAGTTGCTCTGCTCATATAAACAACCTTCTTTCCGTCTGTTGAATAATGAAGTCACTTCCAGCCGGCTTTATCTAATCTGTATAATTTCTACAGGCTTTAATGTAACTCACAGTGGTGACAGTTTATACACCGTGTTCCAAGACCATTCCCTATAGTAAATCCAGCTTTAAAGTCAGCATTACTCTATACGAGGCCGGAAGTCGGGCGCATTGTTCACCGCACACTTTTGATCGCGTACCGGGCTGCTGGGGGCGTCCCCCCGCAGTTACCGTGACGGTTATATAATCAAGTACCTCTGCCGGAGCTGGCAGTTCCGTAACCACACCGACGCGACCAGCATCTTCGTAGCGTCTTCCGGCTGTTACGTCTTGGATCTTCCACGTCTCTACTATTGAGTCAACACTCGAGTCGTATATGTAACATAGTTAATAGTGCAAGTCGACATCAACAATAAAGATCTCTTCATCATCAGCACTGCATTATTAACTACGGTCCTTTGCACCCCAAATGGTCCGTTACAATCTCATACCATTATTCATCATGGTATCTAAGTAAATAAATAACAAAAAGAAGTTTTGATTATTCTCAAAATAAGATATAATTTTATTTAATATGATATACCAACTGAAGAAAAGTGGTCATCATATTACAGACGTCATCTACTAAACGCCGTGTTTGCGTTGGTTTATGTTAATCTATTATGATATGATATTCTGTAAGTATATGAGATGATAATTGACAAAAAATATAACAAATAATATGAATTTAAGAGTAAATATGAGTATTTACCTATATTTAGATTTGCCGCTTAAATACTTACATAATAATAAATAAATTGTAATTATTACTGCAATCAAATGTTTGTTTGCGAAAATAAATAAATGAATTATTGAATACTTAAATAAATAAATAAAACTCTTTAGAAAATATTAATTACATCGCCAGGCAATTTAGTGACAAAACTAATTTGGTATCATTTAACTAAGATCATTTACACTAAAATAACATTGCTTACAACAAAATATCGTTGTTTTTTTTGTAGGAAATTTATAGAGGAAACTAAATTCGGTCAGTATGGATTAACCTGTACATTATAAATTTTAAAAAATGTATTTTTTTTACATTAATAATAAACGTTGACATAAACACTTTATTGATGTTTTCATTGAAATAGGAAGAGATGAGCATCAATATAGTACATATAATATTTCCTGACCTGACTAGACGAAAGTCTGTAGGTACGAAGTTATAAAACAGTTTTCTAGTCGAGCAAAAAAATGTTCCAGTCCGTCAAAGCTGAATCCAGATTTATAGATTTCATAATTTAGTTTTTGTCAGTAACTAGAATAAATTCCTACGGCCTCTAATGGTCAGAACCCACACTTCAGTGAAATTTTAAATTCTGGATATTTTTGTTTTTTATTAACTACCTCGTTCATAGCGTTCGTTTAGTTTTATAATTTCTTATATCCATGTATATGTTGTTGAACTTTATGTAAATTTATTAAACTGTTGATTTCTTTAATGAATAAATAAAAAATTAATAAACTGCGTACCTGCCAACGTATATAATCATACATAATTAGACGTAAAAGATTAACTTGACTGCGCTATCCCGAGGGATATGAAAACCCTTCCCGAACAAATTAGGTGGTTTTTTTTCGATTCGTTTTCGAGGTAATATTTATTTGAGTGCAAACAAATTGCCCTTTACTCTGAAAGCACTCTTTGATCTATGGGTCCAGCAATCTAGATTTATTTCTCTTGTTTTGTTTGTCAAAAGCGCCGATCAAATACAAGTCTTTGATTTCGTATCTCCAAAAGAGACTCGCGGAAACGACGAAAAAAAAAGGGAAAAATTCACCGCCGAATATTTATTTATGACAACATTAATTTATTATTTAAACTTGTGGTTGTATACTTCTCATATATTACATTAAAATACTTAGTTTATAGACAAATTGAAAAAGAAATAATAATACTAAAACTTGCACGTCGCGTTGTAAGGTTCCAAATATATCTAACGAACATACTCTATCTGTATCGCTCAAACTATTTTTTATTAGTTAAAGTGAGTAACAACTTGACAAATTTCCTAATTATAAATTATGAATTTGTAATATATATTTAACTGTATAAGAGGTTAGGTAATGTTATATTTAAAAAAACAATGCTTTATACGCACTTTCATTTAGCTTACAATTATTGTATGTCGGTTTAGATCAAATCTTGCAAGATAACCACTTCCTCTTATCCTGCGAAGTTGAAATATGACATATTCAGTTCCGGTTCCGATGACACTGCTTTCTTATGATTCAGCATGACCTGATTCTACACCCAGGAATGGTTCCAGGCGAAGGAACTCCTCAACCATCGATCTTTTAAAATATATAGATACGGCATATACAAATCGTCCTTGTGAAAATGTGACACCGATGGATTCCCTCCGCTGTTCCGCGCGCCGCAACACTCCACCATGCTAGTAGATAGAGACTAATCGCGATGACATATGCGAGCAAGCGAGGAGTGTACTCGACGCAAAGTGGCGTACTTGGGCGTGGTGCGTTTTTTAGTCTCAGTTGCCGTATCTATATGTTTTAAAAGATCGTTGTCCTCAACAGCACAGACATGATTTTTTTATGCGCATTCAAACACTTAAATAAATGCTTGTTTTTTTAAAAAAATATCTAATAATTTATTTCATTTATATTTTTAAGCTACAGTACACCACATTCCATATAGTCCTGACAATGGATGCAAATTGAAGGCTGTTTATACTTACTCTAATAAATGCTTTCTAATCTTATTCTATATTTTTTACCTATAGAAATATACTATTCCATTACTTAGTCATCTGTAAGCATTTTTCAACTGGATAACTACGAATGACTTACGTTTCACATAAACCTTGAACTTAACTATTTTTATCCATAAACTTGTTTAAATTGTTTAAAAAAACTGTTTTTCTCTATATAATCCGTAATAAAGTTTGAATGTGCGATATATAGGGATGTTTTTTTTAGAGGCGTTGTTTTCAATCTGGCACTACTTTTTTCGTAGTTGGTGTTTTTGAAAGCTGTCACTTGATTTATGCTCAGTTTGGTTTGCCATTTCATAATGAATAGACTTACTCCTGAACAACGTTTGCAAATAGTGCATTTTTAGTAAAAATCACTCTAAATATTTTTAAAATCACTCTAAAATACATTAAAAATCGCGTCGTGGGCCTGTGGCGTGGCCTCCAAGATCGTGCGATTTAACACCGCTGGACTATTTTTTGTGGGGTTATGTGAAGTCGCTTGTCTACGCAGATAAGCCGGACACGATTAACGCCTTGGAAGAGAATATTCGGCGCGTTATTGCTGACATACGGCCCAACTTGCTGCAAAAAGTGGTTGAAAATTAGGCCTCTCGGCTGGAATTTGTTCGAGTCAGCCGCGGCGGCCACTTACCCGAAATCATTTTTAAAACATAATGGCAAACCCTTATCTTTATAATAAAACTAAATTCTTAGCCATAACATCAAATTATATGCATTTTATCTCTTCTTGAAAACCACGCCTCTAAAATCATCAACCTATACATACAACCTACCTACAAATACATTTATTTTCGGCCAAAGGTTTGAGTACCTATTCAGAAATTTTCTGGGCGCTGGTAATGATGTTAAAATGGCGTCGTTCGTCCCACTTTGCAGCATAAATGATATTATTATACATTTCGTTATCACTTCTTGTGATGAGGTCGTTGCCCTCATTTTCTTGAGAGTAATACAGCATCAGCTTTTATCTCTTTTGGGTTACGGGGAATATGCACATGTGTATCTTTTTTAATACTTAGTGGCTTAATTCACGTTTAATTCTGAGAAGTCTATAAAAGAAGTTGATACAAAAAAATGCTGTGGTCTGAAAACTAGTTTTTTTTTAAATTGCTGTGATATAGGTCATATACAAGTGTTTCGTGCCCTACTCAACTAGGCCAAATGATAGAGAGATGGCGGTAAAAAATGATATAACCATGTGTGGATTCGAACCCGCGACCTTTAGTCCAATAGTCCAACCCCTTAACCTCTATACTATCAAGATATAATATTTACCGCGGACTCTGAATTTGTCTCACTCAAATAAAATACTAAATAAATATATATGTACCAAGATTTAGTAAGATATTAACATATAGATACTAAATTAATATTAATTATATTATTTTTAAGGATTGGAATTTTTCAAACACATTATGTGGCCAGAATGTTAAAAGAATATTTACCGAAATGTATAAATAGTTGCATCGCTTGCATGTAATGCAAGCTGGTTTAAATACAGGCCTGTATTTTATGAAAGCCTTCATCTCGCACATAGATAATTGTGCTTCTCAACGCTCAAACTTTCAGTGGTAAAAAAATGTTTTAAAAAGGAAACAATAATAACAAAAAAACGATGAAGATGTAACGAATATGATGTATATACATGAGAATATATATATTGTTTTATACATAGACGCTGATTGAAGTACGTACCTAATTGAAAATCAAGTGACTTCATTAATAATGTCACGTATGCTTAGTTCATAGGCAGGCACCGAGCTGGTCAGTAGTTAGACTGATTTAGTGTTGTCCAGTATGTGGCGACCCAATTACTGGCAGCTAAAGCTATATGCCTAAAACATAGTGAAGTACACGTGAATTTAATATCGTAAGTTTAATTAATTTAAAGTTCGAAAAAAAAAGTTAATATGTGTAAACGTCAACGTTCGTTGGAAATAAAACAATGCCACTTTCTTAGGAAACTTGGGATAATTTTTCATCAGTATGTTACACCATACAATATACTTTACGGAGTATACAAATTTTTTTTCTATAATATCCTAAACCCTATGATTTTATTTATATGCATTAATATATACACAATAATAATAGTATGCCACCGCCACGAGTTCGTAACATAAGCATATTTCACACCTGTGAAATTGCCAGATATACAGTTGTCATGCCCAGTTTAACTAGAAGTTTTCTATTGACTTGATAGTCACAATCATTGCTTTGTTTGAAAAAATGCTAAGTTGCATTTCACACGTCGTGACGTCAAATCAGACCGTCCTGAGACGGATAATAATTTCTTTTCTCGATTTAGTTTTCATAATCGAAGACGGAACTTTCAGTATTCAGTCTTTACTCACTGCGCTTCTGGGATATAATTTCACCTCACCTCCTCACCTCCTCCTCCTCCTTATCACACGTCTAAAAACCCCCATTACAATAGCATAAGACCAATTATCCAAATTTTAAGTGCTTTGGGCATGCTAAAAAAGGTTTTATATATTCAAAAGTTTGAATATATTTAATTTTAACCAACGTAAGTTTGAGCATATAGTGATTTATTTCTTGAACTGCATTTTCTATAATAAATCCTTGAGTATTTCAAATCTTTTCTTTCACGTTTATAAATGTGTACCTTTTTGTCCTTTTTTTTGTTGTACCTTGAACAATTTGCGATTGGTTTTTATTTTGCGTCATTGTGCATTTGCTACCGAGGACCTGCAAAATATGTTAATATAATTTCTTTTTAATAATTTGATAACTAATGTAAGTCAATATCCTTTATGTAATTTATATCAACGATAATGTAAACATATTTTAAAATAAAAACATATGTATTTATATTTAATTTAATAATTTCTCAAATAAAAAATCTCTGTGTCCTTAGCACGTCGACTATATTTTTAACCATTTGTTACCGCGGGCTGTGTTGTTAAGGCTGCTATGAGCACAAGCTGGCGCACGAAACCTACATATACTGGGATATAATACATTTTCAAGGGTTGTTGAACGGGAAGGACCCAATATTGTCGTATGCTTTATCTGGGCTCTATTTATTTACCTATTTTTAGGCGTCTAGGTTTTAAACGATTATGAACTCGCGTTTTAGTTAATATATATATAGTTTTATACATATTTATGGTAATATCCGAGACTCTCCCGTCGACAATTAGTCTTTGAGCCTATAACGCCCAGGTCCAACGCAGGTTTTAGAGCACCGCTTTACAGACTATGTCAAACATTCAACAAATTGTTCCTAGAGGTGGATGTTTTCTCGAAGGCCATAGTTTTTAAGAATTCTGTATTCACTTCTCTAAAGTCTCTTCAAAATACAGCATCCTGAATATCTTATATCTAATATCGGCTCTCTTCATCATTAATTTCAATTCACCTCCTTAGCCACTTTGCTTGCCACACTATTTCTACTTTTATTTTTGCCACTATTTTTAATTTATTTTTGTGTACTTATTTATAAAGTAGTACTGTGTAGTCATGCTTGCAACTGCATACACTTAACAATGATCTTATTGTCAGTAAACTCATATAACTAACATTAGACATGAAATAAATCACTCTATATGTGAAAAACTTGTAAGGATACAAGACTAACCTATATCATAAGTTTTTATAAGTTTTCTTCTCATCTCTTGTATCTGTTGTTTTTCCGTGATTAAATAAATAAATAAATAAATAAATATATATCAGATTTAAATTTATTTAATTTAATTATTTTTAGGTCACGGATTCATATCATTAAGATTAATATAATATAGCCTCACGCATAACTTTTAAATATATGCACATAATGTCTGCCCTAGAACAAGTTTTTACTTAGTTGGGCAGCATTTTTACACATTTATACGGAGCTAACTTTGCACTCATTGGTGTTTTTTTGTTTTTTCTTCATAATGTATATTTTTTTCAGTTCAATGCTTAATGCGTTAATTAAATACATAAATAATAAATACAAGATATTCAAATCGTTTACTATTTTTATTTCAATTTAACAGGTAATTAAGTTACTAGGTGCAACTAAATCGTAAATTCAACATTTTTAAGGAAAGAAAACTTAAACCAAAAGGTAAAATCATTTTTTTTTAAACATAATAGCTCTGAAATATCATATGCAACGACCCATTTTATACGTTTTTTTTTTCTTATAACTAATAATAATTATTATTCACAAAATTAGCCATATTAATTTGGTAGTGCCCTTTAGATTTTTTTTTTATAATATACATGCCTTTGAATTGTAAATAAAATAAATATTGATTTAGAAATACAGGAGACGTAAATATGTTAATCATTTAATGAACCTTTGTTGCTAATAAAAAAAAGATGCTCACCTATATTGGTCCAGTTAAAAACTTACATAAATAAGAAAATTGCCATCTTACATAAATAAAAAAGGAACTGACATCTATCTATTATCTAAATAATGTAAATAGTTAATGGCTGCGTTTTAATTGTGTAAGGGGTGACCGGTATTTAATTACTTAGTAACTGATATTTATCACTTCCAATCAGAATAAATGAAATATCAATATAGGGACATAATCTGTTATCATAATCTGTTAATCTGTTATTTATATTGCATCGTTTCTAAATCGATGCTCTCGTATCCGCGTATGAGCAATATCATTTTTGAATATTGTGGCTTTGAGTGCCAGTGGTGTGTGCCACTGAAACAGAGAGAGACATTTGTGCAACATATCCGTTCCACCGAATAACGAGACATTTACGTCTAATCTCTATCCGAAGATGAGTCGTCTAGGGTGTTCAAAAATTGCAAGATTTATTTTTTTTGTACATAAATACCCGATGTGTTTCTATAGATCCTTCTTAATATTCATAATTGAAACCAATAAATTTAATGGGTGCAAAGCTTACACACTAATACACACGCGGACAAACGTGCATGTACAAATAGCCCAGTATAAAGTTCACAGATAACAAACATTAATTGTTACGAGGCTGATATAATAAATATTGGCAAGCATCCAAATGTTGTATTCACCGTAGGCCACTGGTGTGGAACTTGATTTCGCGAGATGCACCGGGGGGCAGATATTATAGTAAGTCAAATACATTGTGGATATGCTAATAAATTATGTAGATATGTATTAGTCTAAGAGATCGTGAAGATTTTGCCTGAATTCCGCAGAAGCGTTAGGTAGTTATGGATTTTTCAAAGATGCTTTATGGTTACTAAAAAGCGATGGGGCTGACTATAGTAAAGTATAGTATTAAGTGTACACATTCGAATGGTGCAGAAACTGACTAAATATTCGGACGCGTTTAAGAGTTATGGGTGAGTCCATTTGCACAGACAAAAAAAATATTATAATAAAAGCAAATCTTTTAAAAATATGATTGATAGCCATTAATTTCTAATCAGAATAAAACAATATATGTATCTTATTTATTGCATTCTTCGAAACAGCTATAAATAATTTCATACAAAATACATTTTTTTTACAACTTCAACAGACTAAAATCATTTCCTATTAAATAATTTATTATTTTAGATAATAAATAATTGAACAAAAAATTCTATAAAATAAAATATTTTAAATATCATATAGTTGATATTTTAGGGAGCCTCCTTTCGACCAATCCCTGTTAGTGGATCGATTTTCCTATTGTTTACTAAACGTTTTTTTTTTGTTTAAAATATTGTTTGGCTACTAACCCAGCAATAAGTCAGTACCTCTGCGCACGAAGCCCTATCCAGTCAAAGTAATACAGCGCTTCCCCTGTTATGAATTCCCCGCGTTCCTTTGTGATACGGTAGGGAGCATACTCACAGTAATGCAAATTTGTTGTTATTTGCCAGTGTAACGAGGCAGTTAAAATCGCACAATTTTCATCAACTATTTGGCAAAAGTCCTGTGAGTTCACCGCGTCGTTTTTAAATGAAAATATCTAGAACTTTCTTCATACTGTTTTAATAAAAATTAATAAAACTTTGAAGCTTTGAAGAAGTTATTTTACTCAATAGGATATACGAGTATGTATGTACTTTTGATATTTTTACAATTACTTTTGCTATCGCTTTCTTTTCGCACACCTAAATTTCGAATGAAAATTTATTTTTAAAGTTTTCGTTTTATTTGGCTAGCTCTAAAAGTTTGACCACAACTCGAGACACTGAATGCAAATAAATTTCAACCTTTTCCGTGTTCGATTGGCCTGAATCGAGCGCCTCTATGAATATCTCCTAAAGTCCTCGTCGCTCGCTGGCCAGATGATTGTCCACTTCACGAAAACGTTTCTAGCTTCATGACTTCAGGCATCTTCAGGACATAATAGCCGGATACGCTTATCTAATGCACTCGAGTAGTTAAGGCGCCTACATATCGGAATTCTACTAAAATGTGAATTTTACAGGTTTTCAAAGGAGAGATATTCACAAGAAATATAATGTTAAGAATAAAAATATAATGTTTTTAAACCATCCGCTTCTGATACAAGAAACCATCCCATATACAGAGTGAATTTATTTTCACTGTTGTCCTTTTAGGGGGTTGATATAGATCATTAATCAAATATTAATCAGTAAAAAATATTGGAAAAGTGTTTCTCAATTACGAGAAAAACGAATCGAAATTTAAAAGAAATTATTTTAATTTTTGAGAAGACGGTTGAACGCATGTCGCGAGATCGAGCAATGACCTTGCGCCCGCGCTGTCGCGACGCACTTCGAAGATAAGCAATGTTTTTTAATAATATAATTAATTTAGTATGAATATATTTTTTTTCGAAATTGTTATTTTTTTCGTGAGACCAGTTAGGTTGTCGATATATATCAAACAAATCTGGATCATCTGATACCGTCTGATACCGTGTCTGGTTATCTGATATCGTGTATTATAATATAAATACACGCTGTATAGTAAAAAAATATGATGAAAATAGAGTAGAGAAGGGATTTACCTAAACGATTTTAGTTATATGGTGTATAACAACATGAAATAAAATGACTTTTTTTTAATATATTCCCTGTGAAAATGATAAGTATGCTAAAAGTTTTTAGATTGCCAGGAAACAAGTTTTTGTGTTATTGATGAAAAGAAAAAAAATAATTGAAAAAAATACTTCCGATCAATATTTCATACGAAGCGGCCGTAAAGGAGGCCGGGTTTTATGCGTGTCATACAATTTACACCTTGACTTTCATTGTACAGGGCTTATTTTTGCAGGCAACGATTTGTAGTTCAGAATAAAATTCCTGAAAGCATAGTATGTAGTCGCCTTAAGAGAACTCTCCTTTTACCCATCACCTAGTACGGACCCAAGATAGTTTTCGTAAGTTTTTTTCTATTTTCAGCTTTGAGCCATATAACTGAAGTTGTAATACAAGTTATGTGCGCCATATGTTTGAATGTAACATTTTTTTTTTTCTAATTACCGCACTGTAATTCTAACCAGCCCATAATGCTTTGCTTCGTCGCTGCTACCTACAATCACAGCTAGCTACTATGACGTCTTTTTGTAATATTGACATATTTGACGATGTTCGAGTGGTTTTAAGACAACCACCATGAATGCAGGCACTTAAACAGTTGAACGGCTTCAATTAACTATCTATTCGATCGTAATTTAATCTTTTTAAGGTGTTATTTAATAATTATATTCTCTTATCAGCCTATGATATACCTCCCTTTTTTTCTCTTTGCGAAACAAATTTAATCATTTCTTTATATTAATAAGTCACTCCCGAAACCCTCCCTGTTCGTAGATATCAATTTTGAATATTTCATTTATCTTTTTTTCAGGTGAGTAATGCCACAAAAAGCCATCTGCGCCTTAACGGAATCCGTGAGTTTTATTTAATATCAATACAATCTATTGTTTATTTTATGTTTTTAAGTAAACTTAATAATTACTCTTTTTTTTTTTATAACAGCATACCGCAGAAGTACCTAATTAAAAATATGTTTTAAAAAACAAGATGACTAAGATCGCTATTATGATAGTGCTGCCAGAACCAAGGAAAAGTTTCTACTGAAATAAATACCCAGTTTAATATTTTTAGGCGATATTTTTATTATAAAACATAAAAAAACGTAAGTGATAGTATTTAGCATAAAATTTCCCCTACCCAACTTGGCCAAATGTGCCTGTCCTAGAGTCAGAAGAGATGGTGGTAATGAAGCGTTAAAAATAGTATGACCATGTGCAGATTCGAACCCGCGACCTTTGGGTCAATAGTCCAACGCCTTAACTTCTAGCCTATCGCGATCTTGTTACTTGCAGAGTTTACGTTTTGCCACCGAGTTTTCTATTTTAAGGTCAAATCAAATTTAAAGTTATGTAAAATTCTACAAACTTCTATAAATAGTCATGGAAAATCTCAAGGTTTTTATTTTGAACCTTATTTCACTGTAATGTTCTATAAAATAGATATTCCTTTGTGCCTTTAGAACACCAGTAACCTCACCACCCTTAATGTTTGTAAATAGTTCTATTACAACATGTATAGGTGTCCGCGTCCCTACGTTGCTGGTCCCTAGGTCGTCGGTGATTTTAATGAAAGGGTTTGTTTGCCCGTCCGCCGTAATTAGACGGAGACGGCTGATCGCCCGCATGCGTCCTCTAGTGCGAACGTGGCCCAATGGGGCCCAGCGCGCGGTCCAACTAACTTTGTAGCATTTTTCCTTGAGCTAGTGTATAAAACGTCGTTCGTGACCGACGCTTTTTGAAAAATGGCCGCTGTCACGTAAAGCCTGGCCTGCCTTTTGCGTTATTGCATATTGAACACGGTTAATTAGATTTCATTACAGTGGCGTGCCCAGAATTTGTAAAGTAATCAAGTCCTACCGCGGTGAGGGGGGAGGGGTGCTCCGGACACCAAAATATTTTTGAGGTAACTAGTAATTTTTGCTTAATAATTAAATAAAAATCAAAATTAAAGAAAAAAAAATTGTCTTACCTACACAAACAACGTAGATCACACCTCCTTCAGAACGTCGAGCGAGACCAAATCCCACGGAAAGCATGCTTTCAAATATTTTTGAGTAGTTTGGTGTCATTTAACGCGTTGGTTAAATTATTTAAATCTTCGTAACCAAAACGTATTCCTCACATTTTTATCAGCGCACGTCGCGCGGCCGTCTCACTGGTGAATAGTGAAAAGCGCGTAACCTCACGTAAGATGTTCGCACCAACTGGTGAAGAATTCGTCGCGCAATATATTGACATTGTTAAATTAAATTTATTGTTTATATATTTGAGGTTACTGCGTTAAAAAATCTAGGCAAGCTGAATTGAATGGAGCTGTCCCTCCTCCCATTCAATTTAAATTTTTACAGGTTACATTTTTCAGGGATGCATTGTATCCCACTTGTTTTAACCTATTTCGTTATAAGGAGCTGTCTATGAATCACATCAAAAATCTTAGTAGTAATTTTGCTCTTGACTTTCATTAAGGTACATTTTGTCTCGGAATATTTACTGTATCGACATATTTGGGTACTATAAAGCACCTTCATAACAAACGCAAGTACTCCTCAAAAAACCTCTTCTAACATGCATACCTATATTTTATGCTAGTTAGAGCATGCTACTAAATATTTATCAACGTTCATCGTGTTCGATGTGCGTTTGCAAAGGTGCCTTCTAATGCCTACAGTGGCGGCGTGCCTTACAATATTTTACTGACTTTCAAAGTCGCATGAGACCGTCCCCTCCCCCCCTTCCTCCGACCTAACCTGGAAAGGCTTATGGCGTAATTTATATTTATTTGAATTTTATATACCGTTAAACCTTAGCAGTCGAACATCTATGTTTGTGTATTCCATAATATACTTGTTTATGGGAAAAACGATTTATTTTCGAGGGTATTTTTAGTACTGAATCTTAGCTGTCATGATTGCCTATAAATTTACCAGTGTATTTATACGGTAAGATGTAAGAAAAAAATAAATAGATGCAATAGGTACATGTGAAATATAAGTAATATGAGATACGATATGAGAAATAAGTGGAAAAAATAGGTTAAAAGTAAATACAAGTATAATTTCTATGATATTTTCCTTTTTTATCAAACCATCAAGAATGAAAACAAATAATCCTGACATGGGTGCTATGCTATGAATATCACATCTCGGTTTGAACTGAAAAAGAAACCCAGAATTGCAAATATGCCTTTTCCCGTTGCCCTATTTATATGTTACTACATACATATTTATGTATGAAAATGAAACTTTCTGGTAACGTTGACTTAATCACGCTATTTCTTTTTAAATCTGTTATTCGCAGTTTAGTAAGAAATCTATAAAATCGCTTGGTTATCTTATTTATAATAAATTAAGCTATCTATGATTTTGTTTTTTATTTGTATGAGTAGCCATTCAATGAGATTTTAGCCAGCATAGAGCTCGAAAATGCTAATTTTAGGACATGGAGCTACTTTGACACACACTATAGGATTTAATATAATATAAAATGAAAAAACCTTTTGGTAAGTTATTTTGTAGTATACATTTTATAGAATATGATAGATTTATTAAAAAAATAACACAAAATAAAATCAGAATAGGCTGTCAAGGTTGCCCGTTTTTGGTCGCGAGGGATCTCGGCTTTGCAGAGATCAGAGTAGTCTAACTTCACGAGATAAATAGCGGAGGCTGGGGTAGGCGCAAGAACATTTCTAGCAGTTGATTTCGGCTCTCGTACACCGCTACTTATGTTTTTAAGTATTTACTTAGTTATAGCACAATATAAAAAGGATACAGTAAGTCATCTTAGAACAAAAACACGAATCAAAGCATGCGAAGAACGACGTCATCAGGGCTGGCACAAAAAATGTTTGACGACTGGTACACGATTTTTAAGAAAAACGCAAAATATTATTCTGAATATAATACAATTAACAAATTATGACTTAAACTCATGACTCAAATCTCACAACCAACAAAATAGGTAACCGCAAAATAGGTATTAAGTATAAATATGTTTGTACGAAGAGAAAATATAAATATTTTTCGAAAAGTGGTTTAAGTATTCCAAACTCTATGAGTCGCGATCGATTCGAATTCTTTAAATTACTTTTCATAGAACAAAAAAAAAAGTTGATATAATATAAAAAAAACTTAATATGCTTATTATCGCACAAAATAAAAAAAAAAATAAAACTACAGGTTTACGGCTTACATACATAATTTTCTTATGGACTGTTTTCTTCTATAAAAATGACCTTCTTTTTTTAATGTAAGATCTGTACATTAACTTCCAAATATGTCTACTTTGCGCATAGGTTTCGCATCTTTGCCATCAAAGTACTCTGAAGAGGCGGTATGGACCTCTGAATTGGACGAAACTCGTTTGCCTTTATGCTCTATCTTCGGGTTTCGAAAGAGGAAATGACCGCTGGGTTTCATCCGGAAGTTGGGAAATATAAAAAATATATCCATTTTTTAATCGGAGCAATTTAAACTTTTTTTTATCTCTTCTCGTATATCCTATAACATGCCAGCGTCATATATATCATTCCGATACGCGACAAATTATCGTCACCCTAGGATCTAAAACATGGCCAATGGCGTTCGTGAGCCGGAATCGCGTTCGCACGAATGCACGCTGCAAGTGCTCGACTCGAGGGTGGCTATAGCGTGACCCCGAGCGCTGCTAATTTCCCCGACAAATTTCATTGCATATTAATTACAAATATTAATATCAGATACGTATAAAAATATACAAATATACGTATACGAATCCAATTAATTAAGTCACTATATTAATTCGAACAAATGTTATAAACTACATCAGCTTATATTCAAGTCATTATTGTATCACCTCTATCATGTTTGTTTTAGATTTGATTTTAGTTAAGTTTAATACGGTGTAATTTTTTGTTATTATTTGTGTAAAGGCGAACTGTGTCATCCTGCACCGTGAAACAAAACGCGCACTGCACATACTTACATAGTATCTATGAAGATATGACGGGCAGTGCGCGTATCGGCTATTATTTACGATCTATTCTATTTTTCTTTTTTACCGCTAAAGAATTTTCAAATTAACGGGTAAATTCTCCACTAACTTGACCACGTTTACACATCTTGACTTGACTACATCCTCACCCGTGCCCAAAGCGCCCGCCATATTGGGGACGCAGTGGGAGGCTGCGTCCCGCGGCTTTCATCTCCAGCCGTCCATGATTTATTATTCGAACCGAGTGCTTGCGGTACAGCTCTACTCTTCGCACCAACGGTCCAATTTCTTCCCCCCGCACCGTTAGATGTGGTGTTAGTGGTGGCCTTCGTTATGCACCTTCCATATTAATAGAGTCGTGAAAATTC
This sequence comes from Neomicropteryx cornuta, assembly GCA_020383195.1. Classification (NCBI taxonomy): domain Eukaryota; kingdom Metazoa; phylum Arthropoda; class Insecta; order Lepidoptera; family Micropterigidae; genus Neomicropteryx; species Neomicropteryx cornuta. The sequence continues at coordinate 5,141,018 of JAHKQU010000014.1, forward strand.
AATTCAAATGCTCCTTACAAAAATCTGAATGTATCGCGCGTTTGTATATCCAGAAAAACCGGTGACGGTATTAGCGACGCCTTGATCACTTGCGCCCACGTAAAAATAAAACGCGGCGAAGTGCGAGATAGATATTGCAGCAAGAAAATGATGACCAAATTCCTCGAAGAAGACAGCTTGGAACAAAAAAAATCTTGGAAAGTTGACATAATCGTCATTTATAATTGAAAGTGATGTGAAAACTTAACAGCAAAGGAGTTATGGCAAAGCATGGCCTTCAAGTTGTAGTGTACAAAATTGTTTTTTTATTGCCTCTCCATATAAGCGGTTGCTGCGGGTACTTTGTAGCTCCATGCATTTGATGGTTCAACTCATGAGGCATGCGTGTTGATAGCATAAAAAAATAGTCCTAAACGCAGATCATTTGAATTAGATCGATAGACGCAGCGTAAGAGACCATGACAAACTTGTCATTTGCCTCCAGTCGAAAAACAGGTCCGACAATAATTCGTCCCCTGATTGGGTTAGTAAATTACTCAATAATGTGAAAAATTGAGTTCGTAGAATAAAATGATAACTAATATTTAATCACGTCTTTTTTATATTAAGTCGCAACAAATAGGTTAGGTTATGTTAGGTTGCTCAAATTCTTAAAAGGAATCTTACGCTTGGGACGTTGGAGATTATTTCGTAAAGTGAAAACCTTAGTATATAAACGAGATCAAAGCAATGATTAAGAAAAAAAAAAGTTTTATTTGTATAATATAACAATAATATTATAATGAAATAAAGAAAAAATACAGTCTTCAGAAACTCACAGAAACTTCAGAAACTTTTTTGAAATTTGCGAATTACGAACAACGCATATTTCGTTAATATCTCTATCGTCTGCGACAAGAGACTATATGCATGGCTATAAAGTGAGTTATTATTGGTCAGTCGTACGCGCTGCGGGTCTTCCTTCACTTACTCCATATCGTCTCCCTTTGCCCGTTTCATATGGCGGCTACTGCACGGGACGGGATATCCGCCATAAAATATTACACGTGACTTTTGTTAGGGTACGCGTTGGGCGCTCGTTTCGAATTCATTGCCAGGTTGCGCGATGCCAAATTATTTGTACCTATCTACACATTATGTATCGGACTTTCTTATATATATATTTTATAGTTCCCTGGTGCGATTATGTTTGTGGGCATTCGTAGATCTTAGAGTCATACTTTTATCCAGAGTGAGACGTGATTTTAAAAATTGTTCATTTCGATTGCATCCAAATCCCAGTCCCTACCTTTGTTGTACGGTACACATACCAGGTCATAATACCACGAAACATTCATCTATAACCTGCGTAAGCAAGGTGCTGAAAACATTTTTTGTTTTAATTATTTGTTTGTTTATATACATTGACAAAATATTTAAGTGAGTTCGCTGTCTTCTAACTGCACCTAAAAGTATATTTATTTTTGTCTGGACTATTTTTTATGAGTTTGCAAATTATCAAGAGACGAACACACATATATACATAACATTATAATTTATGCAATATGAATTATCTTTATATTATAAAACTATAAGATAGTTATCTCATATTTTATATTATTATTTTCATGATGTAATATTTATTTATCGTTTATTCGGAAAACCAACAGTATAATATATGAAAAAAGAATGGTACATACAGTTGTTTGTAAAATTAACTGATGACAGGTTTTCCCAAAAGTACAGAGATACATGTACAGATACATGTACAGAGATACATGTTATTTATATTTAAGCACTTTATTTCTTTTTTATACAATTTAGAATTTTTTGTTTTAAGAAATATATTATGGCTTTTAACTCGTTTCATAGTAAAAGTAAATAAAATATTTTTATAACCTTTTTCTAGCCTCTCGCGTACTGTTTTTAATCTAGTTTAATAAATGACTGTATATCGTTTCTATGCATGGCACCTTATAAGGTATTGTGAAAAAGTGTTGTGGTTACCTTTTACCTTTAACAATATAAATTTGGAACACATTGGTGACAGTAATATACAATGCATGCGTGATTCTCGATGTACAGAGCGTCTTAGTAACATTATTGTAAAATAAATATGTGATACTCGATGAACAGAGCGTCTTAGTGGACAGTATTGTACACTGAATGCATGATACTCGTAATATATGACATCTCAGTACGAGATGACATGCCCGACCAAAACCAATAAAATGTTGCAGATATTTTCTTTCATAATAAGAAATAATTTTATGCCAAATTTTTACAGGCGTGTGATTTAATTTAGAATGCTAACCTAACATGCGTTTATTCCTTTGCGAGTAGGATTCGCTACTCACACGTTTCGATTGCAAGCTATACCCGCTCGATTTGATGTGAATGTGATAAAACGCGTGTAGCATATTCTATTAGGGAACTAATATGCTTCCGATACGGGTCACTTGACGCCCGCTTGCCATGTGACGTGTGACGTCATTCGACGGGTGGATTCGATATTTTACGAGCGAACGGTTTCCAATTGGACCGATGCTAGTAAGCCCGCCTTAACCGGAGCGCTCGCTATCTTGACGGAGACTTACTTCATGGCACTTTCGCTTTTTGCAGTCACTTTACTTTTTTATTTGCTCCCCTAACAGCCATGTTTAAATCATTTATAGGTTATTTTACTATTCCTTCATTTTTTTTTGAAGTTATACTTCTCTGCGCCCGTTGTACTCATTGGGATGGGATGTTGGTCGAGAAACCGCGTCACGCGTTAAGAGTAAAATCCGTAGAGTGCCTTTTTATACGTTCTCTACCAAAAATACCCCAAGAGTCTCGGTGGGTCAGTGGTTAACGCACTCGTCTCCCGCGCTAGAGTCTCTGGTACTATCCCCGGCAAATTATACGAAAGTTTTTTCAAAAATTACCTATATTAAATTCAACTTATGTGATAAATGTTTTTATTCTTTAAATATACTGATTATTAGGTAATTTACTTATGTAATGTATTTTTTTTTATTGTAGTGGATTTACACATAATGTACTTATATTACGTAACGATGATTTTACTATAGAAATCCATCAGTATTATAGATTTCTCGTATTCTGTATCCATCAACTTTCTAAAGATCATCGGCCTTATTCATAGTCGTGTTAGTTCGTAGGTATATATTCATAGCAACGTAGGTACTAACGCGACTATAAAGCGCCAGTTGCACTCGTTCGCATGCATTGAAAAAAATATTTATTTATATTTATATATACGCACATAATTACATAACACTAAAAAAATATTTTTTCTTTTTTTAAAAATAAATTTCAAGTTTTAAATATAATTAGCTATAGAAAAGAGGTGCAGGTATATTGGATTATAATCACTTCACTAGGCGTATTAATGCCTGTATCGACGTTATAAATATTGCATCTAAATTGCATTTAGATGTCAACGTGTCACAATAAGATGCAATCAAATGGCTATTGACATTATTGAAAATATTGCTATAAGATTGCCCGTGTGACTTGCGGGCTGAATGGATTCTCCGCAATTTTAATGTCCGTTTAGAACTTGTGATACGTTCTTTAGGATAGGGTTTTAAGACCATGAAGACAGCGAAGATAGGTGGCACTGGTACCAAACGGTCACTCATATTTTTGACATTGTTGCCAAGTAAATGTTGTCTGTGCCCTAATTTTGTCAATGAAGAATGTCAAAAATAAAATAATTTAAAACTAAAATTTTACGTTCCAATATCCCCCGCTATTTGTGTCGGGTGACGTTCGAATCGTGGGTTTGTGCCCGGATGACATGATGCGCGTGCAAAACCCACCGGATATTGTAAGCCTCGAATCGAATTGGACGGAAGGCGAACGGATCGAGACCCAGATGATGCGTCGCTCCGTTCCATTCCTGTTTCCAGCGGAGGCTTAAGCTGCCACTCGGGATCACACTTATAATATATGTAGAGCTTTAGGGACGCAGTGAGAGTTTTTCCTCTGACAAGCCTCCGCCTTTCCTCCAACTGGAGATGCAAATGAAATATATAAAATGTGTATGTTCATTCAATTGGTTCACAAAAAAATACTCTTTATCAAAATTCACCATGGTTACCGAGAAAAAAAAGGTAAATTTACTTGAAAGTAGTAAAACGATCATGTAATAATGTTTTTGTTGTGGATGCTTAGCTGTCGCCGTACGTCATAATGGTGTCAAGGCCATTATCTATCGGCGTGGCATCGGAATTAGCGCGCTGACCGAATTGATACCATCTGTTAAAAACTACAATAAATTTAGGGATGATTTTTTTCGCATTTTTTGTTTTAATATAGGTGCATGGTGCTATTAAGTATAAACTGTTGTTACGTATTTTAATTCTATCTAATTAATTAAATTAAGAGAATGATGATAAACTAATAGAAATCCCTTATCCTAATCACAAATCCATTATTTTTTTATATTTTAAGAATTATTATTTTTTTTGAAAAAGCCTTGGATGTAAAGTTTTACTATAGGAACAAAAAAATGTTACTAAAGGTCCTGTATAGCACGTGATGTCGGTTTTAACCAGCAATGAGTTTTATAAAAATGCATTATTAAATATCATACGCCATTATAATTCTTATATTTTTTTTGATATATAGGGTGATGATTTTAGAGGCGTGGTTTTCAAGAAGAGATAAAACGCATATAATTTGATGTTATGGCTAAGAATTTAGTTTTATTATAAAGATAAGGGTTTGCCATTATGTTTTAAAAATGATTTCGGGTAAGTGGCCGCCGCGGCTGACTCGAACAAATTCCAGCCGAGAGGCCCAATTTTCAACCACTTTCAATTTACAGCAAGTTGGGCCGTATGTTAGCAATAACACGCCGAATATTCTCTTCCAAGGCGTTAATCGTGTCCAGCTTATCTGCGTAGACAAGCGACTTCACATAACCCCACAAAAAATAGTCCAGCGGTGTTAAATCGCACGATCTTGGAGTGAAAATTATATTATTTATGTACAGTGTAGTAACAGAAAATTGACGTTGACGCTTATGAATTTTAATATAACACAATAAATTTAATGTCGATTCGCTGTCAACTCGAATTTTGTCGCTGTAAAAAGCATTCCTGACGGACTTTTGTACTTTATATATTAATTATGTTTAATTATTTGTTTTACCAAATATTTAGGTATGACTATTGGTTTTGCACTGTTAGGGAGCCTTCTAACTGTTGTTCGTATATTCGCATAAATAAAGTCCACCTTATTACTGGCATTGCCATATTTAAAAAAGATATCAGTATTAAATATATAGATTACTAGCTGACCCGGCCACGCGTTGCTGTGGCTAAAGTTTTTGTTATATTACATTATAGTAAACAATCTAAGAGGAACAATAAGAGAACATCAGTCACGGAGTCCACTATGCTTTTTCACACAGATGGTATTTGTAAAAAAATATGGTGATCTCCTTATTTGACTTTCTACTACTATAACCCTTTAGTACAATGAAATTATTTACGAACAAAGACGAAAATGTTGATGTTGGTATACAAATTCACTGGATTGAGATTTGAAGGGGAAGTACGTTGAACACAATAAATTAAAATGTTCTTACACTTGATACTAAGCAGAAATCAATAGGTAAAAAATAAAAATTTATCAGATTTATTATTTCCATTTAATTTTATAACAAATATAAGTATATTACAGTATAATTAATACAGTAAATAACATGTGACGCTTAAACTCATGAATGAGGTAGGCAAGGCAGACAGTCTTAAACTTTTAAACATTAATATCTTTTTTTTTGAATTATAAATACTTTCAATTTCAATTTAATTTAACACCAATCGGTGCACAATGTTTTTGGTTAACCTGTCTTTAGCTAACACAAATAGATTCGACGGTTTCCCAACACGTGAACACGCAACATATAGTTGCCCATGAGAAAAACATGGATTTTCCAAATCTAAACCACAAATGGACATTGTTTGACCTTGAGATTTATTTATAGACATGGTGAAAGCTAAACGAATTGGAAACTGTAGCCTTTTGAAGGGTATGGTAGAATCTGATGGTATCATCGGAATACGTGGCAGCAGGACCACTTTTCCTTTAAACTTCCCAGCCAAAATGGTTGCTTCAAGAATGTTTCCGGTGATCTTTTTGATGACCAAACGCGTACCGTTACATAATAGAGGTGGATTCAAATTACGGAGGAGAATAATAGGGGAACCAATCTTTAATCGAAGATTATGTGGTGGCATTCCAGGGATAACTAATGAATTTAAAAATTCAATCGGAAAATTTACACTTTCATTTTCATCAACAACAGTATCGATTGATTTAAAAGACATCAGATCGCCTGGTAACAACTGTTGTATCTGGAAGTTAATTTCGTCAACATCAACGTTTTTGGCTGCCAAAATCGCCCGTTGACTAAGCCATTCATGATTCAAATAATTATTCTGTATATCCGGGAAAATACTCTGAATCAATTCAGTTTTATCCTGAACAACAGTGCAAAAATTGTCTGGTAGTTTAATGCATTGCGTATTTGGTTGCAGTTTTATTTTACCGTTCCCAATATCTAGTAGTTGTTCGGAAAATATTAGTGCTGATGGATCATTTTGCAATTGTACTCGCATATTTATGGTCAATCGAAGTGTTTCAACACTTCGCCATAAGAATGATTGTTTCAAACATGCATTAATCTCATCCGCGAAAGTAGAGCGAGGTATAACCGGTAAGGTCTGCCGGAAGTCACCAGACAAAAGTAAGATAGCACCACCGAAAAGTTTATTATTGCTGTTTAAATCTTGCATAGTTCTGTTTAATGCTTCAAGTGAATATTTGTGTGCCATTGTGCACTCATCCCAAATTATTATAGAACTCTTCCGCAACACTGCAGCTATTCCACTATTCTTTTTGATGTTACACATTGCATCTGGTTTATTATGAACGTCCAATGGCAGCTTGAATGTTGAATGTGCTGTTCGCCCACCATCCAGTAAAGTAGCCGCAATGCCTGACGATGCTAATGCTAATGCGATTTTTTGTTGCGACCGTATTTTGGCAAGAATCAACGATATTAAAAATGTCTTACCGGTTCCACCGGGTGCATCCAAGAAAAAAAAACCGCCTTGTTCAGCAGCAACAGCCAGCATAATCCGATCATAAATAATTTTTTGTTCTGCTGTCAGTAATGGTTCACTGTTCATGATAATTGTTGCTAAACTTCCATGGTCATATTGATTTTCTCGTTGTAAATCGGTATTGACTAAGTCGGTGGCTGGACGATTAGGTGATGGCATACCATAATGATTAAGTGGTAAATTTGAAATAAGAACACATAAATCCTCGATCAAGACCAATGCTTCATTGTACATCTCTGGTGTATAATCTATGTTTTGGCATTGATTTGTTTGTCTAATTCGGTGCAAGATGTCTTCTGTCATACAATTTTTATATTTTTCCCACAAAGTTTGTGCTTGCGAGGGATAACATGTCGCCAAAATAATTGCAAACAACTGACGAATGTTATTCGGTGTTGATGTCAACGCAGCATCAGCAAGCGTTAAGTCCCAATGGTTATCGTCTTCTAGCAATTGCAGTTCACGACATGCATCCTGGTATGTATTGAATACTCGACCATTAGCTGTTCGTAAAAATTCAAAAGACGTTGGTCCGGGAACATTCACCAATAACAAACGTAAATAGAAGCACTCACGTTGCTTTGGATGTACCGTGTAAAGTCTCCCCAATGTCTTAGCTTTGAATATGCCTGTAATGGAAGGATGTGGTTTTCCTTGTTTCCGTGGCTCCCATTTTTTACTGGATTTGTTCCATGTGAAATAACGTGGAACATCACCATACACCAATGTCTTCGCGAATTGGCCAAAAACATCAGGTTTTTGACACAATGTAAAAAATTCAGTTAGAGTCGTTTTCGGAGCTTCGAACGCTCTTTGGAGAACATTTTCTTCAGTGAAGTATACACGTTGACCGTTTTCAAGATGTATTGCCAGATGTTGGACAGCAGGATCTCTTTCGTGGATGGGAAAGCTGAGAATATGCCAAATAGCTTCATTGCTGCTAATGTATCTGCCCATTTGGTATCGTGCTATTTCGTCATTTTTATTTATGTTTTTTACTTCAAATATGGCCAAATCACTGCCTTTGTTTACATATTTACAAATATACTTAATTGATTTAACAGAACTGCAAAGCTCAACATTGATATGAGCTTTGTAAGTTTTTGAAAGTAGTGGTGAGTATGGTACCACCCACTGATTATCAAACTCAACTTGATTTGGAAAGTTCGGCAGTCGCATTGTAAATGTGTGGCCACCATTCTCAGTACTTCTGCGACGATACATTGGATAACCATCAATATCCGTGATCGTGTCATTCGTATGCGGCTTTGGGAAGTTTTTTTTACATTTCCATTTTCCATGCACGGTGACGTCATGTTGAAAACACCGCATGGCCCATGGATCATGTGTTTGGTGACAATATCAAATAATTCTTGATCAATTAATGGGTCTGGAATTTCGGCTGAAATTATTTGATCGATTTCTTCAGGACGGATTCTATCTTTAAGCCAAACCAAAATGTGGGCATGAGGCAAACCTCGCTTTTGCCACTCTATCGTATACAGCCAACAACGTGTGATACCAAAAATTGTATATTTAACAATAAAATCAATTAAGGATTTCAATTTTTGTTTAAACACACGTGCAGTTAAATCATGACGATGAATGGCTTGTTGTCCTGGCAATAGTAAAGTTTGTATCTCTTCCCAATTCGGATTACATGTGAATGTAATAAATAAATCCGGTCGGCCGTAATGACGTACGTAAGTCATCGCATCTTGTATGTATTCCTGCATGTTCCGTGGACTGCCGATGTAGCTTGAAGGTAAAATGAAAGCATTACCGATGTCATTGGGATTTAAATTTCCATCGATGTTTCCAGCAACAGCATCTCGTAAGTGAATATATTCTTCCGATCGTAGTTTTGCCTGGTTGAATCGAAGGAATCGCAAGCGTTCGCTTTCGACCTTAGCATACATATCAACAATGTATTGATGGAACAGCTGACGATATCGAAGGATATAATTGTCTTGATGTTGTCTAACCATTATTCGGTGTGCGTAGTAGTTCATTGAGCTAACTTTATTATTTCTGTAATCACCTAAAAAAATAAATAATAAAATGCAATACGAAATTAAAATCTATACATACAGTAAGAAAGTAAATAGATAATTGTCAAATTTACCGGTATTTGGATCATACTGATTGATATTAAGGTGATATTCATCTTGTCCTTGCCAAAATATCAATGGATATTGTAGTGCGTCATATGAACGGTGTAGATCCGAAATCGTACTGACAGTGTTGTCTCGCCGTGTAATGTTTATAGATCTTTTGTCAACTGGATCACCAACCATGATAACAGCAACCTCATCAACAGTTGGAGCGTTGAATCTACCAGCATGTCCACCTAATGGTACTTTGTCGGCTTTTATGACGATTTGATAATTGTCATTTTGCAGTCGTGGCGAAACTCTTTTGATCAATTGAATTAGTTGATTGTGATCTTCTAAAAAATTTTCCAATAATATCACAATTGCTCTTTCCTCTGCTTGTTCAATAAAATTATACAGGCACCGAGTCGTCACGCGCTCTTCACAATCGCCCATAAAATAAAAAGGTATCGACATCTGTCAGTTTTATGACTGCCAAATAATATCAGACAAATAATTAGCAATAAATTAAAATATGACGATTTGATAATTGTCATTTTGCAGTCGTGGCGAAACTCTTTTGATCAATTGAATTAGTTGATTGTGATCTTCTAAAAAATTTTCCAATAATATCACAATTGCTCTTTCCTCTGCTTGTTCAATAAAATTATACAGGCACCGAGTCGTCACGCGCTCTTCCCAATCGCCCATAAAATAAAAAGGTATCGACATCTGTCAGTTTTATGACTGCCAAATAATAACGGACAAAAAATTAGCGATAAATTAAAATTGCGACTATAATTTGAGATTTAAACTATCCTATCTCTCAAGTGCACATCGAACTGCACATGGTGTGCAAATTTTATTATAATCGGTTAAGTGGTTTAGGAGTCCATTGAGGACAAACATTGTGACACGAGATTTATATATATTAAGATTATTAAAATTTTTACTAATGTTAAAAAAAAATTTTTTCCGTGTTCTTTTTGTATCAGTGTATTTATAATGAACTTTATTAAATAAATTTTTCAGTCTTACGACCGTAAACTTAATTGTGTTAACCGATAACGTACGCCTGTTGTCCTTAATTTCCCAGAAGACGTTTCTTATTTAATCTATGGGTATTACACGTATAGTGGGTTTATTGACAGACCGTAGAAGAAAGGTCTAAGTGAACATGCATTCTTTATAACCTCATTTGCGCCGGAAAATCCCGGTAAAAGCTAAGGCGTGTTGCTGGAACGGAGTTAGTTCGAGGGGATTTTTCAGACCTTAGTAGCGCGAGCCAACGCCGTCAATCATTCAAATTCAAAGTTTTCACTGTATAAAATAAGGTATCGGCAACATTACGTTCAGTTTTACTTAAAGTAAACATTACATTAAAATACCTAGATACGAGTCATGCTGGCCGATGTGATAAGGTCAACACCCTTCTAACTAGTTAAGAGTTACCTGTTGTAAGAAAGGTTATTTACTAAGGGCCGAAATTAAGTCCTCGTTTAAAGTCGTTCATAGTTAGGACCACCTTAACTTTTAAGCATGACTTAAATTGAATTTTGTATAACAGTGTGCAAATTTTGTCATTCGTCGATTAATAGAGTTTCCAAACCCACGGGTAAGAAAAGTATTGTTATTACAACTAAATTCCTTAATGTATGTTATAATTAAAATTATTTAACATTTTAAGAAGAAAGCAGGAAAAAATGCCACAATTACAACCACTGTGCGCCGTTTAAATTGAAAAGGTTTGTTTTAATTAGGTTGCCGATTTGAAATAATTTTTAGTTTTTCTTGATCTATGTTAATAACAAATTAAATAAACTAAATTTATGTTTACTATATATACTACTATACTATGTGAAATGTAGGTTGGTGTGAAAGGTGGGTTGTGACGGTAAGAGGAAGCGTTGCACGTACAGATTACGTTGCCGACTTGATTAAGTTTCCTGATTGTGTTCACTAGAAATGCCAGCTTGCACCCGCAGGGCCGAACTGAGCAACCTCACATTCTCCACCCGAACCTCATTACCGACTTGTTTCAATTACTGTTATTTTAATTGTACTAATGAGCGGGCGCTATTTCGGGGGAATCCCCACGGAGTAATTATCTCGTGTCTCTGGGCTAGCTTGTGCTGCAGTATGTTCTGTGACGAGCGTGACTCTTGCTTTTTTACAAGCTTTTATTTAGCTTGCAATGTTTGCATTTCGGTTTAGGACAAATCTTGCAAGCTGAATTCGAACCACTTTGACATGTTTGTTCAGTACCGATGACAATACATTTTTATGGCAAGCATGATCTGATTCACAGCCAGGACTGGCTCCATTCGAAGGAACTTCTCAACGGTCAACATTTATTTTTTCGGATTTCTCTTTATTTAACATGTTGCGGCTAAGTCCAGGGCTTATCCGCTGAATACCGTGTGTGTAAGATGCATCACATGAGTGTTTAATCACTTTTTACAAGTATAATATATAACAGAATTAAAATTACTAACAATAAAAAAAACCTTACATGTAGGCACAATGGAAATACTTTAGTTTATGGGAGAAATTAGAAATGAGGTAATAGCGAAGAAACATTTTAATTGTACGCTAATATTTTTTATAACGTGATTTAGATTGATTTCAAAATTGCATTTATGTATTTATTTTTTTTGTTATCTTGTTTAATTAACTCGATACCTTGAACTAAGCCAAGAACCCTCGAAGCCTTGAGCCAAGTTGAACAAGATTAACCTCACCTCAACTGAGGCGGGGCAGATTTTTTTTTATTTAAGACGTATCTACACGCTTTCAAACTCACATATTAAATAATGCACGACATGCATTTGCACACAATCCATATGCAGAGGGGTTGGGGGGGAAGATTTGTCAAAATAATTACCAAAATATTTATCTGAAGAATCGTCGTATTTAAAATCATCTTTATAAAAATTCCACTGATATTATTTATAACGTTTACAGTAAAGTAACTGGAAAAAAATAAATTTAAATATTTTTATTAATTTCAGAAGATAGATTTTCGATTATTTAAATAAACACCCTTTGAAACTCAGTTTGAGCGCATTCAACATTTCTTCTCTATCTAGGTGTAGGTATTATTTTGTAATGAATTAATATCAATATTATCAAATTAAGGGATTAAAATGTGTATGTGAACAAATATCGAATTCTTTTATTTTATTAATACCCAACTTTTATTTGTGATTCTTATATTATTGTACAAATTATATTTTCTTTGTTCGGAATATTATTTCAGAGACAATATAATTTGACATGCTTTTATGCAAAAGTTAACTTTGCAAGTTTTTTTAAATTGCTGATCAACACATTTCATTTTTTTTATACAAAATTGTGAAGTTGCAATGTAAAAAAATAACCTTAAAAACCCTCTGTCAAACTATCGTCGAAACGAAAACAATGGGTTTATATCGCACGAACTGAAGTGATATTAGCAACGTTTGTTTCTTTGCCTCTGCCATTCGGCACAACTTCGCCCTGCAAGCCAGGGCTTTTGGCCGATATGAAAGACGCATATATGTACCGGTACATCCATTTATGTTTTTCTTTGATTTTGCCTATGTGCGAATGGAGCAACCTTAAAGAGAAAGCGAGATAGTTATATGCCATGAGTATGTGCACGATGCGTCGCTTGCTTCGATCCTGGACGCGAGGCCATTTTATATGAAAATAGCAAAAGAATCGTGTAATGATGTCTTTGTTGTGCTCGCCATACGCCGTAATGGTGTCAAGGCCATTTTCGATCGGCGCGGCATAGGAATTTGCGCGCTGACCAAATTGACACCATCTGTTAAAAAATATAATAAATTTTGGGGATTGTGCTTTTCGCATTTTTTCATATCATTTCTTATTCATGATAATACCACCCCCCTAAAGTCTTCATGTATGGTCTTGAGACATCCTGTATAAATAACACCTACTTATTTTAGGCTGCCATTCCACCTCTTGCAATGATGCAAAATCGTTTTGCTACCTAATGTTTAAGCCTTTCCTCCTTGAAAACGGCTATATTAAGTGCAGTTGACTTTGACGAAGACCTAACGCGAGACTTAATAGAAAGCTCTTTGGGTTCTGCAGAGTTCTTAAGGAGAGTAGAACCTTTCAGCTTTTACGGTAATTACAATTATCGTAATGGATTAATTAAGATTCAGCGCCAGGATGTATAGACTGACAAAGGACACTCAGGCAAGATTTGAGTATTTCTGCTCGTTGAGTGCACGTTTGAGATGTTTGTATGTATGTATGCGTAAGTGTGATTTTATATTTATTAAATAAATACTTAGTTGATTGACTAAGTATTTATTTACCTATACCTATAGGGTCGAAAATACGATTGATCTTTGTGTTCGTTGTGGACTCATTCCAAAGCTTTCCTATAGTACATAAATTATTAGGACAACGTAGAGGATTTAAAAAAAAAACACACAAATTACAAATAATAACTGTATCGACCCAATATTTAGGTCAGTAAAATTTAGTAAGGAAACTCTCGCTGTGTATGATGATACATTTATTTTTGGCCGTGTTTACACACCCATATTTAACAAATCGCTAAAATAGTAAATAATATTTTGTAACCAATTTTTAATTATCGAACTTCATGGGTAAGGAGAGTATTGTTATCATACGAAAGATGACCCTTAATTTTTCGAAAGATCTTTACGTTTTGAGGTCACCTGAATTGATAAACGCAGTAAAGATATTACTCCACATATTGAATTTAGGTTCGAGAAGGGGAAATTTTTGAAAACAATCCAAAAATTTAGTAGGTCAAATCAAGCATTTTTAGACCGGTTTTACCGATTTTCGTTCGGTTTTGCATTAACGCTTGATTTGGTATACTAAATTTTTTAATTGCTTTCAAGAATTACCCCCCAGAGGCCAAATGAAATAAACTTTAATTCTAAGATTAGAGGGATAACCAGTGCACTAATATACTGGTAAGACGTAGGGAACTACACCACCGAGTAAATTGCGTAAATTTGCTTACGCTGTTAAGATTAGTGATGTGCCTATCGGTAAAAATATATATCCGCAGATACGGATACGGATAAGGACCCTACTCAGCCGGGTCGGTGCGTGTAACCTTGACACGACAGTTGACTCATAATTTAATTAATATCATAACTTTCTATAATAAATACCTCAAAAATATTTCATTATTTTAATAAGTATATCACAAAGATTGGAGATTGATCTCATTACAAAATAATTTAATTACCTTTGAGGTACTATTAGTAATTCACTACAATAAATGTTTAAATATTTGATTTTTGCACTATGTGCTAAATATGTGATTTTAAGAAATAAAAAATAATTCAAATGGAATTTAAACGTATTTCATTGCTACCTAATATATTTAAAATTTTGGTATATGCCATGAAATTAAAAATAATGTAAAGGATCCTTTCAAGATCCGCCAAAAAGTAACGGATACGGATACGGATCTTTCGTCCCCCTCGGATATCCGCGGATACGGATATGGATACAGATCTCCGGCACATTACTAGATAAGATATGTATCAGAATTTTATATGAAGAAAATGTGGATTTTGCGATTTAGAATGATTTAGAATGCGAATAAAAATAATCCAAAATGAGCTTGTTTTCAATTTCAGAGCATTTGAAAACATATCGATGAATGTTATCAGTAACAAAATATAACTTACTAGACTTCGTTCGGAAAGTATTATTGGCAATCAGAGTTTCAAATTCATATTAGTTATATAGTTAGGATACGTTATAATAAATTCTAACGGTATCTATTCCATTTCGCTCTCCGTAGCATCCGACTAAACCTCTTCCCGAATTGTCCATTTGGGTAAACGGTGACAGCACCTGCCGCCGCCCGTGTCGCGTCCTTCGGACCGACTTGATTGCACTTTGATTGCTTGCCTGATGACCGGTGTTCCCCCCTCCCCCTCCCCCGCCTATTATCCTCCCACATCCGGCGTTTTGTTCCATTTTCCAATATGGTGCCTGACAGCGGAAACTGTAAACACAATCATTTAACCGCTAAGCTATTACACATACGCGCATTCGTATATTTCCAAAGAAACCGTACCGATGAAAAGGAAAGTCGTTTATTTAAGAGAAATTGTCATTATGTATTATCTTTTTGTTCTTCTTTTGTATTATTTTTTTTTTGTATTCTAAATAATATTGAAAATTATAGAAAACTAAAATCAAACTGTTAATTTTTTTGTATAATTAACTTGAGTTTTTATCAAATACACATGCATGTTATGTAAACATGAAATTGGAGAGTATCGAGTGCTGGCAACCTGTGTATGAAATATTTGAAAATGATTACGGTTACCCTCTGTATGTTTGCTTTATAAAATAATAATAATAATTATTATTATTTATTTATTCTTTTCTGAATAGAAATATGTTCATTTCATTATACCTATTAATCAGTTTACAATTTTACATGATAAATATACATTTTACGATGATAGTTGAAGTAAACTACCTTCAATTATCGTAGAAATAAATAAATAAATAATGCGTCTTCGATGACATTCCGGAGTTTGACTTATAAAGGTGAAACTAGTATAATTATCCTATTTCAATTTCTATTACCGTGATTGTTTATCCTCAAAACTCGATGGTATCACCAATGGCGTTGCCGTGGGCACAATTATGTAGGTGACGAAAATACAACTCAACACTCACTCAGCGCACAACAGAGTCACCCTCCTATGGGTACTGGAACAGATTACATTTGATTAAAATATCGCTGAATGATTAAATGAAAATATTGTAACAATATTTTACGCCATACAGCAATCTCACCCCACAACACGGATTACCCCACTAAATTAGACAAATTCTGTTCTGGGACGATACCCGCTCAATTATTTTAAACGCGTGTTTTTTAAATTTTATATTGTAGTGTGTGAAGGTTAATTATGATATATGTATGCTAGTGCGATAGATAACATAAATATATTCCATTAACATATACACATAAAAAGGTATATAATATTTATTAGATTTTAATATTATAACAATTTAAGTAGAGTAACTTTTCAAGTGACTATATACTGAAAACGCACAAATTACCTAAAAATATTTTTTTGTGTTATTTTATTATACGCGTGTTATTTTCGTAATCGGATCGGACTCATTTGCTGTTAGATTTGTAATTTGTAACTAATTAGGATATTTTCAAAAATAGTCAAAGCTTTTAGTAAAGTAAGCTTAGGAGTATAATCAACAACCTTTCAAATTTTACTCTATCAATTACTAGAACGAAGGCACCGAAGCATTAATCGAAGTGAACTTTAAGCCAGTAGAGATATCACAAACACATACGGTGTTCGTTAAGCGTTACTTGTCGCGTTCAAATTCAGACCTTTTTTCAGTGATCGGCTATCGAGCCGAGTCAGACTCTGTCATCAGCATTTACAGTAATTAATATCTCAAAACAGTAGCGATTACGAGGCTGTCCTCGTTCCGCTATGAGTGCTGCTGTGTTAGTATGAGTGATGGATATGGGGTTTTGTGCTCAGAACTATCGTACTTTTCTAATACACCGCCCCCCCCCCCCCTCTGCTGGTTAAGTTTAGTATCGTTTTGCGTTCGATACCTTGTATTTATTTAGGATTTCGACGATGATTGTCTAAAATAAAAACTGGTAAATATTTTACCAATTAGAAGCCCCACATTCACTGAGTACATATGTGTGATAAAGGGTTACTGGGATTAGACTTGTCATTCTAATTGGTAAAAACACAGAGACCGCATGGAATGCGGTACTAAGCGGCCTTATTTATTCTAAAATATCGTCAAAGTTTAGTAGATAAATATATAATCAATTATTATATAAAAATTTTGTTAGTTAATAAGCAAATAAGTAGCCCTTAATATCTCGGGTTCGAAGAACATTCAAACAGTGTATAGAGAGAGGGACATTTAGTTGAGATAGTATTTTTTATTCTTTTTTTAATTAATATTAATATTATTTGTCAATAGTTCATACTAAAGAGTACAGTCGAGTGAAGTCCAGGGTCTCTTTAATATATTTATAATATAAACAATGCTAATAAAACACAAACATATTTCATATTATTCTATGTCAAATGTTCACCTTTTTTATAAGGTGATTTGTCGTTATTGAAGTACTATTATCAAAAATAATTAACTCTAATAAGTACCTACAATACTGGTTTTAAGTTAAATTCGCTTATAGGGTACTTCGATTCTATTGTTCGACAAACGACGTTAACTTTTGCCGGTTGGGTTTTCGAGGGCGTTTGACAAATACAACGTTTTCTTCATATCAACGTCTCAACAGAAGCAGATCTTTCTGAAGATAATCCCTGTTCTCGGACGAAAGGTCTCATATTATACGATCAACTAAGCCGAGTCGCTATTTGCTTGTGCGTTGTTAGCGGTGCCCGTGCCTACTTAGGATACGTCGCGGCGTCGGTTAACCGTGCAGAAAGTTGTGTGCATGACTTTTACAAATACGCCCTCGCTGAGTAGGTTCAAAGCAAGTTACTCTCGAGTGACTGACTGCGGCAAGTTCTATTCGGACCCGAGGCGTTTATTATTTTTACGCCTTTTAATGAACCTCATTAGGGCGAACACCTTTGAACGATTCGGACCTACAAATTATAGTTTCCTATTTAAAAACTAAAACAAAAATCTGCAATTTTATTATTTTATTTCTAGGTTGTTATACCGTGTATCTCAAATCGTTAAGCTAGATCCCTCTTCGACTCTATTCTGATCATAAAAAAATGTTGTTTTTATATGGGATGTGCCTAGTTCGACTTTAAAAATACTTCTACAAGAACATGGTGGTTTTTTTTCATATTTTTTCCATTATATATTTAAAGAAATTTCCTCGGATAATTCCCTAGAATAATAAATTATCTTTATTGTAAATAAATTATATTACTCATCTTTCTTTACCTAGAGTTAATTACTAGAAAGGATGCAATAATTATGGATTGTTTAATAAATAAATTAGATAATAAATAGTAAATTAAAAACGAAATGTGTAAACTAAACCTGTAACCGCGATTTTAAGTGTTGATAATAGAATTACTAAGATCAGCTTTAAAACATCCTGTATGGTAACAGAATACCACCATTACCATTATTTTATTCTGACAATACTACTTACCTCCATTTAATATATTTTTGTTGTAGTTAATTATCTACATTAAGTATTTTTTATAATGTAATATAGAATCTATACAAGAGTTATATAAGAGCTGTTTTCTGCCCAATAAACCTAAACCCGGGTTGGGCTGGAATACAATAAAATATTGTTTTTTTATTGAAATAAAGGAATGACATTAAAAATAAAAACTAAAGAGCACAAAATCTGTTTAAAAAAAAACTTTGATTCTAGATTCTAAATAAATATGAATAATGTTTATTACTGACATCAGATGTTGCATCAAAACAGCACAAAGCCAATTTATACGTCATCACCGTGAACTCGGTATGATTAATGTGTATTATATATTATAATTCTCTTTGCTGAGCTGTAAGGACGCTGTTCAGAAAAATACATAACCTAAAAAAAAAATGTAGTCCTAAATAATCGTCTTGTCATTCGTGTTAGGTAAGGGCTAATTTATGCTTATTTGCTGTTTTTGTGCTATTTGTAAGGCTCACGGTTGGATACCGGTACATATTCAGTAACATACCACCAGCACCTACTGCTTGGCGTCCTGTACTCAATGGTCCTTTTCGAAGCTCGAACTCGCACTACTTTCGACGTGGCTCCAAATAACTTTGCTTTCGCCGGTTTTCTTTATCAATTTATTTTGCTAATGGTTTCTATTCCGTGATTATCACTTTCGTACGTAATAAGGCGTTAGTGAGTTAGCAAGATAAATATATCAGATTTTTCGCAAATTTATTAAAATTTTCCATTATAAAATTCTATAAAAAAAATCTCATTTATATAAAATATATATGAATAAATGTAAAAAGAAAAAAAATAATTATATCTCATTATAATATCTCTATAACGACAAATCGCATAATTTTTGACAATATTGAATAACTTGCAAAAAAATTATTTAACCTTTTAATAACATTTATGTGTAAAAATGAATGTGTTAGTCGGTCTGAAGCATCATAACTTAGAAACTATTCGGCTGATTTGGCTATTTTTTTAAAAATGTTCCTAGTAGTTTGATGGTTTTTAGGGAAAGAAAAATTGCCCGGAAAATTCGGGCAAATTTATAATGAATTACATATGATTTTGTCAAATTATAAAAAAAAACACTCCCTCGTAGAGTGACAAACAGTCCTAGTAGAGTTTATATAAAAGTGACAAACAAACAATTTAAAACGCACACACACACATACAAACGATTTAACATTATAACATGGGGTAAAATTATTGTTTTTAAATAAGTACCATTACATGTTTTAGTTTTAAAGCTTTTTCTGAATGCAGACCAAAATAGTAACAAACGCGAACGCTTATGGTAATATTCCGTTGCTTTTCTAAAAGTTGTATTTGGATTGCGTTTGTTTATCAAAAAATATATCTTATTAAACAATTGGTATATCTCAAGAGCTCCTAGATATAACATATTTTCATAATGTCGTTTTTATAGGTTATCTTAATCTGAAAGTATTAACAGTAAAATGTAAAAATAAACGGAAAAATACAGGGCGGTATTACAGGAGACCTTTGGAAAAGGTTCTTTTAGGAACTGTGTCGTAATTTCCTAAGGCTCTAATGTTGTAATTTAATGATAATAAATGTGTTTGGGACCGCACAAAAAAGCTAGGAGGGCCGCCGGTTGAGTATGGTAGCTCTAAATGAATAGAAATGAATATTTATCCTTTGGCTTCGCCTTAAACAAGCTAAATCATTCTGTTACGCCAAAAATATTTTTTTCGATGTTCGGAATGTTTTCTATTAATTAAGGACGACATTTTTAACGTAGACGTTTTTTCGAACGAGCCAATAAAACTCTGACCTAACTTGACCAACATAAACTTTACTCAACCGAACCTTTACTCAGCAGACCGATATTATCACGCCGAAACCGAGGACACTCTAAGTTTTGTGTTGAGTGAAGGGAGGCGAGGGAAGGGAAGAAGGGGAAGAAGAGACGTTTACTTCCGACCGCGTCTTGTGACAAACTCAATTTGTCTCCGGCAAGTTACGGACTGCAATTCTGTTACGTGCCTTTGAAACTGTAATTACAGCACTTTATAATTATGTCGTAATATAGATTAATATTTTTAGTAGTGCACGATCTAGCATCTGTCTTACACTCGTCAACCGCGAGCGGCGGAATGTTATAAATTGTAGAATATTTATTACGTTTCGGACACAAACATGTCTTCCGAGGAGCGTTATCTGATTACAGATATACTAGTTACATTACTAGTTATATATCGCTGTCCCAGTGCAAAACTGCAATATTTACCTTTGAGCTACCTTTGCAGATATTGTAGTGTTGTACTGGGGCAGCGATATATGTTGTAGGTATATTGTCAAAGCCGTGATATTACAATTTCACTGGTGAAATTATAATTGCACGGTATATTGTCAATCGGCTTCATTTCTTACAATTTATTGGCTTAATTACAGTGTCATGTAATTTCACAGGGTCACTACAGTGAAATTGATAGAAAATGATATTTTGACAATTTCCTGATATTAATCGGCTGGTGGGCTGGTATTAATCGGTTGCTTCAGACCGGTTGATGATTTTTTTTTGGTTTAAGTATTTATATATATATATATTTATTATTTCGGTTTATTTTGAATTATGATGTATTTTTTATAGGAGGCAGGGAATAATCGCATTTTTATTTTTTTATTCTCCACCTTATTTTCTCCTGAGCGTAGGTTTTATATTACCATTTCAGGTTGTTTTTTCATTTAAACGTGCATTAATAATCATTACGCAAAAGTTTTCTAGACCTGATTCAGTTATAACGGTTACAAATTAAATCTCGTATTTAGTATATTCACGGGATCAGCGTCCGCACTGCCGGAAGTAGGAAAAATTATCCCGGACGATATTAATGTAACGAACGTTGCAAAGCTTTATCATTTGTCGCTGAAGTTATTAACTGTTCCTTTATTTGGCTTCTCGCCGAACTTTGTGAGTTCGCTAATGGAGTACATATATTAATATCATGTTAGTACAATAAAGCCGTTATATTGAAACGAGCCCTTTACTTCGTGTCGGTTTGCAGCATCTAACGAGCGCCACTACACACGAAATACTGATTCAAATTCTAATATAATAAGTAACATTGCTTGATGTAAAATTTAATATACAAATGTTCTGCAGTTTGTAGGTTTATTGTTAAAAATTGAAAAATATATTTGTATTATTATAATATATATATATATGTATATATTATGGTGAGTATACCCCTATAATCATTGCATATATATATATTTTTAATTTTGTTGTTTTATGTCAGCTACGAGCGTGCACAAATACGCCATTAGCTTATGTTGTTTACTTTAATTCCCTGCAAAATTTATGAAATTTAAAATTTAATGTTAATAACAGTTGATGAAAAAAAAACAGTTATAGAATGCTAAATTGTATTTACGAATCCTTTCAAAATATTTTTTTGACTCTTTTTATTAAATTTTCATGTGATGTAAGTCAATCTTATGACCTTATGACAACATGAAGTGAATGCAGCCTTTCACTTCAAATCCAAATGTTTTATATTACAAAATTTTCATTGCAAATTGCTGTGTCCTTCTTTGTGTCTCACATCAGTTCTATGTGAAAGCATAATGGAAGATAGGTGTTAATATATAATAATTACCTACTAATGATTTGAGGCTAGCATTGTTTTAAAAACATATATTTTTGTCATAACGTAGGCACTTCGCTACCATCTTTTAAAAACGATGCTTTTAGTATTTTATTATTTCAAAGGAGTCTTGGATTATAGAGCTAAAAATATTTCGTATTTATTCTGAGAGCTTTCTATGTAATTGGGTAACGTAATGCTTTGTGCACTAACGTATTAACGTAATGCTTTTACGTATTAACGTAATGCTTTGTGAACTGTAATATTACGGACGCATCTGACCAATATGGTTTTTTTTAATCTTCATTGTTAGAACTTCATTTTCTACATACATCCTGCGGCTTCGCGTTCGGTTGCATTCCCTCTATTCCTCTATCTCTCTCTTTTATGTATTTCCCCTCCAGTTAAACGATGTAGTTTCCCTTAGGCTGCTTACAGATATACGCATTACAATTAGGACACAATTTAATAAGCTTGTTTTTTTTTAAGTAAATTGAATGCATTTATAATAAACAGCTATTTGAATAGATCAAACCAATTACAATTAAATTACCGTGCGTTGCATGCGTTATCGAGGATGTGCAGTGCCAACTGCCTTTCTGTTGTCTTTATGATATTGTAAATAAAAAT
This sequence comes from Neomicropteryx cornuta, assembly GCA_020383195.1. Classification (NCBI taxonomy): domain Eukaryota; kingdom Metazoa; phylum Arthropoda; class Insecta; order Lepidoptera; family Micropterigidae; genus Neomicropteryx; species Neomicropteryx cornuta. Next base: position 5,163,663 of record JAHKQU010000014.1, read on the forward strand.
AAACTAGATTACTTATATTTTTTGTGGATATCTCTCCTAACGTAGATGGATATCCTCCTAGAATAATTTCGTGGCTGCGTTTAGACGCTATCGTGTTAACAGCATACACACATGCATACAGACGTCATTCCAACCACGGTTGAAATGGATTTGAGAGACCTCAAAACGAGTACATCTGTCGGAATGTAACAAAAAGTAAATTTAAACATCGAATTTCCCACGAAACGTCAATTACCCACTTCTATAAATAAAATGACGAGTAAAGGTGTTTTAGACGGTTGCACGTGTTGTCGGAACCACAACACAATAATAAACTGTGACTGTTGTCTGTCAGCAGCCTAATGATGCAAGGCGCGTATGCATTTTCCATTGCAGCTTTCGATGCCGACCTGATAATATCCGCCCGGGAACGAGCGAGCGAGACGGGGAGACGATCGCGCCGGGCGGGGGACGCGATACGCGAACGAAACAATATGGCCGACGGAAATTCCACCTCCCGCCCGCCCTGAACCGACAGTTTTTTTGCGCGCTTCCCTTCGATAGCGAATTGTTTGTATTTCAACCTTTCGACCAAGTCGTTGGCGTTCTAAAAGTTACATCCGTCGCTCCTTTATAGTTTATAGTTTCAGATAAATTATTGTACGAGTATAAGAAACTATTATCCCGTCCTTTGGACATCTGTCTGTCGCATCTTGAGCATTGAGCATCAATCTACATTGATGTCATGAAAAATAACCAAAACTGTTTAGATCACATTGGAGGCTGGTCGAATAATATAGATATATAACATTAAAGTCAAAAGTGATGTTCGTCGTAACTTTAAGAGCTTTCACGAAACGAGCCAATGCGTCTGGTAGGGGAATTCAGTTACTAAGCAACTGTCATTTATTACTTAAATAGAGCGTTATCAAGTGCCTCTTATTTGGGGAAGGGGATGTTGGTATTTATTGTTTGGTAAGTGACAATATATTAATTATAATCAAAATAAATAAATTATAAAAATAATAAAATAAACAAATCAATCCTCCCATAACGTGACTAACGAATGCTGATGTTTACACATCTGTATTCCTTATGGTTATTTTCTTCTTTAGAACCTAATTAGTATAGAGTTTCGAATTTGAGTTTTAGACAAAACTCAGACGCTCTGGCTCTAAGTGAACATTGAGATATTTCGTGCCACGTGAAAAAAAAAATACCCTAAAAGAGCAGAATAATCCTTCATATTTCATTCAACTCTCTACTTTTTTGGAAAATTTACGTTTTCCGATACAAATATATGCAAATAGCACCTTAAGTGCGTGATTACGCCACGGGCCTTAAATGGCCTTAATAAATTTAAACAGTCTGAATACACCATACATAGAAATACCCCCAGGCGGTGTATCTAATATTTAACCGTATAATAGGGTTATGTTTCGAAGAAAGTTGTCCAAACCGGGAGCAGGGATGTCGTTTAGCTGACGAGCCAACTCAAGCTTAACTTCCTGTTTTGTCAAGTTTATACGGATTTCGAAATTTATAGTGTTCGTTTACTGTTTCGGGTCCTGAAAGGAATTTACTCTCAGCCTGTAAATAGAGTAAAGCAGTGTTTGCCGTGAGTAGCTTTTTCAATTCGGTTTTGCGCTTTCCACTGATAAAAGCGTCCCGTTTTACGATTCCTTTAGGTAAGCACTAAAAATGAAGAATGATGTGAAAAGTAAGACTTTACTCTACTACCTCGAGCATTTCGCTACTACCTTGAGAGTATACTCAAACACGTACGTGATCTCTCAGACACGGCCCGTTATAATAGATGGGATTTCGAAATGCGACAAGGTAATACAGATATAAAATTAAATACATATATCGCAGGATTTTGTAAACTATGTGAAGACAAGAAACAAAATTTTCCATTTAACAGTGAATTATATAAAAAAAGTGCGTTTAATCACGCAAAATGTAGATGTTTATTTTAAATTTCTTGCACATGTCTAAAATATCTTTCACATATGTAAAATATCTTTATCTGTGAAAACATTATCTTATATAGGAAAACATATTCTGCGTTGGTTTTTTTTATTAGTAAGTAATACTAAAAATAAAAATAAGAACACCCTCTAAGAGGTTTCGTTTCCCAGTGTTCAAGCTATCTCCATACCAAATTTCATCTAAATCGGTTTCGCGAAAACGTAACACACATATAGATTTCCACATTTATAATAGTATGGTTTTTACTATCATGCTATCACTTACCCATTCCATCTTACCATCACCTGTAGTAACACTTTGCGGTATTTGCCTCAGATTTCTCAATAGAAATTTTTCAGCCGTCTAACAAAAAATATACCTATCCTAGTATTAAGGCGACACAGCCACTTTTAGTGTTGTCCGGGCTCATGAAGAAATGGATCGAAGTCGTCGCCTTACTACCAGCCCGACGCCCTTAATCCTTCCTTACCAAAACCTCTCTTGATTATATTCTCTCTCTCAGACAAGCGTTGAGGCGAAAGTCGATACAGTACGTACCTACTAAGACACGATGGCTCGCTCTCGATACCTTCTGGTTGTTTGCTAAGGATTATAAGTTTTCGCATCTGCGCTCGCGTCTAAGAGTTGCTATATTAGAAAATAACGTCGTTACTCTAACTTTGTCCTCTATCGACGAGGACTAACAAACTAAAAAATCCCGAAAATAATTTTCAAAATATTTTTAAATTTACATACATTCTAGATATCTATTTGCATAGTTAATTAAGTATGACATTTACCCCGGTCAGTTTGGACCTCAAATCCCGCAAAAGAATATTTGGTCGGAAACAACGTCCTACAGATCAAGTTTGCGTCACTTTGCGAGGCATTGAATTGCCGAATACTAAGGAAAACTAAGGCGTCCTGCTTGTCGTAGGGTCGCCCGGGCGCCGAATGCTTCTGTTAAGCCACCCGCAGGGCCAAGCTCAAATATACTGGCTTAGCCAAGTAACATCAACTCGTTTCATTTAAATTGTTTCAATCAGTGTCGTTGACATCAGCGGCAATGGCCAACGTCGTGTCTTTTTTAATTAATTCGTAGAGAGATTTACATTTTATCATTGTAATAATTGACATGTGCCAGTTTATATCGTTTTGATGTAGGCGAGGATTTCGTTTTACGTTTAATAAATACTCTTATATTATAAACACTTTTTTTACATGAAACGATCAATATTTAAATGTTCGACACCATCACAAGTTTTTAACGTGGAAATTAAACAATTAATTTAGATTTAATATTGATTAAACATTGTCTTAACTCGCCATATAATGACAATGTTAAGAGTAAAATTTTCATGTGTTTAATGCATTGCAATAAACACTTGGTTAATAAATAAATAGGTATAATACTGTTCAAATATTAAACCTACGTAAAATATAATTTAAATGTCGATAGAAGTGTATTTTTAAATAGTGATTGCTAAAATTTCGTTTCCGATTTCTCTGTTTCATTTTATGTTTGTATCTTTGTATTGTTTGTTTTATTTGTTTACTCTGTAAAAGTAGCTTGCCCTTATAAAACTTTTACTTCAAAGGGATTTCAATCCATTGAAACTTCAACTGTTAAGATTTTAAGATATTTGAAAATTTAGCCATTGATTTAATTCTCCGCTTAATTTAAACTCCCGCTCTTCTACTTAAGCCATCCGCTTTGGATTTTGAAGTACGATAAACGAATTCTATGTTCTTAAAATTGTTGATATATGATAACCTATGTTGTGGTCACTTGATAAAGTCCTGAAGGTTTATAAATTTCAATTGTCTTTAACCCATTTTTATGGCCGATGTTTCACTCCACTTAACCGATCCCACGCTCGCCGATCATCTTTGGATTAATAGTAACTTTACTGCCATGGAGATAGCTTCTTAGCGTGATTTTGTGTCATCATATCCTGAACTTAAAAGATAAAATGGGTTTTAATCCATGCTTAGGGCACAAAAGAGAGTTTAGGGCGGTCTGGATATTATTTTGTGTGGACACTATAGTTGGGCAGTTTTACACATGTTACACGCGCGTATGTGTATATTTCTTAGGATTCACTACTTCATATCAACTTTTAGGTGGATTTCTAATGGACAACTGCCTATTTCAATGGGTACGTATGAGATGATTTCCGAAAAATGTCGACATAACTTACCGATGACACGATAACTGCCGTAATTTTACACCATTCACTTTCAAATTGATACGAAATCTCGGTCAAGTTCGTTATGGGAAAAATCAGACCAGGGGCATGAATAGAGGGGAATTAGAAAAACTGAAATTTTGCTATAACTTTCTTAGTATATAAGATATCGAATTCATTAAAATTTTATTTTATTCTTTAGATAAGAGCTTAAAACTTATCTCAGTGAACTTTTTAATAGCACCAACCATAAGTCCAAGGGGTGAGAAAAAGTGGTTTTTCAACATTAAAAAAATCATACCTCCCTGAAAAGGCACAGGCAAAGATCAAATCCGTTCAAAATGTAAATTGTAGGTCTATAATTTCCCTACAACTTTTGTTTGAACAATTTTGATATGAGCAACCCTTACGGCACAAACACGTACCTTGGCTATTAAGTGAAAAACCAGATAATGCTGCGTACTTAAAATGTAAAAAAAGTTCTTTTCATGCATTCTCGATTAGTGTCATATCCCGCGTATTTTACTCCATAAAACTGTAGGTTATTTCCTGAGGTCGTTTAGGAGAAACACTTTTCGGGAGTTCATCATCCGAAAATAAACAGGCAGCGATATCTCCAGCCGAATTTGAGGCTAAATCGAGTTTCTTGCGCGAGGACTTGGCAGCTCCGGGGGCTTGTGAATAAGTAAACTGATAAAAGGAGCTCGTTGACAACACCGCATCTACTATTACTATTACTATAACTAACATTAAACAGCTGTGATACTATCGACACTATGTATATATATATATATATAAATGAATACTATTTATCGTATGTTTCTCCTGGGGAGTACCACCGTCTACTAATAACAAGTTTTTGGAAATTTATTTATTTATCTAAATATCCATTTTTTTTTAAATCTAGGTAGATTATAAGGTTCTTTATTATGGTAATATAGGTTTTTATGATGTTTATCACTTCATTAGGCTGATGCCTTTCTTAAAGTGATATCTTAGGAGGTACAATAAGGTCGCTTTCTTTTTTTATGTATACAGACAACTATATTCCTTGCTTAATTAAATAGATTAATATAGTTAATATATATAAAATGTATTTCTTAAATACCGTATTTTAGATGATTTCTAACATTATTAGAGGCCTATTCCATGATCAGATAAATTATGAAAGCCTAAAAGTATTGAAATTTTGAAGCAACTTTTTAATACGTTTACAGAGATGGAAATTTTTCAAATAATTTATATAACCAGAATGTTTAATAAAAAAAAATACACAAGTGCCGAAACGTCAATTTTTTCCTCTTCTGTTTTCACCACATGTAACGACTAAAATCGAATAATAAAACAAAAACAATCTTGACATATTATTGCCTAAAATGTAAAACGACAATGGCTTTTTAGCAACCTAACATGTATGTAGACTATTTTGAAAAATACACCGCCAATGATTATGATAAAATAATCAACAGATGAAAACGCTGGATGAAAACGGGTCCTCTACCTTACTAACGTTTCATTACGAATCCGCTTAAATTAAACTTGTAATTATAAGTCGAAATACGAACTCAAAGGAATACGTATAGAAATTAATAACTGACCGCTAACAGCTTCGACTCGATACAAGTAAGGAATTGTAACCTAGTATGACTACCTAGGAAGGTGTCTCGTCGGGGTGCGCGGTGAGTAAAAACTGAAGACTCAAAGTTCCATCTTCGATTATGAAAACTAAACCGCGAGAAAGGAATGTATAACTCGTCTCAATACGGCCTGTTTTGTGTAAAATGCAACTTAGCATTTTTCCAAACAAAACAAATTCTTGTGACTTTTAAAAAGAAGTTTGCAAACTAATTAAGTATAGTTGACGTCGATAGAAAACTTCCGGTTAAACTGGGTATGAAAACTGTATATATGGCAATTTCATAGGTATGAAATATGCTTATGTTACCAACTCGTGGCGGCGGCATACATACAATAAGCTACTTCAAGTTGATCTCATGTCTAATTATTTAACTAAATGAGTTTTTTATGTGTATAGCTAGTTTAATTCTTAATGGTGATAGATTTTCGGGGAATGATTCAAATATGTTTACATCACAAACTATTATGGGTTATTTGTAACTGACGCGAGTGTTTTAACTATTCTAACGCTCCTTTGCATAAACGCGTCCTAACAATGTAAGGCGTCCTCGGGCTCGGCGTCGCGACGTTCCGTAGAGGCGGGCGTCACTTTCCCGTGCAATTCCGTCGCCTTAACTCACACCTCCCAACATAGTTTGCATTGAAACCATTCATCGTCTTTTTAATCTTGTATGTTGTTGCTTTTCCACTACTATAGAAACTCTTAATATCCTTCTATTATATATTGTTCTGCGTGTTAATTACGAGTTTTATAAAAATGTATTTTTAACTCTCACCTGTCCTCCTTAGTGTAAAATATTATCATATATTATATAACCATCTAATTAGAATATCATCATTTTCTTATTTCATCTAATTAGATGGTTACAAGTACAGGACCTGTTTAGTACCTTTATAAATACTTGCTATCCTGCGCTTTAACAAAAAATTAATAAACTTTTCTAAATTATTTATTTAACTTTTCACGCGATTTGCCGTTATGAAAAAATAATCATCAAATATATCAAACATATACTCGTATGTATAGATATCTGTAGAAAGATTGTTTTTCTGACCTATTTTTAATATTAGGTAGAAAAGAATTGAAGAGGCTTACTATTAATTTGCCAGACGTTTCAGCGCGAAGGTGCTGCCTTTATCATCGGCGAACTGACACTGGCGATGCCAACACAGTTAGGTGAAGGTAGTTCACCAGGGCGATAAAGCAGCAGATACATACGTTCTATTTTCTATTTACATTCTGACTCTACAGTTTATTTAAAAAAATATTTTATACGTTTAGTTTAGCACACGTATATGTATAGTTTCCTAGTCCATTTCGTTAATACGGCAAGCGATTTCCCACAAGCAGTTTTGTTAATTCATTGCCAGCGACGTAGCGCTTGAGTGATGACGGCTCACCCCCCCCCCCTGCCCCGTCGCCCTTCGAACTATCGAATGTTAGGGTGGGGTGGGGTGGGGATAAGAGCTTAGCTCCAGCCGCGTATATATTCATAATTATTATGCCATTTCCACACACTATTAATAATAGTCCAACGAAGTGGTCTCATTTAGATTTAGGTTAGCTTACCTACGAACAGGGCCGGCCCTAGACTGTTTGGCGCCCTGGTGAACAAATTTGTATGTCCTGGGACTCCACATATTGGATTCTTTGATAAAAATGCCATTAGAAGGACGCAAAGTTTGGCTAGCAGGATTGACTCGAAATTTACACTAACACCCTGTGCTTAGGGCTTCTTTTTAAGTGCATTAAAAGCTGGACGAAAAAAGCATTGAATAGTGATAGGAAAGTAAACAACTAATATTATAGGTATTCTATATTACAATTATATGTAAAAAAAAACCGCTTTAGAAATTTTGGCGCCCCCTAAATCTCGGCGCCCAGGGCGTACCCCCGGACCGGCCCTGCCTACGAATTGATGCAGGAAACATCGCTGAACATTAGTATTTTGTCTTGTTTCTAGAAGATTCATTGGGGAATACTATATATTTGTAGTAGCCAACATTTCGTTGCTTCGTGTAGACTTATCGTGTTTACCATAATTCTAAAAATGTTCAAAATTGCTTCATAGGACTACTTTTTAAAGGGCTCTTATCTGTGTTGTGCGTAGTCTTAAACATTCTATTTCAACTAACGGCTTGTAGAAAGAACAAGAACACTATAGGACGTTATTAATCTTGAAAAACAGAAACATGTGTTTTACAGTTTTGAATTCATGAAATCATCATGTTAATCCATGATAATAGTGGTGCCTTAAGCCATTTTCTGTAGTTTTGTGATGCAATTGGAGCCTTCGAGACCGTCCCCCTTCAGCCACCCTGCAGTATGCCCAATTCCATTTCAGTCTCTTAATTCGTTTCTTTTCTGGCCGCGGAGTGTGGTATAGTATTTATCATACCATTAATCTTTGAATAATTCGCAGTATTTTTTAGCTGCCCGCATTTGGAGTTATGGTTTCAGCACCGTATTATATTTTTTAAGAAAAATAATACCTTAAATAAAAGCCACTATTTTGAGTTCAGAAAACCCTGGTTGTTACACCTGGTAGAAGGTTCACATTTGTCCGTTTTTTTTTTAAATAGGTAATGTTTTTGTTATAAGTTATGACCAAATCGTACGCTCGCATTTATGTTGATGTTAATTCAAAACTTTAAATACCTATTCTCATTTTCGCACCCCTTCAGATTATGTATATTGTGGTTTCAGGCACACGTGCTGTTCAAAATTCCCTCTAATATCTTTCAATCTCCTGGGATCGACTGCTTAAAACTTCCTTGCTTTACCACCTACCGACCTCCTGTCCATTAAATAGAAAATCTGTCAATAACGTCCCGTGGGAACTGTGGCTTTTATCCAAAGAGGCACAATCACTGATTACAATAAACTTTTTTTTTTTTTTTGCAAATTTGGGCAACATCTACCATTATATAATATTTATGTATAAGTGTATCGGGTTTTACGACTAACGTCATACGTATTTATTTATTTATTTATTTATTGTACATAATTAATTTGACAAAGAAATATAATTGTAGTAGTAGAAATCACAGTTACAAATGAATATTATAAATGCACCGGGAGCGATTAGCACTGCTACATTTTATGCCCTGCCTTCTTTACTAGACTATGTCTGTACTAAGGAAGGCAGTGTTATATTGTGCTACAACTAAGAATGTCAAACCGTCAATGCACCCATAGAGAACCGTCAATACATTTTCGCGAGCTTTCATTCGTCCACTACTTGTCTTTTAAGATTTTATGTATTTTTTAAATATTTATTCTGATTCTGAGTCAGATAACTGGTTTCTCCTTTAATATCTTTTACTTTACAAATAAGACGTTTATTTATTAATTAAACAGGTAACCATGCAGCGAAATAGTAGCATATAAATCCAAACAAACAAACAAACATAGCATATAAATCCAAAGAGTTACAAACTTAAGATATTTATGCTTTACGTAAAGCGCGTATATCTTTTTTGTCCATGGCAATATACGATCTCGATATTATATGCGTAAAATAATAAATGCATGGAATTATTTTGTAGAATAATAAAATATACTCGTAGAATCGGCGTCCCACCCCCTCTCCCCTATAACACGTCCTGAAGGTTATTTCTCAGCTGGACATCAATCATTATTTCTAATGCCGTTGTCATGAAGCCTCGATTTTGCTCCACGGCGTACCCTCAAACAGGGTGGGTCTATTAAATTAGGCCAACCAGACGAAGTTTCGAGCTCCGGTTTTCAAATCGCAGCTAATCCATTGATTGAAACCCTGAACTGTAACTCACTTTAGTCAGACTCCTGTTCGAGAATTCGCAATTCTCCAACTCCGAACCGAATGCAAGATATTCCTATAGGCGATATTGTGGTTATTTCGGGACAAATTTAAATGTTTTCTGTAGACTGTACACATTGACCTAGTTAACATTTGGGGCCGTATTTAAACCCACACAAACTGAAAGTTTTTACCCAAACACACTTGACGGATGGACCCGAGCGTGTCGCAAGCGTGTTGTGTCATCGTGTCCTTCTCTCTCCGGCTTTATGTTCCCTCTCGCTCTCTCGCGTTCTTTCCTCCCCTCTCCCCTTTCCCTCTCTTATAATGCAAAAATATGGATATTTATTTATTTCGTTGATGGACTGCAAAACGGTGATTATAAAATGATTTTCATATTGTATTTTTTATCAAACAAATTATTGTATTACGAGTACATTGACATAAAATGTGAAGAACTATTTCTGTTTCATATAAAGTGTGTCATGTAAAAGTGTGAGTATTGCATGTTCAAAGATCCTTGTGTGCGTGAAAAAGGGTGTGAGTGTGAGTCTGAGGGTTTATGATAGAGGGATATACTGAAGATATAGATTATATAGACACACAGAAGTGGCACTCCAGATAAAAACCGAAATTGTCGCTCTCTGCCAAACTAATGCATTAAATTGTATATATTGTACACAAAATGAAAAGAGCAAACTACAAAATTCGTGTAAAAATATGTCATATTGATTTCAAGTTAAGTTTAGGTGTTAAATTATTTTTTAAATTGCTTTTCAGCATCTTAAAAATCGGTCCAGTAGTTTTAAAGCTACTTTTAATATACTCACAGTCAATTTTGGGTATATTCATTTATGTAGATATGATACTCATAACCTGTTGTGTATATAAGGTCTACAGTCGTTTGTTTTATTAATTTGGCGTAAAAGAAAAATACTAAGTATGATCGCGGCCACGTATTTGCTCGCTCAAAAGACTTTTCAAAAAACCTTATCTTACATTGCAATCGAAACGGACACACGGAATCGAAAATATGCCTAGAGTCACAAATATTAAAGTATTAGAGAGATTTCTATAAATAACTTTATTATGTTTTATGTACTTTATTTACTTAAGATTATTTTTGTTTTTTATTATTTAGCTTTGAAGTAAAGCAGCCACCTTTAATCTTTAATCGAGGAATCTTTAACCACAGCTTTAACTAAATTATTTTAGAAATGCTTCGCATAGATGGCGTGCCTCATAGAGGGCAGCGTCCGTAATCCGCATTCAACAGACTTCAGCCTGCAGGAGGACGATAGTGTTTGAACCGCGCGGACATTCATTGAAATTTCATCCACAGGCAGTACTGACTGCCGTATATTAAAACCTCTTTCATAATATTTTGGTATTTTCATAATATGGTAATAACCTTTCTGCTATATTTCCAATCCTCATTTTCTGACTTGCGTTTTCAAATTGTATACTTTAATTTGGTAGGTCTGGCAATTGACTACGTAGCGAGCTTTATCTTAACCTGAGGGTCGAGTTTATAGGCTTGTGTCTACAAATCTCTGCGTCATCGTAGATCGGGCGGCAGAACGAAGGGTTCTTCGTGTATCTGTCGTCTTCACCACCACAGGCCGAGTGGAAGAGTCAGAAGAAACATTTGGTCACTTCGAGCAGGATCCGGTATCAACGGTTGAAAGCCGTAACTATATGCGGATTTGAACCCGCGACCTTTGTGTCAATAGTCCAACACCTTGACCACTAGACTACCATGATCTCTAATTAACGCGGAATGAGGAAATGGCGAGTTGAAGATGTGGTAAAGGGAGAAGCGGTGAGTTGAGGCAACATCTAATATATTAAAAACATTAAGGCGGTATTGAATAAATATTAAAAAATAAATGAAAAAAAATTCAAAATCACATTAATAAAATAACCTATCTTACAGAATTATCGGAAATTAATATTAGCTCAGTATTGTTTCAAGTTTGCGCCGTCAAGTTTAATGTTTATGCTTGGCTTAGGCTAAGTAATTAGTTGGAGCATAAAAATCACACAAAAAAAAATTACAAGCTTTTATTTAGCTTGCGATGTTTGGTTTAGGTTCAAATCTTGCAAGCTGAATTAGAAACACTTCCACTTGTCCTACGGAGTTGCAATTCAGTTCCGAACACGATGCATTTTTATGGTAAGAATGTTCTGATTTTACACCCAGGATTGGTTCCAGATGAAGGAACTCCTCAACGGTCAACAGCACAGACACGAAATTTTGTATACGCATTAAAACTTAAATAAAACTTTGTTTTTAAAAATTTATATCCACTGCTAATTTATTTTTCATTCTCTCTTACATGCTCTTCGTTCTCTCTCTTTTGTATGTAATTAAATGAGAAGCACTTATTTATTAATAGCCTATGATAGTTTGTGTATGAATACCGCCAATTGCTTAGCCAAGACTTATACTATTGCATTAGGAAAAGCTGTTCTGAAATAAGTGTATAGCATCAAAAGTGCATATATTAAGATAGATATAAACTCTGTCGATATGCATTTTATTATACTTATGCGGGATGAAAAATTCTCAGCAGATAACTTGTCTATCTTAAAACTACGATTAAAGACGACTTATGCTTTGTGAAACGAATTTCTGGTAGGTTTAGAATTTCAGCGAGTCTTGGACTGGCGATGGTGATCGATTAGTGGGTTTGGGTCTTCATGTCCGTGATCCAAGTTGTGATCGCTTAATAATTCGATCCAATTCCGTCAGGCGTTAGATGGGTTCCATCCGACCTATATAACCGATATCGTCACGTGGAATGGCATCAAAGGCCGTCGTTTACTTAAGCCAGCCTTCCTCTTAAGTCACTTACGATTGTATGAGTCAGTGGCACGATAATTGTTTCTCGAAAATATCTGTTTGTCTGGTCCATGCTCTCGTGAGTAGGTCTACCTACTTACGGAAGTTTTTCTCTTCGCCATACATATTATAACGCACAAAGACAATAGAATTCAAACTGACGTAATATATACGCTGATTTTGCTATATGTTTTGATTAAAATTAGTCCCTTTTACCTAAATAAAAAAACTGAAACTAGCTGAAATAATTGGAAATTTATTATTGTGGTCACAAATCGTTAGCCGTCTGGATCGCCGCGTGTCCTCATAGAACGTGTCCTCATTAGTAAACGCATTTCTAAATGAAATATTTTAATCTTTTTGAATTTGAATTATATATTGATTTTTTAAAAATATACATAAAAATTACATCGCTCCAAGATGCAATGCGATTACAAATTGATTGATTGAAATAAAGCTTTTAAGCAGTTAAGATTAGGCCATAGTGTTTTCGTGTACGACAAAATTGTATTATTCATATGTATGTTTTCAAGAAGGACTTAATATGTTTGGTTGAGAGTCTAGCGTCGCGTCGAGGAGATTGAAAAGGGGACTCGGGCCTAACTAACGATCTCCGCTGTATCACACGCCCGACTACCTTACCTTAATGCAATGTGGATAATGCCCACTTCCACCCGTCTACCTTCCTATCCGGTTTATGGGCTGTTTTGTTGTATGCTTAGATCCATTTACTTTGTTCGGTACAATTACTGCTCGGTCATTCTACATGATTAGCAGAAACCCGACGAGTGACATAGGCACTCGTAATTTTGACAGTATTCAACATTATAGAATACAATTAATAAATTGTTATTAAATATATAATTGGGTATTATTATAGGCACTAGAACATAGTGTTAGCCGATTATTCGCTCCCATATCGAAATTTATTGTAAATAATGTTTGAATTGTAGAGAAAAAAAACGAAAAATTAGTAATATACAATAATCAATTATAAATTAAAAAAGTAAAATTTTAAACTCGACCATAAACTTCTATTTAATATTTATTATTTTCTTTGACCTACATATTTATTAGATGTATAAATAGTTACGATGTATTTGAAAAAAAATTATAACCAAACATTATATTTTTTTAAGAAACGATAAAATTTTAGATCTATCTAGTTTCCCAATAATCTAGTTATCATTTTATTTTAATATATTTTAAAACATTAAACTTCATATTTTAATGTAGCGTTGACGTTTTTGTAATTATTTATTTTTAAATAACATTTGAAATACTAGCTAAAATATGTTAAAAACGTGTAATTCAAATCAACGAATAATAAAAAAAATAAGCTAATAAGAGAAAGTCAATATAAGCCTAAATGGCTATATTTTAAACTAAATAAATGTGAAAAATTGTATACTTTCGTAATGAAATATCTAATCAAAAACATTCAAACTTTGAATATAATATGTATTTTGTCGCTAAGCGCCACTAATTTGTAATTTCAATGGTCGTTCGGGCACTAACTGCCTCGCCTTAGAATATATCTCCCTCTTAAAGGTTGCGAAATCGTTAATTTATACCAATTTTTAAATATACCAATATACCAATTTTATAAAATATAAAATATACTAATTTTATACAATCAGGCGTATCATGTCACAAGTAGATAGAATCAGTCGAAGCTGGTACGCTTTTAGCCCACTTTTGCAAATCGGCCGCGATAATGAGCAGTTGTGTGGGTCTTCAGGGTTAAAGATAAGGATGACAGTGACAATTCGTTGATCTTCCTTCGCACCGGCGGCTCGAACATTTGAACGCTCTCACTGTCGCCCTAAGGTTTTCGTAAGTTCCAGTAAATTCCCATTCTCATCTCGTTGAAAGCGAACCGCAATGAAGAGCATCACAGGTCGATAGGCCAGGAACGGCCTCTAACTTCTGCAACATCTTTTACCCGTTTATTGCTTTTATATGTTGATTAAACGCACGAGTGCCCATTCATTTTTATTTCTTCATTTTATTTCTTCATTTCAAGGCGCGTGACTATTCTTCTGTAAAAAATAATTAAGCCTCTTTTATTTAAATCCCATTTTAGTCCGGACAGTGCCCATTTAAGTACTATCATATTTTTAATAAAATTAACTACGGTTATATCTATATATACTCAACAGTCTACAGTAGAGTGTTCCAAGACCATTTCCGAAGACTTGAGGGGGTGTTCATATTTAAAAAAATGCGAAAATAATTCATGCACATTTTGTTTTGCCCTATGGGTGGGTGTAAATTCCTTTTTTGCTCGCGGGCGTTTGGCCAGTGCCGGTCAGTGATCCGGCGCGGCGCGGTTTCGCTAGCGACCGAACTTGCGATTTCATATTTTCACTAAATGTTTTTATGTTTTTTACTCCAAAATCACGATGAATTTTGATATGAGGTCAAAACAAATCATGTTTAAAATCGCAGGGCCAATAAGCAGGATTGTTTACCGGGAGTGGTCTTGGAACACGGTGTATGTGTACCAAATCACAACTTTATTTATTTTTAAGTTACAGAAAAACTTCAGTTAGACATACAATTATTACAATAAAAACATTTTTATGAAACAGCCAATTTCATTTCCCTATTACAAAAAATAAAACATTCTAAGAGATTTTTTTTTAATAGGATCCTGAGGTGTGAATTTATGTGCGGGTTCAATTTACAAATTCAATTCAATTTAATTTCAACGTATTATTTATTTATTTCGCAACTTTTATAGCTATCTCATTTTTCTTTCCTTTCGCATAGATTGAAGTTAGGGTTGCCAGATAATAATTTGAAAAGGAGGATTTTAATTATAGTTAGCTTAACTGCCAATTTTCGAAGGAAGTTCTGGTTTTTTTAACAAATAAGTATGGAAATCTTCACATGACATATTTTTAAAATGATATTGTGGTAGGACACGATTTTACTAACTCCACACTGAGTGTTTTTTTTTCTTAGCTTTGTGCGCTTATACAAAAGTAAAGCTCGCAAATCTAGAGCAGTTCCGAGTAAATTGTCCACTCCTCGTGCAACTTCAAATCATTATATTTGTCTTCAGGATCACGGTTTGATTTCGATTTGATCAAAATTGATCATGTAGTTTAACGTCATCAATCACACCAACACCTCTGTCGCTCAAGAATAATAATATTAAGCAGCTATACATCATCGCGCACGGCATTATCAAACTATACAAACAGCAGGTAAGGGAGGACAAATCATAGAAAAGGAGGACATGTCCTCCTTTGGGATAGCAGCTGGCGACCCGAATTGAAGTTCCCTGGCGCGAAGTTAATCAGAAACTCTTGTCGACAGATCGGTCGGCCGCGGCGAGCGACGTAGCGCCCGAGACAGCGACGTAGCGGCCGGCATGAGCTGCGCCGTCGACGCGACCACCGAGGCTCCCTCCGAGCCGCCCGCCGAGCGCATCACGCGCCTCTTCCCCAAGTGCCGCCCCCGCCCTCGGCGCGACGCCGACCTCGACCCGCGCGCGCAGCGGACCGACAGGTTAGTCCGACGGCCGTCTGCCCCCGCCCGCCCCCGCCCCCGCCCCCGCTTCGTCGCTTGCGCCGCCGACTGGCTCTCGCCAGTAACTCGCATCGTTTCCAACAGCTTAGCTTATTCGAAATGGTATTCTAGTCGCTTACTTCCGCTTGCTACAATAAATAATAATACACTAAATTAAGTAATACTCGTACTTTGCTTTCGGCATCACTATTTTAACACCAGTGTAAATGACAACACTTTTGGCAGGTAAGGAATACGTGAGTAATGGATCCTAAAAAGGTCTTTAAAAATGGTTGGTGTGTTCACTAAAAGGTTTTGAATAAAAGTAATATTTTACATTTTCAACATTTTTTGCCAAAGTAATGAAGTTCTTTTAAATTTTACCCAATATTACAAACATTATTTACTATAATAAAAAATATTATTTTAGTTGCTTAACTTCATGCATAGTCTTATATCAATAAATAGTATTAAGCAAAATCACTATCCGCCTTTGCCTAATAATTCTAAACTACACGATAGATTTTGATGCGGTTTTTATGAAGGCGCTTTTAAAGGGCGAAACCCGGGGTTGAGCAGCAGGGGAATAAAAGAGAAATTTAGATACGGGATTGGTTGTCTAAAGTTTTAATAAAATTTAAATTTTTAACCTATATAAAAAATTATCTTAGAAAATTATATTAATATGTTATTCGCCACATTATGCAAGTACACCATAGCTACATAAAAATAAAATTATAAATCAATAATTAACGATGACACAAAATTGAAGATTTTTTATTGAATTTATTGAATCACAGAGATAAGTTTGCCAAATGCGCATCTTGGCAACAGATAAACAGAAACTAATGAGTGAAACAATTTTGAATATGATAATTTTATTTTTTGATATTTTATCCTAACTTATCTGTGACTTTCAAGGAGAGCAAAAATACATACAAAATTCAAATTTAATGTTGTTTTCCAACTTTTATTGCCTTTTTATGCCGAAAGAGTTTGCCAACTTGTCTACCAGATACTTACTAAAATACACAATATCTAGCAACCATTTATATTAGTTATTCAACAATTACACGCCTTAACTTTACATCATACCGACCATAAAGATGAAGAGATATAAATATATTTTAACTCCTTTTTTAATTTTTTAAAATTAGTTTTTTTTATTTAAGTTATATCATTATATTATCTTGCGAAATTGTTTAATCACTAAAAGCACCTCACATACACACTGACATGATTGACACAAAAATTCTTAGAAATTCACATTTTTTTATTATCTTGCATCTCACTAAATTCATTTCTTTGTTATGCTTTTTATTTATTTCACAAAATATATTTTATTTACGCGTAATAATGTTATCACAAATGGCATTGAAACTAATTTTTGCACAATTTTAAGATTTTAGAAAAATATTTAAAGGTGCAGCGTATCATGTTTTAGTTCTAGGATTTGACCATCAATAGTAAGATCATTGAAAAATGCAGTTCATCATAAAAAAATATTTAAAATTAAATATTATTGTTTAGTGGGTTCTTTACGAATGAACTATAGTTTTGCATAGTTCTTGTCTTTTCTACTGTAAGTTAAATAAAAACAACCAAAATTAATTAAATAAATAGTTATTTTTTTATATTCAACTTTTGTCATGCATCTACACAATTGCCACTGCAATTTGGTATAATTGATACATGGATATGGAATATGTGATGTTTGCTCTTTTTACAAGCTTTTATTTAGCTTGCAATGTTTGTATGTCGGTTTAGGTCAAATCTTGCAAGTTAAATTAGAACCACTCCCTCTTATCCTACAAAGTTAAAATTTGACATGTTGGTTTAGTTCCAATGACAATGCATTTTTATGGTGAGCATGATCTGATATTACATCTAGGAATGGCTCCAGGCGAAGGAACTCTTCAACGGTTAACAGCACAGACACAAAATTTTGTATATGCATTCAAGCACTTAAATAAAAGCTTGATTTCAAAAATGTATTTTACTATTAATTTATATAAAATGATAATAATTTGTAATGTCATGTTTGATTGCAGGTTGGCTGTTGCTAATGCCGGTGCTTATTCTGATGAGGAACAAATGGACTTGAACATGACAACAGAAATACCGCAGCATATTAATCATAACTCCAAACATGGACACTACAAATTTAGAGATTCAAGGTAAGATGATATTGTATAATTTGCATGTTTTTTAAAAAAAGTTTGTATTATAATAACAAAGAGTAGATAAGACGAAGGTATGAAGTAACGTTTAAAGAAAAAATTGTTTTTTTTTAAATAACTGAAATGTTTTGATTATTAATTTATCTTTAATTTAGCATGTATGATTAAATTACGACACATATCTTATTTATTAATATACCTAATAATATTACCATTTTCTAAACCATATGATAGACTAGTAATTTTATATATATAAAATTATTTTATCAAACTAACTATAACAAAGTTCAACTCAATTCAAAATTTTACCTAATTAAGTTTTTGAGATTCTACCACCGTAATGTAGTGTTGTATATTTATGCAATGGCGTATCAATTCACATATTCAATGTCCAATTACCGTATAATACCTTCAATGCAGCTAATTACACAAGCCGGAAGCGTTTTCATACTGTCAAAGAAAGCTTGGGACTGCTGTCATGGACATCTGACTGACGTGACGTATAGGTGAAAAACCACTTTGGCATAAAGTTAGCTACTTGTGACTCCACCGATATTCCCCTCTAACCAGACACACCTATTTTGGAGCTACATCATAATTTCCCAATGAATTCTTAAGATTTTCCTGGTATTTAAATCCGCCATTTCCTTTCCCCCCTTTCCTCTTTTTTTTCAAATAACTACCTTTACATAATTCTTTACCAGAATAATGTCAAATATGAGGGATCTCCCTCAATCGCCAGGAAATCCATACAAATAAATATTTGGTCCTTACCCCACTCAGGGCTCAATATTAATAATTTAACAGGCCGTGTGTTTTTAATAAATGCAAGATATTATTTACACTGTTTTCGCGAGAACCATTCGACGCTAGCAGTTTTTTAATCACATCTACATTTCAAATTGGTAATCATAATGTTTGTGTTTTTCTTTTCTTTTTTTATACACAACAATTTTAGTTTGAAGTAAATGTTATGTGTATATTTTTTTACAGGATAATAGAGATAGCTGGTGGCCGTGAGGTTTACTCACAGAACAGAACGAAAGCAGTTAGAAAAATGAGACAAACTAACAATATACACAAAATCAGTCAACAGCACAGGCACAAACACAGGCACATCAAAGATGTCTCTGTAGTTCATGATATTTATTCAACAGAGGTAAGAATTATTTTCCCAATTATGTACATTTATTTATAAAACTCTTTAAGTCTAGCCGCGTGAACTATGAAGGACTTTGTGAAGTATACTGATCCAATTAGAATTTCCAAGATTTTATTGGAAACAGATCAAAGGAGAGCCATAGCCATGGTTGGATAGCTGCTTAATGTTTTAGTCCGTTTGGTGTTTGGTGTTTTGGCGGGCTGCTTAATGTTTGGTGTGATGGCATTTGAGAAGTCACAATTGAAGCGTTAAGTGATGAAGGGGTTAACTGCAAAATTTCGTAAATATGTCTTTTTTATAGATTAGGAAGTTATGTGCTAATGAATCATATTTCACAGTCTCAGAGCATACAAATGGATAAAAAGAAATTTAAAACGAGCAAGAGTTTTAAATTTACAGAGTTTTCTATTTTGAATAATGAATGAAAGGGTTTTATTTGCAAATATCTCCCAATTGTCTTTTTGTGGGATAACCCCTTCATCCACTTAACGCTTCATTCTGAAAAAGAGTGACAGAACATGAAGATCTCTTTTGCGTACCATTTCAGCTTAGTTCGCAATTCGAAAACATAGTCAAATTTGCGTCGATCAAATATGTACCTCAACAGGTTTTGTAGATGCTCTGACTTGTCCAGAAGTTCTTCTTTTAGGTCTAGATATGCTACATCAGCGTAGTCAAGCAATGGATAAAGTACTGAGCAAACAAGTGCTGTTATTTTTAACATCAGCCATTATGAAGAAAAACCATAATGTGTTCTTTATTGACTTCTACATTCCAAGCGAAATTTCTTCGTTATCTTCTGAAAGATTTTAGAGTTATCAGTAAACAAATAAACAAGTTTTTAAGAATGGTCTGACTACCAAATACCACACCTTAATGCTCATTATCAGAAAATTAAAATGAGAGAATATCCTCGTTCTTAATATTATCTGCCCTGTTCTATCTATAATTGACCTGAACTCGTATGGTGATTTTTTTATACTCTTATCTTTCATCATTTAATAATGGCCTTTTTTTTTATAATAAATGTAATTTTCTTCGGAACTAGAACACAAGTCCACAAAATGCAATCTCACCCATCGAAGATTACAGCCGAAGGCAGTTGACCACGACTGATCAAGTGTGTATGAACCTGCCACGAGAGTCCCCGCCACCGTTCGACCAGCCCATGGTGCAAAACCATGGACACAAGGGGAGTCCTATTGCGGTAGTGGCCGGTGGGGAAGTTGTTGTCTTCGATGACATCAGCGATAACTGGAAAGGTACATTATGCAATTATGTAATAATATGTAATTAAGGTTATACTACATAATTTTGTTAAATGCTATTAGGGGCCGCAATACCAGTTCTTTTTACTAAAACCGGTATTTGAACAAACACCATAATTCTGCTATTTTTAATATTTAGAGAAAAAATTATGACGTAAGCTTTGTTAAAGTTAGAAGTGACATTTTATTTTATCAATTAAATAAAAATATTTTGATAAAATCACATTTTCATTTTACATCATAATATCATTGTTATTTTTTTTATTTTAACAATAACATAAATGACTGACTTCAGACTTTAATCAAACTTGAACAAAAATAATCACATTTTTTAAATTTAAATATTTTTATTAACAAACATTAATAAAATAATGAGATTGTTAAAATGATTGTTAATCGTGCCTAATGTTTGATTGCTTAATTTTGAGCGCAAATGGATAATATTAACCATTATGCCTCATTATGAGGCTCATAGAAACATTTGATGTTGTATAAAGCTTTAGTGCTATATGCCGCTCGCAGGACCTACTTTAATACTTTTAAAGCAGGGTCGAATACACTATTTTCAATATAAACTACTTAGTTACAAAAAAATAAAAATATCTACATACAATCCAAACCAAACCATATGTTCGTCTTCAAATTTCATCAGATCTAATTACATAAAAAAAATATTAACTTATCATCATTGTATTAAACAAATGATTATAGGCTTGAGGCTTGACATGGACGGTAGTGAAGATGAGTGTGCAAGGAAACCTGTAAACGGCCTACTTAAAAGTGAAACGTCTGGTTCGAGTGGTTCTACCCCTTCGAGAGGTCACGACCTGGGCAGCAGGGGCGCAGGAGGTGGTCAAAGTGACGCTAGTGATGCTAGCGTTTGTAGTGAGAACCCTGGAAAGGTAAAAAACATTATAGAGCTTTAGCACAATAATCACTGAAGCATTTTATTATGAAATTATTTATTTATCAAACGGGTCAACCTTCTTAGATAATTAATGACATGCATGCATAGGCTTTGCTAAGTTCTATAAACCTAAGCAATTAAAGAGCACAAATGCGGCACAAGTGTTTTTTGTTTACTAAAGTGATTGCATTTGAATTAAAGCTAAAAAATTAGAGAATTCATGTTCAGAGCAATCATGTCCTATTAAACACAAAAAGCCTATGTTAAAGTCTTTTGAGGTATTTAAGTTAATTTCATAAATATTAGATATATTTAGCATTTAGAAAAATAAAACAAGAATTTTAGATTAACCACTACTGCGGTTAGTCTTTATGAGGAGTCGTAGAATAAAAATATAAGAAAAATCCCTATTTATGTTTTAATGTAATTAATTAAACAAACTGTTATGTTGGTCGCTGGGTATCATCGATCGTGCCAAAGCAGGCCACGGTGGTGTCCAGCACGCCAGCAGAAACGTCACTCGAGGAGAGTGAGTTAACTCCAGGAAAGTGTTGGAAATTTGTAAGTGAAACAGTTGTATTCTGTGTCCGAATCATCGTTATGTTAGAATAGCCAAGTTGTTACAATTTACTTTGATTAAACAGATACAGCGTACACCTCTTTAGTGCGTCCAATGCTCGAATACTCCTCAGCCGTTTGGGATCCATATCTTGCGCATCTTTCAGCTGAACTAGAAGCTGTCTAACGGCTGGCAAATAGATACGTTTTTAGGCGTTACCAGCGTTTTGAAGTTCAAGTCAGCTTATGCGAGAATCGCTTAGTTTCAGAAGGAAGATATCCCGTTTATCCAATTTATTTAAAGCTTTCACAAACAAATCCAAACAATAAGTAGTCAACTCCCTAAACCTACTGTGGACGCAAAGACTATCCATACAAAATCAACCAAATATTTAAGAGAAAGAATGTTGAATTCCAATCATTCTTACCGCGAACAATCAGAGGATGAAATTTTTATTTTTATTTCATTAATTTATTAATACAATAACATTATAAATACTTGTCCTGGCAAAAACAGAGTTTTGGCTGCCAGAAACTCAGGATTATAAACTTAATTAGTCATGTACACATACAATACAATTTTAACAAATATTGTATACAAGTAATACATTTTTTTTACTATTTAATAACTTAATTTAAATGACACAAAACAACATATATAATAATAAATAAAACTATGAGCACACGGACAATTCACTCACAAATAATTTAATATAATGTTTAAATCACTTAACCCATCAATTTTGTCCCCATTCCCTATTCACCCAACCACTTTATGAAAGAGGCTGCGTGCTACCATCTATCGTTAAGCTACACCACCGGAGTCGATCTTCAAAGTCCATATGACCAAAATATCATATAGTTACACGTTTTTCATATGTAGTCCATATGAAAAATAAATAAATATATATCCCAAGGTACTTTGTGTATGTAAGATCTGCACAAGCGCCGTTGATGGTCTGTTAGACTTGGCCACTTCAACCATTGTCTGTTCTGTTGCGACCGTAGCGTGTCGGTACACATAGGCCACTACACCGTCATTCTATTCGACCAACGCTACAATCACTATGTTTGAGCTTATGTTATAGCCTTTTATGTTGGCTTCTTTGCTATCCAGTTTCTAGTATATATCATCGCAATATATAATTTCAGGTAACAAGAATAATCGGTGGTTTGCCAATTGCTGAATATGAAGGTTCACCTCGAAGGTATGGAGTGGCACCACCACAATCTCGGTCGCCACGGCCTGGTTTCCCTCAGGTACGAACTCTTACAATAAATTTATTCTTTAAAAATGTAATGTTATATTTAAGTCACCGTAGCGACAATAATTTACATAAGAGGTTTTTTAGGCATCTTTTGATTATTGCATTTTCACATTTGTAAGGACCATACATTTATATTTTATTTTCATTTATTGTAATCTTTTCCTATATACGGAATTCTGCCTTAGGATAAATTTCCTGGACGGTGTAATATCTACACCGTGATTTAATTACTAAAGAGTGGTGGTTTCCAATTTCTTGTTAATACTGTATAAAGTTGTTATTACTTGTATTAATTAGCAGGTATGGTTTAAATATTGAATAGACTTTTTTTTGTGAAATGAACTAATTAAATGAAAAAAGGGACTAAAAAATGACCATAATCAATTTTTAACATTTTTCAAAAACATATATATAAAGTTTATGGGATCATAAAGTATAGTCCATAATACATTATAAGTATTATTATATAGTTTCCCAAATTCCCAAAAAAAGCCCAAAAATAACTGTTAAGATTTAAAAATCGGCCAGGCACTCTCTGGTTATTTTGTTTTTCCTACCGGGAATCTGACAGGTTAATTAATAAAAATATTTAGGCTCCATAGCGGTAAATTTGAAGCGTAATTCTTATGGTTAAACATCATGTTTTATATATTTCAGCGTATTCCGATGGATGACAGTCCCAAGCATACTGTTCAACCGTCAACCGTAGCAACCACTTTTGATTACCTTTATGAATTCTCAGAGACAAGAAAAGTCTTGGAAGAGTTCTTCAGGTGTCCATCTACACTAAAACCTAATATTACTGCTGATGTAAATGATGACCTTACGGATTTTCAAGTAAGAATAAAGGCCTGGAGTGTGATCCTAATCAATCCAATTAGTAAACTTTATGTGTGGCCATGGAAACACTGACCGAGATCAGACCCATGGTAAAATGACAGAACAAAATCTATTAAAGGGAAGATCCACATGTACCTAATAATTTCTTTACTATTTTTTTTTATCTGGTAAACTATTAACATATTTTTTTTATTCTTTTAATTGTATGTCATATTTACAATGGAAATCTCTGACCTCGGTCAGGTTCATTGTAAAAAGATAGAGTATAAGAATATGTTAAGGATTGTATTCCTTGAATTTAAGTAAGATGTAATATTCACAAATTAAGACATGGCTGAAATTGAGACATGGCTGAAATTGGGACATGGCTGGCGAACTTAGATCCTTTAGAATTTAGACCTTAAATCTAAATTTCGGTAGTTAAAATTGATATTGTTTTGTCGATTAACCTTGCATTCCTCAGTCAATAGTTCAGAAGTAATATGAGGTAATAATTATTTAGCATAGAGTGTCTCAACCTATGATATGTGAAAAATATCGCAATTAGTACAACTATAATGAATGACTTATAAATGCTTTCACAAGCCCCATGACAGTTTAAGATGTTTTGCTTTGAAAACTGTGTTCAATTAATGAGCTTAGGCTAATGTTTGGTTATTTGTTATGAAAAATGAAATTTCAGACGAGACTAAAATATTTGATCCCTTTTTATGCTATTTATGTATGTTAGGTCGTTCTCTTCTCTTATTTATTTAGAATCAAAAAACCGGAATCGTCATGATGTGAAACCAGATCTAAGTCTGTATGTAACACATATAGAACCAATTATTTAGTTCAAAAATAATCGACACCAACTACTGAAGTAACATTATTATTATAGTTAATTTTTTTTACACCTATAATATACAGGATTTGGATTATGAACTGCGGCGTCAACGGCATAATGCCATCACTCCAGATGCAGATGAACTCGTGACAAATGAAGATCAGATTGATTGCGTAGTACAAGAGGACGTGCAAGATGAGGATAGTGACACAGGTGCCGGCAGCTGGTATGTCGGCCAGAGACTCGCATCCGAGTCACCACGACCTACCCATAATCATACCAATTTTCTAGGGTTGCAGGTAAGAATACTCGCTCTAATAGAATTTTGAATTAAAGCTTTTTTCATTTTTATTTAGCACATCAATATTCACAATATTCAGCAACAAAAAAGTTACTGCAAAATAAGTCAGGGTTGTAAAGAACAGCTAATAATAAACACATACATACAAACATTCCTACATTGACTATAAAAAAACTTTTGGTTCTGTCCCTCGTAGTTCATACATATTTTTAAACATTATAAAATTCATCTCACAGTAGTAAACTTCCTAAAGAACATCATGCAACACTAAAATTAAAAAACATGGATATATCAGTAGAGAACTACACATATTAGTAGAGGTACTAAGCCCATTATGGTTCTAACCTAACCTAACCCCCTTTACAACTTAAACAATAGATCCAAAGTAGGCTTTATATATATATACACCGTGACCCACAACCTTCACCAATAAAATATCCAGGTTATTGGACTTGAGATTTCCACCACTATTTGTGAAGAATATTAAAATTCATCATGGGTTCAGAGAAATTAAATCATATTTTATAAGCATCATTTTTCAGCCTGTCTATTCTTGGCTCAGACCCGCATGGTATGTTATTAACCCCATTTAAATGGAGTTAATAAATTAAATTTAGTGGATGGCGACGATTAGCACCTACCCCTACATGTCTAAAATAAACAAAATATTTTCATGCTCTAGTGTCTCAACTTGTTTTTTTTTGTTTCAAGGAACATGACAACTATGAACCAGAAGTTAATCTAGTGGAGCTCTCGGTCGGAACTGGTTCGAGTGGCTCCGGAAACAGAGGTCTGGGCGCGGGTCTCAACGCAGGCCTCATGACGGGAGTCAGCCCCGGAATAACAACCATTCTTAGTGGAACAGGCCCTTCCGCCAGATTTGCACTTTCTCCCGAAACAACTGATTGCGATTCGAACTGTGGCGACCTAGACAGTGAAGTTTCTCTTATGATGGATAATGACCTTCGTAAGTTGAAAAATAAATATTACTTATGGAGTGATTAATACTGCCCTTCTACAAACGCTTGATATCTGAAAATGTCTCTGAAAAGGTAGTTTTGTTTTAGGAGGAATAATTGTTATGACGTAGGTCATATACAATTATTTTGGGACCTATCCAACTAAGCCAAAATTGCCTATCCTAGAGTCAGAGAGATGGTAGTATTGAAGCGTTAAAAATGATATGTGCAGATTCGAACTCGCGATCTTTGGGTCTATAGTCTTAAACTACTAGACTACCACGATCTACTTTCATTTAGTTAGATTCTTGCTTCAGTTTTGTTTCACGATTTATTGCTGAAATTTTATGAATTAGTAATATGTAATCTTTACTTGCTTCAGGTCCATCTTCTTGCGAAGGAGCTCGTTTGCCAAACTCAATGCCACTTTTGGGAGATGGCCTTAGTTCAGGGCATGCTTCTGACGCTGACAATAATAATTCTAAATTGACCCTTGTACAGGTATATTTCTTTTAAATAATTAGAAAATAAAAAAAACAAGCAATCAATACTGTTAATATGAAGAGTATTTTTTTTTATTTGTGTTTGGTAACTTAGGACCAATTGCAATAATAAACCAATGATGAGGCATCAGATTTATTTGCACTCTTTTGATTGTGCTTTGCCTGAATCTGAGAAAATGCACTTCTTGGCTTTAGGGTGAAATGCATCTGGTAAAGTGCAAATACATTTGACGTCTCGTCGTTAATTTGGTATTGCAATTGTCATTTAATTTAATCCGATTTACTATTAATTTATTCATTTTATTTATAGTTATATTTTCATTAAAACTTTAAACAGATTTAAGCTATCCTCCAATACAATAATAAAAGCAGTGACTGGAAGAGATTGTAACAAATTTCCAAACTGCTATGATGTCAGATTAGGTAAAATGAAATATAGCCAGATTTTTTAGAGTGCCACTAAATCATCTTTAAAAATATTTTTCTCGATATCTTCAAAATAGGTCCCTACTGCATGCGTTCGGAATCATCTTTAAAACGTTTACCACCAAGCCCCTTTTAAGATTGGGGAAATAAAAAAATCCCAAGGAGCTCAATGTGGCACATAAGCCTAATGAGACAGAAACTCCGAACCCAAATCTTGAATTTGAAAAAGTCATACATCTACAATAAAGAAAACAGAATAATTGACAAAGAATCAGCTGACCTGAATAACCTGATTGTATTGTTTGTTTGATTTCTTGTATATTATATGTTAAATATAAACATTATTCAGCTTCTACATTCTAATCTAGTTTAAACAGGGTATTTCATGCCTCATAATATATCAATGACAAACTTTGTAGTTGATATTTGAAACTATAAGTTTACATTTTCGCTCATATGAATAGAATAAGTAGATATTAATTACAGTACTAACAGTTTTTGCGTACAATTTCAGATTCACAAATCTCCTATAAGTCATGCGATAGTCGAAAATGGAGTATCATTGTCGCATGACATGTCTATACTATCTGATGCCGATTTGAATTCTTTGGATCCATTAGGTAGGTTTTCATATATTTTAATATATTTTTTTGGTTCCGTATTTGTCTATCCGTCATTAACTAATCAAGTGGAGTCTAATAATAGCTGACCTTATTTAGATTTAGAGAAATTGCTTTCACCTGAAAGAAAGGCTGAATGATTTACAACCATCCACATAGGTTTCACTATAAAATTACACCTAAATTAATTTCATTATTTGCTGTATGGTGGACCTGACAATTTGATTACTTTTCTCACACAAACGTAGTAATATAAATAAGTGACTGTACAATATGGTATAACATATTATATATCTTCACAAGTTTGTCGTGTCTATTTATTTATCTTGTAGAGGGAAGAGAATGTGGATATTTTTTGTTTGCGGTCAATATATTAGGTACTGTACATTTTTTTTTAATTTATATTTTATATTCTTACTGTATCTCTATAGGTAAAAGTGCCTGTAAATATGTGCTATGATTAAGAACCATCATCATGTAAATGTAGGTTAAAGCAGATAATTTAATTATTATAACCGAGGATCTATTTAACTTGTCGTTTAAATATGTCGATGTTTCAGAACTTGGTCACTAGCTTCCTATTGAAAACTTCAAGCAAGTTTTTTTAATTTATCAACATTGTAGGGTTAAAGAAAAACAAAAGCTTGAGAAAAACAGTCCCAAAAAAAAGAGATTTGAAGGATCAAGCCAAGGCAAAAACATGCTATTCAATAGCTTAGGATCAAAGATGGACATTTTATTTCAATAATGATATTGATAAAATATGCAGTGAAAAATGGCTACTGGTGTCCAATTCACAATGTGTATTAAACTATGTAGGTTTTATATAGTTACTGGGTCAAATTGGCAACACATGATGTAGTAACGATGATTTCAGCTCCATGTGAAGTGACACCACCACCACCGGCACCGGCTCCCCATCGTGGTGCGACACCCTCGTTTGAGCCTCAGTCACCTACAGTTGCACCTGCGCCCCCTTCACCGCCACCTCCAATTGGGATGTTGCATGACGGGGAGGTAGCATTGCACGATGTGAGGAATGTCATGCGTGGGGGTGCTCGCAATATCAATGTGGATGTTGTGCCCAGGTGTGACATACCCGTCGAGCAAATTTGGGTACCCAGGTCGGACCTTTTTTTTTTGTTTTATTTCTTTATTATTATTACTAATTTACCAGATGTTGTCTTATGGAGTTTATGAGGGCTCTTAAAAAACTGAAAAATTTCACCCAAAATAATATTAAAATATGAAATATAGTCATGTTAACTACAAGAGATATGAATTTATGCCAAAATAAAACTTCTTTCACTGTTTAAAAATCAAGATGGTTTTTTTTAGACTAAAGGATACATTATTTTTACTGGTAGGTATTTTTTTAAAAAAAAGCATTTTTTTATTTAGAAAGTGTAATTTATAACAGTCCTGCTTCATTTTCGGATGGTAAATATTCGAAGTCTAAACCATAAACAGCTTCTTCGTCTAAACCAGAACTCTAATTTTTGTGAATTTTTATTTTCCAATCATATATAATTATAAAATACCAAATACGAAAATAGCATAAAATTTGATATATAAACGTTATGAGTCCTTATAATATCAATCAAAATAAAATATTTCAAAATTATAATTTTTAAAATTAATTATTTTTTATATTTTTTAATGTATATAAAAAAAAATGATATGTACCCATTCTTTGATAGTATGCATATACTAACTAAAACTAGGAAGTACATATTGTGACGAATGTGCAGACACTAAAAAATCGACTCCTTGCTTATATTTTTCTACTCGCAATCTTCCCCTGTTTTCGTGTATTTTTTCTCAGACAGCCATTGCGTTGAAAATATCCTCCCAGACTGAGTTTTGAACATTCAAATGCAAATTCAGGCCTGGCCATTTCGCACGACTACAAATCCTATAATATGTATGTGGATGGTCCCTATAAAAAATCATATCTAATTATAGTTCAGATCCTGATATATAAATGTGTCAAAATGCACTATTTAAATTACTCATTGCCCATATTATCTACTTACATCCTGAGGTAGACCGATCATTTGAGTCGGACTAGATCTCATAATTATAGACAAATCGGAAATACGGGTTTAAGGGAAAAATGTGCAATGTCACAAATTATACTTTTACAAAAATCATAATTTAAGGTTTCAAACTCTGCGTCCTGCCAAATTAAATCATAGTAAATAACATTCTTTCCTCTTATATCATTTCTTCAAAGGATTTTTTTTATTAGGACAACACACGTTTTTTTCTATTTTTTATTTAGCAACTTGGCATATTTTGTTAAAATTATCTAAACATGTGACAATGCATTTTTTCCATCCTAGCCTTGTGTTAAATTAATATTATGAGTAATATGCAAGTAGCATAAATTTGTTATGCCTTTATCTTGCTAAGTGTTTCAAGCTATAAATAGTCATAAACAAATTTGTCTAGTTTTTAATTATGAGAGTCACACTAATAGTTATTTCCTGTGTAGGTACTTTATTAGATATCTTTAACTATTTATTTTTCTGACTCGTTAAATTAAATTTGTTTTGTTTTCTTTTTAGAAAATATAGATTGCACTAATTGCACTAATAGTAGTGCAATTTTATTTTATTATATTCATCGTGTATTTTTTGTTTCTACATTGTTGTATGTTATAAGTTGTTATGTCATTCCTATGTACATTTTTGTATATCTCGGAAAATAAATCTTATCTTATCTTAATTCACTTGGTGTTTCAAACAACCGCCCACCCATTTTTTGTTTGTTTTTTTATTTGAGTAATGCACCATATACAACCTCACGAAGGCTGGTACCTTTTCCGTAGGTATCTTAGCATACAAATACAACAATTTCATTAGAAATATTGTTTTGATTGTTTTTATTTATTAACCTGAAGCAAATTACAAAATTATAATAAGCCTGGACTAGTTAGTGTTTAATTCGATTAAATATAATTTATATTAACTGCTTCATTGTCTTTTGAAGGAGGCGAGCAATATCTGGAGAAAGTAATGAATCAGCTGAAAGAAAACCAGCAAGTGGTGACGAAGGTAAAAAGATGAACTTGTTACAAACATTATAGAGGGTACATCCCTAGTCGTTGCAATGAAAAAGATGGCTCAAAAAGAAACAGGTCAATGACAGCAGTAAAATCACAAAATTCATTTAATATAATTTAGAATTATAACAATTTCATGATCTTTTAGATCATGTATGATGATCGATTGTCAGTGTAAATATTGATGAATATTCTTCTATCTACGTTTGTTTCATCTGGGTTTGTGTTTGTCCTACGATATTACATTACTAAAGCCCCTCAACTTTTCTCTGCCTCTCTTGGCTTTTAGTGCCATTTTACAGGTGCGGTTGCGTATTTACCTGTTGGAAAATGTTTTTTCAAGAACACGAATAATTCAATTAGGTATGAAGCCATATAGAGCTATAAATTCCTAAATATATTAATAAAGTAAAACCATCCCTTCATAGTCAAGAAACCCTACTTATTCCAAATTGCAATCTGCTGAATCCATGTCTTCTTCGGAAAAAACTTTTTAATCTTTTAGCAATCACTTTTAAATTTCAATTGTCACTCTTTACTCTATGGATTTATAGCTGCAGGATAAACCTAATTTATAAATATATTTCTATTGATAGAAACTTTACCATAAAACCTATTCACTGGTTATTTAGGAGTATTTACAAGTTTACGTGTTCTTCTTCCGTGCTCGTAATTAACCTATAAACTTGCCATTAATTAATTCCGTGGATAATGTCTCCAGTTGGAAATAAAGTCAAAAAAATCTTAATATTTTTATAATCAATGAAATTAATATTTTATTATTAGTACATTTTGTCCAAGAGTCCCATTGTATTTGTAGGATATCTAATATAAACAAAATAGGCACATTTAAATCAATTTTTATTTACTTTATTAGATGAAGCTGACACTGATTTGGAAACAGATCGACTACTTGGCCAGCAGCGGACTGACGATCAAGGTTTCTATGATGATAAGGTATTGCTACAAGCACATTAATTTATGTATGTGATGGGTACATTCTGCATGTGGTTTCCCCGTAGTATGGTATATAAACCTGCAAGCAAATACTCCTTTTTACAACTATATTTTGTAATGGTCATTTTGGTGGATTAAATCAATCAAAAAACTAAGAAATAATATAAGAAATATTCAAAATATATAACAAATATAGGCTGAGAAGTTTGTGATAGCACTTTTCTCTAATATTTAGTTTTGACGATATTTGAGGAATTTATTCCATCAACACATTGCACTCTTGTCGTAGAGAACTTTAGTGTGGGTGTAGGCTTTCTGGAAACTGTAAAATTTACAAATATGCAATGAAGAAATTCGATATTATTTTTGTTTAATCATATGTGTCAGTTGTCTCAAATACGCTGGATTTTCATTGTTGTCATGTACAGCCATTGTCAAAAATCCAATGAAAATGGAAATGGAAAATAAAAAAATATGTCATTTTTTTTTATATACAATACTAATATGCTAAAAATATGAACCTGATTAGATCTGTAATTTATTTTTTTATTTATTCTTTATCGAGAGAAATCAACAGTCTTACAAACAATTGGTATTAATGATAAATATACATTTTTAAAAAATATTTGTAAAACTAATCAAAGATTTCTATTATATTTCTATTTATGTCTATTTATATTTCTATTATATATCTAACTAAAGATTTCTATATAAACACTAAAAACAGCAATCAAAAAGTTACAAACTAAAAATTTATAATTTAATTATGCTTTTAACTCCTAATCATTTCAAAATGATGACATGGCTTGAATCCACATGATATATGGTATAATAAATCGATTTAAGTATGTATATTAATTATTCGTGTAATTGTATTGCCTAGTGATAGCCTTAATGGCGGCTGACTGGAAGGATTGCTTCTTAGCGAACAGAGTGTCAAAACAATTAATGTATTTATTAAATGCGTTCGATATGCGCGGTACTGGCGAGAACAGCGCATTGTTCGTATAGCAATGAGGGGAATAAAAAAACATTAGATTAACGGGTTCTATGCAAAGATGGAACATTAAATTTAAACAAGCTTAATAGGTCCGGACTATCTACCTTATTGAAGAAAATTTTGTTTAAAAAACTTAAATCTAAAATCGTCCTTCTATCCTTTAAGCTGTTGCAATTATAGTAATTTAATAAGTCCCGATAGCTATTGAAGTTTAGACTTTTATTAAATCTATATCTTAATGATTTCAGCATAGATTTTGCAAGCATAAAATAAATAGCGTAATAGCGTTTTTGTAATGTTAAATATACATTTTAATGTAATAATGTAGTATTTTGTCAGGGTTAGTTGATTGTTACTAAAACATAGTTTTTTTCATATAGATATGGATGGTATGGGGCGCTAACTCAAAATTATTAGGTATAAAAAGGGAAATAGGCAAGTGACAGGTAAAGATTACAGGGAAATTATAACTAAAACTATTTTTAGTAGCAGTCCTAAATTTTGTGCTAAAACCTTCATGTTAATTTTCTCCTATACATATCTTAAATCTACTTGATACATATATTTATATTTCCAAATAATAAAGTAAAAGAGTCTCAGTTTAGAAATGATTGGCTGATTCAAACTCATCTCAACAACAGGGTTTGAATAATCTCATAATTAGGTTATTTGGTAACATTCAGGGTTTACGGTTTTTTAGGTCTCAGGCTTTCGGTTCTAACCATTTTGACTGTGCTGGGCCCTAAGGAGAACTAGAACACGCTGTTTAACATGGCACCACTGATAATTAAATTTCAAATTTTTAAATAAGGTGCAAAAAGGTGTAATAAGGTTTTTTAATTTTTTCATTTTAAATAAGGTATTGAAAATAGAATATTTGTTTTAGAAAGTGGCGATGGATAGCGTTGAGCAATTGGTCATAGTCACTGTTCTTATTATCCAATAATCATATAGACGGGCTATACAAAAAATGCGCCAAGATCAGGTGAAAAAATAGTAACTTTGTTAAAATCAGTATTTTTATTGAAATTACTTTAAAAATCAACCTAAAATGACCATTGTGTTTTGACATTTTCCTGGTTGTGGTTTAAAATTATTTTTTTCCCACACATTAACCCATATAATATTCACTGTAGCTAATTTCTCTTAGTATGAATCTCTGTTTATCAAAACTATTAGGTGATTGCCTTCTATATTTAATAATCTTACTAAACTCCATTTATTATTAGAATGTATATTGTTTATGCACAATAATAAATCCTTCTAAAATATAATTGTGTATTTGATTTAAAATATTGTAATTTCTTCTTTATAAATAATAATCTTTCTTTCTCTTTCAAGAGGCCCTTCGTTATCTCACTCCTAACATTCTCAAAGCCCTTTCTATTCACTTTTTCTTTTTCTTCCTCTGGAGCCTCATTTCTAGGAGTCAATCTGATAATAATTTTGACTCGGTATGGCTATATTCTCTCTACATAACCAAAGCTACGTAGACTTTGAGCCTTGATGATTGTCCGTAGAGAAAAAAAAGAAAAACACTGTCGTCGGCAAAACCACATCCACAGCAGGTATGGAGGAAACCCCGTTCGCGGACAGTGTTACCAACGCAGGGTGGCATAAGACCAACAATGCAGCCGACTTGCCAGCCCGTGCAGGCGCCCGGCCCGATTACGCCAACATCGCCAGTGACCACTTCCACCTTGGATATTAAGTTGAGCCCTGGCGCTGATGAAGAAAACAACTGTAATACAAACGGCAAAAAGTCTGCGGTAAGTTACGGGGAATAGGGCAAGTGCTATGGAATCTTGAATATGCCTATCTTTGTCAATGTCTTTTTTTAATTCAATTATGCAAAAATATTGCGGCTAATGCAAACTTTATTAATTTATTAAGATTTAAATTATGTTTATTCATATAGTATATAATTACATTTTAATAGTTTTGTGGGAATATTATTTGTTATTGCATTTTCAAACATTTCATAGTTTTATTATTTTTGTTATGTACATAGAAATTATATATAATAATAACATTTTTATATAAGTAAAA
Organism: Neomicropteryx cornuta; assembly: GCA_020383195.1. Taxonomy (NCBI): domain Eukaryota; kingdom Metazoa; phylum Arthropoda; class Insecta; order Lepidoptera; family Micropterigidae; genus Neomicropteryx; species Neomicropteryx cornuta. The sequence goes on from JAHKQU010000014.1 coordinate 5,198,477, forward strand.
TAACCTAACCACTATATCAATTGAAAAATATTTTATAATTTTAAAGAGTTTTATTTAATTTCATTAGTAATAAAGCGAAAACAAAATTAATTAGTTTCATTAAAGTTTGTGTTTTTATATTCCAAAAGTACAATTTAAATATATTAGTAGGGGCCAAGATATATTAACATTAAGAACAAAAATAATAGTTAAATTTAAAAAAAATACAAAAAAGGTAATTTTCTGTAAATAATTGATAATTAAATAGTTTAAAAAAAAAATCCACTAAATGTAAATCTTAAGACTAAATCCACTGATTATTATTAAAACTATAAGGCATTAGATTTACGAGAAATTCTTTTAATTTTTCTATAAAAATTAAAGAATTTATTAGCTTCAGGTTTTTCGGCAACATTAAAATAAAAGTAAGTGATTGTGATAGTCTAGTGGTTAAGGCGTTAAGACCACTTATTCACTGGATCAGCGACTCAGCGGATCGGTTCCATACATAGTCATATCATTTTTAACGCTTCATTACCACCATTTTCCCTTATGCTAGCACATTATTCATATTTATTACAAATATTTATTGTATACATGTAAAAATAATCTGAGTATTGAGTTTTATGATTTCTAGAAATAAAAATAAAACAATTATTGTTTAATTTTGTTTTCATAAATACTAAGCTGTGAAATTCTAGAGATTGCAACCCAACCAGTTTCATATATAATAGTAGTAATATTTTTTTAGTTCTAAAGAAAAATAATAGATATGAATTATTAGCTAACAGGCCTGCCAAATGTGGCAGATCGTGGATGACCAATGTGGTAAAATTGGCTAGTTTATTTTCTCTCTTCGTTGTTTTCTTCCTCTGTTCGTTTTCTCCTGCCCGATTTTACCCGGTGCATTAGCATTCTATGCCATGTCACTTAAAGCTTTTCAGTTCTCTTCTCTTTAATCTGTGGTTATTTTAACGGACCCATAGTAGTCCCTTTTAAACTAGACCCTTTGTAGAATAAGTATTAATATTAGTGCCTACTACTCTGCATGTTTTTTGTCTTGGTATTTAGAATTAGTATGGGTTTATTGAAATTAATATAAATTAACATTAATCTGGATATTAATAAAAAATATTTGCAGAAAAAAATACAAAGAAATAGTTATATTATGAAGATAGAATAAACTCAACCAATGCATACCGTTTCCACTGCAAAACAACCACCATACCTATTCAGTATGTGTGTATCGATTTATCTTGATTGTATTTTTAATGTATTATTAACTAATTTCTAATAGTCAAGCATCTAAAACCAATAACATTATTTAAAATGGCTCTTGGTTCACTGACAGGCCCCGTCCCGCGTCTGCAACAGCTTATCTTTAACAGACAGACAGAGCTAAAAATATTATAATTAAATATTATAAAATTAAAATAATATGTGTGTACATTCAATATGGTGTTCCTAAATATTTAATTTACCATGGTTGTCTTCATATTAATCTCAATTTCCAAAAGGTGAATACGCCTAATACATCACATTTTATGCCCTATTTACAAAAAAAAACAATCTTAATCTGCTATAAATTGGTTTACTGAATTTTCAATACTGACACAAAACACTCCATGTCCTTAAAGATGGCCTTCATAGTGTAGATATCTCTAATTACTCTTATATGTTGGCAAATCCTGCCGTCATACCCTTAAATATTCGGTTCTGAATGAGAAAACTCATTTCATTCCCTGCTTGAATTTCTACTTCTTTCAACCCTTTTCACAGTGGGATGTGGAATAATGGAGACTGGGAACTGATAGTCATTATTAAACAATTATTTCTACCTCTTTGTTTTCAAAATTTTTTGTAAAACAAAGGAGTAGAGATATTAACAACTTTCGGTATGTTTGCCTGTAATGAATGGGCCTAATATCATGAAAAGAACAATAAGGCAATCAGAACTACGCTAAGTAATAATAACGTACATATTATGATCAATACAATGAATTAAATCTTATTTATGGAACATTTATGGGCAGAATAGAATTCAATAAAATAATTATTGGATTTAAAGTTGTGACTATTGTAATTGATATATTTATATGACAAGTCTAAATAATGTTGTATTATTTTTCCATCAGGATAAGGAAGGAAAGAAGAAAGGCAAAAATAAAGAAGGTATGTAAAATTACCCAAAATATAAGTATCTTCAGTTTGCGTTTGTCACTTTCAATACATTGTCAATTATGAATTGCAAAGCTATTTATATCTCACACCTAGAAATCCCATTACCTTTATACTTTGGAAGAAAATTCTCCTCCCCAACCCTTTCCAGACAGCAGAGCAGACAACTGGATTTTAAAAATAGACACATGATTATAATTTCCCCACCCCTATATTCTATTTTACTACTTCAAATCCTCAAAAACAGAGTTAACCAACTCCCTAGAGGTACCAACTCACTAAACTATAAATAAAACAACCTCATTTAGCCATTAATGAAATTGGCTAGAACGATTCTATGTGAAAAAAATAAGTTCCTCTCCTTTCTGGCCAAGGCTCTCCACCACCTACTAAAAATCCAACACTGACGACATGTTTTTTTGAATCTGCTTCAAAGACCACTCTGGCATACCCATTCCACATCTATTTACTAAAGAAGGTAAACTGGTCGGTTGGGTAAATATTAATATTGTAAATAAATAAGTCCTCCTTGGAAGTTTCGTTCTCACCAAACCCCTTGTGACCCTTTGTGATGGTCCTGACCCAAAATGGTCCATGGAAATTCTTAATCAAAAATTACAAAAATACTTACATTTACTAATTGTGTAAGTCTGTATGTAGTTTATAAGATTAAATACAATGAAATTAATGTTATTTTATTTCATACTTTAATGCTGCTTGAATGAAAAATAATTATTGGATGGTGAGTAAAATATTTTTTCCAAAATAAAATAAACATTTATTTTTAATATGTTCGTTCGTTGTTTAATAATTTAATATGTTCTTTTCTCTCTGTTTTTGGAGAGAGATAGGGACGGATATCAACTTTCTGCACACAAAGTTAGGGAGGAAGCTAGTGATTTATTTCTTTATTTAATTAATACATTTACACAACATTACAGATTAACAATTTATTAATTTTGCAAGTTAGATGAAGTTTGTTGACCAACTGCCAAAAAGAATTACAATAATTGTGTTTCAGCAAATAGTGATTAATAATAAAAACGTTCTGCTTACAGGTCTATCTATGACTTCTAAAATGATTTTAACATGAAATTTCTTTCTTATATATTTTCTGTTATAATATTGATTTTCTTCTAATTAAAAAGTCTTTAAATTCTTTTACTTTACAAAAAATCTAGAGTTTACTTCAATCTTGTTTATCCTATATGAGTATCTGATAGTTAAAGTTTACCTTTTAAGACTACCTATTAAATGTAAAACTCTTTTTTTACAGTTGTTCACGGCGGGCGTCGTTACTCAACTCTACCGATGGATTCCCATGATAAAAAAACTGGTCTTTTTCACTCGCCTGAAGTGCTGATTGAAGGAGTCCTCTTCCGTGCGCGTTATTTGGGCTCCACGCAGTTGGCTTGCGAAGGTCAGCCCACCAAAGCGACCAGAATGATGCAGGCCGAAGAAGCCGTCTCCAGAATAAAGGTAGGATATTACCCCATTTGAGTACATCGCATACTTTGATTAATTTAATTTTTGTTGGCAATACTTAACCTGTCACCTGTCTAAGGCACTTTTACGAAAGATATGCTGGATGCCCCATGAGATTTCCAAAAATGCAGTAATTACGGGCGCTTAATAAAATGCTTATTTTAGAAAAACGATTTATTTTATCTTGATAACCTGCACTATTTGGAATAGCTTATGAAATTAGCTTCTCAATTATTTTCATATAAAGGATATAGTGATGAATGGATTCACAGGATGTATAATTTCTATTATTTTAGTAAATATTAAATTTAGTAATTAATTAATTAAGTAACCAGTCTATAGTTTAGGTTGCACGGACACGGGTCAGGCAGATGACGGGTTAAACTTTTCCATAAAAATATTAAGTGGTTAACCATAATCATGTTAATTATGTATTTTCTTTAAACTCAATATTTTTATGTTTTTTATCATTTATACATTTTGCGGCATTCGGGTGAGATAAATGAATAAATTAAATTGAAAGTAGGTTTGTCTCCATCTATTGTGTATTGGTAATTTATTCAATGGTATTTATTAGCTTCTAAGAGATTCTAAATAAATTAAAGTTGTTCTGCTAATTATTTTTTTTATATAACTAAAAATAAAATTTATATTACTATTAAGTACTTATCGCTTATTAACTTTATGTTGTCAAAGACACAATATAAGTATTACCTATTTTTTGCAGTATGTTTTATCCACATTTCAATAATGATATTAAATCAGCTCAATTGTACAACTGTTTTTTGTACAACTTTTGTTATTTAGTTTTTTTTTAATAATTACTATGACCTAGACGCATAAAATATTTTAGGTAGTATTTTAATTGAATTTTGCTGCATTTATATTTAATGAATTGATAATTCAAATGCGTAAGTTAATGGAAAGTTTTCATGCTTAGCACAGAAATGCGTTAAAAATTGTCAAGCCAAGGCTCATTCAAATTGCAAATGTGTATCGTTTAACAATGCCGATAGCATAGGCGTCGATGTTTTCTGGCCTGGATTTACCAATATTGATATTTTACTCAACTGCCATCGCAGACTTTACCTACCGTATGACATTGTGTCTGCACCTGTACGAGGTCATTGAACTCTATCACTTTTAAAATATATGACAGTGGATATATTATGCTATTTATATTATTAAACCAGCATAACCAAAAGCAGCTGTTGTGGTTATTACTTCAAAAATAAGTAACTTTGGAGGATCACCGTTTTTATTGAGAATTCATTAACTGTCAACTGGAATCATGGATAGTGACAAATACGACATATAGTCGCCGAAGATTCCGCTTTTGTAATGTGGTAGAGCTAGAGTTTTTGCTGGTGCACCGTGCAAAACTAATGAGCCTTGGCTTGTCACTGGTTCAATATGTGAACCTTATTTATGTTTAGGGTTTTTCTTGATAACACTGCCCCATCGGCTAGCTACGGCCAGTGTGGATCGGAGAGTATATAGATTCCTATTTTTAAATAATCCTTATTTTTGAAAATGTATTATATGAATAAGAAACAACAGCAACCTAAAGAAGCATCTATAAAAAGTATTATGTATTTAAAAAAAAATTGATTTGATGGAAATACTTAAAACCGTACTGTTGACACAGTGCTAATATGTAAATGTGTTTTGTGATGCTTTTTTTGGAAATCTATGTTTAATTATATCCGTATGTTCTCACATTCAATGTAGCGTACTGCACCAAATCGTCTCTTACTCCAGTCGCCCGCTTCCCCCTTTATCCAGACCCCCCCCCCTCGGCCCCTTTACAATGAAATGGTTGACCGATTGACAGGCTCGAACCCTTTTGAGTAACCGTGACCCGTAAATGACATCCAAGAGCTTTGAATTTTTTCTGTTTAATATCAATTTATTCCTAGAAATGTTTGTCTCTCATTCTCCTTCTGTAAAATAAACATATTTCATCCATTTGTGTTATTTCTTGCTTCAATCTGTTTTAACCATTGGTTAACCTAGAATGCACTTTTTGTGGGGTTGCCAAATACATACCAAATAATTTCAAACGAAAAAAAAATATAATTACAATAATATATTTCTATGAAAGTCTAAATAAATTAAAGTTGTTCTGCTAATTATTTTTTTTAGATAAATTTATATTGCTATTAAGTAATTATCGCTTATTGGTTTAAAATAAACGCAATGCATACACAAGCTGGTGTACATAGTGCCGGCTGCTAAAAATTTCTTGTGCTGCCTCCATTTGGTGGCTTATGCATTTGAAAGTGTGAACTGAAATTTCCTACAGTCCCACTATGTAAACTAGCTTTAAGTGTCAACTTTATTTTAATCATTTATTGATATTAACATTAACCGTAAAGAGCTTCATTACAATGAGCATATAAAGACCGCCTAAGTATTTTTTTTTTATTATTCCATTTGCAATCAAAACAAAACAAATATAAAATAGAGTGATCTATTCTAGGTTTATCATAAAACTTTTTTGCTATCGTAGACTAGTCTCAGTTTAACAAAACAACAATAGTGCCAGCTCCGTGTACTTTCCTGTAATACGAAGAAAAAAAAAATTGCTTAAACTAATCCTGAGTAATGAGTGAACAAAAATACAGATTGAATTGAGAACTTCCTCCATTATTTGGAGTCAGCTAAATGTAGATGAAATGTCCAGGAAAAAATAAATTTGTGGCAACCCTAGTTTTTTAACAATTTCTGTTTCTATAATTTTTAACCTTATGGACTTTTCATAATCACCATGATTATTATAATTCATTATTACTGGAAAAAATATTTCAGTCTTGCGAATTATTTTGTTTTATTTGTATCTTTTGCATGATTGTTTCATCCTGATTTCAATATTATTTTCTTTTGGTTTTAGCATTTGATGTAATGTTACTATTATAATGCATCATTTGAAAGTGAATTATTCTAGCGTTTCATTCATTTTTCTCGCATGTATTTTTCGCTTTATGGACTAACCGATTCACAGAGGCTGGATTATGCTGCAGGTTACAGACCTTTCTTTTGATACTCAACCAATGCTGGACCTGTAATCAGGGCATTTTTCTAAATTTACTGCCATTTTAGGACGTAGAATTCATCTTCTTCATTTCTGCTGAGAACCGAGAGACGAACATTTTCTTAAATATTGTTTTTCGCATTTTATTATAACGTGAATATAATTCATTTTTCTACAGATATAAAATGGCATACTGAAAATATAATTGAATAGGTTTTATATTATGACTTAGTTAGGTTTGATTGATAATATTGACACATTCAATTCTTAATGTATTTGTCATAAAACAGTTTATAAGTACAACTCCAGCTTGAGTTGCCAAATACGGAGATTTATCCAGCCTTGTCTAATAATGCCAATTTCGAAAATTAATCAACTTGAGCAATTATCCCAGATTAAAAATTACTCTCCATTAACTTGTTTCCTCCAAGTTCTTACTCCTAAATCAAGGTTTAAAACATTTACTGAGTCTATTTAAGAAACATTCTTCAGGGCAGCAGTGATACTTATATATATATAGGGATTAGCAGTGGGCGTTAACGCGATAATCATATAACTGAGGTTGTATACGATACAATTAATAATAATATCGATAACATCGATTTTCTCCAAAATGTGTCATTCAATGTCCCTTCACATAGAACGCGAGAATACCGTCTTTTTTCGCTCCCGCGATACAAAACAAACGCTAACACGGCGGTCGCTCGATTGTGTCGGCAATACGATGACCTATTCTCATTGACAGATATATTTCTACTAAACAAATATCCTTTTCATTGCGAGTTGCGAAAAACCTTAAATGCAAAAAATAACGACCGAATCCTGCAGTTGATTCCACGCGTCCACCACTCTATTGCCAATCATATGTTTTTTAGGATTCGTTTGAAAGCCTGTTTTCCTGTGTTTTAAATGATGGCCTCGTAGATGTATGTTCTCATTAGCTGTGAATATATTCTTAAACCCTTGACAATCATAGTGCACTGACAACACTTTATACTCTCAATGCGATCACCACGCTCTCGCCTTCCTTTGAGACTAGGCAATTTGAGTAGCTTAAGCTTTTCTTCATATTCCAAACCTTTCAAAGGTCTTGGAATTTTAGTTGCTCGTTTTTGCACTTTTTCCAATAAATCACAGTCCTTAATGAAGTATGGATTCTATAATTGAAAGCCATATTCCAAAATCGGTTTTATGTAAGTCCAAAATCGACATGAAAGCAGTTAGGGGTTGAAGGCGGGTATAGCATGAGGGCCAACTTTATAATCTGCCTCGATCTGATATTGAGATTTGTGAACATATAATGTTATGACATCAGCTGATTGCATGATAATAGATTGCCTTAAACTCTGTATATGGTTGGAATGTTTCCAGCTTGATCGTTGTATCAGAGTCCGTGTTGGTGGCTCACACTCGTGAGTACCGGTTATTCCTCAATTGGCTTTCTAATATTTTTGTTTAGATGCTTTAATACTCTACCAGTTATTTTTGAAATAATTTCATAGCACATACAATTGACCAAAAACTTAATATTACAGTGGATTTTAATGTGACAATTCAAGATATTACACATAGTTAGTTAATCTGTCGGGCGCCCTAGTATTATAAATCAAGACAACCCTCGAGTGCCCTGCGATGATATTTTTCAAAATTACATAAATACGGGCACTTGCTAAAATACTCATTTTAGAAAAACTATGTATGTATAAACTATACTATTTTAAATTACTTATGAAATTCTCTACAATATGGTTTTATTACTAACTATAGATATTGTATATAAAAATAAAAATTAAAACGATAACACCCTTCTTTTATTTTTTACTTATATTCCTAAATATCATATAAAATTATTTATAAGCAAAATATATTTTTTACCATGGAAAGAAAAATCAAAAAATATATATATATATCTATAGATACTTAACGGAGATCGTTACTGGTGCCATTTTTTAAATATTTTTTATTACATATTTATTTTATTTGTTTTAATTGCGCTTTGTAAGTTATTCTTCTACTGATTTATTTTATTTTTTTTTTCACTAAAATTATGTATAGTTTTTAAAATATAAAAAAAATTACAAAATGTTCAAATTTTTAATGTTTTTTTTTGTAAAGTAATAAGAAACGAAATATTTCTTCTATTTAAGTTGATAAATAATGATGTTTTTAAATGAAATCAGTTTGAAAGATGTTATAATATATATTTAAAATTTATACAAAAAAAAAATGTTGATCGTTTGTGTCAATAGTATCCATGAACAGATAAAAAAAGCGACAACCGTTCTGAAATGCCAAATTTATGACATCAACATCTTTGAGTATATACATTTCAGAATGCACATGTTATTCGCAATAAAATTTCATACGGAATACAATATTCAATTCTTTTTAAATACAAATGTAATAAAAAAATACAAATTATCTAAATGTTTTTACTTACCTTTGTGAAAACATGGCTGCTGGCTCAGCGGAGGTTAAGCACAAACAACATATTTAATTTTTCACTACTGTGACTTTTTTATATACAAAATACTTTTATTACACTTAAAACATTATATGTATGTAATATATAAAGAAATAATAGCTTCTAATCACTTATAAATGCTAAAAATCATTCGTAAACACAGACCAAAATGAAACAAGACATCATTTTGACAAATGGCCATTTTCGTATACTGTAATAACGGAAGATGTTTGAGAATTTAAAAGTAGACAAACTGTTTTTGTTCCTAAAATCAGGTGTAAAATTTAACGGAGATTATTATAGAATTGGACATGAAAAGATCGATGCTACCAACATTTAATAAACAAATAAAGAGAATGGATGAAACTTAGGCCGCTGTATAGTAACTTGGGCAATCTACGGATATTTTTGTCAGGATGCTATTTAGCGACTTGGGCGCTCGTCAGGTTAACACATTCAGCTCCGTATGTCAAACGCGCGGATACGCGTTGCCATCCGATAGGCAAAGCATTGGCCGAATGAAATATCTCACGCGGGACTGACACCCTCTTTTAGCTTTAGTTATAATTTCTTATAATGGGCAAACAATACGTACAAAACTATGAAAATGTTTGTTTTTATATTTAATATTTATATTGACATAGCTTTTGTAAATAAAACTCAAATAATTTACTGCCAAACACTTTCAATTCACTAGCGCACTTTTCATATAAACAATCAAACGTCAAAACCGAACTAAAATGAAAAAAAAGGTACGATTAGTCTATGCCTTTCATGAATTCAGGTATATGCGACATGCCACTCTTTTAAATATTAATAGAAATGCATTACGACGGTAACGGTTTTACCCGAAAACGGCACCTGTTGTATACGGTTATTACCGTTATCGTAATCGGCGCTGGGTGTATTAATGAGTATACAGTCAATCCAATATGCCTTTTTATATCTGCGTGAAAGAATGATTAACCCCTTTCGTATTCGGGGCAACCTTAATCATCCCTCTGCTTAGGATTGTCATCTACCACTACCGTCACCATACGATGGTGTCTACCAACACTGCCATGCGGAAGGCGTATCCTCCCCGACTTCTTTGGCTTGCTTAGCACCCCCGCCACCTCCGGCACCCCCCGCGGGGACCGTCTTTCACCTGACGTTCCTCGGCTCGGTGGAAGTCGACGAAGAAGGCGGGGGCCGGCGACGGAGAAAGAGACTCAAGAAAACCATGGTCGAGGAGGCCGTTACTAAAATTAAGGTTTGGTCTTATACATACTTACATACTAAAAAAATTTTCTTTTCCCACCCTAAAATGTTTTTATATTATTAAAGTCTTTACCTAAAGTATAAAAGACAGTAATAGCTTTTAGATTTAAATTTCAGATAGCGGCTATTTGAATAAAAAAAAAAACACCATTTCAATGTAAAGTATTGCCAATAACCCCTAAATAAGCTTAAGGCTCCGGAAAAGAAGAAATATTATGTAATTAGTGCAATTTTTATTTTATGCTAATCGCAGATGTTTTTAAAATAATGTTTTTATATTTGCTAATTATGGCTTATACAATATATTTATTACCTATTTAAAAAAATATATTAACCTGCAGGTTGCCCCATGACACCATTTGCAAAAACACCTGCCGGATTTGCAAATTTGACAGCCTACAGGTGTTTGGTAAAATTGTGAAACTATATTTGAATACTTATTTCGAAAATCAATAAAAAAAAACTATGTTGATAATGCCTGTATTTTCTTAAATATAGAAAGCTGATTATAAGAGTTTTATATTGTTTTACCAAGAACATATAAATTAAAAAAAATTGATACCTTCCTTTTTTTAAATACCTTTTTGTAACTTTTGCTGCCAATAGAATGTGAAATTATCAAAGAAAAGCAGTATAAAAAAATATTTTACATAAACATTTGTTGTGATTTCGAGTAGGATATATCAAGATTTGTTTGTTGTTTGTTCACAATTTTTGTTTTTATTTATATTGCTTATCAGAATATTATCTGCGGCTTCCAAAACAGCAATGGTAATGAGGTAATCTGTTGAGCCGAGGATTAAAATTATTATTTTAACATTAAAGAAAAATATTTTAACATTGCTTACAAAACATTTTTCAAATGGAATAAAATGCAACCCTGAGAACATACTGATATTATTAGCAAAATATTATAATATATTTCTGATTTTACTTTTATTTAATATGGACAAATAATTCATATTTTATGTACATGCTCTCCTAATGCTCTTTTTTTTACTATTTCCCGCTATCCTTGGATATAGGCTTTGGTATGTATGCTAAAGGTGTATTAAATAATTATGTATATCTTTTGTTATCATTTCTGTTTTATAGAATTTGAACGATATGTAACGGTCGTAGTTTCGATAATGCCTGTGTTTAATACATTCTTGAGTTCCTTGATAGAATTAGTTTATATATATTTATTCATTAATTTCTTTTTTATTAGTAAGTATTTTGGAAAAATCAATTTTTCCAAAATACTTAATCTCAATCTAAATCTTAAGATCACTAACTAAGAAACATAGTGCTATTAAAGAAATAGAAAAATAACAGTAGTAAATAATTCAAGCTTTAGAGCTCTGTTTCTGAGCATCGATGACACTTATTTTTTTTTTTAAATAGTTCCTATCTGCATTTCCATTGCAGTTTATTTTGTTTTTATATTTATAGCAACTAGATTTTTCTAAGCCCTTTACAATATGTATCTATTTTGTTTTATTATTTTAATGTAAAACAGGAACAAAACCTAATAATGAGTTATTCTACGAAAAAGTATTTACTGGAAAATTTATAGAAATTATCAATAATAATTGTTGTACAAGAGTTAAGTTAGTAATTATAAACAATTAAGTTTGGAAATAATAACTGGTTAGTTATTTTCAATCGATTGACCTGACTGATCATATTTGTGAAGTGAATGTGGTTTTATTTATATTTTCAATTTTAAACAATGTTTTTATGTTTTTTCCGTCTGACAAATCAAACATCCCCTAAGACGCTTGATGTGTTATGAGTGCCATTTGTTTTAGTATAAAGGTGGCTAAATGCATTGTTCATCAAACGGTATACAAAAGATGTGGCATACATAATGCCGTGCGCTGATGATGACATTTTTACATGCTAGTTGATTGCAAGCTACAGATGCGTTTAGCGTTCGTCTGATGTAATTATTATTATTTTTTTTTATTTAACAATGCTTTACACCATATTAAATTTGGATTCTTGTTATACCTGCTGGTTGCCAATTTTATTTTATTTTTTTAATAGGCACCAGAAGGGGAGACCCAGCCCAGTACAGAAGTAGATCTCTTCATCTCCACGGAAAAGATAATGGTTCTAAACACAGAGCTGAAGGAAATAATGATGGATCATGCCCTGAGGACTATTTCATACATTGCCGACATTGGAGACCTTGTTGTACTGATGGCCAGGAGACGATTTGTGCCCCACGACAGTGACTCTGATCCTCCAAAGCTGAATCGCACACCCAAAATGATATGCCACGTATTTGAAAGTGAAGAGGTGCGTCTGTCCCATTACCCAAAAAAATATTCTGATAAGATTGAACTGCAAAATTACTACTATTTGTTTTGTGAGCTCCATTCTCATCCTTTAAATGATTATATATGTTGTAGGTATTTTTTTTTTTTAAATCTTTTGTTTACCACCAGAATGGTTATTTCTAATATTAAACATTATTACCATAATTATACCACACTTAAATGTAGACTTAAATGTATTTTATTATTTTTTTTTTTGTGATGTTGACAAATGTGCGTTTGATGTGATGTGTTTGTTGGTTTTTATTTTTTTAAATCATATTATTTTGATAAAATATATATTTTCCACGACTGAATAATTCCATTCCGCCTTGGGCTCTCAAAGCAGAAGTACGCTTCTCTCTGTGATAGATTAATTTTAATTTACATTTTAAGACAGATTCATTTTAGATACTTTTAGATAATAATAAAAAATCATAAAAAAATATCATACATGTAAGGCAGTAGTAACGATCCTCAGTATATGTTACATTATTATTACGGAACATCTGCTTTTTTCAACTCTGTACTGGCACAGTCGCGAGCGTTGTCACCGCATAGGTGGCACGGGCAATCAGCGTAAAGGACTTCTCGTCAAGGTAACAGGTTAAGAACACATGTACCAGCAGACAAGTAGACGCTATTATAACTCAAGTCTCAATTTCCCCTCAAATTCTTATTGCAGTTCAAACTGAATTCTGGTAAAGGGGATACTTGCTCTTAACAGTTTTCACTGTAAATGTAATATAAAAATTGGATTAAAATAAGGTTATAATCTACTTTGCATTAAAATTTTGTGAATGTAATGTACTTCGTTGCAGGCACAATTCATAGCCCAGTCAATAGGCCAGGCGTTCCAAGTAGCATATATGGAATTCCTGAAAGCTAATGGCATCGAAGACCACAGCTTCGTTAAGGAAATGGATTATCAGGAGGTGCTAAACAGCCAAGAAATATTTGGTGATGAGTTACAAATGTTTGCGAAGAAGGAGCTGCAGAAAGAAGTGGTTGTACCGAAGACGAAAGGAGAAATTTTGGGAGTCGTGGTGGTAGAGTCAGGATGGGGATCAATGTTGCCAACAGTGGTTATTGCAAACTTAGCACCGGCGGGAGCTGCGGCACGATGCGGCCAATTAAATATTGGTAATTAAATATCTTTCTTAAAATTACTCTTCTTTGGCTACAGAAGAGTAATTTATTGTTATTATTATTTACTGAGCAAGCAGTTATTTAGCTGTTATGCTCATATCTAATTCACAGTTACTAGCGATTTGCCTAGATTCAAGAAATTTATGAAGGCGGTTCTTGGACTGGTTTACACTTATAGCTTCCACCACTTCCTGTGGAAGCTATAAGCTGTGGATTGTGGTTTGACTCAGAGTTTTGAGTAAAAGAGAGAAACTTATTTTTATTCAGTATATTATAGCAGTTGTGAGCACAATGTAACTCTAAAAAAAATTTTACTTACTGTGATCCATGGCGCTTCTCTAAAAGGATTTCTCTGTAAGAGAATCAGCACAAAGGGCTACAATACCAAGAAGACCATCTTTTACATCAACAGGTCCACCAGTCTATAATACTACCAGTCATTACTAGTAGGTTAAATCGGAGCATAGATGAAGTAGTCAATTTTGTTAGATCATGAATAAAATAATCATGGGTGTATTGTTAGTATGAATAAGGTGTTAAAATTTGACCCTTCGTAAAACTCTACGGGAAACAGCATTCCTTTGTTGAGGTTTGATGGGTACGTGAAGTGTAATTCCTCTTCCTAGTGATAAAATTATGTTTTTATGCATGATTTTAGCAAACAATCAAAAGACACTTGAGTCTATATTTGACATTAAACCAAATGATAGCGCTCGTCATATTGATGGACAGCGGTATGTAGCTATTATCTAGCAACTACTGAATCTACACACTATTTTTTGTCTCTTTCTGTTGAGGTAGGTACAGTAAAGTCAGTTTGCATGAACGGGGCCAATGAATGTGCAAAACTGTAAAAGCCACTTTAATTTCGCACTTCAAAAAGTACCATACATAAATTCTCCTACTGAATTGCTTATTGATAAATGTTTTTTTTTTCAGGGGACCAGATAATAGCAATAAATGGTGTAAGCTTAGTAGGCCTTCCTCTGTCCACATGTCAAACGTATATAAAAAACTCAAAGAATCAGACGGTTGTGAAGCTGACCGTGGTGCCGTGTCCTCCGGTGGTGGAGGTCAAAATTAAGCGACCTGACACTAAATATCAGTTAGGCTTCAGTGTGCAAAACGGAGTGGTGAGAAATTTATTTTTTCATGAAAACTTTCCTTCCCAGGGTCCTGAAGAGGCCCTGTGCATGATTTTTTTAAATTTGTCAAAGATTATGTCATTCATCTTTTCAGGTTAATACTTAAGATAACAAACTTAAATCTATTATTTTTTTGGCTCTTAAAATACCGTAATATTTCTTCAAATAAATTTAAATTCAAAACGTAAAACACATTTGAACTGTAAAATACTAAATAAAAACTAAAATCTTAAAATATTATGATAATTAACGAAATAGTGTTTATTTGAGTTATATTTTGAACCCAGATTTCATATTAATATATTTATTTTAATAATCAATAATAATTAATAATCGATTTATAAAACCATTTTGATTCGTCTTCTATATCAGTCATTTGCATTTTGGGGTTCTTTATCTTTTGCCTGTAATATTTTGCCAATGTTTAATTTTCTTGTAAGTTAATAATGTTGCCTGGAAAAATGTATTATGATCCATAGATGGATGCCTGGATGAAAGTGTTATACGTTAGATAGTTCCTTCATTCATTATCTGTAATACTTTTTAAACATTTTAAGGTGAAAGAAGTTCATATAACCATTATAATACATTATTTCAATAACTCTTATTAAATATGACTTTCTTGTTTCTGATGGCTATAACTGACAATAAAACAAATAATCATTCACATGAGTCATACAAAACATGTTAGATATACCCTTCTTCTAATCTGAAATTTGTTTATAGACCTACCAAATTTTTAGTATTTTGTTTAAATAACTTTTCACAAAAATTCTAACATAATTATTGCAAGTTTGTGACTTCTAAGTTCTAAGCTAATAATTAAAATTCTCATTAATATGATTAAATAAAAATTTAAGACCTTTTTAAATTTCTCGTAAGTTCGCCCGTGCAATTTCTTATCGTTAGTGGTCACTTTTAAGCATAGCGACCATGCATAAGACTGCTCATCTGTTCTGTTTTACATCAAGTATTGATATTGAGATGAACTTAAGCAACAGTAATAATGCCTATAAAATGTTACCTTTAAGGAATCTTTCGATATGATTCATTTTGATATTTGTAGGCTGTACTACTTTGATATTTTTTGTAATGTTAGAATAATTATTTAGCCCAATCCGTTTGCTCTTGGTGAACTTGACAGAAGATAGAGAGTATGCGACGTTTGCTCCTTCAGTAAGCTGGTTAGGTTTCACCCTGACCTGTGTCTTCGAAAAATATCTGCAAAAAATTAACAATGTTAAACAGTTGATTTGTATCTTTCAGATCTGCAGTCTCCTGCGGGGCGGCATTGCCGAGCGAGGGGGGGTCAGAGTTGGACATAGGATTATTGAAATAAATAGTCAAAGTGTTGTTGCTGTTCCGCATGAACGAATAGTCAATTTATTGGCAACATCTGTTGGAGAGGTAGCTTACAAAATATTTTTATTGAAACGGAATTTACAAAACAAATAATTTTATAATAAATATTATATTTATAATTTATAACATTTATGAATGTTTCATAATTATAATAGGCTATGAATAATATAAATTATAGACATAACATTTAAATATGTCTACTATTTATGCTCTTGGTTAAACCGAACAATAAAAAGAAGTGTGTGGTGTCGGGATTCTTGCCTAATATGTGTAAACACCAGCACTCTTCTGTGAATGTAATAGGATTGAAAATTGAAATGAAATTAAATATATTTATTATACATATATTTTGACTCCAATATTATTATTATGAATGCCAGCCTCCCCTTCGCTAATTAATCGTCTCGCATACGTTTGAAACATTAGAAGCTTCACTTTTACAAGAGTTACTGTTACCAATTTGTTATTAACTGAACACAGAAAAATCCTCAGGGTACGAGTATAAATGTTTACACGTCAAAAACAATTTATCATAACATAATGCCACATATCATATGTAGATAAGTTATTATTACAATACAATGAAACACCTCCAAGAAGTGAGAGAGAGGGGTTGTGAATTTATCTTAAAACTGTAGGTGCTGCACTAAAAAATCATCCCATCACAAGCCATACAGAGGAAAATGAGTTACACTAAAGGGTACTAAATATCAATTAATTGTGATTTTTTTTGTGAACTGTGGTTATATTCTCTGGAAATAAAGTTTGGTGGAAGCGTTTGTCGAACACCGTCAGAACTGTTTGGAAGTTATTTTAGCATTTTCTCTCTTTATATATATTTCTTTCTATTTCAGATACTTATGAAAACCATGCCCACTTCGATGTTTCGACTGTTGACTGGCCAAGAAAATCCAATTTATATATAAAGTTTCGTCGACCGTGCAATGTTTGTTCACCTGCTGAACTAAAGTGCCTGCTTGAATAAATAACTAAGTTTTTGGTCATGAACTCTCGTTGCTAAGTCAAACCTAAATTATAAGGACACTCATATAATTTATAGAAGAAAACATTTTTTAGAGATTTGCTGATAAACTGTGACAATATTAAATTTTATGTCTGTTATTGATCTCATAAAAAAATACAAATCAGGTCTATAGAGAGGATTTTACGCCACCAAATAAGATATTTAAACAAAGCATGATATTATTGGTTTGCCTTTTATCCATAGATAATTTTTAAGTATTGATGGATTTGAGATAGTCACAGATTATATTATAAAAGATGTTCGGATTTGCGGATTCCCCATTTATTCAAACCAGACGAAGAAATTATTTATTTGGATATTCGAATGGCAAGAAAGGGTTATGAAAATGACCTACATAATTTATCTATATTTTATTGCTGAGTTTTGATAACCTTTATTATTAGCAACACCACACTACTTTTATCGACTGATATATCTCGCAGAAAAGTAGTTCCTGAGGTCCTATACCTTAAAAAACTTTCAAACTTCTGGGTCACATATTTTACTAGGGCAGCAATGAATATCTTTAGCTGCTTCCTGGATTATCTCACAGCAGCAGTAAGCATTTTCCACAGCTTTTTGAAGTGAAAACTTCTATAGGCAGGGGTCGAGGCAAATTTAATAAGTTGTTATGATATGATGATGTTAAACAGTATTAATTTTAATACCCTATTCCTGTCGCCGCTTATATTAATTTCCGTAGTGAAGCGGTTATTACGTTTGCTTTACAAGCACAAGGACCCCGGTTCGCAACTTCGGTTGGCAGTTCTCATTGACTGCTTATGTTTTTCCCCTGTGTTGATACATAATTTCCGCCTTTCATATATCATTCTTTTCAATCTACATGTTTAATCTTTTCAATCTCTATTTTGTGTGTTTAATACAACTTTTGTAAACACTACAAAAATATCATCTTACTTCCTAAACATTTTATTATTTTTCTTATGTCGATCACTTAACCATCACCTGTGAGGTTTTATTAAGCTATATAACAAACATAATATGCCTTAAATGGTCCTCGAGTCACAAGTATCTTCTCGGCTTATGTGGCTAATGTAAGTTAAAATTTGTCTGCGTAAACTTAAGCAAAATCAAATATCACAAAGTTCATATCTGCTTAGGTACAACAGTGAAAGTCTAAGTTTTATAATATATCCGCTTAGTATATTCCATAAAGATATTATATAATACTTAACTGAGAGTCATCATTTAGTATAAGAAATGCATAAAATATTGTTATAAGTTGTATTTGCATTTAAGAGTGGTTATGAGATTGCAAATTCGAAAACAGAGGCTAATCGAGTGAATAATGTTTGATATTCTTTCATATTGCTTTATTAATCGATCAACAACATGGAAACATCAATATTGTATAATGTATACTCATAATAATAATACTATCTGTTGTTCTGGTTGCTAAGAGTATTATCTAGTCAGTGTTCGTTTTAAAAGTAAATGAATTATTTAAAAGATTTTTTACTAATAACCTTGATTCACTAACCTCCCCCATTTCCTTTTAATCCCCACAAAATAGCACCACTAAACCTATAGGGAAAATAAGTAATGTCAACACTGGATGACAGTCGCCAGAATTTGCACTACAGCCTCTTTAACACGTAATGGCTCGAAATTCGCTCCCCACCCCGAGTGCCGCAGGCATGAGTTTTCATAATTCATAGTTTATATATAATGCGAAAAAAAACAACAATTTTGGAGCTTATCATTTAGAACTAGCTACCAGGAAGCATATAAAGCGATAGAAATGCGACACGAAGAGATTTGCGAGTTTAAAGTTAATAATTAAATTTATTTCTTTAATCATCTATCAGGCGTACAAAGAGCTTAAAAGATCAGTAAATCATTTTACGCTTTATGTTGTCCAAAAATAACATTCCATTTGTTACGAATATGTGTTGTATTCCAATAATCCAACTTTTTTTAAATTATCCTTAGATTCATCAACTTACATAGCCTAGACATTTAATATAAATCTTATGGCAAAGATCATTTCATAAGAGAGCGGAAATGCATAAAAAAAATTTCAAAAGCAACGAATACAGCCGCTTTTCATCCTCTTTATTTGTCAGTAAAAACAAGTTTCATTATTATTATTTGCATCAACAAAATGGTAGACACTAATATTAATTTAGAATGTTGCTTTTGCTGATTATGATACATAACGCAAGATGAATGCAGTTGTAATTGTTTTTATTATTTTATCAATCCATAAATATCCAGAACTGCCCTAAATTTTTATATAAGGTATATTTATTATCATCGGCGTAGACAAACATTGAGACTCCATTACCTTTGTCGTATCTGTCATGATTATATATAACATTATATGTAGATCGTAGAAGTCGAGTTGTTGAGCTTCGATTTCCTACCTAGCGCCTGTGGATTCATATGCTGAAGTTTTTTAAATACTTATTACACCAACACCTTAAATATTTTCATTGCATTTGACGTAGGTCACGGCATTTATATAAAAAAAAATAAACAGTAATACCAAAATATTGTAACTAATAATTATTATAGCCCTGTTTTACGCAGGTGATGTCAGCTTCGTAGCTTTGGTCAGCTTATAAATTATTAGGTGAAGTCGAGCATTATGCCTCCCGCATTGTGGAAAAAAAATATGGATTGCCTTTCTGATCCAGCCTTTTCTCAATACATTTAATCCACAATATATTTTTTCTCAAAATCCTTATATTCGGGTCATATAGAGAAAAGAGAATGTATAATTTTTTTCTGAAATTGAGTTTATTTTACCTAACTAAATATTTTGATGTCCTCTAAGCTAAAAGTGACTACGTCTGACAAAAAACCGCCATGGCGGTATTTACTGCTGTATAAATGGATTAAGTGCATTCCAAGTTTAATAAAATGCGTTAACTAAGTGACAAATGTTTATTATTTTTTTATGTGTCTTTTGGTGTTTTATTTTAATGAATAAAACGCTAAGAATTATAATCTCATAATTGCTAATACTTTTTTGCATTGTTTGTAGTTCAACTTTTATCTCAACACGTCTGCACCAAAACTAAAAGTGGCATCATCTCTGAAGTATTGTTTCTATTAATTGTTCATCACACATATCCGGCAAAAATAAAATACATCTAGTCTAGTATATTGAATTTTCAAACATAACAATTTGAAGTTTTCCTCAAATAATCCATTATATGTAAATTTTCACTTACAATTTTGTATAGATAGATGAATCTGACAACACATCCTTTAGGGCACTATTAATACCTATGAAATACTCCACTCACTGTTCAGAAAGTCTATGTTCAAGCTGCATGTTTTTCCTATAATAATTGTAGCTTTGTTTTCGTTGAAACACATTTTATTCTAATATACAATGGTAATTCATGCATCTCTCCTTCTCTAATGGTGTTTTACCAAAAACGTGGAAGAAGGCTATTGTTACACCTGTTTATAAAAAGGGCGACAAATTAGATCCAATCAATT
Organism: Neomicropteryx cornuta; assembly: GCA_020383195.1. Classification (NCBI taxonomy): domain Eukaryota; kingdom Metazoa; phylum Arthropoda; class Insecta; order Lepidoptera; family Micropterigidae; genus Neomicropteryx; species Neomicropteryx cornuta. The sequence goes on from JAHKQU010000014.1 coordinate 5,219,334, forward strand.
ACCGTCCCCATTAGCTTGACCAGTGGTAAGATAAGAAGTGGTAAGTCTGAAGTGGTAAGTCTGTAAGATAATGGAAAAAATAATTGTTGCGGAAATTCGTTCGTTCCTATCAGCTAATGATGTTATTCCAAACCAACAACACGGGTCTGTGCCACAAAGATCTACTATATCAAATCTCCTGATCAACCTTGACAACTCGACTAGTGAATTTGATAAGCATAACTGTATTGATATAATATACCTCGATTTTGAGAAGGCTTTCGATAGAGTGCCCATTCGTAGACTTTTGGCAAAAAATGAACATCTTGGCATCAGAGGAAACCTACTTCGATGGATACAGGCCTTCCTTACTGACCAGACAATGCAAGTGCGAATAAGTGATCAACTGTCTTCGGAACGCCAGTTATGTTTATTCTTTATTTAATAGACTTATATCTGTTTAAGTTCAACACCGAGTAGTTTTGCTGATGATACAAAGATTTTTTGTGACCCATTAGTCAGCTCCGGTCAACTCCAGGAGGACCTCAATAACATAATGAACCGGTTGCTGACCGTGAATATCGAAAAGTGTACAGTAAAAATAACCCAAAACTCTTATATATTACCTAAACGGAACTCAACTTAAACCTGTGACTTCACAAAAAGATCTCGGTGTCATTATATCAGCCGATATGAAATGGGAGACCCACATTGTAGCAATTGTGAAGAAAGCTAATTCCTTTGTATTTTTATAAAAAAATCTTTTAGAAACATGTCTCTTCAAGTAATACTGAAGATCAGTAAGACATGTGCGGCCTTTGCTTGAGTATGGGTATCAGATATGGAATCCATACTTTGTAAAAGACATACAGTTGCTGCAAGGAGTTCAAAGGAGATTCATAAAAATACCCACACAACTAAAACGCTTGGAATATGAAGAAAGGCTGTCTGTGTTAAAATTGACCTCATTACAGGAGCACCGTGATCGTGGTGATCTCATTGAGACTTACAAAGTGTTAACTGGACATTACAATTGTGCAAGCATTAAGGACATATTCATGTTTAACCAAAACACGCAACTTCGCGGCCATTCAATGAAGTTATCTAAATCTCCTTGTTCCACTAATCCTAGGAAGAATTTTATCTCCAAGAGTTGTGGATAATTGGAATCGGCTACCACAGGAAGTGGTGGAAGCTATAAGTGTAAACCAGTTCAAGAACCGCCTTCATAAATTTCTTGAATCTAGGCAAATCGCTAGTAAATGTGAATTAGATATGAGCATATCAGCTAAATAGCTGCTTGCTCAACAAACAGTAATAATAATAATTGATTATACCACCGCTTATTTACAACATAACATTGGGAGGTCCTAGCCTATTTCCATATTTAGCGCCTACTTAATATCGGGTTTAGCAACATCTTTTAATATTTTTTTTGAAAATTGACCCGAAAAATGACCTAAAAGTCGACCACAGTGTAATATATTCTACAAAGGTTATTCCGTATCATGCTTTTACCAGCTTTAAGCCAGCAGACAAAAGGCTCGCAGGATCTTTCAGTTTTATGGCAGTCCATTTTTGATGTCAAAAAACTACGAAAAATAAAATTCAGACCCCACACATCTGCGACCGGCGGTCTCTTCATTCACCACAATATTGTTTCTTTGTCCATTAATCTAGCCTATCTTCAGTGTAGGTACTTAGGACAGGACTCAGTTAAGCTTTAATTGTTCATTTTCACTCGCTTTTACGATGTTGCATAAAATAAGAAAAAAAATTAACGCAGATGAAAAAGCTGACCAAGCTCAATACTTTTTTTTTAAATAGGGTTTTCTAAAATAATATATTAATAGTTTTTACCTACAATTAGTATCGGTTATAATAACCACATGTGCATGATCCCAATTTTCACTATAGTTGAAATAAATTTTGTTCTAAGAATAAAAGAAACATGACTGGTTTTTACAATTGTAATAGAAAGCTTTAATACAGACTGTTTTGAGCTTGAACAATCGACTAAAAATTTCCCCATCCCCTAATTTTTGGAATATTTTCTCTTCCGAGGATGTGGCTCTCAGCACATAAAAGAAAAAAAGACAACTAGAACGACCAAACAAAAATAGCTGTTTTTAACATTTAAATCCATCAATGGATATGTTCCTTGACCGCATTTGGCTCAGTGTAAAGTTTTATGACGGACTAAACCAATGAACGAACGGTTTGGATTGCATCCTTTCAAAGTAACGTAAAGAGGTGTTAGTTTTCTTTTGATTTTTAGGTAAATAGTAAAAAAATATCCAGCTAACAAGATCGCTACCAAGACAAGCGTCTTCTACAAGAGGCTACTATAATGGTTCTATTGATTATTCATGTATGAGCAGCCAGCTTCAAGGGTTTGATTCCTTTTTAGAACGTACTCTGGACCAGGGTAAATGGCAAAACCAGTATACCATAAAAGCGGATTTTCAAGAAAACCGAAAAAAAAAATTTAATGAAGGATTTTCTTAAAAAAAGTCATTTTACTGTTTCAAAAACAAAAAAAATATTGTTTTATTTCTTTATTAACTTTAATTGACAATAAAATAAAAATCATGTGAAACGTAACTAAAAAAATATGAATATATATTTTATTTATTTCAAATATTTTTCCCATTTGTTTAATTACTTATAACAGACAGATGGTAGATAATTAATTTAGCAATGAGAAAATAAAAGTATCATATTAGTTTATTGCTAAATTGACAGTGCATCCATCTAAGTATGGTCAGTAGTCTAGATTAGCAGCGTACTAACACGATTATAGATAGGGCTGCGTTGTTTTTTAGATTAGTTACTTATGTTAACGCGAAAATTAAATGAAATAAGCAATAAGACCACATTTTTTTTTATTGAATTCTATTGAAACCCAGATTTTTAAACTGGTTTTACCAAACAATACTTGAATATCAAATCTATATGTAATGTCAATAGTGAAAAATAATAAAATTTAAGCTCAAACAGTATTGCTTGTAAGAGCATTCACTTCTGATATTAGAGTTCTCTGGTCCAATCGGAATAGCCTCGGTTTAAATCAAGCTACTCAACTACCCAAAGTAACCGCTTCAAGTGGTACGTTAACTGCACGAGGCACTCTCAATCACGAGTGAGTCACACAGAGACTAACATATATTAATAGACGTAAAATAGTTCTCAAGAACTGTTGAAAAAAAAAAATAAGAAAAAAGAATGATATACTATTTATACAAATGAGATTTTTTTGTTATTTGAAATACCAGTTTAAAATGAATATTTTATTTAAAACAATATTACAATATTTTTACATATTACAGAAGTACAGAATTTGAAATAAGGAAACCAGCATATATTTTCCAATTATAGCTTCTGACGCATATGTGTTATTTAGATTATGAAGCCTTATTAATGCTACATGTAGGTTTACACTTTGATAATGTTTTTTTGATCTTTAAGGCTTATTATGCGCCAACTCATTACTCTCGCGTGCTAGTGTGGTGGACTCACGCTTCTGACAATTTTAAGTAACCATTATCAAAAGCATTCCTATAATAGCTGATAAAATTGAAGAATTTAAAAAATTGAAAGAGAAGCATTTGATAACATACTCGTAAAATCGTAAGATTGAAATCCTACATGATAATTGTGACTTATGGATAAATGTAAAAATAGCTTATTTTTTTGCATTTGAACTACAATAGAATGAAATATGTCCTACTTCAAAAAACAAATAATATTTTTCCCTTAAAAAGCTGATAAAGGTAGCATCTAATTGAAATGCATATATCGTGTAGGTAAGCATTCATAACACAATAAAATCACACACAATGGAGGGCTCTGAGAGAGAAATTAAAAGAACCATAAACGAGAGAGTAAACATTCACTTCAGGGCGAAAGGTAACATTAATATAGGAAATTTTTCCAGTTTGTAATATGTATATATTTTATATAATGTCATATTATTAAAACAAAACGCTACACTTAATGGTACTTTTGGATATATAAAATTGATATTAATTATTTTTATATTTTTTGTTAAAATATCATCCTTTTCTTTTTTCATCTAATTAGATTGTTACATAATATTTGACAATATTTTGCACTAAAAAGAGTGAAAGTTAAAAATGCATTTTTATAAAACTCGGCGCTGGGTTTAAACCGACATCCTGCGCTCTCAAGTACAGGACCTCTTTAGTACTTTCATAAATATTTTGCTATCCAAAGTATTATCAACAAATTAATAAACTTCTAATTTTTTAAATATTGTCAGATTGTGTCATTTATCTTTTCAGGCGATTTTCCGTTATATATACATATAGGGTGTCCCGAGAACATTCTCGAAGACTTAATGGGGTGTATATGTTACCAATAACGAGTAAGAAATTATATAAAAATAATTCATTCCCAGTTTTATTATTTTTGTTGGTGTAAATTGCCTTTGGCGTCACGACACGAGATCGATATTCATAGCCTTGACTGCCGATCAATGACCTGGCGTCGTGAGCGAACTATCAGCAAGAACGGTTTAATATTATTATATTAAAGATTATAATTTTTTCTCATTATTTTGATCATTTAATGATATTTGAAATAACAGGGCCAATTATCTGGATTTTTATTGGGAATGATCTTGGGACATCATGTAAAATATATGCACATTATGTGCAAATCATTTAGATATAGTAAAATTGTATAATGTATTGCTTAAATACCGTTTTTAGTATATACAGATAGTCTCTGTAATCCGAACTCGGGAAATTCTAAGCAGTGCGTGAAATGGTGTAAATTAAATTTATTCCGAGCAGTGTGAGTGGCAGGGTACGGCGGTTTTACAACTATAAAATTATATAATGGCAATAAACCATTTGCAGTATGAAGCTACAAATGCGGCAATTGTAGCCTCATGATTCGTGACATTCGCATTTCGCACTAACTTAGTTGCGCAAAGAGATAAACAGATGTCACCCGTCAGTGTTCTATTTACGTTATAGGAAGGTCTCAGTTTTATAAATTGTCTGAACCAGCTTGCAATCTACACAGTCAAAGATGTGGATGCTATATCAAACTCTAACACTTTACGTTGAGTGTGTGGCCGAGAACTGCGTAGAACCCCACGAAATTATACTTTTGCTCCAACTACGTGTTAAAAGGTTATGAGAAACAAGCAAACCCACTGGCAAAAACCTTTTTGTTTTTTTTTTTCATAAAAATATGTAATGGAAAACTTATATACAGAAAGTAATATAAATAAAAAATTACATCATACCGTTTGTTCTGTTTTAATTTTGTATAGGATTCCAGTAATCCGAAGTTTCTTTAAACCGAACGAGCTTTGTTTTTAATATTAAATTGTTTATTTTAAATGACAAAATTACACAATTTGTTGCATAACTGACATATTTACAAATTAAAAGTAAGCTATGGCTGCACTTTCACCACAACTAAACACGTTTAGGTATTGAATGATATTAACAAGAATGTTTATGGATATATTTTAAATAACTTTGGATATAATAAGTAACCATTAAGTATTTATGAATTAATAAAGCTCTGAATGGTGTGATCGATAATGCTTCGCCCTAATTTAAATATTTGCCCCAGGTCATGAAAAATAATAAATTAAAGTATTAATGCATTAATTTCTAGTTAAACTTCCCTTATCAAATTACAACAAACAGCCATTAAAACAATGCAAAAAAATATGCTTGATAACAATAAGCACGGTTTTGGAATATCAATGTAATTGGTATCGACATTCCTGAGTTTTTTTAAATTAAGGTAAAAATTATACATGTTTCGGAGAACATCCGACAAGACCGAGAGCACAACCGAATCAGTGCAAACTCAACAACGTAAACCTGTTACATTGTTCGTTAAATAAATAATATGAAATAGAAGTTACCTAATATGATAGTTTGCTTATAAATGCATCATGATGGAACTAGCTATTAAAACTTCATCACAGGACACTTAACAAGGGTGTTTTCAGAGAGAGGCTCCTTTTCACGACGAAATCATTGTAAATAACTATGACGATACGATTTCGTTTAAATCGTAATTCGGCCGTCATTTTTCTCTCGAGTCTTCTTTCCTGTGTCGGTTGACAGGCACTGGGGGCTGAGTAGCATTCTCAATATTAGTTGTCCATTGCATACCTTCTCGTCCAATCCTTAGCATTTCGTATCGCCTCGCTTTCGTTTATTTTCCAAAGTTCCGCTACGTCGTTGGCGAGCGGATCTTCCGGATTGGGTGCCGACAGAAGCGCCTGGATTGAAAGCAGTACGGTGCGAATCTGCAAAGCCGGGCTCCATTTATCCTTTAATATATCGAGGCATATGCGGCCCAGGCGATCTATGTTTGGGTGATATATTTTTGTTATAAATCTAACCTTAGGAGCGGACATTGGATAGTCCTCAGGCAAAAATAACTCAAGTTTGAAGAGGCCGCCTTCGAAGGGAGAGTCTTCGGGACCCGTTACGATCACGTGAAAATAACGGGCGTTGTTTTCGCTGGGCACGGCGCTGATTCCCGGCACTGGTTCCTGCATCAATCTTTGAGTTTCTTTAATTATACGACGTGGTAGGGCTGCCATTTTAATAAGCGGTCTAAAGCCTTTGCACCGAGCCCGACTATCACCTGCTTTATGAAACGTACAGATACAGGTAGAACAAATTAACTAAAACTCAACAAACACGATTAAATTAAAATACTTCAATAAAATTTAAACAAACACTTTAGTTCCATCACTTAAAAAAATAAAGAATTCCACGCATTCCATGCGACAAAGAGACATATCTATCGGTCGGTTTTGTCCGATCCGATTGACTTTCTATAATCTATGGTTAGGTAGAGTTTGCACCATATCCATTTGTTTATGGTGCACAATAATTTTAATTATAAATAATATGTAATACCTATATATAAATATAATAATGCCTGCATTTTTTTGAGTAAATGTAATAATATTTTTTGTTATTATAAAAACGCAAAAAACAGTACCTAAACGAATTAATTAAATTAATGTTAAACGGTATTATTATGTTTAATATTAACTTTACAGTTAAACGTTAGTTAAAAAAATAACAAATAAATAAAGCTATGATTTGCCAATGAATCGTTATATGAAAATCTTGTTAGCGAAATAAAAATCTTTATAAAAATCAGGTAGTATTTGGAGAAATTTATACCTTCCATTTGTTTTTTAAATAAAACTAAACACATAGATTTTTTTAAAAAAATTAAGAATTTCTAATTAGTAATGGGTTGGCGACGTCTCCGAGCTTTTTCACTGTTTCAAAGGTGAATTATTATATTTTTTCTTGGTTTTTTAGTTAAAATTATATAAATTATAAGCGGCCGACTTCTGTAAGCATCTTTATTATGTTGGTCCTATGAACAATTAAGGAAATAAGTTGTTTCCAATTATGTGACGTGTTTGACCGTTAAAATTTTAAAAACGTCCGAAAATGTAAAATAAGATTATTATTTATCATTCTACTAAATAGACTGCACCTAAAATACAAAACAAAACATCTACAAACAGGTCCCACAATTTATGAGAGTATGTAAAAAGACCAATAAATGCATAAAATTTAGATAGGTTATTGACCTAAATATTTATTTAAATGTTGAAAATTTCATTCACCAGAAAGATTCACATAGCTTACATACACATTTGATCTCTAACGGCCACGATTTGTGTCGTCCTCCGAAGCACAGCGTGATTTGTACGCATTTTGTCTACAGCATTTGGCACCTATCTACTTTGCCAGGAGCTTCGTCCCTTGTTAAAAAGATGTCTTTTAAATGATATGATATTTCTGTAATAATGGCAAATTTCTTGACAAATTGTACGACACAATTCTTGCAATGGGTAGGTATAAAAAAAAAGGTTTTTTTTATTTATTTAAAAGCGTTGGTTATAAAGCCTAATCGATAAATGATTACGAAATCTACTAAAGAGTTCCTCGACTAAAGCTTTCTAAAAAAATATTATTGAATACGTGTTGAAAAAATTGGTGGTACCATCGTGTTACGGTTGAAAAAATCATAATAAAATCGGTAGTTGATTTCCCTTTAAAACTATAAAGAATAGAGTAAATAAATTTATATGAAAAAAGTTTGTTACATATTGTATTACTCGTTTAAATACATTGCACAATGAATTGGTTTCAAAACCAAGCTTTGTTTAACAAAAACGGTGACATCGTGAGTTCTTCGAAAATTATTTTTGATAACGACCTTTTAATATTTTTATTCAACGCGTTCAAGGTGGATAAAAATGACGTTGTTTATAACCTACTTCCTGATTTGTACAAAACATCAAAATCAAAAAATATTCCGATGGAAATTATTTACGTATCGATGGACAACAACGAGGAAGATATGGAAAAGTCTATATCTAAACATGGTGATTGGTATCACTTAAAATATCAAAGTGAACTGAGTTATAAATTAATGTATTTATTTAGCGTCAGTTCAATTCCTAAAATAATAATTGTGAAAGGAAATGGAAAAATGGTTACAACGAATGGAGTGAGCGATATTGAGCAATATGGAATCAACGCAATTCTCACTTGGATTTCTACTCCTAATGAGTTTAGAAGGCGACAAGAGGAAGAAGAAGAAGAGCGTGCCCATGCTAGGTATGACAACATACAAAATCCCATATTAATAACTGATATTATCAATAATTTACATCCAACAAAGACAAATAGCAGAATCAAGCCATCTGAACAATCATTCAAAATAATCAAACCGTCAAATGTCGAAATAGACAAATTTGAAACAGAATCAATCAGTGCTACTGATGAATTTACTAGCAATAAAATAACTATAATAGAACATAACATAAAAGACAGTAATTTTAAAACACAAGAAGACACAATAAAACAATTAAAAGTAAAATCTATAATAGAAAATGATCTTTATGAAACCTCAGAGCTTACAAGAATTCACTCTGAAGCAAAAAAAATATCAAACTCCGTAACAAATGTATCACAAATACTAGATATTAATCAAACTTTAAACTCTGAGACAAATAAATTATCAGCTATTGAAACGATTCAAGTCCAAATTCAAGACACTACTCATTTTGAATCCAGTAATTCTGATGATAAAATAGATTTAACATTGCGCCCAGTACCTGAGGTGAATTCGACAATAAAAGAAATACAAGATGAAAATGATCAGGATGAAATGGAAGAACTTGGAAAAATTCACTCTGTGAGAAATAAATTATCAGACCCTGGAACAAACGTTTCATTGATACAAGATTTCAATCCAACTTCAACAGAAGAACCGCTAGAAAAAACTTTCGCATCGGCTGTAACCGTAATGGAAAGTTCCATTGATGGTATTGGGTTGGAATCAGATATTCTTAACAACGGAATGTAATCGATTAGAATATAGAAAGCTGACCATTTTGTGATTTATTTGTTTTTGTTATTAGTTTAGAATAAATAACTTACTACCTAAATATTTAGGCGTTTTCCTAATGATTTTATATATATATTAAAAAAAAGTTATACTATACATAGTTATACTATAATCACATATTTTTTTGAAAACGAAAACGGTAACGGTAGGACGGAATACTGACTTCTTAGTACAAACAGGAAGTTAAAGGGACAGAAATTTAAACGATTAACAATATTATTAGCATACTGTCAGCCGTAAATTGCCTACTGTATTAAAAAATAAACCGATCGTCATTCTCTTACTGTTCTGTCCCAATTACTGGTTTTTATGTTTACTGTGTTGTCTCGGCAACGAAGTTCACACGAAGTCATTTACGGACCTAGCTCACTGTGCTGCGCTTTAAAGTAAAAAAACTACCTTTCTAACTTAATATCCTGTACCCCCCCCCCCCCCTGTACCTGTGTAGGTAGACATTGACCGTCGAAAGAATCGTTAATATCGCTCGTTGATTGGACGCCGCACCCTAAAGCTTTTTCAAATGAGGCGACACTCCCTATCCGCCCGCCCTACGGTTCTAATCCAGCTTTATTAACCCTGAGACGCTGATTCTTACTTGTATGGAAGAATGTGAAGCACATTATTCCGTTTTGATTAAAATATCATCATACATGTATTCTTTTGATGAAAAAGATATGATTTTAATCTACTAGGTAATTTCTGAATTCTGAAGTCAAGTCAAAGTTTATACAATTTTTACAATAATTTTGTCATAAGGACTATTAATAACCATGGTATTATTATGTTACTATTTTTTTAATTTAAGAATCATGTTTAATTACTGTATTTTTACCAAATAGAAAAAAATTAAATTCAAAAAATAAAATTAACTTAATATTTATAACCAGTAAAACTATGGTTTGAGCATTCTCTAATTTAGACTAGCGTTTTATTTATTTGTTCAAAAGTATGCCTAATTAGTATGCTATATATGGGTTGTTTATCAAATAATTTGGAATGTACATTTTTCTCAAGCATTAAATTTGCAATGTTTGTATGTCAGCTTAGGTCAAATTTTGCAAACTGAATTGGAACAACTTCTTCTTATCCTACGGACTTGAAATTAGACATGTTTGTTCAGTTTCTAGAATATTTTTATGGTTAGCATGACCTGATTTACACCTAGGAATGACTCCAGGCGAAGAAACTCCTCGACGATCAACAATAAAGACACGAAATTTTGTATACGCATTCAAGCATTGTTAAAATCATCGTATAAAATCTGTTGTTTTTTAATCGTACATATCCGACGAGAGGCAAAGAATATTTATTGAACCTTCTAAAACACAAGCTTTCTAATTTTAGAGGTTCCTATAAATTCGCCCCCTCATGCGTCATTTAAAGCCAATTGACGAAAGTGGTTATTGCAATTATAAACGAGTTCCTATTATTCTATTTTTTTCTTTTGACACTATATATTTTTATATTTTAATTTAAATCATTCCCTATTACTATTACTGTATTTAAACTTTTGAATTGAATTTATGCCTCAATAAATGATAATGAACTTGAACTTGAAATTTTGTGGCCATTCATTTTTTGTATCAATTTGAAAGTGGTTGGTGTAAAATAGCTTTTATTTTCCATATAGGTGTTTATTAGTTTCTTGTCAACATTTTTTTGTTTCGCTTAATAGATATTTTTACGTTCTTAAACATTTAATTTGGATTCACACCCGCTCCAGGGTTAATAATAATATTGACCTCCACTCGACCTCTGGTCAGTCACTTTCATCAGAACACACCCATTTATTCTTCCTTCAGTCGATGATAACCTAACCTAACCGTTCAACGTACGCGCTAATTCGAGAGGACCAACAAGACATTTTGTTTGGCGACTAAACGGCTTTTCTACTGCAATTTATGTGATATTAATAAGGTTTTTTTTTAATATTTAAATAATCTTATATGCAACTTATCCGAGGATGGGTAATAAAATCGTAACTTTCACGGAACAGCAGCTTGAAAATTATCAGGTAAGGAATGAGTACCTACATAATTTATGTTTAAATAAATTTGTTGCGTATAAAAAAAATACGGCTTTTACGAAGTTTTTTCTGAAAACTGGGTTCTTTTAAAACCGTTGGCTACGTCCCAATATTACGCTGTAATTTTTTATGAAATAATAATTTCCGTAAACCGTTAAGTGCCGATATCGTTGATCGATTTGAGCATTTCGAAGTTTTTTAACCTTGGCATATTATACCTACTATTTTACTCTTGAAAAATGATGCACTATTCGTTCTGTTAAATGCACTCACCCATTTAATTTTAACTTTTAACTCCTCTGAATAATTTTTACGCGTTTTTAACGCCCAAGTCGGCATTTTGAGACGTAGATGATGGTTAATTATCCATCATCTACGTCTCAAATTAATTAATTAATTATCCGGCATATTTCCAAAAATAAATTTTGAATTGAGAGTTGACTTTTTTTAACATCAGCCAATTTTGCCTTAACTGTCGTGCGTCACGTTCGAAGGGAAATGCCGCGTCTATAAAGCTTAATACGTCAATGGACTAGAGTATATTTAATGGCTGCCTTTGGATTCATTTTTAAATAGCTTAAAGTATATAGATATTAAACTGATGCCGCGATTATCAAGTGTTTTCTTAGAGTATGGAACGCACGTTTTTTTATGCACTAGCTTTAGAATAAAACTTTGCTTAAAAATGAATCGTTAAACATAGTATAAGGCAAGTTTTAGAAGCACAAACCAAATAAAAATGAGAATGATGACAAAGAATCTCTTTGTGAAAATATGGATTGAGTGGATAGACTACACGGCCGCGTTACTTTGTTGGGCTTAAGATAAACAGAAGCCATATATACCTCTAGCCTGAAGAAAGATGGTATCTCTTTTCACAGGTAATCACATCTTTGAGTAAAAAGCATTTAAAGACTTTATTTCGTTGTAAATATTTAGTGACTGCCATATTGTTTATAGTGAGGAAAATATATAATTTTAATCGATTTCTTAAAGATATATTTAAGGGCTACCTTTGAGTTATAAATACAAAAGTGACAAGGTTCACATATTTTTTTAGTATTATAGCAAAGTTATGCTATAGTGACATTTAAATTATTGATGTTTATTACCAGATTTTTTTATTAATTTATTGAGGCAGGCGAGACGCCGGCCGGCAGCATGTACTCAGGGATGACGATAGATTTACTACTGAGCATTATCAAACTAAATTAGCAATTTAAATTTGGTAGCTATAATAAAGTATGAAAACCTAAATACCTATATACAGTTATATATAAAAACCTATATACAGTTTGTTTTGACCACCCAACTAGTAATTAAGGTTAATAGGTACAATTCTTTCATGGGTTTCACAAATACTTAATTATAATAAATATTTTTTTATAATAATGGTAAGAAGTATTTATTTTTTATTAAAAGGACTGCACGTTTTTCACTAGGAAGGAAATATTGAGGTGAGATTTTCTAAAGACTCCAAACTATAATACCTATATTCCTTTAGTTTAGTAGTTAATTTAAATATATATATATGTATATATTTGTTGGTTTTATACACGGATATAAGAAGGCTTTATCAAAGCATGCGATGCGAGTCTGTAGGTGCGAATCTAGCTGCGTACAGGTGCAAATTGCACCCTCTGCTTTGATTGGTTCAGAAACGTTTGCCATACGCCTTTTAGCGGCTAGGATGGCTTCGACGCTAAATCTGCATAGTGCCTTTTTATATGATGTCTGTGATTTTATAAAATATTTTAATTTGGGCGAATTGATTTAGGTGCAACATACGTTGGATTTTAAGCCACTTTGAAAAATAATAAATATATACAGTTTACAACAGAATTGAATTATTATTATAAAATTGAATGAATTATTTAGCAACATTGAAAAGGAAAATGACAACAAAAATAATAAACAATTCAAGTTTTATTATTTTTCAATTCAAGAATAGAGTTTTTCAGTCCAACTTAATCGTAGTTTATTGCCTAGTCATACCTTTTTAGTGTAAGTTTGATGATTATTCAGATAATCGTTTTTTTGTACCAAATGTATTGATTTGACCTATTATAATTAATTTAGATAAAACACCTTACTGTTTTACAGAAAGAATAAATTTAGATTTCGTTTGAAACTTCAATGTTATTTATCACCATGCTGTCTTATTATTAATTATCGGTTGGCGTATGAAATTAATGTATCGATATAATATAAATCACGGAGAACGTGCAAGCTTGCAATAAATTCAGGTCCCTTATGTGAGATATTAATTTGCAGGGTATTCAAGCGATACAGGGCAATGAATCCCGAGCTGGTGCCCAAACAAATGACAGGGGACCAGCCTCATAAGTTGACCGTGCCAGTAAAGTATATTGAAACTATATCAGAACTTAAGGTAAGAATGGTTCGAACCTTTTTACGAATGCAGATTTTGCTTCAAAACGATGAAAAAAAAAGAGTATACTTACAAACAAATCGCAACAAATAACATCACAGTTTGAGCATCTGTATTTAGCATAGTGGCGAATTTCAAAAAAAAAAAATCAATGTGCAATGACTATTTTTTAGAGAAATGAAATTGCACTGTTCAGCGCGCCGCGATGACTACGCGAGAATGAGGAGTGCGAGAGAGAGCAAGAAGTGTACCCACTCGACGCAAAGTGGCGTACTTGGCGTGGTGCGTTTTTCACCCTCCTCACCTTTCACCCTTATCTATAAGTTTTAAAAGATCCTTGGTTAAACTACACTGGGAGCAACGAATAGTCGCGGACTGCCTCGCAGCACATCTATAAACTAAACGGTAAACTAACGTCATGGCATAACATGCATCTAGCAAAATTGATAGAAAAATTCCCAAACTAATGTTTAATATTTTGTTTCATTTAAAACCGTAAATATAACTATTTTTATAGTACGGGCATAATTTATATTTAAATTATTCCAATATAAAAATATTCTTTACATAATAATAGATAAAATCAACTAAAATATTAATTATTCGGTAATTATTAGCCACTTCTCCAAATTACGCTTGCTTCTTTTTTATTAATGATATTTTAAATATTATGTTATTTTAACTTAATGTTATTTTATTTTTGTTGTTGATATTTATTTGTCTTGTATTCTTTTTTTGCTTTATCTTTTTCTTTTATTTGTAACTTAAATAAAAGAAATATATGGTAAATATTTCCTTTCAAACTGACACTTACAGCTGTGGTCATGAAATGTGATTGCCAGTAATAAAACTGGGGAAATTAAGAAATGGGAATATTGCAATAAACATTATATAAATTTACGGAATAATGATTATTATAATACAATAATTAATATAAAAATGTAATTTATGCGGTGACATCGAAACAATGTACTATAAATAAACCTTCATAAAATTAAAATATGTTGTGTAAAAAAATAACGTAGTCTTACCACAACAAAATAGATATAAGTAGGATATGCCAAACTCAAGTCAATAAAATCATTATATATGATGTAATTGTATATAACGCGAGCGAAGACAGATAAAGTATTGGGCCAAAATTGGAAAAATATTCAAAAGAAACACATAATATTTAACTCCGCGTGCCAAACAACCTGGGTCAAACATGTTTGCAGACAAACAATATAACATCGTTAGTTTTGAAATTATTAAACAAAACGAATTAAATATCGAAAATAAAAAACAAACGGCTATAGGGTTTACATTTTAGTGGTTCATACATAGTATTCTATTTTCTATGCGAATAAATATATATACATATCTATATATATATATATATAGTATTATTGATGTTTAATAATATTTCAGGAGAATCCGTTTAGAAGGCGCATATGTGAGGTATTTTCTCGGGATGGCTCAGGCGACCTGACCTTCGACGACTTCTTGGATTTGATGTCTGTCTTCAGCGAGGCTGCCCCGAGGGATGTAAAGGCTCTGTAAGTGTTATAGCAACTTTTTGCCACCACCCTCATCATTTTATCCTACTTTTTACTCTAAGAAAATACTACGCTTTCTTCGTACAATATTGAAGCTAGCGTATGGTGCAATGATTATCCGAGGCCTAATTCGAGGTGCGTTAGTGTTTTACTCTGCATGATTTCAATTTTTTAGGTTTTTTCAATTGACTGATTACACCAGTAAAAAAAGAAATAAGTAACACTATTTAGTACCTAAAAACACCTATATACATCTAAAGTATGTTATTTAAGTTTATTATATTTTTCTCTTCACCTTCTTTTGTATCCTCGATATATATACTTTTTATATTATTTTAATTCTATATTTGTTCTCAATTTAATAATTTCTTATTTTCTGAAAAAAAAAATCTAATCTAGAACGGTAAAGCGTCTTTAATGCATTAGGGAAAGAACTCTAATTCGCATGAGTGTAACTTAACACTCTGAACCCAGTTGGTGTGACAAAACACGGATGGCGGCCGCAAGATTGACTGACGGTGGACACTTCGCTGTAATGTGTTCGCCGTCAGATATCTTGGCCAGTCTTCCATCCGCTCTGTCAACTCTGGAGATTGTCAACCCTGGTTATGTTTCGCAACACTTATACCATTGCATAATTGCCATAGACCGACGTCGCGGGATCTAAATTGGGAAAACATTTTTTTCGCATTTAAATAAAACACATTGCCAAAAATCAATTTCCAAAAATGAACACCATCTGCAGACTGAGATGCATTTTTAATTGCAACGTTGCGTTTACGATTTGCAATGGTTCAAGAGTGCTTCCTACCCCAGCTGTGTTGCAATGTTTCTTTAAAATGCCAACATATGCACGTTTATTCGGGATATATCCAAATAAGTTGTTAAAATAAGGACCATTTTAAATTTTTAAGAAGAACTTTGATGCACAATCACAAAATATGCAAAAATTTACAGATTTCTTTACCTAATAATATAATGATACATTTTCTTGTAATCGGCTTCAGCGAGGCCGCTTACAATTTTAATCTGTGACGTAGTTTCTCAGCCGAACTAAACTGTATCCATGAATTAGTCGACAGAGTACTGCTAATTAAAAATCTACGATTACTTCTCAAGCTCATATAAAGTACTTGCGCGTACGATTTCCTTTTTTATAAATCATAGCATAGTATATTTTATAAAAATTAAAATTAGAATCAACATGTCAAATCTAGTTTTTATGGTACATGATGGCAATTATATTGAATCATAAAAGAATTAAAAAAACTGATATAAATATATATTCAATTTTTTTAGTGTCATACCGTTATTTCGTGTTGATTTTAGTCGTGCGATTAATTAAAGAAAGCAATAATAGTATGAATACCAATTTTACATAATATGTGTTTATAATAGATTGCATATCTCAAGATTAGTGTACTATTTTAACTTAAAAAAAATATATTTTATTAACAATTCATTTTTAATAAATTAGTGTAAAGTCTCAATAACAATATTAATTAAATTGCCTACAAATGATAATCATATTAATGATCTCGATTTCCGAGATAATGAACCACTTATTTTGGGTTTGCGTACGAGACGTTCATTCGCGTCATTCATTATAATAAAATTAATTACTCTGCTTATACCAAACGATATCTAAGCAATAAATATACGTAAATAAATATGTATGTGTTTATGTATAAGATAATAATGAACAGTGATAATTGTACAGCGAGGGCGATCTAATTCTACTAAAAAAAAGTTAGTTCAATTATAGTAGAAATAACATAAGTACGTCGTGCTTTTCGTCGTATTTATAGAATGCAAATAATTAATAAAATAAAATCAAATTCCTTTAGAAAATAGTTCCTTTGGCCATAGTTCTGTTAACCAAAGTAAAAGTAACATAGAGAGTATTTACTTGTAATAATACGGCCGCTTAGACAGGGCTGTCAATAATATGGAACTCCCCACTAAAAATATATGTTTTAATTTTCTCCTCAATTATGTCGTGTAATAAAGTCAAATATAATAATATTTCCTACTAAGTTTTTATATCTTTATGTGTCATATAGGGTTATTTTGTTTTGTTTTAATAACATTTGAATTGCTGATTATTAAAAGGGGTATATGTTACACTTTTGACCAAATTAACTTTTTTGCGAATTTTGGTTCTTGAACGGTAGCCCCATCGATTGGTGTAAAAGGATCGATTGGTCATACATCGTAAGTGGCTTATTTGTGAGCTTAAAAAATCGGTTGATTATTAAAAGGGAGTTATGTCGCTCACTTAGCTTCCTTTTAATAATCAACTGAAGTGCGGAGCATACATTCAAAATAAGGTCAGGGACAGAACCTATTAAACAGCCTCAACGGAAAGCATACCCTGAAGGTCATGTGGCCATAAACCCTAAGAAAATCGAGGACCTGAAGGCAGTACTCAAATATATTCCTGTGGAACACTTGGATTTCTACAACGAAATAACAGAGTGGCTGACGGTAGATGATGTCGACATAGAGGTAGAAATAAGAGATTAAAACCTTAACCTAAGTTAAACACACATAAAATATAGACTAAGAATAATGTAAACCTAAATCTAAGCTAAATCACATCTGTAAAAGAAATATATAAATCTGAGATCAAAGAAATGTAACTAAAACAATAAATGCTTACTAAAAATTTAGTTTTTTTAATTGAAATGCCAAATATTATTGATTTTAATATAATTTCTAAGTTTTAATCATCATTAAGTACCTAATACTGGTGGGTTTGACCAGTTTAGAAGTCAAATTTCCTGTTAATTATTAAAAGGGAGCTATGTTACGGAATTTGTTTTATTTTTATTAAAAAAGTTATTAGAAATAAAAAAAAATATAAAACAAAAACAAATCAGCAAACACACTAAGTTTGTCATAAATGCATAAATTTGTAATATATGTGATTATATTAGAAATGATTCAGTTTTTTTTTAATATCTCGCAAAGTTGAAAATGTAACATAGCTCCTTTTTAATAATCAGCAATTCATTTGTTTGCTGGCACAGCCAGTCTGACATCTGCTCAGTTAGAACAAGCACCCAGGAAGAGCATACGCTATTATCTAATACCTCTACATGCTGCTATTCTTGAATTAATTGAATTGAGATCATTGAACTGGCACCAACCGTAACTCCTAAAAGTTGTGCCCCAGACGCAAAACATAACCCCGTTAAATTAATAGGTCCCTTAAACTCTGTTATTAATCCCCGGCATCGTCTCCCATTCCTGAAAAGTTCATGTGCTGAAAAATAAGGACCGGCCTAAAAATAAACAAAATGCCAAGTGAAACAATTAAAATGTGATATTCATTAGAGTTATTAGGGTAAAGTACTAGAAAGTTTTAATGACGCTTGCGCTGTAACCTTTGGCTTCTCAATGTGTTTGAAGAATAAGTAAATATTGCATAACCTAAAAAACGATATATCCTTAGATCTACTCCATTTTTATTTTCTGATTTGACCGTGTTCATTTTTAGTTTCATTTATAAAATGCTTTAATACGCATTTTATTGTATTCATAAAAAAAGACAAATTGAAAAAAAACCTTTTACAAAGTTTCCTAGAAACTGGTATAGTACCAATACCAGTAGTACCCTTTATTTTTCCTAATGATGTATCTTAAAGCTAGAATACATTCATCTTTATGCTAATGCCTGTGTAGATAATGTACCTTTTGCAATAAGCGATATAGGCCAACTGGCTTAGTTAAGAACGCCAATGATCACGATTTGGTTAAATGCAGCGAAAACAAAACTCTGTCTGCAAATATAAAATATTTGATCCCATGGCATTGTCTCCAGTTACGCGTTCCGCATTTACGACTTGGATAACGACTTGTACATTGGCCCAGAAGATTTGAGTGCTGCTTTGAAACTGCTAACAAGAGGAGAACTGACACCATCTGAAGTCAATCAAATTGTCGATAAGGTGAGTTTTTTTTTGTTGTGTGATTCACAGTATTTATTTAAATTGTTATATTTTTATTGGGGAGCTAAGCTTCCATGCGATGATTCCAATGGCGAAATGTACCCATACGTACTCGTATATCTTTGTAATTAGTTATCCGATTTTCGAAATTTTTAGTAATTAAAAAAATAATTTTAACTAAATTGGGGTACGACAAACGACTACGGCGAAATAGTCTTTTTCATCGTTATTGCCTTCCTTATTACAAATTTTAGAAAACTTCAAGTTTAATGTGTTACAACTGCTGATTAGAATATGCTAAATTAATAGAATAAATCTTTTGAAGCACAAATATATTTTTTACACAGGTGTGCTAATTCCCTCTTAGGGTGTTATCAGGAAACAGAGGTTAACATTAATTATAAGGAAGAAAATTGATTGAGCAATAGTGGAGTGATAACTTATTATATATTTTTTTTAATTTCTTGAAGTTTATGTTTTACCCCACCTATTAAAATACCTAAATATATCTTTTTTTTTTTCTAAATATTATTTCACTACAATTCTTCTACTACCACTTTTAGAAACTGCAGTAGTAGTTTTAGTATAAAAACAAATATATTATTAGGCAACGACAAATAAACTTTTTTTCCCTTACATATAAATTAAGTAGATTTTTATATTTTACTTATAAAAATAGGATAAAAGTAATCATTACACCCTTAATATTTATATTAAGCAGCATATACACATGTATCTGTAGATTTTTTTTAAATGAATTAAATAAATATGTTCAAGATGAAACTGATAAATTCCCAGCGATTTAAAGCAGAAACCTGTAATGCCTCTGGAGTCCAGGTAATTTTCACACTAACACATTATTTCGTGCCAATAAAAAGTTTTCAAAAAGATTTTTTGTGAGATTTAGTTGAAAACCTAATTAAAAAACGTTTAAAGTCTAAAAAAGTTTAGTCTAAAGCGAGAAAAGAATGTGAAACACTACTCTTAAATATTCCTACATAGACTTATTATATAGTAATATATATTTTGCACAATTATTAAAATTTAACACTTTATAATATAATTATTTCATGAGCATTACAACCTAGCAAAACAATATACTTACGTAATACTATTTATGTAATATATACACTAATTATCAAAATAAAATAAAAATATTAAACAATATGTATATATAGTAAAGCAAACGTGTAAAAAAATTGAAACAGGTAGGTATCACCTCAGAACAGACCTTGTCTAGTGGGGTGATAAAATCCACACCACATATCTATTTTACTTGTATGAGATAGTTTTAGATTGCTTTGTATAGTTAATAACCAGATATATTAATTGTTTTATGCTATTTCACATGTATGGTTTTGGATCGAATAAATAAAAAAAATAAAAATAAAATATGTATGTTTGAACTGCGCAATGTATATTAAAATATTGTCAAAATTTATTGGGAACCTAATAAATATTGTCAATTCTTTATTCATTTAATCATGTGGGTTTAATCATGTGGGTGGGCAAAGCCAGTTTTTTTTAATGGGTCAGTGCAATAGTCAACGATGCAAATAGGATTAAATTTTGTAATTAAAATTGTTTTTCATTCAACAAACATTGGAAAACCATTTTAGTGGTTTTTGATGAAATTATTGTAAAAACCTAATTTAAAATGAATTCAACTCCTTGTTAGGTTCTGGAGGAAGCCGACGTCGACGGGGATGGCCGCCTCTCCTTCATGGACTTTGAGCATGTTGTCACCCGAGCACCAGAATTTCTTTCTACATTTCATATAAGAATATAATAATTATAAGAATGTTTTTTTTTTTGCGAAATCTAATAATAAATTTATTTTAGTCTTTTTAAATAAATAAACAATTTCAATTAATGAATGTTTGTTTATTGCCATCAATAATATATTTAATATTGAAATTTTATTGTACCTATACTATAAATAATTCACACGAAGACTCTTCAAAATGCGATCAATGCAGTAGAAATTTATAGAAATATGATATTTTTATTCAAGTCTTTGTAACATATTAAGAAACATTTAATTCAAGACAAACGAGAATTTGTCAAACCTATCATTATCTTACACATACAAAATGTATCGGATGGAAATTTTCCGTTAAACGCAATAAAATTGAACATTTTTCCGCATCGAAGTCGATCGCTAACGACGAATATCTATAACATCAACAACATTATACATAATTATATCGATATCTTTCTTTGCTCGGCAGACACTTTACTTATTCTAATAATGATTTCAATAACGACAACAAACTATGTATACATATGTCTATAGATTAGAAGTTATAGAAGGAAACGAGCACTGTCCTTTCGACTATAGCAGATATTCGTTTCGTAGGCACTAAGAGAGTAGAATCACAGATCGACAATTAAGTAAAGCTTATCCTAAGGTTCAGTAGAGATAGTGGCTGGATGGGGCGGCCATAGGGGCGGGGGCCGCGCGGGCGTAGCGGGGGTGAAAAGCGCCCAGGGCGGCCTCGTTAGTGGAGGAGGGCCGCTCCATCTGGCGGTTGGGCCCCAAATGGCGAAGGGCCGTCCTGGCGCAGGGCGCACACGCCGCCGCCAAGGCCTGGTGGTTAAGGGCCCAGTAGAGGGCCGGGTTCAGGGCCGAGTGCGCGTGGCCGAGCAGTAAGCTGTAGCGCAGCGCGTGCGAAGCGGCGTTCGCGACCACGAGACCCGCGTGGGGCAGCCAGCAGCAGGCGAACAGGGCGGACACGCCCACCAGCACGTTGCCGAGAGTCCGCCGCGCGCGCAGCGTCGACGTCTGCGGCTGCGGCCCGAGCAGACTCGGAGCGGAAGGCTGCTGACTCCTCGGCGACCTGCGAGGACCGGCGGAGTGCTGTCTCCGAGCGTCTCCCAAGCCGGCCACGATGATCACGTGCGTCGGCCGGCGCATCAGGGGCACCGGCAGCGGCAATTCCCCGTGCGCCGCCCGCGCCGTCAGCGACAGCGCGCAGAGACGCGCGCGCACGCTCAGGTGGCACGCGAAGGTCACGACGACGGGAAGTGCGTATGCGAGGACTGCGTGACCCGTGCTGAGAGCTTCTTCCGCCAACTGGCTCATGGGCATGCATTGGAGTGGTGTCGCGGCCGCCGCGATCGCTCCTCCCAGCCAGGCCAAAACTGCTCCCAGTATGGGCCTCGCTGCGAGACCCTGTAGGAGTACTGGCCGTTGTACGGTCGCATATCGTTCCACTGACAACATCATTAGTGACATTGTGCTTGATGACACCGGAAAGGCCTGAAAATATTGTAAAGAAAATTCTTTCTTAAAATCTTTTATTATGACTAGCATTTGGGTCTTCTAGGAAGAGCATATTGTGATATTAGGATTATGCAAAAATCTAAGTCATTACATGTGTTGTTTGCCTTAATTCCCTACAATACCTATGAAATATAAAATTTAATGCTAGTAACAGTTAAAAAAAATACACCGTTAATTACCAATAACAAAAATGTATATTTTCTATTATAAAAACTATCAGTATTTAGAAATCAAGATGAATTAATAAATAAACAAGTAAAAAAATGATGGGAGTGTAGATGATGTGAAAGTGAATGTTGAAAAGGAATCCCTAAGGGTGATTTTGCAGCTTATATTTGCCTATAGGCACCCTACAGCCAGGCCAGGTAACTCAGGCGTTTCCATAAAGGCAACACTCTCATTGAATCTTTATGTTGGTGCCGCTAGTGTATTCAAACATAAATTATGTTCGTGTAATCTTGGTTATGTCAATTAAAATTAGGGTTAAGGTTTTTAATATAGCCACCTTACTTATTAATATCGGCTGATACCATGTATAAATTATTCAGCAATCAGGAATCTCATCGTGGTAAGCAAATTCAGTCCATATGAATCTAACCTGCATAAGTCAGCGTTTGGTACCAGTGCAATTTTTGTTATCTGTCTTCTTAGAAAGCTTTGTGTGTACTTATTTGGAGAGTAAGTATGAGAAATATTAATATAAAACAAATAAATATATTATGCAATAAACACAATTATAAGCATAAACAAATGCTTCGAACCTTAGCGTAAGCGTATAAGCCACAATGTGTCCTTTTGTCGCTGAGGGACGTAGCAGTGAGGGGAGCGCTGAGGGCGCAGACGAGCAGGTCGGCCGCGCACAGGCCGAGGAGTAGCGGGCTTCGGAACCTCGCCGCACCAGCTGACACCAGCGCCAGCACCAGGCTTGCGTTGCCTGACGAACAAATTTATACCCTCATATTAGTCTGCACACCTACCTATACCTACACAACCGTACGTGTCGCTCCTTCTTAGCCGTTTTAGCAGATTGATATATTAAAGAAATTATCAGTTACTTATGAATTAAGCCAACTCGGTCCAGTAGCTCGGCCGAGTATGCAAGAAATACAGCAATACTTGATTGAAAAGATAACGTCATAGAGGAACGGTAGAGGGAAGAGAAGAGGAGGGGGTGGTTACTTAAGGTCAAACAAGTATTGCTCTCTCTCTCTCTCTCTCGCACAATCGATCGAGTTAGTTCCCCATACAACTCCAAATTTTAAACACTCGGCCGAGCTACTGGACCGAGTCTGCTTGATTCGTACACGTATATTCTACTAAGTTACTCAAATTAATAACTATAGCAATACAGTAAAATAATAATAATAAATGGACAGTTATAATTATAAAATTTAAAACCATTGCACTGAGACGATAAAATACAATAATGTGGTCCTAATTACATTCTGTGGGTATATAAAGTCTTTTATTCTTTTAAAATCTCAAACCAAGCTCTCACAAAAATTGAAAGGCTTTCACAAAAATCTTAAATTATTTGTACTTAAACTATCACATATTTTTTTGTCTCGAAAGTATTTTTTTTTTGTGTTTTTTGTAAAACATAGTTACTTGTAGGATAAATTTACACGTTTTTTTTATTGTGTTCGTAATCGTCAGAACAAGGTTCGTATGAAAGAAAATTTTGGGAAAATCCACCGGAATAGTTGGAGAATAAAAAAAGATGATTCTGTATGGTATT
This sequence comes from Neomicropteryx cornuta, assembly GCA_020383195.1. NCBI lineage: Eukaryota > Metazoa > Arthropoda > Insecta > Lepidoptera > Micropterigidae > Neomicropteryx > Neomicropteryx cornuta. The sequence continues at coordinate 5,243,696 of JAHKQU010000014.1, forward strand.
TTTATATGGGATTTCGTATGTTTTCGTTTCGAAATGGCTTTTGTAATGTGATGATACATGTGGCAATTGATTTTTATTTATATAGATCTACAAAATATTTTAGGCCTTCGGCGTTGCTAAATAGCCCGCTCGGGCCCCATCCAGCCACTAGGATGGTAGTATATACGAGATGTACTACCCATATTTGAAGTATGTACAGATATACAAAGCCTAGGAGCGAGTGTCGAGCTCAATGAACATCAAAAAGTCGTAAGCGACTAATCTATGTTCAGACGCGCTCGCCCTTATCGGTGAGTGATATTAAAATTTAAGCTCGTAACTGTACTTGACCTGAATCATGGCTGATTCAACTGATTTCAACAAAACTATTTCACGCCAGTCTTATACAAAATGAATTTGTTACATATTACGCATTAATCTATTTATACACGACAAGTAAATATATTTACGGTTAATTTTTAAACATTATTATTTTCATAGGCTTAAACGTTAATTGGCCTTATTATTAATTCCTTGTATTTTTTGTATTGCTACTATTTCCCTGTATGCTTACCTGTTAAATAAATAAATGACAATAATAACTAACCGACTATCCCGATGAGCATGATGACGGCGTAGAGGCAGACGATGGCCGTGACGTGGTCCTGGTCGGCCAGGTCCTCTTCGGGATCTTCAGAGGGCTCCCCGGCCAGGCTTACGTTCCACGAGGCCATCGCGATCGCCGAGACCGACCATGACCTGCCCCAACGCGCGCACCACCATGACCGTTGACCTGAAACAGAGCATATGCACCTTAAGCAAAATGCACATTTGGAAGGAATTATTTATTAACAGAATTATACAGGGTGTATGGGTAGGTCTATGCAAATCTTTTATGAGCTGATTGAAGACGTAATTAAGAACATATTTAGCCATACTTACCTCGGTACAGAGTTTTACGGTTTAGGAGATATTTACGACTTTGAACTTATTTAAAATAATGTCGAAAACAAGTAGTTATACGCCAATTACACAATAATGAAAAATGCTATATTTGAAAATAGATATTTTTCTATTAATTTAATATGTATTTATTCTATATGATAACAAATATCTAAATATGAAGTAAACAATAATAATGACATATTATTATACCAAAAAGTTTTAGTATCGTGGGAAGTTATGAGTTTTCAGGTAGATTTAGAAAAAAAATACAGCATCCTAGGTTGGTCAAAAACTTTTGCAACTTGTATTCTTTCGAACAGTACAAACCACAGGGTACCTAGAAAAATCTTGAAATTTTAATCACATGGCATACAAGTATAATTCCAAGCTTATTATGCAATTGTTATAAATATAAAGAGTCATGAAATGAGTGTGTGAGAGAAGTGCGAGTTGTGAGATAAGTGAGCGTGTGAATGAAGTGGAACAGAAAGTGGAATTAAACTAATATATTTAATGATTTCAGAAAGAAAAGGTTGCATTATACGATGGGATGGTTCTAAAAAAACACAGACGGCCTTAATAAATTGGTTACGGCTAAGATGGAATAAATCAATGCTTTGGAACTTTTTATTATAAGTGCCAAATATATTAAGCACGCCATTCTAAGCATAACTTGAATTACATTTAGACAATTGAAACAGGTAAGGAGTGCGTGAGAGACGAGTGTGTACACGAAAACATATTTCACTCAGTAATAATGGATAATCTACTTTTGAGTGTATAATAAGAACGTCTTTTTTCAAGTGATAACCATTTTAGGATATAATAAAGCTCCCTCATAATCAAGAACCATTTTCTATTTGTTTTATAATTAATAATATAAATGAATTTCGCAAATTTTATCAACGCGGCTAAAACAGGCAAAATATTTTAGCCATACGCTTTTGCCTAGAGTGTGTTTTTATAAATAATTTATAATAAATAATTTTTATAAATAATAAAATAATATACATCCGAATTAAATAATAAACAATTCACCACTGTATAAGCAAATATAATAATATAACACAATTGGCTGCTAAAATAAAACGTCTGTTCATTGATTGATTTATAAATTAATAATATCGACAATCACTAATACAAACATTATTAATAAAACTCTCTATAAAGACATACATTGCAATTGTTTATTATCCTGAAATTCATAAACGTATTTAAATAAATTTTCGAATACACATAACACATCTCAGATTAAAATAGGCTATATGTAATTACACCGTCTTATTTGGAAACCGAGCAGTGATCTTTAATGTAATCCAAGTAAAAAAAAAGAAAAGGTATGTAGATAATCATTAATGCTACAAATATTACCGCGACGTACTTATATCTCGATGCTAAGCATTGGAAGCACAACTTGCGCCCGGGGATGAGACATGAGGCCCGGAGATAAAATGTGAGGTGCCAAACAAAGTGACGCCCGAAGGGATAACACATGAAGCGCAGAAAGCGACTCACGCCGACCGCAGGGCCTATATGCTAGTATAGTTTAAAGTAACAGATACGTAACCAGTGACATAATAATGTACTTATTTTACAAACATGAAAATTAATTTCCCAAAAAAATAGTACTCGTAAAAAAAAAATTGACCCCATTTATGCTTGTAGGTTAGCCGTGGGTTGTCTTAAAATCGTTATTGATTCTTTTTAAGAGAAATAAAACTATTTTTATACTTACTACCAAAATAAAAACTCTACAGAGGGCTGACATGGGTATAATGAAATGCGGCCGGGGTTTAATAAAAAAGCCATTTCAGCAAGAAAATTGACGTCGTTATTACCGTGACACCATTTTGGAGATGTTAAAAAGGATAATGGGAATATGCATGAATGAATGCTAACAACAGTTTGGGATATTTTGAGAAATTAAACCATTCTTATCGGCATTTACTTGTAACTTGTATTCGTATTGCGACGGCTACGTACTACGGCTAGTCCATTTATCTACTATACCATTGTAGACTATCTGACTTAATATATTTAGGTGATTTTACAGCTTTGCGCTGCTAATTCCCAAGCTAATTGCCAAGTCCCACAGCTGGAATAATACAATTAATGTGCGTCAAACGTTCAACTAATTTATTAGATATGACAAATAAGTATTTTATTATGTGATAATATTAGCTTAACCTAGAAAATCGTCATAGCTGGACCTTGCAGGGGCGTTCGGCAACTCAGCAGGTCTAGTCTCTAGTGTACTAGAGACTAGACCTCTAGTGGCTCGCTCGCTGGCTGTTTGGCGTAATAGTACGGGTGCTAGCAACGTTTTCAAAATTTGTTTTTAGCAACCCTTTTTTTTATATAAAATAATTGCTATAACCTAGGTTATATACAATTATTTTGGGCCCTACTCAACTGGGCCAAATGTGCCTGTGCTAGAGTCAGGGAAGATGGTGGTAATAAAGCGTTAAAAATGGTATGACCATGATGTGCAGATTCGAACCCGCGACCTTTGGGCCAATAGTCCAACGCCTTAACCACTAGACTACCGCGATCTTTGAGACTATTACGTTAAACAGCCAGCGAACGAGCTGCGAGTGCGCCAGGGGTGGCCAGGAACTAGACCTGCAGGTCTTGCATTCATCGAAATTCTTAGTTTAGTAGAAACCTGCGGGCGACGTTCGACGCACATCCGACCATAAAATCTGTTCAAATAGTCTGATATCTCATCCGACAATATCCAACGTTAGAAGGCTTTCAACTCGCTTACGTCAACGTAGCTTTATTTGAAACTAAAATTATTGCATTCACAAAATTAGTAAAACAAACAAAACAAAACATACAAAACAAACAAAAACAAAACAAACAAGCATTAGCTAAACAAAATTTTGTTTAGCTTACAGATTTTGTTTAATTTTCATCCTGCTTATCGCGATTAAAAAAATTAAATAACTGTTTCAACCTTTTTGTACTTTTCATTTGGGTTCAGTTTGTTATATTCAGTTTTTTTTTTAGAATATTAATGAATAAAAAACTAACAAGAACTTCTTGTCTATTTCCGAAAATCACGATTAAATCAAAATGACAAAAATGGCATTTCACAATAATTTAAGCGTCAAAAAAGATATAGGTTTTACGTTTCAGACGGTTTTAAAGTCGAAACATTCGAGATGATATCAGATTATTAACTACGGCTGTCCAAATCTTGAAGAAGTTACCACTCGCAACCCAAAAACTCAATTCCGTGAGCAATAACTCAAGCTGTCAAGCAAATCACTCACTATAAAATGTATGAAAACACTTTTCGAATCGTGTTGTTGGATTCTTAAACAAACATAATGTTAGAAAAGATCTGTCTTACTAGGAACGGTAACTTTAATTATTTATTTTATTTTTATAAGTACATTGGCTTAAATTTGGTAAAGGGTTTTATAATAACTGCCTATATATGAATAAATAAATAAAACAAACCCATATAAACCTAGTTTTCTCAAAATATTCGTCTGAGACGGCAGAAGTAAGAAGGCATGTACCATATTATCGCGAGACGTTTTTTCTGTAATGAATGACTTTATATCAAGAAGGTTACAATATAAATATCGCTTATCCTGACAACACAAACTGTACGATAAATAAATAAATATAAATAATGGTTTGCTACATCCTAGCCTAAATGCTTATGTCCATTATATTTCTGTGTTTTTCGGGTATTTTAAAAGTTACTTCCATATATTATTTTTTTATTATTAACGTTTATTTTTAAAGAAAGAAAATCACTTTACTAATAAAAAAGCTAAACATGAAATGTTATTTAAATGGTTAAAATATTTGTAAGCTGTTTTTGACGCTTTAATATTTAAAAAAATGTCTTGATCCTTAAATAATCCTATAGTGTCTTAATGCCTACTATGCTTACTAATGCCTACTATCTCCAGTGTAAAGTTGCCTCAAGCTACTCTTATACATGTGCTATACATCCCTATATTTGCCTATACATCTACCGGTAAAGCCTGCTGACAAAAGGTATTACAGACGACATAGATAACGTGGTACGAATCCACTGGTCGTGAATCCCTTTGAGGTCCCCGTTAATAATATATTTTTGTCATCTGTTATTAGGGCGTGGGGCTCGTAGCGCCTAGACCTGGGCGAACTGGGCAAGATTTCTCTATGATGTACGAGCTGGTACGTGTACCAGCTGCGGATGACCTCTGACGATTTTGCATATAGAGTACATAGTAGCTTCTTACAACAGTTTGACATTGCGCTTTAGTTAACCAAACTAATGATTGATTGAGCATTTTACAACGTTGGTTGTTTTCTACCCTCAAAATTAGAGCAACCAAGAGGTTTTCGCTTACATTTTATTAAGGTTGCTTTCGCGTTATTGTAAATCCTCCGCTTCAGGAAAGAAGAAAATTTGGAGAATTTAATTAATCTGCATAAATCTTTCTCGCGCCGCGCCACGTATTCAACCAAAGAAAGCCTTTTGCGCTGATCATTGATTTTCTCCCCTTTTCATAAATCTTATTTGAAACTTCTGCAACTGAATTCAGAGGCTCACGTTTTAAAATCTAATTTGAGTAAAATTAAAGAGGATCCTTTTTTAATCTTAGGTTTTAGTTAAAATAATGTCGATATTACTACTTTAAATTGTACGCAAATGTATCTAATATATTGAACACTTTTATTAGATGGCATCTAATAAGAAGTGCATCTTTTCAAAATCCTTTTCACAAGATTACAAGGCGATTTTCATAAGGTGTTATATTATTTTTAGGATTTCGTAGACAAAAAAAAACACAATTATAGAGAGGAGAGAATGTCTCTGTCCCTATATTTATGTTTCTTTATACAAAAGCGTCTATAAAATGTTATAATTTAAAAATCAATAGGAATAAGCTGTGAAATCAATTAACAATAACTAATCACTAATCACAATCAAGTGATTGATTAATCACTTGAATGTATTTTCTGCCATTATACCTTCACTAGCAATTATTTAAAAAAAAAAAACTTTACCGGCATCACTAAAGCCATATGTGGTCAATGAGGTTGTAAAACATTATCTTCCTTCAATGCTTTGAGTCAAATATTCGCAATAAGATTAGTTATGGCTTTAAATTTATCGTTAAAGGTATTTTTACATATTAATAGTGCGTTTATCATTAGCTCTACGCGCGCGTTTATGCGTCACACGCGCGTAGAGCTAGAGGTATTATTTCATTCAAAAGTAAGTTCACTGAAGACTACAAAACGGTGTTTTATTTTTTGTCCGACATTAAAAATGACGCAGCCGTGTGTCAATACTGAGGTTAAAATTAGTCAGGGTCGTACTGGTTGGTTTTTGTATTAGAAGATAATGCGGTTCGAACATCGAGACATAGATAATAATTAAATGATAAATATATAAATCAAATAAAGTTAATAGGATACTAGTAGGAATAATGCGGTAGATGCCAGTCTTTTTTACTACGGCAGTAATCTCCTGCGTCGACATCTACAGAATGAAAGGCTCTACAGAAAACTAGGAGAGATTGCTGCCGGCCAAACAGAGTAGGTAAAAGCTAGCCTTTAAAAGGTTTCTGCCCCTGAGATAGCGTTAGATTTTTATTTAACAGAATCAGATAATGAACGACAACATTGAAATGTGGTTAGTACCTAACATAAATATGAAAGTATTGTGTAAAATATTAGTTTTATTCTTAAAAAATATACAATTTGTATGACCTAGGACAATAACAATTATTTTGAACCATGCTGAAGAATGATAATTTTTTTTTATAATAAAGTCAAGGGATATAACATTAATAGTATTTTTATAGATAAAAATACAACTATAATGTTTTAAAAAAATTGTCTTTGGTCACAAGGACAATTATGTAAAGGAAATAAAATAATTATTTATTAATTTTATTTAAGATATTATTTTTATTTGTACCTGTATTACCAAAGTAAAATCAAAATTATTAAAATTTTAAACTATTAAAATAAAAACAAATGTGTAACAAAATTCGAGCGATATCGCCTAGAACAAACCTTGTCTAGTCGTGTGATAAAATCCACACCAGCAGCTGTATCGGTTTTGCTTCGTATGAGGTGGCTTAAAAGATAAAAAAAAAAAAAGTTATATTTTCTCAATTATCGGTTTTATGTTATTTCAAATGTATTGTTTAGGATTCAGTATATATATATTTATGTGTGTATGATAGTGGTGAAGCGTTGACAATGGTATGGTTATAATGTGGAGATTCGAACCTGCAAACGGTGCGTCAATAGTTAGACGCCTTAATTACTACACTACAATTCTTATTTTAAGGTTTAACATAAGCGACTGATTTTAAATACATTTCTATATATTAAATTAAGACTAAAATTAAGAAGGTCGTTCTCTTTGCCGGGTGGATTTTTTTCTACGGGTTTTTTAATAAAATGTATATTCTAAGGAACGCCCTTTCTAAATAATAACCAAAAATATCGCATTTAATGAAAACAGTCTTTACCATCACAGGCTTACTACATAAGCTTATCTACATTTTGAAGATAAAGAGCATAAAGGTAACGAAAGATCTCATTTTTTTGTAATGATTTTCACACGCAAGTAGGCAACTTAACGATAAAAAGGCATCGGAACGAGCATTGGAGCATAACTTAATACCGTTTAATGCTTAAAAATACAAATAACAAAAAAGATGTAAATCTTTGTAAAAACGTAGAAATTTACAGAGGACCTTAACGTTATTACTTCGAAATTTAGATAAGGGCGTTATCGTAAAAATAATTATAATCTAAATAATAAAAAAAAATAACTTTATTAATAATGTATTTCTTATATTTATTATTTATGATTTTGATACACATTATTGTGTTAAACAATATATTCTAACCGCCAAATTCACTGCTATGTAGGATATACTAGTTATAAAATATGTTGTATTTTTATTTTAAAATATTACCTAATTATGAAACATTATTCAAACATTTCGAAATACGGGGATAAATACGTAAGAAAAAAATATGTCAAGAATGTTTCAAATATTTGATTAGTTATTAATAATTTAGAACCTCCGTACCTATTATAGGAATTTGTATTACGGTGTAATATGTAATGATACTGTGAACACAATTGGTTTATATTCCTCATTTGTTAACGGATGTTTTATTTATACTTTGCAACATTACATTTTACAATATAAAATTGCAACGCGCGGTTAGTTATTACCGTAATTTATTTTTTTATTAATGCATAAGTATTAAAATAACACTAATAATATAAAAAACCGATCATTTATTAAAATAAATAACATTCTCTCTAATAGCTCAAAAATATTCAAACAAATTTATAACAAGCTTTGAGTAAATATTCAAAACGGAGTAAAATAGATAATTATGCCTAAAAAACGAGCCATTTCTATCCATAAAATTTAATAATGGTTAGTAGATTTCTACTATTGCTTTGAAAGGCAACACTTCGCAGTATTCTACTTCTCGATATATCAAGCCTGGCAACTTGGATTTATAATATTACTAGCTGACCCGGCCACGCGTTGCTGTGGCTAAAGTTTTTGTTATATTACATTATAGTAAACAATCTAAGAGGAACAATAAGAGAACATCAGTCACGGAGTCCACTATGCTTTTTCACACAGATGGTATTTGTAAAAAAATATGCTGATCTCCTTATTTGACTTTCTACTACTATAACCCTTTAGTACAATGAAATTATTTACGAACAAAGACGAAAATGTTGATGTTGGTATACAAATTCACTGGATTGAGATTTGAAGGGGAAGTACGTTGAACACAATTAATTAAAATGTTCTTACACTTGATACTAAGCAGAAATCAATAGGTAAAAAATAAAAATTTATCAGATTTATTATTTCCATTTAATTTTATAACAAATATAAGTATATTACAGTATAATACAGTAAATAACATGTGACGCTTAAACTCATGAATGAGGTAGGCAAGGCAGACAGTCTTAAACTTTTAAACATTAATATCTTTTTTTTTGAATTATAAATACTTTCAATTTCAATTTAATTTAACACCAATCGGTGCACAATGTTTTTGGTTAACCTGTCTTTAGCTAACACAAATAGATTCGACGGTTTCCCAACACGTGAACACGCAACATATAGTTGCCCATGAGAAAAACATGGATTTTCCAAATCTAAACCACAAATGGACATTGTTTGACCTTGAGATTTATTTATAGACATGGCGAAAGCTAAACGAATTGGAAACTGTAGCCTTTTGAAGGGTATGGTAGAATCTGATGGTATCATCGGAATACGTGGCAGCAGGACCACTTTTCCTTTAAACTTCCCAGCCAAAATGGTTGCTTCAAGAATGTTTCCGGTGATCTTTTTGATGACCAAACGCGTACCGTTACATAATTGAGGTGGATTCAAATTACGGAGGAGAATAATAGGGGAACCAATCTTTAATCGAAGATTATGTGGTGGCATTCCAGGGATATCTAATGAATTTAAAAATTCAATCGGAAAATTTACACTTTCATTTTCATCAACAACAGTATCGATTGATTTAAAAGACATCAGATCGCCTGGTAACAACTGTTGTATCTGGAAGTTAATTTCGTCAACATCAACGTTTTTGGCTGCCAAAATCGCCCGTTGACTAAGCCATTCATGATTCAAATAATTATTCTGTATATCCGGGAAAATACTCTGAATCAATTCAGTTTTATCCTGAACAACAGTGCAAAAATTGTCTGGTAGTTTAATGCATTGCGTATTTGGTTGCAGTTTTATTTTACCGTTCCCAATATCTAGTAGTTGTTCGGAAAATATTAGTGCTGATGGATCATTTTGCAATTGTACTCGCATATTTATGGTCAATCGAAGTGTTTCAACACTTCGCCATAAGAATGATTGTTTCAAACATGCATTAATCTCATCCGCGAAAGTAGAGCGAGGTATAACCGGTAAGGTCTGCCGGAAGTCACCAGACAAAAGTAAGATAGCACCACCGAAAAGTTTATTATTGCTGTTTAAATCTTGCATAGTTCTGTTTAATGCTTCAAGTGAATATTTGTGTGCCATTGTGCACTCATCCCAAATTATTATAGAACTCTTCCGCAACACTGCAGCTATTCCACTATTCTTTTTGATGTTACACATTGCATCTGGTTTATTATGAACGTCCAATGGCAGCTTGAATGTTGAATGTGCTGTTCGCCCACCATCCAGTAAAGTAGCCGCAATGCCTGACGATGCTAATGCTAATGCGATTTTTTGTTGCGACCGTATTTTGGCAAGAATCAACGATATTAAAAATGTCTTACCGGTTCCACCGGGTGCATCCAAGAAAAAAAAACCGCCTTGTTCAGCAGCAACAGCCAGCATAATCCGATCATAAATAATTTTTTGTTCTGCTGTCAGTAATGGTTCACTGTTCATGATAATTGTTGCTAAACTTCCATGGTCATATTGATTTTCTCGTTGTAAATCGGTATTGACTAAGTCGGTGGCTGGACGATTAGGTGATGGCATACCATAATGATTAAGTGGTAAATTTGAAATAAGAACACATAAATCCTCGATCAAGACCAATGCTTCATTGTACATCTCTGGTGTATAATCTATGTTTTGGCATTGATTTGTTTGTCTAATTCGGTGCAAGATGTCTTCTGTCATACAATTTTTATATTTTTCCCACAAAGTTTGTGCTTGCGAGGGATAACATGTCGCCAAAATAATTGCAAACAACTGACGAATGTTATTCGGTGTTGATGTCAACGCAGCATCAGCAAGCGTTAAGTCCCAATGGTTATCGTCTTCTAGCAATTGCAGTTCACGACATGCATCCTGGTATGTATTGAATACTCGACCATTAGCTGTTCGTAAAAATTCAAAAGACGTTGGTCCGGGAACATTCACCAATAACAAACGTAAATAGAAGCACTCACGTTGCTTTGGATGTACCGTGTAAAGTCTCCCCAATGTCTTAGCTTTGAATATGCCTGTAATGGAAGGATGTGGTTTTCCTTGTTTCCGTGGCTCCCATTTTTTACTGGATTTGTTCCATGTGAAATAACGTGGAACATCACCATACACCAATGTCTTCGCGAATTGGCCAAAAACATCAGGTTTTTGACACAATGTAAAAAATTCAGTTAGAGTCGTTTTCGGAGCTTCGAACGCTCTTTGGAGAACATTTTCTTCAGTGAAGTATACACGTTGACCGTTTTCAAGATGTATTGCCAGATGTTGGACAGCAGGATCTCTTTCGTGGATGGGAAAGCTGAGAATATGCCAAATAGCTTCATTGCTGCTAATGTATCTGCCCATTTGGTATCGTGCTATTTCGTCATTTTTATTTATGTTTTTTACTTCAAATATGGCCAAATCACTGCCTTTGTTTACATATTTACAAATATACTTAATTGATTTAACAGAACTGCAAAGCTCAACATTGATATGAGCTTTGTAAGTTTTTGAAAGTAGTGGTGAGTAAGTCATCGCATCTTGTATGTATTCCTGCATGTTCCGTGGACTGCCGATGTAGCTTGAAGGTAAAATGAAAGCATTACCGATGTCATTGGGATTTAAATTTCCATCGATGTTTCCAGCAACAGCATCTCGTAAGTGAATATATTCTTCCGATCGTAGTTTTGCCTGGTTGAATCGAAGGAATCGCAAGCGTTCGCTTTCGACCTTAGCATACATATCAACAATGTATTGATGGAACAGCTGACGATATCGAAGGATATAATTGTCTTGATGTTGTCTAACCATTATTCGGTGTGCGTAGTAGTTCATTGAGCTAACTTTATTATTTCTGTAATCACCTAAAAAAATAAAAAATAAAATGCAATACGAAATTAAAATCTATACATACAGTAAGAAAGTAAATAGATAATTGTCAAATTTACCGGTATTTGGATCATACTGTTTGATATTAAGGTGATATTCATCTTGTCCTTGCCAAAATATCAATGGATATTGTAGTGCGTCATATGAACGGTGTAGATCCGAAATCGTACTGACAGTGTTGTCTCGCCATGTAATGTTTATAGATCTTTTGTCAACTGGATCACCAACCATGATAACAGCAACCTCATCAACAGTTGGAGCGTTGAATCTACCAGCATGTTCACCTAATGGTACTTTGTCGGCTTTTATGACGATTTGATAATTGTCATTTTGCAGTCGTGGCGAAACTCTTTTGATCAATTGAATTAGTTGATTTAGTTGGATAACCATCAATATCCGTGATCGTGTCATTCGTATGTGGCTTTGGGAAGTTTTTTTTACATTTTCCATTTTCCATGCACGGTGAGGTCATGCTGAAAACACCGCATGGCCCATGGATCATGTGTTTGGTGACAATATCAAATAATTCTTGATCAATTAATGGGTCTGGAATTTCGGCTGAAATTATTTGATCGATTTCTTCAGGACGGATTCTATCTTTAAGCCAAACCAAAATGTGGGCATGAGGCAAACCTCGCTTTTGCCACTCTATCGTATACAGCCAACAACGTGTGATACCAAAAATTGTATATTTAACAATAAAATCAATTAAGGATTTCAATTTTTGTTTAAACACACGTGCAGTTAAATCATGACGATGAATGGCTTGTTGTCCTGGCAATAGTAAAGTTTGTATCTCTTCCCAATTCGGATTACATGTGAATGTAATAAATAAATCCGGTCGGCCGTAATGACGTACGTAAGTCATCGCATCTTGTATGTATTCCTGCATGTTCCGTGGACTGCCGATGTAGCTTGAAGGTAAAATGAAAGCATTACCGATGTCATTGGGATTTAAATTTCCATCGATGTTTCCAGCAACAGCATCTCGTAAGTGAATATATTATTCCGATCGTAGTTTTGACGTTTGCGTTTTGACGTTTGCCGCTCACGTTGTTGAGGTTAGATTTTTTCGGTGGCATTTGACTGAAAATAATAATTTTCTTGTTCTTATGATATTCTCTTGAAGACGTTCGTTACACTGTTCTTGAGATTCTTGTGCATGACCTGCTGTCCTGATTCTTTGAGCTGGATTTCTTGATTCAATTTGTTCTGCCAACTGATGGGCTCTTTTAATACGTTTGCGTCGAATAACTGTCACTGTCAAATAATAACAGACATTAGCGCCATCAACCCAGTCGAAAGGTATCGACATCTGTCAGTTTTATGACTGCCAAATAATAACAGACAAATAATTAGCGATAAATTAAAATTGCGACTATAATTTGAGATTTAAACTATCCTATCTCTCAAGTGCACATCGAACTGCACATGGTGTTCAAATTTTATTATAATCGGTTAAGTGGTTCAGCCGTCCATTGAGGACAAACATTGTGACACGAGATTTATATATATTAAGATATATAATATATTTATATGAAAACGGTACCAATTATTTACAAACTAAAATTAAAAGGTAAACATTTTGCAGTCACTGAAAACGCAAAATAACGACAGTCGATACGTTGATTGCCAAAAGTTGGATACGAGCGGCTTGCGGTTTATCTCTATGCTGATTCCTTAGCAAAGGTTATTTAAGGAAGGTTCTTTAAGGTTTATTTAAGGAAGCGCGTGGTCCTTTGTCGAAGGGTAATTTTCCTAATCAAAAGCGAGCTGGGGATGGGTGGGAAATTAAAGAGAGGGGTAAATTAAAATCGATTTGGTCGATCAGCGTAACATCTTTTTCGCCGAAAATCAAGATATTTTATCGGTTACATTCGTTATATTAACCGAGAATTTATTAACGATACTGCTTTATCAAATGCATTATGTTGTAATGTTTATATTCAACAGAGTTTGTAAAGCAAGGAAATTCGCAATCTTAAATGCAATTAAGAATTGGGAGAAGAAAAATAATGCAACTGACGGCCGTGTCAGAATATTTGCAAATGGATCTGACAGTCGCAACGCAAATAGAATTGCTTACCTTCGTTGGGAATTCAATTATGAGATAACGCCTGCGCTGCACTTTTTTATGGAAATAATTTCGTATAATACGTTTTTTTTAAGTAAGCTGGTAAGTAATACTTACAATCTAGTCGGTACATAAAACTTACCACTGAAATTATCTGTAATAATAAAATATATATTTAAAAATAAGCGCTCAACAGATTATTTTAGTCCCCTGTTTTTTTTCATGCTGTCATAAATTATTGGGTTCAATCAAGGTTAACAAAATCTAATAATAATTTCAAACAACGCATCATGATATGTACTTTTCTATTCTACACAAAGAGTTCTAATAGTAAGTGTACTCGTAAGTGCGTAAATAAAGTTGTTATGTGACGTAAAGGTCATATTCCAAGAGAATAATGGGTTATTTATGAAAAAAATTCGTAACGTAAGTTATGATAATATTTAGTGTAAAATGTATAAATAAATATTATATTCATTATAAATATTATACATTAGTAAATATATATTATTATTTTAAATTATTTATTATATCGCTAATAATATGTAGGTTTATATACACACACACACCCTCTCTCTCTCTCACACACACACACACACATGTCAATATAAATTGACTTAATATATACGAGTACTTACTACATATTTATGTATTCTTAAATTGTAATTGTAATTATAATGATTTTAGTCGTGAATTATTTTAAATATAATTATTATTTATTTGGTTTATTGTATGATTCATTCGAAAGCACAGGGTTAGAATACACAAAAATTGTAACTCAACCACCACCACCCCTATATCTTTTAGATTGGACAAAATTTTCAACGTACTGTTATTACGTACTATTACTACCGTATTATTTACTGTGTCGCTCTAATGAATTTTCGACCAACAAAACGAGTTTGAACGTTTGCGACCTATATAGTAGCCGGTGACTGACATATACTCGTACATGGAAACACTAGGAAGTCAGTAGCGTTTAAAGTGTACTGAACCATCATTAACTATTTGAAAAAAAATCTCTTACCTTTAAATGCGCTATGTTTGACTACTTCCTTATTTGTTTAGTTGACTGTCCATTAACAAAAATACGGTATTATGTATTGTTTTGCATTAAGCATTCCCATTAATCGTGAATGTAATGATTCACTTGTTTAGGCAACAATTTGGCGGTCATTTTATGTCGTGTTGACTTTGATCTTATTCTCATGATGTTAATTTGATCTGGAAATAAAACATCCAGATATTTATAATTATGATGAATAACGATTTTATATTTATATTTTAATGTGCGATTACAATTATTAGGAAGCTTCCTAATAGGGCCTTTGGCGATTTCGTTGCTTTACCTAAACGCATTCACATTTAAACGGGCAGAAATATTATAAAATGAGAAATTAAGCACTAAATAAACATATTCTAAAAAAAAGGCTGTTTGGTTGATTTAAAACGATGAATTCGCCGCTCTGAATATCAATAATCTGGTAATTAAAACACACGAAATGTCGAAAAAAATACGGAGAAACAACTGCGGCAAATAAACAAGGTGTATTGTAAAAAATACCCTGTATTGTTACAGGTAGCCCCCAAGGGGGAAACTGACATGCTGACTCCTAAAGGGGGGACCCCCACTCCCCCCCCGTTCCACCACCTTTCGAGTCAGCTGGCGGCGGAGTTCCGCTGCGAAACGGAAGCGGTGGTGTAAGAGCGTATTTACCTCGCGGCACATTCGCTCCAGAGCGCTCACAATAAAATGCTCGTTAGCCGTATGAATGTGGAGCGCAAAGCGTCGAGTAAAAAGTGTGCGATTGGCGCTGAAGAAATTGCAATTTTCAGGCGTCCGACCTCCTTGCCTCTTCTTCCCTCTGCGTCTTCCTAATCTGCTTGATTTGGGAAATTAAATTGATCAAACTAGGTATTTTTTAATATATTAATCAATTTTCATTCTCTCAAATTTAATAGCTTGATTGCATCACACAAAGAATTTATTATTAAATAAAGTATAAAAAAACGGTACTGTTATTGATTATGTTTCTAAAGAGTGGGGGAGGGGAAGAAGGGGGGGGGGGGTTATACAGGAAAATTAAAAATATTTTAATTTTTTTATTGCTGTTTTAAAGTTGATATTTTTTTCTTGAACATTATTTGTTTATCTTTAATTTCATTACAGATGCCTAAAAACGCATTTATAGTAGAGAAAGTGGACTGCGTATATTTCTTTTCAAACTTTCTTATTAGTATAAGAAAGTGAATAAATATTGCGCAGCTCTTCAAAGGCAGTTTTAGCCTCCTTTGTGCTGCACCCCATAATACTGATACCATATAAGCACCGGTTATGTCGAATATGAAGTCATTTGAGTTTTTGAAAAATAAATGTTACATCGTAATTTCTGAGATAATACATTGATAGATAATAGATGAGAAAATTGGTAATATCTGGAGGCTTTAATAAAAGTATAAGGCGATTAAAAAAAAAAAATTATTTGCCACACTCCACTCTTACAAATTATTCCATGTGCTAGCCGTTATGCCGGGGATACTGTGAAGGTGTGGTGCTGTAAGCACGTCGGGGTCACCAAATATGCCGGGGATGTCTAGGGTCCAGGATGCGAAGAAATGACGAACTCAGTTGATCATTGAAACGCTAAAGGCCAACGGTATTATTTATTTACGTGATTCCCAATAGGGAATCACTTCAACAATTGCGTCGTATAACAAGAATAAAAACTAAATAACAAGTGTAAAAATAACGGAAATTAAGATGTAACAATGAATAAATTATAGATTAGTAATGATAAAACACGCCCGTGCGCCGTTCCAATGCGCGCCTGCGCAGGCGCCGACCAATCAGATGAGCCCGGCTGCGATCGTACGTCGCCGGCTAAAACGACGCTGCCAGCCGCAGTCCAAATATGTAGCGCCGCTACATTGTGTAGGGATACATATATTTTTGATATTACAAATACCCAAATTATTGCAAATTACTCTTTTACATGATTTATCGTCATTAAGGGTCCTAAATGGGTTAGAATTTAACTCAAATAAAATTAATAGACTGAATTTTAAATTATTTCAAGAATTACTGTAAAATCCAGTTCTACCTGAAATAGTATTAACTGAAATTTGTGCTCGAAAAGATTTTTTTAAAATAAAACTTTCTCTAATGAATTTATTTCAGTTGTGAGTGTCTGCAGTGTTATTGTCTCGTGTCCAACGGTACTTACTAGCTCGCGTGCCATCTCGCCATCTCGCCATCTCGCCAGTTCGCCAGTTCACCATTAATCAGCATTAGTTGAGTTGTGCCATGAGCTAGCTGCTCTAATAGTAGCGACCCTCATTAATTAGCGTGCTTCTGACCTTATCTCTCTCGCGCGAGTAATATTTAAAAAATCAAGGGGTTGATTTTAGGCAATTAATTAGTCTAATGCTTTTTGTTTACATTTATACATTGTTACATTTACATTTTATTTAAAATACATTAGAAATTAGGTAAGTATTGAAAACAGCATTTATTGTTATGGTTGAAGGAATGAAAAGTAAAGGTATGGGTTCTGTGGTAATAGTCTAGTTTTAGATAGACATCTTTACATTCCCCGTCCTTTGGCCGTCCGTCTGTCCGTTGCAACTTTCAACCCGAAAAGTACAAAAGCGAAAGTTTTGAATTTTTATGTGTAGATTCATGCTGACCACCATAACCGTTTATTTATTTATTTATTTATTTCAGGAAACTATTACAATAGATAATAAAGCTTCGCGCTAATTGTATCACATACATATTCTTGTTTGCTTCATACATATTATTGTTCTTATATGATAAAATCTGTCCATTTGAAAACTTGCCTAAATGAGTTAGTTCTACGTAATATTTATATATCCTTAGTTGAATCTATTATTCTGATAGTATTACATGTAAAACAGCGAATATATATATTTTACAAATTCATATTTTAAAAATAATTACTCCAAAAAATAAAAAAGTTTTCAATGCAGGGCGACTACCTACTTTAAATTGTTCAACCACTTATTATATCATAAATTCAAATTATGTTTACTATTGAAAGTGAGGTTTAAAACAAAAGTAATATAATTCGATCTTCAACCTGAAACATTTAATTATCTACAACAAATAAAGCCTACCCTAGTACGGGTGCTACCTAGTTAGGTAGAGTTTTGAAAATACGTTTGTGTAATTTAAAAACTAATAAATAAATAATAATTATTATTATTATTCAAAGTTCTACCGGAACGCCAACTTTATTATTATAGAACTGTAATCAACCATTTTTCAGATAAAAAATAGATAGATCTTGTTATTAATAAGTACTCTACTAGATAAATGTTGAATGAAAAGTATGTTTTTGAAAGATTTATAATTACGTATGGGTATCAACAATCAAAATATAAAATACCCAGCCTATTTAATAAAATACCTGTAGATGTTGGAGTATTCGTATCTGTATTTGATATACTACAGCAGTATAGAGTTTTAACCCTACCCTAGATTTTCATATGCCTTGTTCGCTAAATCAAAATTAATTAAATCTAAATGAAAGTTGATAAAGCCCCCCTAATAATTGTTAGGAGAATATCAACAAAGCCGTTCACGAATAGACACTTAATTAGTTTTGGTTATGACTTGGTGAGCTGCTTAAATCTTCAAACCCCTTTATCAAATTTTAACAGTGAAATTGCAGATCCAGATAATCCAGATAATCTAGTGCCTGCTTGCTTATAAATGTCATTGTTTAAGCAAAATATCAAATGAAAGAATACAGCTGATGAATATTGCGTATAATTATTATAATTATTATATAATATAAAAAGTACGTATAATAATTATTGCGAAAATTTAATCTATTATTACTCTAATATATTTACGTACGTATAACATCAAAATTATTATGTAAATGTGTCACTTTTAAACGTGAGGAGGGTTTAACTTATTCTTTTATGCTGCGGAGTTTTACGTAGTTATAATTTTACCTGAGTTATTGCATATTGCATATTTTTTAATAACAGTCACGGTCCGAAACTCGTTACAGTGATTTTTCAGTGAATAAGCACGCCTATATGATTTTAATTTTACAACTTTAATTAAAAACTATTTAAATCGAGTTATGTTAAATATATACATTATTATTTCTTAGAAAATAAATATAAATTCTAAAATGTTAATTGTTTTATTCTTGTGACCTGTTTATTTCTTTTATTAGTATTTATTACCTAAAATTACAAGGAACCATTGAACTGGGAGCAACAAAATAAACAAACAGTTATACTTTACAAATTATTACAAAAAAAAAAGAAATTAACACCTGAACTTAATTAAAACAAAGCTTAGATATTTTCAATTATTCAGGGAAAACTTTTTTCACCATACCTCTTTTGAAATTAAATAAATCAATAATTGAAGAAGAATTGTCTAGTAAAAATGTAGCCCTGCTAATGGTTGCTAATTTTAGTAGGTTTGTCCTGCAACCAGGACGTTTAAAAGGATGCAACCCGGTCATTCTCCATACAAACTGACTATTATTTTTGCAGATACAAAGGAAAAAAAGAAAGAAAAATATCTCCTTTTTATCTAGGCTTCTATATAATTAAAAAGGTTAAATTCTAGAGCCTTGAAAATCTGTATTTATCTATCCATTTTATCAAACCCTAGACATAAAAATCTTACAAAAAGGGTATTAAAATTCTCATAAAAATTTACGAAAAATTTTAATTTCTTTAAAGAGTCGAAAAAGACACAAATAGGTTCTCAATGAAATTCCTATGAAATTATTTGAATACAAAAATTAAAATTTATAATTTGTATCTAGTATAGCGAATATAATAGTTATTATAAAAATGTATATATTTCGATAATAATATTTATGATTAATTTTATTTACCTTTATATGGCTACATAAGATTTTATAATATATCGTACACAAGATTTAGATTTATAATAAAGATACTAATAATAATATGGCATAATCAAATTATTTAATATGTACATGTGTAAAATAATATAAATCTCTTGCAAATGCGGAAAAAAATAAGGTAGATATTGGACCGGAATAGCTAAATTAAAATGTCAGAAGGTGCTGCGCTCAAGGCACCGTAGGCACGGGCGCCACCCGAATATCCTACTTTAGACAGCTGCGTATACATTATCGTAAAATATAATATCATTTTGAATTGCCACGTGTGTAACACATTCTTCTTTAAATTCGCCTGAAAAAAATAATATTAGGGTGAAAGGTTCATTATGTAAATAACGCATAACAGGTGTGTTTTTTCATTAAAGAGACAATATTATTATTTCTGCGATCGATATGGTTTTATAGTTATTTTTTCTTCTTCATTTTATCATATGAAAGATGTTCAACCCCGGGCAACTCGGAGCGTCTTTGGCGTTAGACGACTCGGGCCTTTGACACTGAGGATCAATCAAAACAAACACATTTTTTTGGGACTGGCACTACATTTTTATCAAAATCTGTTGAACCGTTTGAGAGAAAAATTAAATTACCGTGCAATATATTTAGGAGCTAGCTCCTGTGATACTGTTGAGTAGGCGAGGAAAAAAATAATGCTTAACAACTCGCTACCTACGCTTAAAAACAGCTTTGGAACCAGGAAAACGGTCAAATACTGACCTATGAAGAGCATTCCACTGGCGAATTGTTCTGGAAAGAAAAGAATTGAACCCAATGTTCCGTTTTCTCGATATAAGTTTTATCTCGGAAGAATAATTCATTACGACCAACATAAGAAGGCTTAGAGAGTTGGGAGCTTAATGCACACCAGGCAGATTCATTCTTCACGGTCTTATATAAACTAGTTAATCTGAAGTCAATATGCCTTCTATTTAGTTTCTTCCAATTAAGAATTGAAATGATTTCGGATGGACTATCATATCGACTAAAACGCCTAAAGATGTGCCGGCTTGCTTTTCGCTGAACTGCTTCTAATTCGTCTTTAAGATATTGGGTGTGAGGATCCCATACTGATGAGTAGCATTCAAAGGTAGGACGAACCAACGTTCTATATGCCAATGCTCGCGCTTTAAAATCAACACATTTAAGGCATAACAAACCGTAATTGTCTGTGAGCATTTTTCACTACATCACCAACATGAGTTCCCCAATGGAGATTAGATGACAGGGTAGTCGCAAGATGCTTCGTGGTAGAGAATACACAGAATGGCCGTAGTCCGTAAGAAAGTATTGATGTGCATCATTAAAGTACGCGTAGCAGCCCTGATATTGCCGCCCGTCGCATATCAAAGAACGAACGCTCCGTAACAGCTTGCGACAAACTGCTACTTCCATCGACGTTATATGGCTCGCGGCGTGTTTTACGATCACTGCATCCTGGAGAGAGTCTTCAGCGGGACACGAAATATGACTATAAGTTACAGCGGTCGCAGTAACTGGGCATTTTATTTTCGTATCAACTCTGTAGGGACGAAAAAATAATAACACTATTACCCACCAGTACTAAAAGTATTCACGTGTTTATAGTTATTTTACATTAACCTATGTACTTCAAGTTATGCTTGGATATATTATGTTTATTGTTTTTACTTTAGATCAAATTCAAACAGTATTTTTCCAATACCGTTCATACATCATCATTTATTTTAAGCAACACTTAAACGACTTGGACGTACTTGGTATAATTTACCAATTATAATAATGACGGGTTATTTTAAATAACCATACCCTGTATAGAATATAGCTTATGGTTTCGCCTTAAAGTGGAAAAATGAAGAAAGTCTTGGTTTACCAGTTAAGGTGAGTTAGCGACTGGCAAGTGGTTACTGCTAGTGACTGGCAAGCATTGGTACCAGTCACTGGCATTGCTAGTAAATAAAAATTGTTTAATTCACTGGCACACGACCGCCTTCCTCCACCATTTTTGGCACTGGCACTAAAAATCTTTCTGCTTACACTGTGTAAACAGGTATATGCAATTAGAAAGAAATAATCAATGCCATTAAAAAGAAAACTAATAACATCTATTTTCGTTGCACTGTTCTAGGATTTATTATTTTTAATTACTTGAATTATAAATACATATCTTTTTTTCCCAATTTTACTAATCATGCCTGAAAGGTAAATGTGTGTAAAATGTGAATGTCCAGCTCACTGAGGAGCAAACCGCCAAGTTTGTTCTGCTGCATAGAAATCGTGAAATCTATGGCACATTAGGCTTCAACACTTGGGGCGCCAGGGTACTACTATTTTCCATAATGCAAAATGTAATCCGATGTTGCCAGTAAGTTGCTAGTAGCTGGCAAAGGTCGGAATATGTTCTCAACTTGCATGCCGTTATTGGCAACGTGAAAACAGCCACTGGCCCATCGCTTTCCAATGCCAATGCTGGCATGCCAGTAATACTTCGACTGGCACACCAGTAGTTGGCAACGTGTAAACCAGGCATACAGCTACATTACGCGTATTCAAACAGGAATGCCATCTCTCAGTAATTACAGGTTTCTTTCAGTAAAAGTCAGTTCAACTAGAAATTATATTATAGTTTGTATTAACACAGCAATAAAAATATTGGCTACATATACTATCAATAATATACTCGTACATATATTTCTTAATAATTTTATTGTTTTCTTTTTTATTTGACGACAGGTAAACTTGAGGAAAAGATGAATGTCAGACAATAGATAAAAAATATTGCCGAAGCCACGTTTTGTCTAACCGCTGAAAAAGCTGTTAGCGGCACCTGAAGTGCAACTATTGAAGTGAACAGCGAAGTTGTTTGAATTAAAATAAAACAAAAATAAACTATGCTTTTAATTATTTTAAAAAAGGATTTTAAATTATTGGTACAACAAACCCTCGATTGAAAACAGAGCACTGCTAAAAATGTATGTTTATTATGCATAAAATATTGTTGTTTTTAATTTTTCAACTTAGCATTCAGCAGCGTCGTCGTCGATAAAGCGACCGGAGATCGTTCGCAATCTGAAAAATCCGTCGGGCCGATCGGAACGCCGGTCACGTTCCAATACAGCCTTGGCGTGCGTGAAAAGGCAGCCTGCTAAGTTGCGTGGCGGGTTTGACTCACGTGTTGGTTGTTTTTCCCTTTGTTGCGAAAATAGAATTGAAAACGTACTCGGTTCTGTATGCTGATTGTGTACCACGATTATCTTTAGAATGCGTCCGGCACCGAAGGGCAGGGATAAGCCACCCACGAGCGTAATGGGTTGCCATAACCCATCCGTATATAGTTTACTGTATACTTTAAGAGTAACTGGGTTTCCGTTTTTCAGAACGAATAAATTCCGGGATAAATTAGCTAAAAAAACCTTCTTTAATAAAGTTTTTCTAAAAATCACACATTAGAACACAATAAAGTTCTAAATTAAGATAGAGTGATGACTACGTAAATCCTAATGATCAGTCAGCTGAGGTATGGGTATGGTATGAAATTGGAAAGTTTGAATATTGTAGACTGATTCATAATTACAACATGTTAAATTATTGTGCATTCGAATCTACAAAAGCGTAATAAGGAGTCCCTTGTGAAATGTTTACTAAAAAGTGAGATAATATATTATAATTTGTATATACCTTCATATCCTTAAACTCACTCTACCTAGCGGAACATTCTTAAAAATCTAAAGTACACATGACACGACTTGTGTTATGTATATTAAAAATGTAAAGCATAAAATGAAATTTTTCTTTTTAATATTTATCTGTGTTTAGATGATAAAATTCTATTATTTCTGTACATTAGGTTTATATTTTTATTCTTATTTTTTATTTTAAAAACGCCATTGGTATATAATTTATAAATGCATGTATTATTAAAATAAATGTTTATTTTATTGGCCGAAGGGTGCAAACAGATTTGTTATTAACGTATTTCATAAATGAGGAGGAACGAATGTTAGATTAAAGTTCACTAAAAAACCTAAAATTGACTCGATGGTTTTTACAGTCATGAAAACGGTAAAACCACCCAAAATATAACAAAAAAAGGTCGAAAAGTAATAAAAACGTCAGAACTGATTATATTAAGTGTTCTTAAATTGTTCCTTAACTAGAGGATACCCGCAATCTCTCAAGATAAACGTATATCGTTAGACCGCAGCGCCGCAGTCGCCTGTGAGATTCATCTCGCGACGGCAGCTGTGCGCCGCGTTCAAAGGATCTCTGCTCTGTCTCTATGTCGCCAGTGCTATATTACCTATTCGATGTATCTATACTATTTACCACGACCTTTGTCTAGTGCATTCTAACCGGACGAGCAACGCAAAATAACGTAGCATTTTCGGTGGAAAAGTTACGGGCTAAGGTGACTTTTGTGGCTCAAATCAAATTAAACACAAACAAAAGAATCTTAATTTCTGACCCAAGTCGAAGAAAAAGCCTTTCTTTGTAGGCTTAAGGATTTTGAAGTTTGTGGAATTTATATCAAAGAATAACCACTTTAACCGAGAATGCATTTTTAACTTTCATCTGTTTCTTTATAGCGTACCTAATATTGTCAAAATATATATTAATGTAGACATGTATATAAAGTTTTTTTTTATTATTATTATGTATACTTTTACTACACTTTACTTTACTTTTACTTTTACTTTAGTATTACTTTTCTGATAACGTAAACAACATATTATTGTATACCAACACAACATTCTTCTGTAATAATATTTATTCAAATTGAAATTTTGGTGACCCTACAAAATAATAACTAATACCATAATAATACTAATAGAATTCAATAATACCGAAATAATGTAGGTAATATAAGGGATTAAATAATTAGGTATATTTCTAATTAAACCATTTGTAAGTAAATATTGCATATATGCGTAAAATTATTATTTATATTACAAGCTGACCCGACGAACTTCGTACCGCCTCAGAATCAATAAATGTTGTATTAACACATTAGCCGAATTAAATTCAGTTTTTTATTAGGAATACTCAAAATGAATTAAGTTCAATAAATGTTTTCACACAATTCCAAATCACATAATGAGGCAACTACGATGCGCGCACAATGACAAATGTGATAACCTCACATAGTGAACATCTTCGAAGACATCTTACCGTTTGAAAATAAAAAACCACAGAATACAAAGCCATTCCATTATATGTTAAACTGAATTTTCTTTATAATTTTATTTTTGTAAATATTTTCGATGTTTCAATAGTTATTCTGCTATTCGGGGTGGAGACAAATCTAACAAATCATTAAAATCGGGCCAGCCGTTTTTGCGTTATAAATGGTGTAACTAACTAGACTTTGTTTTATACATATTGATAGATAATTATTTTTTATAAAAGCGTAATTATTTTCTATCGTTGAATATGAGGACAAATTGTTTAAATACATCTACTTTACAGTCATCTACTAAGATTTAATATAAAAAATAATATTATTTAAAGTTAGAATTAAAGAAAAAGAAAGTAGTAAAAAAATACTATAAAGAGGTATTCCTCTTTTTCTTATAAGAGTTATTTCTCTTATAAGACGTTGAGGATGCTTTGAGTGATTAGTCTGTTTTAATGTTTTCACCATTGCTTTCCATTTAGCAGTCTGATTACCGTCTTATCGACAGTGTTTCTCCAACGATTGATGATTCGGTTGATCGAATGAGACTTACTATGGCCTTAGGGGATGGAGAGGGTATAGTGGGGGGAGGGGGGGGGGGGGGTGCGAGGCAATTTGTGAAGTCTGCTTTCTTTAAAACAACTTCTTACCATCTTTTAGGTGCTTAAGCATTGTGACCACCAACCATTAGACAAAAATCCGCGGGCTGTCACTTCAGCAGAGAACTAACGCTACTATAACTATGATAAATAATTTATTTAAAGCTGCAAGAAGCTACGTTCTTCCGTTTCCGGTATAATCTTTGCCTCCTTGTCTCTTAGAAGATATTTATTTATTTAAGTACAAAAATATAAGTCACGTAGTCTAGGCTAACTATCTGTTCCAAGGTAGACTTCTTTGTCATTTTTAAATATTGGGTAAAGTTTATGTCAATGTTTTAGGATATTTATTATTAAAATAATATAAATATTGAGTTAAAAATAAAACATATATTTTTATAAAATATACTAATATAATATTAAATAATACCTTCTATAGAATAAATTGGTATACTTTCTTATGTATATTAAAAATAAATATTACAAACATACAAACATTATAAAATATTAATTACAAATATACATAACAATATAAAATACTAGTTTCCTTATTCACAGGACTGTATCAGGATAATTAATGCCTTCATCTATTAGCAGTTTGTTTATGTCCTGTTTCCATATTAAAATGCTAGCAGCCGATTTCATAGTTTTAGGAAGGTTTATGTATATTTTTGGTCTATAATATTTATAATGCTGTTGACCAAATGGACTAACCATATGGTTAGAAAGGGGGATATATATTAACAAACAAAAAATATATAATAAAACGCTTTGTGTTTGGCCAATTCGAAAACATAAAATTTAAAATTATGAAATTAGAACTTTAAAACCTACCTAAAAAAATATGGTGCATAGTAGATCTACGCGACAAATTTGAAAGAATAGAATCTCCACGTTATTCAAGGTTAAAAAGGGGGTAGATTTCGCTACTACGAATGTATAGCTTTAAAAAACGAAAGATATAGACAGTAAAGCCACTGATGCACCAGAAGGTTATTGTTTTGTGGGGGTCACAAGTCCACATGACGACCGCACCAGGTTAACGCTGACGACCACATCAGACCACCGTATAAAGTCCATCGACCGAACGCACCAGGATTCCGCCGACGACAGCATCTGACGCCAGGTACGAAATCCGTCGACCAAGAGTGACGCAACGAATGCACCAGGGCTGAGAAAGAGGGTTTCCCCTCCGACGCAAGACTACAGTCTATAAGAACGGAGGTCGCCCGCTAGTGCAGCGCCTTTTCAACCAATTTCGCGCGTCGCCAGTACCTACTCGCTGGTACCTACTCGTCCGCAGTCGTCACGCTGGTTCGTGTACCATACATCATGAAGTCAAGCATTATATTGTATATCGGAGTATTTATGTAGTAAGAGGATCAAGTAACAAACTCGCAAGTTATTACTATTAGTTATTACTAGATCAACCCCTTATAAGCATATGTGTGAATATAAATACATTCTGTGTATATTATTCGCATTCAAAACCAATAAAATATTAGTGTGTTCAAACATGTGTTCTTAGGATAAGGAAATTGGACATGTGTTTATTTGATAAGTTTCATTTATGTTTTCATTCTAAGAAATGTTTCCCCACAGAAACGAAAGGTTTTTCCATTCACTGAAATGACTCACTTTCTTATACTTTCTTGTACCTTATTCGAAACAAGTTAAGCGGGAAAGTTTCGCCGTCAGTTTAACCAGAAAAATAAATAGATATATTTATCAGACAACTTTTGGCGAATAAGACCTTCGAAGTTTCACCAACGGCAGAGAGGATTAGGTCGAGATGAGTGTGGGAAAAGGACAAGGCGAGAACAGCGCTCACCTGTAGCTTCTTCGGATGAGGGGTGGGGGTGGGGGTGGCGAGGGGGGGGGGGACGGCTGATGGTGACGTATATGAAGCGACTACGCAACGAATGTACTAGCTGGCTGTACTCTGTAATAACCGGAATATCGAATGAGTACTCTTTCGTGTTCGTAGGACGTATTTGTCGGCCGCGTGGGTAGACTATTAGGTAGTTATTATTGGGACCAGCTCAACTAAGCTAAATAGCTCGTACTAGAATGTAGGAAGATGGTGGTGATGAAGCTTTATAAACAACGGGACTGCGTTCACGGTCCGGGTCAGTGGTCGATTACCTTAACCGCTTCACCGCCCTTAGCACAATCGAAAGTTGCTTACTTAATCTAAAGTTTATTCGAATAATATAATAATACACGATAATTTGTAATATTATTGTCTTTTTGGGGTTTAGAAGTAAAAATTCGTTCCAACTTTTTAGCGGTTACATATTTATAATAGCTTAGAAGTGAGGCGAATATTTCTTTCAGAATATCTAGCGCTCTAACCCTTTCCCAAACCATTAAGAGATTAAGCACTTCTTAAAATATAACGCATATCTCCATAAAAACGAGACTTTGGTCAACTATACCATTAATTACTTTACCTTAAAAGGTGCTTCAATATTAATTAGTAAAGAATAACTTGTAACATATTATTGACATTGTTTTTTTTATTACAATCTACTCCATACGTGTATAATTATAAATCTATAACACACATAAGAAGATTACTTTCATACCTAAAACGCGTTGTACGAACATAAAAATATCTAGGTACATTAAAGTCAATTGTTTCACCGACACAAAATAATTCTCTCTCTTAGTCACACACACACCCAACACATTCTCTATATACGAGTGTCCCAAGATCATTCCCGTAATATTTATATAATTTTTATATAAAAAAATGCAAAAATATTTGATACCCAAATTAATTATTTTTTAAACTAAATTTGTGTAAAACAATCATAATATTACGGCAGCGTTCGCCAGGCATACTAAACCCGCTGAAAACACGTCGGGCGCCACATCGTGAATGCAACTCAAGGTCAAGCGGACGTAAACTCGTTTTACATAAATATATTAGGTTTTAAATAGAAACTTCAACATTTTTTTTTCGAATACCATAATGAATTTTGATATAGTTTCTTAACAAATAACACTAGGAATCGTAGGACCTATTAGCTGTTTTTTTTATTGGGATTGACTTTGGGACAACCTGTATACCAATCCTACAACACTTGTTTGTATTTAAAAAAAATATTTAGTTTGAAAGCAATTTCAACAATTTAATTTGAAAACATCATACCTACTGTATTTGTATTTGTGTTTGTAAATATGAAGGAAATCCATAATCGGTTTTGTTGTCACATTATTTCTTATTTTTTGTTAATGTAATATATCGATATAATTATGTATTTTCCCATAAGAAAAATAAGTAAATAAATAAATAATTATTATTAAAGGTATGCGTTTTATAATTAATAAAGATTTACCTAGACGACTTAGATAAATATATTTAAAATATGTTTGATGAGCATAATGCAAACAATACGTCTGAAGAAAAATGCATCATTAAGAAAATTATATTTATAAGATGTTTCCGACAATAGACAAGAGAGGCGAGGAGATAACGAGCGGAAAAATAGAGAGAAGAAGACAGCGCCGCTGGAAAAGGCCATCGAAATTGAAATATTTTGTGTGCTTTATTTCTATATATTTATATATAAATATTATTAAAATATATATTTTAATGAATGGATGTAATATTATATACGTGGATAATATTACCGCGTTATGTGATTACTTTCGGTAAGGAATTAAATTATATAAAGACAAAGACGGCTGTATACTATAGCACTCTTCTGACTAGCCGTGGGGCAACCATGCAGCCATAAAAGAACCGTCTGACTTATTTGTTTAATGCCAGTAGGCATCAGAAATTTTGAATTTAAATCCTACACCGAGTAACTTTGCCTTTTTCGCACGTGATTACAATATTTTTATAAACTTTTAACCATGTATTTATTTATTTTATAAAGTAAACATACAGGGAGTAACCCTCGTATATTACTATAAATACTACTTATTGTTTATTGGATATGGTCACACCATTAATCATTAAGAATTGGTTTGGTCTAGGCCATATAAAATGAATTTAGGCCCTACTTAACTAACCTAAAAAGCATGTGCTAAAGTTAGGGGAGGTATGCAAATTCGAACCCGCGACCGCTGGATCAACAGCTAAACGCCCTAACCACTATACTTCTATGATCTCTCTGTCATATCACTCGTAGCGTATAATATAATACTGCCGTACAATATAAATATGTTAGATTATAAAATAATATGATATGGTCGAAAAGTAACATTTAAAATATTTTAAATTAGATATTTTTATTTCTAATATATTTGTATATAAAATACGTGGCGTAAATTTTGTGAACAAAATAATTTTAGCACATTTTTCGCTCTCTGATCGTAAATAAATAAATAAATACAGTAGATCTTTGAATGTCAATGGCATCGTATCATAACAGATGCGATATGCGCGTGTTACAGTGGTTCATTGTCTGAAAAGTTGGGCAGCAAAAGTTGCGAGAGCTTCAGAAAGAATACTCGATAATAGACGATAGTTATTTAGCGCGAATCTGTACCCAACTTCTTGTGCCTTTTGGCTTTGACTATAATTCTTCTTAATGATTATTGCTCTAATAAATGGAAACATACTTTTTGTAGCTTATGGTGTCTCACAGAAACTTTGCAAATATAATATGATTGACACTAATGAATATGGGCTTGGTTATTTTGAAATTAGGAGACAATATAATAAAACGACTATAATGATTGGTATCTGGTCGATCCGTTAAACTTTTTAATATATATAAGTAAATATATGTATTTTATTTTAATATTTAATTTCAGTAAAACTGAGCATTAATATTGCCGTTACCTTAATTTGCATAGTAAAAACTTTGAATTTGTTTGACAAACGAACTTAAAAGAACATGAAAATCGGTTTAGCCCAATTTGTCTGAATCAAAACTATTCTCCAGATAACTTAAATTATGTATTTGTTTTATTTATTAATTCGTACACTTTCGTCCTAAAACCTTTGATGATAAAAAAAACCAACTTATTAGTCCTGCGATTTCAAAAACAAGCTTTCTGTTTTTTTTTAATTTTTCGTGATAAAAACGATTCTTTTAATAATAGACGCCACTGAAGGTTGGTTGAGGGGTGGGTTGAGGGGAGCGGGGTTGCTGCGATGAGTTCACCGGTCACGTAGCAACAGCCATTGTTTATCGCTATGGTAGTCCGGTAGTCCGGAAACAAGTCAAACAAAACATAACTAAACTAATCCTATATGTTATAAAAGCGCGTGCAATTAAAGCTGCCAGCTCTGTGTCTAGTATCATTTGTGCATCTTTGTAAACATCTATTAAAAGAAGATATTGCATCTTGAGTTCCAAGCTTTTGTCAGAATCCGTTATGGTTACTAGAAATCAAATCATTATCGAAAAGATAGTTAGTTGTACTTTGACGGCTTTCTTTAAAATCTTTCCTACTACAATAAGATGTGAGATTGGTGTATTGGTGTAATTGCTGACAACAGCTGACTGACAGAAGTAATAATAAGACTAAATATTGCTTCTTTACGACAGGATGGAAATATGCCAGAGCTTAGACGTAGATTAAAGGAATGACATAACAGCTTGTTTACATATATATATAGTGCAGTAGTTTTAATTGAATGCACCTACATTTATTACTTTTATTTACATTTATTTATTGCATTGACTACAGTTTTTGCAAATCACACCATCTATTTTACTCTCCGTCTCATAACAAAATCTATTTTCATTCGGTGACTATTGTCAGTTTCATGATAATAATATGCCATTATATGTGTTGTATTCAAGCAGGGCTCCCTTACTACTCTCAACCCCACGCCTGATAAAGAAATCACAATAAGCGAGGATACCTATTGGAAACTTGGATAGGAATCAGCTAGGATTGAAAAGGTATTCGGGTTAGGTACTTAAAGTAAAGTAACCCTTCGTCTAAATGTAAATCTAACAGTACATTTAGATTCAATTACTGCAGCTCTACGATATTTGTGACAAGTGTTAGTATGTAAGATTATTTATACATTGAAAAGTATATACAATTTATTTTACAACTTGTAGAATATAAGTTGTGTATATAAAGATACATATATGTCGTTTAGGCGCTTACAGATCAGTACGTCTAAATAGATGTACTAGTCTAAATTAAATTAATGTAACGCTGTTTAACGCGTGATAATATATGTTTGAATATTTTGAGCTTAATATTTTAAAATATTTGATATTTTGAGCCTTCGCGATCAGCGGTCAAAATTATATGATGGATGACGTTTTAAATGCAGCTTTCATAAATTCGAAAATTGCATTTTCAACTCCGGCCACCACATTTATTATTATATATTAAATAAATTACTATGAAATTAAATTAAATTTTCTATATATGTATGTATTCAAACGAAAATGACAGATATTAGACTAAATTACGTCGACAAAAACCACCACAGTGTCAGAAACTTTTAGGTTTTTTTTTGACGTCACAAATGTTTATGCAGCAGGAAATTGACACAACATAAAATAAGAGAAATATTTCTATGCGTACGGATGTTACATTTTTAAACAAACTCAAATAATATTATTTAATTAAAATATTGTTATTAGTAGTCTGTAAACGTGGGATCTAATTCATATTTAAAACAGATAATAATACACCTGCGAATAAATTCACTGGAAAATATAAAACATTCCAGTCAAGAAACTAAATTATTGTTGAAGTACAAGGCGGGATGCTGCCCCGGCGACTGACAATGACTTCAAAAGATCCCAGCAGGATCGCCTGGAGTTGGCGGCTCTCCGGGAAAAGATTTTTATTTCGGGACTTTTTTAATTTGCTTGATTATTTGCCGGGCGAAGATTCGTCTTTTTATGCTCTCAACACGCATTTACCCCCCCATCCTGGTCGCGAAATATCTACGTTCATAATATAATTTCATGGCATTCAAATCTTATTTATGTGGATTGTGGTCGATCAAAGAGCCAAAGAAATAATTGTCTATGTATTATCAAACACATTATCGTCGTGAATCTTCAATGTTAGGGTTCAAATCGCGGTTAGTGGTATTTTTTACTTTCCAAAAACACTTGATTTTCCATTTTTGAAATTTGTGAAAAGAACTGAAACCGTTACTTTGGATTATATAACTAATCAATGGTTGCCAGTTTTTAATTGAGAGGTACCAGGTTTGATCACCGGCGGTCAAACTCGTCCAGATCATCTTTCATCGCCACAAATCAACGTTAATTTACCAATAATGTCGACCAAGCTTTGTAACAAAACATAATTACAAAAATACTTATTCAATTACAGACTTGCGAAATGGTGTCAGTAATGTAATCACTTAAGATTAACAAATTAGTTTTTGTTTTTTAGTAATTTGTCGCAGAAATGTGTGGCTTGATAATCGTTGGGTTTTTTTTAATTATTTTTTTTTAATTGAGTAATAATTGTCATGCACCAATATTTATATGTATATTCTTTGTCTGGTTTTTGTAATAAAATAATTGGTTTTTTTTCGGACTAACTATTTATTCTACAACTTTAGCTTTCGATAAAAAACGTTATACTATATTTGTGTTGGAATAATTATCCGCTACGCGGGATCACAATTCCGGTTGAGCAGTTGTACAACTTTAAGCGAGCTAGCTTTTGATATACCGCCTCCTCTCCGGCATTCCCTGGCCATCATAGCAGAAAGCATGGAAACTTTCCTAAATAAATGTTTCAAATAAACATTTCGATAGCAAAGTTTACGCCGACCGCGAGTGGGGTTTGGTGGTGGCGGTGGTAAAAACAATTTGTAATATCCCAAAACCGCGAGCTAATTCTATTGTGGGTTTGTTACGTTTAAATGCTTTTAGGAATCTAAACAAAACTGGAGTTATTTTTTGTAAATAATACAGATAAGGTAATTTAAAAGACAAACAATAAACGTTTTCTTGTTTACTAAAAACCACTATTTAAAATGTCTCCTTTTTTTTCCCCTGCGTGCCTATCTGTAATCAGTCCTTTGGACCATAATCAGATGTGTTGAGCGATAGATGGCGTGCAGGTTAACTCCTTCAACAAAGAGTCGACCTTCATATGGAGCCTGTCTGCTATTGTCTGCCGGCCAAGTCTGAAATGTCAAAACGCTTCAAACGCCTAACATTTTCAGTGACATTTGTGAGGTTAGATGCTAGTGCATTTGTATGTTTTTTAAGTTTGATATTGTAGTTTTCACTGTATTTTTTAACTTCATATTTCACGAATGGCATTTCAATGTACTCATGGATCTCGATGTTTTTTGTAAACCATGGGGCGTTGACGATTGATCTCAGGACATTGTTCTGGAAGCGTTGAAGTATTTCAATATTGGAGTTACTGGCCGTACCCCATAGTTGAATGCCATATGTCCAGATCGGTTTAAGGATTGTTTTATAAACGAGCACTTTATTTTCGAGTGAAAGGCATGATCCGCGCCCAATAAGCCAGTGCATGCTTTTGAACTTGGTATTTAGCTGAGTTCTCTTGTTTTTAATATGGTCTCTCCAGGTGAGCCGCCTATCTAGGTGCATGCCGAGGTACTTAATGACATTCTTGGGGGGTAGGATTTCGCCTCCCAGTTTCACGGCTGGACAGTCTCCTACGTAGAGAGAATGTGATATGGTTTGATTTAGAAGCGCTAGCCTTGATCCTCCATTTGGATAGCCTTGATCCTCCATTTGGAGGATCCAAATGGAGGATCAAGGCTAAAATGTCTCCTAGCTAAAATTTTCAAAAGAACTTGTGAAATCCATCATCATTCGTTGCCTAACAGTTTATGGTAAAGGTTAGTATACATATAATAATAATATCGGTGTTAGGAGATTATATTTAAAATATTTATAGATTTACTAGCTGACCCGGCCACGCGTTGCTGTGGCTAAAGTTTTTGTTATATTACATTATAGTAAACAATCTAAGAGGAACAATAAGAGAACATCAGTCACGGAGTCCACTATGCTTTTTCACACAGATGGTATTTGTAAAAAAATATGCTGATCTCCTTATTTGACTTTCTACTACTATAACCCTTTAGTACAATGAAATTATTTACGAACAAAGACGAAAATGTTGATGTTGGTATACAAATTCACTGGATTGAGATTTGAAGGGGAAGTACGTTGAACACAATTAATTAAAATGTTCTTACACTTGATACTAAGCAGAAATCAATAGGTAAAAAATAAAAATTTATCAGATTTATTATTTCCATTTAATTTTATAACAAATATAAGTATATTACAGTATAATACAGTAAATAACATGTGACGCTTAAACTCATGAATGAGGTAGGCAAGGCAGACAGTCTTAAACTTTTAAACATTAATATCTTTTTTTTTGAATTATAAATACTTTCAATTTCAATTTAATTTAACACCAATCGGTGCACAATGTTTTTGGTTAACCTGTCTTTAGCTAACACAAATAGATTCGACGGTTTCCCAACACGTGAACACGCAACATATAGTTGCCCATGAGAAAAACATGGATTTTCCAAATCTAAACCACAAATGGACATTGTTTGACCTTGAGATTTATTTATAGACATGGCGAAAGCTAAACGAATTGGAAACTGTAGCCTTTTGAAGGGTATGGTAGAATCTGATGGTATCATCGGAATACGTGGCAGCAGGACCACTTTTCCTTTAAACTTCCCAGCCAAAATGGTTGCTTCAAGAATGTTTCCGGTGATCTTTTTGATGACCAAACGCGTACCGTTACATAATTGAGGTGGATTCAAATTACGGAGGAGAATAATAGGGGAACCAATCTTTAATCGAAGATTATGTGGTGGCATTCCAGGGATATCTAATGAATTTAAAAATTCAATCGGAAAATTTACACTTTCATTTTCATCAACAACAGTATCGATTGATTTAAAAGACATCAGATCGCCTGGTAACAACTGTTGTATCTGGAAGTTAATTTCGTCAACATCAACGTTTTTGGCTGCCAAAATCACCCGTTGACTAAGCCATTCATGATTCAAATAATTATTCTGTATATCCGGGAAAATACTCTGAATCAATTCAGTTTTATCCTGAACAACAGTGCAAAAATTGTCTGGTAGTTTAATGCATTGCGTATTTGGTTGCAGTTTTATTTTACCGTTCCCAATATCTAGTAGTTGTTCGGAAAATATTAGTGCTGATGGATCATTTTGCAATTGTACTCGCATATTTATGGTCAATCGAAGTGTTTCAACACTTCGCCATAAGAATGATTGTTTCAAACATGCATTAATCTCATCCGCGAAAGTAGAGCGAGGTATAACCGGTAAGGTCTGCCGGAAGTCACCAGACAAAAGTAAGATAGCACCACCGAAAAGTTTATTATTGCTGTTTAAATCTTGCATAGTTCTGTTTAATGCTTCAAGTGAATATTTGTGTGCCATTGTGCACTCATCCCAAATTATTATAGAACTCTTCCGCAACACTGCAGCTATTCCACTATTCTTTTTGATGTTACACATTGCATCTGGTTTATTATGAACGTCCAATGGCAGCTTGAATGTTGAATGTGCTGTTCGCCCACCATCCAGTAAAGTAGCCGCAATGCCTGACGATGCTAATGCTAATGCGATTTTTTGTTGCGACCGTATTTTGGCAAGAATCAACGATATTAAAAATGTCTTACCGGTTCCACCGGGTGCATCCAAGAAAAAAAAACCGCCTTGTTCAGCAGCAACAGCCAGCATAATCCGATCATAAATAATTTTTTGTTCTGCTGTCAGTAATGGTTCACTGTTCATGATAATTGTTGCTAAACTTCCATGGTCATATTGATTTTCTCGTTGTAAATCGGTATTGACTAAGTCGGTGGCTGGACGATTAGGTGATGGCATACCATAATGATTAAGTGGTAAATTTGAAATAAGAACACATAAATCCTCGATCAAGACCAATGCTTCATTGTACATCTCTGGTGTATAATCTATGTTTTGGCATTGATTTGTTTGTCTAATTCGGTGCAAGATGTCTTCTGTCATACAATTTTTATATTTTTCCCACAAAGTTTGTGCTTGCGAGGGATAACATGTCGCCAAAATAATTGCAAACAACTGACGAATGTTATTCGGTGTTGATGTCAACGCAGCATCAGCAAGCGCTAAGTCCCAATGGTTATCGTCTTCTAGCAATTGCAGTTCACGACATGCATCCTGGTATGTATTGAATACTCGACCATTAGCTGTTCGTAAAAATTCAAAAGACGTTGGTCCGGGAACATTCACCAATAACAAACGTAAATAGAAGCACTCACGTTGCTTTGGATGTACCGTGTAAAGTCTCCCCAATGTCTTAGCTTTGAATATGCCTGTAATGGAAGGATGTGGTTTTCCTTGTTTCCGTGGCTCCCATTTTTTACTGGATTTGTTCCATGTGAAATAACGTGGAACATCACCATACACCAATGTCTTCGCGAATTGGCCAAAAACATCAGGTTTTTGACACAATGTAAAAAATTCAGTTAGAGTCGTTTTCGGAGCTTCGAACGCTCTTTGGAGAACATTTTCTTCAGTGAAGTATACACGTTGACCGTTTTCAAGATGTATTGCCAGATGTTGGACAGCAGGATCTCTTTCGTGGATGGGAAAGCTGAGAATATGCCAAATAGCTTCATTGCTGCTAATGTATCTGCCCATTTGGTATCGTGCTATTTCGTCATTTTTATATATGTTTTTTACTTCAAATATGGCCAAATCACTGCCTTTGTTTACATATTTACAAATATACTTAATTGATTTAACAGAACTGCAAAGCTCAACATTGATATGAGCTTTGTAAGTTTTTGAAAGTAGTGGTGAGTATGGTACCACCCACTGATTATCAAACTCAACTTGATTTGGAAAGTTCGGCAGTCGCATTGTAAATGTGTGGCCACCATTCTCAGTACTTCTGCGGCGATACATTGGATAACCATCAATATCCGTGATCGTGTCATTCGTATGCGGCTTTGGGAAGTTTTTTTTACATTTTCCATTTTCCATGCACGGTGACGTCATGTTGAAAACACCGCATGGCCCATGGATCATGTGTTTGGTGACAATATCAAATAATTCTTGATCAATTAATGGGTCTGGAATTTCGGCTGAAATTATTTGATCGATTTCTTCAGGACGGATTCTATCTTTAAGCCAAACCAAAATGTGGGCATGAGGCAAACCTCGCTTTTGCCACTCTATCGTATTCAGCCAACAACGTGTGATACCAAAAATTGTATATTTAACAATAAAATCAATTAAGGATTTCAATTTTTGTTTAAACACACGTGCAGTTAAATCATGACGATGAATGGCTTGTTGTCCTGGCAATAGTAAAGTTTGTATCTCTTCCCAATTCGGATTACATGTGAATGTAATAAATAAATCCGGTCGGCCGTAATGACGTACGTAAGTCATCGCATCTTGTATGTATTCCTGCATGTTCCGTGGACTGCCGATGTAGCTTGAAGGTAAAATGAAAGCATTACCGATATGTCATTGGGATTTAAATTTCCATCGATGTTTCCAGCAACAGCATCTCGTAAGTGAATATATTCTTCCGATCGTAGTTTTGCCTGGTTGAATCGAAGGAATCGCAAGCGTTCGCTTTCGACCTTAGCATACATATCAACAATGTATTGATGGAACAGCTGACGATATCGAAGGATATAATTGTCTTGATGTTGTCTAACCATTATTCGGTGTGCGTAGTAGTTCATTGAGCTAACTTTATTATTTCTGTAATCACCTAAAAAAATAAAAAATAAAATGCAATACGAAATTAAAATCTATACATACAGTAAGAAAGTAAATAGATAATTGTCAAATTTACCGGTATTTGGATCATACTGTTTGATATTAAGGTGATATTCATCTTGTCCTTGCCAAAATATCAATGGATATTGTAGTGCGTCATATGAACGGTGTAGATCCGAAATCGTACTGACAGTGTTGTCTCGCCGTGTAATGTTTATAGATCTTTTGTCAACTGGATCACCAACCATGATAACAGCAACCTCATCAACAGTTGGAGCGTTGAATCTACCAGCATGTTCACCTAATGGTACTTTGTCGGCTTTTATGACGATTTGATAATTGTCATTTTGCAGTCGTGGCGAAACTCTTTTGATCAATTGAATTAGTTGATTGTGATCTTTTAAAAAGTTTTCCAATAATATCACAATTGCTCTTTCCTCTGCTTGTTCAATAAAATTATACAGGCACCGAGTCGTCACGCGCTCTTCACAATCGCCCATAAAATAAATTTGAAGAAATTTCGGATTGTTATCAGGCATTGGCATCAGTGATCCGATTTTATGGTACACCTGGCCTTGAATTTTGAAGGTAAAATGAAGGTAAAATGAAAGCATTACCGATGTCATTGGGATTTAAATTTCCATCGATGTTTCCAGCAACAGCATCTCGTAAGTGAATATATTCTTCCGATCGTAGTTTTGCCTGGTTGAATCGAAGGAATCGCAAGCGTTCGCTTTCGACCTTAGCATACATATCAATAATGTATTGATGGAACAGCTGACGATATCGAAGGATATAATTGTCTTGATGTTGTCTAACCATTATTCGGTGTGCGTAGTAGTTCATTGAGCTAACTTTATTATTTCTGTAATCACCTAAAAAAATAAAAAATAAAATGCAATACGAAATTAAAATCTATACATACAGTAAGAAAGTAAATAGATAATTGTCAAATTTACCGGTATTTGGATCATACTGTTTGATATTAAGGTGATATTCATCTTGTCCTTGCCAAAATATCAATGGATATTGTAGTGCGTCATATGAACGGTGTAGATCCTAAATCGTACTGACAGTGTTGTCTCGCCGTGTAATGTTTATAGATCTTTTGTCAACTGGATCACCAACCATGATAACAGCAACCTCATCAACAGTTGGAGATTTGAATCTACCAGCATGTTCACCTAATGGTACTTTGTCGGCTTTTATGACGATTTGATAATTGTCATTTTGCAGTCGTGGCGAAACTCTTTTGATCAATTGAATTAGTTGATTTAGTTGGATAACCATCAATATCCGTGATCGTGTCATTCGTATGCGGCTTTGGGAAGTTTTTTTTACATTTTCCATTTTCCATGCACGGTGAGGTCATGTTGAAAACACCGCATGGCCCATGGATCATGTGTTTGGTGACAATATCAAATAATTCTTGATCAATTAATGGGTCTGGAATTTCGGCTGAAATTATTTGATTGATTTCTTCAGGACGGATTCTATCTTTAAGCCAAACCAAAATGTGGGCATGAGGCAAACCTCGCTTTTGCCACTCTATCGTATTCAGCCAACAACGTGTGATACCAAAAATTGTATATTTTACAATAAAATCAATTAAGGATTTCAATTTTTGTTTAAACACACGTGCAGTTCATGACGATGAATGGCTTGTTGTCCTGGCAATAGTAAAGTTTGTATCTCTTCCCAATTCGGATTACATGTGAATGTAATAAATAAATCCGGTCGGCCGTAATGACGTACGTAAGTCATCGCATCTTGTATGTATTCCTGCATGTTCCGTGGACTGCCGATGTAGCTTGAAGGTAAAATGAAAGCATTACCGATGTCATTGGGATTTAAATTTCCATCGATGTTTCCAGCAACAGCATCTCGTAAGTGAATATATTATTCCGATCGTAGTTTTGACGTTTGCGTTTTGACGTTTGCCGCTCGCGTTGTTGAGGTTAGATTTTTTCGGTGGCATTTGACTGAAAATAATAATTTTCTTGTTCTTATGATATTCTCTTGAAGACGTTCGTTACACTGTTCTTGAGATTTTTGTGCATGACCTTCTGCTGTCCTGATTCTTTGAGCTGGATTTCTTGATTCAATTTGTTCTGCCAACTGATGGGCTCTTTTAATACGTTTGCGTCGAATAACTGTCACTGTCAAATAATAACAGACATTAGCGCCATCAACCCAGTCGAAAGGTATCGACATCTGTCAGTTTTATGACTGCCAAATAATAACGGACAAAAAATTAGCGATAAATTAAAATTGCGACTATAATTTGAGATTTAAACTATCCTATCTCTCAAGTGCACATCGAACTGCACATGGTGTTCAAATTTTATTATAATCGGTTAAGTGTTTTAGGAGTCCATTGAGGACAAACATTGTGACACGAGATTTATATATATTAAGATAGACCCTCAGGGGTAAAATTCAGGAAAAAAAAATAGGTCCAAGCGATTTGGGTTATTTGCACTATCATTGCAAGTAACGATTATACCTAAATCTAATGAAATATATGTCTAAAAAGCCAAATAAAAGTCTAACAGCACGATTTGTAGTATGTGATGTTTGCATTTGATGATATACACCGAGTCCCAAAACGATTAAAAGTAAACCTAAAAACTTTGGTGGTTCATTATTGTAAACATTTGTTGTTATCGAAATAAAAAAAATACAAAAAAAAAATATTCAGCGTTAAAATAAGCGATTTAAAGACTATATGTATATCAAAATTCATCATGGTTTCCGGAAAACAAAAAGTAAACTTCACATGATAAACTTCATCATATTAAACAGTTCAGGTAAGACAGCCAATTGAAACGCAACGCGGTCAAGGTTTCCTATCACTATTCACTTGCTGACCGAAAATACTAAAAAAATACGCCTTATTGTTACAAATACGAATAAATTTGGAATAAATAATTATCGTACTTTTTTATAATTTCTTACTCATAAAAAGGGAACTTAAACATCCCATAAAGTCTTCGTGAAAGGCTGTACTATTTGTAATGATAAAAATATTAAGTCGTAATAAGTTATCTATTATGAGTATGCAGGGTGTAGTAGGTAGACTTTCAGACTTTACCGTAAAAAAAGATTATTCATTATTATATTATTATTATTTTTATGATGTTAGCAATAAACGTCGCACGACAGGACGTTAAGTTTAACGTTATATTTTTTATTTATCTCTGAAACTAACTGCTTTTGTAAAAATGTCTGTCCGTACGCCAGTCCATTCGCATGTTTAAACTGAAAACTACAAATGCGTAAAAATTATTATATGCACGAGAAAATCGAATAACTGTAAGATCAATATTTCAGAAGTAAGTCCAGAGCATTGCAGAGCACATTAAAAACAAAAAGAGAAGTTACAGAAGACTCAGAAGTGAAATTAGTTTAGATCGCATCATCAAATTCTGATTCTTCAAATATAATTCTATCATCGTAGAATTTAAATATCTTGCGTCATTCAAACAGAAACAAAATTAAAATATATTTTTTTTTTTGAATTAATAGGAATTCTTGAACATTATATTCTTTATTTTATTTTTATGTTGTTTCTTCTTTTGTACTGATGTGTTTTGTTTTTGTTTTTGTGTACGTTTATGTAATTAAATAACTTTTAATATGTCAGCTCGATAATTACTTGCCATGGCAATCTTTGACAATTCAGTTCCTTTTTTCAACTGCAAGTTTTTAATATGCCATTATTTAAGAAATATTATTATTAAATTTAAAAATATATTATTAAACGTAAAATACTTATAGACATTACAAAGTTTGACTGTTAGTGTATACTTTACTATAAATTACGTACTAATTTATTTATTGAGGTATTTATTGTAGTTATGTGTATAAGTTATGTGTACCTATGATGTGCAGCTGTACGATTTTTCTTCATATCACCTCGGATTTTTCAGAATTACTCTAGCCTAAGACGGAAATCATACATGGAAAACTACTAGGCCATAAAAGGGCCATATGAGATGAAAATGTTTTGCTTTTATGATTATTTACGGAAGAAAAAACACAAGCCTTAAATGAGTGTCTGATGTGGGGGGGAGGGAGGGGGGTTATGGTCGCGTCTGACACTTCAAACGGACGACTGAGATCATGGAACAAAGACCCGAATGAATTTGTGTTAAGATGACAGCTATCTGAACTGTGGGTTGTAAATTGGACATAAATTATGACTGAGCATATCTCTATTTTTTACTTTTGTGCTATCTGTTTAATTGTAATAGCTTACCTTGATTTATGACAAGACCTGGCTTCGCACAGGTTTAACACGCTTACATAAATTTAACGCTTATATCCCTAGGTTAGAGGTGAGGACTTTATTTATTTGCCAATAATTACATTACAATTTAATAAGGTTACAACAGATTCGCGTGTACATATTAATAATAGTATTGTATCAGTGAGCGTATGGTACCACTGCAACCTTTGTTCGCTGCCTTCTTAACTAGACTAAATGTATGTCCTAAGGAAGGCAGTACAATTTGTTATTTTTTGATTAGTTACCAACTAAGAATAAACGAGCGTTTCATCTTAGAGAAAAGAAATACAAAAATATTAAGTAAAAGATATAATAATATATTAAATAGATAAATAAAGTTGATTGACTGATTGACTTGTTGTTGGATAATTTGTGTTTTTTTAGGAGATCTAAGATCTCAAGAATTTTCGTTGGGTATGAAATTGAGTTGGGTTGGGTTGGGTTTGGGTTGGGTGGGTTGGTATTTACAATTATAGTACAATCGAAATATTTTCATTCATGTAATCAAGTGAAGGGTTGGGAGATTTTTTTGTTTTTCCTCTTATCCTGTGTGACGAAAAACTTATATATAATTAACTCTCTTCTTCTGAATCATTGTTGGGTTTTAACCGCATATTTTTTGCTCGAGTCGTACGCATTAGGCCCTTAATACTCGTCGCCGTGGCACGACTGAAGACTGATGATATCTAAAAAACTTGATGAAGTTTAGCTGCGCAATTAGCATCACCATTTTGTCACATCGCTACCATGCATCTTCGCCACTATGGTCACATCACCCATATCGTCATGCCATTTCCTCTTATTTGACAGTTGGTTGCAAATGGAAAATGGATTAATGTGATATTCCCGGCCATTTAGTTAT
Organism: Neomicropteryx cornuta; assembly: GCA_020383195.1. Taxonomy (NCBI): domain Eukaryota; kingdom Metazoa; phylum Arthropoda; class Insecta; order Lepidoptera; family Micropterigidae; genus Neomicropteryx; species Neomicropteryx cornuta. Next base: position 5,287,093 of record JAHKQU010000014.1, read on the forward strand.
AAGAGTAAAAGTACTCGAGACGAGACTCTACGTTTATTCCACTACGGATTACAGCTTGTCACGAGAACGGAGGTGTGCTTGGCTCGGTGCAGGTAAGGAGAAGAGACCAAATAGGTGTACTCAATCGCCTCGTATTAGGTTAGGGTGCAGTTACACTATCTAACCCGCACTTAGGGTAGTGTATACACTACAAGAAATTACACAATATCCAACTTAACGTCTATAAGAAAACGATTTTCTGCTATTAACACGATAATACTGGGGCTAGGTCCAAAATATTGTCAATGATCTTTTAAAGGTTATTTTCCGCTATCAAAAAATCTATCATCAAATATAATTAGTTATAAATATGCTTATACGTTCAACCTAATTATCTTTACTAATATAATATATAGATTTTAATTAATTGCTATGACCTTAGTCATATACAATTATTTTGGGCTTAATGTGCCTGTGCTAGTCAGGGAAGATGGTGGTAATGAAGTGTTATAAATGGTATGACCATGTTTTAATTTACTTTTTGTAAAAAATATGTTCTAAATTCATTTTAGTGAGTACTTCAATCACTCTCTTTATTAATACCCTCATCCTAACAAAAGACTTGGTTTTACGAAAATTTGCTTCCAAGTTTTAATAAATTCGGATGCGAATTTTCCCTTTGACCCTTCAGCTTGTGTTGTAGAAAAATGCGTGAACGTATATCTATGTGTTTTTCCTTTCCAAAGTATTCGTGAAGATCAAGAGCCGGCAGCGAGCATAGACATTGAGTAGCCATACCTTCCCTCTTATCAGGGTCTTTGGCTTCTTTGATAATCATCTTCATCCTTTAATGCGGCATTTCAAGCCTTACGGCACACATTAATAAGATGTTTCTCAATGTTAAGCCTGACCTAACTAACGAAACAAGTTGACTTACAAAGCCGCCCTTTACTGTTTAATAGCTCGCGTATGAAAGAGTCGAAATCATTAGTTTTATTAATTTGTAACATTGCCATCTTTTTTATTTTATATTAACAAAGACATGACCATGCTTCACTAAAAACTTTTTTTTTGAAATGTGATATAAATTTGTGTTTAATAAAAGCGGAGAAATCAAATCCGAGTGCCGCAAGCACGGTTTTGTGTGTGCCAATAATGATATAATAATATTATAATCGTAATGATATATAATATAATCAACCCGAAATGCAATTGACACGATCATTTCTAATGCAACGCTAAACTTGAGCTATTCCATATATTTTAATATTTTTCAACCATCAAATCTTACTATATTTCTACCAAGAAATTGTGAGATTTCAATGCGTTTGCGAATTAGGGTGTATTAAGAATAGCGGAGCTGGTCCACATTTTAAATAATACTCGTAATATATTGGAAAATAAATATTATTTTTATATCGGAATATGCGATTTCAAAATAAAACACAAATTATAAGCTTATTCCCCGAGAACCATCCAATCAAATGCGTAGATGCGCCTTAATTCCAGTATTTTTTTTCTAAAAGGAGAATATACGAGTATATATTTTTTTTTGTATATTGCTTTCTCTTTCACTTTAGCCTATTCAGTATGTAAAATACAGTTCATGGAACACAATCGTTGTCAGATAGACAAATGTTTAACTTGCAAATTTTATCGATAACTTGACTAAATGACATATTTAACTTGGCGACAAAACTTCATTAAAATCATAAAATCACTCATACAGCTCGTTAAGCAACATCTTAATGGCTAAGTTATGCATTTCACATTCGTAAGATATTCATGAATACAAATGAGAGTGTTGGGAAGCGTTGAAATCATGAATATAATCTGTTAGACAATATTAGGATATTGCACGAAGCAGAAATCTCGACTACATATAACATTTTACTACCTGAAATCTCATAATTTCGTGAGAATAGTGAAATAGTTTCAAAAAAATGTTAAATAAACTCCTTAGGTCCAATGCGAAATTATCATTGTTTTTTTTATCAAGATGTTTTTTATTGTAATGACGTAAAGTTCATTCGTTCATCAAGAACCTATTCTTGCAAGCCTGCAATGGTATAAACGGTGCACTTAGACCTCAAAGTCATGTATGCCAGCAGGCCTTTATGCCACTGCGCTTCCAGGCCATTCGGACCCGGATCCAGGGTTAGATATCCAAACGATATAGTCCTAACATTTCAATGTCACCTTGCTCAGAAGTCATATTTAAATGTATTTATTTTTATTGATATTTAACATAAACTAATAAAAATTTACCATATTACACATGTATAAATTCCACCTAGATATTTATGAGATAACAGAGTTTTTCAACGAACCTTTTATTGTTCTTTATTCAAACGATTTTTAAACGAATACGAGTATTTATAGAAACACTAGCTGACCCGGCCACGCGTTGCTGTGGCTAAAGTTTTTGTTATATTACATTATAGTAAACAATCTAAGAGGAACAATAAGAGAACATCAGTCACGGAGTCCACTATGCTTTTTCACACAGATGGTATTTGTAAAAAAATATGCTGATCTCCTTATTTGACTTTCTACTACTATAACCCTTTAGTACAATGAAATTATTTACGAACAAAGACGAAAATGTTGATGTTGGTATACAAATTCACTGGATTGAGATTTGAAGGGGAAGTACGTTGAACACAATTAATTAAAATGTTCTTACACTTGATACTAAGCAGAAATCAATAGGTAAAAAATAAAAATTTATCAGATTTATTATTTCCATTTAATTTTATAACAAATATAAGTATATTACAGTATAATTAATACAGTAAATAACATGTGACGCTTAAACTCATGAATGAGGTAGGCAAGGCAGACAGTCTTAAACTTTTAAACATTAATATCTTTTTTTTTGAATTATAAATACTTTCAATTTCAATTTAATTTAACACCAATCGGTGCACAATGTTTTTGGTTAACCTGTCTTTAGCTAACACAAATAGATTCGACGGTTTCCCAACACGTGAACACGCAACATATAGTTGCCCATGAGAAAAACATGGATTTTCCAAATCTAAACCACAAATGGACATTGTTTGACCTTGAGATTTATTTATAGACATGGTGAAAGCTAAACGAATTGGAAACTGTAGCCTTTTGAAGGGTATGGTAGAATCTGATGGTATCATCGGAATACGTGGCAGCAGGACCACTTTTCCTTTAAACTTCCCAGCCAAAATGGTTGCTTCAAGAATGTTTCCGGTGATCTTTTTGATGACCAAACGCGTACCGTTACATAATAGAGGTGGATTCAAATTACGGAGGAGAATAATAGGGGAACCAATCTTTAATCGAAGATTATGTGGTGGCATTCCAGGGATAACTAATGAATTTAAAAATTCAATCGGAAAATTTACACTTTCATTTTCATCAACAACAGTATCGATTGATTTAAAAGACATCAGATCGCCTGGTAACAACTGTTGTATCTGGAAGTTAATTTCGTCAACATCAACGTTTTTGGCTGCCAAAATCGCCCGTTGACTAAGCCATTCATGATTCAAATAATTATTCTGTATATCCGGGAAAATACTCTGAATCAATTCAGTTTTATCCTGAACAACAGTGCAAAAATTGTCTGGTAGTTTAATGCATTGCGTATTTGGTTGCAGTTTTATTTTACCGTTCCCAATATCTAGTAGTTGTTCGGAAAATATTAGTGCTGATGGATCATTTTGCAATTGTACTCGCATATTTATGGTCAATCGAAGTGTTTCAACACTTCGCCATAAGAATGATTGTTTCAAACATGCATTAATCTCATCCGCGAAAGTAGAGCGAGGTATAACCGGTAAGGTCTGCCGGAAGTCACCAGACAAAAGTAAGATAGCACCACCGAAAAGTTTATTATTGCTGTTTAAATCTTGCATAGTTCTGTTTAATGCTTCAAGTGAATATTTGTGTGCCATTGTGCACTCATCCCAAATTATTATAGAACTCTTCCGCAACACTGCAGCTATTCCACTATTCTTTTTGATGTTACACATTGCATCTGGTTTATTATGAACGTCCAATGGCAGCTTGAATGTTGAATGTGCTGTTCGCCCACCATCCAGTAAAGTAGCCGCAATGCCTGACGATGCTAATGCTAATGCGATTTTTTGTTGCGACCGTATTTTGGCAAGAATCAACGATATTAAAAATGTCTTACCGGTTCCACCGGGTGCATCCAAGAAAAAAAAACCGCCTTGTTCAGCAGCAACAGCCAGCATAATCCGATCATAAATAATTTTTTGTTCTGCTGTCAGTAATGGTTCACTGTTCATGATAATTGTTGCTAAACTTCCATGGTCATATTGATTTTCTCGTTGTAAATCGGTATTGACTAAGTCGGTGGCTGGACGATTAGGTGATGGCATACCATAATGATTAAGTGGTAAATTTGAAATAAGAACACATAAATCCTCGATCAAGACCAATGCTTCATTGTACATCTCTGGTGTATAATCTATGTTTTGGCATTGATTTGTTTGTCTAATTCGGTGCAAGATGTCTTCTGTCATACAATTTTTATATTTTTCCCACAAAGTTTGTGCTTGCGAGGGATAACATGTCGCCAAAATAATTGCAAACAACTGACGAATGTTATTCGGTGTTGATGTCAACGCAGCATCAGCAAGCGTTAAGTCCCAATGGTTATCGTCTTCTAGCAATTGCAGTTCACGACATGCATCCTGGTATGTATTGAATACTCGACCATTAGCTGTTCGTAAAAATTCAAAAGACGTTGGTCCGGGAACATTCACCAATAACAAACGTAAATAGAAGCACTCACGTTGCTTTGGATGTACCGTGTAAAGTCTCCCCAATGTCTTAGCTTTGAATATGCCTGTAATGGAAGGATGTGGTTTTCCTTGTTTCCGTGGCTCCCATTTTTTACTGGATTTGTTCCATGTGAAATAACGTGGAACATCACCATACACCAATGTCTTCGCGAATTGGCCAAAAACATCAGGTTTTTGACACAATGTAAAAAATTCAGTTAGAGTCGTTTTCGGAGCTTCGAACGCTCTTTGGAGAACATTTTCTTCAGTGAAGTATACACGTTGACCGTTTTCAAGATGTATTGCCAGATGTTGGACAGCAGGATCTCTTTCGTGGATGGGAAAGCTGAGAATATGCCAAATAGCTTCATTGCTGCTAATGTATCTGCCCATTTGGTATCGTGCTATTTCGTCATTTTTATTTATGTTTTTTACTTCAAATATGGCCAAATCACTGCCTTTGTTTACATATTTACAAATATACTTAATTGATTTAACAGAACTGCAAAGCTCAACATTGATATGAGCTTTGTAAGTTTTTGAAAGTAGTGGTGAGTATGGTACCACCCACTGATTATCAAACTCAACTTGATTTGGAAAGTTCGGCAGTCGCATTGTAAATGTGTGGCCACCATTCTCAGTACTTCTGCGGCGATACATTGGATAACCATCAATATCCGTGATCGTGTCATTCGTATGCGGCTTTGGGAAGTTTTTTTACATTTTCCATTTTCCATGCACGGTGAGGTCATGTTGAAAACACCGCATGGCCCATGGATCATGTGTTTGGTGACAATATCAAATAATTCTTGATCAATTAATGGGTCTGGAATTTCGGCTGAAATTATTTGATCGATTTCTTCAGGACGGATTCTATCTTTAAGCCAAACCAAAATGTGGGCATGAGGCAAACCTCGCTTTTGCCACTCTATCGTATACAGCCAACAACGTGTGATACCAAAAATTGTATATTTAACAATAAAATCAATTAAGGATTTCAATTTTTGTTTAAACACACGTGCAGTTAAATCATGACGATGAATGGCTTGTTGTCCTGGCAATAGTAAAGTTTGTATCTCTTCCCAATTCGGATTACATGTGAATGTAATAAATAAATCCGGTCGGCCGTAATGACGTACGTAAGTCATCGCATCTTGTATGTATTCCTGCATGTTCCGTGGACTGCCGATGTAGCTTGAAGGTAAAATGAAAGCATTACCGATGTCATTGGGATTTAAATTTCCATCGATGTTTCCAGCAACAGCATCTCGTAAGTGAATATATTCTTCCGATCGTAGTTTTGCCTGGTTGAATCGAAGGAATCGCAAGCGTTCGCTTTCGACCTTAGCATACATATCAACAATGTATTGATGGAACAGCTGACGATATCGAAGGATATAATTGTCTTGATGTTGTCTAACCATTATTCGGTGTGCGTAGTAGTTCATTGAGCTAACTTTATTATTTCTGTAATCACCTAAAAAAATAAATAATAAAATGCAATACGAAATTAAAATCTATACATACAGTAAGAAAGTAAATAGATAATTGTCAAATTTACCGGTATTTGGATCATACTGATTGATATTAAGGTGATATTCATCTTGTCCTTGCCAAAATATCAATGGATATTGTAGTGCGTCATATGAACGGTGTAGATCCGAAATCGTACTGACAGTGTTGTCTCGCCGTGTAATGTTTATAGATCTTTTGTCAACTGGATCACCAACCATGATAACAGCAACCTCATCAACAGTTGGAGCGTTGAATCTACCAGCATGTTCACCTAATGGTACTTTGTCGGCTTTTATGACGATTTGATAATTGTCATTTTGCAGTCGTGGCGAAACTCTTTTGATCAATTGAATTAGTTGATTGTGATCTTCTAAAAAATTTCCAATAATATCACAATTGCTCTTTCCTCTGCTTGTTCAATAAAATTATACAGGCACCGAGTCGTCACGCGCTCTTCACAATCGCCCATAAAATAAAAAGGTATCGACATCTGTCAGTTTTATGACTGCCAAATAATATCAGACAAATAATTAGCAATAAATTAAAATATGACGATTTGATAATTGTCATTTTGCAGTCGTGGCGAAACTCTTTTGATCAATTGAATTAGTTGATTGTGATCTTCTAAAAAATTTTCCAATAATATCACAATTGCTCTTTCCTCTGCTTGTTCAATAAAATTATACAGGCACCGAGTCGTCACGCGCTCTTCCCAATCGCCCATAAAATAAAAAGGTATCGACATCTGTCAGTTTTATGACTGCCAAATAATAACGGACAAAAAATTAGCGATAAATTAAAATTGCGACTATAATTTGAGATTTAAACTATCCTATCTCTCAAGTGCACATCGAACTGCACATGGTGTTCAAATTTGATTATAATCGGTTAAGTGGTTCAGCCGTCCATTGAGGACAAACATTGTGACACGAGATTTATATATATTAAGATAGAAACACATATTTTTAGTTTAATTTAACTATGTGCATGTATTTGTAAGTGTGGTTAGAATTTCATGGGACCCATTGCACCAAAATGGCTTCACCAATTTTCTACGAAACAAAACTTCGAAATACGAAAACAAATATTATAATTGCTATTTTTTCAACAAGTAACTATTACTTTTTCGGAGGTTAGTTTTATTTACATACTCGTATTTGTTTCCCCTTATTTGGTTATAAATATCCCTAATTTATGGTAAAAAGTGGTTTTTTTTATACACGTTTAAATGATTACTTTGAGCGTTGAAGAAAAAAATGTCAAACCAAATATAGACTTCGATGAGCTTTTTTATAACAACCAATCGCAACAACTTCAGCAATTTTAGCAGTTTCGAGAAAGATGCTTCTCTTAAAAGTTTCTGTGAATATTTTATTTTTTTACTAAATTGCTTTAACTATTTAAATATATCAATTTTAATTAGAACTTCTATTATTTAATTTAAATTACTATATATTTTTTAGGAAAAGGTTAAAAATGATCGTAAAATTTAAAGAAACACATTCGCAGTCACTTAACCTTACAGGTTTCACAGTCAGCAATAACTAAAGTGATTGGATAATTATTAATATTATATACAATATTTAGATTCGGCTGGTAGTGTCAGGTATGCATAAGGCCTTAGTCTTTACATGTTTAGATTTGTCACACAAACCTAAATTTTAAAATTTTATTTTGGATAAATTAATTAGTGTAAAGTTTACATCAAATTTCAACAATTTTATATAATAGAAAATTTATATATACAAAGAATAAGAAACCGTTATCATAATAATCATTTACATGTAATTACTTAACCTTATCAAGATTCTGATCAAACAAAAAAAACGGAACTACATAGTTGTTATTTTAAAATATTAATAGTAATTAATTTCGAATAGGATTCCAAACATGTTATTTTAAATGTCGTCAAAATTATTAACGTTTTTTTTCAACGTATGTTCTTAATATTTAAAATAAAAAGTCCTAAAAAAATCACTTGATAACAAAAGATTTATTAAATCGTATTAGCACTTACACAGAGGTGATCCTGAAGTCGCGATTTCCGCAGAGCGAACAAAAGAATTAAGGATCTCACCGGCGGGCGAACAGGGAACACCTGTGGCTGAGGGAATCGGATTCCCGCTCGCGACGACCGCGTCGTCGTCCTTGGCGTGGCGACGCTCCGCACCAAACTGACTGAAAGTTCCCGCCCAGCGCCTGACTCCCGACGCCCGACGCTCGACGGCGCGGCGGCGCCCAACAGTCTAAATGGAAAACTCACCACTACCAACATGTTGTTTGGGTTTCACTGAAATATATGAAAGGGTCGCGTGTGTGTCAGGAAAAACGCGAAAAATTAAAAACATGTGAGAAGTGAGAGGTGCAAATTTATCACGAAATGTTTTAATGTTGTCTTGGCAATATGGATCTAAATTTTGAATGGTTATTTTACACTTGATTATACATATACTATAGGAGATTTTTCTGAGTTTAGGTTATATTTATCTGAATTTAAATAGACAAACTCAATAAGAGATTTATACATATATATATACTGAAAAAATATTTAAAAAATCCTTAAAAAATATTTAAAAGAATTCGAGTTTTCTAAATGACAATATTATATTGTCATACTCTCATATAATGTAAGGTTGCGGTGTTTACCCATTATAACGAAAAAAAACATTTTGAAAATATATATCCTATATATAATAGGGCGACACCTGAACGAATTTTCTCAAACGATTATTTTTTGTTTTCTTATTTAAGTTGATATAATTTATTACCTAAAAAGAAAAATAGAAAAAAAATATTGAATTTATGCTTGAGCGCTTGTAAAGATTATGCTATAGATGAGCTATGTCGGTAAGATGTAGCTACTCGCTGGTATTAAATCCTTTAACTCATTATCAGTCAAGGAAAATGTTGTTATGGGTCAAATTTCGACACACAACTAACTTCGGAAATCATGTAAAATCGCAGATATTTTTTTTTAAAAAATTAATTTTATAATTTATACGGCTAAATAATACAGATAATTTCAGATTCAAAAGAGGGTACATATAAAAATAGGGTAGGTACATGAAAGTATTTCGTGTACTAATTTAAGCTAATTTACTGTATATGTGTTTCTCTCACTGTGTGACTCCTGAGGTGCCCTCGCGTATACAAGTTTTTTATTTTAATAGTTACTTGACTTTTATTTTTATGCAATCTGACCCATTTTTATAGAACTGTCGGGCTATAGAGTGACTTTTTCGATCTTTAACCTTATAAGAATCATTAGATATATTCTAAGCGGAACTCTACGTGAAAGTTGAATGTGATATCATATAGTTTGGCTAAAATGTGATATTCTTTTATTCGAACGATTAGGCTTAACGCTCGCAAGCGGAGAATACCTAATATTATTCTTATTATAATCTTATTAATTTAACAATAAATAGGTCACCGAATGCTTCTGCAGGGTTATTTTTCGTCGGAATTTAGACGTGGTAATTAGTTTAGAGAATTCTCTAAAATCAGCTCTCTAAAATTTAAATTCTAGAGAGCTGATTTGAACCCTATAAAAATGAGCGTCGAGGTAGCAGGTGTGTGCTGGTATGTTCGAGGAGGCAAACGCACCAATATCAAATGCGTGGTGGATCAAGAATATTTGCTTTGTCCGTGTTCTTGCTTTCAATTAAAAAATTTAACCGTATTCAAAGGTGGTAAAGCGATTATCCATCACGCCCGTTACAGAATGATGGATAGGAATTCTGACTGCAAACGAGTCGATGCATTATCTTAATTGTATCCTAATTTGGTTCATAAATTTAGCACAATTAAATAATTAGATTTAAATTTACAATTTATTGAGTTGTTTTCTAAAATAAGCTGCCATTTTTTCCTTTCAAACTGTAGGTACTTCACTTAAACTTGTTTATAATAAGCAAGTAACCAGAAAAGTCTTTGTGTCGTCTGAATAGATGTGTGTAGTTGCATTTTTTTTGGACGAATATATATTACAGTCTTTTGAAACATTACCATCCTAACCTCAACATTTGATTTGCACTGAAACTTCTAAACAGTAAACCAAATGTCTGTCGTAAATTGAGTCAATTTTTAAGTGTCAGCCTTTTCATTCCCTAATAATCCTTGTGTCAGCCTTGGCAATTAGATCTGTCAAATGTTTATGTTATAACTTGTGTGTACTTTGAAGATTTATTGCCAAAAATCTGTAGAACTCTTTACTAAGAGGGTTTAACGCGCTTTTGGCTTGGCGTTCTTAATTTATTCATTTTATTTAAATCATACTCACATTGTATTTTTTATAAAAAAAATCGGCTTTTATAATATAAGACATAAAAACGTAAAAAAACTATTTCTGCCTTAAATAAAGTTTGTATAAGAGTGTGTGTAGTATGCTGGGCGTGTAAAGATTCTGAGGATATGTATGTGAGTTTAATGTAGGTTTACATAATTGTGCGGACGAAAAAAATATGAAGAAAGGTGTGTATGTGAGTCTGAGGGTTTTTGTGTGCGGTCGAGAGATAATCTCTTTAATAAATAAATCTTCAGCAGCTGATATTATATGCATTTATAACTCTGTAGCACATAGCATATATAAATAAACAAATGGTTGGTTTTAATAAAATGATAGAATCATCTTGTAGGTATTCAAAAATCGAAAGGATCAGTTTGTTTAATCCGCAATCGCGATACGTAACGCCGCCCGTAACCCCCCCCCCCAAAACCACACCCTGTCGGCTAACCCCCCTGGGTGTGGAATTGAGTGTGGAGTGTGGGCAGAGACGACGGCAAGCTCTCCGCATTGCATTAACGAGTTGAAAAGCCGGAGACGTGCGAAATGGGCGCCAAATCTCTGTGCTTCGCCAAAGCAGAGAACATTTCAATCAGAAATTTGTAGGTATGTATTTTAGGCAGTACCATATAAATAAATTATGCCACATCCTCCTAATTATATATAAAAACATGTATACGCATGTATGTGTAAAAAACAGCTATATAATAAGATACTTTTCTAGTACTATTACATTTATATGGACAGAAAAATGTACAAATTTTAAATATGATTGAAAAACATTATATTATTAAAACAATGTGTATAGTGTGTGGTGCTTCTAGTTGTGACATGAAGTGGTTGTGTGTGTGTATGTGTGTATACATATACATTGGATTAGTATTATACTCGAAAATTAAGAATTTTATAATATTAAAATGTATTTATTACGAGTACTTAAATTTATGTTTCATATAGTATTTCTGTATATATTTTATACCTTTGACATTAATTATATTTCATTTTTGTTGTCATTTTATATTATTATGTACGCAAATAATGCAGAGCTGTTTTTATCTCATTAGGTCTCGTTTGAAAAATATTTTTTTATATATATATAAATTTTAAATATTCGCCAAAAGCGAAGCCAAATAATATCCGTTTATAAAATTGAAGAAAAAAAAATACAGAAACCTTAAAATTCTTTTCGATTTTCAAAAATGAAATTATCAATTTTTTTAAAAACTTTATTTTTTTGATGAGAAATACGCGTTTCGATCCGGTCCGAAAACAATACATCTTTATCTTATAAAAAAAAAAATATACATCGCCAATTTGTAAAACTAAAAATATATTGAAACAATTAACCTTAAAATGTAGTCATATTTTTTTAAAATTCTATAATACAATAATGCATTTAATAAATTTCACGTAATAAATTCTTAACTTAGAGATTTGACTCATTTTATTTATATTAAAGAAAATATCGCATATTTCTATAAAGCATATTTACTATGTAATAATATTTATTTAAAATAAGTTATTGTATTGTATTGTAGGTTATCGGGTAGGTACTACTTAATGTTTATTGCATATGACAAGGGAAACTACAAAGGAGATATTAAACACAAAAATCTTTCACGTGTAAGAAATATATTGTTCAAAGGCTATGGTGCCCCTGTGGCGTGGTGAGCTCAAAGACCTTTACACTCGCTTTGCAATTTAAATTAATTCTTGGTTAAAAAAAAAAAATCTTTGAAAACACCTACGAAAGTTACTTTTTTATTTAAGGTGACATTAATATTACGTTATTCACAAAATCAGCAACACTGAATATATCGATATATTGAGACTTTTCTCGATTAATGGTCAATGGTGTGTTCCCACGGTTCAACTCAAAAATTATTAGGTACTTGATACTTGTATGAATATATAGATTTTTTCGAAGAAATCTCAAAGCCTGTAAGATCTTGAAACTCCACAACAGCAAGCAGCGGATGTCGATCGAATCTGAGGCTGAAATGCAGATTCATAGAGAGCGGTAAAATCGGCTTCGAATATAAAGTTTGGCTATTTTGGGACTGTTGCAGTAAAATAAATACTTTTTATAATGAGAAATGTTATAATGGGAAACCTAATTTTTTTTTTCTTTTAAAATATCTTAAATAGAATATTCTCAGTGAATTTTTAGTTTTTTTTTAAAATGACGTATAACATATTTTTTTTCTTCTTATTTCAAAAAAAACCACACGTGGTCAGTTGACTCTCCTCTGACGCCATAAGACTACGATGCGAGCGTGGAGCAACTTGGGATGGTCCGATAGATAAAAACAGTTTTTTTTTTAATGAGTATAATTTTATTAATAAATACAATATTATTAATTCATGTTACTTTTTCCCTGAAATTTCTGACTAATAACGTGTATTCCCTTATTTAATACACTCATTATAACAGTAAAATTGAATAAGTTGAAAGAACACCACATCGTATTTGATTCGAAAGAGGCCTTCAAACTTCGTTCTATCCGTATTATTTCTTCACCAGATTGGCAAATATTTATTGTACGAAATTTTGCTACCGCTTTTATTGTTTTCCAACGGTGTGGGGGGTGGGGTAAAATTCATTACTTTTCCTATCAAACTTTATTTAATTGAATTTCTGTTTAATTAAAGTTCTTTCCATATTATTTATTTAATATTAAAAGAACCTTCATCGCGTAAAAATAACGTGAATAAACCTAAATAATATCGGTAATACGTAAAAAAATCAAGTAAAAACAAAATATTCACACGGACACGTTGTGATGACTTACTTATGCGTTAAAAAATAACGTTAAATTGATGCAGTTGTCCGATTGGTTAAACAAAATGGCATGCGATTACATTCAGAAAAGTCGGCTTTGATACACAGCCCGGTCACAGTATAAAGAGTTTTTTTATTAGGCTTGTCCTTTTGACAAAACTTTTATAATAATAGATTTACCCTTTTCCTTAGGTAAAATATACATATTTTTTCCAACAAACCTAACAGAACTACCTAAAATTTGCAAAAATAAAACGTTCTTAAACTTAAAACTTAAACTTATTCCAAGTGGTTTTTTTGCTTGACTTTATAAATGAAATAAAACTGTTTCATCTAAATTATATTAACAAAATTTGATTATATTTGCGTGAGGTTATTTATAAACAACGTGTCACCAGCAAATAAGGCGCGTTGCTGCTAAATATATACTAAATAATGCTGCTGAATAATTTAGACAAGTAAGTTGGCTTCCTTGTTTCAAGCACCATCAATAACGTATTGTGACAGTTTGGAGTAATGGCAAGAAAGGAGGTGCAGAAAATTGGTGCGTAGGAGATTAGAAAGTGAGATAAGGAAGTAGATAAAGAAAGAGACATTAACAAAGGAAACTCAGCTCATCACAGAATTCCCTTAAGTAGTAACGAAATTAAGAAAACGGAGGACAGTAACATAATTAAAAAGCGTAAGGTATACCCCATTTTTATGATTTCAGACAACTTTGAAGGTGGAATAGAGTTTCATAACTAAAACTTGAGTCGTTATAATATTATTGTAGTTGATAACTTAATAATATTGCCCATAGTTTTTTTTTTATTCTCGTCTATTCACGCAAAATAAAATTAATACGCCATTAAATTCCTCGTAAAAAAAAACTGAAGCTAAATAAAGAAATGAAAATGAATAGTAAATATAAATTACTACTTAAATGAGAAAAAAAATTGAAATTACTCTTTGTAAGCATATTCATTTTATCTTGCGTTTTCTTTACGCGTTGAACGTATCCATTAGGCTATTAGGGTCTTGCCCTACGCCCTGCCCCTGTCTTCATGACAAACGGCGTTGACATGGCCTTAAGTAATACTATTACTTTTGTTTTACTATTTTATCTACCAAAAAGCATGAAGGTATATTCGCATGGAAGGTTTAGAGAAGAGGGGAGATCGTTATGTGACATAAAATAAATATTGCGGTATTTTGGCCATAAGTCAAACCCGTTACAGAATAGCGGATACGTGATCTACGCCTCAGCTTCCTTCGATCTGAAATATAATCTGTGCACAATGTGGACCTATTTCTTTGTTAAAAATAAATATGTTTCGTCAAATTTTAAAATATTCACAATCAGACAAGTCTACAAGACGATACATGGAGCACACCCTTCGATGCCTTCCTGGACTCAATTTCCATTTGTCCTCCTTGTTATGTTAATGTCTTCCTTTAGCGATTCAACATCAAAGTGTACTCGACACCAGAATTACAATCAAAGCTTTGTTATTCAAATACGATCGTACTTATATGAAGAAGCAAACATCTGACACAGTCGCACAACAACATACATTGTTGCTCACACGAGCAATGAGACACAGCATATACTCACACTATTCGTAACAAAACGACGGTAAGTTGGTTCTAAATATGTTTAAGGAAACAATAAAACTAACGTTAATAATAATTATAATGTTGATACAACATCGATACAGATACCAAGCTAAAAGTGCGAATCTTTTAACGAAATGGTTATTTTTGTAGATACAATACGAGTAGTAAGTGCAACGGAAACTAGTTGCACATTTCGTGCTACATCTTACCTAACTTCAAATTGTTCAACAATAAAAAATATTTATTCGAATATTTATATACTAATAAATATGCACTTTAGTATGAAATACGTATATAATATAAATATTAATAACTTCGTAGCTACAATAACACTAACAATATATATTTTTTAAAACCAGGGAAACGTCAAGTTTCTTGCGCTGAATCGCTACGCCATATTGCTCTATGGATCACTAAAAAGTACTGATTTCGACTTAAGTAAAGTTACTTAATAATTCTTTATAATCTGTTGTTTTTTTTAACTGACACCCATTTCTACGCGAAAGTGATCTAATTAATTTATAAATAAATTTCGTAATTTATAAATGAAAATAAATACATGGTGGTTTTAGTGTAAGTTGAAAAAAAAAACATAATATCTACAGTTTGTTTAGACGATTCTGAGTAAACACGTAATTTATAAATACATAGAAAACTTTACATGATAAAGTAACGTAAAATATATGAATATATAACAAACACGTATGAGTCGTTAATAACTAATTATTACATGTAAACCTTTGAAAGGTAGCAACAGTTTCAAGAAGGGCAGTCTTTGATACCATGGATGTAGACTAGGTTGTTGCATCATTGTGGTGTGTCGTCATATGCCATTACACCCTATGTCATCCTTTGTTAAATTACGTCACAGTTTAGTGTTTCATTTTGTGGCATGTTTTGTCATTCTGATCACCCTGTCACTTAACCTCATTCATCTATCTACCTATGGCATCCCATGGTTATATGCCATTTATTGTCCTCTGACCTTAACTTATGCATTGTAAATCAACCTATGCCATAATAGGTATGCACATTTCATAGTGAATTATTATGAGTATTGTTTATTTACAGTTTTCTTTATATTTAGTATCAAACTGTAAAAAAAAATATCAAAATAATATAAAGGAACATCAAAACGCGTTATTGAAAATATTTAAAATTCAGTTTTTTATTTTTTTTTTCATGCAAGACTGTGGCTATTTAAAAACTAGCTCTTTTAGACTTTAAATGTTATTCCTGTCAGCTGAAGAAATATTCTATAACACTGCAAATATTAAACAGAGTAGAATTACACGATACAACATAATATTTCCCACATTTATAGAATATAACTTTGCTACAACTAGACATAATGACACAATTCGAAAGTACAGCTCTTTGATAATATAATGTCAATTTAGTTTCGAGGCAGTAATAGACAGCTGTAGGCCATTCATTGTTTCACTTACGCGTATATACCTCTTTCTTTTGTCATCGCTGTGCCCCTCGCTCTGTGTCAATCAACCAAACTACTTATCTCAATTTCAATAATCATACTAAGTATACGGAAATATATAGCATACTATATATAATTTATACGTGTATACGAATAGATTAACTCAAAAGGTTAATGTTTTTCGAGGTCATATTTCTAGTTTAGCCAAATATCTATAAAGTTCATGAACTTTTCTTTAATTATTTATACATGTAAAATGAACTAATCCGACAAGAAACTAAAAATGTGTCTTTAGATAAAATAGAAATAAACCTTAAGTAGGGTATCAACGATTTTAGGAGCTTATTTTGTTATTTTTTATATTAATACATATTCCTGTCAATGCCTAATATTTCAAAAGTATTTTGATAAACTTTATCATTTTCAATATTTAATGTTTAATCTTAAAAAAATGCGTGTTTTTCTTTTTTTTTGTAGAAATGAAATTAACTCGTCAAATAACGATTTCCGTGGGACTGAGTAATTTTATACCGACAAGTATAAAACTTACCGACATCGTAATGAAATAAGTAGCAAAACGACGGTTTTCACTTTCTCAAGTAGCTATAACGTAACAAATATGGTGGTATTTCTGGTATAGGATTTTATCGATATCTCAAGAAATACTTGACCTTATTTTACGAATAAAAAGTATCTATTAATCTTATATATAGGTAGGTTTAATATTGAAAAAGATATTTAAAAAAAAAATGTCCAAGGATTTCGTTTTATTTTTACTTAATAACGCGATGAAAAAACATCATCATAACAAATATGTCGTATAAAAAATATAACTGCATTTCTCAGCTATATTATAAAGTTAATTTTTTTTCAAACTGCTTCCTAAATGACTGAATTATGGACATTTTACTACCCGCCGTCGCTGACGCGCTGCGCTGGCGCCCGGGTGCCCGTCGAGCGACTGGCTGCGATTGCTATCACATTGTGTCGATTATCATAATGTTTAAGCTTTACAAAAGTTGTGCAACAATCTCATGAATAGGTTATAAAATATATTTCCCAAAGCATTTTTCTTTATTAACGAATAAATAAGCACCATATTAAAAATACAATAGTTATTATAATATTTCTGAGTTCTTAGATATATTTTAAACTTTGTATTTTTAGATTCGGTTTAAAATAACTAAGTTGTGGCAAATAGTAAATACCAAGAGTCACTGCGTCACACCGCCAAACAGGTATATTTTTTCTCAGTAAAAAATGAACCTATAACTTAAGTAAAGTTTTGTATCCTTATAGCTATAGAACTATAATGAAATTTAAAGTCCTCTAAATTATTAACCTTTATGAAGTAAATAACAATAACAAAAAACATTTTTTTAGAAAAAATAAATCTGTAAATTAAAACAGCACTACTTACATGGTTCTGATTGAATTAGGTTACTATTCTACCTTATAAACAATATATGATTTACATTTATATAATGTGCATACAACAAAATTTTTAAATATAAACAATTTAAATGTGGTAGGTTGGTCTATATCTACTTTTTTACGTAGATTAATAGATATGCTTTTAATAATTGTATATTCTGTGGCGTAAGCCCTCTCAATGCTATTTCTATGTGCTAATTCTATATTATTTCTATATACACATTTCTAATCCAATTGTAATGATATTATACTTTCTTTGTCGTCTTATTTTTTCTAATATAAAAAATATCAATTGTAGCCTGATGCATCTCTGATACAAGCGTCTTAAAAATGGCGCATGTTAGACCCGATTTTAAAAAGTTACTTTAATTTGTTGGTAACTAAAAATGTATAAAAAAAATGTTACGAAGATAGCTTTGGAGGGGTGTACATATTTTGTTTTTCAATTTTTAAAGATATGCTGCTGTTATACATTACACATATCATAACATTACATACATTACATACATACATCATAACATATAGCTTTAACCTTAACCTTAACACTTAAGTCCGAATCAATGTATTTGTTTGTGAATTGCTCCTTTAATGAAACTTTTAGCAAAAGAATAGTCTAGCTAAATCTTGCAAGCTCTCTCAGCATATCTGCACATTTTCCGAGAAGATTAACTCAACCATTTTTTTCATTAAGATGCATCGGAATGCATGAAATTTATATTAACTTTTTCGTGCAGGAATTTCTGATCAACTAACTAGGAACTACATTTCCTTTCTTACAATTGTATTGTTATGTGTATCATGTTTCCTCTTATCTTTCAAACTAATTTTACCACTAACAATTTTAAAAAGTAATTGTTATCAATTAGAAATTCATTAAATAAATTGTGATAAGAAAAATAAAGTTAAAAATTAAGTAATAAAAAATATGTAAATATATTTGTAAAACATAATATTATAATGAAAATTAACTACGCAACTGGTCAAAGATAGCATGACTGTACTTATATACTATTTAAATATTTAAATGGTTTAAATATACTTCGTTATAAAGTGGTTTCATAGCGTTATTACTGCTAAAAAGTTTAGACTGATTGACGTTTTGTTTATAGATAATATAAAATTATTAAAACAAGAATATACATTTTGCTAAAAACAGGGTAAATTTGATTTTGAAGACATTTATCCTGACGTTTTTAATCAAAGAAATCTGTTTTCTTTACGTGATAATATAAAATCGTTCCTGTCGGTTGCTCGCTCGCTCGCCGGGTCATCGACCGGCCTTGGCCAAGCGCGAGCGAGTGAGCGAAAGAGCAAAGAGAATTTACAGCAGCGCTTTGTTATAGTTAATAAATTTGGGTATGAATTATTTTCCCTTTTTTTTATATACAATTTCTTAACCGTAATATTTTAGAATATTTTAATTTAAATAATTATTCGTTGTTTTATCTGGCTTTAAATACAATGTAACTTTCAGTTTAGATTCCAAGTTTATAATCAGTTCTTAATAAATGTATATTTCCATTTTGATAAAATTTATTAGACCTGGAAATTTAACGTAAATTATTTTTTTTTCTTTTTCCTTCTTTTAATGTGATTTCTGAATTATGTCTTAAAATATTAATATATTATTATTATTATCTTTTTGTCGCAGCTAAGGAGCGTTTTATTTTGACTTATTTATTATATTTGTTGATTGTTTTTAATAGCAGCAATTTGCTTGTAAAGATAAATGATATCTGAAAAATTGATCAATTGAAAAATTTGTAAAAGTTTTTTTATTTTTTTGATAAAGCATAGGACATAAAGCCATTTAACAAAATAAAGGTACTAAAGAGGTCCTGTCACAGCACCTCTCAGCGCAGGATATCGGTTTAAACCCAGAGTTTTATAAAAATGCATCACCTGAAGATAAAGGATTATGGCATTTTATTTTTAGCCGTGCCGATTCATTTGCATAAATCCTACGTTGAACGTAAGCTAGTTTTGTAAATATTCATTAAACCATTCATTATACGTCATATTCGTTACATTTTCGTCGTTTTTCATAATTATTGTTTCTTTTTTAAATCATTTTTTTACTACTTTAATGAAAGTTTGACCGTATTGCATAAGCGCACAGATAAGATAGGTGAGAATGAAAAGCTTTCATAAAATACAGGCCTGTATTTAAACCAGCATTATCTCAAGCGATGCAACTATCTGTGCGTTCGATATTAATTTTTCTTTGAATATGATTTGTTTGAAAACATTTAATCTTAAAAATATTAAAAAGAATTTGAATTTTCCAAATGATAATTTGGAAAATTCCTTCACGATTCACACAATTCCTCCTTCTTTCACGATTAATTTCTATTTCTTAATCACCTGCCCAGCTCAGTAGTTTTAATGAGTGTATCCTATGTAATGGCGATGTCGAGGAAGGATCTATTCATGCGGGACGGAATTATTACCGTCTCAGTGAGTGCTCGTTGATTGAGAAACGAGTGAATTGACTTGTGATATTGACGAAATTTCGACCCTACGCGCCTGGACAAATAATGTTGAATGCTTTAATCAATTAATGTATCGCTTGTCGAACTTAGCGAGGTAATGATCGCACTACGAGCGATTACTATTATGACTTTATGACTGGGTGGTTTTTGGGTTTCCCAACAAGATGGCGAAAATGGGAACTCCGACTGTATGTATTTTCTGTATATCTGTATTTTTGTCACATGCCTGAAGATGGAGAGTTGAATAATTTCGTTGGTTCATCAACATCAAGGCTAAGTACACCGTGTTCCAAATAATATTCCAATGAATGCAGATGGATGACTTCTTTTTATTCATTCTACTTTTTACGCTTAAAACGCTAACACATATCCCCTATCTCATACACATTCGCATTTCTATCTAAATTAAACCAAAAACCGGTTCATACTTACTCGAAAAAATAATCATAGGTTTTAGGGTTTCCTTATATTATTACCCATACTACATCTTAATTATATACATAAAATAAAATTTATTTTCTTTTACTGCAAACTGAACACAGAAAATATAATTTAAATTTAACTAAGTAGATGTTAAATTTACATTTATTTAAATCTTAATGAAAAAAGAGACGTGTGATACTTATTATCAAAATAAAATAATTTATTGGTTAGTAACTACACTAGCTGCTTGATAAAATTAAATAAAAACTGCAGTTTTAGCAAATAAATAAATATCAAGGACCAGTCGTTTCAACGGCCCCGATTACGGTACTCAATTTCCCAGGAGGGAAATTTGTGTAGAGGCTTTCGTATCTGCGCATCGCTTAGTGTCCTATCGGAACCGTTTCGGGTCCTGAAACGTTTACTTTGGGGAGTGGCCCTAAGTGCTTGGCGTTCTTTTTGTTTTTTCAACTGGATCAGAGGCCGACGCGTGCGCCGCGGCAGAGACGGCGGGCGGGCGGCGGGCGGCGGGCGGCACCACTTCGCGGGATGTTCATCAAATATTTTCAGACAATAAACAAAGCGCAAATGAAAAATGGCCACGAAACAAGCAAAAGGGCAGCTTCATTAAAACCATTGAAATTGGTATTATTTATTTTTGGATTCTCTCTTGAATAAAGAAACAGGAAAATGTATAGGAAAACATTTGTTTTGTAAGAATATTAATTTCCATTAACCAATCTAAAATGGAAAAAAAAGACCAATAAACTTGAAGCTGGGTTTGAGCAAGCATATCACTGTAATAAACTGAATTACTGTAAGCGCACACATTCACACATCCACCCCCTATAACGCACATAAGCCATATCACATTATCTTACAGGCTTTATAATATTTCTATTTGTTTACTTTTAATGAATGGAAAGAAAGAAAACGTTTCTTTGCACATGCTCTGTATGCAAAATATATTGCTTGTGTACAAAACATATATGCATATTATTTATGACCAGTAAAGCGAGTTTATGACATGTAAACTAAGTGTTAGTAGTGCAGTTTTATGACATGTAAACTAAGTGTTAGTAGTGCAGTTTTATGACATGTAAACTAAGTGTTAGTAGTGCAGTTTTAACAGCCATTGTTGATACATAATCAGTCCTAAATGAAATCGGGCAACTGTGTTGCTTCTTAGAGGTGGAGGTAATTTATAGCACACATTTGAGTTTACGTTTAAGATATTTGTGGATGCACACATCTTGGCTGTTGATTGTACAAATTGCAACTATTTTCTATAGTTAGTATTTGGTAATCGTTGAAAATTTAATCATAAAAAATTATGTTTAGATACCTTTATCTTCTATCTTCAACATAGTAAAGGCAGATTTTTAAAATTCAATTCTATTTTTGAGAAATTTAATAAATGATATGACTGCTAATAGTTCTGACGCCCTATACAAATAAAGCTCCGAATTCAAGGTCGACTGTCACACACTAGTGAATCATGCGGAATATTACATTATTTTTCACGCACGATTCGAGTGAGTTTCGGTTCGGTAATGACATTCCCGGCGGTTCACCTATTTGAATATTGTCAAATTAGAGACTCCGCATTTCTAATAAATCATATTTCCACCTCGTTTGCTTCGCATAATCTTAACCACGGCTAATTTCTTGCGAGAAACCATTTTAATTAGTTGCGCCCGCCTCATTTCTAGCTTCAAAGCTTGCCTGTCAGTTAAATCGCGGTTTAATTATCTCCCTGTCCCCGTCAATAAGATGAAAGTATGTTCTTAATATATAATTACAAAGAGATGTGTACCTAACATGCAGTAATAACAGACACAATTCCTAATTTAATCTGCCATTTCCTAAATTATAATGTCTCAAATTCTAATGTTATAATTAAAATCAAATGTACCAAATTTTGTATGTATAACTAACTTAAGATTACACACATGCATGTTTTGTAAACATGAAATTGGAGAGCATCGAGTGTTATAAAATATATTAACCTGTGTATAATATGTAAGAATGTTCACGATTACTCTCTGTATGTTTACTTTATAAAATAAATAAATAAATAAATAAATAAATAAATAAATAAATATACGAGTAAATCCTAAAAGTATATCTATTAAAATATTCAAAGTAGATCGTTATTTATTTTTAGGTTTAAGTGTGTTTTATTTAATAATCCGTAAATGTTATATTTTCATAATCGAATTATCTGCTTTTATTTATGTATATAAAAAAATATTTTAATAACCAATACAAAAACCTTTAAAAAATATTTGGAAAAATGATAAACAAATATTTTAAGAGGCCATTTTTAATCAATGATTTATTGCTCAATCTTTCTGTGATCGTCGTGTTTAAGTAATCAATTAACATATAATTATGTTCACTATGGAAGTAACAACGGTAAAATTATTAGATTAAAAACCTATGTAATAGAATAGGATAGAAATTTATAGAATCTATAAATAATCGTAATCGTTCATTTCGCCTTAATAAAAATAAATACATTCATTCTCGCGTTTCATAAATTCAATCGGTCGGTTGACGACCGTGAAAAATCTCAAACGCTATTCGGGTAGGACGATATTTGGACAGCAATATAAAAATGGCATAAAGCCGGAAGCACTTTCCGCTTTCATAAATTTTAATGGCTGCTACGCCTTTCGCAGTAAACTGGGTATAGAAAAGTGACGACGCCAAAACAATTTCCACATAATTCGTTCCGGTGATGGTAAAACGACGACATATACTATGTCGATAGTATAGCTATTATACTAACGTCGTGAGTATCTACTCGTATGCTTTGCGGTATAATTAAGTTCGCTGCTTCAGAACTCAGTAGTATCTAAAAACGACATACGGCGAATGTTACAAAAATGCAAATTTTACAGGTTTTCAAAGGCGAGAGATATTCACAATAAATATAAGTAATCTAGTTTATTTAAATTAAAGATAATTTATCATTCCAGGGTATTAGGTAAAGAAATTTCTTTAAACATTATGCAAAAAATATAAAAAAAAATAAAACCACCATGTTTTTGAAATAGTATTTTTTGAAACAGAAACCAGAAACATATCATATAAAATAAATATAGTTTTATGATGAGAATAATGTGGAGGAGGGATTTACCTAAACGATTTGAGATACCGAATATAGTATAACAATATAGAAATAAAATATCAAAATTTGCCTAAAATTGAAGATTTTTGTTTTAGTTTTTAAATATGAAAATGATAATATGGCTAAAAGTTTTTAAATTTTCAGAAAATATATGTTTTTGTGTTAATATTAAAAAAATGGATTTAAAAAACAACTAAATTGGCCGCGGTTTGTATTATAAGTGCCGTTATGCCCGTCATAGAGTTTACACCTTTCCGTTCATCGTCCAAGGCTTCTTTTCGCAGGTAACAATTGTAGGTCAGAATCCTTGAATGATGTCCTTCGTTCAGGTATATAGTCCCCTTAAGTCGTCATATTACCATATAACTTTAAAACACTAACAATATTTTTTGTATTACTTACGCAATGAATTCTGTAGCTTTGTATGCTATACTAATCTGTATGTTTAGAAGACCACACTACGAAAAACACCGTATAATGTTTCTAGAGGGAAATATTGCAAAAGAGATATTAACTGATTGGTGTTCATTAATGATTTGAAAACAGACCAGTGCTTTTCGAAATCTGCGTCTTAATAATCTCTGTTCAACTGACGAGACAGTAATTACTTATGCACTGGTATTAACAATTGCAAATTACTTAGTAGGTACTCCGAAACGAATGGCTCTCAAAATACTGCAAAGGACTTCTAATATGTATATTTGAGTCATTTATCAATATTGCGCGACAAAGTGGAAAGTTGGGTCGAGTCTCGTGGAAAGTTCGCTTGAGCTTGAATTAATTTTCTATAGCAGAAAGTCGATATCTTAAAATTTGAAAAGAGATGTTATAATACTTTTTAAGATGTGCGGTAAATAGCTATTCTATGTTAAAATTAGATACTTTAAACAGAAGTTCACGTTGTTTTTTCGTAAAATAAATAATAATAGTAATTAATATGAAATACTAATTATGTTCAGAACACATGTTCATTAGGATTCATCAATTTGTTAGTTTAAGCAAATTTAAATCAAAATTATAGAAACAGAAATTAAAAATAATAAATTTTTCCAGACCGTCACCAGTGCCGTCAGAATTGCCGCAGGGCTATCATTATAACATGTTAGTATTTTTCTACACAATATAGAAAAAACTCTTACTTATAATTCGAATTATATCCGGAAATTATTTTTTGGATATAATTCGAAGGACAATTTTTTTTAATATTTTGATATAAAAAAATAAACTGGCACCATTATAATTCTTCCAACCAAGCCTTTTTCATCAATATACTAGCACATCTATATTAGGTATTCGATGTTCTAAATTCCATACTAATTCATACTAGATATATGACCATCGCAGCCGCCTATCGGAAACGTGAGCAGTGCTATCGAATGAGACTCAATATTTAGTAATTTGCTATTTAGTCATTTGTATCTTGGCGCAGTGGTGTTATTTTTTTGGGCCCTTCTCAACTAAGCTAAATATGCTTCTTGTGTGACCCTAGGTCAGGAAAGATGGCGGTAATGAAGCGATAAAAATAATACGAGTATAATGTACGGATTTGAGCCAATAGTCAAACACCTCAACCACTAGACTACCACAATTAATCATTATTACCTATATATTATAGATTTTGAATTAGTTTACTTAATTTAAAATCGCGTTTTAAACGCACAAGTGATAGGAATTTTAAACTGTTTTTTTAATTAAAGAGATTATTTTTTATTTAGTATTGCGAAAACAATTTTTATTCTATTTAGGTATGCGCCTGTGTAGTATAGACATATGATTCAAGAGAATATTACATATAAGCTACATATAAACAAATACATACATATAAAAGAATTAATTTTGGTTATGATTAACGTAATATTGTTTTTTGTGTTTAAAATTAATTAGACGTTTCTCATCTACATGTATGTTATACGGCAGTCATGCGACTCTAAACACTCGAATGGTTTCCATCACCTAAATTGACATTACCGCCTGGAGCGCTTCCCCAATATAACTTGAAATTACCTCATAAAGGAAACAACTCAAACTAATTACTTGAGTAAACTTAGAGTAATATATATTATATATATTGCATAAAATACCTTGGCTTTGCAAATTTTATTTATTAAATTCCGAACTAAGTGACAGTTTTGATAGTCGAATTGAGTAGGGCACAAAATAATTGTATACGAACAAGGTCATAGCAATTATTTAATATATATATATATAAATTGTCAAATTTAGCCCTGGTAAGCTAAATAAAGTTAGTTTAATAAAATGTATTTACTATTTTTTTTTTTGTTTGCGGTGCGCGATAGTTTTAAGTAAAATTTGATGCAGTACAGTAGACGTTCTCGAAATGTTACAAATTGGCTCAATTTTCGTGATTTTTTTATGGAGTGAGAAATCCTCGGGTTTTAAACTAAATTCATGCTTTAGCAAATTCATTCGATCTATAGTAATTAGCTAGTCAGGCAGTTAAAAAAACAGGCGCACTGTAACTAAGAATGTAAATATTTTAATGTGTTATCTTTTATTGAAGTTTAACAATATCCATTAAAATGTATTTATCATCTTTTCAACACAACAGCAAACGCTTCTAGAAAAAAAAATATAGTTTTTTTTAAATACCCAGTTTTGTATATATTTTATAGTCAAATATATATATAAAAAATGTATATGAATATATACATGTTTTCAAATTCAAAAATATTAATCTCGTCCTTTCAAATTTACAGGGAAGTTTGACACGTCCGTTTAAAGCAAACTATGTATTGCAATCACCATATGTACAAAATATGTATTCACTTTTAGGCAAACGCGCAAAATAAACACAAGTGATATATTTGAAATATTCTTAAAATTATTAGTCCGTAGGTACGAAGTTTAATAAAAATGTATCACAAATATTTGCATCCGAAATCTTATTTCAGAAAACGAGTTAACTCCATATTCTACAATCTGCACTTTTATACTCGGATCTATATTATTTGACTATCTATAGTAATAGCAAATTATTATTATTGTATCTGCTGACAGACAAGTAGATGAGAAGGAAGAAGTTTAAAGTTATGTAGATTGAAGTCTTTGTTTGTCTTACCGGGTTTGTCAGCGAGCTATATTAGCTTTTCCCGGTATTGTTGTTTATTAATTTATTAAAGAGTTTTCAGGTGTACATTTTTTAATTTTTTTTTGTATAAAAAAAAATCTTAAAACAGACAATATTTTCACAAAGAACATTAGAAAACTTAAAAAAAACAAATGGCAAATAGATAAAATGTATTATGCCACAATCAAGTGAAAAATAACGATGAAATACTCGTAGATCTCCTTTAGCTTATGGCAAACAATTTATGTTGAAAATTAGCGTTTAGACTTTTTCCTACATTCCTACTCGCCATCCATTAAGTGGCGTAACATTTTTTTATAAATGTGTTCTTGTCATTATTTTAATAATATAATAAACTAAATTGTCATCAACCTAACAATAAAACAAGATTTATGTGTAAAATAAAAATGATCACCTAAGAACATAAGAATTTGCTAAAAAAAATTTTGTTACTTGGTCAGACCATCCCTAGCAACAAAATTTATTGCAATTTGGTTATTGTAATTTTTTATTGTATTTAATCTAAAGTAACTAGATTATCTTGAAAAAAAAATAATATCATTTATCAGGGGTATTTAGCCTTTTTCATTCATTTCATATAGTAAGAATGTTTGAGTAGCCACATATTTTTACAATGCATGTCACACACGCGTACAAACCCTCATACCACAAGGCAAACCATTATTCAAAAATATAAAAGTACATACAAACATTAGTTAATAAAATGATTGTTAATATTAAAATTTCAATAAATTAGAAGTGATGGCGGGCGGACATCGTGATCCCATGAGGCGGTCACAAATGAAATTTCAACATAATAATGTGTGAAATTTAAAAAAACATGGTAGAATAGACGGAAAAACTGCAGGTTTATATATTTATATCAGCCTATCGGACATGCAATTGTGCACATTTTGAACTATAATCAAACCACAACTTAAAAGTAGGTACCTAGCATACGAAAGACCTGTTAAGAGACCTGTTTATGTTGCGCACCTATTATACAATCTACAATGAAAATGAAATAAAGGTAAAGGTTTCATTTTCCAAAAGAAGCTTAGGTATGACTTGAATAATGCTTGTTGCTGAGCAGCATTTTCACTGTACAATGTCAGCCAAAGGTCGACTAATATGACTGTAAAACTGTTTGAAAACGTATTATTTACTTACGGGTGAAACGTTCACTAGTCTCGCAAGCTGTGTTAACAAGTACGTACTTTAATATAGTATCATTAACGTATTTTTAGAATATTCGATAATCATCACTTAGTAAAAGTAAATTAATGTTTGCGGATCGAAATATAGGTATATTTATATAGCCTTCAATTCTAGATGTTAGTACTTTCCATTTGTCTCAAAGCGATACGCTCGAGTAAAAGTCATTTATTTTGAGTACAGTCTCATTCCTTACAGTCCAAATTGAGGCATTGACTTCGCCGCGGCGTGACGCTGCGACTGTTGCACAGGAGTCTATAGTCTATATTCGAGTTTGTCGACCAGAGGGTTCTAAACATAACCTTCCACATTTGTAATCTTTTAGATATAATAACAAAAATTACGAATGTGGCCTTTCTTAGATTATAAAAAGAAATATGATGATTTATTATTAAAAACTTTGTATAGGATATTATTATTATTATTATTATTGTTATATTTAAATACTCATGTTTAATAAATATGTACGAATATGTATGTATGTATGTATAAAATGTAAATATATATAAATTAAAAATATGCACCAAGGCCCAACAAATACTTAACTAGGTAATACCCCAGAACAGACTATGCCTAGAGGGGTAATAAATTCCATACTATCTGTATTTTCTTTGTTCGTGCAATTTATACGATGTATTTTATAAATTGAGGAAATGTTACTTTTATAACTGCATTATATTGGTGGAATAAATAAAAAATAAAATAAATAATAAAATATAAGCGTCACATTAAAATTTATAAAATATGGCTATTATAACCAAACATAATCTTATTGGTAGGCCTTTCTAAATCGATAAAAGTACCTTCTAATACACGCAAATCTATGGTCGACCTGCAAAATATATAATAATAAAATAAATGATATGTAAATAATATCTTTATCATCTCTTATCTTTTGTATAATATACTTATCGTCAATAAGGTTTAATAAATACTCAACTAGATATTAATCTGTTCTAGAGTAACCATCGTTTTGTTCCAGTAAATCGTAGGAAATAGTACGTTATAGTCTAAATGTAAAGAGAATCATACAACTAATTCTATTCAGTATTGCATTAAAATTATTTTACTATTGTAATTAATTCTTTACAATATAATACCCAAATGTATTAAACATGTAGATATTTGTATTAATACCTACTTTTTTATAGTTCACTGCTGATACATAAGCACAAAATTCCTTGAATAATTTACCAGAGATATTACGAGTAAGAGTAAGTACGAGTAAGAGAAAGTACGAGTAAGAACTTTTCTGACCAAAGGCAGTTTTCATTTTATTCAACCTCGGCGTATTCCTGTGACGTGCCCTATCCTTCCCTAAAACATTTTTACATAATGAACTATATAGCTGTTTTGATGTATGTTTGTCTGATATTCATTATTTTAAGTTCCTGAAAGAGTTCTCTTAAAGAGAATCTGAAAGGTTTACTAAAAAGTAACTTCAATATACACTTTATGCTCCTCTAATACCGAATAGAAATATTTTTTGCTAGCACAACGGCAACCCACAATGCCACAGTCTATACTTGCTTTACGTCCAATAAATAAATAGTTTGTCTGAGGAGAGAAGCAATGCAGCCTTTTGCTGATCATTCGCAGTAGCGATACTATGCAAACAATATTATATGCAATACAGAGATACAAACAGTATATGCAACGGTCGGAATTGATCCGAACAGAGTCCAAAAGCAATGGCGTTGTAAACAGTTACGACGTCGCGTCGAGGAGTCATAAAAAGTAGATAGGTAGTCATTTTCATGCCCCCCCCCCCGTTCTCACCCCAACCTACTTAGGGCGCCTTGCACTTGCAAGGCGCCCTACGCAAATTTCCCCTCGACTAATCTGAAAAAGGAACGAAAGATTTTATATTTCAGCCTACATCTAGATACATTAATTAACATCTTCATTGTCAAGTAGTGCTTATAAAAAGTCGAGATATATATATATATACAGGCTGTCCTAAGACCATTCCCAAAGACTTGAGGGGGTTTTTTGTAAGCTATAAGTAGGAAATGATATAAAAACGCGAAAAAAACGATTCCCATATTTTTTCTATTTTTTAACAGACTGTGTCAATTCGGTCAGCGCGCGAATTCCGTTACCGCGCCGATCGATAATGGCCTTGTCGCAGTTACGGCGTACGGCGACAATTGAGCGCTCACAGCAAAGACATTATTAGTTATTACATGATTTATTTACTATTTTCAAGTAAGCTATCATATTTTTTTTTCTAGTAACCATAATGAATTTTTATTTAGCGTCTAAATAAAAATTGTATGAGACACGTTTTATACATATAAATAAAAAATTTTTTTTTCATTGCTCAAAAAAGCACTATAATGTTAATAACAAAAAATGCACACATCTAATAATTATAAGGTTGTATGTAAACCATACTAAGTATACTATAGATTATTATTAAGTTGTTAAAAAATAAACACGATTACTATAGCGCACTCTATCAGGAAATAATGCTTTCAAAAACATGTTTAGATTCAGAACTGCGTGCGCAGACCGAGTGTATTTGCTTATGTGCGAAATGTGATCCCAGTGTTTATTATTCCTCGATGTTTCACAGCTCAAGCGGACATTTTAGGTGATTTTCCGCACTGAGCCAAACGCCACAGGCCATCATTCAAAATGTCACTGGCGGTGAACACAACCGAGTTAATTAAACGCAGTTAAAAGTGTCATGTTCATAGTATGCGGACGCGGCATCTAGTCTAAGCAACACGCGGTCCTGTCATATATACAATTATTACAAATTAAACTATCGGAGGGTATTAAAAATGCTATGATTTCTATGAGGTATTTTAAGACAGCTTGCATGCTGCACAGTTCACATTTAACAAAAAGCTGAAAATCTCAGACTAAAACGCGCAGCGTACAACTTGTAAATCACGCCCGTATTGGCAGGGGAGATGGCCAAGGGGGCATCACAAATACAATACATTTGTATTGTATTTGTGATGCCCCCTTGGCCATCTCTATCTGTATTTACAGTACAGTACAAATATACTGGGCAGGGCAGTACAGTACAAATATTGATCAACATCAAATTATTATACGCTTTCATCCGTCCATTTGAATGTTCCATGAAGGCAAACATGTGGGCCAATTATTTTGAGATTGATCCGCGCCCTGTCGTCTCTGGAAGTATTTCGACCTTTAAATGCAAAAAAAGACTCCGACTCTGACAGAGAGAACGTTGCAAACATTAAGTTTTATAGACGCAGCATCATTACCTTTCTGAAAGTGACGCATGAAAGAGAAAGTAAATTTGGCACATGTAAAAAAAATCAACTCGCAGTTGTTCAAAATCTGTTTCGCAGGTAGTTGGATTGTGTTGATTGAAGTTGAAACTAGATGGGGGGAGTGCGTTCAACAGGACGAGTAGTGCATCAGTTTTGAAGATCGAAATATGCCCAAATCGAAGTATGCCCAAATTATGGCCCAGTCTATAAAACCTAATACGTTAATAATTGCAATCCGGAATTACGACAATGCTAGAGACCAGAAATCAAACCAGATCGGTAAGATTAAGACGAGATCAGATGCTTGATATCACTCTTTTTGTATCAATCTTTCTGCCTTGGGCTTGCCAATCAATCTGAATAAGAAAAAATATATTGGCGTTTTTTTTATATTGTATTGGTCACGCCGACGCGGGCACAGGCGGACCGGGCGGCGCCGCGCCGCTACGCTTGCTTCTCACGTTGGGATTTGGTTTTTCGATTTCTTCTCATGTTGTGGAACCCTCGCTTTGTAAGCAAAGTATATCGGCAAATTATTGAGGGTAACTCACATATATTTATTTATAAAAACTAATGAATTAATTACCATTTATTTAATCAAAAATGTTACATAAACATATACATTTAAAATTTACAAAAAGGCTAATTTATAAAAACAATGTTTATAATTTAATGTAATAAATTGATTAAGATCGTGGTAATCTAGTGGTAAAAGTGTTGGACTATTGACCCAAAGGCTGCGGGTTCGAATCGACAAATGGTCATACAATTTTTAACGCTTCATTAGCACCATCTCCTCTGACAAGCTAAGTATTTTATAATTATTCTATAAAATGAAATGAATATAAATTTGATACATGACATTTATCTTATGTTTATCTAAATAATTATAAATGTTCACTATTTTTATATAAGGTTATGTATTTAATATATTTAAGTATATAATGATAGTAATTATATTTGTCGCAGCACAAGGACACTCATATGTTTTAGTAGATACTTGCTCGGACACAATCATTGGCACCAACAGAGAAAGCTTACCTTAGAACAGACACAACTAAGTTTAGGTGTTATCTATTATTAATTCAATGGTTTAGGTGATACGCCTAATAACATAATAAAATCTAATAAACCTAGTCTAATAAAATCTTTAAAATGCATGCTACTATTAAATAAATTTAGGCGATAATTTTACGTACAACAGATTTCTATAAATTTACTAGACATGATTTAAAAGAGTAGCATAAATAGTGCAGAATAAAAACTATTTATTTGGGCATGCGAGAAAAACAAAAATCTTGTTGTTAGAGACAAAATAACATTTTGTTGCAACAATAACAGTTGATATTACAACATAGCATCTCGGGTCACTTTCCTGAAAAATAAATGCGTTGGCTAATAATAATTATATATGGAATGTTCTGTTTCTGGGCCCCGCCCGCCCATCGATACCGGACGCCCGATTGCCTTCAGTACGCTTAGCACTGAAGGTATGTATGTAGATTCTGCTTCCAAAGTAAATATTTATTCGTCTACCCTACGCGAGCGAAGCGAAACTCCATGAATTTATTCGCTTATTGAATTAGTCACATGATCGCTTGTGGAAATTGCGAATTGATCTGTGAATGAATTCAAATAGAAAACGTGCATTAATTTTAAGATTATTACTAATGTAAATTTTTATGTACCAAAAATATAAAAAATACCTAATTGGAACACCTAAAAATAAACGGTTTATTTATTAAAATATGAGAATTGACATTACTGGCATTATTAAAACAAACTTTTGAATCTCTATTTTCGGTTTATTACAAAAATAAGTTTTCGAATATTTTTGCTTTTTTTTTGATGGTTTAAATTATGTTATTTTGAATACTATGAAGAATATTAACTCATTTTTTTTAGTGTTTCTGCTTTATAACAAAACAAAACATATATTTTTACAGACAATGTTAGGTACCAAAATTGTGTATACAAGTAATCAAAAATATAGTTTTTCCTCAGCAGTGGTAGAGCATATAAATCTGCTCAATAGAAAGGTGTAAATATTATTTCATTTTGTAGAAGCGCATAAAATAAACGATTTTTTTACTTTTAACGGATCGATCCGCGTCCAATATAGTTTTTATCGTTCTAAGCTTTTTAGATAGAGCTATGACGATAGACCCGCATTCAATATTGCAGTACTCGGGTAGTTTGTTCATTTTACGAGTAGTAATCCTAAACGTGAGTTTTTGAATTATATGTATGCATTACGGTGGGTAAAAGGTTGAATATTTTATTAAATTTGTATCAACTTTAAGTGGATACGATGTGCTTTTTGCAAAAAGAAAAGTATTATTTTCAACTATTTAGTCCAATTTGCAAAAAGTTTTATGATACCAACAACGTACCCTATTTTAACCCTGACGTAAACAGAGGGGTCTTATATAATATATTGAACGTATCTGTGTGTCTCTCTGTGGCATCGTAGCTCCCAAACGGATGGACCGATTTTAATTATTTTTTTTCTTTGAAAGGTGACCTCATCTAGAGTGTTCTTAGGTATGGTTTAAGGAAATCTAAAAGATCCTACCTACCTGAAGATACCTAGAAGCTTTGTAGAAAATTTCAAATAACTAAATATGTGATAAAGTTAGGGCATTATTAATAAAAGTGGTTTAAAATGTCTAGACACGACTAACAAATTAAGTAAAATTCTAACCTTTTAATTTACGCTCAGGCTGTGGTTCTTTTTGAAGCGTCCATTTCACATTTTTTTTTTATTTACGTTTTACCTAATTATTTACAAACTATCATTACCATGTATTTATGTAATGAGGTTATTATTTAAATTTGTTCTAAAATCAAACGGGTTTCCAACCGCTTCAGATTGCTGGAAAGCTGTCGTTAAAACTTTCGATTCGCCAAATTGTGTGTAAGAAAACTTTTCGAGCAAAAAGAATGTAGCAACGCGTCCGCCACGTAGGGCTTCACACAAACAACTGAAATTCCGAACTATCTTCCCTCTCGCAGCTCGCGGCGTCGCGAGCGTCAAACCGCGGCTTCGGCGTAATTCCGCACTTTTCCAGCCGCACATAGCAGCCGTTTTATGCACATTTCTGAATGCTGTTTGTTACTCCACTTTTGGTGGATATTTAACTTACCCGCCCATTCAGGTTATCTGCTCATATTCTGACTCACACACATTGTCGAATGTAGTTCGCAGAACGATTAGCAAAGCTAATTTTATGCTGTTGCCATGAACGTCAAAATTTATCAATATGTTACATGGTGTGCAGGGTTGTGCAGAGTCAGCATTGCCCGGACAATGTCAGCATTGTACACCGCTGCTGGGCAACGTGCGCAGAAATGGTTAATGGTTAGCGAACATGGCCCGGTTTAATATTGACACTCCTCACTAGGGCGAAACCAGCAATTATCATTTCTTTGCGGACTTATTTTAGGCGGGCATTGTTGACTAAATCAGTCATTTCTGAGAGGGGTCCGGCAAATGATTTAAAAATAATTAAATATCTAATATTACCCACAAAGTAGACGGCCTGTGCATAAATATATGCATTCAGAGGTCCCGGGTTCTCGAATCCTTATTGTGTCAAATCTGGCCAGGTCATTTTTTGCCGCTGTGAATACTCGACGGTGCTTCTGTCGACTGAGTTAAGTAACAAGACACACACACACAAACACTTATTCTAATACATACTAGCCTGCCCTCCAATCCAATCCATCTGTCCATTACCCATAAGGAATACAAAAATAAAATACGCAAATTGTTAAAAAAATTGTCTTATATACTTCACCTTGGCAGATTAATTCAATGAAATTTTAATCCTAAAAATTTAATAAATATGTACTATCTTTTTAAGACTTTTGTATTTAATACTTGTTTTTTTTATGAAGCGGTTGGTTGAAAAAGTGAAGAAAATGTTTGTATGAAATGCATTAAAAGTAATTAGGTGTTCCAGGTCATGTTTTCATACATTCTACATATTTGTAATACAAAAATATTTGGGGTTTCTTTTGAATATCATTTTATTTACAGCATGAAACAGCAAAAAATAGGCCGCTATGGCCGATCCACCTACTTTGAATTTTATAACAAACTAATATAATAATTTATAAAGTTTACAATTTAAAAATAAAATATTAACAAGTAAACCTATTATTTAACATGCATAACTCCGATGCAACAGGCGAGCTAGTAAATGTTTAACACCCTCAAAAAATATTAAAAGATCTGTATAATTTTATACAATTTATAACGACAAATCTAAGAGTAGAAGTTAGATGAAAACATTTATGCCTTCAACATGCATAAATATAAGACAATATCATAACGCTATCTTACATTATAAATATATTTTATACAAAAAAATGTTTTACATCTAAACTAGGATTGACGCAATTATATAATTTTGCGAAAACCATCGAAATGGAAAACGCGCTGTTTCTTTGAAAGGCTGGGAGGCAAAATAGTGAACTTATTGAATCTTGAGTCTAATGGATTCGACGGGTAAATCAAGATTTCTACGCACGTGCGGCAAATCAACTTAAAATTATCTTTTTTATATTCACGACGATGATTTTATATGCTTTTCCATGCACAATGGATTACCAAAGATTCTTTTGTGTGTATTAATAAATTGTAAGACTTTTACATTTGATTTACTAGCTTTTGATATATCTGAGAACCTGTAACATCCTAGCATCAAAAGTAGTATATGTACCTGTATGCGTAGCATTTAAATTTTAGGTTTTATGGTAATTAAACGAAAAAATAAATCGGAAAAAAAAAGAAATTGTATAACCTTATTACTAATAGTTATTCTTATTTTCTGCTATCAAAATTAATAAATTATATAAAAACAGTGCGCGCGTGGTTACAACTACTCGCGTTAGAAGTAAAACTTCTAAGTTCTACTCGCGTTAGAAGTAAGGAAGTTGATTAAATTTGTCATGTCATAATTCAAAATTGTCACCGCAAATTAGCATTTACATTCAACAATATTTTCGTTCGTCTATTTATATAAACAGAAAATCAACTTTACTGATAATAAAAAACAAATCATGAACTGCACTTACATTTAAATTTATGACCTGGCTAAAAAAAATATTTACCGTCTCAGCTCGG
This sequence comes from Neomicropteryx cornuta, assembly GCA_020383195.1. Lineage (NCBI taxonomy): Eukaryota > Metazoa > Arthropoda > Insecta > Lepidoptera > Micropterigidae > Neomicropteryx > Neomicropteryx cornuta. The sequence goes on from JAHKQU010000014.1 coordinate 5,323,651, forward strand.
CGCAACGACTTTAACCGAATGAGGTATGACATCATTGCGACTGGAACAATGCTATAATTATTTTTATACACAAAAAACTAGTTTCAAAGCGAACTCCCAATAATTCAAAAACTATTACCAAATGGCTCCTCTCAATAGACGAGACGCATCTAAAAAGATTGGTGGTATTACAATAGAAAAGCTAAACATAATATGAACTAGTAATTTTATATATTTTTATATTATTATTTTATATACGTCTCACATATAAAAAACGAATTTCTTCTTAGCTACTTGAGTTCAGTAGAAAGCAAACAGAAACATTGATTAATTACGTAATCATCATACGTAATGAACATCTTTTTGGGGTAGGTACTTAGAGAATATACCGCGTAGAGATTTTCATATTAATCATTTTAGTTCATATTTAATAGTAGTTTATTATTATATTTATACATACGTCTACAACACATGCTATATCTAATCTATTACAATGAATTTGAGTGTATGCACATGTATTATTGCTATATTATATTATTGTAACATAAATTTAATTTAACTGAAACATTTAATAATCTACCTTAATACGGGTTAGATAGAGTTTTAAACATATGTTTGTGTACTTAAAAAAACCATTAAATAAATTATTATTTTAATATCCATTTTGTATTTAGTTTTTGCATATTTAGTATAAATATATATATTATATGTAATACATAGATAATAATATGCACTATTCATTGTATTCATGATGTGGTTTATTTATAAAAGTATCCTATAATTCTTCTTATTAATAGCGTTTTACGTACGTAATTGGTTTTTCTGCATTCTTCTTCTGGCCGCTCTTAGAACAGGTTTTTTTTTCATCAAAAGCAACAATAAATGACAATAAATTTCATTTTTATTATGATTTCTTATTATTCCATTATAAATAAACAAATCTGAAGTCTACATTTTTCAATCAATGTGACCTCCCAGTCCTAACGTATGATGCAAAAACCATGACTCATACAGCTTTCAGCTGAAAAGCTTCGAGTTACTCAAAGAGCAATTGAGGAAAAAATACTAGGCATCAAAATCCGCGACCGGAAAAGAAATGAATGGATAAGACAACAAAGTTGCGCGATGTCGTAGAAACAATGGCAACACTAAGATGGACAAAACAGCGGGAAAGCGATGGACAAAATATATCTTGCAAAAGCGCTATAGAACCGTACCGCACAAAGACGACAAAGTCGTTGGGTTGATGACATCAAACGCTTCGCGCGCCGCGGCTGGACGGGAAAGGCGCGTAATGATAATGAAGCGTTATTTTTAAATTGTGTGCCACTTTTTACTCTAAATTCTCTAAAAATCTCTTTCACCGACCTATTTTGAGGTAATATTATCCACATTAAAATTTGTTAAAACAAAATAGACCTAAATTACTTAATAGACTAAAATTGTAACTATTCAGGTTATATATTGTAATAAAAAGGTGTAGGTATATTTGCAATTAAACGGTTTGTTTTTAGAAGGCTGGATCCCAGTAATTTTTATTTTTGTCAAAAATATTAAAAACAGCTTTTCGTTTTTGGTTTATACTAATCAAAGAATATTATTTCTAAATATTTTCAGATGACTTCCTAAACACATCTCTTCACACCACATAATGCATTATCTATGTATGATTGATTTTTCATCTATGACTTGAATTGATACCAGATTAGTGTTCATACTAAATTTATTTTTTGCCATAGCTTATTTAAAACCTAAATAATAATATTTTTAGCCCAGTTTATGGACCTAGTCAAGTATAAAAATATCTAAGTGGGAACCTACCCAATACAAAAAATAAAATATTCAATCATAATTTATTTACCAAAATGAAAATATAAAGGTTCATGGCATTAACAGATTGGCAAAACATAGGATGGGTTTGAGCCATGCACGCAAATTGGACGCCGCTTTGATGTATGGAAAATGGTGGGTTGACGCCACCATTCTTCTAATAGCTCCTCGCATTTTTCATAAGGCGAACATACACTATCACAATTTCCTACATACAGCCATCGAATTAAATCAATGTATTCGTTATTAAAATATTGGTTGCATTGTTTCCACCGTCATCAGCTATGCTGATATTCTTTTCACACTTAGCATAGATAATGATAAGGTTAATTACTGCGGCATACATAGGTGCTATTTATTTATATATTTTTTAAATTCGAATAATATCACTTTTTGAATGAAATATGGATAACAATATTTTAAAGTCAATGTCTTAATGCTATTCATTTTGAATTAGTAGTCAATGAATTTACGGAATCGTTGTTCTGATCGAAAGTACTAAAAAAAGGTTTTGGATGATTATAGGGATTTATTTATTTTATTAATATTTATTTAAAGGCTAACTATTTCAAATTGACATAATCAATGTTTGAACAAGCCATGGTTAAGCAAAAATATCGCCCTGCTAATAGTTACTAATTCAGTACGTTTGTCCTGCAAAGAGAAAGTTTAGAGACTGTAATGGCTCCGCGTTCATCAGACATCAGTCACGTAAAAGTTAAGTAATTATAGTATATCAGGCAAAGCCATTTAGTAAATTAAAACAATATTTGAAAATGCATATCCAATAGGGACCTATATTGCAGCAAAAATTAATCCAGTACATAAAATAAATAATATAGGCTATTGTAATTGTATTGTATTAATAAATTCTCAAATACAAAACCTTCAAAAACTATTTATAAAAAAGTGTTTAAACATAGATTTTTTTGTGTGGCAACCAAATAATAATGTCGTAATCAATAAAGCTACGAATTAAAGATACTGTATACAAATTTAATAAACCAAATATCATAGATATACCTACTATTACGCAAAAGAAAACTTAGCAGCTTTTTAGCTCTTGTGTATATACGAGATTCTCGTAGATATATATGGATGAAATGTATATTTCATATCCTAAATAACGCCAAAATCTTTGACGCCAGTATTATGATCTTTAATAACGGCAAATTAACTAGAAATCTACCGTGCTTTATTTTTTTAGCTTATTCTGAATTTACCGAATGTAAGTATTTGTTTAGCATGTTTACTTTTCAACCAAAGTTAAACAAACCCAATTCTCAAGTATAATCGGCGATAGCTGGAGGCCAAATCGTCCTCTAATGGAAAATCCGTGTAGTACCAAGGACTGAAATTTATATTCAACCCTGCGTAATATTCACGCGTAAGAAATGTCAAATAGTTTGATGGTAAAATCGCCAGTACTTATTAAAAGTCTTTTAGAATTAAATTTCAATAAAAAATATGTCGGATCTACTGAAATGGGAAGTGTGAGAGCGAAGGGTGCTGAAGTATCTTATTTTTAAATAGGGTAGTTAAAAATAACATCTCGAGAAATTAGCATAAAAAAGTAACGACACCAAGGTCTCTTTATTTCAGTAAAGGGTTAAGTATATTTTTTTCAATATTCAGTATTTTTCAGGGTCTGCGAACTGTATTTATGTAAGCAAATTGTGAGGGGAGACAAAATGGGACTTTCGATAACGAATATGTTATTGAATAAAATTAACCTCATAGCGGTAAGATATTCCATTCAAATCATTTTGGCGGACTTCAAAAAAAGTGGAAAGTTCTCAATCGATCTGTATATATATATTTTTTTTTGCATATGATAGCGAATTTCGTAGGGGTGGTTCTATTTTAGTTTTATTAAATTACTTAAAGTGTAAGGAAGTAAAAAATTTTTTTTTTCGTTCGAAATCAAAGGTACTTAAATTTTTTAAATAAAAAACTTTTAAAGAATAATTAATCCGATTTCAAAATTAGTATTCATACAAAAAAAAACTAAGAATTAATACAATAAACTTATTATTGCTGGTTTTTGGTTATTGCTGGCTTATTATTATTGACGGTGTTTGCTGCGTCGAATTCAAAGTTTTATTTAGTTGATTTTTTTATTTTTTTTGGGTACAATAAGAAGTTAATTGTATCGGGTGTTTTTTTTAGAGGCGTGGTTTTCAATCTGGGCCTACTTTTTTCGTAGTTGGTGTTTTTGACAGCTGTCACTTGATTTATGCTCAGTTTGGTTTGCCATTTCATAATGAATAGACTTACTCCTGAAAAACGTTGCAAATAGTGCAAATTTATAAAAAATCACTCAATTTTTTTTTAAAATCACTCTAAAATAAAGTAAAAATCGCGTCGTGGGCCTGTGTTGTGGCCTCCAAGATCGTGCGATTTAACACCGCTGGACTATTTTTTGTGGGGTTATGTGAAGTCGCTTGTCTACACGCAGATAAGCCGGACACGCTTAACGCCTTGGAAGAGAATATTCGGCGCGTTATTGTTGACATACTTGTTGCAAAAAGTGGTTGAAAATTGGGCCTCTCGGCTGGAATTTGTTCGACTCAGCCGCGGCGGCCACTTACCCGAAATCATTTTTAAAACATAATGGCAAACCCTTATCTTTATAATAAAACTAAATTCTTAGCCATAACATCAAATTATATGCGTTTTATCTCTTCTTGAAAACCACGCCTCTAAAATCATCACCCTTATCTATATATACTATATATATTTGAAGTAATCATTTCATATCCTTTAAGGCTGCTTAATTATTATTCCGACATAACAACCCGGAACCAAATGTTATTTATGTTCACATAAGTACCACATTATCACCATCGTGTAACGAATAGTACTAAGAATAAATAAATAACTTTAAATGATCTTCAACCTTATAACAAAGTTATAATAAAATTTCTACATCATAGACAATTTGTACGTAAAAAAATTTTTTATAAGATCGATTTTAGACATTGTCCAAATCACTTCATAGCATATTTGACATTGTCATCGAATCTCATGTCAGACAAGAAAGCATAAACGAAATATTCAAATTTGAGAAATCATCAATCTCGAAGCCGTGACACTTCTAGCTAGATTTTCATACTCATATTCCGTCTAGGGGGGAGATGGAAAAATAAAGCAAAAAATGTGATTAATATTGAATAATACCGCGCGTCGTTCACGACTTGAGCGATGGTTACTGGCTGTCACTATTAATCAGAATGAACATAACGCTTATAGCATATTCATTTTTATAGAAAATATATAAATAAATCTTATTTGAATTTTGGATTGTAGTAAAAAAACCTAAAACAAATATTAAAAATGATGATAAATAGGACATTCCGAGTCGACCGAGTCCACTCGTTTAGACATTAGAGCTACTTTGATTACGTTTTTTTTTTATATATAATAAAAATATTTGTAGATTATGAATGAATGCGGTAGAATTTATTGATAGCAAGATGCTCACTAATGTGAGGATGTATGTTTATGTATGTGTATGTTATAAATTGAGCAACTAGGTGTGGATTTAAAATGTATCAAAAAAGCGAGAAAAACCTAGTTGCAAATCATTTTAAATTTATTTCAATTAATATTTTACGCGTAATCAAATTCCAACTAGCCTAAAACACATTTAACATATGTAAACTGGCGAATAAGTTGCGTTAAACAATAATAACTAATAATATATTTAATACAGTTAAAATAATGTTGAAAAATGAGTCATAATTATGGCCTTCTTCAAAACGAAGGTCTAGGTACATCATCTGTCACCTGAGTACCTGCACGTCGATTTACCTGTAGTGGTCGTGATGAGGAGGCGGGATTGTGATGAAATACATACAATACATCTATTTAATTAAAAACAATACGTTAATATCACTGGCCTATAAGTAATATAGAGTTCAGTAAATATTAAGCAATATCTAAAGCAAAAAACAAAATTGCGTATAAAACTATAAATCATGATAAATAAAAATAATAAAATAAGCAAATAATAATAATAAAGAAACGAAACGTCCAGCGAGGTACTCGCTTAATCTCTATCTATCTTCTTCTACTTTTTCTCCATCTGTCTAATAACAATAACAAGTGTTTTAAGAAGCAAAAAAACTTTTAAAGTATTATATATATATTTAAGGAATTAAATTTTTCAAACAAATTATAGAGCTAGAATGTTTTATAGAAAATTAATACCCCAACGCTTAAATAGTTGCATCACGTGAGTTTAATGCAAGCTGGTTTAAAGACAGCGCTGTATTTTACCTGAGCGCTGTTGAACTCTCACCTACCTATTTGTGCGTCTTATGAAAAATATATATAAACGAATGTTTGCGTGTCCCGTATGGTTTCCTGCATCATTCATCCGATTGCGATGAAACTTTGGTGAGTTGTTTTTCCCGCATCCGGGAAGGTTTTTTAATTTGTAGAACCATTTTCTTTTTTTTTTGAGATTAAAAAATCATTCCCTTGCAGAGCCAGGATGGACGCCTATGAAATATAAATGATAATTTGATTTGGAAATCGATCGCAGGATTATTAAAATACAGCAGGAGATTTCAATATGGAAATATTATATGTCAATGTTCCGATTTTAAGATAAACCTCGGGCGTTGGCGTTTATGGAAAAATAATCCGTGGGTAATGTAGGAAATTGGATATTTCCTGAAAGATGTGTGTGCTAGTCTTCAGCGAATATTGCAATGTAAATAAACGAGCTCTACTCGAATAAAGAATAAAACCGCATACTCAATGGATCCAAGAAAACACAGTTATTTGGTATAGAAAGCGGTGAATTTATTAACCCGAGTGTCAGGTTTAAAGCTTTTAAAAATGCATATCCAATACATTTAAAAAAATTCTAACATTATATTTATAGATTTAATTCTTAGACCGCGAATCTGGGTTAGGTGGTAGAAATTGGCTTTCTTCCGTATTTACGCTAGTCAAATAAAGTGTTTATTAAATATTATATAAATTATTTTTAATATATTTTATTGTGTATGGTTAGTGAAATATGCTTTACTTTTAGGAAACTCATATTCTAGACCCTTGCAGAAATAAATTTCTTACCAATGGCAATATGATGGGAATAAATTAATAACCTAATTGAACTTCAAATCAAATTATATAAACTAACATGCACATCATTTATGTATCTCGCTCACACGTATTTTCCTTTTTACACAGTTACAAAACCTCACTCCCTCACTTTATAATTATTCCCTATTTTTAAAATGGTCTTTGTTATAAGCGTCTATCAGTATAACAATATCACTTACAATATAATATTGAACATCTACACACAAAACTATAAATAGTAAAATAAACAAAACTTGGGTAATTGATTATATATAATATACCCACGTTTCAATATATATAACGACCTTTGCCTAATAAATCTATGCTTATTTGCCCGCCAAATCCTTAGTTGCCATTAATCATACTTTTAAAATGACAGATGACATTTTGCGCTAACATTTTAGTGACGCGGGTTTTGGAATTTCGCCTAAATTATTATTACAGTGCATTGTTATGATTAATAACTGAAGCCAGCTTAATATGGGGTATTGATAATCCCCCAGATAATAATATCATATTAGAAAATACAATTATTCCTATTAAGGAATATTATATATTTTGGAGTTTTCTGAATGTGTGTGTGTGTATGCGAGCGTTGTATTTCGTCCAAACTCCAAACTTTGTTAAAACCCATTTAAAATATTATTTAAACAATATTTGAGGAGAAATATTAACACTTGTTACTGCTTTTCCTGGCAATATTAGGAATGAATATTTCTAAATTCTTTAGTTTAAATAAATGTGTTACTACTCGTGCTACTGCTTTTAAAAGGGCTTCCGAAAAATTACTATTTAAAAACCATAAAAAAATATCATAGAGATATTATTAAATATTATAAAACAGTTTATCACATTATATTAAATTATTGTATATTGATTTGCTTGTATTTAAATTGCCGGCGAAAAATGACTGAACCATCTAGTCTGCGGTTAAACCGTAGTCAAAAGATAGCGCCGTTGAGTTGGTAAAAGTTTTTTTTTATGGGTAGAATAAAGCAAAAGGCTTCTCTCGGAGATATTATTCTGCGCCGTTATGATGAAATAGGGCGGGGCGCCCCTTTCCGCGTACCCTTTTATTTGCGGACCTAACGAAAGGCAAATTCGAAAAGAAACAAATAAACGTGAACGGAATAACGTCATTCACGCATATTTACCCCCCCCCCCCCATTCCCCTTCCCCTTTTCACCCAACGCACACACACAACAAACCTCGAGCAGCCTTAGTCTGGCTGCCAATCGGCGCTCGAAAATCGACCCAAACGCTAAGCGCTCATTTCTTTTACACCGTCGGTAGCGGATGAATGTGATGACATATTCGAGTCGATTGTCGATTGGTAGTTCAGACTAGGCGCACTGTGCGAACGCAGAGAAAGAAGAGAAAAGATAACAAATAATCCATGTTAAAATAGACATGCTGCGTTTAGGATTAGGAGGCTCCCTTTATATTTTCCTTCAAAGTAAATGCAAATATTTGATAATTTATAACAGATATGGCGATGGTAACAATACTTTTCAAAATCTCGAAAAAATAATATTGGATTCTATTAATCTCATAATCAATTGCTAAAATGTATTACAATACAGAATGATGAGAGTGGGTAATTTTTAAGATTGAAATCTCGTAATCTGCCATTCTGAAATCTGGTTTTGCCATCGTATATTATACCAACTTCAAATTAATTACCTGTAAAAAACCGTTAATGACGTGTCTAGAGCCAAGCTGTAGGACGTCAGGTTCTGTTTAATAATTTACTACTACTATACAATGTATGGAAGCAGTTGATATTAAATGCTAGAGGGTATCATAGCCATTCATGTTTAACAACAGCATGAAATATTTTTTTTATTATATTTTTTTTGCCTGAGAGTGTAATTTATAATTATATTTAGTTCCATGCTCATTAGTCGTAGTAATAATAAGTAGTATAATAGTATAATAATAGTAAAAAATAATAATAGTAATAGTTTAATAGTAAAGTAATAAAGTATTATCCTGCATTGTTTTTTGTCAGCAACATAAAGATGTAAGTCTGTTTATTATATATTGACACGATACTCAGTGACGTAGCGAAGATAAATTATGATTTTCATTCAGTCAGTCCACTAAGCGCAGTCCATAATCACTCAGACTAAGTGGCCATGTTAAATGAAAATACAAAAACTTATTTCTTGGATTAGCAAGATTGTCATAAGTATTATAAGATATTCACGTAGTAAGTACAGAGTATATAAATTCGCTGTTCACGAAATTCCGCGTATTTTTTCATCGCTTTATGTCATGTATCGGATATCGTATCCATCGTGGAGTGACGATAATTAATGTAAGAAAATAGGAAAAAATATGGCTTACCTTACCGTTAAAGGCGTTTTCACGAGACGCTGATTGAAGTTTACTATATTCAAAAGTAGGTTGCAAAAAGGTAAACCACCACCAGCTGCCAAACCCAGCGATATCAACGAGACTAGTTCTTAAATATTGTAATAAATAATAATAATAAAGATAGAAGTATATATGATTTTTTGGAAATTAAAGTGTTAGCAGTAAAGATTACCTGCCATGAACCGTACAAAATTGGACCAGGGACGCAAAAACAAGCAACAAACAGCTGGAGTAGTTATTAGGTAAGGCCTTAAAGGGCTTAGTCGCCAAGCCCGGATGTCGAACAGCTAGTTTAGTGTGCACATTTTGTTTTTCATTACGATTGAAGGACGATTCAGAATGTTTCTTTCGTGGATTGTGGCATTGTCCCATATAACATAAACAAAAACCTCTTTGTATTAATAAAAGAGGGAAAAGCGACTATGACTAAAAAGACATTTTTAAGATTAAAAAAACACTTCGTGCGAAAACGGGACAGGACAACTAAGTACAAAAAAAATAATAATTAATTATTAATCTTGGAGGAAGGGCTCTTCCTCTTTCATAACACAACAATATTCAGCTGATAGGTTTATCAAACAAAGGAATATTTTCAAAAGTTAAAAAATACACTTACACTTATACTTAGGTGCTAGAATTTTTCTGATGTGTAACTTTAAGTGTGAGTGATTTTCTTTTTAAACGATTCAGACATTGTGCCGAGTCCTACTATGGGATCGTACTTATAACCGAGAGAAGGGTGGTAATTTAAAGCAGAATATTCTCTGTCGGTACACCAGTGGTATGTTTATTCTATCCCTTGTAATTACAAACGTGTGATTCTCTTTCCTGTCTCGTAGTATAAACGAACGAGTAGAAAGGATAGCCATAGCACGAATTATTTCAATTTGATTTACTCTTACACCAGCGCAGCCGACCATTTTGATAAAGTAGGTTGATACGCTTCTTGATTTTAAATTTGATATGTATTATTATATTGGTTGTTGGCTGATTTTCATTGAATTTAAATTCTCATTTAAAAGTAAAAGTGATGTAAAATAAAATATCTAATTAACGTATTTTAATATTTATCAGTGTCAAGTTGAAGCAAGTTTGCCCCTACATAATCTGTAATGAATCATGAACCGGGATAAAAGGTAGTAGGTAGATATCAGGCCAATTTTTACTATAAAATCTAAAAATCCCCTAAAAAAATGGTTAATTTATAAATATACGTATTTCTGAATATAACAACAGCATTACGAAATCAGAATGGAGGTGAAGCAATTTTCATAGCGGAATTCACACGTTTATGGCACCGCAAATTCGCCATATGCATTTGCAATTATACGAAAATTGCTGTACAAATTCCATTCAAACGACAAAACAAATACTTGCCGCAACTACTTGCGTTGACCGTTAGACGAAAACATTGATTACAAAAAAATATATTTTAGAATATAGGGAAAACGGACAAAGACGTCTCAATTCGGGTTTAGTACGGAACCCTGCGTTTGGGTAAGCTTGGTCCTACCCATCACGGAACTTAATATCGATAATATCACATAACACTCTGACACACTCTAACACTCTGATAAAGCTCTGTTTTTAAAATACACATTCATAAACTACTCTCACCCATTTTCACCTTGTTTATAAATATTTTTAAAGAAAAAAAAAAGCATTTTACAAAAATGCTGTCCTAATATTACTTTTACAAATATCAGAAATCCATATTTGGTGTTATAAGAGATGTTATTTGTGAAATAATAAAATAGTGTTCAATTTTGATCTTTCTATTACTTTCATTTTATTTTAACAAATATTTTCGACGATAAATTGTGTTCCTAGGTAAAGGCATGTCGATAGATATATCGACATACAAAGATTCGTAAATCAGAGCATCTGTCACTTTTTTTGTGACAGGTATGAGTTTTCTTCAATTTGGTGCACTTTTTTAATAAAATTCTATAAATCTTGATTTTAATATTATTATTAGGTAACATACCTTAGCTACTACTGCGATTAAATTTCAAATGTTTTCACTATGGTGGACTTTTTGGTAGATGATATATATTATATGCGTATAAAACATTAAAACATTACACCGTAAAATATCTCCGGGATACTTAAGAAAACGTATGTAATAAAGGAATGAGATATATAAAGAGAAGCGTACTTAATTACCCACAGAAAGGTATTCGTAAGGAGACCTGAGTAGCATTACTCGTGTCGGGGCTAAAGAGGGTAGGAATAATGAGACGATGATAAATCTAACACGCTTTCGAGGATTTGAACACATCCCTTGCCGAGTGCCGCCCTTTAACCTCAGCAGGGGCCGGATGGGGATGTGTTATTAGAACTGATATGAATATTATTCTGAGTAGTTGGGGTAGGAAAATGTATGGGACGTTTGTAAGGGATATTTATAACACAAATTTCGGTCGAAAATTTAGAAAAAGTGTGAAAATAGGTTAATGGAAATACTGCAATACTACACTATAACAAAATATATACGTTTATAATCTAAATGAAATTCAGGTACTGCGAATAATACATTTTTTTTTTTAATAATTGCTATGACCTAGATCATATACAACTATTTTGGGCAAATTGAATGGCGAGTCCTCTCATGTGCCAGAATTGGATGCGGCTATGTACATTGGCCAAAGGCATCCTGATACTTGTCATCAAAGTCCCTAACCCTCACTGACTTATGTTAGAACCCCACATCACACATATTTTAAACCGACATCAAAGTGAGAGGAGATTCTTATTTCGATGTGTATTTTTTTTTCAGATTTATATTTCATGTGTTCCTCAAAGGGATTTGTTCAGGGGTCATATTCCTTTAGTAAAATCTAGCTAATCTAACCTCACCTAGCAATAAATATTCCTAACCTAACCTAGCAATAAATCAAAAAAATAAATTATACACTCAAAAGTGTTGTATGTCGTTGTCATGTCATGTAAGTGTTTTCTTAAATTGTATGTGTTTTTCATTTTTTTTTTATTTTAGAGTCGGTTTTAAGTCTTCTACAGAAAAAAAATACTAACATTGCATGAAAATACATTGGACATTAGATGTTCTGTTTGTCGCTGAAGTCCCAGAACTATCCAAAGTTGTGTATATTTTTCTAGTCTCAAAATCGTGATTTAATGGCATTTAAATCCATAATAGGAATAGATCAGTCCTTCAACACCGACAATACATACAAAGATGCAATACATAAAGGTGTCCCTAGACCATTCCCAAGGGCTTAAAGGGGTGTTTATGTTCCCTATTACATGTAAGAAATGGTATTAAAAAAAACGAAAATAATTCATGCCTAAATTTATTAATTTTATTAAAGCGCTTATGTAAATTTCCTTTTTGTATTTTGCTCTTTCCTTTGCTCGGCCGAGGTCGGTAAATGACCCGGCGCGGCGCGGCCTCACGAGTGGAATTTGTTAAGAACAAGAACTATTTAATATTATCATGTAAAGTTTAAGTTTTTTTTTTCTCTAAAACCATGACGAATTTCTAAATGTCAAAATAAATCACGTTTCAAATCGCAGGGCCAATTAATTGGATTTTTATTTGGAATGGTCTAGGGATAATATAAATGTGAATTACTCTATGAGTGTTGCTCTGCCTCACAAAAAATAGGCAAAGGGATTCTCAGCATTGATGCAAGACGGCTTTGTAACTATATAAAATACAATGTTGCATCAAATACCCATAATGGCCCCATTTCCCAACATCATGTCTTCATCCTACGCCACGCTTCTCTCGCAGAGGATCTCTCCCGTGGCTTTCAGCGAGCGATCGAGGCACAGAATTCAATTTGCTGATAATAAAGTTCTTTCGATACACGAGATAGGGAAACTTGATGTAATACATATTTCTTTAGGGCTTTTCGGCTTTGCGTTTATTCATGACCGTTTCTTTAGTAATCTCCCACATTTTCAGGGTCTACGTTCTCTGAACGAGCTGCGTTAGTTCTATTTTATAATGGATACATAATATCATTAATGCCTATAAATACTTTTTTTTTATTAAAATAAAATATTTCTTATTATTATTATAAAAAAAACATGCTTTCACGCACTCGATTGTAATATTGCCACTGTTACTTATTAAGTTGTTAATAACAATTTAAATGAGAATTCGTATCATTGTAATGTTCATTTTGTATGTCTAATACGATTGATTATGAATTTTAAAGGTTACTCAATCCCTTAAAAATTTTGAGCAAACTACTCTTTAGTATATAAAGCATGATGCTGGTCGCAACAGTCTCAAAACATTGTAATTTCCTCTAAAAGGTACAAAGTTTTATAATAAAATTGTAAAATATTGCAACACATATATGAAAAAACATTACATATGTTTAAACTGCAAATAAATGAAGTAGGCAAGCGCCGTTTGTCAGGTTCTAAAGTAGTTGGCCAAAATGTTGGCGTTATTTCTTGGCCCCTACTAATTATAATTATTGTATGAGTTTGAGCTATATCAAAACCATTATGTTTTATATTCAATGACAATATTTTGCATTCATTTTTGCTTATTGACAAATAAATAAATAAATTGGTCTTGCACTCATCGACTGGAAATCAATAAAGGAATGTTCACAATAAATAAATTAAACTTGATTTTATGTTATAAAAGAATAAAATGGATAATGACATTTATTTCGCTATCTGCGCAGTAAAAAGATCGCGTTCGGGTTTTATCGTGTCCAAGTTCCTTTGCGTTGACCCAGTTGCGACCGAAACTGCAATATCGTAATATCCGGACGTTTTTAGAATTGATGAGACGTCGACGTTCGACTTTTTTAATGTCTTCCCGAACGAAAAGTTACTGGCAGTGGAAGATACGCAAAGCGAAGCTCAAGGCTTAAAGATATCAAATTCAAATATTCAATGAGGTTAAACCTACCTATATCAAGTATGCACGACAGACCCAAAGTCGTGGCGCCAAGTCACAGTTAAGTTTAGGGGAGTTCTTTTTTTTTTATTTCTTTAATTTTACAGAGTTTGCTAAAACGATTCCTAATACTATGTTACAACATTATAAAAGCCAAACAATGGTCATTATTTATAGGTTAACAATAACGCTAATGTATGCAGACGACATATAAAACTAAATGTGATAATGAAATCGAAAAGAAAATAAGTAGGAGTAATGTTTAGCAACTGCAAAATTTAGAAATTATATCTTTAATATCAGATTGCTAATCATTTGAAAAATAATAAAGTAAAAGGCATAAATATTAAAAAACAAAAGTTCTTCGTGTAGTGGTGATTGCGTTGCAAAAACACACGAAAGAAAAAGATTGATAGGTTGCAAAATTGATACTTCGCGAGGCGTTGTTGCCAACTGGAGCACTTTATAGTTCAGAGCACCGAAGGGGGTGGCAATCAAATATGTAGGTATGTGTATTGATTTCTTGGACACTGAGGGGCGAATTTAAGGGGTCATGAAACGTCAACGGAGTCCCGAGACTACAGGGACGGGTCATGGAATTTCTCTCTAGCATATCTGGGTGAATGCAATCTTGAAATTTGGCTTGGATATAGGAACTTCGAATGCCGCCGAAATATAAGGACTATTAAATTAAGTATGGTGATGGTTCTGGTAGAAGTAGCTAGCTGTGTGCAATAGTGGTATATCGGCCATAAAATATTGGAAAAGAGATCTGCGTCATACAAGATATCCGTTTTCAATTAATGCTACTTGAAAAGTTCCACCTAAAATAGTTAAAAAGAAACTAATTTATGAATGAAAAATTTTCGAAGTCAATAAGTACCAATTAATTGTAAGCATGCTTGATAAAAATTCTTAAAATATTCATACTGTTACATGAGTGAAAAATATTTATTTTAAATTAGTTCGAGCGAAATTCTATGTTCATTATCCTTTTACAGTTTGTTGTATATAAATATTTTCGTCTGCGCCAACAAAGGCTTCCTCAGATCGACATCGAGACGGTAGCGAAACAACTTCAAGTATATTTTTAATGGCCCGAGGCAACGAGAAGTCGATTCTTGAAGTAAAGTAAAACTTTGAAATTAACCGCCTCTTCCTAATTTTATGTAAGCGTTTCATTTGCCTTTCCAGAAATTTCTTTTATCTTTTCAGAAGAGTTCCTTCGTTAATAATAACGTTTTCTGTGTTTTAATTGTTAGTATTGTCATAGTACTGTGGTATTGTTACCAATGTCTATTAATGTCCTTGAAATATTGTGTTCCACGCAATAAAAGGCTTTACTTTATATATTTTTTTTTTTTCATATTAAAAACGCAACCAAAAACGTGACGCACCTGCAGGATGTCAACTTGACGTTTGTTTGATATAACAATGCACAAACAAACGTCAAAATGACAGCTCGCTAATCGCGCTCCTGTTTGAGACTAGCCCTGCTGTAGAAATTGAACAATTTCTGTGGTCCCTTTCGTGAAAGTAGTACGTTGCACATTCGTGTAGACGCCGGGAAGTTACAAGATATTCCACACTAAAGATAACAAGCCAGTAAAAGTAGAATAATAAGGTTTTTTTACTTTAATTTAGACCAGCATTTTTATATAGTTAAATATTATGTGTGCGTTGTTTAAATTAATTTTTGCTTTGTCGCATCGTTTTTTCATTATTGTCTATTGTTTGTCTGTTGGATAGCCTAAGTTTTTCTCTTTGAATTGGAATTAAATAACCTAAATTATGCAATATCCTACTTTTATGATTCACGAAAGTAATAAGTCATGGGTAAATAAATACCCATAGGTTTCATTTTTTTTTTTTTAAATAATTGCTATGACCTAGGTTATATTCAATTATTTTGGGCCCTACTCAACTAGGCCAAATGAAGCGTTAATAATGGTATGACCATGTGCGGATTCGAACCTGCGACCTTCGGGTCAATAGTCCAACGCCTTAACCACTAGACTACCACGATCTCAGTAATATAATAATATAAAATTAACAAAACAGTTTCAATAGAAAAAAATACTATTAAAATGTTAATAAATGCCACTAACTCACAAATGATATTTTTGAATATAGTTTAATATGAAATAAATGGTTTATTATGAAATTAGTTCTCTTTTAAGGGTTTTTTTTTATCAATTTTGCCTTACTTTGCCTTACTTTAAAAGTTTTTTAATTAAACTTTAATTCAAATCATCCTCAAGCAATGGCCGACAATATGCAAAAAAAAAACGAAATTACAAAGTCAAAAAAAAAAATGAACAGAATATTTATTTTTGCTTCCTTAGACTTGACGCAACTTAATGGGCGAAAAAAAATCATATCATATTCAAATAAAAAAATCATCAAAATTTTGAAGCCGTTAAATAAAAGACTTTGCGTCATAAAAGTCATAAATCTTGCTAACCTTATTTACAAACATGAATAGGTATATCCCAGCTGTAAATGAGGTTTCTCGTTAAGATACATCAAAACTTAAATTTTTAAATCTATGTACAGTCAAATGTATGTGTTTAAAATTTCGGACATAATTATTTATTTTTGCCCTGATTTAGGCGTTATTTTATATTGGATTGGATATAAAGTGCCATCCGCTCTATAAAGTCTTGGTTACACGCCATGGAAACCGGTTTTATTTTTATACTTTAGAGTTTAGAGAAACGAGCACTCTTGCGCTATAAAAGAAAATGAGTTTCACAGGAAGCTTCGTACAAAGAGGACCATCCATAAGATAATATTACGCTTCGTGATCAGAAACAAACAAGTTTAAAATAAAAAAAATGTCTAGAAAAATGTTACTGGCTATAAAAAACCAAAATCAGTTATATTGGTATTTTTGGCTTCGATTCTGTGCATGCACACACCGCTGTTATACTCGTAAAACTCCATAAAATATTTTGGTAACCATTTTCAACTTGAGTCGGATTTTCTTTATTAGCTGTGCACCTAATTTTCAAATTTATTGAAAAATTTTCCACTCATCGCCCGTCGTTTTTTTTTTTAAATGGAAATAATATAATATATTTTATATTAATAATAATATAAAGCCAGCTTATTTTAGGCTGGTATTTCGCCCTATTCCAAATTGCTAATTCAGATTTAAAGTTTGTACTATGCAAAAATGAAATAAGTACCTTCTCAATTTTACTGTACGCTAATAAAATACAATTTATCATTAGCGAGATTTGAAATGTTTAGCAGTCATGTTTGCCGATTTGATTCTGTTACAATTCAAACTAAGTAGGAAATGTTTTAAGAAAGGTTATTTAAGTTCAACAATACCTAGAAGTATGTCGAAGACCTACGCAACTGTCTTATTCTTATTTGTGAAATTTTAAATATTCTTTGAAACATGATGTTATTTGTTTAAGTTGTAGAGTTAAGTTGTTTAATTTGCATTAAGTTAACAAAAATATCTCTAGTTACAATAAGGTATCATCTATCGGAAATAAATGATATCTATTTACCAATGTTTTTTTCATGAATTATAAACCCGGGAGCTCAAGAAAGGTTGTATTTGTATAAATGCCCAACGTTTATTCTACCCGAATAATATCCATCTAGCATAATAAGAGCGGCACAGGCAGGGGTCGAAAACAAAAAGAATATCAAAGGAGAGATTTCCCTAACGACAAGAAACGGCCGCGACATCTTTTTCCTTCTATCTGTCATATATTTCTCGGATATTCCGAGCAGCTGTTGCTTCCCAATCCGGGAATCCGGGAATAGGGCTGGCTGGCTGCCTTTCTTTGCGGCGCGGCGTCTTGTTATTCACGACAAGGCTTCTCTCTCGCGGGGGACCCATTTTAACACACAAAGTGCCTACGGCCTCGTGGTATGGTTTTGCCCTTATATCCATTTGGGAATTATCGGGAAACCATTGAATACATTGTGCGCTGAAAGCAAATTGAATATAATTTATTTATTTACCCATAATATGCATGAAGATATTTTTATTTCGTACTACGTGACTGTATCGGGATGCACTGTCGAGAGATTGGCGTAAAGTTGTGGCAAAAGTCTAGTCTCCGGCGCACTCAGGGCTCATCGCTGGCTGTTTAACGTAATAGTAGGGGAGCTAGCAGTGTTTTCGTCACTTGATTTTAGCAAGGCTCATTCTTTCATAGGAGCTGGTATTTTTTTTGTTTAAAATTTGTCAATCTTCAAAACTAGTTAAATGTTTCGTTTTGCGTTTGTAACGCGTAGAAAACAACTGATTAGAAAACACTCCTTACCTGTTTCGCTTACCTAAATTTAACTCAAGTTACGCAGAGAATGCCGTACCTAATAGAATTCAGGATACTTATAATAAAAAAATCTAAAGCATTGTTTTATTCCATATTAGCCGTTGTTTCGAACTATTTGCCACTTTTTTTTCTGAAATCTTTAAATACCTATTTTACTTTGCGACGTGGGCTTGTCACTCATACTAACATATCAACTTTCCATTCCATTCTCCTACCTACATACTTCTTTCAAACTTCATTCACACTCACTTATCTCACAGTTATTCATACTTCTCTCCCACACCCATTTCATGTATTTTTAAATGTATAACAATTACACGATAATAATCTGTTAATCTGAGAGTTATACTTGCTGGTCATATGTTATATATAATATTAATTGTAATCATCTTCTATTTCGCTATTTATAATTCGTTTTAATAAATAAAATAATATCACCATTAAGTGTTTCATATTTTTATTGCTTCTGTATTGTTCTATTCGCGCTCTTACCTACCACCATCAACCATTAATCACCCTATAATCATAGGGAAATTCGTCAAATTCGAGTTTTTGACAAAATATTATTACTTTTATCTATTTAGAATGCAGCAAAGCAGGCTTTCCTCGGATTTTTCTTTTACTTTGCTCACATCGGGCTTACAAAGATGTCACAATTTAAATATAAAAAATATATATTTGGTACGATAGTTATTAATTTATTAGTCATGATTTCTTTTTAAAAAAAAAGCATTTTCCCGGCAAGCATAGATTTTGATGCATAGTAAAAAATATTTTATTGAGAAATTTTAACAAATTCGAATAAAACTGTGCATTTTGCGAACGAACATAATCCTCTATATAAATAGAAAATCTATTAACCACGAATCATGCCATTCCAATTTGTTCTCTCGTCTGAATTTCGAACATTTTTTTTTTATCGGCAGATGATAGTAATTCTCCTGCCAAACGTCTATTATGCCGACGAGCGAAATTCGACACGTCGTGTTGTACAAATAAAGCAAACTTTTATTGTAGTTTCCAGGCAAAGTATTCCCTACGTGACCGTCCCTCGGGAAATTTACGTTTTGTTCTTACTTAGTACGCAGCCGGGTCACGTTTTGCGTGCAACACGAGTAACTCGCTATACGAGTCACTGCCACGTTTCCCCGGTTGCCTAATGACATCCAACTTCTAAATTGTATGACATGATGTAGTAGTGAGATTGAAGGTGACAAATGGTCAGAAACAAAATATAATTTATGGTAGACCTCATTCGCCTAGTCCAAATACCTCATTGACCTGAATGAGGTCAGTCAACCAAACGCATAGAAGTAATTTAAGGTGCACTACGAGGTAACATTTGAAAATCTTCAAAAAATCCACACTTTTGGTGATACACCCCACTCCTCAATCACTAAGCATTTAGATGAGTGGTTCATAGCATTATGTCTATTAAATACTTATCTTGTATTTCTCGAAGGCTGATGATTTAAATTGATTTTCGTTTTGGAAATATAAATTTTTCGCCTCACGTTCGATAATGAAGCATACGATTTACACAAAAAATAGTAGAGAGATTTACAAAGATACTAAATTCAGAAAATATATTTCGACGAGGACGTAATCACGCCGCATGCACGCCGCGGCAACTATCGATCAACACTTTTACGGCTAAGAAGTTAAGGTCGACATTAGCATGATCAAAAACAGTATGTTACGATACCTCGAAAATACGGTTCTCTGTTTGTGACATTCAGCCATTAACTGTCATTCCATTAACTGTGTTCCATTTATATGCTTGCATATTTGTATTGTTATTGTGAACGTTCGGACGAGGCACCTCTAAAATTTCTCTCTCAAGCTGCGAGTGCAGGCGATACACCCGCGATCTGCTCAATGTTATATATATACGGAGTGAAAGAGAGTCTGTAGTGCGTTTATTAATGGTTAGAGTGAATATATTTAAGCCACGGATATTTTTTCAAAATGTATAAAAATGAAAATGTATGCTCATTTTGAGACGCCATGTCATCATCTTCTTCAAGGATGAATTTATTCCACAATTTTGTTCTTAATTTGAATGAAATCCCCTATTTACGCTCGACTGTCTGCCGGTCATACGCTAGATTGTGAATACCTTGTATATGAACTGAATGTATATAGGATGTTTTGTTGAAGGTGTGGTTGGGTTTAACACACTTTGGGTAAAGGGTTCTTGTTCGTAATGAATGTGTAAACTTCTAGACCCCATCAAAAGTTATAGTGTTATTTATGATATATATATTGTTTAGTGGGCACAAGATACAAATGTCCCTTGTATTTTAGCGTTCTATCCGTCAGTCAAAATGCACAAGTTTTAATCGGGTTAAAGCTCAACTCAACTCTTTTACTCAGTTACTGCTTTCCCCTAAATTTAGCATTTGCAATAAAATTAATAAATTAATTTTACCTTTTTTATCTTAAATAATCTTAATAATAATTAATTTTAAATATCTTAATTAATTTTACCTTTTTTTCAAACTTGTTTGTGAAATTTTAAGCCAATCGCGAACGTTTTTCTGTAATTGTGTTTTAAAAAAAAAATAGAATCAACACATACAAAAGACATCGCCAGTATGGGATCAATGACCTCAGATAAACTTTACTTATTTTTACTAATATATTGTACTAAACTAATAAAAGTAAGTGTATAATATAAAAAAACTTTTCTGTACTACATAAGTACATCTTGTACCAATTCCAATTAGTTCAATTTCGTCAATATCGTTTTTCCCACATATTGCTGGGTCAGAACTAGGGGAGCTTCGAAATAGGGGATGAAGACAAGTAGCCAAGTGGCAGCCGAAGGGGCTATTAGTAGGCGAATCGTCGCCAACTTAAATCTCCGATTTCCTTCGATCAGCACCAGAGCAGGAAGTGGGGGGGGGAGGGAAGGGGGAGGAGAAAAAAGAGGAAGCCATTAAAACCTCATTTCTTACGGCAACCCTTTATAAAGGCTTCACTACACTTGAATATTCAGCCTAGCAACTAAAAAATACAACAAAACGTTGACATTTCTAAAAAGTGTTTAATTTGTGTTATTTAGACTAAAAATATTAGCGTGATTACTTATTATGTGTATTATTTTAATGTTTGTTATAATTAAACAAAGAGGTTGGGTTCGTTTAGTTGCCTGGCGACATTTTGTGGTTCATTGCCATGATATAACCGGTGGACCGAAGGGCTAACAGATTCGACCAACGGCAACACAGTAACAGTCGCAGCAGACATCTTATGCAATTCACGAAATAATATTATAGCGTAGTCGGCATAGTACTTAAATTTGTAGATAATTCAAACTGTAACAATTGAAATTAGGGATATATTTTATATTCCTAATTTCAATAATACATATTTTTCCTGCAAAGTTTGATAAACTGGTATGGTAATTTTTAATAACATAATATTTTATTGTTTTTGGTTTGTTAGTGTAGATGTATGTTGTAGTTTTATTAGTATTATATTAGTAATAAATTTAAAAAAAATACACTGTATTTATATATTTTCTACCGACCGCTACAAAAGGGTCAAGTCTAAAGTCGAAGAAGATTTTGATATTAAGATTGTCTAAAATAGGCATTTGCATTAATTGCTTTAATGAGTATTTTACTCAACACAATACCTCCCGCGACATTCGTCCTCCTATATCATTTTTAAGGTACAAAAAATTATGAAAAATGTTGTACAATAATAGTTGGGTTAAATACCGAACGAGGATAGGGTCACGGTCGCACCCATCATAAGAGTCCCGAAGGTATAAAAGTAGCGTATTTTACAAGAACATTCGAAACCATAAATGCATATAATGTAAGCTTTAGTCGAACAAAATATTGACAAATTAACTAAAACATTGAAAGGAGTTAAAAACATAAGGTTTAGGGAATGAAAACATGTAAGTATAAAAAAATGTACCGGGTGTCCCAAGACCATTCCTGAAGACTCAAGGGGGTGTCTATGTTCCCTATTACGTGTAGAAAAAAATGCGAATTCATGCTCAAATTTTAACTTTATCAAAGCGCTGGTGTAAATTCCCTTTGCTCTTTCGTTCCGGGTCATGCCGAATGCGAGCGGCGGACGGACTTACGATGAGAACGATTTAACATTACCACGTAAAGTTTACATTTTTTTTTCTCGGAAAACATAATGAATAAAACATACGTCAAAACAAATCATGTTTCAAATAGCAGGGACTATTATCTGGATTGTTAATGGATAGCGAATGGTCTTGGAGGACGGTGTATAAAGTAAAGTAATCTTTTTAATTTAAGTTAAAAATGTTTGATCCTTATTTTTAAACATTTTCAATACACACATTAGAATGGAAGTATTCGACTTGATTGCGTTATTATTTATTTAAAAGAACAGTTTCAGGTACTAGTTTTTTTTTATAACTTCCTAATAAAACTAAACTGATACAATATTTATTTGTACATCTTTATGGAAGTACAATTTTTATAAACTATTTACATTATTTTAGCTTAAAATCTGTCACCTTCTTTACTTTAGACCACAATGTGACCGCCACGCGCATACATACAGAGTATAGCTATAACCTACTTAAATTTGTTTGCCTCGCACTCGAATTTCATTTTATGCATGTTTTTGAGGTCTACTGCCAAGATAGCTTTTCATACCAGGCATATATAAAAAATATAATTAGATTAACTGAAAATTTTTCTAGAAAACCTTTAAGCTGGTTTTATAAATAAATAATCCTGTGTATATAAAATATAAAACATAAAAAAATATTGAAATTGGTAAGTTTTATTATTTTAAATTCTCATAAACCAAACTACATATGTGACGTAAGCCTAATTTATACATAGAAATGTCCGCAATAAAATTCTACAGAAAACCTTAAACTTAGATTTTTTAAATTGCTTTATATTTTTAATATTAATAAAAAACTTTCAAATGTTTATTCTTTGATGATGTCGATGGATGCTCGGAGTGCACGTGGCCGGTACCACTTGTAACAGCCGAATTTCAAGGTCACCTCACGATATACTGGCTCTTAAAGTTCGCAACTTCTCAAAATGATGATGAGGGGTCTAGTGATTTAATGACAAACATGAAACTTTAATTTTTTTTAAAACTCGATTTTCTAAATCAGCGATTCGTATAAAGTAAATAAACACTCGGAGTACTTTAAACAGTAATCTCTTCTACAAATAGAAGATTATCATATTGACCGATATTCGAACTTTCGCGGTAGCTAGCTTATCATCTCGAACCGTTTCGATAGAAGCTGCTGTAGACAATCCTTTTTGTCTCGCAGCTCTATTAATACCTAATGCTGCTCGACTTTCATCGGCGATTTCGCTTTGTGAAACCCGTACAAAGAGACGGCTCGATAGTCTTGGAATATTGGACGGCTCGTCGATTGGATAAAAGAAATCGCAAATCTTTTTCGTCAAATAAAAAGCTCAACCGCGATGGGATCCCGAAGACCCGCGACGGACTAAATTTGCAAGGTTGTGGGTTCAAGGTGACGGCTCGCTCCCGACAGCGCCAGTGACCTTGGACGACTTGTGCGTATTTGCCTACATAACGCTAGAATTACACCTCTAAACTCAGGATCCTCTAAAATCAGTCCTCTTCTTATGAACTAAATTATTATATATTATTATTGTAAAATTCCAGAGGTAAAGACGTTTTTAAATACAAATACACATACACAAATACGCGAGGTCCTGTACTTGAGAGCGTAGGATGTCTGTTAAAACCGAGCGCTGAGTTTTATAAATACGCATTTTAACTCTAACTCTATTTAGTTTAAAATATTGTCAAATATTATATAACTATCTAATTAGATGGAATATGAAAAGGATGATATTTTAACCAAAAATATAAAAATAATGAATAGATGAAGGATTTTGGCGAGAAGAAATGATTTTATGAATGACTTATGTATGAATATAATGAAAATAAAAATACTGGATATGTAAAAAGTGTAAAATTAAACACGATTAGTGTGCGTATTGTATTTTATTTTAATATTGAATGTACTTCTGATCATTATGTTGCGAATGCCTTATTTTATTTAATAAAAACTTTGAATTTGAATTGTTAATAAATAATAACTAATAATAAAATTATAAATTAGAATTGGTAGCACAACGTGTATACATAATTATTAAACTATACTGCAATAGTGCAAATAACGTTTTTTTTTTTAATTTGAAGTACGACAATCGACGTTTTGAATGTCTATGGACTTTACATTTTAGAAGTGACACATTCTTATAAGCTTTTTATTTAGCTTGCAATGTTTGTTAGTTTGTTTAGATTAAATCTGCTGAATTAGAACCACTTCCTCTTATCCTACGGATTGGAAATTTGAGATGTTGTTTTAGTTCCGATGACAATGCATTTTATGGTAAGCATGACCTGATTTTACACTCAGGATTGGTTCCAGACAAAAGAACTCCTCAACGGTCAACAGCACAGACACGAAATTTTGTATACGCATTTAAAAATTTGTTGTATTAGCGTTTTTTTACTGTTAATTTATTTTCATAAATAAATAAAAATACGACAAATGCAATATTCATCAACAAGATAGTCGTTATAAAGAAATTATAATATTCAAGCAGTGTCGGCCGTACTTAAAAAAAACAAAAATCCTATTGTTACTATTTAAAATTTTTTAATATGTTGCCGAAAAACATGTAATTAAATTATTATTTTGTAATAAACGCCTTAAAGCTTTATAGATTAGCCGCTGCTGCAGGCAATTAAAAAGATTAAAATCTTTATGTCTACCCAAACAAGGTTTAGCCATCATTTATTAAATTCAACTATATTGACAATTCTTATAAATATTTACAATACTATTACTTATTCTAAAACTTATTACTATTAACTACTGGCGATTACCAACGGGCGAAGGACGAAACATTGAAATCGGTTTCCCCTAAAAGAGAAGAGGGACTGTGCAAACAAAAGTGGTGCTGGTGGTTAAAAAGTTTTAAGGAAAATCAGTTAATTAGAGTTAGATATTGAGAACATTTTCTTGTAACAATTATCACCTAATTTTTAGGTTTTTGTGTTATTAATCGCCTTTTTTTTAATTTTCCTTGTATTTAAACTGTATTATTTCGCGATCTTTCTGGTAGAAAAAAGAATTTTGGTTGGTATTTGGTGTATTTAAATTGTACTTTTGGAAAATAAACAACTTGAACTCAAATAAACCAAGTCGACGAATAGGACTATAATAAATAAGACATTATTTGCGGTACACATAAATTATATCTTGGTATAAATTCAGATTAAATTGCTGCCTAGTTTATTTACCAGCACTATCTACCTCATTAGGTAAAATTCAAATGGAACTAAGGTAAGTAATTAGTTCTTGTATTGGTCACTAGATCGCAAAAATACAGATATTATAGTAATATTATCTCCAAATACAAGTCAAGAAAATTTAACTGAATTTTACCAAATAGGTAGGTAGTAACTAGGGCATGGCATTAATGCCATATTTTTTAAGAAACTAATCACCATTTATTATTAAGCCATCTACCGGAAGAAAGCAAACCGTAAATGTTAGCTAGGTGATTTAACGTCGATAGAAGTACAGTTATATTATTAATAGTTCCTTACAATACGCACAGATGGCACGAGTACAAAGAAAATATTATTTTCACTGAAAAATATTCAGAACAAAATTTTAATCATAACGAATATTAGTTTTAATGTCATCACCCCATGCCTATATCTAATAAAATTATTTGTTCCAAAGATCTAAAAAATGATGAGAATAACCATATTAGAGAACTTTTTATATGAATAGTTAGTTTGGGCATTAATTATAGTATAGTGGTTTTTGAATCAATTGGTTTAGGTATTACAGCTGCTTTCGCGGTACCGATTTTATTCAAATGTTGTGTTTACCACCTAATATCTACACTTAATATGTGATCTGGTTTTGTGCTTAATTGCTTGAGAAAACATCAGTAAATAATTGGCACTCCAAAGATCATTTTTTTAATAATAATTTATTGTTTTTTTAATTTTTCATTGATTGATTTTTGATTGATTTTAGTTTTCATCAAAATAAATGGGTCGGTTTTTGTTTAGGAATAAATACGCCAAGGATTAAATTTATGTACATATTAAATGTAACTAGTTTTCAATGTTGGGTTCTGTAGCACTTTACTATTGCAGGAATTCTTAGAATGTTAAGAATGTTATTTTTTTTTTGTTTAAATATTAGTTACTTACAGAAAACGTAATAAATTACCTTCATTTGTGCGTTTAGATAATTTCTCGGCGCATGCCAGCCGCAAATTATAATTTATATTTTCTTGCATCTAATAAATTAATTTTAGAACAAAAAGTGTATTTTATAAATTTTATTTATTTGATATCAAAACGGGTTGGATTACATATCGAAATTTTCCTCGCGCATAATAAGATGAAAAATTGTAAAAAGTTATCGGGCGCTGTTACGAATAACATTTCTGACATTCTATAAAGAATCCATGGCAAATTTTATTTTTGAAAAGGTTAATTTTTGCTTAAAACACGTAACATCCACAGAACACTGAAAAGTGACTCTACCTTACGCGGATTATTAATAATAAAAAAATATGAATATTTGCTGTTAACGTATTGAGAAATACCAAATAATAATCGTTTCTATATGAGATAGTGTCTTTAATTACCGTTTACGAAATTGGCCATTAAAAATGCGATGCCCCCCGGCACCATACGAGCAGAGCCGGTATTTTAAAATGGACATTGACAGCATTTTCAAGTCGCTTACATAACAGAAAATGGCGACCGAAAAAACCGGAATGAATGACGCGAATCGTGCGAAACGTCAAGCGAGTTGACTCTAGTGATTCACGACCGAACGAACACAAGCGAATAAAGCCTCCGCTGCAGAAGAGATATTAAATTTTATTATCGTTAGCCCCTCAGATGTTCAGATATATTGTTTGACTTTATACATTATAAATTAATGTTACCCGACCAAGTTATGTTATATAAGTTACAAAGGTGCATATAGAAATGAAATTAAATATATAGGTAGTAAAAAAAAACCAGTCAAAGTGTACACTGAGTTACTACGCCAAATATCAATTTATAATTTCTTTGATTTCATTTGATTTAACATCGTATAAGAGAATTAGATCTTTGCATCTAGAATGCATCTAACAAAAAATATGATATGATAATTAATTGATACAAAAAACTGCTTTAAACTCTCAGAGTTTTGTGCAATTTTTTGTTTCTAATGAAATCATTATTCCTAATTTATTTAATTTGAATGTAGGTACTTACGTAAATAAGAAAAGACAGTATTTAAAATAAAAAAAAATAATAAATACAAAAATATAGATATAGATATAAGAATAAAAGACAATGTGTAAAAAAATAAAATACTAAATAACATATTAAAAAACCGACAGTTTAATAAAAAATATTAATGGAATCAAATTTGGTACTTTAAAACTTTTTACTTTTTACCGAATAAAAGAGGACTGAAAAAAAAAGTCCAGTCTATTTTTACCATTTTGGTCCGGAACCCCAAAATTCAAATCTTTATGTCTAAAACTATTACTAAAATATATTTATAGCAGTTAGTTACTGGCCCAGGAGACAAGAATAACTTTTCCAATCAGTAACTGTGCGGATCAGCGGACATTCCGTGAAAAGTGGTAGGGTACGCTCCCATTAGGCCTTGGAAAGTGCACCCTACCTTAACCTGAGCAAACTGGGCAATATCCTCGTCTGCCGTATGGCCATATGTCGTATGTTATATTATGTAGTATTATTTCAAAATCATCGCCCTATACTGGCAACTACATTCAAGAAAAAAAACAACGTGACAGATAACCAGAAATCAACTTGACTGATCAAGCGCATCCTCTCGAGTGTGGCGAATGAGCGTCTCGCATTAGATTCATTACCTGTCTAGAAAAAAATGTGGTGTGCGCGTAAAGAAGTTTTACCACAAAAAAGTATTGGGATCGGACTTGCTTCCTGCGTAAGTGATTATAAAGATGAATACGCTATGACCTACACACGGCCTGTGCTAGAGAAATTCATTGCCAATGCTAAAAGGCTTGTCCGAGACCTTAATAGTAGTAAATTGCTCGTGGCTCATGGACACGATGCGTTCGACGTGTCGGCCATTATTTGGTCGCAAGTAGTTCGTTTGACGCCTCCGCGAGCCGACGCGACCGCGGGGTCATTGGCCTCTCCCGCCCGCTTTGAATATTCTAGGCGCGACGCGCGAAGGTTGCGCCGGCTGCGGATCCGTCTCCTAGTCAGCTGACAGCTGACAGCCGGGCTGACACAGAGCGTGTTCACACTCTAAAAGAATTTCCTCTCTGTAGCTGAAATAAGCTGAAAAAAGATTTCATCCTTACAAATCTAAATCAAGGTTCAGTTTAGCTCGTCTTTTTCACAATATTTCCTTACTCTAGCTCAAATATTTCTAATCCTTTTCTCAACGAAGACAACAATAATAATTTCCATCTACCATGCATCTAATAAGCATCTACCATGTGAAAAAAACAGTACTTATGTTTTAATATCATTTGTATACGTATAAAAATTTTGTGAACTTTTTTTTTTTTAACAAAATTAGTCAAAATATAAATATTTTTTTATTAATTCTACATGATATAAAATGATTGTGGCTTTTTAAGTAAAAAACTTTTTTTATTTACCATAAACTAAGCGAGCTAACATGATTCAGTACGAGTATTTCGCGTGATTTACCACCTAAAACCTAAAGATATAGGCTTAAAGAACAATAATATACTTAATTTGACATATCGTCAACGAACTCATTGTTATTGTTATATTGCGAATGAAGAGGTATGTGCTAAACATATTGCGGTTTCTGACCTTTTACGTCGCTTTCTCGGGCTCCGTTCCACAAATCTTCGAGCTGCCTGGTTTAGGATCTCTGCCTAATTTGGCAGATTGCATAGACCGTGCAACATATTTTCCTGACGAACGATAGGTATGCCGGCACTTTCACTTAATTTTCGTATTACGGAGCAATATAAAAAACTCCAGCGGGTCACGCATCGGGCCCTGGCAGTATAGGGACCTTTTGGGCATCTAAGGTAAGTTGGAAAAAAACTATACACGCGGTTCCCGAACTCCGAGCCTTTTTAATTTCGCAAAAAATATACATTTCACACAGTCTACACTGTCAGCGCATCGACTTTTACAGTTAAAACACACTTGAACCGAAAAAACGACGTGCGGTTACCAGACGGTTACCTATTTGAAATTAACTATGCACACGCGGATCAGAATTTTCCAATTTTATATAAGTAGCTCGACCGTGCCAAATGTGTCACTAGAAAGAAAAGATTCGTGCTTTCCTTAACTCGGCTCTTGTAAAAAGTATGGCCGCTAGAATTGTCACCTGTCATACTGTTCGCAAACCGCACGAACACGACTTCGTAACAAAGTGGCGACGGGCCCGTATTACATGACTAAACGCTCGTATATTATGTCTAACAATTTTAATTTATTTTTAATATTTTATTATTTAAACATTATTTCCAGTCTTCAATAAGTATTTTTACACCCTGTATAAAAATACTCGTACTTAACATTTTCTCATACTCCAGACGTTTATGATTTTTCCCGGATGCATTCGGACGAATATGCGAAGAAAAAAATCCACGCATGCCATTTTTGTCGTAGAAGTATTTTATTTGAAAGTTAGGCAAACTATCGTATTAGAATGCTAGTTTTACTGGTGATCATATATTTTGGTTCGTATGAATATAATCTAAATACACGGAAAACTCCAAATTGAATACTTGCTGCATTGCTAAAACATGAAACAAAAAACAATATTACAAATGTTTTGTGTACAGCAGGCAGTTGTATTGCTTCGTTTATTGTGATTGTGTGTGAATCTTTATTTATTTATTCTCTGTGTGTGCGACCGCAAGAGTTTTGTGGCTATTGGAGCAAATGCCGTGGGATTCACTTACCGGTAAGGATTATTCCGGGAACTCCCTGGACATTTCCAATTCGTAATAACGGAAATGGTGACTTACGAAACTGATACAGTACGTCGATTTTATTTATTATTATTATGAATATAACTGTTATTTCATTTTGAATAATTTATGTATCTAGGGGCTAGAATTTACTGCGGGCGGCAGATATAGGGTTCTAACTTCAAGACGCAAGTTGAAAGTAATGAAACAGTGTTAAATAAAATTTACCCTATCGGCAACAACCTTATTGTCACAAAAATGTGACAGAGCTACTGCAGCAAAATTGCTAAAGATCAAATTGTCAATTTCCCCGCGTTACACATTTGTTAAACGGTGACAAAATTAAGGAGTGATTGTAGAAGAACACACATTTTAATCTACGAGCAATGCGATTATAATTAAAGTTATAATATGACGATTTACCTATTGGCGTTTGTATTTATGATGTTTTTTATGTTATTTCTTCAAAGGCAGCATTTTAATTCATGTAATCCATATAATATAATAATTAAAATTATGACGCATAAATTATTATAGCAAAAAAGTGCAATATGCCATCGTGGCGTGAAGCTACCTACCGTATAAGTTCGCTGACTATCCTGCGAATACCATTAAAGTTTAAAACGAATTCGTGCCTTGTGAGTGAGTGTCGCATCTGTGCAACGCGACCATCTTATTTCGCATTCAAACACGTGTGCGAATGCAAGCGTTCGTAGAATCGCCGTTTTCAACACATTTTACTTAATAAGTACGACTAACAACACATGACTTGATGAATCATATGTATTCGTAAAATTTGGGTAATTACGTCATGGTCATTGGCTTGGAGTCATCCACTGTTATCAACAATCAATTCTTCATTCGTATGGCTTGTGTTGTCGGAGAGGCGCTATTGGGCGCAGTTCCAACTGCCTTATTGTTGTTTTTATGATGCGAAGACGTTCATTGCAGACCAACATCTCGCAAGTCTGTATCTGAATGAAAGTATTTTATTTTTTTTTGTGTATGTCTTGTTACTTAATATTCTCAACGGTGAAAAATCACCTGGCCAGATTTGACCCACTGGGGATTTGAACCCGAGACCTCTGGATTTAGAAGGGCCTAGCTGCCACGCTGGGCACAGAAGAGAAAGCGAGATGGAGCTACGAAATAGCTAGTACACTATAAAATTAAAACTAAATAGCCCAAACTTGCTGTTTTTTTATACCTTCTCATAAAACAACATGGACTTCATAATTTATACCATTTTTTTTAAACACTTAAAACTGAATTTGGATCAAATGATCATACTTACGTACCGTGTTATTGACAATGCTGCTTACTAAAATATAACTTTATGGAAATGGTGAAAGTCACCCTTTACTCACTCTATTACACTTCAATCCAACGCTATTCTAAAGGTGGTACCTATCGTTGAAAGTTTTAAATGCTACTCTGGCCGTATATATGCTCTTCTGACCTGAAGTTTTGTGCTAAGAAAAATATAAGAACCATAAATACATAACTAATATTTTTTTAAAAATTGACACTGACAACATGTTATATCTCTCTTACTGTTACAAATTAATATTAGGTACATTAAAGTAGTTTTAATTTGAAAGACACTGTGAAAACTCTACGGACATCAATTATTACATTATGTTATTTTGTATTTTTATATTATGTTACATTATATTGAATTGTCTAGCTAGAAAGCTTTGAGCGGCTGATCAAAAAGACGTTTTGGAGAAATTATTTGCATCTGCACGGATTATCAACGTCACACACCCTATTATATAGCTATCGCGCATCGCATACGCAAATAAATGAACGCGCAATCACGACTTGTGCGCATCACAAGCCGCGGGTCAAAGAGACGATCAAAGATCGCTATCAAAGCGCATCTCTACGTGAATCGCAGTTGTAGGGAGGACCAAATTTGTTGAGTTTTTCTGTTCGATTATTATAATAATTATATTATATTAATATATATTATAATAATTATATTACTGTTATAATAATTGTAATATCACTGAGACTGAATTTGCGTGCCTTCTAACTGTTGTTACCAACGATCTTTTAAAACATATAGATACGCCAACTGAGGGTGAAAATCGCACCACGCCCAAGTACGCCACTTTGGTCGAGTACACTCCTCGCGTATGTCATCGCGATAAGCCTCTGTCCAGCATGTCGGAATATTGCGTCGCGCGGAACGGCGGAGGGAACCTCCCGGTGTCGGGTTTTTACAAGAAAGATTTGTATTACTTGCTCTATCTATATGTTTGAAAATGGTCATTGATTTTTACAGACAGTGATATAAATTTCTAAACTGACAAACTGTGGTGCTGGCTTATGCTTGAAATCTTTGGATAGGATACGTGTTTAGATCGATTAAGTTTATTTCTTAGATACAGGGGAATACGTAGGTTCAAATTTAGGTAAAAATAAAGAGATGAGTACGGTAGTTGAGGAACTAGCAAAAAAATTCCAAACTAACGTCGAAAAAATTTTACATAAATGCAATAAAAAAACACTAGTTACAAACGGCAACGATAGTGAAATATCACTAGATAGATCAATGTATTTACCAAAATCGACACCAGCGTGTATAGAAAATATAATATCTTCATTAAATGAACACAAAGCACCAGGTAATGATAATATTCGAGTGACTGATGTAAAGTTAATAAGTAAACAGATCAGCCCTTTATTGTCTAAAATATTAAATTTATGTATTATACAGGGGACGTACCCAGAATCATTAAAAACAGCTATAGTGAGACCAATATATAAAGGCGGGTCTCATTATGACTATAATAACTATCGACCAATATCTTTATTGTCATGTATCAACAAAATTTTTGAAAAATTTATTGCAGATAAAATTAATAAATACCTAATCAACAATAATATTATAAATGACTCTCAATTTGGGTTTCAGAAAAATAAGAGTACTATACAATTACTAACAAAATTTTCAAACAATGTAAATGAAGCACTCAACAACCAACATCACGTCATTATCGTTCTTGTCGATTTTAGTAAAGCGTTTGATACGCTAAATCATAATCAATTAGTTGAATCTCTTGAATCTGCGGGGATAAGACATAGATGTAAGGCACTACTAGAGAACTATACTAAAAATAGAACGATGAAAGTCCGAACCAACAACTGCACCAGCAATGATGTGAAGTTGAGCAGCGGCACATCTCAGGGATCTATAATAGGACCAACTCTCTATCTTATTTATTGTAACTCAATGGCAAAAATCTTTAAATACAGTTCATTCCACCAATTTGCAGACGATACTGCGTTAGTAGTATCTCATAAGGACCTTTCGGTTGCGACTGATCAAATGAATTTTGATTTTTCTCAACTAGTGCGATGGTCTCATGACAATGGCCTTATAATAAACCTCCAGAAAACAAAAGTCTTGTATGTGACCTCTCCCTACATACGAAGAGGTGAGGTCAAAATCAAGGCCCACACATACGCATGTCTTGATTCTGACACTCAACATTGTGTATGTCCGTTTCTAGAAACTGTCGATAATCATAAATATCTTGGTTTAACACTTGACAAACATTTCAATTGGGGGACGCATATAGAAATACTAAGTGATAAACTAAGGTACTTCCTTAAAATATTATTTTACATCAAAAACATTCTGCCATATAATATAAAGAAAACTGTTTATATAACCCTCATTGACTCTATTTTAGCATATGGGGTAAGAGTGTGGGGTCTCACTTTCGACACCTACATCTCGAAAATCGGCAATTTACAAAAGAGGCTTCTAAAACAAATTGTACCAACGGAAATTAGAGCCGAAAGTAGAGAAAACGAGCCTCAATTATTTAGATTTGTCAATGTTCTGCCAGTGAAGCAAATGAACGCACACCGAATCCTGATTGACCACTTCTCAGACGCCTCATATAAGGATCCCGTAGTTCATGCTTACACCACAAGGCAAGCACAAAGACACACATTGAATGTTCCTCGTATTAATAATTACTACGGATCACGTACTTTACGTTACTTAATCCCTAAACTTTTTAATGAGCTAGAAAATGACATTAAAACATTTAAAACATTTAAAAACGTGAAGTCAATAAAAAACCACATCAAAATTACACTCATGTCAAAATTATAAATTATAACTTTATTCTCTAGTATACACTTACATTATATTGTATAAAGGAAGGATTACTTGGGATTGGTGTCAGCGCGCAGTGTTTAAATTTTATCTTAAATTTAATTAAGGTGTCTTAAAAAGTGTCACCATAGTTATAAGAAAAATGTGTAATTATATTGTTGAATTGTAAGCTAAGATACCCACGGAAAAGGCACCAGCCTTCGTGGAATAAAAAAAAAAAAAAAAAAAATACCTTGAAAATTTGTGGTTTCTTGTTTTTATGTGAATTTATTTGTAAATAAGAGCATTAATTTGTTTTCATTTAATTACATCGTGAAAAAAACAATTTTAAAAAAAAACTTTTCATTCATGAATTAGTGTTATTTATAAAAATAATAATAATAATGGTAATAATATGTACTATATTAGAGCATATACTTCGTTTCAAAGTAATTATATCATAAAATATTAATTTTCAACGTAACATTTAAAATTGTCGACATAATTACACCAAAAAGATTACAAATAAGTCTGTAATATACAAGCATAGCTTACTTAGGTCAGTTTTTACTTTTTTATTTTTTTTTTGCATGTATACTCGTATAACACATTAAACATAATAATTATTACTTCATTATCCGTTTATATAAATATAATTAGGCCCGACCCATTTTTTGGCGGATTGTGTTATGTAATAATTGTTTTAATAAATTATATAATATATTTATATTCGGTGTTTTTTGTCCTGCCTTATAACATTATTACCAAAAAAACTATTTTCACCAATATATTTAATTTAATTATTTTTAAAAATATAATATTACATAGCTTACGTAGTTATAGTACCAAAAAACTTTATAAATATAATGTAATATAAATAATTACATTTTGTGCAGTAAACTGCTCTTTAGTAATATCTAAATATATATTTTATATTGGCATTTCCTAAAAATAAAACCAACAATTATATAAAATTGAGTAAATCGAAGTTATAACACAGAAATAGATAAATATAAGATTAAGTTTATACATAAATATGTATAGTAGTAGTATATATAGTAGATGTAACGCCTTTCACCGCACCCTTTAACCAATTTGTTATATTTGTTGGATGCAAAATCAAGAGTTTTAAGAATTGTATATATAATATAATATGAATAATTGTATATTTGAGTTGAAAAGGTATTTGACTTATATTCGATGTTTATTTTTAAATAGCTGCAAATCGCCTGAAAAGATAAATTACACAATCTTTGACAATAATGAAAAATTTATTAATTTTTTGATAAAGCGTAGAATAGCAAAATACTAAATAGGGTACTAAAGAGGCCCTGTATTTCCTGTACTGTCCTGTAGAGTGCAGGATGTTGACCTAGCGCTGAGTTTTATAAAAGTGTATTTTTAAATCTCACCTGTCCTCTTTAATGCAAATATTATCAAATGTGTGTTTATATAAGGTTGAGCCATTAAGACTTAATTAAAAAAATACTGTTTTTATCATTGCGATGGTGGTATCTATTGCTCAACTCGACTGCAAAAGTTATACACAAATTTTACCAATTAATATAATGTTAATCAATGTAAGATGTAGGAAAAATAAAATTTCTGTTAATAACTGTAACTGCATCGACCTAAATTTTTATCAAATCTTTTCGATTGTATTAGGTACTTATTACGTAAAAGTAGGAAAACCTTAACCCGGAACATAGTAAATCAAACAAAATCTTGTATATTTATGTAGTAAATTTAAATATAAATATAAAAAGTTATATGAACCATGAAAGACGTGATACGTAGTGGTGTTGGGCTTGGATCTACGCGTGTGTGAACATGTGTGTGCACGAGACTGAGTGTGTATGGGTTCCACGTTTACCTACGTCTATTCGTCGCGAGCGAATGAACTGGAACTAGCGCGAGTGACTCGCTCTACCTACTGGATGGGAGGAAAAAACGGAGGCACGTTTTGTAATTGAAATATTTTTGTATATAGTTTGATCGACATTGAGCATTAGCAATAACTTATTCGTTAGAATGTCGCTGACACCGTCATAAAAATCTCAAATTAAGTTTAAAAAAAAACCTGATCTTTAATAATCAATTCGGATAATATATTAAGAACGCGCGTCTGTTGATTAATTAAATAAATAAATTAGGATGATCATAATACTAGCCAATTGGTATAATTTAGGCTGCATTTTATTTACATAAACATGTTTAATCTAAGTTTTTTAAATATAAAATAGTTTTACATTAAATCGATTCGGAAGAAGTCTTTAGTATTAACCACGAAAGACATGATACGTAGTGGCGTATATATAGTAGTTCGAGGGGTCGAATCTCATATTATGTGGCTGAAACGGTTCTATAGGTTTAGACAAAATTACTTACCTACATATTCGTAGTTACCAAAAATTCAAGTAATAAACAGCGTAGTAAACGTGTAAGCATTTTTCTAACTTAAAATATAAACTATAATAATTTAGGGCTTAACCGGCATTAAGTTGTAGCCGTAGTGTGATTATTATGTCCAGCGTGTTTGTTTCGATTAGTACCTACCGAGTGCCGACGGCACTAGTCGCGGGGCCATGTTTTATGTTATAATTAATTTCAAAAAAATTAAAAATTTAATCAAGTGTCAATTTAAAAAAAAAAGTTATTAGGAACCTTAGATTACTGCCCTTTCTGCTCCGTATACTTCGCATTCAGGTCATTTTTATTGGAAACAGATAGATCGTCCATCTTAGGACAGGTGTTCAGCACCTAGTTAGATGGACACAGTGAAGTTTCTGACACGCCACTAAGTACGAATTTAGATGAAGAAGATGTATTAGTAGTTTAAATTACAATTATCAGTGGTTAAACAGCTTGGTACTATAAAAAATACCATGATACTAGAAATAGAAAAAGTTACTTTGATGTACTTTTTATACAGATCGATTAGGAGGGAAAAAATACAAGACTATAATTCCTTTCACATGCGCATGACACGCATTCGCACTCCGCGCTCAAAAACACACACATCACACCTTCACACTCACCTTTTCGCTCAGACACAGATAATGCTCACTTTTACATACATAAGACTCACATAATGACATAAAATCTTGATTTGATTTCATGATTCATTCAAAAAAAAAAAATCATTCAAAACTTTTGAATGTTCATGAAGCTATAATTATTTATTTATTTTTGTTCATATTTGCCATAATATTTTTATTTGACGTGTTATTTAATGCAATTTTGTTTTATGGTTATTTTATCATAGTAATAAATAAATTTGTTAGAGTTGTAAGCAACATTGTGAACTACTAAATTGTAATTTTTTAGAACATCGCAAATGTGCATTTTTTCAAAAAAAACTTATTTAGGGTTTGATTACTTTCTCATATACCCAGTAATTATATATATGTAATTCAATTATTTTTATAGCTGCATTATTTACAAATAAAACTGAATAAAATTTAATTTTAAGATTTACTTTCATTTAAATTTAAGAGAATTAAATCATCTACAGTAGAAGTAGTTATCTGGTCGATGATTCAAAGAATAAACCGTTTGCGGAATCACACCTCGCAATTTTACAACCTGTAGAGCTAGGTTAGGTTGGCTGGAGGCTAGAGGCTACATTTAAAACATTATTACTGATTGTCGACGATCATTTTTAGCAGGGAAATCATCCAGGATATACATAAAAAAGAAAACTTGAAAAGAGGATACACATGTTTTTTGAAGAGTGTATCCTTTACCCCTTTAAATTTATTGACTGTAGAAAAAAACACTTAGTTCGTAAGCTGCACTTCATTTGTTCAAATATTAATATTCTTTTACTTCCTTTACAAAAAGATGAAGTTAATGATAATTGATAGTTTAAATAATATGTCTAGGATGCCTTCAAAGTTTATGAGCAGCACCTGGAGTAAATGGCTGACAAGTAATCTGGGCCTGCCTATATAAATAATTATCTCTCAGCTAACTATAGCGATATCCACGGAGTCATCGCCTTTAAAAACATTATCAAATTCAATTATATTATCGATTTCACGGGAAAACCGCGAAGTAGATTTACGAGTAATACCAGTTTTAGACGGGTTGTTTTGATGAAGCAAAAAAAAAACATTTGAAAAATCAATTCCTAATAACTTTTTTTTTACATAGCTCGCTTAGTTCACTAATTATCTACCAGCAACGTAATAATTGATTGGTAGATATGCAATGATAATATTAATTGAATTTGGAATTCGTGGCACCGTCCTGATATCGAAAGTTTTCAGCTTTAGGGTGGGATTTAGCTTTATGGGAGATTTTTCCACATTTAACCACCCTTCAGAACTGGTTCTTCCTCAAGTACCAATCTACAATATTTTTATATATAGATCATATGTATTTATTTTTATTTATTTATTGTGCATAATTAATTTAACAAAAAAAAAATAGAAATGTAGTAGTAGAAATCACAGTTATAAATGAATATTACAAATGCACCGGGAGCGATTAGCACTGCTACATTTTGTGCCCTGCCTTCTTTACTAAGCTATGTCTGTACTAAGGAAGGCAGTGTTGTATTGTGCTACAACTGAGAATGTCAAACCGTCAGAAATATGAAAATGTATATTTGTAAGAAAAAAAAATAAAATTAAAATACATAAGTATATATATGTACAATGTTGTCGCATATAATGTTTATGTTCAGACAAATATGTCTATATATATAGTTGCCTAAGTTACCTAAGAAATATAATAATAAAGATGGCCAATAAGATGTTAAAACAAAATGTTTAACAAATCAGCAGATCCTTGTCTTCCTTTATCTATCAGCCATATATAAATTTATTCCGATAATATGTTAGTTAATTTATATATCTATAACATTTCCTGTATTACTCATAAGGTACCAACAGGACAATCTAAGTACCTTTTTTATTTTAATGTTCAATGTAAGTAACTACATTAAAACGATTAGAACCTAAAAATGAATAGTCACAATAAACTTTTTTTATTGTAAACAATAAATAAACGACTCCACCGAAACGTTGAAATTGGTGTAACCTTTATCATATTATTAGGCAAAAAAACATCGAAATCGCTTGAGCGGTTTCGGGGTAGTGAGTGAACATAAATTAAAATAAAACACACAGATCGAATAGAGAACCTCCTCCTTTTTATGAAGTGGATTAATTTTTTTTTTTTGTTACTCGCGCGTTTTTTGTCTGCACCCTATATTGGCGGAGGTAGTTCTGTCTCGGTCGCACGATCGTGAACCTGCACTCGCACGTACGTGGGAGGCTTTAATTTAAGTGCGCAACGACACGACGTTAAATAAATAAATATAAGAACAAATCAACAGATGAACGAGAGCCCTTGAATTTTGAAAAAAAAACGTTAATTGCAGTTGGGTCTGCTCATAAAGCAACATTTTACCTGTAATATTAATGACTATGTCAATTTTCCTGTATTTTTTCCGAAACATTGGAAATGTTAACCCTTAGCAATCAAAAATAAACTCTAAGTAGGTACTTTCTATGTCCATAAGTATAAAATTCCCGTAACACGCACACCAATCTTAGAATAAATTTGTCATCAAGATTTCAACGTAGATCCATATATTGAAGTCCCCTCAGTCAATTGCACAAGATTTGGAAAAATATTTGTATATATTTATAGTAGTCATTTTGCGACTGCGACATAAAATTCATTTTGACTAATATTACTAATACTACTAATATTACTAATATAAATTTATATATGGTTGTACCAGACGCCAACGTGTCAAATAAGGATGCATCTCAAAAACTTCTCAAAAAAATCTATGGATATAGATCGGCCACGAAACGAAGAAAATTTATAAAAGGTAATAATGAAATCAGTTATCATATGCATTATTTATGTTATTCAAAAAAGTCCATGAATTGGAAATGCACCTAACCAAACCTACAATTTTCCTAAACTATTTTAATGGAATTTTAACTTGGTAAGTTTCGATTTGATTAATATTTGTATTGGACAGAGTATACGTCCCCTGACTCTTACTCTTTATTTTTTCTCGTCATTCCTCATAAGGACCATCCAACTTGTTCTCCTCCCTTCCTCTATCCTCCTATTCCTAACTTAGGGTATGAACATAGTGACACCTAAATGTTTGTAGAGAACCAGCTCTTTGCTCTTGCTCTTTTTTTTTTTTTGGGTTTGCTCTTTCTGTGTGTTTACCTTCCTTCACACTCACATAATGGTGAAGTGTAAGGTAATCGCTAGAGGGGCTCCCGCTTTTCCTCTCTCACTCTCGGCATGCGCGTATACCTCTGTAGCGATTAAGTAATAAGTGACAAAGACACTTTAAGGGGCCTCTTCCCGAAAAGATAAATCACGCTATTTCATCTAAGGGCTGTTTAGTTTACCTAAGCTTAATGAGACGTGGTATTTTCAAAGATAAAAAATCTTTTCGGCATGCCGGAGTAACTCTTACTATAAGGGTTACTCATATCAAAAATTGTTTCAAACAAAAGTTGTAGGGAAATTTACATTTTGAACGCATTTGATCCTGATTTGATCCACAAATTCCCTTAATTTAGGCCTTATTAGGATTTGTTTAAATTTTGAAAACCCAATTTTCCCACCCCTAGGACCGACCAATGATTGGTGATATCAAAAAAGTTTCCTTTGTTTAGTTTTAGGCCCTAAACTAAGAACAACATAAAATTTGAATGAATTCTGTATCTTATATACTAGGAAAGTTATAGCAAAATTACGCTTTTTCGAACCCACATTCCCGCCCCCTTGATCTGAACTTAACTTAGATTAAATAATGTCCCCCTAATAATAACCCTTAAATTTTATTAATCATTCTGAAAGTGATTGATGTAAAATTACGGCAGTTATAGTGTGCACAAGAAAGTGATATAGATAGATAACTTTTTAACTGAGGGTGGTTTTTGGTTCTTGGGCATGTGAAAGAAGATATGTCGACAATTTTCGGAAGTAATGACATGCTAGCCATTGCAACACGTAGCTTTTTTAATGAAATCTACCTAAAAGTGCATCACAAAATGAAGAATCAACTTCTCTTAATCTTGGAAAACATGTATGTATTTTAAAAATTCAGTTGTTTTTTTATTATTTATAAAATCAACTAGGTCACTATGGTTTTATTCTCTATAATCTTATATTAGTCAATAACATATTTACGTCTAAAGTTTTAATAAAATGTATCGAAAAATACAGGGTATTCAAGGCGAGGTAGAATTTATTTTTTGTCAATTTATATAATTATTAACCCATATAATTATAATTTAAAACTATATGCACTATTATTTTTCTTGTATACCTACAAAAAAGAATAACATTACAACTTTTGTAGAGAAAATGTACCTTTTATAACAAAAATCCAAATGTGTGGTAATATCAAATTATCATGCTATTTGTGAAGTCGTTAATCGTCATCAACGCACGGTAAAATAGGCATGCTTACATATTAAAAACCTCTCGGGTTCGATCAACGATGTGCACATCTTTAGGTCCATTCCGCGTCCTCTCCCCTCCCTTCCACCCTTCCACCCTCGCACCAAATCTTACCGTTAAATCGCGTCGTTTCATTGGTTGAAATGAAATTTCCAATTTGAAAAATAGAAGATCTCACCAAAACCGGTTGAAACGGGCGGCTCGCAGCGGCTGGCGTCTGGAACGCTCGATCCCGAGGGGAGAGCTGTTGTTTTCATTTTGTTTTACACGTGCAATCAGGAAAATAAATAAGTCCGCATAAATGAATAAAATAATGTATATTCCAAATTATTTACCTAAAAATCCATATAAATCATTTTATCTTAACGGCCGAAATATTACCCTGAGTTTTAAAAAAGATGGCGATGGTGCTAAAGAGACAAATTAACTAAAATTCTCGGTTGTAATTCATTGATTACTCATTAAGCAACTAAAAGGTTTTTTAGACATTTTTCAAATTGTATTGAATTATATCAATCGTAATAATAATTCAATACAATACAATAAGACCGATGAATTGCCGTTGATAAAATTTGGTATGGAGGTAGCTTAAACACTCAAAAATGGCATAAGCTACTTTTTTTTAAAAATCAACCCCTAAGGGAATACAATAATGGATAGTACATTGTATAGGAATTATTTAGTTATGATAGGAAAGTAATTTTTGGGCATTTTGGCGACTCATCTAGCCGCAGCAGGTTGTCTTAAAGCCGTCTGCTGGCCATATATAGCTAGTTGAACAGCTAGTGTTATTATACACGCGCGTAGTTAAAATTATTTTTCAGCATTTTTTTTTACATGTGAATG
Organism: Neomicropteryx cornuta; assembly: GCA_020383195.1. NCBI lineage: Eukaryota > Metazoa > Arthropoda > Insecta > Lepidoptera > Micropterigidae > Neomicropteryx > Neomicropteryx cornuta. The sequence continues at coordinate 5,366,551 of JAHKQU010000014.1, forward strand.
CTATCTGTTCTATGTATTATTTTGAACACTAACACATGTTATTAATTATTACTAAAAAAAATATTACTTACTTAAAAAAAAACTAAAATAGAACTATATACTCGTACTAAATATATACTGCTTATACAGCACTTATAACATAAGTTATATTTTTAGGCTGCCTAGTTCATTCTAAACTATTTGAGAATCACACATTGTTTCCAAAATTTCGGCCGATAAAGTTATAGTTTAAGATATATCACATGTTATTAATTATAATGACTAAGTAAAACCATCTAATAAATCGGTTTATATTAATTAACATAAAAAAAGAGTCAAAGCCGCTAGCATTATGTGGTTCTTTTTGTTGAAAGGTAATTGGCTTTATACTGTTTGCCAGTCAGTAAACACGTCATTTTATTTAAAATAAATGTTTAAGTATCTGTTAAATTATTCACACCTCTCCTAAACGCCAGTCTGGCGTTTAGCATTTTCGGATTCAAAGTTAGATATTTTTAATTCTAAAAAGTGTTGCAGATTCCAATTTACTTTTGGCACATTCTACGGTAATTATTTTTTTATTTTTTTTGTCTTTGTATAAAAATTACCAAATATCAACCGCAATGACCATTATTCATTTATAGTTTATGCGTGGACATCTAAAGAGAACAACAGTAAGTTTTAGCCGAAAGCCATTATTAATTGCCAGATTGATTACTAAAGTCAAGTTCACAAAAGGTCAAAAAATAAAATTAGGTTATTAATGTCACTGTGGCCTTTAGTCTTTTAGATTCGAAACGTAAGTATACGGCGAGGGAAGAATATAGAGGACATCATAATAAAAACGACCTTACATTATATTACATGTAACATGTAACATTACATGACATGTAACGACTAAAACTTTAATTATTTGTGTCATCAAGTCATCTATATATAACTTAAAGAAATGCAATGTTGAACTTGTATTTGAGTATTTTGTTTAGTAAATATTTTTCTTATACTCTACTTAATTTTAATTCGTGTATATATTTTATGAATAGAATTGGTAACCAAGAAGAAGCTACTAAATAATTTGACTGTTTGTCCCAAATATTTGATCACTTTTATATAGAAACTTTAATATAGATAGATGTGAGCCTTTTAGGATTTTCTTTCTTTTTAATTTCAAGATTTAACTAAATCGGTTTAGACGATGGTTTCAATAGGATTCAACGAAATTGGATACCACACCATTTGAGTACCTTTCCAACCTAAATTAATTTTTAATGACACGGTTCGAAGCGACTCTAACCGAGTGCCATAGTCTAGGCACAGTGAACATGCATATGTATATCTTGTAATATTAAATTTAAAATATCTTCTAACAAATAAATGTGGAGTTTTTGTTGTCAAAAAAGTAATTTGGTAGGTATCACTATACATAAACCAAAAATAATAATGCATGCAAATTTATTATTAAAAAACTTTTTTTAAAAGTTTAAAAAAAAATGATCATAAAGAAAATTACAGACTGCATTCTTAGCCCATAGACATTGTAACGTGCGCCATTGTGAAAGCATACAATCTTTTAGTCATAAAATAAAGACTGCGCTGTGGCTAGCGGCGGCTAGCAACCGCCCGCGCCATACTTGGTTGGCCATTTGCATCATTCCAACAAATTACTAGAGACCATACAAAAATATGTGTTCACACATATTTGAGCACAAATATTTATTTGGAGTAAAATTGATAATTAAATAACCTAAAATTATGTAATATGCTAAAAGAAAACTGTATAAAACGTTGTACGCATCTTAAACGTTTTTCTAAAAAAAATTTTTTATTATCTTAGAGATTTTAGTGATGATCAAAAAACGAACTGTAAGGAAACGCTGTGCACTTTTGTGGATCGATAGCCAATAACGGAAACCCCCCCCCCCCCTCCCCAAGTTTAAAGCTTATTTACTTTTATACAGCTGTCATGTAAACATATCTTATTAAGACTAATTTATTATCACCTAATATTTGAATTTGTAAAGTGGTATTGTAAGTTTAATCTAAAAAAACTTTTTTTGTGCTATCCCTATAAACATTAATAATTTGTTTTATAAAATTATTAATCGATAAAAATTTAGATTTAAAACTAATTGCAATATTTCCTTTAATTTGCGCTCTCACTAAAAATAAATGATAAGCATAATTTAAAAGGTCAAAATGGTCACTTGAAGTCGGAATTTTCATTTTTCTTTTAAAATTATAACTCACACGTTTTTTTCCAGCGTTACAAAGGAATACTTATTGTAAACAGTAGAATAAAATATTTATCTATATTGTGAGCTGAGCACAGCATCTCTTCTGCTCGACACTACAATGCAGTGTAAACACAAATCTTCGAGCACATCTCATCATGTGCCTATAGCTACCTGAGCATGTACCTACAAAATGTACGCACACATAATTTAATATAATCCTACTTTGTGACACTTAACTTGATATGGTTTTAAATGATAATTTAAAAACAAATCTAAATAATATTTCTCAAAATTTTTAATGTGATTTGCTTTGCTTATTTCCCTGATATTGTTCAAAAAATACAACCTGTATAATTTTAAATATCTGTACAAAAAAAATGGTTTGTACACCTATGGTGGACGATGAAAACAAACTTTTTTTTTATAGAAAGTTACTGAAATCGAGATACCTATTTTATATGAATTCTTCATTATAATGAAACCCGAAATATACCTATTGACGACCGACTCGAGCTGAGAGAGACTATTATTTGTTTTTTGCACCTAAACGCCAAATTACTTGAATGGCCAACAAGGTCACCGATCTTGTTCAAGGTCAAAAAAATGTTTGGACGCACGACGACCACCAACCTTCTCGTCGGATTATAACTAACTATACCAATACACCCACACAACCACTAAATCCAACTGGGTTTCGTTTTTTACACTCGTATATATGTATAATCTTGCTTGTTTGGCTCAACGCGCTACTTAGTAAGGTTATGTGTAGGTTTAACCTAAATAATAATATTAATATAATATCACAATTATATTATTATAATATTTTGTATAAAAGTAGAGCAGCATTTAAAAAAATACTAATAAATATAGACTTCTGGGAGAATGTGGGCCCCTCAGTTACAAAAGGTACCAGCTTCTAAGCAACCATCTCCTCAAGCCAGAAGAAATTAGAATCATTGCAACCAAAAAGATACTTAACTTTATTTACAGTACGGGACTAGAGGGCGAACTATAAGTGGATTTAAAAATACAATAGTTCTGAAAAGGACGCTGTACACGGGGGGCATACCCCCATTCATTAAATTCATTCACTGCCTAGGAAAAATTGTGTAAGGTGTGGTTTTGCTTAAGACGCCACCAGTCCCTAAAACGTGTTTTGTAACGTATTTTGGTGCATTTTGTTGAAGTTATTCCCAACAAATGGCTAAAACTAAAAACACCACAATATTCTACATATATTAATTCCTTTGCTTAAAAAAACGAAATACACCTTATTATAGTAATGAAAATAAATAAATAAGAAAGCGTTGTTTTTTTTCATGCAACGATTTTCTTTTAAGTTGTGTAAGTGACGCGAACCTATTTTTTCTTTCTAAAGATAGACAATATAATAATCTAGGCGATTACATAAAAAAAAACACTTTTTTCAAATGATAATTATTATTTAAATACAAAAAACATGTTTCATCGATTCCAAATGTAACGAATTCGCGGTCGGCGAGTATATCCGTCTCTTTTCTACAGGTCAATGTTCGTATAAAGCCTACTCTTTCAAATCTCGAGGACAAATGCGTCCCGGGGCGCCTTAAAGAAAAAAGTAAACAAAATCGCCCCAGTCACCAATATATCGTTCATGTTTGCGGAGAAATTGTCAGGAATTCCATTTTCAATTTCGCAGCTTGTCAAAGTTTACATACCTACCTACCCACGCGTTTATATATGCCCACCTAAAGGTATTTGCGCATGCTCGTTTGGGTCGTGCGTTCCCCGGCCATTGTATTAGGCAACTCGGTTGGCGGCGCGGCGCGAATAAAAACTGGTTTTTGGCGAGCTGCGCTGCTTTATCTCGAACGCGTTTCTGTCTCCCGCCCCTCCGCCCCCGCCCCCGCCCTAAGACACGCGCGTCGCGCCGACCGACGCGCAAAGCGGACGTTTAGGCGGGAAAATCAATCTTCTTACTTTAAGATATTTTCCAATTCCATCAAATACGTTTGATTTATCATTCCTTTCCAGCCAATTTTAGTTTGTGCAAAATCCGCATGCGTAATATATATTTGCTTTTTTTTTGCCAAACCACCGAAAAGGCCTTGTTTTTTTTTTGTTATCGTGTCAATCTTATTTAACCAGTTCCAAAATTTATAATATTCAGAAACTTTACATTTCCGCCATTGAAGCCGTGGGTACTTCGCAATCGGATCCATTTTCAATTAACAGAAATATCCATCTTAGGACAGATTACTCAGGCGGACACGGTGCGTGGGCGTGTTTAAAACAATTATTATGTGATATCAGTTAAAATTGCAATATTTTATATTTAGGTTTGTGTATTCATATAGGATAAGACACAAATCCATTTACCTGTTTAATTTCAGACTTGCAATATAGCGCTGCCTGTAATGAATAGACTCGCTTCATAAAGGTTATAGCCTCTCCGAAAACACAATTTACAGGTTAACACAATTTTTTGAGTGAAACCCACCGATTGGAATAAATTCACTCATCTTGGCTTAGGAGAGTTAACATAATATTATTAATATCCCCTTGTAAACGTTGTAAACCTAGTATATTTATTTATGTATACATATATATCTAATAATATTTATATTATTGTGTTTTATAACTGTTTTTCTCTTTTTTCCCCGCACCCGGGATTTTTCTTAAAAGCTTTTATTAAACTGGTAATGTTATTAGTCCGTTTAGGACAAATATTGGAAGCTGAATTAAAACCAATTTCACTTATACTACGGAGTTAAAATTTGACATGTTGGTTAAGTTTTTTTTGGTAAACATGACTTGATTTTATACCTAGGAACCCCTCAACGGCCAACATAACAAATACAAAATTGTTTTTTTAGTACACTTTTTTTATTATTAAATCACTTTCAATTTGTATATTCATGTTCGTCTCTTGACAGTTGGCTAATTTACATTTGGACAGATTTTTAAGTCTAGTTAAGAAGGCCTAGCAGTACCAAACGCTCGCGTATATCAACTGCATCTGTACTTTGAGGACCGAAAATGGACCAAAGAAGGAGAGGAGGAGGAGGAGAAGATCGGAAAATATTATTTCGTAAAGCTATAAAATATTCAACTCTAACTTTCATCTTGCTTATGTAGAGCTTAATCCTAATGCCAGTTTTATGAATTTATTGCAACGCTAAGATGAATTGTATAGCATCCGCTACGTGCTCTTTCGTTCCTGTTTTAAGTCAGTTCCTGAAATCATAAAAATTATTTTATGATAATTGAGACCGTGGGTTTAAAGCAATTAGCCCCTGCATTTCTGTTATAATAGTCCGCATAGAGAACAAACTCGTCTGCGATAAAACAAATGCGGATCGCTCAAACCTATGCTAAGTCCATTAGTCTTAACAATGTAAGCGAAAAGGTTTTTGCTGTTTTTTTCCATCCTACTGTTTTATTTTTTACGAAAAATAATTCGTATTTTGACTTCAAAGTTGTCTTTTTTTTTTTAATCACTGATATGGAAATCAGATAAAGATTAAAGGCATTGAACTGTCTCCGCACCCAATCGACGATACACCTGTTATTTTTGTGTTTACCAATCACCTTAGAAATCACAAATACTTTCAAAAAGAAAAAATAATATAGCATTATAATTTTCCGACGAAAAAGTGACCGTGGCTTGATCGCAAAGAACTTTTAAAGTGCCTTTCATCTTGGCTTAAGCTGAAATTTCCTAGCTCCGTGGTTTAAATAATTTTATCCTTTTATTTAGATTGTTTACTTGGTTTTTCATCGTTTACTCTTTACTTTTACAATACATTTGAGGCATCATCGTCGAACCGACATTTTTTTTTAAATAATGTAATTATTTATTTTTAAATAAATCTTATTGGAATCACCCAATTCTGCCTGATACTCTGACACACAATTTCATTTTTTAAAATTAATATTACAATAAAGAAACAAAAGTGGCAAACAAATATAATTCGTAGTATCACGTTCTTGTTACAGATCCATTTTTTAAAACAGCTAGCTTAAAACATGAATAAAAATAAAAACTTTCCGAAGCTAAACACTAAAACATGGGAAATTACTCTAAAATGTGCGAGAATCTTACTATTTAATTAACTAAATAAGATATAGGCTTATCGGCTATGCTGCTTCCTATTATAAATAATAACATTTGAAGGAACTCCTATTTATCTATTTTATTATTTTTTATTTAATAATTACGATTTTCTGGGAAATTAAATATCACTTCCAGAAAAAAGATTTTTCCTTAAACTAAAACACAATTGCTTATGCCTTTCCTTAAAATGTTTTATGTAATTTAATATTTATATATTTAGAGTAATATGAAAATATGTTTGATGGATGATTGTGTATGTGTATGAGATAAGGGAGTGTATTGAGAGAAATTTTATAAAGTAACCTCTATATACCTCTTTAGCAATATATTGGTAACTTAATATTTATATGTATGTATATATGACAAACAAATTAAAATTACAAACAAATCGCATGAGATACCATTGTCTCAAGTTATTTAACTAAAAAACAAATAATTTCAAACAACACGGGAATTCAGTTACAGCTACTTTTAATTATTAGATACACAAATATCCAGGCAGTTTTAGACTCATATTGCGTTTTAGGATTCCTGTATATGATACCACTACTTTACTGAGTTATGTTTATCGTTTTTTGTTTATTAATTTTTAGCCATCTTATCATTAATACTACATTCAATATTTTTGAAATGAGCGTTACTTTTATATTTGTATGTATTAGCTATAGAAGAGTAAATTCTCCAGGTGGTGTTCTACATGAAATAGTTATGAAGGCCTGTCATATTTGTATAGTAAGAATATATTACAAAGCTACTATTACTATAAAAGGTCGTAAAGAACAAAGAGATAGCGACTGGCTGAATTGCTATTTATAAACTCCAGGAAACTCTTATGGTAAATTTAGTGCGGTAAGTTTACGTTGTGGCTACACCACGCAGTGTTATGGGTTGCCAAAAATGAACCATGAGTGTATTTTATAGCTTTTGGGAGGTCTTTACAAAAAAATCATAGAATACTTAAATTTTTCCTAAAGAGGAAACATTTAAAATGATACTGATGACCTAAGTATTCCTGAGAAAGTACACTGAGAAAAAAAAATCCTTTACGCTCTACAAGAAATTCCTGTAAATATAGTGACAGCTAAATATCTTATTGCGCCTACAGTTTGGTTACCGTTACTAAAGTTGTTGTAGGCTCAATCATGGTATGCCTGACTGAACTCCGGTACCGATAAACAAACTTTATACTTTGTGAGCGCTACCGAACTGTTCGATAGAGGAACAAAACGACGAAATAGGCGAAAAGAGCGAGGAGTGTTTACGAGTCTACTACTTATTGTTTGGTTGACGTAACAAAACATTATTGTAATGTGTACACAAATTTTAGTACCGGTTACAAGAAAGTTTTGTTAGGCGAATGATTTATCAATCTACAGGAAATGGTTTGTACAGTCTATCAAATAGATTGTTTACACTACAATATACTTCGGTTGAGCCTACTAAAATTGAGTAGCTACAGCAAATTATGATTCTACTGAACTTTTCGGTTAACTCAGAGCTCGATATATTTTTCGGTGTAGATTAAGAGGTAGAGGTGAAAGCTTCGCATTCAAATGAACTTTCTACTAAACTGCATTTAAAAAACTTACAGAATGTGTAATATGCCTGTAGGCATTGCATTTGCTCGCGTGCGTACCAAAACCAAATGGACCAATTATTGTGTTTGCCCACTCAAAGATGCTTTATTTTAATAGCCTTATGGTAACCGAAACTCAAAATAATGAAGAAAACTGGCAATAACTTACGAAGGTGAAAATAAATACAATTCGTGGTTTGAATTTGACGAACGACCCATCGAAGGATTGGAACAATGGATTTAAAGGTGTACGGAGTCCTTCTTGGTGGTCTTGTCATTTCCTCTGCCAGGCGGTCAGGAAGAAGACGAGAGCAGTCTCAACTCAGAGGAAATGAAAAGATAAACTAAAAGGTTTAGTATGTCTCCTTTGATCATAGTCTGATCGTGATGGACGTCAGTCGTGCGGCGGACAACAAATCGTTCATTAAGACATGGGCGAGCAAATCGAAATAATACCAAAGACGCTGTCCGTGGCTATTTCAACTTTTAGGACTATAATCCCTATATAATTTATAGCTATTGATTAATTCAAAAATATATATAAAATCTAATTATAAATATGTACTGACAGTAAAAGAATGAAATACAAATTCCACAATAAGAGCGAACTTTGTAATTGAGAGAGTCTAATTCCACCTTCATAAAGTATCCCATTACTCAGGTGATACAAATAATTTCCCCAAAAACCGTTAATAATTAAATTAAAAATTTACAGTGTTACACTAAAAATTTAAATAATGAGTGAGCGCATTAAAATTAATATAAAAAAACATTTAAGCACAGTTAGATGAAAGTAGGTTGTCATACTATATTTTATTTATTGAAACGATTATATTAAATCGCTAAAGTATAACTACATAATATATATTATTGAATATCCTAATTAATCCGATATTAAATAACGATTATATAACAATATTAAGAAATTGACAAATGTCAACTATGAGTTATTTAATGGGCTAAAAAAAATAAAACCAAAATAAAGAGTTTCAGGTTCTACGTGAGAACCTTTTTATATTTTAATTTGATGTTTACGTATTTTTTTCTAGTCAGTTTAGTCGATATTATGGATCACTGGTCGTATACTATGAGTATATTCTTTTATAAATAAATTTGTTGTTGATGCTCAATTCTGCAAGGTTTTATCGAAGTATAAATGTATATAATAATTAGTACCTTAAATGTATATAATAATGAGTACTTTGAAGTCTAGTACAAAATAAAACAATATAGATTAAGTATGTTGGTGCAATAAAATAATTGTGCTTGTAACCGAACCACATACACCTCATTAATTAAACAATTACCGACTAAATTTAATGGTGGCAACTCAAGAAGTTACATAATCCAATGCAGCCGTATTGAGAATCATACAAATAGGTGACGAGGAGTAAATATTGTGAAATTCATTTCATTGCTCGCAACGTGAAGTTTTGAAATCGCTGCAATAAGTACGTTCACTTTATTTGTATGTTCAAAATTGCTAAGTACGTTTGAACCCAGAACTGGAAAAAGAAAAGGTTCTATTATTGAAATATTGACGTATCTTTCAGTTTTTCGTTTATTCAGCTGCGAGCGAATATGATATTATTTGCAGAAAAAAATTAAACAACATTTTTCAGATAAATTTCTATGAATGTTTTCAAAATTTGCAAAGAAAATATTTCTAAACAACGTATATTTGCGTTGATTAATGCATACATACGTATTTGTACGCTTTTATTTATGAATATAAATATATAATATATTTATTAAGACATATTATGTCTTAAAACTAGGGATGTACACGTATAACGAAAAGTATTATAAAAACAACCAAAAATCAAAAGTAAATTTACTGACTTCCTTCTTTCATATAAATTTTCCAGTCTAATTTGTGATTGCTAAAAAACTTAATAAAGATTTTTAACCTAAAAAGCATTAAGATTTTCAAGATAAAAACTTTTTATTATATTATCCCTCTGTGTAAGCTGGTAGAAATAGATTTAAAGCAATAGTATGGTAAAGATTTCTAAGAGCAACTTAACCTATAAAAATGACAATTTTTAATTTGTACACAAAAATATGCGACATCGGTACCTACAGTTCATATTTTTATTATCAATAAACTAGGTAAATAACTTAAATCTATTAACACTAACACTTAATTACATTCGCCTATCTCAAGATTGCTTGCGTTTAGTGCAGTGTGTGGTTCAAGTCATTGTTGATATGGTTAAAATATCTGGTGGTTTCCATTTGATGTTTCAAACAAATACATTTTCTTTAATATCCCGATAGAAAGAAACACTCGATTCTTTAATAATAATTCTGAGTCATGCAGTAAATATTTACGAAAATTCTTATAATTTTCTACACATTCAGAATTTTATTCTGGTCAGTAACGTTGAGGCACAAAAGAAAATTTTTGAGCTTGTATCTAAGCTTTGAGCTCCATAGGATTTCACTGTTGGACTGAGAAATGCGAATTCACTATCTGACATAACTAGCTGACGAATGCCACATCGTTATGTATAATTTGTTACTATCATAAAAAGCTTCTATAAAATAAACTTTATTAAGGTGTTACGCAAAGACCTTTATAGCAGTTTCAGCATTTAAAACATTTTAAAATACTTAAAATAAAAACAAGGCTATAACATTTTTTTTTATAATGGAAATTATTCATGCGCTTTCCTCGCTTGAGTTTTTGTTCTTTTAGTTCATTTAGTTAGTTAGTTCATATGTTCTTTTAGTTCATGAGCCTTTAGTTCATTTTAGTTCAGGCGTAGAGAATATTGCTTTTTTTATGACGAAAATTATTTATCCTTCTAATTAGAAGGATAAATAATTTTCACGGTACACGGTTTGGTACACGTATATAATTATATACGTGTACCAAACCAGACAACCTTGGATCAGGAGGGTTTCTGTCTGTCACAATCCTCCTGATCCGTATACCTAACTTATAACTATTAAATATAACTGTTCTCATACACTACGCAGCTTTGAGCGCGGGTTATAGCCCGCCCTCAAATTAGATTTGAAAAAAATCCTCACACTTTATACTGTAAAATCATAAATCAAAATCGGCAACATTCATTATTTTTACTATTAGTTTTTAGGTTAATATCTGCTGGCTCACAAACTCTAAGGTCTATTACCGGTGTTAACGATATGTTTTTTTTAATATGTCGTTTGTATAAGTCAGTCCTTATTCATTTATTTAAAAAAGTCGATATCCGGTTGATTCACTAATTCATCGATTTTCGGATCCAGTACATTTCCATGTGAATCGAGAGTAACACGAAACCGCCGCATATAAAATGTTTTACCTAGAGGTGACACGGAAGCGCTTATTTGCGGAAATCATCACTAATTCGTAATAATGTACCGTCTTACATTACTCGAAAAAAATCCATTATTTAATATTTAATTTAATGGCAATCCACATTACTAACTACAAATGCCTATCTAAATAAACTAAAACTAAAAACCAAACTAAAACTAAATAATCCGAATTAACGCGAAGTCTCGTCGATTGATCGGCGATCGTTAACCGCCACACTGAGTGTGAAGTGTGTTTGAATTGAAGTTATCTCTCTGCCTTCTTGTCGAGTTTACGTAAATCTTTCGTTGCCGTTATGATAGGGATAGTGATTATGAAGTTAACGATGGACCACCTTTTTTTTTGGGCAGACAAAAAAAAGGTGTAAAAAAATTGTAAAAACTATCCGCAACAGTGGCTGTTGTAGTAAATAAATAAACACAGTCAGTAAATACGCCTTGAAACACGCCTTGCTATTATTATTTCATAAAACACTTAATTTTAGAAAAAATATTAGTTTTATACTCATAGTTTTAAATTATACGCTGTATCGCATCTAGGTGAAACTTGTTAAAGCGTAGGCGGCGACCTCGCAGCCGCCCACGGATCCCAGAGGCGCCGCCCTGACTTCATCATGAGGCTTTCTGCCTGTCATTATCTTCATGACTCTGTCTATGCTCAATACCTGCCCTGCCAGTTGGACAACAATAAACGTCGTTATGTTAATCGCTAGAGCACGCATTTTTCCTCGCGGTTCACTCATCCGGGTAATTGGAAATGAAGTTCATTTTATACCATTGTGTGTGGGTGGGAAAGAGTTAATCTTATATGATAAATGAACGTTTAACGTACTAATTTGTAATAAAATTTACGTTAATATGTTTTAAGTACATATTTTTTTAGTAATACATTTATGTATAATTTTCCTGTGTGTTTTTTTAATTTTAATAGACTTTGATCATAATTAAATTTACTGGATTTAATAGTTTTTGTAAGATAAATTGGCTCTAAAAGTACATAAATTGATATTTATTACTACACACACGGGTAAAGAAATACTAAATGACTTAGAAGAAATAGCCACTATATTTATTATTTATTTATTTATTTATGCATACATATACAGAACTTATGATAACAAAAATTACTGACTTTATCTTATCTGAGAATGCCCATACTAATGTAAACTTTATTTGTGGCAGTGTAGTCATAATTTATGTTTAAACTTTTCAACGCTGCTTTGAAAAAAATGCTATTTAGGGTTAAATTCTAGTTGAAATATATGCTATAATATACATACTAATATATATTTTCTCAATAAACTATAAGTATAAGAATTAAGAACATAAGGATTACAATTTTGGTTATATTTAAAGTATAAATAATAACAATACAAATATGAACATATCGTTTTATTTGATCATACCGGTATATATCTTCTCAGTTTCTTTCCTGCCTAATTTCAGAACTATATTATTTAAAATAATTATCCTTTTTTAAAATAAGTAAGTAAGCAATTGTTGCAATAAATATAATTTTGGGAGTATATGAAGGTTGTTAAACAATATCTCTACAACGATGAGTACATTACAAATTACTAATTTAAAACTAAAATTAATCTGAAAAAAAACATGATTTGTAGTTTGGACGTTCTTTGAAAGAAGGCGTTATTTTACTGAATTCAATAATTGCAACAAAATGGATTAGTTTTCGTACCCCGTGTTTGCAATAATAAAATAAATTAAATCAAATATAGAAAGAGGCTGTAATTTAAGGGATTTGTTCCACGCCGGCTTAAGAATCTTAAGGCTCTTCCTACTCATCAGCTATTCTTATCTAAATATTTTAATGTATTTTCTCATCGCCCGATGCATTGCTTTATAGTCCCATTAAAATGACACCTGAATGCTCTATCTCTGTTTGTCTCTTTCTAACATTGAATATTGCATTCCTCTTTTAACGTTTATGAACCTAGACAACCTTTTGCGTATTTCTCGAACAGCAATAAACTTAACAACAAGTCATTACTTTACTCGACTTCGTTCATATAAAGGCCTACTTGGATGATTAATTTAAAAGCGCCACAGAGTAATGGACAGAACCATTTGTCCACCATCGCTGCCACTCAAATGATGTTCATCTCATGCGAGCAACTGAGATCATATCAATAGGTCAGAGAGGAATGAACTCTGGTGCTGGTAGGGTCGCTAGCAAAGCGACTTCCCTTCTCCATATCAAATACCTGCGCCGTGGAACATGATTGTACAAATGTATTTTTTAACTTTAATGAGAAATGCGAAAAATTCATAACAAACCCACTTTATAAAATTATTTTGTTCCTCTTGACGAATATTGACAAGGGATTTTTAGTTGAATTATGACCTTTTCCTGTTTTTATTGTTAGAAGTAATATTATATAGTTATCTAAAGTTTAGACGTTTGGATATAATATTATAAACCACTTAATTGAGATCTGTGTTAATAAAACCTCCATGAAATATTGAAACATTTGATCGAAATTCTTCTTTAAGTTATACTTTTTCATAAAAAAAAGCTAAAAATGTACCGTTTTGAACATGATTCCTTTACATCTTGTTTGTATTGGGGATATCGACTTTGTTGCAAAGTAAAAAAAAAATATGTTGTAAATCAGTATAGAATATAAAATTTCAGAAAAATGTATTTATATCGGAACTATCTCCGTTTGAAAAGACCCTAACCCTCCCTAATTATTGTAAATATTACACAGATAAGAGTTTTAATAAGTTTGCATTAGGATGGAGATGGGAGTTAGTAGATGGAAACGACAAAACTTGCTTTGGTGGAGATGCCGCCAGGAGGGGAATAGTTTACACGATTCATCAGAATAATTAATTAGGATAAAAAATATAATCATATTATTTATAACAACATATTCACACAAGCTTACTTGTGATTTAACATAAAATATATAAATATTGATATTGTGCAACAATTAGACCAGCATAAATGCACAACTTGACTCCATTTCATTTATTTATCGCATTTATGGAAAACAATTTGTTGTGGTAGTATATTTTTAATAGGTTTTTTGATATTTTTAGAAAAGGTTCAGCACAATTCTAGGTTACATTACCGTTTTTTATGATTAAGTTAATCTGTATCTTAAAAGATACAGATTAACTTAGTCATAAAAAGCGGATAAATCTCTAGCCTGTGTTTTTGCTAATTGCATTGATTTTTTTTTATTATACTTATTCATCAAGTTTTATTTTACCATCATCAATACACGGGTAATCAATATTCAATAGATTTAAGTGTTTTATACAGAATGTTCTAAAAGGTCACTGCCAAAATATTAAATGAAACTAAACCAAGAAATAAAGCCAAATGGTTTTTTTAACACACTGTAGATAAAAGTAGTAAAAAAAATCAAAGCTTAAAATGGTTGACAATCGAACAAATATTAACTAAAACTTTTTCGTCGCAAATGATCTCTTCTGTCATCTCCTAAAATTGTATCCACTATTTACTGGACATTCTGTATAAGATGGGCCTGAATTCTAAAAGATTTTAAAAACGAAACCACCATAAATGGCGGTCAGTAAATACATAATCATATTTGTAAAATCGAAAAATCTCTGGATGAAAAGTGCCTCTATGTTTTCTATACTAAGTGTCTTCATAGCCAACTAAAGGAGTAATTTAAATGAAAATCATTACTCATGATTAAATATTAATTAATCGATAAAAAATAAGTATTCATAATGTAATCTGCGAACATTTTTTTTTCTGAGAAATCAGTCATATTGTCAGACCAAATAGATGAGCTAATATTTCCTCCTGGGCAAATTGCTCGTGCATTGACTTCTAATAGTCCAAAGATGCACAACATTTTTTTGAGTCGAAATCGAATATTATGTGGGTTATTTGGGTAAATTTAGGGAAGAGAAAAACACTAGCATCGCTCTGATTTTCTTTTTTTCCGTCTACCTAGATGAATCACAATAAATGTCGACCACAGTCTGGTACTGAGTACTGTGTTACAGATTTCCATCTAGCATCGTCTTTTTTTGTTTAAAAGCGTAAACTGAAAGAAATTTAATATTTTTGCTTTGTTTAAAACAACTTAGTTCACGAATACCATATGCCGCGAGCTCAAATTTTATATTAAGATGGTATTTTGTAATAAACATGGGTATGGGAATATAAAAGAACTTCACTCTGCTTTTAAATGTCAGAGAATTATTTGTTGAAAACGTTGTCTCCACAGACAGTTCCTCCTATCATTCGATATAAAATGTTTGCTACAAATGGTGCCTAGTCACTTGCTGAGGTAAATGACGATATCTAAAATCCAAAACCTCCATTCTAATAATTGACCAAAAGAGCCGCGAATATAATGTGACTAATATAGCTTTATTGTATTATGACGCAACGTCATCGCTTCTCGGACATTGTCCGGATTATTAAGTGTGGTCCGTGACGTCAAAAGTAACAGATCAATAGTATGGAATCATTAACAAGTACAAGGTCTGCCTAATTTCAGATGGCAAATGGCAATCTTGCTCTCACTTAGCTAATACCCGTGCCGTCTAGGACTAAACGGGTTTTAGCTAGAAGGATACGAATATGTTTCAATTGTTGTAAGAGCCTTTTTTAGTAAATAATTGTTATTTATGTAAAGAAATTACGACATTAATTACGGCATTGTGCATATTCGATCTAACAGATTAACAACATTTTAAAATAAATAAAACAACTTTTGCAAGACAGTCAATAATGGCCTCTGCGTCTGCAAAAATATAATTCAATAATATAATTCGAGTAGGAGCTTTTTTAGATATAATATCAAGAATAATCTAACTTCATTTATTTAATCTATTCTAGCAAATGATATAAAAACCATGTTATAATGCAAAATATCCTTCCTAACTAGGCTATCATCGCCTATTCTAAGGAAGACAGTCTATTAATTAAAAAGTCTTATTGCTGCATCGAAACATTTGAAAAATACACGTACATATAAGCACAAATAGATATGGATAAATACGGCATAAATTTATTTTTCAAATAATAACCTAAAATTAACAACTAGGTATCTAATTTTACAGGTTCGGGTAAGACATTAATTTATAACTCCATAGGATAAGAGGAAGTGGTTCTAATTCGCTAATTGGTTCGCTGTTATAGATTTGGCATAAACAAACTAACAAACAATGCAAATTAAATAAAAGCTTGGTAGAAAAATCCATGGAGTGAGAAAACCTTTAATTTGTTATTTTATAACTTACATTATTCTTTATTGTATGATCAAAATTTAACTTTAACACTTCAACCTTCTTTTAATATTTTCTATTATTACTTTCCTACGCTTTTCTTGTTGCGATCCAATCAACCTTTTTCATATTAGAATACGGTTGGAATAATAAGCTTGGCGAATGATATAAAAATCCCAAGAGGAAAAATATTTATTTATTTATTTATTCATAATGGCACAACAATAAATGATATAAAAAAACAAAAAAAAAATATTATCAGTTAAACAAATAAATTAACATGTATTTATTATTGCTTTTAAGTAACATGGCCACTCTAACTATGTTAAAAAAAATCTGTTTTAATAGCGGCCAGAAGACGGTTGTAGAAAAAATACAATACTTATTACGTACGCAAGACGTTACTAAGAAGGATTGTAGGATAAATATTATAAATACAAAACATCATACAAACATGTAAATGGTGCATATTATTGTTCTTGTATTACATACAATATATAAATTGATTAAATATGTAATTCTAATAATTGTGTTACGTAAAATTTATATAATAAATTTACAAAAAAACTGAACATAAAAATTAAATAATAAAATTACTTATTATAGTCCGTGGATATTTTATTGGCTTTTCTGTTGTAATACCCCGCTCAGCATCTTTTCAGATGCGTCTCTGCCTATCGCGAGGAGCCATTTTGAGGAGGTAATGTTTTTTGCAAGACTCAATTTAGATTGTGCTTTTTTACATTGCTCATCTGCGCCGTTGAGAAGTTTAGGTCCAAGGAAATTGAGATGCCATTGCCCATGGTACCTATTAATTTTTGGCATATCATATTTTATCGTAGCCTTGATGGAGTTACAATTGAAATATCTATAATATCTAAGGGATCAATCTTAACAAAGAACGAACTGTTAGTTTAATTTAATGTCGATACTACAATAAAAGTTTATTCACAAAATAAAAAAAAAATAACTTGAATTTTTAAATTACTGCTAGGCGTAATGGTTAACATACTTAAACTTTACCAGAGAGAAAAAATAAACCAAATGATCTTACAGCGAACAGACAAAATAACATATAGACCGTCTTTACTAGCTTCACTTCGTACGAGAAGAAAAGATTATGGCGTACCTAAACTTGAATCTTACATGAAAAATAAATTTCTCACTGTTTTGTCCTAATTTTTTTTTATTTATTTATGTTTGACCATTCTAATTGTTATGATTGGTTAGTTCTAACCATATTTTTGCTATATTGCTTTTTTTTATTTGTTTGTGTTGCTACTATGTACATTCATACCTATCTGTTAATTTCCTATAATGTAAAAACTATAAAAACAAATAAATACACAGTGGGTATATGGTATAAACTAGTAACCTAAATACGCTAAAAAATATATATTTTGGTCAAATGTTTTATTACATAAAGTTCAATGTATTTATAGTAAAATGCCCGATGAGTATCTTATTAGGATTATTAACGGGTTGAGCATAAAATTACATAAATTATTGACTTTTTATATATGTCTGTACAATGTATATGATTTCTACGATAGCTGCAATGTACGGGTTTTTCCATTACAAAGTTTTTTCTTAGCGTTAATGACAAAATGATACATTTTTATATACAAAGTTTAGTTGAATAATGAGGAAAATTACCCAAGGATTTATTTAAACATATCATCGCCGCGAACCGCCTTAGTAGACCAGTAAAAGTAGATTAATAAAGTTGCTTTAAGACTAGCGATGTGCAATTATTTAATATCGATGGTGAAGTCGATTCATGGTTTTCGATTGAATCGATCGCGTGGAAGCGAGCGAGTGCACAATGGTGGATCGGGATCGGTAAAGTATAAAAGCGATCGTCTAATGGGGCGCGAGGAGGGTTTAGCATAACCGGTTGCGCGCTGGGCGGGTCGGACCCTCACGTCGTGGACCCTCGGCCGAACCGGATCTCCTCGCCGCTGCGATCTGGACCAGGATCATTCTGCGGTGAATTCCTGCAGTCGGTAGACTTTTTTACTCGACTGCGGTGACTTAATTTTAACATCTTATGGCGATCTATAACAGTAAATTGAATTAATATATTGCATTATGACATGATCCTTATAACGTTCAATGAAACGTGTGATTCAATCAACAGATGTTAGGAATCAAAAAATGTATATCCTATGCATGTCTTCCCTCTTCTCACACGCATCCTTCATAAAATACCTGTAACATTACTGATTTTAAAATAGTAGTGTTTAATTATATTTATTGGGACGCTTCTAGTTAACGTATCATCGTGTAAAAACAAATACGATTACGTCGTTCTTTGTAAGAATTCTCTATCTCACTATTTATGAATAGGATCTATCGCTGTCTCATTGCTTGGCGACGTCTCGCTCGCTCACACAACACCCTACCGTTCCAGTTGTCAAATATGAATTCCGATTTCAAATTAGAATCCAGCATTTCGGTTTCCGATTCGATTATCAGCTTTACAAGTTACTCTGATTTTCCCTACCCTACGATGTTCTTTGCAAACTGAAACTAAAATTAAATTAATTGTCTGGCTCCTGAAATTAGTTAAGAGGGATACTGAGAAAGTATTAATTAAAAAAATAATATTCAAATTAATTGTTAATATTTAGTGAAATAATACATAATAGCAAAAACAAAGAAAATATAAAAAAAAATGTTTATACTGGACACAGTGCTATAAAAACACATTAATTTCACTCCTATAATAATTAAAGGAGGTGTGCGCACGGCCCGTAGGACAATCATTGTAATTTATTCATATTAAGTTATGAATTTAAAAAAACGTAAAAAAATGGGTACCGTTGGTTAGAGGCTTAGCCGGTTCACTTTCTAAAGATACTTTTATATATTGTTAAAACGCATAATATTGCTCCAAAAATATACCACCTTATAATATTATCCGGAGGTTTTGTTTTTAAATGGTAACATATCAATTAGCTAAGGCTTACCAAACCATAACAATAATACACATTTTACACTTCATTCCGAGAAAATAAATCAATTTTTATAATATTTATTTAATGAACATAAATAATATGAAGCATATTTCTTTATTAATAAAAATTATAGTGAAGCACCTCTGTTATAGTGTGTTTAAGTTTTTTTCTTGGTTAGATTAAGATTCTCAAACCTATAATTTCGGGAGCCAGGCAAATAATTTCATTTTTAGTTTCTGTTTTATTAGATCACGATATACGCATTCAATCAGAGTAATTTTTAAATCTAATAATCGAATCGGAAACCGAAATTTTGAATTCAAATTTCAAATCGGAATTCATATTTGACAATTGGAACGAGCCGAAGATGTATGAACAGTTGTGCGAGCAGGACGTCGGCAAATAATGAGACAGCGCTAGAAATTAAGCCTGGTTTACACGGGTATAGTAATCAGGAGAGTAGAATATCTAGTAGAGTAACTCTACCTGTAGAAACCCGAAAAAAAGCTCCGCAGAGTAGAGTATCGAGTAGAGTAGTAGAGTAGTAGAGTAACTCTACTCTACTCACCCCCCACCACAACTCCCACTATACTAGCCTCCCCACTCTACCCGTGTAAATATCTTTTCCCCTACAACAGCAAGTATCAAGTAGAGTTTAGTTGAAGTTACTTGCAGTTTGCAGTGTCTTAAAGTAAAGAAATCCACTAAATCAGGAGCAGGAGCAGATGATATCTACATTTCAAATATAAAATGGTTTGATGCACTTGACAAAATAATGAAATTGACAAAAGGAGAAAAAAAACTGACTGTTCAGTGGTAAGTTACAAAATATTATATTGTTGAAAGGGTACATTACATTTAATGTTAAAAGTACTTGAAACAAAGTAAAAACGTAAAAAATATAGTATAGTACTACTGTACTATACTTGTTTAAACGAAAAAAAAATCAAAAGTGGTAGAGTAGGTAGTAGAGTGAACTCAACTTGGTACTCTATGTTTAAACGAAAAAAAAAATCAAAAGTGGTAGAGTAGCTAGTAGAGAGAACTCTACTAGCTAGTAGAGTTCTCTCTACTAGCTACTCTACTCTCTTGATTACTATACCCGTGTAAACCAGGCTTTATTCATAAATATTGAGATAGTAGTCGACGAAAGAGAATTCTTACAAAGAACGACGTAATAGTATTTGTTCCAAATATGATTTGCTTACTTTTTCTATAGGTAAAATGTTTATATTAATATTAATTTATGTACAATATTGTGTAGCTAGTTCTGGTTATATTGCTAGTATTGACCGGTTTGAGTTTTTCATAGTTACCATTCTACCTAAAAACTTATTAAATAAGACATTCAAGAATAGTTCTAAGAAGACAAGAATTGTATCCTACATTTTGCGTCCTAAAAAGAGTATTATTTTTAGCTGGATGCTCTTTTCGACCAAGGTAATTTGGTTTGGCTATTTGGGAGGTATTTTCAGACCTCTGTCGATCATTTGTACTGAAGCCGACTCTTACTAAGTGGCTCTTATTTTAGTCTATTAAACCTGCCGAAACGCCTCGAGGCATATCTGACCTTTTTTAGAATTTCGTTGCTTTGACTAAAACATAACTTGACATTGATTTCTTATCCCCTTAAATTATAATACTCATAGAGAATAATTTAGACTGAATTCTAAAAGTTTATTATAAAATTTGGCGTACAGATATATATTGGTCGGGTGGGTTTAATGGTTACTGAACGATACACAAAAAAGTGTAGGGTATTTTCTTTAAACATTTATGAAATATTTATACATTTCATGTTTATTTCATTGTATAGTAGTAGTAAAAAATATTTAGTAATAAATTCAATAGATAATAATATGCTGCCGACATATTATCATTTTATTCTCTCTCAAACAAAACCTATAAATTTGTTTATACCATACGTAATTTATGCCATGACATTCGTTTTTCCAAATTGTGTTAACTATAATACCTACCAGTTAATGTAATTTAATTATCGCAAATGATTCCTGAAAGGTTCTTCGCGAAAGCAATTTCGATGGGTCAATGAGTGCATGTAGGTATAAAATAAAATACGAGTCGATCGAGACGGCCGGGTCGCTTGCGGGGTGCGGGGCGGGGGCGGGGGCGGCGGCGGGGGCGGGGGCGGGGGCGGGGGCGGAATGGGCGGCCAACTCTTGGAATGCGGTCCTGAGACGCGGCGCGCAGCATCTGCTCTCATCTCCTCGAACGTCGTCTCCCGTCTCGCTCCCGCGCGCCGGATTGCCCCCAACGAATTTTCCTGCAGCGCCGTCCGTGCCGATCCTAAAATGGACTTGCACGTGCACTACTTTGAATGCACGCCAAATGGCTTAATTAATCAAACTAGATTTTTATCATCGCACTATCACTGGCATGATCAAGTAGCACTAACGTCGTCATGACAGTAGATTAAATTTTCAACTAGAATATCTACACTTACACAGATCGTCCGAAAAGTCGACGTCCAAACTAAAACAAGAGATTAAAGAGGTTATAGGCTATAAAATATGTTATGGACATAATGGTGAAATTCTTAGCGGTTTTTAAGAAAATCATGGTTTACATTTTTTTTCTACCTAGATGACTGAATTTTTTATTTTGACGAAAGTGGAGTTAATGTGCTAATGTTTTTTACATTAATAGTATTAATAAATAAATAAATATTTAAGTAAAAATAATTTTACTAGAATTACTTGATATTAAGTACGAAAAAACCCTGTTTGTTTATTTGGATACAATAATGAATTCAGACAGAAATTTCTACAATTTACAATTATAAAAAAATACTCTACACAAATTTATCCTGCTATTGTAAAAACATCTTCAGCTATTACTGTAACTTTTAAAAAAACATATGTAACTATGCATAATAACAATAATGTTACATTCAAATTATCGAGCGAAGCCATTTGCAACATATTTTGATATGTACATAATACTCAAGTACTACAGTATTAGGACCGTATTACATTTGCCATCTCTTTAAACAATACAGTAATAATTTATACAGTAGTACGATAGTAGTAGAATATACGAAATTGTCAGATATAATAAATATAATATCAAAATAATAAGATACGAGCAAGAAACATTTTTAAATAAATACATTACTTAAAACTCACTGATTCACAATCACAAATATTTAATAAAAAATCACAGATGTAGTGAAATACAATATAAAGGCTATCTAAATCTACTTTATGATATAAACAGTACTGTATTTGTTTATTTATTTGTTCAGTTTGTTTGGTGACCTGTAAACTACTAAGTCCATTGTGATATTTTTTCATAATTGAGAAGCAACTGTGTGGTAACTGAATAAAGCCTATAAGGCATTAGCACCATCGTCATTGTTCGAGGCTATTGAGGCTATAGGAATCTACTAGGTTGAGTTCCAGAAAAACCTAGGCTTTAAAGCATCATGAGTAAACAAGGCGAGGCCCGAAGGACAGTTCCATGAGTCTGAAGGGCTGATATGAAGCTCCGAATAAGGTGAGACCAAAGACAGGCGCCCGCGGTGCCTAGTTGTCGCTGTCCGATGGCCAGATGAGCTGCACATTTATTTATTTTTATTTTGGTAAAACAAACAGTCATAACAATATCACATTATTTATTAAACGTTAGGAATTAATTAGATAGCAAAACCGATTATGGATTTCCTTCGCATTTACAAACATACACAGTAGGAATAATGTTTTCAAACTAAATTAAGTTATTTAAAAACAAACGAGTGGTTATACAATTTGTACCTAATATAGAGGATATGTTGGGTAAGAGAAAGAAAGAGATATTATGTGTCGGCGAATTAATTAAGTTTAATGTACGCAAGTTTATGCATGAATATATTGCGTAAATGGATTTAGTGTATTATGCCAATATATTATAAATAAATACATAATAAAATGTATAATTCTCTTAATAATAATGATGTATTCAGCATTTAATATTGTTGTAGGTTAACGCGGAGAGAGATGCACCCACAGAATCCTTTTGTAATTTAACATTTTCTCGGGAGCATCGCGCCCGAAAGAGACTTCAACGAACGGCCAATATAAAAATCAGGTAAAACCCTGCTCTTTCATCCCTTTGCGAGTGTAATTTCAAATATTTATTTCCGCGCACCGGAGTACTTGGAAAATATTTCGCATTTAAGTACACGACTTAAAAATAAGATAATAGACAGGTAAGGGAATAACAGAAAACTTAAAGTCAAACGTCGGTTTAACGAATGGAGAATAATATAAAAACGTCCAGTTTACAGTATTAATAACAGGTACTTATTTTTTTTTTAAATCTCATTAATAACAATATATCTAATTTACATATCCATATATTATTTAGAAATAGTAAAGTGTTAAAGAGATGAAAAAATACCTATTTAATATAAATTGAATAAAATATTTTTGAATTTCATAAAATATTTTGAGTGTGTGCCTCTAATCTGCAGATATAACCTAACCTCGTTAAGGTATAAGGTATAAGATATAAATCTAGAACATTGGTATAAGCAAATTAAATATAATAATAATAAAATAACAGGGTTGCATCTCCACATACGATCACTAAAAAAAATATTTCGATATTGGAAGCGCAGCCCGCGAGCACAAGGACCGATTTCATAATCCCATCAGAAATAAAATTCAAAAAAACTACATCTGAGTTATGAACATTAAAATCATTCGGGCAATGGATATGCACAAGTGATTTATTTTTCATGTACTCTTTTTCTTTGTGTTAATGTTTCTTTAATTTTTTTTTTGTTCTTTTTATATAATTAAAAAATGTATGTAAATTTACTACGTATAGTTTGTAAGACTTGTCATCAAATTGAGTTTCTGGCAGCCAAAACCATGTTTTTGCCAGAACCCATTAATGTATTATGTGTCTTTTTTTTAATAAAAATCAATAAATAAAAGGTAATAAATAAAAAAAAAATAAAAAAAGGTAAAATAGCCTATAAATTTACTAAAAGTAATAATAAATGGAAACAAAAAAATCAATATATTTGTCAGGTTTTAACCAACCCTATAAATGTTCAAAACACAAAACATAGTTCAAATAAAATTCATGAAAATCTCAGTAACAGGTGTCACACAAGGGTTAGAATTCACACGATCAAGTTATTTTAAATCCCTAGATATACTGTAACAAAAATTTTTAATGCACTATAAGAATTCAAATTCAAAGTTTTTATTAAACAGAAAAAGGTATCGGCAACATAATGTTCAGTTTTACTTAAACTAATAATAAAATAAAATATAAATATCGAAATGTAAAAAGCGGGTACCTATATACCAGTCATGTTGGCCCATTTGATATAGAATGTATGACCAACTAGGTAACAGGTACCTGCTCTAAGAATGGTTATGTATAAAGTAGTACTGTGTGAGTACGTGTGAAAATAATTTAAGCACAAATATACATACGGATGCACACACAAACAATACAAATAAATGCAACTAAAGTGTCTAACCGTTAAACAATCACTAAAACTTTTAAATAAATAAAGATTTTTTTTTAAAATATAAGAATTAATATTCAACATAAAGCAGTGTTATGTATGGGTGTTTTTTTTAGAGGCGTGGTTTTCAATCTGGCACTACTTTTTTCGTAGTTGGTATTTTTGACAGCTGTCACTTGATTTATGCTCAGTTTGGTTTGCCATTTAAAGTAAAAATCGCGTCGTGGGCCTGTGGCGTGGCCTCCAAGATCGTGCGATTTAACACCGCTGGACTATTTTTTGTGGGGTTATGTGAAGTCGCTTGTCTACGCAGATAAGCCGGACACGATTAACGCCTTGGAAGAGAATATTCGGCGCGTTATTGCTGACATACGGCCCAACTTGCTGGAAAAAGTGGTTGAAAATTGGGCCTCCGGCTGGAATTTGTTCGAGTCAGCCGCGGCGGCCACTTACCCGAAATCATTTTTAAAACATAATGGCAAACCCTTATCTTTATAATAAAACTAAATTCTTAGCCATAACATCAAATTATATGCGTTTTATCTCTTTTTGAAAACCACGCTATAAATACGTTAGACATCAATATACTATATTATGAAGTATATGATATATACTATTTGAAGTATATACTATACTATGAAGTAAGTCTAAGTTTAGAAAAAAAATATTTTCAAAATTTGAACTATTTCATCAATTTCGATTGAGATGAATTAGATGATTTGTATTCTGGAAATGCTTTGCATCATTTGGATATATTTCGATTTTTCAATATACCTACAAATCTTTAAGTCGCGATAAAATTCGAATAAGGTCGTCGACCCGATCGGTATGTGTAATGATAAAAAGCCGCAGTACTGCGCCGAACAAAAGAGAGGCACCTCTTGGAAGTTGCCGGTCGGCTCTGAGATGGAACCGCCCCGAGCCGCTGCAGCGCTACGAGCCCGCTACGCCATAGACGCCCAAATCAACGAGACGGATCCACGCGGTCATGCCACACGACACGTGAGTGTGCGAGGTTAATCTCATTCCTGAGGTTCACATTTTGAATTAACTTACGAGCTGAATAGCATTAGAGTTGAACACTTTTACACTCGGGTAATGGGCACCTATTACTAAGTGGTAATGAGTGCCCATTATAGGTGGTTTAAGGAAAACACGCAAAACTACAGAAAACGCACGAGTTTTAATAAGCAACTTTCAATAAACTATACCATATCTATAATTAAATGTGATTTACCTATTTGACACGTAAAGTAAATAACCAATGTATGTATAATTCGTTATAACTTCTGAAATTTGGATTTAAAAAAAACTAATTATACAATAATTATCAACTTATTACCGAACTAAATATATTGTCGATTCAATAGTTATGACATTTTATAAAAGTAATCAGCCAGCAAGTCTACAGACAACCAAAAATAATACAGTTTGGGTCAAAAATATTTCTATTATTTAGGCCCAAAATTATTCAATATTCTAATAAAACTTAAAATAAATAGTGTTTACTCAATAAGTCAGAAATATATATGGTTAGTTTTATACTTATTCTTAGGTATACTTAGGTGGTATTTTTAGGTGACTAAGCACATACACACACACGCAAACGCGCATTGCGCAAATATATACATACCCCTATATACAAATACCTTCTTCTGAATCAGCAAATTATTAAAAAAAAAACACATTTTATGTATAATATTTTATTGTAGTGTAGGCAAATTATGCATAGACAGGTTGTGTCTAAACGGTTGTGTCTAAAACTGATTGGATAATCGTAGGCCTTATAAAAAAAATATTATTACTGTGGTTTTTAAAAAATATATATTTACTTTCTATCTCGTATACTTGCGAAGCGCGAACTTTTAAATGTCTGTTGATCAAATAAACAAACTTAATAAATCGAGTATTTATTATTATCAAATGATTTAATTTATTGAAATGGCATCATACAGTACAAGAACCGTAAAAACCCAAATGGGACGGTAACATTTTAAAATTGCTAAAATTAATACAGCGCTCTAGCCATAACGAGCTATGGACAAAAAACGTTAGTAAAGTTTCAAAATATACCTAATAATCAAACACTCCAGTCTTCATTTTTAAAATCCATAGCGAACAATAGCGATTTAATTCACCGTGTGGCAAAAACTAAACCAAATGAACGCTGTCAAAATCATCCAACAGTCTATTGTAAGAATTATTATTATAAAATGGACGAAAATATGTCGCAAGGTGTCATTACAATTATTTATCTGTATTAATCGATTAAATTAAGTTTACAGTTGTAACTAACTTAAGCTCTAACTAACTCTCCCATGGCGGCTATTGGTGAAGAGGCACTGTAAAGCATCTGCCTGCAGTTCTGGCTACCTATTGCCATCTATTTTATATTATATTCAAACCATTTTTATATTTAAAATAATTCAAAGTCCCTCCAATAATAAATGATTAAATTTCAAAATAAAAACTTTGTTAAAACTTTTGTTTTGTGAAAACGAACATCTCTTTGGTATTTTTCCAAATGCGGTAATGACCTAATTCCGATATACTCGTATCCCCATTTATTTTACTGACTGAGTTATTTTTCGTCTACAACTATCTACATTCGTACTGTTTTCTGCTTTTAGATACTTCATAAAATATGCACTAGGGTTGCCTAAAGCAGCTTTTAATTTAATTACCTACTTAAATATTATTAAGGTATTATTCTTATTTTTTTACACATAATTACAATGCAATCTTATTAATATACGCAGTATAACCAGTCGGACTAATTATTTAATATATGCCAAAAGCCACGTGTATTTTAGTTCGTATTTCGATCTTTTACCTACCTACCTGCGCAGCCCGAGAGAGCCGACAGGTAGTAAGCGGACCACTTTGGCGGCCCTGCGAATGAATAGCTATTTTCGGCAAGTCTCACTTGTCCAAAAGGAGCAATACGCAGGCGCGAGGGGTCACCTCGAGATACGGCCAGGCCAAGGGAGTGAGGTGTGGAACTTAGGGGTGGCAAAACATACTCAAACGATTTTTTTAAAGAAAATTTGTATTTACCTAATCTCTTCGGTTTAAAAATGTCAGCAGTTAGAGGACAAACCGTTAAACAAGTGATTACGATTTGTATTACCTATAGTTTTAATGTGAATTAGATACCACTTATAAAATGACACTTTTCCCAGGAGAACTGATGTAGAATATAGTATATTTACAATAGATATCATTTTAGGCCGAAATACAATAAATCTATACAAAGGTTATTTGTTTACGAACCACATAATATCAATTTAAACGATTGCGACAGTGGTTTCAGGTTTTTCTTTTTTCTAACCTTTTTCTTTCTTTTCATTTTTAAAGAAACAAGAGTGGGGATAACATATGTAACACATTTTAATCATAATCAACCGTCTATGTGTCCATCTTTATACATGTGCTCAGGGCCCCACAATCCAGAGGCCCCCTAGTCCGTCCGACAGCAAACCAACCTATGAATAAATGAAAAATTGTACAACCAGTAAAAGATCTTTTTAGCTAATATGTAGTGTGCGTTATGTAATTTATTTGCCAAATAATACGCTAAATTAGAAATACAGGTCCCATATCTTTAAGAGATGGGACCCGGCCTCCACATGGCTTAAGACGGCACTGCATCTATCAGTGTAAATACGAGTATGTTAGTTTGACATTACATAACTGCATTCAATCCCCCTAGAAAAGTTTATTTCGATACAAACGTTTGGGTCATGGCACACGACAATAAAAAAAACTATTTCAGAACAATAATACACCCAATGGTCTTCGTTAAAAAAGAAATAAGTGCACTATTTTATTCATATTGTTGTTTTTTTTTTAAAATAATATAAGATAAACAGCACCTTCATGAATAGATTTTAAATACAACCAAATACATAAGCATGGACAATAAAATATTTATCGCTTTCAATAATTACGCATTTTATATTACTCATGATTTAAAGTTTTATCACATTTTTATTTAAAATTATAAACAAAAATGATCACCCAAAAACGAAGCTTGCTTTGCTGTGGCTGTTCCAATAGATTTATCAGCAAATGACGTTATACCACAAGTGCCAATAAATATCTCTCAAGGCATCTCTAAATTCATATCTACAAGACCAACCATTTTACTAAAAAAAAACAAACGTTAAGTTTTCAATGATCCCGTCTGTCTTTGACAATTAATTTTAGGAACCCTTTTTACAATCTATTTATGCTATCGACATAGAGCCAAATGTTAAACCGTAGGTAGTCAAACCATATCAAATAATCGACTCAACCAACGCTAGATATAAGGTTTTAAGTACTGCGTAAGGAACCCAGAATTATAGGTGATAAAATTTTCCAAAAAGTAATCTGATCCTTGTGCATACGATTTTAATCTGATTGAACCTATGATCGATTGTTATAACTAGATATCGGTGAGGTTGTACAACTTCTACCTTAGTACAGTCACATAATATACTTTTCCCTATTGACTTATGAAGACAGGCATGACTATGGGTTTTGATATTAATTTGTATCTTCCTCGCGTTGTATGGGACGAAATATAAATATTTTTCTAAATAATTTACAATATTTTTTTTTTTGAGTTGATTGAGAGACCTTTGTCATCAGTATGTTATTGAAGCTCGATTGTAGTGTAGTAATAAACCATTTCAGAGTTTATAAAACCTATGTTAGAAACCATAAAATAAAATATATATACGACTGAGTAGGTTAAAGATTATCATAATATTGTCATCCTCAATCAAGTGCTTTCACAGCCCTGATATCAGTGGTCACTTGAGGGTATACCTGTATGCTGTAGATTAGAACCCAGGCGGAGAAGATTCGAAGCAGAGGGTCTGTCCGGAGATCAGGTAAACACTACTTGTTCCTTTTACAATGTCCAGGGGACGATCGGCTATTCCGGTAAACTTTTTTTATTGCGGATCCAATTTACACACTTAAAAATATATTTTTACAAAGAATTAGATTTTCAAGCACTCTACATATGTGTATTTTAAAAATGTCAATATTATAGTCTTTTTGATTTTATAAACCTCACTGCAACAGCTATTATTATCAAATATTGACCGTGTGGGTTAGAATATTTGACAGTAATGGAAGTTGCAGTGAGATTTATAAAATCAAAAAGATTCATAAGTTGACCAATCTAATAATACTTTTTATCTAAAAGAGTCACGCAACGGTTGAGTGAGTAAAACTGCTAAATAATGACAACATTATTTCGTATATATTATAATAACTTAAAAATAACTAAGTATTCTAAATAGCATCTATGTGAGTAAAACCGTCACCCATTAAACTCATTCAAACATCAAAATAATAGTATTAATTTTAATACAAAAACAGTATACAAGAAAGCACAAGGCTATACCTAATAAAAATAAAAATAACACACTGTAGCTCCGAAAAAGAATTTACTCCTTGCTCCTTTTTATACTGAGTTGTAGAATGTGCCCTGATAATTTAGCAGTGATGTTCATTCTGCATATGCCATTGAGTACCCGATACAATTTATGATCATTTATTCAATTGTTCATATTTATTGAAAGTTTTCTTTTCTTCTTCGAATTATATACGATGGTTTTAGTTTTTTTTTCATATGTTTATAAGTTTAATTTTTGACATTTTTATTCTATAGTGAAATTATTTTTTATTTTCATATGTGTCGTGCACTTACACTATCAATAAATAAATAAATAGTTTTTGAATAGGCGAAAAAAAAATAGTACGTCCATTCCGAGATATTTTCAACGATATGGACACGTGATTAGTTAATAAATATATAAATAGATTAGGCGAAAATTGTGAATAAAAAGTTTAAGGAAAGTAGCAAAGGAGTAATAAATTCTAGTGATAAACTCATCGTCCTTGTGACGACTCAAACATGCATTTACACAAGTCACACATTATACAAGACTTAAATAAGCTGTCTTGGATGTATTTGGTACATTTTACACGATTCTTAAATACTACCTTCTTTAGATGCAAATAGCTTCATTTATATTCGTTGGAGATCGTGGTAGTCTAGTGGCTAAGTCGTTGGACTATTAGCCCAAAGGTCGCGGGTTCGTATCCGCACATGGTCATACCATTTTTAATGTTTCATTACCACCATCTCCCCTGACTCTAGCATAGGCTCATTTGGCCTAGTTGAGTAGGGCCCAAAATAATTGTATATGACCTAGGTCATAGCAATTATATTATAAAAAAAATATTTAAAAAAATAATAATGTGTTAATAATAACCAATAATGTAAATTTCAAGCATAAATTATTCCATGAATAGATTTTGTATACGCATATTTTGTTAAATTAAATAGCTACTATTTTTTTATAATAATATTTTTATAATCCTATAAATTTGTAAATTTTCAATAAATAAAAAACACCAAAAAAAAATTTTTTGTACGTCCATTCCGAGATATTTTCAACGATATGAACATGTGATTAGTTATTAAATATATAAAATGCCAAACTACAACTTTTTATGACTAACCAATTAGAAGTCACAGGTCTGGGACAGACGGACGAACAAAAAGTTTAACAATAAGGGTTCGTGTTTAGGATATTGTGGTCCGAACCCGTACAAACTAACTATGTAAGATTAACGAGATAACTCAGGTACATTGTAGCTGAAACAAAACCAAGTGACTTTTCTGAAAACGTGCACAATTCTAAATTTACAGAATTAGGAAACGATCACCTAATTTAGAAATCCTTACAGAGACGGCTCAACGTGTTCGTCATTATATGCTGTAAATTATTATAGTGATCATATCCAAACTACTAATATTTCCGTTTAAATAATGATTAATTTATAAACTAATTCGAATTCTCTAACGCTTCCCTTATGCCTAATGTCCCCAGCGCGCCGCTCCACGCTCTGCACCTACCTGCGCCTGCGCTGCGCGTCCCGCCTAAAAAGAGAAGAATACAAGTGCGCATTCCACGATCTTCTTCTTCAACATCCCCCACCCACCCTCAACCCTCGCACCTGCGCCACCGGGACATGAGAATACAGCATCTCCTGTCGCCCCTCGACGATAATAAATTATTATAAAAGTCAATGCCTGGCCAAACGAACCGAGCGAACGAGTGGGCTGTTTATACTCAATTTCGTTACATTTGGACACTGAGTAAATTTTTTTTTTTTTCACAAATTAGCATTTATTGAGTCGTGCAGACCGTATTTTAAAAAAAATGGCATTCTCAGTCTGTTTGAATTGTGTTAACAAAACATAAACTGCAATAAAACATGATACGGTTTATTCGCACAATACTAGAAATAAAAATGATCATACGCCAAGTATAAGGCCACGCACAACTTAAATTTAAAACAAGATTTTACATAGGTTTAATTTGATACTATTGTATCAAAGCTTATTAGCTTCCACAATAAACTAAAGATAATTAAAGAAAAACATTTATTTAAAAAAACTTTAAAATTAGACCTTCTAAGGTGAATTTATTTAAATTATAAACTATTACTGTTTATTTTTTCTTACTATTTACATACTTTTATTATTGTTCAATGCATTAAGATTCATTTAATAATTGTTTGTTTAAAAATATATATGTCGTTAGTCTTTAAACCTACCTTATCAATAACTTTGATAATGCTTTTTATATGTTTTAACCGCTGAAAAGTGTATTTACTATTATTGCAAATATCATTTTTTTGCAACTCATCTTTATTTTTGAAAATAAATTATCTTATCTATTTTAGGTTATTTTAAGCGCGAGCTTTATTCCTAAAAAGTATTTCTGAATTCTGAAGCTTCAATAAATGTGTAATTATTTACTGGATATAGGAGTACTTTCATAATGTCGTGCAAAATAAAACAATAAATTTATCATAAAAAAAAAAAATAAAATATGCTTTCGTAGCAGAATAATGTCCTCTACATACTGAAATATGACCAAATATACCTTCTCCATAACAATAATTTAAAACTCCTTATTTTAAATCTAAAGTAAGAAATAAAGTTAAGAATAAAACTGAACCTTACAGGGCCACGATTTTGGTGCGCAGGCCTTTAAGTGCCAAAGACAATAATTTAGAAATCAAAATCAGTAAATGTACAAAAAATGTAGTTTTTCGAAATATATATTATTGCACAATATTTTGCAGTTAGGTTATGTGAAATTGCTATATGTGTTGATATTTCATTACATACCAATCTCAATTTAAAACAAATTTTTGTTCGAAAAAAATTAGAGGAATGCGTACCAATTGAAGAGTACTTCTAAACATCCGACATTTTTCTTTCTAAAAAATGTTGTATTTAACAGATGACCTTTCCAACCAAAGTAATTTGGTTAACCAATATAGACTTGCATTACTTTTATTTAAGGGTCAAATTGAAATAAAAATAATCATAGTAAGAAATAATTAAAATAATACGAGCCAAAAATATTGACACCGCGTATACCTACGTAGTGCAATGGAAAAATACTTACCTACACATACAAGTCACTGCGAACAATACACTTCTTGGATGAAGATAATCCATCTTTAGGCCGATGTACTTTTACTAAATTACAAGGTGTCCTAATGAGCTATTAAATTCACACAGAAAGAAGATAATGATTGTACCTACGTAATATATTAAATATCATATTAATATTTTAAAAACTTTGAATAGTTTGAACTGGACTAAAGCCAAATAATTTTCAATATTAAATCAGACTTAGATAATTGTCATAGAAACCTTTAAAATTAACCTTTAGCATGTCAATGGATGTCGTTTTGTGGACATCCTTATTAAGTTAGGAAAAATGTTACATGTTTTTAGATGTTTTACATTTAAAACATGTAACATTTTTCCTATTCCAATTTCCTATTTTTCAATTTTTCCTGTAAGTACATTTACTTACATTTAAAACATCCTTATAAAAGTCCTATCATTTTCCTTTAAGCCTATCTCATTAAATAAACCAATAAGCAAAATAGACAAATATTATACAACTTTTCTTGATTCAAAGCTTTTCATGTTTACAAACAGGCGATAGTGGATATTATTAATAGATCTTGATCATCAATTAATCCACGGTTTTTGAAGCAAGATTCATTCGTAAAATAAAACAAAAACGTAGAAAACTTGACGGTTGTAGAAATAATCTACCTAATAAATATCTCCAATTAGAATGACAAAAGTACAAGTTAAAGATAATTCTACAAGCAATGAAGTCTTAACTTAAGGCAAAGCCAAAGGATAAATATTAATTTCGATTGATTTAGACCCACATTTTTGTGACTAGCATTTGGTAACCATTGGATATTTAATGATACAATTTAATGAATGCTAAACTGCTAATAGTTCTTTTTTAGTTAAATTCTTCACTTTTAAAAGACATTAAAGTCTTAAGAAAAATAGTAATTGAAAGGCAAACGAAGGGTTTAAAACATAGAAAAGTTTGTTATTTAATTTCTATATTATGAAGCTGTAATTAATTAAAATTCAACATTTGCTTTCTGACCGCGCAAAGAGTAAAACTTAAAAATAAATACTTCGCCTTAAGGATTCCTGTTTTAACCATTTTGGTCCGAAATCTTAATAATACGGCTCTCCAATTATTTTTACCTGCCAGTCCTCTGCAATATGTTTATCAGACGTTTTAATTAAGAAAGTTAAAGCATTAATTAAATTCTAGCGAAGTTTAAATTATTGGAAGAGACTTGTTCTCAGAAAATCTAATAAAAGTGTGAAGATTTATGGGCTGTAAAGCGAGACGAGCGTCT
Source organism: Neomicropteryx cornuta (assembly GCA_020383195.1). Lineage (NCBI taxonomy): Eukaryota > Metazoa > Arthropoda > Insecta > Lepidoptera > Micropterigidae > Neomicropteryx > Neomicropteryx cornuta. The sequence continues at coordinate 5,401,217 of JAHKQU010000014.1, forward strand.
GCGTTCGTTTGGACTTTAGAGGCCGGCGGACGGACTCGCGAGCTTTCGAGAAGGATCTGCGTTCGTTCATTCATTCTTCCGGCCGGGGATTTACCTTTACCGCCCGCCCGAGAGCTTAGAGGGTTTTTTCGCTGGGGGATTTACAATTTCGAAGCAAGTGCATCTACCTGTTAATATTACACAGAAGTCTAATAAGCTCGCAAAAAAAAAAAAAAAATCTTGTTCGACCATAACCCAACGATCGAGCTTTGTAGCATCGCATGTCGGATCTATCTGCTATTAACTTCTAGAGTAATCCAAGCGCACTTTATCTTTGCCCACAGGGGAAACGGAGCTATATTATATCCCTATATATTAACACACTCTTACATTCCACACCCTATTATATTCACAGATTATAACACGCATACAAAGTTATCACCATAAATTAGATTCTAGCTCATTCTGTTAAAAGTATATGTTAAATTGGAGATGCCTGTAGTCGGCTTAAGTTGTTATTTATCTATTTCTATGTAACTGTCATTATGTATAGTTGTAAGCATTTCTCATACAAATAAATAAATAAATAAACTTTTGAAACTATTTGTTGCTTTAGCTATGGCGCACTCAAAACAACTAGATTAAAACTGATCTATTTTTAACTGATTTATTGAAAATAAGACTTATTAAATATAGTGTTATTAAACATTTTCTGTTTAAACCTATTCAACCTACATCAACAAAATTAATAGAATTTTAACGCAGTAGGTTTTGTAAGTACTCCAATGTTAGGTAAATATAGATTTAGGTTTTAAGCTTTTTGTCGAAACATTCTTGACCGTCTTTCTGTCAGCCTGAATATTATTAATTTATTTATTTTGAAAGTACATAACAGCGATACAGGAAGACAATTCTCTAACACTACATTTACATAGCCAAAAAAATGTACCAACATGAATATGGTTCACTACAACAAATTAGTAAATCAAACTTAAATAATGTGTACTGTGTGTGCCATTTGTGGCATGAACTAGGGTGCGTGCGCGCGTGTGTTTGTGTGTGTGTTTATGTATGTGTGCGCGTGTGTGTGGTGTGTCTGTGTGTGTGTTTAGTGCGTGTATATAAACCTACCTATTATTAGCGTATTATCCTGGCAATTTCCCTGTGATAATAAAATACTTATAGTAAATACGTTATTTCCTTCGAAATTCTAATCAAACCTGTAAATAAATGTTGGCAAAATTAACTATCGAAAGTAATAACCTAACAGTCTAACAATTTCTAATTTCATGATATTAACGACGGAATAGCATGATTTGATCCGAAAGATACGAATCGACGCCGCGACGGTCTTTTTCGATTGAACTACAGCAATCGAGCGCAGCCCGAGTCCGAAGGAGATAAGAACACGTATTGAGGAGACCGCGAAACATACAGCTATCTCTGTCGCACCGCATGAGAATAGTTCATCGCAAGGCGAGAGGTTGCCGCGACCGGCCTGACAACCTTGAGTCTAAAAATAGTAAAATTCGCGGACCGGCCGCCGCCCGCCGGCCGCCGCCCGCCGGCCGCCGCCCTCCGCCCGCCGCCCTCCGCCCGCCGCCCTCCGCCCGCCGCCCTCCGCCCGCCGCCCTCCGCTCTCCGCCCGCCGCCCGCCGCGTCCCGAACGGCGCCGCGCGGCGAGATCCGATTTTTGGGACAGCCGCGCGCCGCGTCGCATACTAAGCAATTAACGCGGGCCATAAATGTTTTTCTCGCGCGATTATTGCCGGGAATTCTATCTTCATAATTTATATTAGACCGAGCGAATCTATAGATCCTTAAAAACCATAGCAAAATTAAACAATGATACGAATTAAAAATTCACCACTGATTGGCAAGTCTTTAGTTTTAAAGATTCCACAAAAGCCCTTTAGTTAGATGCACCTCAGTCTTTAGGGTGCATCATCAAAAAACGTATTTGTACAGACTGCAAACATTTTTATATTTCAACAGCAAAGTTAAAATTAACGGATATAATGTAATATTGTTATTTAGTTGAGAATAACTTGAAGTTCACTTTTTATATCAGCGAATGGCAAAATAATTTAAATATGCCTTATGGTGATTGACTTACCCATTTATCGAAGGGCCTATTTTAAATATAATTTAAATAAAAATAAAATTTTAGAATAGACGATAAAAAAAACATTCACTCTAATGATAAATTGTAACACGCATATATTTAAAAAAAAATAGAACATATTGAACAGGTGTTTAAGCATAATACAAAAAATATAAAAAGAAGGTACAGTCTCGGTAACAAAAAAATTAGATAGTACATGTGTGTGTACTGTATCCGTATGAGCGTGGATGAGGTTAATATTTACATATACATATACATATATATATATATATATATACCTACACACTTTGTCAAATCGTCTTAAAGGTAAAGCTTCATTTGCCCTCGACCGTACAAAATTTACAACATGGGACTCTTTTCACAATTAAATTTAAAAATACACAAAGTCCTTATTTTAAACAATTTATTTTAATCACACAGGATGTACAATATTCTGAACGGGTAGTTTTTTTTTTATTTTTATAAAAATAATTTTAAATCATATTCAATTTAAATTTTCAAATCTTATACAAAGTAAAAAATGAACTGCTGGTGTGGATTTTATCCCTCCACTGTTATTGATGCCAAACAAACGGTTTTAAAACGACACATTTGTGGTTTTAAAACTGACGAATTTTTGAAGTGAATGAATTATATTAGAGTGTTATTATATAAATGAGAGTAATTTTAGTAAAAGTTGCAAATGTTCTCAAATTTCCTTTTTGTGGTTCCCGTTTACGGTTCCAATTACGCGTAATATGTTCACAGTTCACTATTTATTTAAAAAGAATTATAAGTTGTTGCTTTCAATGAGTGCGAGCGTATAATTTGCTTAGCTTTGAAGTACGCCTTTCGCACTGCAAACGCTTCAGTTGGCCGTAGCGATTTTAACGCAAGGTCATGAGTTTACGAATCTTTTTAGATCCTTGATTTTTTAATCAAGGAACAAATACTATCTCAAAACATTGTTTCTTTTACGTCTAGACATTGTGGTCTAGATCTGAAGCAGTTTCTTATTAGGTAAGAATGCATTTTCAAAAGGCGTTCATAAAACGTGTAATTACGTTCTAAATCACCCGTAATTATGCACATGGCGGCAAGTCGTATTTCCATAAAGAGGTCCGCTTATTAGGAACAAACGTTAACATCTTTCGCAAACCACTAACCACAAATCACAGTCACTTAACACTTGCAGCGCGAATCTAAAGCGAAAACCCAAGCTTCGGAAAAGTTAAAGCCAAAGATTTATCTTGTCATGTAATTTCAACTTTTGACATTTTTCTACTCAATTATTACTTGAAGTGTTGCCCGTGTCAAATTTTACAAGCATTATATATTTCATGTTACTACAATTTTTTAGGGTTCTCTGCGTAAACCAAAAGTTTATTAATTATATTTTATGTAAGTACGTTTAGATTTATAAATATGCGTTAAAATATGTAAAATGTGTAAAAATTGAACAAACCTATTTAAATAACGAATGGTAAGAAATAGTCACATAGCGAAGATTTCTAATATTCCTAAAATATTTATGTTACGCACACTTTAATTTTTTTTATAATCATATTATTAGTATGCAGATAGTATGTAGGGATATCCGCGTGTAAAAATACATTAAATTAAATTTGTAATGTAATTAAATTATTATCATTATTGTATTTTATTAATTTTATATTCGAATTAACTATTTACATTAAATAAATTATTAAAAAAGTATTAATCAAATATGAAACTATCAAGAATTATAAAATTTACCATTTCGAGCTTACATCGTTTAATTTTACAATCATTTTTGTGGGTAGAATAGAGAATTCAAAAGTTTTTGAATTAACGAGCATTCCGAAAGGCAGTGGGGGGAGCATTTCTATGAACGTTTCTAGGCTTAATTTATATTGCATTAAGATTGCAGTTATTCAGTTTCAATCTTACTATAAACGACACGCTTTGCATAAACACGCTGACTTACCTCAAATGACCTCAAGAGGTCAATGACCCTTCACTGAATAGAAACTGATGTGGCCGCAAGTCTTTTATCTCGGGAGGATCTTTTGGTAGGAAATTAAATTCTAAATTGTTAATTATTCACATTCTTGTTTAACGAGTTTTAATATTTATTTGTTATTTATTTCTTTAGTTGAGATCTACAATCACTACGTACGTACTATCATTACAAACTTCGTGTAAAATGATATTGAAATAGCTATGGAAAATAATTATCAACTTTGACCGTCAATAACAGTAACCTAGTGTCAATTAATCCTAATCCTAACTTTAAGAAATACAAAGCTATTAGTTATAAACAATACTGTTATAAAATGAATACTGTTGGATTTTTCAATAAAGAATAAATAAATAAATAAATATCCTGTAATGGATATTTATAAGTCGCCGTTGGTACAGCGGTTAAAACAGAAAACATAAAAATAGGTATAAAAAAGAGGAAATCAACCTAAAATAATTATTTTTCTCTACGGTTTCTGTGATATTTCGAGTCTGTTGTATATTTTATCTTCAAAATTTTTACTTCAAATCTATCATTCATTAGATTTGTATTAATTAATATACAAATGTGTTATCTGTTCGAACTAAACGACATCATCAACAATTCTTTAGCACGCTACAACAAAGTATTCTTTAAGCATGCTCTAGGTACTTGTACTATTAACAGATTATAAATTATAAGCACTTATTGAAAAGTATAATTATCAAAAAAGCACCATCTTTAAGCACGTAGTAATATATTATTTTTATTTATATTCTTTAACAACATATATTTTTTTTTTCATTAGATAATTTTTTTAAGTGGAATCAAATAGTTATAAAATTCATCATCTGTAGTGGTCAACTATGTTAAAAGCCTTTTATATATCGAAAAAGATCATTAAATGTAGGTACGTATATATATCGTTACCAAAATTCGAAACCCCCTCTACACAAATAATGGTATAATTAATTATGGTGGAGTGACCAGAAATAAATCCGTGCAGAAATAAATAAAATACAATAGGTAACCTACCTACCATAATTTAGCTGGTACAGTTATTATTGCTCAAACGTGAAAAATAGTGTCTTCAAACGAGCGGTACAGGTGACTGCTTTAAGGCTTTTGCGGGCGTCATTTATCTTAACCTACAAATTACATGGAACGTCAATACTTTGCATCATCAACTCTTTCTTATTCTCCTGGTTGACAGATTCAGCCTGTAACCGCAACAATTGAATAAAATCAAATTTAAAAAATTAATTAATTTTGGGTACACAAAATGCTACGTTGCCGCATTGCCCGCATCGGGCGCCGCGTTGTTCCTACGCACTTTCCCGCCGCGAGTCGCGCTGCGCTGTTGCCGCTCCTCGCCGGCCGCCATTATTATCAATCCGCCGTCGTGCGAATGTTCGTTGATCTCTGCTATTTCAGTGCGTCTCGCTCTGCCTGCAGGCCTCGCGCATCCCGCATCGCTCCGCACCTCTCTCGCGTCGCGGCACTCTCGATAAAAGCCTGCGCGGGCGCAGACGCCGCCAAATTTTTATTAGGAGCGTCTACCATGGATCAATGCTCCTTTTTTTACGCGCTGACGCTGGAGCTGACAGGTCGTTAGGACGGCCTCAGAGTCAGTCATAACCATCACATCACATATCAACCCATTTTTTATAGTAATTTATATGGGCGATACCAGACAAGGGGTTGGCCTTTTTCGGTGGGCGGTGGGGAGCACGCGCCCGAGATCAGGCTATGAGAGAAGTTGTCGAACAAACGTCCCATTTTGCCTTCGTGTTTCCATTTGAATTAGATTAGAAACCCTGGATTACATGATTTTCGAACAAATCATCGTAAAAATGGTAAATGATTTTTAATTTTCGTTAATTTATAAAATCCGATGTTTAATAGCAGAGTTCATATGAGCAATAGAAAATAAAAATAAAATTTCTTCTTATAATAAGTTAATAAATTCCATGAAAGTGTAAACGCATCAAAATCATAAATTATAATACATCAATAATGACTGCTATGTACAAATTTGAATGGTTTTATAACCCTTACGTTATATTAAAATTGGCACAAAATTATTTTACATTTATTGTATTGTTTATATACAGGATGTACCGAATCATTCCTTAAGGATCAAGAATTAAGGGCGTGTTTATACACCTATTACGCGTAAGAAAATTTATAAAATAATGCAAAAAAACTGCGAACAAAAAATGTAAATTACCTTTTTTGTTCGCTCGTGCTCGGTCAAGGCCGGTAAATGGCCCGGCGCGGTGCAGTCTCGCGAGCGGACGAATTATGACAAGAACAATTTAATATTATCGTGTAAAGTTTACATTTTTTTTCTCGGAAACCATGATGAATTTCGACGTCAACACATGTTTGAAATCGCAGCGCCAATTTGCTGGATTTTTTGATCGGGAATGATCTTGGGTCATGGTGTTACATTATCGGACATGGAAATGAGGTCTAATTAAGCATTTCAAGGTGATGGTTTTGGTTATACATTATCGTTTTAATTTCATGAAAACTGAGTTTTATATGGATGTATAAAAAACTGATTGATAAATTCTTTTTTTTATGTATAAATGTGAAATATATATTGCAAATGTCATTCCTATACAACTAAATGTCTGTTAATGGAAATAAATTATCTATTTATCATAGATTTTTTATAAATACTGCGTCTTAAATAATATTAGGAAGTTATAATTTTTGCTAAATGTTTAGGAACGCTTCTACGCCCTTAATACTTCAGTTTGTCATCTTTTTACTCATATAAACATGTACGATGAAGGTTTAAGCCAGAGGCGTACTCACTAATTAAATAAATAAATGTATTTGAAGTTAGTTACTTTTCTTACAAATTCGGCATCAGTGTAAGAAGCCACGCACTAATCTCAAAATGGTGAGGCCCACCCATCGTAAAAAGATGTAATGAAGATGACCTAATGTGGAATGCACAAAAAAATGTGTGAAAGTCTTTAAACCCCAAAGGCGAAGGGTAATAAAACAGCTGGAAGATTCCCAAACTTCGATATACTATAAATTCATACAAGCCAGGCGTCACCTTGCTTTATACGAGGATCTAAGTATGTCTTTCAGATGTTAGTTCAATGTCGACCCGTTTGCTTTTGAAGTACACTTTTGCCCCACATTACGAGCTTCTTCTGGAGCACATCATATCCTCGATCTTATGTAGCTCCATGTTACTTGATAGTTTATGATAGATAGATACAGAGTGTCATAGGCATTCTTGTTTTAATATGCTATGGTCGTGGGCATCGGCGTAACTACAGGCGGTTCGCCCCTGCCCTCCCAAGAAAATAGCTGACATATTGCTGAACTATTCTCACAATAGATAAAACAAAATAAAATTAAAGTCTATTTTTTAAAATCCACGCGGTATTTTCTTGTCAAATGTCTAATAGATTGTCATTTATTATAAAAAACATAGTTTTATTCGTTTACTTTACCTAGTAAAAATTAGCTTGATGTTATGTTTTGTTTCGTCGATATTAAACGTTTTGTTAAAAAAAATGGTGTCTTTTATCATCAATATTCATTTTATTTTTTATAAGATACCAAGTCGCAATGATAGGCCACCCCAGGCCCAGGTCAGATGGCTAGTTACGCCTATGGTCGTGGGACTGTTTGTCGCCTAGCAATGGACACCTGGGAACGCTACCAGGTCCCGGGACTTCTGGCAGGTCTCGAAATGGAGTCAGCGGAGCGTTCGTGGTAGTCTTTCGTCTGCCGTGCTACTAATTACAGAGATACGGTTTAGTGGGCAGTGGCCACGCGCCGTGTCCGTCAAGGCCAGGCGTCCCCGGCGAGATCTTTGGCCACTGTTCCAACTCGAAGCCAACGAAAAGAAATGCGACGCTGTTGTGTTATTTTTTTTTTTCTCTCTCATGGTAATCTTTTTAATACGCTTTTTGGTGCCGTCGTTTCTACGCGCTGATGCATTTACATTTTAGATTTTCCCATGAACCCGCGCGCGACCAGCGCAGCGGTCGACTTCCGCGCTTTTCTTGGCAAAATATTCATAGACAAACCGATTATTATTTATCTAGGGAATAAAGAATCCTCAAAATGGATGACTTAACATGACAAGCAATGAAGGTTCCTACTGTAACATGACAAGCAATGAAGGTTCCTACTGTATTGAAACACTATATACCGACCGACATAAGTTAGAAACTTTTCTGTGAGTATTTAAATAGACTATTTTATTACTATGTATGTATATCGGGAGCGATTAGCACTGCTAGATTTTGTGCCCTGCCTTCTTTACTAGACCATGTCTGTACTAAGGAAGGCAGTGTTTTCTTGTGCTACAACTACGAATGTCAAACCGTCAATGCACCTATAGAGAAATAAGAAAAGTTAGCCTATTTGTAAGAAAACCAATTTCAAAATATATAAATACAATACATACATACGTATGTATACATACATATGTATGTGTATACGATGTTGTCCCATAGAATGTTCATGTTCAGACAAAAACATTTATTTTTATAGTTAGATTAAAAGAAAAATAAAATGCATTCGTAATGAATATACTATTAATGTTCATGTATCATCCAACACATAGAATAAATAGTGTTTAGGTGTATTATGGATAAATGAACATTTTTTTATAGGTTATGTTTACACACATAGTAAGTTATAGTAGTTACATTTGACATATCCAATCTGAGGCATATAAATTTTAAGGTTACAGCGCGTCTGGGCGGGGAGATTGCTTTCAAGTACTAAGCAATTGACATTTATTATCCAAATAGGGTATTGTCAGCTGCGTTTTAATTGAGGAAGGGAGATCCGTATTTATTACATAGTATCTGACATATTATTATTTGAAATCGAAATAAATGAAATATAAAAAAAATAATAATATTTAATCGTCCAAATTCACAAACGTACGCTTTTATTTACACATTTTAACCATAATTGTCGCTAAACGAACCCGAAAATATAAAAATTCTAACCAAGACTAAAATTTATAATTTTTTTCACTGGTTTTTTTTTTGACTGTATTTATTTTACATATTTAATATGAAATTACGTTAACTTAAGAAAGTCTTGCAGAGTACCTAGTCATTTTTTAATACGAACATAGCCGCTGGAAATTCTTCACAGCCTGTCGACTTTCTTGTTCGAAACCTTCAGATTCGACCCAGTCGAGTGAAATAGCGATACCACTAGCTAGACAAGTAGCAGCTATCTCGCTCTTCTGCGGCGGGCGGACTCGTGCGAGTAGCTGGCACAGCGTAGTAGGCTATCGAAAGATGACGTCACTCAGTGTGAATACCTGCTGCAGCACCTACCGAAATGGTTGGGTTGCTAGGCGATAGAAACCTTTTACCAGTTCAATGATTTATTTTATTTATTTAAACCAGCCCCTGATTGCCGAAACAAAGGTTCATTCATTATTTGAAATAAAACAAAACACAAATCTTATCAATGTTATCTTATTAACAGTAATTAAGCATTCCTAATTATATATTATTTATTTATTCATAATAAATTATATTTTATCTTAAAAACCGAAAATCTTAAATCTAAAGGAAAGACTGATATACAAACCCTATTTTTGAAGAGCAGAACGTGGTTAATTTAAGCCATGGAGAAGTATCAAAATACCCCTGGACAATAAAAAAAAAACACTAAATCACTCGCATCTCCTGGAGAGGTCTTAGTTCATCGCAGTGTCTCCCATTTCCCGACCCTATCGGGAATTTTTAAAGGGCGCGTAGCTCTCTCTGCTACTCACCAGATCCGAGAATCACCACACAGGCCTCTTTTTTTTTTTTAATAAAATAATTGCTATGACCTAGGTCATATACAATTATTTTGGGCCCTACTCAACTAGGCCAATTACGCCTATGCTAGAGTCAGGGGAGATGGTGGTAATGAAGAACCCGCGACCTTTGGGCTAATAGTCCGACGCCTTAACCACTAGACTACCACGATCTCCCCAAGCATCAAGCATATCGTTTATCTCTCTCGTCAACTCAAACCCACACAATGTGCTCAGCATCCTGACGTCCATCATCGCACACACGACAGGCATCATGATCCCAAACTCAGCTAGCTTCCCTTTTAGATTACCGATCGATCTTTGAGATTTAAGATTACTGAACTTTTTCCTTACACTATTTTGGTATCTAGAAACATACCAAAGGATTTTGCTAGAGTATCAATTAGATTTAAAGGAGTAACTGGATTAATATAAAAGCAAAACAAAGCAAAAAGAAGAACAAACCGGCGTGTCTTTAGGCGTTTTAGTCGATATATAGTCCATCTGAATTATTGCAACTCTTAATTGGGAGCCACTTAGTGGAAGGCGTTTCGAATTCAGATTAACTAGTTTATGTAAGACTGTGGCGAATGAGCCTGCCTGGTTTCCTTTAAGATCCCAGTTCTCTAAGCCTCCTTATATGGGCCGTAATGAGCATCTCTTCAAGATTGGGTTCAATTCTTTTCTTTCCATAACAATTCGCCAGTGAAATGCTCTTCATATGTCAGTATTTGATCATTTTCCTTGTTCCAAGGCTGCTTTTAAGCGTAGGCTGCGAGTTGTTAAGAATTCATATTATTTTTTTTCCTCGCCTACTAAACTTAACGGTATCACCGGAGCTAGCTCCTAAATATTTCAATTACCGAAATAATTAAATAAAATAAATAAATACAATGTAAGTAGTTGAATATAACCCACAGTAATGAAAAACAAATTATAGTTATAAATACACCATAAACAAATAATTAGGACTATAATGTGGACTAATGTAATAATGTGGCCTATAAATAACCAACCCAGTTAGTTACCAATTAGGTTGGGTTAGTGACCAATTTTAATTTTATAAAAATTGTATTTGGAAACTAAGTTAATACAAATTAAATCCTATAAAGAGACATGTTCCCTATTAATAACTTCCATGGAAATTTTGTAGGGGCTAATGTAAGTATATTTCCGTTTATTCAAAAGGAAATAAAGTATCTAAAAAAATGTCTGTTGTTTTTGTTTTTTTTATTGTGGGGAAGACCTTTCTGTTAGATCTTTAAATATCTAGGGTTAAAACTTGGGAACCCGTTATTATGGTTATCGTAAGCTGAAATATCTCCTGATAGTTGTTTTGGCTTGTAAGAGTTCTAAACTCTTTCGCATTGTTTAAGATACGCATAGATATGATGTTTAGGAGCTGATTTTAATGACGTTTCACTCCTTGAAAGACCTTGGCAATTGCTGAGATGACCTATATTTGTTCAGGTCTTTTCGATATCCTTTCGGTACAGTAAAATGTAGATTTTGGCCACTTACATGATTTAGGGGTTTAAAAGAATCGGAAAAAATGTAGGATCTATACAAAACATTTTTTATTTATATTCTATGTACATATTTTCCTAAATATATCTTTAGTTATATTTATATTAATATCTTTCTTTAAATGTATATAATTATATATAAGTATGTTAGTAATTTGTTTTAAATAAATGATGTATGACATGTTTTAGTAGGTATACATGGTTTTTATTTTTTTTTTTTAAAAAAAGATCAGACCAATTAAATTTCAGATAATCAATCAAATAAAGGTTAATATTAGCCTGCTTTAGTACGGGTAATGCCTAGTTAGGTTTGGTCATGTAAGTAATTCATTTTTATTCGAAGAAATATGTAAATTAAATAAAATAAAATAAATAAAGTTATGTCACCGACGGCTATTTTCTTTTCAGTTATGACAGTCAGTAAAACCAGAAAGATTTGCGGCTTTATGGGATGTGGCGGTGGATTTTAGATCAAATTGGCGGTCTATACAATATCTTATGGTTAGTGGTCACTGTTTATGAATGGTTAAGCGTAGGCACTAAACGTCTAACCATAAATTCAGTTGTCTTTCTAACTCAGTTGGATTCGTGACCGTTTGGATTTAAAATTTGAAAATACATATAGGGACAAAGTATAAGACGGTTAATATAAATTTTAAATAATAACTTTTGTACTATAATTTCTAAAACTAGATCTGTATTGACTACCCTAATAAAATTAGAATAAAGGTGCTTAGTTTGTAAATGAAAAATCTTTTAATTTCGTATAGTAGGTGATATTTGAATTCCATTTCATTACGTTTTAAAAAATATATTTGAATCTGGTCAAACAGCCATCGAATCGGTTGCAACGCCGAAAACGCTCGGGCAATTTAAAAAGCGTTCGATTTTCAAACGGGCCAATGGCGAGGCGGCGAGCGTCTTTGGGTTCGCAGGTAGCGCGCGCGAGCGCAGGTTGCGCGCCTGCGCCGGCGAGCGCGTTTTGGCGGGACGGACAGTCGGCGGCGGGGCGTCGTCGCGTGCGCAGCGTTCACTTAGTGCTGTGCTGTGCGAGCTCGGCGAGTTATCGTACCCGTACCATTTCAACTTTACGCGCTCGAGTGTGCGCCCGCGACGACCCACCCGATCTCTAGACGTTTCCAAAATATTTGCCATGTTAAGGAGTTGAATTTCAATAAGTGCTCGAGTGGAGGCCGACGACATGACATCGTAAGGACAACCAGATCTACTCACAGGTAAAATATGCTATTATTTTTATTAAAATTTCATACAATGAAATTTGATACAATAAATAAACTTGTTTAATTTGTCGCACGGTGTGCAATTTTAGGAGGCATGGTAGGTACTACATTTTCCTTATAAATTTCATAGGCAAAAAATATCTCCGAGCGCGTTATTTCATATGCATGTCACGTTTTGTGTAAGTACTTGGTTTATAAGCTCATTGTTTCAAGTCCTCGGCGACTCGATTTGCTGGACGTGAAACTAATAAGTAAACTGACTGGTTTCATGACCTCAGGTCTTCGGATGTCGTCCTTTCGAATACTAAAACCCCGCAATTTACCGGCTTCGTGGTAAACACGTTCGGAATTTTATCATTACGTACTTATTGTTACTTTTAACATGAAATGTGGAATATATGTAAATTTAACCTAGTTAATTAAACTAAAATATTTTTAATTGTTTTTTTTAACATATTTCATTAAACTAACGAATTTTAAGATTTTTAATGGTAATTGTGTCTTTCATAAATGAACATAGTTTCAAGGCACTACATGAAATCATCTACCAATAACAATATACTTACATACAGATGTCAAGATGTACTTACATTTAGATGTCAAGGATAACACTTAATAATTTGTATTACCTAGGTTTTTAGTATGGGTTTATAAACTTGGTTTGGCAGTACAGTAATACTGACCAATTATTACTAACACAGCTACCTACTTATCTTCAATTCAAATACACCGTAAGTCGCCCGTTGCTAATTGTCAGTATCAACAAACGTTCATAGAATCTAAAATCCTTGACTGGAATACGCAGTAAAAACTTTAAATAATAAATTTTCACAATTGTGCTAATGAAAGTAAACGAAAAGATAGCATACAGAAAAACAGATATAATGTCCATATTATATATTTAAAAATTGAAATACTAATTTAACGCCTTTTCGCGAATCTCCCATTTGTTCTTCTATTTTATTTCCAACGTCAAGATGTCAGTGCAAGTAAATCGATAACTATCACTTAAATGACGAAAAAAACGTGAAAATTTAAATTTAGTAGATGTAACATATTTCGAATTTTTAAGGCGGGTGGGTTTTAAACCATAATAATTTATTACAAAAAAAATTGAATTGTATTTTCTGGCCGTGTAGACTACGTATTGATTATATTTTCTCTAATAAAATATAGTAGAATGCAAATTATTGCAGTAAAACAACTGTTATTAGGAATGCCGTATATATGATTTTAGTTTATAATCAAATAGTTACAATCAAATAGATATAGTTTTAGTTTAAAATCATATAAAGTTTTATCTAAAAAAAAATCATAGGGTCTAAAGCATGTGATATAAATTAAGTAAATATAGGTACCTTGCTTTTGTTTTTCTTATTTTTCAGACATTACATTCGCAATATTTTTTAAGATTCTCAAAAACTTATATTAGTTAGCATATTCAATATCATAACTACCTATATCAATATTTTATTTCTGTAACATGTAAAAAAAATCATCAAAAGTATTAATTATTATCAATAATATTAAAAATTTTATGTTTCTTATTAGTTAAAAAAACAGCAAAACGTGAGTATATACCAAAAATGTATTCGATTTTATGTTTATTCACGCTTACCTTTATCTGGGGGTATGCATTTTAACGTGTTTTCTACTATCGATAACGCTTATCTCGGAGTTGACTAAGTTTGTACAAGTAATTATTTTTTATTTTATTATTCACACAGCATTTTATTATTTTATTATTTATACACACAGCATTCCTGTATAAAAATATACTGCATGCATATTTTTTTAAATATTGGATACATTGCGGTAATATTATGTTTGCTAATATTCTATAATTTTTACTTTTTTTACTATGACAGCATTCTATATAGTTTTTATATTCCTCCCGCTTTGCAGCCTTTACGCTGCAGAAAAATATTAACTACCGTTCATTCAAAAAATTAGTTCAGTAGGATATCCTACCTTCTCTATCCATTACTATGCAAATTATTAGTAAACTGGCTAATGCGGTTCATCCATCACCGTATCGCAGTATAGCTTTATAATTTCACTAGATAAATTTAATAAATACATTTTAGAATGGATTTTTTTTTAATTATTTAAAAGAAGTGTTCAGGCGCAAACGGAGCGTGTTAATACACGGTCCGTTTGCGCCTGAACACGTTTTGGTCGGGCAGTTGGTCGCATAAGGAGACGGGCTGATGCCTTCAAAAGTGAGGAATCTTTCCCGAGTGTTCACTTCACGATCACTTGCTACGGTCCGAGATTACGTTTCCGGTTACCCACGAAAAGCACTGACCGCGGCCCGGGTAACTAGCTATTGGCCTAACGTTGGTAGTTATGCGATTTATACCAATATAATGTGTACGATTTTTCTGTAAATCTACGTATGTACATCAGTCAGAATGTTTTTAGTGGATGAACCAGCCGATCTCCTATCTTTACTAGATTTCATTGTAAAGCTAAATATGTGAGTAGTTACTTTTTTACCAAAACGGTAGGACAATTATTACTTCCAAATGTGAATTTAAACCCTCTTAATACCCATTTTAGCTATCTTCTATCTTTTGGACCTCAGTTTATAATGCATAAATACAATTGGTTCTAATCTGCCAGCGTTTTTAATTGTTTACTATTACACACTATACTCAGTAGAAGCCTACAGGTATACGATGCTCAACCCGAGGCAAAGAAATTAGGGGTAAATCATAAAAATGTGAGACTAATAGCAATCAGCAATGTAACTCTTTCTAGCATGTTTAATAAATAAATAAATTATATTGGTATTTATCAAAATGATTTGATATAATTTATCATACCTGTAGTAAATCTCTCAAATGTACTTTCATCTCCTTAGGTAAATACAATTTAAGTAAATAATATTTTTTATATGATTGTAGAAAAAACTTATCAAGAATAGTTTTGTTTCTTAAAATATATATATTTAAAAACTTATTTTTTTTATTACATTTTTTCTTAGAAATCCAAATAAAATATAATAAATAATAAATCCTTCAATTCAAATATCATACCAACATCAACCCTCATTGAAATATGAGGTCATCTCTTTGTTAACATTTTATAAAATCACCAAATAAATGCGTCGCTTATTCATTTTTGCTTCTGATTTATAATTTTGTTTCCACTTATTCTCAAACATCTTTTTGAAACATCAGCACTTTTCACTTTACTGTATCTACGAAGATCGTAAAATAAGAAGTTCCTTTATCTTATACGATAAAATAGTAATCGTACTTTTGCAAACCAAACTAAGTCACTGCTCGGTGCGTCACAGCTAGTAATTTATTCGTTTGCGGGGGAGATGACCCGCTGTCTGACTCCCTCTTTTGTGGAGACTTTTGCCTTGCTCGCAACCGTGAAAGTTATCTTTGAATACATTTTTTTTTTAACGTTTTAAGTTAAAAGCATATCGATAAGTAAATATCTAAGAATACTGACAAAATGTAATATTTGACACAAAAAACACTGATTTATTTATTTAGGTTCACAATAAATTGCAACATTCAAAATACAGTTAGGTTGCAGGATGGTCCTATCCTGTTCAGTTTGAAATCACGGACTAATGGAGTTCTAACGCAACGGTTTAATATTAATTGTCCAAGCTAAATAGAAAATGTCTTTGATTTAGGATTAGGTTAGGTTTGGTCCTCCAAATAAACTAAATGTGAAAATAGTTTGAACTGGATATTTTGAATCCGCCGAAAAATAAATGTGAATTCCACTTCGCCCTCTCGACCAAGAAAAAATAAAAAACAATTTCTTAAAAACTTGTATCCTTCAATAATGTGAAACGGCGTGATTTGGTAAACATTAGAAATAAAGCCATATGTCAGAGTTTGGTAAGTATTTATATGCCAATGTTAGAACAGTTTACAGTTCCCAAATAAATTCTACTAAACAGGGGATCTCGCAAACAGCAATCAACTTTTGTGATTTAATTCATATTCCAGGAAGGTTCAATGTTTCATGACTGTTCTTCGATTTTTTCAGAAAAGGTCTACAAGAGGTAGAAATTAATGTTCTACCTATCACTCGACGAATTCATTATTATTGTGATAAGATAATGGAAAGCCGCCCAAGCTATATTTCAAATGGTAAGCTTTTTTCTGCTTTTAAACTCTTTAATCCGTAATATATTTTTTTGACCCTTTCTGCGTATAATGTAAGTGTTTTTAATACTAATTAAATTTATTTAATTTTATGTAACCCATTGCAATACTCAAATCTAAAATAACGAACATGTTTGATTTAATGGCTTCATTTATAGTGCACTTAACATAGTAATAAAATTAGTAAGAAATAAATGTATCTGATAATTAATATTGTTATTTAGCATATAATTAAAATATATTCAGTTATTCTCAACAACATTAATCAAATTAATTTTTCAAGTGTAACCATTTTAAATATTTTCAATTTCTCATTCTTCTGCATTTTACGAAGTTCCAAAACCTATACAATACAACCTATCAACTACATAAATTAATTCGCTGCTTCTAGTTTTATTATTTTTTGTGAAAATAATTAAGGATAATGAGACTGAATATGTTTTATAATTCAATATTAACTATTTGCAAAAAGCTTTCCAATAAAAATCAATACAAAAAGTGTTAGAATAACTAGTTTAATTAAAAAAAACTTCTACAGTTGCCATGGAAACACCGCTGTTAAACTTAAATTTATGTAATTTATTTATCGTTTCACTTAGTTGTTTAGGATCGAGTTAAACCTGTTGCTTTTATATTAATTTACATTCAACAGGATCATAAGTTTCTCTTGAAATTAGCGAAACCGGTCAAGCGTGTAAATATGTTGGTACTTTGCTGTCTACTAGTTTGCAATAGTTTTGAAGCGTGGGAGGTGTGCCGACTGAACAAATGTATTCTTGAATACTTCCATTTAGTACAAGAAGATCCGAAGTCCATATAAAGGATAAACATTTTTTTTCAACAACAAATCTATTTAATTTTATTGCGTGATCACTATCGACTGTTTATTTTACACTTGACTACCTATCGCTTTACTCCGCCCTGCAAAACGCAATTCCGCATCGCAAACGCTCAACCGGCAAGAATCCGGTCATTTTTCCATAGAAACGCTGTAAAGCTGTGATTCTCTTGTCCTTAGGTATAGGAATCTCTTCCATTGGATGAGATGGAACTATTTAAAAGCACATGCAAGACAGAGAAAATCACAGGGTTAGTCTAGCTGACCAGTTAAATTGTTTCGACCTGCTCGTGTCAATTTGTTTTTTCTCGCGACCGACGCGTCCTCAACAAACAATACACATTCTCTTGGCAGCCGGATCAACCTTAGTGCAATGAGGCTTACAAATATATATGCGACCGCGGCTTATAATGGAATACCTTCTCGTTATCCTGTTGTTCCTGCGATCGCCTTCCCTTTCCCTTCCGCCTGCATAGTACGGGGTCTTCTCAACCCTTGCAAGTTGTTGTTAGTTGTAACGGGAGACGAGGGCTTATCTACGTATTCCTGTGACCTTGCTTGCTTGTACATAAAAAAAAGCGTTCAAACTAAAATCATCAACTTCAATAGCATGATATATTTATTTGATAAAAATAATGTCAATAGATTTATATTAAATATCCAGACTAATTAATGCTATCTGTTACAAGATATTGAATTACATGTAATATGTTAAACGACTTCGATTAATTAAGTATTTGAGCGTTACCTATATAATTTTTAGAAGATGTTAACCACCCTTTCCTTTTTTTTTATTCTATGTGCAACAAGCTTATTCTTTTTTTTTAATAATATTATTCTCTTATTTCAAAAATAGTTTTCAATATAATATACAACATAACGTCATAAATAAAGATTAAATAACTGAAAAATAAAACTATGTTCTTAGATATACAATATAAAATATAATATATAGATATAAAAAACAATAAAATAAAAATGTATAAAAAATATACTTTTTATCTAAATTATAATTTATAATAATATTTTTTTAATAGTATACTAAATATATTGTATAAATTATTCAAATTACCCTAATTATTACGATAGAATGTGTAAAATATAAATATTTATAGATATATAAAAATATATGTTTGTGAATAAACTTATTTATTAATGTGCTTTAATGTAATGTAATTATTATCATTATTTTTTTTACTTAATTGGTTTACTAACATGGGTACACCCTATTGGTTAGTGCAACTTAACTATAGTATACGAGTTTGTAGATACCCAATACGCGTGACTAAAATTTAAGGATTACTTTATTTTCCCTAATAAAGATAAATTAAAATTAAAAAAAATTAAAAAAAACTTTGGATTGCTGTCAGTGCTCACAATTTACGACAATGTGTAATTAATTCTGTTGTAATTTGTATAAAATGTTTTAATTGTAGTAGAATTAGTTTATATGGAATATTCCTTCCATTTTGAATTGTCATCATTCTATTTAGCTATACACCTACGGCGAAGGCACCAACCTTCGTAGGGTTATGTACGCGAAGCATCACTCAAATAAATAAAAAAAATAAAAGATAAGGTGGAATGCATATCGCAAAATGTCACCTGCTGGAAGTGAAGAGCAATTTACATTTGACAAGAACGGTACTCAACGAGGCCTCAGCCCCCGGTCCAGTCCCGAGATGCCCTTTGAGAAGGGCATCTCCGCCGGCCTTCGCCGCTCATCTTCATTCATTAATGTCTCGTCTGCGGCGCGGCGCGGCGCGTTGTCTTAAGAAATGCAAAGTTATGCGCTTCATTCTGCATTTGGACATGGCACGAGGCTGCTGAGCGGATCCTCGTTTTTACTTCCTCGTGACGTGTTTTGCCGCTCAGCAATAATTTATTGTGTAATCATTTTATAGAATATAGAGTAAGAAATTTATTTTATCGTTTCTCAAATAATTCCTTACAATTAAGGAAATAAAAATAACACCTAAAGCTGCACTTTTCCAGGTGGAGTAAATTCTCGCTTCGAATTGGCTGTTTTACTTTCCAGTGAAATGAACTTGATTCCTTTTAAGCATTGTCAGGGGTACCTCCATTCTTTTTTTTTTTATTTAATTTGCTATCCATAGTAGGTCCCGAGACTACGTTTAAATTCTACTTCTGCGCCCACCCCTCACCCTCCCACTTCCGACTCCTCAAACTTTAAAATCATAATAAACAATAATTATAACCCGCTTAACCCGTTGAGAGATCGTGGTAGTCTAGTGGTTAAGGCGTTGGACTACTAGCCCAAAAATCTCGGATTCGAATCTGCAGATAGTCATACCATTTTCAGAAAATTACCCGCATGTACCGCCGGACTATCTTTGATTTTTTAAGTACTCCGCCTATATTATTTTCGCCGTTACAAAATCAATTGCATATTCTTTCTAATTGAAGTGCCAGAAACATAAATAAAATTTAAACGATTTTAAAATCGTGTATTATCCTAATTTGTAATGTTTCAATATTAATCGAATACTAGTTTATCAATAATTTGAATATACAAGTGATTATTATGAATTTACATTTATTTATACCACATATATTAAATTATATTGCATATTTTCTGCCCCTTCCTTTTTATAACCCCCTGTTCTACCCACTGATTCGGCACTGTACGTTTGGGTGACAGCAGAAGATTCAGTGCCAAATCGCCACTAAAGAAGGCAGCATCTCGCGCCGAAACCTCTAGTAAGCCTCCTCTATTTTTTTGTTAAACCTACTGTCCTAATGTTCAAATATAAGTGATCAAAATATAATCTTTTAAATAATTCAGTAATACTAATACAAAAAAATATATTATTATTTACTATTTAATAAATGATGATAGATAACTAACTACTTACTTACTTGTATGTACAAATATTTAAATCATCTAACCGGTATCTTAGTTGTACGGGTATGAAAAATAAATCTCAGAAAAAAACTTAAATAGTCTCGCCACTCGAAAAACAAGTTTTTTACCTAGTTAGAGTGGTCATGTAATCAAAAAATTAGGAAAGAATGACTGAAATTTGAATTGATGTCCATAATAATTTTGGTCCGATTTAATTTTTAGAAATATTTAGGTACATTGGCCGTAATGTGGGAGGGAAAATTGTGCCGTTTATCGTTCTCGGGCTGTGTTTTAAATACTTAAGATTGCAGTAAAAATATCAAAAGATAGCATCGAGGATTTTTATTTTAAAATGATATTTTTCTAATTAACGAAAGGATTTTAAAAAAATAATAGTTTCCGAAATGACATTATGCCAACTTTGTCCGAGCATACTCGTACTTTATCAAATATATAAAATCAGTGTGTTATGATTGAGTTTGGCAACCTGGGGATTATGTGTCTTTAAAAGATGATTGATTCAGCAGCTCCATTATATTAAGCCTCTAAAGTCCATTCAATGTAACCTTATCGTTTAATAACTTTATCAATGCAATACGTAGGTACATAAGTCGTGACCAAAATTCAAGAATTTAGTAGTGTTCGTCTTCATTTTTGAAATGCTTTAATACATTCACTATAATTAAGTAATTTAGCACTATAATTATAATTAGGTAATCTCTCTCATTTTTTTGTAGATACCAGTTTCGAATTAATATATATTTATTTAAATATCATAATAGCCATGATACTCGCGTTTTTTTATTTAGTTATACTATGAAACGAAAACAACCATCAGGTACCATTAGGTTCCCTAGATCAATAATATGACTAAAGTTTTATTTTTCTATCGAACTAAACTTTAAACAATATGCAAATATTAAAATAAAACTGAATTCATAATTTTAGAGCGAATAATGGAGAGTTGTATTGATAAAATTACTTAATTCTTTGCTGGAATTGTATAGAATTACAACAAATACATTTTTATCCCAAACTTGTTGCTCACAACAACGCAAAATTATATTCAAGCCTAAATTAAGTTAATTTTTGGTAAAAAATATACAAATATAGTTATATTTGTATATAAAAATTAATATGTGTCTGAATGAATATGAATATTTATTTTTTAAATGTCCGTATTACTTTGAGGATGGTTTTTAGGCAAAGAGAAAAGTTGTCCGGAAAATTCGGGAAAAACTGAAAGTCTAAAGTTCGGGTGAAGACGATGCACCAGTTGTCACGTTGACTTTTGGTCAACTGTCACGATGATATTCTTTTTACATAAATGGGCGTGCGTGCGAAACATTGTTAAATGTTTCCGCCAGTATGGGTGATATTATTATTCAGTTAATTACAACTTTAATAATCAACTTTACAAAAATTACGCGTGTTCTGTAACCACACTTATAAACGGGATAATGTTACCAGTGTAGCTGTACGCGAGAGTTAACATTCTTGTCATACCGAAACAGACTCTAAATCGAAAACTGGACTCAATGTTCCTCAACCAGGGGAATTCTCGGTATTAATGTATGCATCATACCTAAACATGCATCGAACGATGTTCAATTGAAAACCGAATAAGCGCTTAGTGCGGAGGACTTTTTAAAAAACTATTTTAAGATCTGTAGCGATCGATAGGCGCGAGACAGTGCGCGTGTAATGATATGATAATCATTTATTTATTCATTAATTCATTGTTTGCGTAACTTCACAGCTTTACATACGAAAATAAAAGATTAACAATGATGTATCTATAGCATTGTGCTGACGTTAATAGTATATTATATTTATATTTTAAGTTAGGCTAGGTAATTTAACGTGTTCCCTGAATGTGGATGCTGCTTTAATTTGTATTAATGTTTATTTCCGAGGTATAAAAGAGATTTTCGACCTAATTAAAAGTACTTTCCGAGAAGCTTTATTTTTAAACTATTGAAGTATGAGGAGGAATAAACTGTACACATCTGCTCATCCTTCCCTTCTCCTCCTCTGATAATCCCCTCTTGCTTTTTGAGATTTTCAACTTTAATTTTCTAAATCTTAATGTCACTTACATGTTTAATTTCAAATATTAAACATTAAATCAACCCTGTGTTTGTTTTTATTGTACTCTTTATGTTTGTAATGCTGATAATTTACCTATAAATAAATACAAAAATTAAGGTAATCAATGTAACAATAACATACATCGGTGCTAAAAAAAAATCGTCTTAGAAAAAATAGCTTTATAAGTTTATTTCAGAATAAATATGTTTAGTATATGAGAAATAGTGTGAAGATCATGTTCGAACTTGTTTAATATTTTTACGAATGCCATAATGAATTGATAATGAGCATTCTACTTGTGCAGTTGAACCGTTTTAATCTATCCTTACCCTAAACATTGAGATCTACATATTATTAAGATTATTTGAAATCCCAGTTATAGAATTGCCTAATTCAATAAAACTAATAACAATAAAATGGTGTTGTTATTAACACATTTAATGACTTTGTTTTTTTTTTTTAGATAATCTGTACTTCCTCCGACGCGCGCGACTCCAAAAGCCTTCCACGTTCACGTTCTTGTATAAAAAGGCGCTGCTATTATCTTTGGTTATCTAGCTGTATGAGTTATATATATCGAACGTCATAAAGCTAGGTTACCGGAGTTAAGATCAGGCCAAGTCATCGAACCAGGACAACTTTCACCTTCACCCGAACCGGCCGAGAAGAAAGCAAGAAATTACTTTCCATCGCAAACAGAAATACACGTTCAACTAGCAATTAATAATATTGTAATCTAAGACATTGTGTTGAGAATCCCGTTATGGAAAATATTTTATTTTACTGTACAACATTTACGTTTTTTTTTTTGCATTTGTTACATTTTATAAGATCTAACGCAGAGTACTTACGTTTTCTCAAATTGTAACTATTAATTATTATAGATTTTTACTTTATTTTTAATGTTTACTTTATATGAAAAATCATGTTATGTTATGTCATGTCATGTTTTATGCATAAGTATGTTGTTCAATGTTAGTATAAGGTAGCAACAATCAGAAAAAATATATAGCTCAAAAGCGTTTTTGGTTTATTTGTACATATTTGGTTATTTATTGTATATTTATTTGCGTCTTTGCGAGTTTTATATTTATCATGTTTAAAAAAACGTACTACAACCGTGTGTGGTGTGAAGTATCAGGGAAGTCTTCGTATCTTAGCAGGGATCTTGTTAAATAAAATTAAATGGGTCGGCTTTTAACAGAGTCCCTTTCGAAAGGGTTAAATTTTAAATTCTTTGCGCTTTTATCTAGTCCGTATTTATTTCAAATTTAATTAATGAACCTTCGCGGCATCATGGTTCAAATAAAAAATAAACTTTCCCAAACATATGACAGCATGCATCCAAAATGCATCAAAAATTTTTACTTTCTCCGATCCGTCACATTTTCTACTTCACCCAGTTGCGACTTCAGTTTATGGAAACATTTTTTGCAAACAGTTTATGGAAACAGTTTATGAACATTTTTTGCTCACTATGACATATTTTTTAGAATATTATATACTTAGGTAATTAAATCTCTATTTTTTTAGATATTCTTGTGGTTATTTATTATATTAAGTCATTTATTTAGTAATACATTATATCAACGATACTCAACCGTTTTTGTCTTCGGGCCACATACATATATTTGTAAAGCTACGCGGGCCGAAACACTATACTGGTATGATGAAAAAATATGTACGGTAAAGTCAAAATTAATCTCAAGATATACCAAATATAGAATGCCAGATTTTGTAAATCTTGTCCCTGATAATAAATGTTTTTAGGGCCCCACAAAAAAGCAGGTTGAGTATGGTTGCATTATATCAACCGTGCAAGTGACGATATGCTATTAAACATTATCTGTGGGTACACTTTATTTGTTTGTGTAAAAGAACATTTATATATGCAATAAAAAAACCTCCAAACATTTTTCAATGCTTTACCTAATGTGCTTATTTTTTTATTCTAAATGTGTATGTATTAAAAACTATTTTTAAACTTTAGGGAAAACTGAACATTGTTATGCTGCCGATACCTTGTTTTGTATAATAAAAACATTGAATTTCAAAATAATGCTAGTCATGTGGTGTATAAAGCGTTATAATATCTATTACACACTATTGCCTATGTATCCATTTAGAAAGATTTTACGTAGCTATATAATAATATATTTCCCTGTTTTTACACAGTTTACCTATATTACATTTTATTTTAAATACCTGTTAATACATAAGGAAAACGAGAAATTTATTATTATTTTATTTACAGATGCCAATCCAAATAATTTTTCCATTTCAGGATTTTTCGAGTGTGCCATAATAAAATTCTAAAGGTAATAAATAAATTTGTATTAAATTACTGAAAATTATCTATATGAATTTATACGTATAAAGTAAATAATAAAATGATTTGCTGCATTATCAATTATCAATATCTTTTTGTTGATTAGAAGGAATTTTAACTATCCTAAAAGTTTTTATTTCTGTAATATACAGAATTAAAGCTATTTTAATAAAAACTACTAGTACCACATACACACTTTTTCACTTACTTAATTTTTTTTAGTATTTTTTCCTAATTATACTTATGGCCATTCTGTGATTCAGTATCTATAAAGGTACGGGGAAAATATCTTCTTAACCGACCTCAAAACAATCCTCAAAACAAAAGAAAAAATATTTAAAATTAAGTTTTGCGTTCAAATTTTCTTTATATCGAAATGATCAATATACACATTGGATGTATATTGATCAATTATGCTGGTCGGATATTATAGATAGATATAACATTAAAGTCGACAAATTTTTAGTATTAACAAATACAACATTAACAGTTCGATAGAAAGATCAAATGTTTTATTCGAATTTCAAAAAATTGACAGCATGGCTTGAGGACGTGTTATTTATTATTGGGCAGTTAAAATTTTAACAAACCCATTTATGTGCGCAAATAAAACATGCAAAGAATGTTTACTACCACATTATAATTATTATAAATTTAAATATATCAGTTTACAATTAAATTTACAAAAATTACTTACATATAAAATTTACACAAAAAAATGATGAAGAATTAAGAGAATGTCAATATTTTTTTATTTTAATATTCTCAGACCAAAAACTAACATATTGTCGCCTCTATGGATATCTAAAACGCACATCGAATAGACGAAGTGCCACAGGCACAAGTGGAGAAAGGAAATAAAGCAACCCATCACAAGTTGGTACTACAGGCCCGAGTAGTCTTGGTGGGAGTCAGGTCTTCCCTAAACGGTTTGGCGCCCTGGTCGAATAAATTTGGACGCCACCCGCCCACCTCCTCCTCTTATTGGTTTCTTAATAGCTTATAAAAAAGCCATTTATAGGATTTTTTATTTGATCTCGATAGCCCTGAGGTCCGGAGGAAACCTGGGACGGGGTAAGCTGTCGCTATCAAAAAGCTTTCAGCCGAACCCATCACTAACTGGGCCTACAATGGACCAAAGGGTAAGTTTGCGGTGCCCTACAACGCTCCTCGCCACGCTTGCAGCACTTCCGGTCCGCCTCGACATCAAACTACTTCAATCACCCTCCATGAGAACATCCGAAAATGGCTCGACTTCGTACCCTAGAAGATATCCCCATTCATAACTGGCTCCCGCAAATAATCGCGGGCCACCAGCAGAGCAGCCCCAACGGCTGCTCCACCAGATTACCCTATACAAAGGGCTAGTCCCTGCAAACAGAGAGAAATACCAGCTCCATGTAATTGGGATGGTCAGCTATAAAACAAAAGAAACAAGGTCAGGTTAGTAGAATGAACTCGAAATACACGAATACCTGTGCTTGGGCCTTCTTTTCAAGTGCATTAAAAGGTGGGGGGGGGGAAGGGGGAAGCATTGAATGGTGAAATTAAAGTAAATAACTATATAAACATTATATTCCATATTACAATTTTATTTATTTATTTTATTTTACAATTTTACATTAAAAAAAAAGTTTTCGAAATATTGGGGGCCGCCCTACCCATGCGCCGGTCCTGGGTGGGAGGTGCCTTTAAGAACGCCTATAAGATGTTAGGTTCTGGTTAAATAATTAACTACTTACTACTAAACAATATAGTATAGAAGCAGTTGATATTATATGATAGCTACTAGGAGTGAGTCGTTGTCATTCTCGTTTATTCTTTTGCCTGGTCAATGGCGATCGACACCCAGCAGCCAAATCCAGACAAGCTCTTAAATATTGATAATAATATATACGGTGTAACTAAACCGTGTTATAATTTAACATTTTAATATACCTAAAATCATAATTCTATAACATAAGGTATTTATTTAATGCATCACTATTCACTTACTGATTTCAGATTACTGAACACAACTGTTTACTGAAATCTGTTTGGCCCCACTCAACTAAGCTAAATGTGGTTGTGCTAGTCAGGGAAAATGGTGATACTGAAGCGTTAAAAATGACCGTGTGCGGATTCGAACCCGCGACCTATGGATCAATAGTCAAACGTCTTTAACTACTAGACTACCACGATCTTAGTAGTATTTATAAAATGAAATAATTATATGATTTTAATATATTATTAGTATAAAAGATTTTTACATTTAGTTGGAAGTATGAAGGCCCAAAAATAAGATCCTGCATTTTTATCGTAGAAATTGGTATATACAACTCTTCATGTACTTGCAGGGGCTATTAAAAACATGTCTTTTATATGTTTTATTATTAAAAGTGATAATATGAACTTAATTAATGTATTGGAATAACATGCCTAATACCTATGCCTATGCCATGCCTATGTGTTCAAGATACTATCTATTCATAAGTAGTTCATCCAATTTTATATTATTGAAGAGATAATAACAATAACTTTGAATTGTTGTCATTATGGCGGCGCTACATATTCGGACTGTGGCTGGCAGCATCGTTTTGCCCGGCGCGGTGACGTTCGATCGCCACCGGGCGCATCGGATTGGCCGACATCTGCGCAAGCGCGCATTGCAGTGGCGCACGGGCGATTCGTCAGCGGCGCAGCAGTCAGTCGGACCCGACAGGCTTGCAAGCCGCCGCGCGCATTCGCACCGGCGACATCAATAATTGTACCCGACTATTTATATATTTTACACTGTTATTTCTATTTTTCCGTTGATTCTAAAAACGTTATTAGTTGTAAGTTGTATTTGTATGTTTACAAATATTGAAATGTTTCCATATTGGGACACATGTAAATATATTTAATGTTGCGGAGGAATAAACTGATCCAGAACATCGGAGACGTCTTCATCATTTCACCTCCATCAGCTATGGACCTTCTACCCCCCGGCATATCATAAATATCTAATTGTACCTTTTGTAACCATAAGTACTAACTTATGTAATTTTCGCACGCATTGTCATTATTTTTTTTTTTTTGTTAAAAAAAACAAGTCCAATACAATTGTTACAAGGTTTATTTTGGAGTTCCAAGCGCCACAAGCACCGAAATAGCCACCCATAGGACCTAAGGGTAAATTAAACTTAGGTAGGTACTGAATATCAAAAGATGTTTAGAACAACATCATAACGATATGTATACTACTTTTTTTTTTATAATTCTATGTTACAAATATTATTACTTTTTATGTATATTTAATATTTTTTATAATGCGCGTCTCCGAAGTTTAAAACTACGTAGAAAACTGAAATAGGTAATAAACCCCTTTCAGCATGTTTTTTTATTTGTAGTAAAAAGTCCTTTTTTAAAAAAAAACAAATTTGTTCTGGCACTTTTTGTTTTGTTATTTTTCTTAAAAATGTGATTATGGCTCAATATGTAAACAACAAACAATGCACAGTGTGCATAATTATAGAAATAATATGATGGCTCATATTTGAAACTTTAGACAACAATGAAAGGTTAAATTTTTAACATGTAAAAATAGTTGGTCTTTATTAAGGCAGAGTAAATAAGTGACTTTATTGGCTTTAGTAATTAGTTGAAAAATCTACCCGTATAATTCAATATTTTGCAAAATGAAAAAAAAGAAGAAAAATATGTACTAATAATCTGCTCTTTTCTTTAAAAAAGGAATCAGATTGTATTGCTGTAAACTATAACCATATAAAAATTGAAAACCTTATAATTAAATCAAATTGTTTAAAAATTGGGTTTTAATAAGAACAATTGTAAAAAGTTAATTCAAAATAAGAAAATTGTTACTGCTGTTCATTTTAAATGTGGCGGTATTGCATCATGTTTCATATATAAGGGGCCCAGCGAAAAAATAATTTATATCAACCTTTATCGCATGATGTATTTGATTGTATTTGTACTTCCTAAATGAGTTATTAACGAGAATTTGGGAAAATCCTCATGGCAGCTCTCATAATATTATGTCCAATACTTTTTAATTTAGACTATTGTACCTGCGAATTACTATCAAAAAACCAAAATTACTATTAAGTAGAGTATACATACGTAATTTGTAGAAAAAATGGGATCAGTCTAAAAATTCTAAGTCATAGTAACTATTACACCTTTATGATATGTACTCTATTGCTCTTGTAAATATTTTGTATACCTACTGTAACTGTATTCTCAGGTTACTGTAGGTAATTTCATAAATAGATATAATACATAAATAATAATTTAAAATTTAAGAAAAAAGCCCGTTAGTAAAGTTAATACAAATTATAAAGCGTAAAATAACTAAAATCATCATTGATTAATTAATATTATTCAGTTGGTTGAAACCCATAAATTGATAAGAAATAATAATACCGATAAATTATTTCCAGTGTGAAAATAATTACCCGGTTTCCTATAAATTTCGGCGGTTGCGGGAAAATATTATTATCCGGCAACACTAAACGCGTTTTATTTGCTGTCAAATGTCATTCAAAATATAACCTCTAACTAAACCCTTTTCTAAACATTTGTGTTCATTATTTGGCTTAATATGACTTCTGATTGTAATAGTGACAATGAGCTATTAGGGAATGTCGTGGACGAGAAAACAAGAAAGATAAAGACATCATTGAGTGAAAGTGATCCGCAGGCAAAAAAAAAACGTGGTATAATTTATTTATCCACAATACCACCGTTTATGAATGTAGCTAAAATAAGAGAAACATTTGGACAATATGGTGTAGTGGGAAGAGTATATCTACAGTTACCAAAACGTAAGTTTCGTACCTTAGGACACTAACATAACCTAACCTTGCATCGATAACAACACAATGTACATATTTTCGGCCCCGTATAAAATTATTATTTTACCCCCAAGGCACATTTTATGTTGAATTTGTTAAAAATTTGGATCCAATTAAAGTTGTAATTGCACATATTATAGGGTATTGCGATTTTCACAGAAAAGTCAAATGCTAAATTTAAATGTGTACTAAGGTCACCGGAATGTGCTAAAATATATTCTGCCCATACTTCGTTCGGGTCTTTTTCTATTGTAATTTGACTTTAATTAGCTGCCTACTTATTTCTTACGAAGTGAATGCTCTATTATGGTATTCGTCATCTTGCATGAACGCATTCTTAATGGTGTGAGGTAATTGTTTCTGTAGCGTGTAAAAAAATTGATATTTGTGATGCAGTGGAGATTGAAAGATGCATCATAAATTTTCTCATTTATTCAGCCATGCACCGTGGTTGAAATGAAGCTCCTCAGCTCATAGTTGTAATAGTGGCTTACTTTAGTGTATATTATTAAATCAATCTATACATTGAAGAAGTTACAAAACTTATTAAATAATTGCTCAATTTTCTGTAAATTTCAATGCTTGCAAGTTACGTGGGTATTCAAATTTCAGTTAATATTGCGTACCTACTTTACTTTTCTATATAATATTGCTCTAGAGCAGGGTTTCCCAAACTATTTTGGGCAAGAGACACCTTTTCCAAAATGAACTGATACCTCAGACCCCGTAGTCAAATTACTTTAAAAATCCTATCTCTAGTTTTTTCGTATTGATACAGCTTGATCATGATTTCGTTAGTGTTTAATCTCCTATATGCGTCAAATACAGAGCAAGTCAAAACTTGCCTGAAAGACTTGTACGCTCGAACCCATTACCTCCACGCTTATTGACTTGCAGAGTTTTTCATCTTGTACGAACTTGTGCACGCTTATCGACTTGTTGAGTTTTTTAAAAGTACAACAATGACACTTCCTACTAAAATATTAGTCATTCTTATAATAAGTTGGTATACGTAACACAACTTATACAGTATCTTGAAAGTTTCAAATAAGAACTTGTGTTAACTAATGGGGGTCGATTTTTAGACATCGTCGACCCCGAAAATCAGTTTTCGTTTATGTCGACCCCTGGGAAACCGATTTCGACCACAAGGGGTCGATATTGACCACTTTGGGAATCCCTGCTATAGAATATATTTATGCTAGATTCTTGGACCATCACACTGGATTCCTACTATGGATATTGAGTAAATTTTTTAAAATCACTTGTAGCCATCAAATGCAGGAATGTTACTGAAATGCGTCAACCAACATATCACATAACTTGTTTCTATTTTTTAAATTTAAAGACGTTAGCTGCCGTTGACACCGCAGAATTGGCGGGAAAGAAATAATATTGCCAACCCATCAATTTACTTGTAAAAAATCACTGTTGTAGATTGCTTTATTTAAATTCACTACGTTCTTTTGTGGAACTGTCAACCGAGTCGTTATTTAATCATTGGCAATAATCTAGAGCTAAGTATAAGCTCTACAAACCTCTCTGTTCGCCATACTCAACGGACGGGCCGCGAACCATAATGAAGAATAAACCATTACGTTCGCCACACCTGATAGCTGCTTCATTACCACCATCACCCCTGACTCTAGCATAAGCATATTTGGCAAAGTTGAGTGGGGCTCGAAATAATTGTATATGACCTAGGTCATAGCAATTCTTTTTTAAAAGAAAAATATCTACTTTGATGACTAGTAAGTTATTTAGGGAACCTGACAAGAAATTAAAAAAATCAGGTCTTTTATGTGTGTATTACATTTATTAATTTTTTAACATTTTATCGAAACAAAAATGAAATGGCTGTATATATAAAAAAAAAATCATGTTTTATATAAAAAATTATGTTATGTTATATAAAAATTAATCATGTTTTCAAATAAATTTAATTTAATCAAAGTTTCAACTAGCTGAACTTCTCAAATAGTTTCTAACTAACATTGCAAACCAACGAGCTAAGAATACATGCTGTTTTATTAACTCGCAGATACGCAGATAGTGTCTGCCTCACATAACAATACAATAGCAATGAAGCGTGTGCATGGGGCGAGATGCTTATATGTGAGTGAGGAAAAGTAACGGTAAATGATGCGAGAGAGGGAAGATGAAATAAATCTGAAGAGCAGACTTACATTGCTGCTTTATGTATTTCTTTGTTTTGTAGTTTGGCATGATATTATTCAGTGACAGGTCCTAGACTCACTTTTATAATTTTAAGCAAACTGAATTTAAGTGTGTTACATCTTACAATGTCATATTTTGCTTTTTTTTACAAAATATATCTGCTTGGGTTGAGCATTCAGGTTGTGGTAATATATTTTAATGAAATTAATCTCTTAATAAATAGCTCATATTTACCGTTTTTCTTTTCACCAGAAACTATATAATATTATATTAGACTAATAGGCATGGGTATTAAGTATAGAGGAAAATGTTTAAAAAATATATTAATATAGAATTTACTTACAGGCACTGAAAAACCAAAAAAGAAAAATATGGTAAATCTATATACGGAAGGATGGATTGAGTTCGAAAGTAAGAGAGTGGCAAAAAAGGTAGCCGAATTTTTAAACAACACTAAAATAGGAACAAGGAAAAAGTCTAGATACTACGATATGATATGGAATATAAAGTACATCCCAAGATTCAAATGGGTGCATCTGAGTGAAAGGCTCGCTTACGAGAGAGCAGTTCACAAACAGAGAATGAGGGCTGAAATTGCACAAGCCAAGAAGGAAGCATCTTATTTACAAAGTAACGTTGATATGAGTAGAAAATTAAAGAAAAAAACTATTTAATAAAATGAATAATTTACATAATAATATTGATGTTTTTATTTCTATAAATAAGGAGATATTGATTATTTGACAATTTCCTCGACACGCATTCGCTCATCGGGTGTTAACGGATCTGGGAAGATGTTGTTGATGTACTGCTTTCGTGGTATTTTCATTGTTAAAATACCATCGGAGAATTCCCTATGGACACGAACACCGTCCAGCGCCTTCCATTGCGCTTTCTCAAAGAAAAGCAATTCCTTCATAAACTGCTTCCGGTACCTAACTCCATCCCAATGGTAGCGATGGCGACAAACAACTGTACTGATTGAAAATAAAAATATCTGTTAAAAAAAGTTTTTTTACTGCGTTATGAATTTGTCAGACGATATTTTATATTAACATTAATTTATTCTCAATGAGTAATATTTGACCTTCTAAGTGTACTTCAATTTGCATTTTTATAAAGAATGACATTATCCTGTTTTAAAAACAAGTTAATACTCAAAGCTCCCTCCTCTCCCTCTCCCTCAAAATGTTAAAGCCCCATCTGGACACTGACAGTTTTAATAGTTGAATTTTTCAACATTTTACCAATAAAACAACCATTTCATTGAATAATAATTATTTTGTACAGCTCATTACTTTTCATTTATAATGAAATTATCTTCTAAAGATATATATTATACTTCAAAATATATTTATAATGAAATAAAAAAAATATGCAAAATCAAAATTCCATTTTTGTCTTTCATAAAAATACAATACATTGAAAATGGTGCACGATTGTATGAATCCTAATATACTGGTTTAATAATGATAGAAATTACTGCAGTTTTGTAGTATGATATAAAAAATAATAAATGTGACCAGGTTTGGAAAAAGTCTCATCTTACACTAGAGATATTTAAATTACAATGAACTAACCCAAAATGTGCAATGTAATAAGCAGTAAAACCAAGAGATGGGATATTAGTCTTTTTAATTTATAAAAATGTATGCACCTATCTATCTAATAGCATTCATTTTAATGTTGTGTATGTTAATATTTTTTGTGTTAAAACTATATTTTTAAATGCACCATTTATAGATATACTCGTACTACTTATAACAGTTAAAATTAATATTTTTTTTTTGATAAAGTTTGGAATCTCTGCTTGGTATGATGAATCAGTACCATACCATCTGCGTTATTATTAAAGTAATTAAAGTAGTAAAAAATCAAATTGAAATAGTACTAATTATGAGTATACTTTCTATACAAAAAGTATCACAAATTGAGTACCTACTAAACTATGTTAAAATTAATGCACTAAGTATGGCAGCTGTATTATATTTAATACTTACGGTTTATAATACGCCTGTGTATTTTGGGTGTATTTATCATTTATTTATATGAGTTATAAAGCACGGTGGTAAGCGCAGTGTATTTAGTGTCTTGACACAAAAATCACAAAACGCAATTCCAAAAATTGCCTGCAGAGGTAAGGAGGGTTCGCACTACGCACAAAATTTTACTCATATTTACAATGCTTTAAACAACCAAAATGGCATTACTCGTCACTGCTTCTTCTAGATCACCTTCCACACCACCGCTGTTGATTTAGTTGTCATGAGCCACCACTGTAAGTGGGTTGCATTCTCCTATTACTACACAAATATAATAGCAGGAGGGAGAAGAGAACTTTTGAAACAGAGGTAAACATTTAGATTGTTACTCGTGAGTTGGTTCCGAAGAGAATGAGCAATCATTTTTTAATGGAAGCCATAAAAAATACATAGTTATTTTTTTTACTACCTTCAATACATAATGGCTTTGATAGATCGATTTAGGCATAAGTTTGCATAAATTGAAAAATACGGCATTCTATGTAAAGGCAGGTACATAAGTTTCCCGATGGAATGTTTCAACATGAACATGTCACAAAATAAGGTGGTGGTGACATTTGTAAAACCGATTATAATTACAGTGATCTTTACGCATTTTTTAAACATGCTGCCGTTCCCCATTTGTACTGTGTAACTTTTAGCTTTTCAGTAACCTAAATACTTAAACTGAAGAAAAATAACATTTGAAAGTTCTACCTGGTAGTTTCTTTACCTATATCATGTATTTCCAAAGATTAAATAACTCATGGTTTGTATGCATTTAAGCAACGAACGCCGTGTTGATTTTTTGAAACTGATGATTTAATTTTTTTATATATTGCCTTCTCAATTTTAGATATTTTTTGTAATTTGGTAAACTTTGGTTATTTAATCTAAGTATGGGATTAGAGAGGTCAAATTCTTTATCGAGTATAAGATGTCATTCTGTAGATATTTTGAATATTTTATCGCTGTATCGCAGTACTATTTCATAGACATTTTTACCATTCTAGGCATTTTTCTTCAATGAAAGATCGTATTTTAATTTAAACGGATCCAACTATTTCATCCCTTTTGCACAAGTTGCCATTGCAGTTCATCATTAAACTATACAATTAGGTTTTAATAACAAAAAAGGTCTTTGATTTAATCTGTACTTACTACGGCAATGTTAAATGACTGAACGTAGGATGTATTGTAGTGTCAGATTTAGCCAATTCTGGGAAATCTGGATAGAGTGGTACTTTTTTCTCTTTTTTGTCATCTGTTAATGCTACTGACGAGGTTATTCTCCCCGCCATCATAAAACTAAAATTTAAATTGGTAATCAAAAAAACACCACCACAGGTGAACCACTTTGTTAATTTTATCGATAATGTATGACACTGTTACTATGGCAACATGTAATCAAAGAAATGTCTTGTTTCTAACCAGTATAAATTGTGGTTATTGATTATGTTGAAATTCAAAATATTTTTTTTAAAATATGTTTTTCATTATGGTAAAAATAAATTTCTTTTTTTTTGAGCTATCACTATGTAAGTATTAAAGAAGAAAGGTTTCAATAGGTTCACATATTTTACAGTAATAGCATATAGTTAATGTTAATAGCAGCACAAATTATGCCTTAATGCTCAAATCAAAGACCCATATCACATCAGCGGCAAATAAAATATATATTTTGTAACTAATTTGTAATAAGTCAGCAATATACGAAATACAGCACTACCATGTTTGAATGTGTTTGAAAAAGACAAAAATTAAAGAACCTTTTTTTATGATTTTTATTACAAAATTGATGGCTTGGGTATATTAATATTCAAAACCAATGTTGTGATTATATTCAAATAAATTCAGAAAAACTAAAATAATTTACTAATTACAGCAAACCCAAGTTATTATGAAAACCTGTATTAATATATTGCTGTCTTTACGTTATTTTTACAAATTTATTACTAATTTTATAAATAATTTAACTGAAGCCACTTAAAACTATAGATATTTCTTCGATTATATAAATGATTAAGCTTGAACTTATTGAGGAGTTAGCTCTATTCGTTGACTGCTCACACAGTCATTGAAAGATTTCACTGTTTCAGAGCATGCCAATGGTCGACTCGCATTTTCTTTGTAACATTTTATAACCTGAAATTTTAAAGAAATATATTATACATAAATGCAAATTTTAAGTATGCAGATAAAATATATACTAATAAAATAAAATATATACAATGCAACCTTGTAAAAGAAACTTTGATTAACTTCATCCAAGGTACTACACAAGCCTCAGTACAAAAAAAACAGAGATATCTGGCCAAGACTCTTTAGATGACATCCCGAAACTCTTCTTAGCCCTCGTGATAAAACAACATTCATGATGAAATCTATCATCGTCAAAAAGTGGCAGCCACTAAGCTACAAGTCCAATGCATTACCTCCTCGACTGAGCGAGGACGTGGAACGCTGCAAAATCAGAATCCGCTGTGGTAGGCATATAAATAAGCCTCTACTATGAGTAAATAATCTAAGGTAATCTATCTCTTTTTCATAGATGTTCACATAGACAATTCCTTAAGAGTACCAATAGGCTCTCATGAGTTGTTCGTCAAGTTGCCAAGTGTAAGCAGTTGTTTTGTGGTTACTTATTTATATATATGACTAAGATAGGGAAAGGAATGATTGCAATATGGCTAAGAGGAGAGGAGGAAATTTCCATTTATCCATACTACCTTTTATTACTCTAAGGACATTTCTTAAATTTGAACTACAATGTGTCATTTACATCGAAATATCTTTGCCGCATATCCTAATGGCAATGGACCTTACTGAAGATTCTCAATTGATTTACCAGTCTGAACATGGTTCAACCTGATTTCGAAAACGAATATGAAAATTGCAGGAAGTAAATCTTTTTAACGGTAGAAAACAAGATCTTACCAGTCTGTAATCAACCACACTAAAGCACAGGAAATCTCTCTTGAAGATTAGGAACACAAACCTTTATACCTACGGTTAAAACTTTACAAGCAGTAATTTAAATAATGAACAAATTAGCAAATAAAGTAAACCGTCTTGCATAATTTACGCAAGAAATTATACATCTTACGTAAATTATATACAGGCAAAAATAGTATTTTTTTAAAAAACTTCATTTCAAATCTTCATAAAATAGTGGCATTTCTTTTGCAGTTATGTAGGTTTCATTTCATACATATTATTATTTCTACAGTACTAGACACAAAAAAAAACTAATTAAAATTGAACATATGTAATATGTAAGATACAGATATGGTAAGGTGAATAATTCATTGACTTATGAATAAAACATTCTTGCGTTTTTTTTTTTTTTTTTTACTGAGGAACTAGGTTTAATAGAGATTTTGTTTAACATAAGTTGTAAGAACCCTAGCAAGATCGAATCAATAAATAATATGATAATCATTCAAAGTAGCTCAAATTTATTCAGCCGTCATGACCATTTACAGTCGAAATGGTTGGTAAGGGGTACGCACTCTGTAGATGCTACGTGACAACACAATTGAAACTTTCTATTTATGACGGCTGAATAAATGCACTGGCTTACTCTTAACAAGGTACCAGACTTTATGTAATTTCAATAATTATTATATTTAAATAGATTTCTTCGCACCAGGGTCTTTCATCTAGGCCTTGCAGGCAGAATTCAGCTATTTGGGCCTCGTGTTTTCAGCGCCCTAATCCTCTACTCTAATCTTGTTTGGCGCCACATATTTCGGGCCCTCATTGCTCTTGAACACCAGTTGTCCAAGAGTAACTGTTTATTTTAACTGATATGAAAAAAAATCTTAGGTCAAGTATTCATTTTAAAAGCATGCTGCGGCTGATTTTTATAGGTTTTACTCATGATTATTTTGGTTTCAGAAATACCAAAATTATCATGTACACAGATATATACAATATTCTTTAAAATGAACTATTATAAGTATAGGCAAACTATACCTCTGTCCTTAATTTCTGACAAGGTGGTAATTTCCCTGCGAGGGATTTTGATGACGGAGACTGAAATAACTCCGCCGTTTTGATAACCGAATCATTGTATTCAGCATTCATCTTGTGATTTATTGTATCGTGCGTCTTTTTTAAATCCTCTATACGCCTCTTCCAATACTCTTCAGTATTAGCTTGAGCATCGTCCCTTCTATAGTCTCGCGAAAACTGATCTTGAGATGCTAACACCTACAATAAAATTAAAATGGCACAGACTAGAGTTAAATACACAATCTAAACCTAAAAAGAACCATTTATTTTACTGCCGAATTTCACGACAAAATATCACCAAAAGGTTATGTAATTTGAAAAATCAAGCACGTACAACAGGCCTTTTTTCAAATCGTTGTAAAGCCGCTTCGGATATTTGGACTACATTTTCATTGTTAACACTAAGTTTTCGCGTGCTGTGAGTGCTTCCCATGGCGCAAAATCAGTTACAGCATTACAAATTTTATAAAATTATCATATCCAAAATATTTCATAGACTAGAATTTTTCCAGATTTATATTTTGAGGAATGTGACCGAAAACGAGTGACAGTATTTGACACTTTGTTTTTTTTTTTGTACGTCGTTAGAGTGACAACAACTTAGTTTTTAAAGTGGCCAATTAAATAATATTATAAAATTATGTATGTAAGTAATAATAAATGCCTTTGAGCTGATATAGATATAAAATTTTAGTCATTTAAATATAGCCAAACACAGAAGCTCATTACGAGACGAATGTTCTGTCGATCGTTACCAATGCAACTTTTCAACGGTTTGATTTATATATAATAAACATTCTACCTGTGTTGTGTCTTATCCCTCGCTTCACCGCGGAGCACGCTTTACACACAACACACCCCAACGATTTTTAAGATCGTTGGCACACCCCGTCTCGTAGCTCCCCACGCTCGAACACAACCAAGTCAACAAGCCCTCCATAAGAAGATCCGAAAATGTCCCGTTTTCGTACCCAAAAAGATTAGAAGATGGCCCAAAAATCCATACAAGCACCTGACTCCAAAACCACATAAAACGGGGGAACCCCAAGCAGAGCAGCCCCAATGGCTGCTCCACCAGACCCACCGTTCAAAAGGTTAGTCCCTCATATACTGTAAAAATATAGCCCATAGAATTGGGATGGAAAGAATTCAAGCCAGGCTGTCTTATGTATACCATTTTATGATGGCTTTGATCTCTATCAGATTGAATTTGCATACAGAGGATGTTTGACACAAAAATTTCATCAATTTTGAAAGTAATAAGAATAATTCAACGATCTTTTAAGATCGTTGGAATAATTACATCAACTTAAATACTCGAATGGAACTAGATCGTAATAGCAGAAAAATGAATATCATAATAAATTTGGATTTGCTTGAGCCTAGATCAAGCAGTGGGTTATATCAAGGATCTTGTGACAGCAATATTATTAGGTACCTACCTAACATGTTTAATGGTACACATGGATTACAAATAAAAGGCTCAGCATTCAATAATCAATTGCCGTTTGGGACGTCAAGGATCGACGAGGCCAATTCTCGTTCTGTTTATACACTCTGTCACGAAGTTATTAGTCATACAAAATGCCAGAAAAAAACGAGAGACACTAACATTCTCATACCTATTCGAAAATTTAACAATAAATCGACGGTCGGAGAGACATTCTTTGATACGACATTTAATCGCTGTCAGGAACGAAGGCAACGTTGTTCATTTGAAAGATACTAAATTATACATAAATAACGAGTTATGGATAGCAGAAAGGCTTAGTCAGAAATACATAAAAACCAACAACATCTAGCATGCAAGACCCTATTATTCATCTAGAAGAAGTTAATGCAACTGCTCAAGGTATCCCAAGTCATGTGACCTACGTTTCTTAAAACGTGATGTCAAGACTACTTGACATTTATAGTATTTCGAAGATGTTTAGGCCTGTACATTTTCTAAGAAGTGTATTTTCTACAGAAGGTCCATTTTGGTTACACGGCTACAGCGCTTTGAATCATGTAGATGTCATATAAACCGTACTAAGCGACAGAAAAAAAAAGATATTTTGAACCGGATCACGATCAATTGACCGTGTTCGTGACGGATCAGTTCGACGTTTAATATTTGATTTGATTCGCCTGTTGACTTGTCAAAATTAAATGACAATTTTGTCAGTCAACTTGCTCGGTTTTACTGCATTTCGTTTACAAAATAGTTGTATTATTGGTGATTTTGTAAATAAAATAGTTCTAATAAAATGGGTTGCGACGGTGGCACTATTCCAAAAAGGGATGAATTGGTTCGAGTTAAGAAGAAGCCCGAACAGGTGAGAAAAGTTAACTATTTTGTACCTATTCATGTTAGAAAAGTGCAATTTGTTGTTAATGGTAATAAATATATCTGGGTTTTTAATTTTGTACCGCGGAAGCGGTAATGTAACAAATCATACTTATTCATATCTAGTTTATTTAATGTTCAAAATGGGACACTTTAACGTAATACGAAACCCCTTATCACCCCCCTCCCCCCCAATAATATGCATTTCATTCTTTCCTAGGTGAGTTTTACAAAATATTGTTTGCATGTGAAACATATGAAATGCGAAATCTAAGTTTTTTTTCCAAAATCTTACATTGCAGCAATAGTGTTTAACAAAAATGTACTTAAATAAAACGAAATGTATTCTATAGGTTGATGATTTTAGAGGCGTGGTTTTCAAGAAGAGATAAAACGCATATA
Organism: Neomicropteryx cornuta; assembly: GCA_020383195.1. Taxonomy (NCBI): domain Eukaryota; kingdom Metazoa; phylum Arthropoda; class Insecta; order Lepidoptera; family Micropterigidae; genus Neomicropteryx; species Neomicropteryx cornuta. The sequence goes on from JAHKQU010000014.1 coordinate 5,441,908, forward strand.
ATTTGATGTTATGGCTAAGAATTTAGTTTTATTATAAAGATAAGGGTTTGCCATTATGTTTTAAAAATGATTTCGGGTAAGTGGCCGCCGCGGCTGACTCGAACAAATTCCAGCCGAGAGGCCCAATTTTCAACCACTTTTTGCAGCAAGTTGGGCCGTATGTCAGCAATAACGCGCCGAATATTCTCTTCCAAGGCGTTAATCGTGTCCGGCTTATCTGCTTAGACAAGCGACTTCACATAACCCCACAAAAAATAGTCCAGCGGTGTTAAATCGCACGATCTTGGAGGCCACGCCACAGGCCCACGACGCGATTTTTACTTTATTTTAGAGTGATTTTAAAAAAATTTTGAGTGATTTTTTCTAAATTTGCACTATTTGCAAACGTTGTTCAGGAGTAAGTCTATTCATTATGAAATGGCAAACCAAACTGAGCATAAATCAAGTGACAGCTGTCAAAAACACCAACTACGAAAAAAGTAGTGCCAGTAGTAGTAGTAGTAGTAGTAGTAGTAGTAGTAGTGTAGTAGTGTAGGAGTGCGTGATTGTAAATCACGCCTCTAAAAAAAACACCTATATAAGGTATAAGGTATCTTAAGTATTATTAAAATTTAACTATTCTAACTTTTTATACTTATCACTAGAACAAAAAGTTTTAAGAGGACAGGAGATTCCTTTAAATCAGTGATGAGCAACACGCGGCCCGTTAAACATGTTTATGCGGCCCGCCAAACTTGCAATACGAACGCGAATGCAATACGAGTTTTGTAAATTTTAAAATTTAAATTGGCCCGTTGATTAAAAAGGTTGCTCACCATCTAAAAAATTCAAACAGGTTTTGTTTATATTGATTTTTACAGTTAGCATTACTTTTAGGACAGATGTTTATAATGGACACCCTAAATGCCGTTTGACATTTATTGCATTGAACATTCGTTTTTGAGTCAACGATCGATGGTTTAATAAATGGAAATTTCACCTATAAATCCGCATTAAATGTTGCATTAAACATTTGCGTTTAGGCATTGTATGTTTATACAACTCTGTATAAAATAAAGTAGAAGAATGACTAACAAAAATAAAAGAACCCACATTCACAGCGCACGCGACCGAAAGCTAATTACTAACTGACTGAATTGACTGAATCAATCGACTGACTGTCAGTATCGATCGGGTATGCAGCCTGTGGGCACTGGCAAAAGTCGGTGCGCAGGAGGCGGTGTCGCTCTGCATCTGCAACCTATTCGCAATTGACTCACAGGTCTTGGGTCAAATTGTAAACCGCATATCATAAAATAGGACTATAGCGGGACATTTTTGCGTCCCCACAGAGGTGATCGGGCCAATGGGACATGATCCTGTAAAATGGGACGCATGGTCACGTTAAGTTTAATGTATAGATCATCATAATAGTAAAAAAACATCGCGGTAAATGTGTTAAAAAAAGATTTAAAAAAAAATACTCTGGAAAATTTCACCCAATAAGTCTTCAAATTCATGTTTTACAATACATTATCACGCATTCCATTTAACGGAATTAACACTAATAAACGAGATTTTAATGCATATTTGGTTTTTGAATGTACTTATTTACCTAAATGTCCCGAACATTTGCAAGACGCATAAAATTAGCATGTAGTATATTTGACAGCCTGGTGAATCGCTTTGTTATTGTCTAAGTTGGTATTGTTCCTATATTTTTATGATAAAACAACTGACAAAGGATGAATGAGTGAGAGCATATAAATGAAAACATAAAAATAGCTGCTAAGCCATAGACTCAGTTACTAGCTTCTTGTCAAGTAAAAAAAAACAAAACAATTCAGGTTATCAATTATTCTGCATTAATATATTATAATTTTTAAACATTTCATAACATAAATTATTTTTTTTTTAACAAAAAGATCTGGGTAGTCTAGTTTTTAAGGTATGTGACCCAGCGGTTGCAGGTTCGAATCCGCGCTCAGTTTAACTATTTTTAATGCTTTATTACCATCATCTCCCCTGACTCAAGCAAGTTACTTAGCTCAGTTAAGTAGGACGAAAAATAATTATATGTGATATATTATATTCTTTAAAAAAAATAAAAACTTTATGACAACCTAACCTAACCCTATTATTTATTTACCGTTCACCAGAAAGATAAATCGGCCGAGCAGTCATTCAAATGGAGGCATTGTGCCCTTTCTCAGCAGAAGATTCAAGAACCGATTGTAGCATGTGGTTTGGGCCGCCTATACTCGAAGAGTGCTGTTATCGAAAGTCTCCTGGACAAAGCTAACAAACCGCCTTCAGTGAGTCACATCAAAAGCTTAAAGGTTATATATTTTTTTTATACATTTAACATTAAACAAAACAGTTTTTTTTTTAACAGTATTCTTTAACGCTGACACTTCATATTTAATTTTAATTCTCTGTATAATCTTTTTATATATTGTATAACTAGCTGTTCAACCCCAGGCTTTGGCCCCATGTTGGCAGTTAGACCCTGCAGGCGGCTTTAACGGCGTGCGATGACTCGTGCCTACGGCACTCGAGTTGAGTCGATTCGCCACTCATCTTTAGGCCCTTTGGGCCATCTGAGCGCCCAAATTTGTTTTTTGTAAAGTCCTTTGGTGCCCAACAACTCGTACCTGCGGTACTCGGGAGAACTAAAAATAGTTTCGTTGACCTAGAAAGTCCGAGAGGTTTCCAGAAAACCCAAAAACATTTTCCTAGGATGTCAACCCATACAATCATTCATCCCCTTATATGTGATTAAACTTTGAAATGCTATTATGGACTTTTTTGTAGGCCTTTTTAAAACCTACAATTCTGCGTTAAATTAATTTGATATATCTCTAATATTTAGTTACCGTAAGCCATGTAAGCTCCCTAAAAGCCTCTTTTTATAACATTATTATAAAACATGAGATTTCTCTATTGTTAGATTTAATATGAATATATTAATTACCTCAAGGTAATCTCAAGGTAAGGCTCTTGGCTTCTTATATTCATAAATGACATACCTGTTTATGTTAATTCACTCATGCAACATTTTGCAGACGATAGTGTCATATTTAGGATAGTTAGGAATAAATCAGATTGCGAACACTGCAACATGATCTAGATCAAAATGGCATGCGACAAGCAATTCGCAACACTTTGGCTTTGATACAGTTTGGTCCAATCCATAATGATTTAAATACGAACTAGCTGGTAAACCACTTTCGAAATCCTCTACCACAAAGCATCTTAGAATTACGCTGTCATCTAATTTCCATTGGGTAACTCATGTTGGTGATGTAGTGAAAAAGGCTCACAGACAATTACGGTTTGTTATGCGAAGTCTTAAAGGTTCTGATTTTAAAGCATACAAAACGTTGGTTCGTCCTATCCTTGAATACTGCTCATCAGTATGGGATCCTCTCACGCAATGTCTTGAAGACGAACTAGAAGCAGTTCAGAGAAAAGCAAGCAGATATGTCTTTAGGTGTTTTAGTCGATATGATAGTCCCTCTGAATTAATTTCAATTCTTAATTGGGAGCCACTAAGTAGAAGGCGTTTTAAATACAGACTAACTAGTTTATATAATACTGTGACGAATGAACCTGCCTGGTCTCCCAACTCCCCTAAGCCTTCTTATATTGGTCATAATGACCATCCTTCCAAGGTAAATCTTATATTGAGAAAACGGAACATTGGGTTCAATTCTTTTCTTTCCCGAACGGAATGCTCTTCATAGGTCAGTATTTGACCCTTTCCAAGGCTGATTTTAAGCGTAGACTGCGAGTTGTTAAGCATTTTTTTTCCCTCACCTACTAAACTCAACAGTATCACCGAAGTTAGCTCTTGAATATATTGTAATTACTTAATAATAATATTATACACGTAAACCTACATTGTCTAGTTTGAAAGAACTAAGCAAACAAAACAGACAAACGTGGATAAACTTTGCTTTATACTATTTATATGTTTATAATAATTGTATATATTTTTTTAAATGAACTAAATGATTCGTTTTTTTTTATCCTTGATCTTCCACATATCTAACTAGATAATTTAAAATTTTAGTTATCAGTACTTTCCGAACCTCTATAATATAAACTTCTTTTTCTAATTTAGAATAATATATATTCTTTCGTGTCTGTTATTTTTCATAGTCCTTTTCAGTTTTATTTTTTATTTAATTAGTTTTAGTGTTTGACCCCATACATCTCACTTATCTCTCTAATGTCATCTCTGCATGTCCGCTGCCTCTTGCCAGGCAGTCTTTAGTAGTTATTGCACTTTTTTTATTTATTTAAGACCACAATGTACCTATGCATCTTTAGAGAAAATGTACATACATCTCTATTTAGTTATGTACTTGAGTATTTTGGTTTGCTTACTGTACCTTAGTTTTGTACCTCCGGAACTCTTATAATATAACTTGTTGTATAGCAAAATTTGTACTTCCTGAATAAATCACCAGCGGCTGTTTTGTTAAAATCAGTTCAGTATTGAGTGCTACATGGAAGCATAAACATAAATTGCTCCCAATCATAATATTACCTACCCATATTCGGTAGTCTAGTAATAAAATATATCACTTGCATATTTCAGGACGTTAAGGATCTTAAACTCACAAAAAATCCTGCTTTCTCCGAATCGGAAATCAATAATGGCACGGTAGATCCATCTCCGTATATTTGTCCCATTATTGGTTTAGAAATGACTGGAAATTTTAGATTTCTCTTCCTGTGGACCTGTGGATGTGTCATTTCAGAAAGATCTTTCAAAGAAATCAAGCAGCAAAACTGTACACTGGTAAGTATACAAAACTGTCATGTTTTAATAATAATTTTAGATTCTCATGCCTAATTGCTTAGTTCTTAGTGGTTACTTATTTGTTTGACTATACAGCGAATGACACTTGATGCTACTAGGAGCCCCCCCCATATTAGGTGAAGTTCGTCAGTTCCTTTGGGTACTGCACCATGAAAGCAATTTATAGTATTAGATTTTATATTTATACCTGCCTGCCAGATATCTCTAAAATTACCAACTATAGAAATTGGCTGATCTTGCTTTAAAAGAATGGAGGTCTGATTTAAAGCAAAATTAATTGAAATTTATTTATTTTTATAAAGTAAACATACAGAGAGTAATCGTAAACATTCTTACATATTTTATACACAGGATTATATATTTTATAACACTCGATACTCTCCAATTTCATGTTTACAAAACTGAACTGAACTGAAATTAACTGAATATTTTATTTTTAGTGTCAACAATCATTTTCCGAAGAAGATGTCGTAATACTTAATGGGAATGAAATCGATGTAATTGAACTACAAAAAAAGATGGAAGCACGAGTTGCCAAGCGAAAAAATGGGAAGAAAGATAAGAAAAGCGTTTCATCCTCTGACACTCCTTCCACTTCTGCTAGTCAATCAACAAGCACAGAATTTACTGTTACAAAAGCGGAGCCATCCACCTCACAAAATGGTTTATGTAAAAACACACCGGCGCCTGAAGATCCTCCTTCAAGTTCCAAGTTACCGTCAACTAATGGAGACATTGAAGTTAACAGCCTGATGCATCACGATAAATCTACAACAAAAAATTGCTTAGCTCCAAAACGAACCGCAATGAAGACCCTTGAAGACCCCGAGTTAAAAAAAACCAAAGGCGACTATTGCGTAGCCGATGATCCAAAGGCGACTGAGGTGTATAAATCCCTTTTCACTTCTCACAAATCTGACAGAGAACAAACTAGGGCTCATTGGGTAACCTATAATCCATTTTACAACTAATGGTTCAAGTATTTCATTATTTTATTGATACTAGTACCTGTTCCTTAAATAGGCAATCTTTAAATTGTTGTTTCTTGAACCCTTTTTGTTTCTGACTTCTACCTGTGTATTGTTTATTTAAAAATATGTGCGATGAAAGAAAATAAACATTTACCTCAACCTGTATATTTTTATACTATAAAAACACTTATAATAAAAGAAGAGTTTGGATGGGTATATGTGAACTTCAAAGATGGTATCATTTCTTAATATGATATCTCTTAGCTCTCATTGGTAAAATGTCATCTCACATCGGGAAAAGGGAAAACAAATATATTTATTATAATAATATATATACTTTTTCAAATACAGCTTCCCGATAATGAAACTGCTAAAAATTTAATAAATTATATAAAATATCATACCTATTTAATACCAATATTATACCATAATCAATCATCGAAGCCAGCAACACCAACCAATTTAAAAATCCACTGGACAAACACACTGAATCCAGTCGTCATCAACGAAATTGTGATCTCAATATGGGAATATCAGCTCTAGCTTCTCGCCCATTAACCAATAATAATAATAATAATATTTTTCTTTGACCTCAAAAGATTACTCAACCCCTATTTTTTTTTAAAACAGCATTTGGATAACGGTGGTCAGTTATTAACAAATTCAAAGTTTTTTTTTTTAAATGTTTGCTATGACCTAGGTCATATACAAAAATGGTTATATATTTAAAAATGGTATGACCATGTGCGATTCGAACCCGCGACCTTTGGGTCACAATAGTCCCACTCCTTAACCACTAGACTACCACGATCCCTTATATAAATATAGTACAATCCTTTAGTATAAATAAAATCACACGGCTCAATACCCACTGTGTATACACCTACGTTTATCAACAGGGGTGTGTAAATGGCCGACTGCGCTAATGTATAAGTAAGCCAAACTGAAATAATTCCTTTAAAGGCTAACGTTTCTACTCGTATACATATTTCATTTTATTACACTGATTTAAAAAATAATTTCATGTTAAATAAATGATTAATCCATTCACTAGTTTTATTTTTAAGAGTGACACTGTGTATACAGATGACAGCATGGCCAACTTACTTTTTGTTTAATTTGTCTACAGATATCACTTTTTTATATATTATTCTGAATACTGCTTTTTAAAAAGCTTGGTTGCTTGCTTTCGTATTTTCAGTTTGGGTCTTCGTTCAATTCTAATGAAAAATAAAGAATATTGAAAAAAAATCCCTAGAGTTTCCACTAATGAAAAAAATATTGACTAAAGATTTTGATAAAATTTGGCACTTACATATGTAGGTACATCATTCCAACTTAAGCGATATTTTTTACAATATCATGATACTTTGCGATGAGGTAGATTCCACAAAGATTTGGGTTTTTTTTTGTTTTGAGTAATGCCGGAAAAGCGGTTCATCTCTAGTGCTTGAAGGTACAAATCGTCTGACGCTGCCAGCATAACTTGTATAAATGTTTGAACTGTTTTTCATCTACTATAAGAGACATCAATAGTTCTAACTAAATGCACTTAACAACCCTCAAGGACAGAATATGTGGGCATTATTAATTTAAATATTGTAAATAATATGGTTATAGAAGTATAAAATAAAGCCCCATTTGACTTTTCACAATTTATCAGTCATCCGAGGGAATTGGTAAAATTTTATAAAGTAACCGGCCCTAACGTTTACTGATTTAGGTTAAAGGTGTAGTGCCATGTTATAATATAATTTAGAAGTTTTATTATCTGTAAAAAAGAAGAAAACAGTAAGGATATTTGAATTGATTTGGCATTTAGATTCAATTTTTAGGTTATTTTTTTAATCTTATTTTAAAAGGGTGCATGTCACTTTATCCAAATTTTTGGGGTGCCTTGGGTTGGAATTTTGTAGGTGTTTTATAAATATGTGTCTCGAGTGTGAGAAAGGTAAAAACCTTGGTGTGGAACATTCATCATCAAATTGCGGCCATTTGAAGGAACGTGCCTGTGAATGGGATGCATCTGAAGGTAATTTTTCATTTAACTTACCAAACTCAAATGTGTTGTAGTGCAGAAGTAGGGTGGCGCACCACAGTTCGATTTTCATTAAAAAAGTTTTTTGATTGGAAATATTTCATCACACACTAAGGTAAGGGTGGAAAAGAAAGGAACAGAAAAAGAAACATTGACAGAATTTTTAGAATTAGTGATAAGAGCGAAGCTGCCATGGAAATAAAAAATAGGAATTGAGTATCAAAGACTGGACGCTGGAGGACTTAGAAATTAATAGGTTTAAGAATTTTTTACCACCGCTACTCGGGGGACCCGAGATACAGTCAGATCGTTTTGAGTCGGAGGTATTGTGGGGGTATAGTCACAAAGATGCATCCAACACAAACTATTATTATACAGCGCAACGCTTAAATACCATCTACCTCGTTAACTCGTAAATATAGTTAGAGCTGTTCATATTATTATGTCGGCAGATCGTAACCTGTCTTGACAAGTCTTTGTTTCTTTTTGTGAGGTTCTTTGTTTTGTTTTGTGTTTTTGTGAGTTTGTTTGTTTTGTTTCTGTGTTAGCATAATTTATTGTATATTTAAAAACATTAATGCTATTCAATCATTTGTGATCGAAGAAAACTGCTAATATGGCCCAAAAATATAAACACTTTCACGATTAGTTCGGTATCCTCAAGGTTAGAAGTAGCCTTTGAAAGGTCTATTATGAGCGCAGAGTTAATTTTATATGTCTCTTCTTTAGATATGTAGCTATATATATGTGCTGTGAATGACTTCACAGTTCACACTTCATCCGAATGCCAACCGAGGAGCATGGATGACGCTGTCATAGACAAGCTGTAGTTAGTTTAACAATGTATAATAATGCTTATTTGTAAAAACATGAATATAATGCTTATTTAGGGCTTCCATTTCACACACTACAATTATGTTTAAAATTCTTCTATAGAATACTGTAAACATTTCAATGGTTTTTTTAGAAAAATAAAAACATGTATAATTTATTGAATGGTTTTTACAGAGCCCATACCAGCCAGATTATGGGAGACCTTTGACATTTTGCCCAACTATTGGAGGTTAGCTTCTGATTACAGAGGCAGTCTTCAATATTCTCTGAAAAGAAATAAGTACCTTGCTTGCAAATGGGACGAATTTAAGGAACAATATAAGAAAACTATATTCAAGCCATTTCCGTTTCCTCGAGTAAAGTAAGTTAGGTATAAAATGTCTTTTTTGTCTTCCATGTCTGTCTCTTTTTAGCAAATTGTTAATATTAAAAACAACTCTCGTAAACAGATTTTTATTACTATATTTAGGATTTATAACTATCATAAGTCATAACCAATCTAGTGCCATTTTCAGGTATTTTTGTAATGATAACTCATTATATTTAAATTTCTGTAATATATAGGGAAAAAATATTAAAATTTTTAAGGTGAAAAAATCTAAAATATTGTGTTCTTTCAAACATATTTATTACTGCATTAATTCCTCATTGAAATTTAACAGGGCTTTTTTTAAGTTATGTAATTTTTTGAATTAAGCATTTTTTGTAATATAATCACCATGATATTCGTAAAATTCAATAAAAATATTTGTGAAAAACTTCCCATGACCTTTTCGTGGACCCTGCCCTTTGCCTTTTGAAGTTATTCTAACATAACGCTAAAAAGCCTATATCTTTAGATAATTATTTTGATTCTAATTATTTAATTATTTCTAAGGGCAAAACAAGATTCATGCTGGGTGATCAAAGTGCTGAAATCAACAGCTTTCACATAATATGAACAATACGGGTTTTATACTGCACTTTGTTTTATTAAAACACTCTAATCGGCAATTCTTAAACAAAACTTATTTAATTCTTACTGTAGAAAACGTTAAAAAAATTTCAAATGATTCAGTATAATCGATTTTTTTTTTTTTTTTATAAGTTCTTTATTTATAAACAAAATACATATTTAATTTGTTTGTTCACAAAACCCTTGCGGGTTTTTATGTGAACTCATTCGTTCCTAATTTAACTTATCACCATGTTTATTCCATGTCACTTCCATGTTTATTACTGAAATGTGTTAGGTCAAATAAAAAAATAAAACAAGTAAAGAATGAGAATACAAAGATCTTTTAAAATAATTCTTGAACTATCAATGGGATATCTCGGAGCTCCTGGTCCAATGGATGAAGCATTGCGTTTTTTGTTAATCTAATGTGTTTTTTTCGGCTGCCCATGCGTTGGAGATTACCATCACATTAGTCTCAAATTTAATGTGATTTTAAATGTTTATTTCTTTTTATTTTCAATTTAATTTTAAAAAAAGACCTATGGGCCATCGCTACCAGTCAAATATTTGCTGATCCAGGTAGTTGGTGTATGATCAGCTTGTAGAGATCTGTGTATGTAGCGTCAGCTAAACACTTTGACATATACTTACTGGCATAATGATAAATATTGCTCACTTTACAAGCCATTTTTTGCTGAGAATTATACTTTTCAATATTTTAAAAACTATACTTTTGAAGTCTACAACAGTGCAGACTTCCACTTTATCACAGCAAGGAGATTATTAAAAAAAAAGTTTTTTGTAGCTCCTTGCGAAATAAAAATAAATCTATTGTTTCCTTAATAAGTATGTTTCTCACTTTAAACACACTACTTTATGTTATTGATTGCAGAGACTATCATTTCTACAACTACCACAACAGGCTTTTACCGGAATTGACACCCAGCAACCGTGCCAGCTTCAAGCTCACCATGCGAAAAGGGCCCGGCGTTGACGCTCGAGATCATTTGCCCATTCCGTACGAGAAGAAAGTCCCTGTTACTAAGGCAGAAAATTTTGAAAAGAAAAAAGTCAAGCCCCAAGATGTTGATACAAAGAAAAAAGATTGCAAATGCAAACCAGTTGTTATTTTGTGTAAATTAAAACCGGTTTCATAATGGCCAATTGCATGTTCTTCTGCAGTGGGATTTTTAAAATAGCACTGATAAATTCATAAATGCAAGCATTCATATTCTACTACAGATATATTTTTATAAACCTTTTTACTTATATGATACGCAAGTAATATTTATTTATAATATTTATGATAGTTTTTGATGTTGATGAAATATTTTTTACAAATGACGACACAAAATTACCTACTATATGTGTAAACATTGAATAAAAGAGCAGTATTTTAAGTTGCATTTATTTAAGATGCCTTAAAGAGAATATTCAGAGTATGACAATAACAAATAAAATGATCCATGTTTATTACTGAAATGTGTTAGGTCAAATAAAAAAATAAAACAAGTAAAGAATGAGAATACAAAGATCTTTTAAAACACATATAGATACATCAATTAAGTGTGAAAAACGCACCATGCTAATTACACTTCTTAGCTTAAATTATACACGACTCATAGGTATCGCATCAAGTTGCACGGCTAGCTTTGTTGATATGAGACAGCATGGAAGATGCTTAAGTTTGTATGACATGACACATTAAAAGTGTTCAAAAAAACCTTTACGAGACTCACATAAATTATCTAGTAAGTACATTTACATGGCATACAAGTATTTTTTTTTGCAGAATATCGACGGTTAGCAGGTAAAACCATAAAACTACATGCAGAAGGGTACAAAATTCAACATATTATTATTTACTAGCAAAAGTTCGACTGGCTTTGTTGGTTTTATTTCATTTGAATTAACTAAATTAATGTTGTACTGCCAGGTGCATAAATACACAAAGTATGAAATTATTGACCACTTCAAATGATTAAACTAGTGATGTGATTTAGTTGAAATATTCTTGTAGCTGACTGGGACGAGTACGGGAATTCTTCCTAAGGATTATCCCCTATTATTTTGATGGAAAAACAGCAATATTACTAATGTGTGAGCTACCACTTTTAACAATCTAACCATATTATAATATTAAAAAAACTCTAAATGAAAACATGACGATAATAAAAATAATAAATAAAATTTAGAATGAAGGAAAAAAGTGGGTGTATTTGCAATTACGTGAGGAACCTCATTGCTTCATTCAACATAAATTAATCATCATCAGATAAAATAATCTTTCATTTGAATAGATTAAAAATAAAAAGAATCTTATTGAATACAATATTGCAATGTCTTTGGGATCGTACAATTATGTCATATATATATATTACCTAAAATGTTAAACTCAACAATGACTAGAGCTAATCACAATCACAATTTATTATTATAAAAAATTACACCAACACCGTAACATGAAACCAATCATTCAATAAGCTAATGTATTATATTAAAAACTATAAATAACAAGAAAAAACTATTAGTTTATTTCTTGCAGCATTCAATTATATTCTAGGAATGGCTAACATGAGAGCGACTAAACAATTTAAAAATTACGTGATGAAAAACTAATTTTACTAGAATTGCACTTCGTTTACTACCCTACCTTTATATGTATCCCTAATATACTTAATTTTTTAGACTGAGAATTGAGGAGTCTGTTGAGAGAGGTGGTAGTTATGTAAGCATGCTCAGATGATCAGACAGCATTGGGTTAAATTAATATATTTAAATACTATTTTTGTCAGAGATCTATTCCTATAGCTTTACAGTAGTTTGACAGTGTCTTTTATGTTATTAGGTATGCCCCATATTATTTTCTTGCTAAATATTAATTTTGCACATTACTATACAAAATTTTGTTCATATCATTAATTACTGACACACTGGTATACATCACCCAGTTTAAATTGTACATCCATTTTTTATTCATATAATTTTGATGCAAAATAAAGTGATTAAAATAATATTATCATTTCAATGTCGTTTTTCTTTGGTGTTTGTTGTTTAGGTTTTGTTAGACAGCATAGCAAAAGTAGCCTCTATAACTAGATTAAAGTCAAGTTCGCTGAGGTTTGCTTTTGCCGTGAGCATATCAAGGAATGTATTTAGAGGTGAGAGACGTTCCTCATTAGCAAAGAGTGGCGGAACTGCAATAAAATAAAGAAGTACGGTCACACTGTTGTATACAATCCAAAATGTAATAATAGAGCATAAATAAATATTCTGTAAAAAATATTCTGTATAAAAAGTATTCTGTAAAACGATAAGGACCTATGGTGTGTTTGCGGTTATTAGAATTAAGTTTTTATTTGAATTTAATGTTCTACATCTCTATGGGCGTCGAATATGATTCAAGACTATCAAAATCCATCTGATGTTTACTTGTAGGGCAAAATTACCATTTGTTTAATTAAAAAAAAATTTACTGACTCCTCACACACACCAATAATCACCCTAAGGCCGCTTGTTAACGAACGGTTTACGCACGGCTGATCAACCATGTTTCGCACGTCCGGTCACCCGGCATGCTTGTATACGACGCGAGTTTTATTTATTTTATTTTATTTCTTCGGACGTATATTATGTTGTGTTAAAAAGAAAAATGTGATTATTGTGTCAGAAAGGATAAATAATGAAAATAAATGCGAAAGAAGGTATTGGGTAAATTTTCGTCGTACGTAGACGCCGCACTGAAGGGGAACCGCTATGCACACGCAACCGCTCCGCGCCCGTGCGTCATACAACACTGTCGACCGTGCGTAGACATGTTTACGCACGGCTAAAAACCATTTGTTAACAAGGGGCCTAACCGAACAGATAAACATTCACTTAACACATACACACTTTAGTACTAAATTTAACAAAATGCTCTACAAATGTTTTTGTTTGTACTTGCAATAGGGAGTACTTTTAATGCAGTCAGTGTCGATGATGAGATATCTTGTCATTGATGTATACACCAGTTGCCATGTAAACTTAAAAGCTTCATAAGATTACTGAATTTCTGTGTAGCGTATACCTGAATTCATGAAAAGCATAGACTAATCTTTGTTTTTGTTTTTCAATTTCTGTTCAGTTTTGAAGTTTGATTATTTATGTGAAAAGTATGCTAGTAATTGAAAGTGTTTTTGATAAATTTAGTGGTAAATAATTTGAGTTTATTTACAAAAGCTATGTCATTATAATATTAAATATAAAAAACGAACATTTTCATAATTTTTAATTTATTTCAAATTTAAATTTATTCAATTTCAAATATAATAATAACCTTTTGGTAAATAATGGGTACAAAATTGATAGGAGATGAAAAAAACTCGATGATTAGTCTATACCTTTCATGAATTCAAGTATACGCGACATACCACTATTTTAAATAATAATAGAAATGTGATAAGATGATAACACAATATTGCGTGCACAGTATCTGGCGATATACACCAATGACACGATTTTGTGTGATTTGGAGTTTTTAAAACTACCTATATTTTAATAATTGTTGAGCTGTAAGATTTCTATACTACTGATACTGTAATATTTATTCGTATCACCTTAGTAATACTTATTAAGACCCCCCTCCTAACTTATTAATATTGTCAAAACAAATTATACTATAGAATTTAAAATAAAGGTATTTACCATCGTTGGTTCGAGTGTCACGAGACTGAGGCGGATGATGTCGGGGCATAGGCGGTGGTACATGCCCCGCCAGGATGGTGTTGGTGTGGTCACGGGCACGCAGTACCAACACAGCCTGGCCCGCACTACTTGATTGTCCTGACCAAGAGGATAGAACTCTCCTTGCTCGGCCACGGCCTACCAGTTGGACGAGGCGAAGTTTCCTTTGTACCACCGCTGGGTTGTTTCCTTCATCTGTAGTGAAACCATAAATTATCTGCCAATATAATTAATCTAATACAAAATAAATAGTTTCATTAATGATTTATTTTTATATTAGGAAAATTTTAAAAAGTTGCAAAAAAACCAAAGAGTCATGACAATTTTCATGAGTCGTTAGAATTTGAGAATCCCATTTTTAATCTACTGTCTTTAGTTGCTTACGGTACATACATACTTTACTATATTTACTCTAGTAATCATCGTAATACCCACAGTTATCTGCGAGTAAATAAATCAGACCTAAACTCAGCTTTAAAAAACTGACGTGATTAAACGTAAAATCCTAATGCACTTATTTTACTTGCTGAATAATAACAATAAATTTACCTGTAATAATAGCCTTCAAAACATCAATTTGAAGTTCGAAAACATTGCGATGCACATACTGGACAAATTGATCGAACGGGAGGACCTTATATCCCAGATAAGTGAAGAACGAGGCGAAGCCCTGAGGTACGGGATAAGCAATAGAGTCCGTTGCAAAATGATAGCTTTCTAATATTCTGAAAAGAATATATCGATGATCGCAGGACATTTCATCTCTGAAAATGAAGATTATTTAATTAAATTAGGGGTAATTTTGTCATTTAAAATGATTTCGTTCTAAGAGCTACTTACGTGTTATCCTAAACCATACTTTCTTAAAATATACAGCCTAATGGGGTAAAATTCAAAGTAGTAACAAATAGGGAACGGCCCAGCCTGCTTAAATAAATAACAGTTGATAAAGGAAAAAAATAGGAGGTACAGCTGTTCCTTTCAAGCCAGAGCAATTTTTTTCTATTTAAAGAACAGGTCAAGAACAATAGTAACTCAGTGTTCTGATTCTAATATACAGTGTATTTTTCTTCACTATTGATGAAACATTAATCAGTAAAGTTTATGGAAAAACGTTTCCCAATTAAGAGAAAAATTAATTAAAAATTTTAAAAAAAAACTAACGCGAGTTGACAAATTAAACAATGAATTGGGAGCAGGGTTTTAAGGGGTGTGAGTGTTCAAACTATATCTGGAACTGATTTAGGTTCCTATGTTATTTTCCAAATTATATTTTTTTCATTCGACTGGTTTAGTTGTCTATATAGATCCACCCCCTAATAGGCTATTAATATTTTTTTAATACACCTGTATAAGCATTTTTTATATGCAGCGGTTGAAAGCTGTGCACAACAAGGAGCAGGGTGATTTATATCGACCAAATTTGCTTACCACCATGAGATTCCTCATTAAATTTGCTACAAAAATGATAGCTCTTATATTCTGGTATATTTATAATTATCTGCACGTAAGTAAGCAATATTATTTTAATAAAATAATGTAAATAATGTTTGTTATTAAATGACACCAAATTAGTTTTGTCACTAAATCACCTGTCGAGATAAATATTATGTTTCCTTAAGCAAACCCCACCCCCCCTTTTCGACACATATAATTCGAATACCTTTGAAAATTATTCATCAAATCTAAAAATATCTAACTATATTTTTTGTAACATATTTAATGAGGAATCAAATTCAAGCAAATTCGGTTAATATAAATCAACCAGTATACCCGTAATCCCCATTCCTATTTCAGTGTTCCAATTCAAATTATTACAAAAAAGCAATGCAATTACAGCCTACATACATAGATAATTACAGCATAATTACAGCAAATAAAATTTAAACATAAAGATAGGTAATCTACCACCAAATATTTATACATAGTACAAATAAAATATGTATTGATTGAATCTGGTAGAACAAACCGATCATAAGGCTTTATACCTACAGTGTACTGTACCTATGTTTGTTACATTTATTATACCATACTAAGAAAACAAATGCTAGCCGAAAACTTGATACTATGACCAAAAAGCTAAACAATATCACATTTTAAATAAAGTAATATAGTTGTTAAAGCCTACACATATGCGAATCCCCTCTGTCTGTCATGTTGCGGACATGCGGCAGCCGCCTGGCACGCCACGAGGCAAAGAGCTCTCGATGCCTCCAGCTGAGCGCCAGCCCATCGTGTGGCGACTGCATGGGCATGCGCTTTACCACTGCCATTTGTACCGCCTCCACCACTTCCCGACTGCATGAGGTGCATGCTCATTTCGCGAAGGTTCTAAGCATAGTTAATTACAATGGTTAATCATGCATGAAAGTGAAAATTAATATTATTATTATTAATAGACAGGCATTACTTATTCTGATTATGCGTGTAATTAAGTCAAATGCTACTGTATAAAAGATAAAATATGTTAAATAAACAACAATTAAAAATAAATGGAATTTTACAGAATACCAAATATCTGCTTTAGAGTATTTTATAAATGTTACTCTGCTTGAGTAGAAATTGGTCAATTAATTTTTAATGAAATTTATTTACACTTTTCGTATCAATCATTAAGACTATTCCAGCCACTCTGCTCCACAATTAAATAGATTCATATACTTTACAATTCAATTTGAAAAGATACATTTGTTTTAGGAAACAACAAGCAAAATGGCTACTTCGGATCTTGAAAATTGCTACGAGTGTTAGGTTACCTCTACAACACCAATTTTTTAATGTTTATGGGTGCAAGTAACTTTTTAAACCCTATATATTTTGATAGCTCTTCTCTGATTCTTTTGTGGGAAGAGCTTAGCTACCATGAAAATATCTGACCGAGGTCAGGCCCATCATTGGAGGGTGAAGGGTAGAGAGGATATAGTATGGGAATAGTTTTAGAATTTGTAAACCTTAGGTTTAATTACTAAGTATCAATGTAAGTTTTAAGCCGAATCACACAAGTGGAAGTAGTAAGTTTAGGTCCTGAATAATTTTCAATTACTTTCTCGTAAAGCAGAATAAGCAAAATTAGCAAGATTAACTTTGTGACGGCACCACCTCATATATAGGCAGATTTGACCCATACAGCCCTCTTACGTCATACAATTAAGCACTGCGGTTGGCGTTCAACACCTCAAGTCTCTCTCTTTTTCGATTCTTCTGGCCTCGTCACACTTTTCGTTATTCAAAAAAAGCTGGCGTGAAAAATATAATATTTATACTAAGGTAAAATCATTAATTATGCCAGAGTTAGATTTATTAGGATTCACTTTTTTTTACTCTTAATACAATGTTTTAGTGTAAGTGTTTACAATGTACCAGGTACCTTAATAGTTTGGAAGACACTATTAGAAGCACAATCATAATATGGTCAGTTTGTAAAGCACTGATTTGAGCTGATTTGGAAAAATTCTTTAATTGGTATGCCTCCAATGAAATGCAGGTAAGTCCTTATTACATTAACTTTATGTATACGTTAGCTAGTTTATTTTTTTGGTTGTTTTGAAATTAGATACCTACTTGAAAAGCCGACATACGTCGCTCCATCGGTCGGCACAATCATCCAGTTAAAATTAAACCACTTTATAGAAAAAAAATATCGAGGATATTTGTAAATTGAATGCTTTACTTAGAAATATCTTTATCCCTTTCCACCAAACCAAAGGCTTGGCTTGAAGTCTATAAAAATCCATCACCTGCGAATACCAGCAAATTACCGGAGTTAGCTACAAAATGTTAATATTGCCCCAAAGAAATACCTTAGGACCTCTTATTTGTATCATACAATTCTCAGTACATAAATGCATTGGTCTGTATTATTTTGCTGATGATCAGAGATATATTTAAAGTATATCTGAGGTGCATTGGACATCACCTGGGTTTGAAGAGCGATACCTTTGAGAAGAGACTATTTTTCACTTTTGTCATTCCTGTCTAATTTCTGGATAAGATTGATACATATAGAATCCTAAACAGCAGTCTGAAAAAGGTTGGCTGTACAGCAGAGCGCATGAAAGTTTGTTAATTTAAGTAAACATGATAAGGAATAAGATTCGTCAGATATTTTTAGAAAGTTATAAAAATATTAATATTACGATTAATATTAATTAATATTAATATTAATTAATTAAAGTCCTTCATACATTTAGATTTAGATTTTCATAAATACAGAATACTAACCACAGAAATGATGTGTTCTTGCTTACTAGCAGTGCAAGTATCAAATTCGTAAAAAGGCAGAAGATCGGAAGTATGCGATGTTAGGGAAGACCTTCGCACTGAATTGTGAGGAAGAGTGACTGTGGTCGGCGACATTGGTGTTGTGCACCTCGATAGCGCTTCAGGCTAAATTGTTGGCATAATAAAAATACAAATTATATTTGATTATTGTTTTTTTAAAAGCTGCAAATCATCTAAAAAGATGAATGACAAAATTTTTAAAAATTAGAAAGGTTTAACCTGTCTCCAGTCCAAGCCAACCAACTGACTGTCCATAGACATTTTCAAAAAATGGCCTAATTACGGGCGCGTAGTAAAATGCTTATTTTATAAAAACTATGTATGTTATCTTGATAACATACACTATTTTGGATAGCTATTGAAATTCTCTAGGATATGATTTTATTACAAAAAAAAAAAAAAAATACTAAAAAATGAAAAATAAATTACGAAATTACTAATTACTAATTTAATTAATTATTAATTATATTATTAATTTTTTATTACTAAAAAATGTATCAAAAAAAATGTCAAATATGAAAAATATTTTTTTTCGTCAAAATTTTATTTTTGTTACTCAATAAAAGCGAAGATACCCGTTTTATATATACTTATGCTAGATATCATATAAAACTATAAATAAGTCACATGTATTTTTTACCATAAATAGAAAATTTAAAAAAAAGTACCCATAGATACCTAAAAATTACCCATAGAAACCTAAAACGGATAAAAATATTACTGGTGCCGTAATATTTTTTTTTATAATTATTATTCTTTTAAGTTATTCTTCTACTTAATCTTTTTTTTTTCATCAAAATTAGGTATAATTTTAAAAATACAAAAAAAAACTAAAGTAAGGTAGAAAAAAAGAAGAGATATTTTTAAAATATAACTTATTGATAAAGTGATTAAAACTGGAATATTTCTTCTATTTATTTCGATAAAGAATAATATTTCTAAATGAAATCAATTAGAAAGATGTTATAATATATATTCATAAATTTATATAAAATGTTGATTGTTTGTAAACAGTAAACACATAAACAAAGCGAAGGATAAGATATATATAAGATTCTCGTGTATCCACAATTATCGTGATGGCGGCCGCTGTCAGACAAAAACAAGACGCTAAACATTTACTTGTGGCTCGGCCGGTACAAAAAAAACTATCGTACAATACGTCCTGACTATGTTTCTGTAACATTATAATAAAAATAATAGATTGTACTTATTTTTATGGCCAAAAATCCTTCCAAAATAGAGCACAAACTCACGCTAACCTCACTGCAAACACTGAAAAAGTGAACTAGTATTATTGTAAGGTGTTTGGCATTTTTTTCTTGTCATTTTAATGCAGCAAACCTGTTTTTACCTTTAAAAACGGGTATAAAATTTAATAGAGTTATTTATGGTGTTGGTAAAAGCTAAGACCGATGCTACCAACATTAAAGAAAAAATATTAAATTGGATGTATCCTTGCGGCGAACTCGTGTCGCACCGGTGCGGCACAGACTGACAGCGTATACATTTTTATTGCCACACCGGTGCGGCACGGACTGGAGTAGGGTTAATAAGCACATCTCTTAGGGAATACTACATTTTCGGAATAGATCCACACAGATGAACACCTTACAATTTTCAGTATTGACAGTGATCAACCGTTTGATGTTTACATAAATCTTAATTACGAGCTACATCTTCGTCTATGTGCCTTTGTCTTATTTAACATAGGTAAATATGTACAGAAACATTACGTAGGCAAAAATAAATTTAACCAACCTGATAGCAATCTAGTGACACCCGAAGTTTATCTCTCACTTGTCTGGAACGGAACCGTGTCCTTGTAACAGGATCCGAGTTGGTGAGAGCAGCAGGCGTCAGTCCATCCCACAAACGCGTCCAAAGATCCGAGCAGAATGGAGCCACACGTTGCCTTGGTGAGAGTAAGACCACTGCAGGGCTCCACAGACGTTCCTGTCGCACTGATATGCATGTACCACCAATCTGGATATAATTTTTAATAGAAAGTAAAAAAAAGTTTTATTTTTAATTTGTGAAAGTATTTTTTTTTGAGTTTCTGTGGAACAATAAACAGATTATTTTGTCATAATATTCTTAAATTTTATTTTAATTTTTTATGAAACTTCCATCAAATCACCACGCAATAGAATGCCTCCAGATTCTACAAAATTACAAGGAAAATAAAAAACGATTTTGAGGGAGTTCTTCCCGGTTCCTATTAGGTGTGGTTCATTCTATTTCATCAATGCCTGTTTAGTTTAGCTAAGCTTGATGAGATGCACAATATTTTCATACAAAAATATGGTCACAAAATGATAAATCAACTTTTCCTCATATCTTTGAAATAATAATCATGGATAATCTTGGAAAACAGAATTAAAAATTTAAAAATACAAAAAAAAAAAAAAATTAAAAAAAAATAAAAATTATTAAAAAAAATAATAATTATTAATAATTAATATTATAATAATATTAATATTATATTACATTATAATTATAATTATTATTATTATTAATTATTAAATGAATTATTTTAAAAAAATTTGTTGAATTTGCACGGTAGTTTTATTTTCTCGATTTTGTAAAAGCTGTATTTAGTCCATAAGTTATTCACGTCTAAAGTTTTGATTTTAAATATTTAGAAAAATACAGACTTTTCGAAGTTCTTAACTTTTTAGACAAAGTAGAAATTTTGTTTTTTATTATTTTATTATTCTTCTTTCAACGGTGTGACAAATGAGCAGGCACAAAAACGTTTTTATCATGTGAATAGTCAGATTGTCTTTTATTCTCAATACCCAGAATAGGTTTGAAAAATTTCTATAATCTGAATGTCAAATTTTATTATTCCTGTCATAGCTGATAGATACATTAAAATCTCCTATAAAGTCAGATTAGGTTAAAAACTAACTAGTTTGCAACTCATGGTGGTCCCCATAGGTTACAACCGAGACATTATTAAAAAAAATGTAGGAAAGTAGGTATACCTAATAAAAAAAAATACCTTAACATCAACAAATTTATTGTTTGTTGTATAGGGCAGAAAATGGGTCAAAGGGAAGGCCGAAGATGGCAAACTTCTCTTTGTAGTGATGTAGCTCCAAGAAATCAAATACTCTTTCAGCACTCTCTCCAGTAATCCACATTTATCACCAGGATTGGTTAACATCCAACTGATAATCTGCAATTTGAAATAAGAATGTAATTACATTCTTATTCATCCCACGGGATTTCAAAGAGTAGCTTTAATTAAAGCTACTCTTTGAAATCCCGTGGGATTACATTTGATAAGAATATTATTTAGATTTAAAAAAAACCATGTTTATAGTTTTCAAATATCTTAAAAAATAGACATTATCAATTGTGTTTTTTTTAGGTCTATTTAATAAACTCAAAATAATGGTTATCATATTACATTATATTACGCTGCAAACATAAAATTGCACTAGGCTAGCAGTTAGGTTATATTACAAGTTATATTTCAAAATAATTTTATAAACCATATTATGTAGAGTAACAAACCAATTAAAGAGGGGTTGAAAATATTTAAACAAATTATTATTTATTTTAAACTTTTTTAATATCCTAAATCAACTGACAATATAAGTCACATATTTTTTTGCGCTATAGTTCACAAAAAGCATTTTTAATTCTCACCATACTATAGATAGTATGAAATACTGTCAAATATTATGCAACTATCCGCTAAAATAAAGTAAAGACATTGGTAATATTAAACATTAAAATATAAGATTAATGGATAAAACTTACGTATTAAGATAAAGATAAGATTAATCCACGAGTGATTTAGATGCAATATTAATAAAAATACAATGTAAAGAATTTAAATTGAGGCATGATAAATAGAAGTGCGTGTTTCAGAAACGCATTTCACAACATTTTACAAAATACACTTTTTTAATGTTTATTTGTCTATGAGGCAAGATGCTAATATTAAATACAGAGAAATCTTAAAAGTGTCAACTTTCATTGGAATTGTTTATTGCAGAAACCTCAATAATCCCAGTTTTTTTCCTTTCTGTAATATTGTTATCCAATCACATAGCAAAATGCATCCAAAAGCTCATGGTACATTGATGTAATTCTGCTATTATCTGAATCAATGGGATAAATGTCCCTCGACAGTAATAAATTACCTTCACAATATCAAACTACTGCCATGCTTAATAAAAGTTATATTAATCATATTTATATTTACTTGCCTGATCAACTAAATGAGTATTTCCTTGGTGTTGTATTAGGTAGTGCAAAACTGATAGTTTATTTTCAATGGCAGTGTTACTCTTAAAAGTCTCGAATATTTGATCATCAGTTATGGTCATTGTGACAATGTCAAGGGTTACGAGATCCACCATGGCGTTTGTTCCACAACCGATGAGCGAAGCAAGATAATGACCATTGTCTGATTCTCTGGGTGGAAGAACGAGATGGCAATTGACTTCATGGCTCAAACCGATGTCCAATAAGTGTGTGGATATCATTGGAACGTTAACCAGCAAATGATGATCTGTAATTAAATTAAATTTGATTAACATTTCAATATATTAAAGTGGGCTAATCCGAATTGGCAAACAGATTGGTGAAGTTTAATTTAGAAATAGTCTCATTTTCAACTATCGGATAAGACGCATACATATTACGAGGAACCGTTATTTGAAATTTTGTAGCGGATGTGACGTATGGTAGATGGACCACCTTAGCCGCTAACATAGCTAGGGATATCTCCATACGTTATCATGGAAGTCCCAAGTCTCTAGGATTTTAAGCACCTTCGCAACCAACACCTACTTTTTTTTAAAAAATTACATTTTCAAATTTCATAGCAAAACAGCAAGTAACACTAGGCATGTGAATAGTGATTTTAAAGTAACACGGGAAGGTCAAGAATTGGAATATGTGATATCCTCGCCCCGAGAGAATACGTTATTAAAATGAAACTAATCGAAACGAGATTATATGTTTATAATCTCTGTTTGTGTATATGTTGATTATTTATTTATGTTTATGTTTGTACAGGGTCCAGATGTACCCAAGAGTATACGTTTTGCTCAGCCAAGCAGCCGATAGAGAGCGAGTAGGTATGTGCATCGCCTTATATAACCTCTTAATCGGTTAGGATGCGGCCACATTGCCTAACCCGCACTAAGAGTGCGTACACACTACAACAGAGTTTTTAATATTGTTTAAATAATAATTGCCTATTTAATTGTATAATTTAATTGTAATTGCTTAAATATTTTAATTGATTATAATGATCCACATGAATACAGAAGAAATAGTACATTATAACTATGCATATAAATAAACAAATATCTTAATTAAAGCGACAAGCGACTGTTACATGGTATACATGTTTCCTACCTCCCTAATTAGACGAATCTGTACTAAGGGAAGCAGTTTGGTTTTTTTTGCTTAATATGCCACTTCCGTCATCTGATTGATGCTATACTAATGTTTAAGAACTAAATAATATATATTTTTTAAATACAAATAATACAATTATTTAATCAAATGGTCTTGTTTACCCAATACATTAATACTTGTTATTTTGGAAGTACTTTTCATCAATTGGTTGGGGTTAATAAAGAAAAATGCTGGTTAACAAACATTTTATGACACGTGTGTTATCACAAATGATCATTAAAGACTTTTGTGTGATTATTTGGTTGGCTACTTCAAACGTACAGTGGATAACTCTCATAGTAGTTTGTTTCCACTTCAAATTATTTTTTATCACAGATATATGAAAATACACGTTGAGGGAGATAAACTTGGGAATTCATTATAGATTTTTTATGAATATATTTATTTACATGCTGCTGTGAGAGAAATGAGATTTAATAGAATTAAAAGTCATACTCACCTCCATAGAGGCAGAAAGATGGCCGTAATGATTTGGCTAGTGACCACGGCACATCAGGAATAACACTATGAACTACACAGCCGTGATGTAGCAAGGTCACTGAATATGCAAAGTGGACATTGACATTTGCTGTTGAAATATCGTTTAACGAACCCTGGGTGGATCCATCCATGGGCTGCAACAAATTGAATTGAATTAATTTTTATTTTATTCCTTTCAAGAAATTGATAATTCCATATTCATGTTCAAGATTTGATACGTGTAAAGTATGAAGAAAGCTCTTTAGAACTATATATATTTTAGTTGCCTGATCTAGTAATTAAAAGTATTAGTATTATTAACTAATAGGAATTAGTACTTCTATTGCAAAAGTGACAATCCTGCATAGTATATCAACTGATGTAATAAAAAGATTACCTGATATAAGTAATGATGACAAATGCACACAATGCCAGAAGGGTCAGATATGATCTGCAGGTCGAGGGAGCAATCGTGAATGCGCAGCGGAACCGGATCGTCTTCATATTGACCACAAGAAGGAGTCTCACTGGTGTGGGGCATTTGGGGGAGATTCAGGGGAATATTCAACTGAGGAATAAAAATAATATTAACATTATGAAAAATATTACCTATTACCATTTAAGCTTTTACAATCAATATTCAGAAATGAATAAAATGCTTTTAAATTTTTAAACAAAATTTTTAAATTTTTGCTGTCACACTGTTATATTAATTAAATAACTTTCTATTACTTTTTAATATGTAATTCTATCCTAACCAAGATTTAAATTACTTTTGATATGGTGTTCAGTAGAATGATTGGTCTATAGCAGCTTACATCATATTTCATGCCACCTTTAAAAATAGGACAAATGACGGCATCCTTATAATGCTTCGGAAAAACTCCCTTCGTTAAGCTAAGATTAATAATGTAGCTTATTGGAGTAGCTAAGAACTTTTTGTTTTCTTTAAGAATTTTGGAGCAGATACAGTCTGTTCCTGTTGAAGTTTTTCCTTTTAATTCAGAGAAATTGAATTACTGACATTCTTATTATAGTATTACTTAATTAAATAATTATTTTACTAATTTCGGTATCTTGTTTATGTGCACATTATTAAAATTAAGGTAAATATAATTCCCCACGGCCTATCTTTTCTTCTATCTGTCTATCTAAACACGTATCAAAAAATACTTTATCCTTTGTTATGAGTAAACTTCTTATGGTGTGCGAATGATCTTCTCAGGTGATTCACACCCTAGTCTAAGCCGTGTCCTAAGTTGAGTATTCACCGTGCCAAATACAGTCCCTTTGCGCAAAGGGATTGATTTTCATAATATGAATTTAATCAATATGTTTATATAATTCTCAAACACTGAGCGTTATTTTCTGTACGCTTCGTTTTATTTTATTAACAGGAGTTTCTATAGAAGGATTAGTAGAAGTTTATTTTCTTAATATGTTTGTTTATACATATGAATATGCGTTTTATTATATTAGTGAGTGTTGCTTACGCGCTTATTTTCTTTTTCTTTTTTATAAATTCTCTCAATATATGACATCTCGTTTTCTTCGAGCTTTAATTTTTTTAGTTCTAGTCGCACAGCATCGATATTTTGTGGTACAATGACCGATTTAGGGTGACCTTCTTTAAATTCATCAGTGAGCATAGACCACCCACGATTAAACTGACTGAACCAGTGATACATAGTGATTTTCGATGGTGCTTAATCCCTAAAATTTTGAGTTAGCCCACGCCGAAAATCGTAATAAATCATCACATGAAAATTTTCACGAGTTAAATTCATGGTGATGAAGACAACCAATTTTCAAAATGACGCCACAATGGAAAAACAATTAACAATTACATGAAACAAAATGTATTATACAGCCAAAGAGATCCATTTTTAGATGTAGTCATTACTTTTTAAATGCTGTTCTGTAAGTGGCCAGTTCCAGATTCATATATAGCAGCCCTCATATACTATGAAAACTGTTGTTTTATTATATGTATAATTTATGAAATGGACTGAAGGTATTTTAGTATATGTACTGTAATACACTCAGGGTAATAATACACACTTACACTCAGGTACACTCAGGTTGTAATAGGGTATTGTAACTCACCACTGTCTCATGCGGCAAGTCTGTGTTGAATTGTAGGGCTGACAACGTTGGAGATATTTCTGAATTAGACTTAGCATCATCACCAGCGGCGAAACTCTGATGCGGAGTACGGTAATGGATATAGTACAAAGCCTGCAGGAAGACGTAACTTGTTAAATAATAAATTGAATATGTTTTTATGATTTGTCACACAATCGTAACATAAAAAATAAATTAATTATTTTTCCTAATAATCTAATATGCACACACAGCAAGTCAAATACTATATACTTTCTATTATCTAATATATTATTATTAAACTTTTTGTATGAATAGTATTTATTTATTTAAGAAGAATGTTAACATACAGTTAGGTACATATTTACTATGCATAAAAAATAATAAACAGATCCCAATATTGTAAATTTTACACTGAGAACACAACAATTATAAAAACCAAAACAAGAAATTTATCATCTCAAGAAATTTATTTACAATAAAAATATTATCATAAAATATTTCTGAATTTTCAAAAAAACATTGCGCCTTTATACTTATGGGTTTGTGTTAGTAATGTCCACTGATCAGAACATGTCTGCAAGAGTGGCTCCTCAAATAAATGATGCGAATGAGCAGGTTTATAATTTTTTGAGCAAATAGATTTTTTTTACAAGAAATTATAGCCCATATTTGGGATCATCTCCTTTTATATGCCTCCTTTATCATCTCCTTTTGTACCATTTTGTACCACCAATAAAAAGTTTTGTACCCCAATGAAAAAAAATATGAGCAAAACAAAGTGAGGGTACAACTTAATCATTATGTTTCCCACTTCAATGGATTTAGTAGATTCAGGTTTAAGATGATCAGGATCGTCAATATAGTCATAAACCCCACAAAAAGTTTTTCATTATTCTGATCGCCGGTTATCAGCCGTACATATAGCCGCTCAAGACAACTACAATTTGCCAAATGAGGGTTATAAAAGTAATGGTCCTGAAAGTTTGATGTTTAAAGTAGAGAGCTTTGAATTTGATGTTCATCATGTCCAGAAATACTGAGTTGTTGTCTTGAAATTTGATACTAATATGTATAATTCGGACACATGTGTAATTCACAAATTCGTAGGCAAAAAAGTATGATAATATATATTAACTGTGTGTGAACTGCCAAAGCTACACAATAATTTATTTATAAACAATTATGTACGAATATACATACTTGGTTCAGAGGATCCCACTGAGCCCATGAGAATGATTTGACTATGATGTCAGGAGGAGAGTTGGTGTCCACCATTTGCCATTGAGGCTCTAAAACTGTATCGTCACCGTCGTGAAATAAAGTGACATTGTACTTTTTAATACCTGCAAATTAAGAAGTAACTTAGCTGTAGCAAGACTATAAAATGTATACTAATTGAAACAAAAAAAATGAATTGAATTTACTCCCTTGGTCTCGTATGTACTAATCGTTTGTACAGCTTTTGCAATAATGGCTGTCTAAAGAACTGTTTAAATATCGGTTGAAACTCTCCATTTAAGATCTTGAATTTATGATTACGGACAAAAGGAATCTGAAGAGCTAATTATGTTTTTTAAATTAAATGTGGTGAAATGGGAAAGACAAAATGCAAAATCAAAAACTAGCATCTATTTGAATGAAGCTCTTTCGAGAAACAACTTATAAAAATGTACAAATAGAATACCGAAGAGATGAAAATAGGTTTCGCAACTTTGACATGCTGGGAAAAACATGTTTTTTGTTGACAAAAATATTTGAATGAACAATAATGAGCTAATTTAATACTCTGACTATAATTTTAAGTGCGGTACAGGCACAGACCAGGTTCTTCTCTGCTCTGTGGGTACAGGTGTAGCTGGCGTTGAAATCATTGATTGAGGACAGGCCAATCATGAAACGTTCGAAGGTAAATAGTACAAAAAAAGATTCAAATTTTTAAATTAATTATTTCAGTTCACACTCCGATGGTTTCACCTCAATAAAATTGGAAAACATGAAAGCATAGGTATATATTATCCTCATTTATTTATTACAACATGAAATGGATTCGTGGAGATAAGCGCTGGAAACATATAATTCATTTACTCTGGAAAATAAATTTCAAATTTACAATTTGTTGGTTGCTTTATTTTATAAAATTGTAATTTTATTTATATTGAAAATCAAGATTTGTTATTTTTATGGAAGATGCAAATAAAATATTGGCATCAGCAACCTTAGAAATGGAAAAACATGCAGTTAGGTTCATAATGATAATGGAAATATCTTAACAGATCTTTTAATTACGACAGAAATAACTCTCAAGTAATAACTTTACATCGTTAGGAAGAATGTGTCATAACAGCACAATTTCATTGGAGACCGATAGAAATATTTGATACAATTTATTACTTTATTGAGAGATTTACATATTTTATGTATGCGAGAGCGGTAGTTTGCATAGATATAATATACACAGAGTCTTATGGTGCGGCAGCGTGACGAAACAATGCAAATATTTTTAATCTCTTTGTTTATGCATTTCAGTTCAACTTTAAATGCTCAGGGTTAAAGTTCTACGTGCCTCCGACTGTACCAATCAAGCCCATGACTTGTCTATCGGAAATCAGGTGTGTATTTACACGTCTGATTTTCTGATACACTAAAGATCACAATTTGAGATTAATTTAGTAAAATGATATTTACAGGTGACACTGGAAATTAGACGTCTTTTATAAGATATTTATTAACCAATTAATATATACGAAAACAAATAAATATTACACTTGTAGATATTGACAAAAGAAACGCTGAAGTAATCTAAATTGTAACATAAATTTATATATTTGGAAGGTTTGGAGATTTTGATTGTCGTACAGGTTCAGATTTGGATAATACCAATCAATCGTTACAATAAATTAGCTTGGTATATCATGAGACACAAAAGCATAAAAAAAAATAATATATTAATTAAATCCATATCTGAAGTTTTGATAGGTTGTTTAACAAGTGAAAATTGATTTTATTTTGCAAATAACGGTAATTTCAACCGCTTCAGTTTGTTCAAGTATATTCATAAAATTTGATAATTAAATGAAAGCTTTATATAGTTCTTTTGAGCAATTTCAAATTCTACAAATCAAGATCACTCACTTTTTCAGCAGTAAGTACACTTAATACAATTCAATGAATTACTGCAGTACTTACATTCCAAGTGAACCATCAACAGAAAACTGTCTTTAAATGTTTTTGGCACAAATGAACAACTTTTATGCAAGAATTGTACCATTATTTGTCTTGATCGCTCTATTTCGATTTCTTTAGGAGCAGACAAAGAATTTAACAGCAAAATAAATGGCTTGTAGCTCAGAATTACTCCCTCGTCTGTCCCAGAAAATGCATCACGGGTAATATGCTTGACAATATATACAACCAAAGTGCACGTATTATTCACAGACGCTTGTATTATATTTAAACTTTCCTCAAAAACGTGTAAAACACGAAGAGTGTCAGTCATTTGTGTGTACATTCCAATATTCGTAACATTTTTGTTTGAGTCTGCCGATAATGTTTGCCACGTAAATATTTGTATTCCACCCTTTTCCTGACCGACAAGTCGCCATTCCTGCGCTGGTACATCTAAAAAAACAATAAAATCTGAAAAATCTGGAAAACACATATGAAGTAGAAACAAAAGTCATAGGAAACAGACCTTTTGTCGTTTGTTTGTATAACAGTCCACACAGCCTTACCGCAAAATTATCTTTACTAATCATCAATGTAAGCAGTGGATTCGATTATACGTTTTAAAAAAAAAATATTCGAATTACATCTAAAACAAAATCCAAACGGAGTTAGATTTTCAGGAACCAAAGGCAACGAAGAAATGTCAAATTTTGACAGCGACAGCTGTCTTATTACTATTGACTTGAAGTTGCACCAACAATGCATAACCCGCGAATTTCAAATAGAGTACATAGGTCATTGTTTTTTTAATAATATAAGACTATAATATCAAAGAAAGCTATTTTAAATATTTAAATATTGACTAAGTAATGCTTAATATCGAAAGCGATCAGCAATATTCTTGGGTAAATGTTAATATTTCATCAGCTGTTTGTATCAGCTGTGTTTCGTTTAATATGTAATATCTGTGGTACAAAACCGACCAATCAGGGCACAAGAAAAGCGATCCCCAAACGACCAACTTCCGTGACTTTAGAACGACAACGACCTTTACAGAAAAGAAATACACATGAAGTTAGTTATATCCCGTAGTTTTAGTCGTTTTGGATGCGCATGCATTGTTGAATAGAGAATTAGGAGGGCGAAGTTTTCGCGCGAAAGCCGGCAAAAGATAAAAATTATTGTGAATTCATTTAAGTGCTACCTTGTGTTTTTTAATTGCATGGATTAGCTACATTTCAAACCATTTTGGGCTTCATAGTTTTTAATTTTATGATATTTTTTCCGATTTGTGAGTTCTCATAAAACTTCGAGTGGGCGCCTTTCGTGAACAAATCAAAAAACAAGGAATTCTGAATGTGGCAAAAGGATTTCTCTTAATTTTCAGGTATGTATTTATAAATCTAATTCTTAGAAATTCATTTCATTGCAAAGGTTCGAATAAAAATGTATGTAAATTGAAGCCTAAAGATGCTAGTCACTGATACAGCTACTACACGGCAACTTATACGGTCCATAGTCGTTTTTGCAATTTATTCTATTCCTATCAAACGAATTTATACAATACCTCTTTCAAAAACCTAATCAGGTGCTTATTCATTAGTTTTACGTTCTCCACATTTTTCATTTGTTTGCGATCCTGGGGTTGCGACGTGTCTAATGGCGAACATGGTGTTAGTTTCGCGCGCGATTTGACGGTTTCATGCCACGCACTTTTGTCGCCTTAATTATTAATATGGTAATGAAGTTATATCAACTCGTTTCTGGGGTACACTTTAATATCGAAATAATATTTTTCCAACTTGAACTTTCCAGGTAAACATGTTTATTGTAATCACTTTCCCCGCCAAAAGTTGACAGAGCACGCCTAGGACATCTTGAATCCCAATTGCCATCTTTAGTCGTCTGCTATTCTAAGAGCTCGCCTTCAAACGTTTTGAATAATCTATTTCGTGTTCCGTATGAAGTACCTTCTGTATAGTTGTGAAAATTTGCAGTTTTGATATTTCAGTTCGTGAATAAATACGTCGTCAATGCAACAGTTCTTTGACAGATCGGTTTTTCTTAGGGGTGACATTATTTCATTGTAAACCATCTGGTTTCATCTTTCATCAGGGCTATTCCGAACCTTCACTTTAACTGAGGCTCTGTTTCTCTTTTTCCAGACTTGCTGAGCCTGTGAAGGCATGTCTCAGCTAAGGTATGCTATATTTTTTAAAAAATCGTTTTGTAATGAAAGTTTTATTTAGAGTAAGATGTTTCAATGCATCGACTGTTATTTGTTATTACTTTACGGCAGTCTTTTATCGTGTTTTAGCATAATAATGACCATAGTTCAAACATTACAGCTTTTGTGGTGAGACAAGCGGTATTCGTCAGAAAGTACTCAAGAGGAAACGAGAATCGTCAGATGAAGATGAGGTTAAGGTTTATTCTTGTATTATTTACATTGAAACTGATCCACTATTATCATAGAAATGTTATTATTTTAGGATGTGGAAAACATGCCTCCCAAAAAACGGGCAACCTCTCGATCGCCGGCCGGCGAAGAGATTGAGATCAATTTGATGTCATCGTCGCCTCTGCAGCCGCTGAGCGAGGAAGAGGTGGGATACTTTACGTCTGCTGAAAATAATGACTTCCCAGATGTGGAAAAAAGTTGTTTGGATGATTACACATATTCTGAAAATAGTCACAGCTCATTTAGTATCACTGACATACAAGGCGGAATTCTATCTCCATTAGAAAATATCAATGTTCCCATAGGAGATTCTACACCACATTCAAGTAGAAGACCAAATTCGTAAGTACACCTGCAGTTTATTAATTCATGACTGTGACATTCATTTAAAAATTGGCAAATTGACTTAACTTTCAAATTGTTTGATTTTTGAGCTTTAATCATTTCTATAATAAATCAATAATATGTTTGTTTAACAGCCCATGAATAAAATATATACAGAAACTGAAGAACATTCGAGTACTCGTTAGGTTCGTTTATAATAAACATATTAGTTAGACTTATGTACTTACATATTATTTAAGAAATGTTGTGGATATTTCCTAGCTTTAGATCATTTGTGGTCACCAGTATCCATTTCTTTAGAACTAATTGCTTTCTTTGGTTCTAATCACACTGTTCATTTGAAACGCATCATTAGTGAGCCAGAATTAAATTAAACCACATTTCAACTCATTAAGTGAAGTAAACGAGTAAACATAATAACTATCTCATGAATAGATAAAAATTACAAGTAATTTGAAGAACCAAAACAATGTTTTATTGTATGTATCATTTTCAATGATATTTTACTTCAATTTATTAAGATGGTTTAAAAATTGTGAGTAATAAATATAAGTACCCACAAATAATAAAACTAAATAATCTGGGATATTGCTTTTAAATATCCATCATTTTTGGTTTTTGTGCATGCAAGTTGCGGTGTTGCCGTGACAGCAAAACCACACCATATTTTCTGAGTTGCGTTTACGATACAGGGTATCATTAACACATCTATAATAATTTACCTGTAGCTGTATTTATGTACCTATTATTACATAGATACTATACTTCCTTCATAAGCATACTAAATGTTATTTGTGAAAAATATAATTTCAATTCTTCCTAGGTTTTTCAGTTTTTTAAAATTGCATTTATGGGAATGTTCTGTTCAAATCTCTTGTTTGTAAACTGCTCCCCCTGTACCCCACCCTTTCGGTGAGTTCATTAACAGTTATGCTTTTAATACACATACGCTTTTATCTAAAAAAAAAACTGTAAATGGCTTAGAAGGGCACTGTAATAATATATATACTTGTTAGAACACAATCATATAGAAACATAAAAAAATGTATATGCATTTTGCTACCGCATTATTTTAAATTTCTTACACACTAATACTATACTATCATTTCTTTGTGGTCATCACTATCATAACAATCGATTGACCGTAGCCTATTTTGTCACAATTATTTTTTATAACCCCATCCCATCCTGAACAACATTCCATTCATTCTAATACTCTGATCCCCAGTTGTTTGCAAACCCTTAAAGCAGAGAATTATTTTACCAACATTTGGTACAGTTTTGATTATTTTCTAAAATAACTTCAGGTCAAGACCAGATTTTAAGGAATCAAGACAAACGTGCCCCTTACCATCTCTAGCTTGGGCGGATCCTTGCGAAGTATGGAATCGTATGTGTGCCTCTGATGTTGAATCAGCTGCTCGCCGAAATCCTCGTATGATGGACAGGCATGGTTGCTTACAAATTAGGATGCGAGCAATTCTTATTGATTGGATGAATGAGGTAACTATCATGAAGCGATTTATGCTTCTTTATTTTTTTATGTTTACTAATTTAGTAATTTCTTAAGATGATACCATTTAGCATTGTAAAAAATTAAGCATTTCAGGTGCTATTAATAAGTAGCCTTCAAAATATTCAAAATTTGACTGAGAAACATGATAAAAAATGTTTTTTTTTTCATTTTTAATTTAGTTTATAGACTGTATGGAAAAACTAAGGAGTGTCAGTAAAAAAAATTACATTATGTTCAAATTTTTTTTTTATTTATGTTGATAAACGATAACAGATAAACAAAGCGGCGACCGTTCCGAAATGCTAAATTTATGACATTAACATCTTGGCGTATATACATTTTAGAATATACACTTTATTCGCAATAAAATTTCATACGGAATACAATATTCAATTGTTTTTAAATACAAATGTAATAAAAAAATACAAATTATCTAAATGTTTTTACTTACCTTTGTGAAAACATGGCGGCTGGTTTAGTGGAGGTTAGGCATAAACAACATATTTAATTTTTATGCTACCAATATTTAATAAACAAAAAAAACAAATGGATGGAACTTGGCCGCTGTATAGCGACCTGGACAATCTATGGATGTTTTTCTCAGGCCGATATATAGCGACCTGGGCGCTAACAGGTTAATCACTCATACTCTTATTAATCTGTAATAATTATATTATCTGAATTATATCTGTTTCTGGTTAATGTGCAATTTACATTGGCTAAAAGTGACTTCTAATGCCAAATGCAGGTGAGTTTGCAGGTTGATCCTGTGGGACTACTTTGTTGAGAAAAAATATCTTACATACGAGCCACTTAAAATTTTGAATTTGGGGAATGTTCATAACACGTTAAATATCTGAGTATCTAAATAGTAATTGTTTATTTTTTTCAGGTTTCTGAGGTGTACAAACTACAAAGGGAGACATTCCATTTAAGTATTGATTATGTAGATAGATATTTATCAAATACCGAGGGATTACCTAAGGGCAGATTACAACTCATAGGTATACTTTAGTTTTTTTAATTACTAATATTAAAGCTTGATGTGAATATAATCACCATGTTAATTTGCAGTTTACTAACTACAGCTTTGTGTTTTTTATGAATTAGATTTTTCAAGGGAGAAACTAACGGTGGCCGACATACAAAAATAATAAAGAGATGTTGGGCAGACATGGAAGGCGTTGGACTATTAGCCCAAAGGTTGCGGGTTCAAATCCGCATATGGTTATACCATTTCTAGAACTTCATTACCACCATCTTCCCTGACTCTAGCACAGGCACATTTGGCCCAGTTGAGTAGGGCCTAAAATAATTGTATATGACTTAGGTCATAGCAATTATTTAAAAAAAAAAATCGCACTATATGCTCAGTCCAGAGATTATTTATCTTTTAAATAATCTCTTTGCCTTTCTTTTATTTTCATTCCAACTAATGTATAACACTGACAATTCAATATGTTACTTATACATTTTTATTTATTCAGGAATTTGACACTATTTGTGGCTTGTTAAATGTAGTGCCATTGTCGACATATGCCGTTTCTAAAATTTTCTACTTAGATGGTTATTGTAAATATTACTTTGCCTTTCTTTCTTTTACAAATATTACTTTTTGGACCTGTTATTTTTTTTTTAAATTAGCACCCTCTGCTCTGCGGTAGAGTTATTTAAAAAATAAGCATGTAAGAGCATATCTTTCGTATCTACCGAGGACAAAGCCCATCATGAAATGGTTGAAAGTGAACTGTTTAGGAACTGATTAAGCATTTGTGTTCTTTGGAATTAGGAGATGTAAAAAAGTAACATTTTTATATAAAAATAGAAACTATAATAACAATAACATAATAATACGTAATTTCACAAAAGACAGACATTTTTACATACATTTTTACATAAATTACTTTACAAATTCCAAGCAGAACAACAAGATCTAACAAGATGTTATATCTAAATAATACAAATTAAGAATTAGCTTCCCTTATTTACCAAATTTGTGATTTATTTAATCCTAACTTCTTCAACCTATTTTCAACAACTAAGCAAAAGTTTCGTAACACTGTCTTAAAATACTATACCAATGCACAAAACCACGGACCAAACCAGTATATATTTATATTCTTTTTTTGCATTTTTGTTTAAATTTAAATTTTTTTAATTTTGTTTAAATTTAAATCTAGCTTAAATTTGTTTGTTATATTTTGATATTATTCTTTTTTATCTTTATTAGTCAATTGGGTTACTCTAGTTTGAGGATCGTATACTTAATTTATATTGTCATTACGTCATTACCTGTATTGTGTACAATTTCTGTTGGGTAACCAGAACAAATAAATATAAACATGCCTTAAAATGTGATGCTGAAGGATTGTCTCCGTTCTAAATTGAAAGATATATACATTCTCATGAAGTTTTTATAGCCTACCATAAAATTTATATTAGGATATGGATTTTATTTAATCATCTACCCCGTTAATCCAAGATTTACTTCACATCTTTCTTATGAACTACACAAACTAACATGTTACTCATAACTTACCTATTTAAATTTAATATTTTTTTAATTCTTACAGGTATAACTTGTTTATTCATTGCGTCGAAAGTAGAAGAAGTTTATCCACCAAAAATTACAGAATTTGCGTATGTCACGGATGGTGCATGTTCGCCGGAAGAAATCCTAAAGGAAGAAATTGTAATCCTGCAAGGACTCGGCTGGAATAGTACAACCATCACGATGAATGCATGGCTTAAGATGTATATGCAGCTCTGCAGCGAGCACGAAAATGCTACTAATAAAACGCAAATCGATAACGGAGAAAGTAGACAATTCAACACCCTGAGGCCTTACACTTTTATTTTTCCTCAGTATTCGTCATTAGAATTTACTATAATAGCGCAGGTCATCGACCTGGCTGCACTACACGTCGGAGTCAACGTCTTTCCTTACAGTTTGGTGGCGGCAAGCGCTGTCTCTCATGTCAACGGCATAGAAATGGCTCTTAAAGTTTCAGGTAATTTTATAATACTATTTGACTGAAAAGTTATATTGTTTAAGCTCTGTTACAATCCCGGCCGTGATCGTACCGGCTCGATCAACTGAGATAGCTTCTCTCCTACCGACACCAATAAATGCTAATTATTTAGTTATATGCAGTATAAGGTAATATATTTCTAAAACTATTTCAAGTGCAACTAATTTTTCAGTAATTTCGTAGTAAACTTTACTGGTCCAAATAACGAAGAATAAAATAAAATCTATGCATTCAGAAAACTATGTCTTAACAAGTAAGAAAATAGGAATCAAATATTTATTTATTTTTAAACCATTTCTTGCCCTTGGCAACGACGAGACCAACTGTCAAACGTGTGCAGGTCGCATGCGCCACCTTTATGCTGATTTAAGGGAACATTTTACCATTGCACGCACTAAAAGCACTTGAACTCATCTGCACGTGAAAAACTATTAAAGTTTGCAAATATTTTTTTAAAAGTTGTTTATTTTTTTAAAACATCTTAGTTAATCATTCTATTTATTTGTACTTGTGTTTAAAATTCCAAATGTCTGTTTGATTAATAGGCTTAATAAATAATTTAATAAATTGTAATGTTACTTCGTGTGTATTTAATTTACTAAGCGGCGTTCTGTATGTTTTTTCCATTAAGGTTATACTTGGGAAGAATTGGAGCCTTGCCATTTATGGTTAACTCATTTCATGGAAGTTCTAGAAGAGGAGGGTCTGATAGGAATGAATAGACCTCTCCCAAATGTTGACATGAATGTCGACTGCAGAGCTGGTAGTGGCGGGTTGCACATCATTTGTCCAAATATAACCCTAGACGAGAGTCATCGTATTCAAATGCATAATATATCGCTGGAGATGTTTGTGAGTATGGAATTTTGTTATTACAGGTTGTAATAGATTGTATTAATTTGGCTGTCCCTGACAATATGTCTGATTATACAATACAAGACTGGAAGCCATTGATAATGGGACATTATTCCATTTCTGCGGAGATTGACACACCCAATAGGATTAAAAATCTGCTTTCTGTTACATTTTTGTGAGATCAAAGTGAATCATTTATTTGTTATTTTTCATCTGGGAGCATTATTTTTAATTTCCTGATTAGTTCTGGTTATTTTTGTTTTTTATTGTTATTGCTTTTGGTTTTTAATGTTGTTATTTCTTTTAGTATTATAATATTTTGCTTATATATTACGAATTGAAATGTGTACATGTGGAAACGTATTACCCATAAGGTACAAAGTACAGTAGATGAGAAATGAAATGGCAAGTGTCGTTATATTCATACCTACTCACTCTGTTGAATCGCCTTTAAGGTAAAGCTTCATTTGCCCTCGACCGTACATACGGTGTCATTCATCCCATTATGTGACCACATAAATTTGGGCCGCTGTTCTTTCTCGCCTTTCTTGGCATGTGCATGGCACGAGGGACCAAAATATGATGAGAAAAAACTGTCTATATCCTTTTTTCGCGTTACTTTATTTATTTATTTATTTAACAGGTTTCCCCATGTACATTATAATTAAAGTAAAAACAAATTAAACTACCAAAAAAAAAAGCATTAAAAACAAAAAACAATAACATGAAACATACTATGCTAAAAAATTAACATAATGCCTCCAGGCAAACATTAACAAATAAATAATTCACGCAGATCCTACAACGGCGTGATAGAAAGATTTTTAATCCCATTGGGCGAACAGACAAAGATATCAATCTCCGTGGAAATGGACCTACTGCTGCATCAAAGGTCAAATTGATCACATATGTATCATTCATAGTTTTAGGGGATATTTAAATGGTTGTCATTGTATTAAGAAATTAGGAAATTATAGTAAAGGTGCAGTAAAGTCAGATGCGGCTATAAAGCCGTATACCATGTATCTGGCACCAACACTATGGATGCCTGAAAAAAAATATTTTATAATTATAACCACAACAGCGACTTGACCGATAGAATTTAACATGTTTATTTTGCCTGTTTCACACTCGTTCATATGCGCAAAATTTTAGTTATTATCTTAGGACATCCTACGTAATCTTAGCTTTACATAAATCTCTTCTTCGATTTATTTACAAACTATTGTAAATACAGGTAGAAAGATTTGATTATCTTTTAAAATACTCGACTATGGATGAAAAACTAGACAATAATTTAAAAGTTTCTAAAATGTTTGTTGATTTATGTGAATTTGTGTAGTTGCTTATCAAAAGAAGGCATTTTCACTGTGAAATATAATGTTCTAGCCTAATTAATTTTAAGGCATCTTTACATGAACCCTTTTAATTTCACACTAATTAGTAATTGGTATTCTAAAATATTACTTTAATCTCCAACAGGACAAAGTCGAATTGAAACTTTCAAAGGTTCCGCCCAGTGAGAAGCCAGTGGTAGACAAGGACTCTGTGGCTTTTACTCCGCCTCAAAGCAGACACAAAGGCTCCTTGATGAATTTGGACAAGATAATTTCCGCAACTGCGCTCCCATGCAATGTACCAGAATTGCCTAATTTAGCCGAAGCAATATGACTAGCCGTGCCCTACTTTTTCACATACTTTTTAATATTTTTCCTTCTTGCTTTACAAATATTTGTAATACGCAAAATAACTATGAGAATATGGTATATCTAAGTGTTTCGACGAATTCAAAATTTAAACCCACTTTCATAACCAAACACACAGAACATTCCCTTATATATCACAAATGTTGTTTTCAATCGTTCACTTTGATTTTAACTGACATCTAGATAAAATAAAAAAGAAATGCAGGAGACACCGCTTAAAAATTTCCTTTCTTCAATTTCAAAATTTTTACAAAATTTGAAAAATCTTTTACTAAATTTTAACTATAACTTATAGCTTTTAATGATATTTGTTATTTTTATAACACTATTTGGCGGAATCACAGAGGTAAACTCAACACAGTGATACGTTTACTTTCCTTTTTACAAGTAACATAATACATAAGTGTATTGCTATACCTATACTAGCTCTGTTTATAACTGTCACTTATTTTGTGACATATTTATGTACAGTCAAGGGCAAATAAAGCGTTACCTTGAAAGGCAATTCGACAGAGTAGGTAATGTATATGTAAATATTAACTTCATCCACACTCTACATGTACTATCTTTTTTTTTACATGTTTCTCAATTCTCAATACAACTTGCTTAATGCTCAAGGTAAAGTTCAGAGTGCCTTTGACTGTACCTGTATAACTGTATAAAGTGTCACAGTTTTGAATTATCGGTAGTTGCAGACAGTCATATTCTAATTTCAAGGTTTTTAGATTCAGTGTGTATAATATCTATATAAGTAATGTTTTAAAACTTGTATATGAACAAAATACGTCAAATCCACTACAACTACTCACACGTCATCTCTAAAAATGTAGGTAGTTAAGGTCATCTACCTCATACAGTAAATGTTTGTCCTATACATGGTGTTGGGGGACTTGTGTTACTTCATACAACTCTGATTAAATTGGTA
This sequence comes from Neomicropteryx cornuta, assembly GCA_020383195.1. NCBI lineage: Eukaryota > Metazoa > Arthropoda > Insecta > Lepidoptera > Micropterigidae > Neomicropteryx > Neomicropteryx cornuta. Next base: position 5,482,522 of record JAHKQU010000014.1, read on the forward strand.
ATAAATTCCTCAATTATTATAATTATTTACAATAGGTAGAAAGCAAAGCTGATACGCCTATATCTTAACATCAAAGAATTTTCTCCTGTGCGAAAGGGACGAATATTGTACAATTTTGACCCAAGCTTAATTTCAGAGATTGTCATACCTGGCTTCTAAAAAAATATATTTCCACTTTAGTTTTTTACGTTTGAATATTGCATTAAACAATCGTCAAACTGACAGCGAGCGATTGTCGAGTCAGCTTCAGATTAGCCCACTGACTGGTAGCCAGGGTGGATTGGCCCCGCCTCGCAACGATAATTTGTACTGGCATCCAAATGGGTTTGGGGATTATTTACAAATCATTTGATTCACAGACTCGGATGCTAGCTCTCCCTTCTCCCTTTTCTCGTAGGTCGCTTGAAACTGTATCCTACACAAACAAATGCTATTTCTCGCGAGAAAATACTAATCTAAAGTAATAAATAGCGAAAAGTCATATCTAAGTATTTTTTTTAGGTTTCTGTTACTATTATTACTGCTCTTCTGGTATTCTGTTACTCTTTAAATGCTGTATAGATGGGCAAAAAATTTAGGGGCCCTTCAGAACTTGTTAACTGCAAGTGTCTTAAGAACGGGTTACTTAGCCTATCTTAACATTATTTATCTTCTTTCTTTGTCTCTTGAAAACCCTGCGCATTGATCATATTTTCCTACCTCTGAAGTGCTAGCAATATTATAGACTTGCAGAACATAATACCAATTTTACTAACACTCATGATTGCACATATATGGAATTTTTTAATTGTACGATTCTCACGAGTCATTAGTCATCACAAAATAGTGTAAATTTTCAAAAGAAGTTCTAGTGTACACTGTGTTAAAATTTACTTTTATTTTAAAGTATTCATATTTACATTAAATTATACTATTTACCTCTTCAAACTTGAGCGACGTTCTCGTAGCATTGAGTTTTTATATCAATTATACACGATTATTTGAAAGAATTGATTATATAGATTATTAATACGCAATAAAAAAGGTCTAACCAGTGCTAAATTTCACCTCTAGATATCCTAAAACAAGATGAGATGCACATGACTTATAGGTTTACATTTTAAGCCTGAAGCATTATGTAAAGTGTGTTATTAAAAGAGCTTCTTTTGTAAGGGTAAGGGGGGAGATAAGGATTCGTATACCTCGACATGAAAAAACATGCAAAATTTTAATCTCTTAGTAAAAGTAACTTACAATATTGATTTCAGTCTTACCCAAAGAAAAATTGATTTTACTCACACATTTCAATTTTCGTCTTTCTTATGCATAATCGAAGTATTATACCGATTTCATTTTTAAATGTAAATAAAGTTGCTGTTGCTTGTTTTGCAAATTTTTAACATTGATGTGGGGATATAATCTTCTGACATCATAAATTCCACGGTATGTTTCTGATATTTGTTAATTTTTATAATTGGTTTATATTTTTACATTTGGTTTTAAAAAAATGTGTTTATTGATATTTTGGCTGTGTTGAAGCAACACGACTGGTGGCGCCCAATTTTATAAAGGGGTGAAAAAGTATCAGCATAAATTTAAAAAACATCTTAAATCAATGAACTAGTTTAAGATGTATGTAGATGTAATTCCACCGCCCGTTTGCTATGCACATATATTTGTATCAAAACAAAATATATTTGAGATAAAAATATTAGTGCTTCCCATTGTGAGGGCTGAATATTACCACCCTGCAACGAGATTCTGATGGTCTGAATTAGAGGCAGCGTAATGACTTTTTGACCGCAAATGTTGTTTAAGAAGTCGTTTGTTGCATTATTAGGAATAGCATATAGAGGTGTATTTAAAATCACTACTATCCTTTCAGGAGGTTGATCTATATCAATAATCAAACATTAGTCAGAAAAAATGTTTCCCAATTAGGAGAAAACTAATTTAAAACTGAATCCAAACCGTTTTATTGATTAATAACTAGTTACGCGCCTGGCCGTTAAGAGGAGCATGATTAGAAAAAAAAAACATGTAATTATAATATAATTATTTTAATCTGATTTTTTTTTAACTTATATTTGTTTTTCGTGAGACCGGGTGTATTTTAATGTACCTCATATAAGACAGTAGTGATTTTAATACACCTTGTATATTAAAAAATATCATTTACTTGAATCTTTTTGTGAAAGTATAGTATGAAAAAGACCATAATATAATAAGAACATGACATGCCAGGCGGGGCAAACCCATCTATTAGTTCCAAAATAATTGTCACATATTTAATAGAAAACGTTACACTTCCTCTTAAACGGATCGAGTTCGTGGGTCACTGATAATTTAGTAATGCCTCTCATTATATATTATATGTCAGCTCTCTCGTGTTGTATGTTTATTAAATTGACAAGTGTTTCTAAAAGTGTAGAATGTATAAATGTAAATGTTTTCCAATATTGGAAAAAACTTGTCTAACAGGCGACGTTAAAGCAACACTAACTAAGAATAGTTATTATCTTGACAAAATTTTACATATTGTATAAATAATGTTAACAATTTCCTAAATACCCCCCCCACATGCGATTTGAGTGTGTTTCTTAGATCGTAATAAGTATGGACATACTTCCAATAGCATGCAGATGTCAGTCCGTGATTTTTGGCAATATGGTAATATTATTAAAATTATTGGTTTCATATAGATGCTTAAATTTATAAATTTACTTATTCGGCGTTTCATTAGCCCAAAATAATTTAAATGTATTTGTTTTAAAAGCTGCATTTTAAAATTATTGGTAAAATGCATAATAGTATACAAACATTTTAGGTTAGTTTTATTAGATAAAGATAGAATGATGAAAGATATTAATCTGAGGTTTTAAATACCTAGCAGATACAAATTGACTAAACATAACGAAATTTAAAAAAAATATATAGTTTATTCAGTTTGTATTACGATAATATTTATTAAATCATATGTATTTCCAATGTGGATAGTTCTAATGGACTTAATTTATCGATACCCTATAGTAACAATTTGTATATTTTTCTATGAACACTTTATTTTTTAAAGGTAGAAACCTATTCTTCCTGGATGTACCCTAAGTCTAAAGTTTTACGGATTTAATATATTTGTAAATAAAAAAAATGTTATGTATATTGAAATGGTTTGATAATTTACTTTTAAAATTAACCTGGTGTAAATATTACCGCCTGCCAGACTGGGCTAAGCAATGCGGGCAGCGGCCGTGGATGGCCACAGCCGTCCGGATTATCAAGGTCCTGCTGTAAGTATACAGAATGTCCCGAGACCGTTCCCATAAAAAAAACCAGATAATTGGTCCTGCGATTTCAATTATGATTTGTAAATTAATCATGGTTTCCAAGGAGAGAAAAATAAACTTTAGGTGATAATATCAAACCGTTATATAAGTCTGCTTGTGGTGTCCTGTCCTTGATCGCACTCAGCAAAGGCCCCTTGAATGCGAGCGAAAGAGCGAATCCTAAAGGAATTTACACCACCACTTTTATAAAACTAGTACATTTGTGGATGAATTTTGCATTTTTTTTTAAATATAATTTCTTACTCTTAATAGCGAACATAAATAAACATCCCTAGCCTTCGGAAATGCTTTTCGGACACCCTGCATTCAGAAGTATAATTAGTAACTGGAATATGCACATTTACGGTGGCCATTTCACCCTCCTTCAAGGATGCTAAATCGTTCTGTGGTACTTGTATATAATATATATTAGTAATAAAATGTAAATTATCATTATTACAAAAAAATAATATCAAGTAAATATAGCTAGGTTACAAATATTACCATGTATATAAGGTAATAAAAGAATTATTTGTAACTGAAAATTATACCACTTTTTAACTGAAAATTATACCGATAAAAAGCACTTTATTTTAAAGTTTACTAGGCATTTCATTAATTTAGGATTCAGGATTTTGAACCAACGAAAAAGTTTGGGAAAGTACAAAATTGCCTGCAAAATGTTTTAATTCTCGCGCCACGTCACGTTTGCCACGCGTGGTTTGTGTTCTTGGCTACCGTGGATTTAAAATACGAATTTAATCAGGGAATTTGACACAAGAGGTAGAATAAAAAACCATTGATTTAAAAAAAAAGTATCTGAGTGTAAACACAGATTTAAAAAGAATTAATTCCCTGTGAATTGGATGAAACCTGTTTTCCACGTTTATTTTTATACTCTATTTTTATAAAAGCTTATTACGACAAAAATCGGTACAAAAAAACAACAGGAATAAAAGTTACCCAGCCCAGAACAACGGCGCACAGTGGACCGACTCCATACAAGAGGTTGGACATAGGCACCTAAATTTAAAGAATGTAAAAAAAAAGTTTGCTTTTATATTCCTCTAAATATTCTAAATAAATTATTTAGTACATATTTTCTTGTACGAGCTCAATTTAAAAGGTTATTTAATTTTGTGTTTTTTTAGTATGTAACACAGTATATTTTATTCAATCGAATTTCTATCCACTGTGCGGCGGAGTTGAAATTCGAATTTACTGAAATTTAACGCAAAATATTTTATTTTAATTATTAAAAAAAATTGTGATACGTTTAAATATTTTTCCAGTAATATAACAAAATTTTAGAGAGATGTTTAATTTATTTGATACTGTTTTAAAAAAAAAAAACAATAAAATAAGATAGGTTATAACCATGCGTCGGTTATAAGTAATCCAAATCATCAAAGTAATCAAAATCGCCCGGTTGCACGCGAACTGACAGTTTATAAATAAGCAATCGTACGTTTAAATCGAATGATTTGATATTGAAATTAATTTTGTGTCATTTTGAAAGAGGGTAGTTTTTAAAATCGAAAAACAATCCAATAAAAAAAAATATAAAAGTAACTTCAGAATTAACATGCAACCAAAAAACTAAGAAGTAATTTAAGCGCAATAATCGTCTTATTGTTAAAAACGTCTAAACACTTCCAGATCGAATTGAGAACTTCCTCCTTCCTTTTAAAGTCTTAAAAAATGACGGTTCCCATGACTTCTGTCCACCTGTCGAATGTGACGTCGGGAAAGCTCGACCAACGGGCGAAATGTCAACGCGTGCGGAGTGTGGAGGAGGGCGGACGGTTTATCAACGAGTGGTTATCACATAACTACATGGAGATGAAGATTATCCAAACTCGTGATTTGATCATCTGCAAACGTTCAAACTACTACGTAAGGTCCCTATCATCCAGCGAATCAAAATACAAATGGACGTCCCGTTAGTTTTTCGTAGGTACCTATTTCCTTGAAATATATTTTATATGTTCAGCGCTTCCACCAGATCGTATTTTTATTATTCGTTTTTACAGTTTAGAAAGTCGAACGGAAAATTTTATTGGTGTTTTTTCAGTTAACTTGCATTTTCTTAGGTAGATAGATATTTAAGAAAAAAAAAATGCATATTCCTACCATATGAAAACTACCACTTCACTTCAGCAACGAAACTAAAGCGAAAATGCAAAACGCCGTTTTTTTTAGTTTTTTTTACTTATGCTAATTTTAGATTACAATTTTCCTGAGATTTTTCATATTCGCAGGAATTATTTATAGTCCTATATTAATTATTTTAGCCTTATATTAATATTATAAAAAAAAATAATATTTATTTATTGTGGTTACCTAACAGAAATTGTACACAATACAGCTAAATACAAAATAAATTGTGGATTTTCTTCAACTAAGGTAGCATAAATGACTAATAAAAATAGTTAGAGGTAAAAAATAGTAATATTAAACAAATTTAAATAAAATAAAATAAATAAAAAGGTACAAATTTAAAGAAAATACAAAAAAAATGAAATAGTTATAGTTATAGAAATAAAAAAAACTGCTTCAATACATAACTAAACTGCGAATTTCTACTTTGATCAGTGTACTGTCAAATTGCAATTTAAGCTTGTATGGAATTACGATATTTGACACGATATAGATTTATATTGAAATGGTTTTTGAATTATTTTCAGTATCTAGGCAAATAACTTTATTGAGAATGTAAATAAATAAGCATTCACTCAGCGTATTCGTTGAAGAAAGGATCTTGCTACAAATATATCACGAATGACATGAAACATTCACCTTGAGCACTTAGATGTTTTTCCATAATGACTAGCTGACTGACGGACGGGTGGGTCTATTGAGCTATACTTACCGATCTAATTTAACTGACATTCGCCGGGCAGTAACAAATTGATGTTTTCATTCTGCTGTCAGGAAGGATTTGTATAAATGTATTTTATAATAATACAAAGACTTCGCCCCGTGTTGGTGGCTAGGCCCTGCGGGCAGCTTTGGTGCGCGACAGCTCTTGCCTGCGGCACTCGGGAATTATTTTTATCATTTTTTTTTTATCAGAAACCTTCGCGTACATATTAATTATAGTTTTGTATCAGTGAGCGTTTGATACCACTGCAACCTCTATTCATTGCCTACCCAACTAGGTTAAATGTCTGTCCTATAGAAAAGATAGTTCAATTATATAGGATATACCTTCGTAGGCTTGTACCTACCTACGTAGCCGAAGCCATATACGAATATAAAATATCTACTATATTATAAAATACAAAAGTATCACTCGCTTTGGAATAAATTTAATATCATATTTAAATTCGTAAACGTCAAATAAATTCTCTAATTTAATAATATCATCCCGAGTGCAGCAGGAACGAGTCGATGCAAGACAAAGGCGCCTACAAAACCGCCTGCAGGGCCTAGATCCCAACCCAGCTGCCAGGTTTGAACAGCTAGTTATTTATATTAAAATTTAATAACATTTTAAATTATAATCAAATTGTTGTTATATTTTGTAAGGCGTTTTTCTGCTTACAAAATACTTTATATACTTACATACTTGCCTTTTCTTCTAAAATATAGCATCTCAAAATGCTTTTAAGTACAAGTAAAGGTTTTAAGTACAAGTAGGGGGAATTAACCATAATGGCAAGGCTCCAATTCTTCCCCAGTATAACCTTAATGGAAAAACATACAGAACGCCGCTTAATAAATTAAATACACACGAAGGAACATTACTTTACCACGAATAACTTATTAAATTATTTATTAAACCTTAATAGGTTTAATAAATTCAAAATTTCAAATATCTGTTTGATTAATATCAAACAGACATTTGAAATTTTACACACTAGTATAAATAAATAAGTAAATAAATCCAATATAAACTTTTAAATAAGAAATTTACGAGTACAACCTTTAAAGCTTTAATACCTAAGACAAAAAAATATTTTAAAAATAATAATATATATAGTGATACACACAGTGATCAATAAACAAAGAAGTATATGATTTATATTTTCTTACTAGTTAAGACAATTTTTTGAATGCATAGATTTGTTATTATTCGTTATTTAAACTAGTAAAAAATTTGTCGATTACGAATATTTAGTTAGTTTGTGTACCATTTGAATGTTAACAATTAATACTACAATCAGCCCCATCGCTTATCGTTCATTTTTAGTAACATTAACGCAACTTTGAAAATCCATTACTACCTAACTCTTCTGCGTAATACAGGCAGGCCTACACTAACGCCATCTGAGTACCCTGCAGCGTATAAATAGTAAATCAGCCGTAGGTACCGATAGTTACCAAAATCCGAGAGACCTCTAGACTTTAAATAGAAACGATAAGATGGCGCCGGGACCTATGCAGCAAGCGCCAGTCAAATTGATTCGTCTGTTCCGAGTGACGTCGCAATATAACGTTTTCTCATATAGGTACATAACCTAACCTCTACCCGCCGAGTAACTTCCCTTGCATTGCAACGCGTGATTGAGCATACTCTCTCTTTATCTGGTTATACTGCGTAGAAGTTTCTTCTAGTAGTTTTTGAAACTTTCCTGAAAGCTTTAATCCTATCAGTGAGATAATAAACACTTTGGATTCATTTAATTTAGCAATCATGTTTAAATGTAAAAACATTTACACTTAAACAAGGTTCCAGTGTAAAAACAAGCTATGGTCAAGCGAGCCTTCAGGACTTGTCTTTCGGCTCGCTCGCTGGGTGTTGGACCTAATAGTACGGGAGCTAGTAATGTTTTCGTCACTCGATTTTAGCGACACTCATTTTTCACAGAAGAATCAAGCAACGAAAACGTTGCTAGCTCCCATACGATTACGTCAAACAATCAGTGAGCGAGTTGCGCGTGCGCCAGAGACTAGACCTGCCGGTATATCTCATTCTATAGTTAATAAGACAAAATAGTTTTTACACCTAATATATATTTACATGATTTTTGACACGAGATATTTATCTTTTTTTGAAACTCAGAATGTATTTAATTTGTTTTATATATTCTTTAGATATTTTCGTATATTTTACATTAAAAATATAATATCTACCGCAGTTCAATAATACAAATAAAAAAAGTTTAAAGTACTAAAACAATCAAAATTTCGAATAATAAAAAAAATAATTCTAAAATAATTGAAAACATATTTTTTAGTTTTCTTCAAAGTGCTTCGCGAGCCCCGCGGGCGTGAAGTCATTCCTTGACCTCATGCCATGCGTTCAACTGCCTTCTCAAATATTAAAACGATTTCCTAAAATTTCGTATTCTTTTTTTTCATAATTGGGAAACATTTTTCCAATATTTTTTGCTTATTAATGTTTGATTATTGATCTATATCAACCTTCTAAAAGGACTTTAGTGACTATAAATACAACCTATATAAATCTATATACACAATAGTTTTTCATTGGTTTTCTGTCAAACTCCTCCAAACCAACTTTATAAACGCATTCACGTTAAAATATAAAGTGAAGTTAATTTTTTTTATTGTTAACCGAACGTAGCAGAAAAGGAATTGTTTTTTCACCGTGTGATTTTGATTTCAACCCCATAAGAACTGATCCGGCTAACGGCAATTTTCTGAAAAGTAATAAAAATATTCTACGCCCTCCGAAAACAGTCCACAGTTTGGAAAGCGCAGTCGTATTTTCCTCAATATTCGTATTGCATAATTCATCCATAAATTCATTGTTTACGGCGATATCAGCGTTCGCCTAACCTAATTTTCAAGTTTACATAGATTTGCGGGCCGCGCCGGCAGATGGCAGCCGTCCGCCCGCCTTCCGCCCGCCCGCCACAGATGGCGCCGCGGCGGTCGAACCGCTCGCATCCGCCCCCGGGAGGAAGAGAGATTTCGCTTGGGCGCGAGTGGCGGGCCGGCGGCCGTTCGCGGCGCGATTTCCCCCGTTTCGCGACGCAGCCTCGCGTTTCAAACGCGCGTCCTGCCGCCCTTCGCTCCGCGTTTACCATAGACTAGTTTGCCGGTTGGTTTTGACGTAAGCTAGCGCGCGCTCGAATTTTGAATTGACTTGTCACAGTGTTCCAAGTTTAAATCGAGTTTGACGGCTGTGATTACGATCCGTTATATTTTTTAAAACTTTTAACGAATATCTGAAAACAATTTTATATTTCTCAATAATATTTTCTCACGTCGTCTAGTGTGATTTTGACTTTGATGTAAGAGTCGACGCAGTAATCATTTTATAGCGGCATTTTGATGTCAATCGTTTAATTTCGGGCTTCTAGTGTATTTATAGGATCTCGGCGCTTTGTTTGCCGGTAATGATTCAGTTTTAATTATTTATTTAACATTTTCTTAGAGGCGCAACATTACTGAACGTTTGATTGCTCGATTAGTAACTCTGATTACTTTATAAATGCATGCTTCAATTACCTGTGATTTGTTGAATATCAAATAAATTATGTTTTTTTACACATTAATTAAAAAACTATATAGTTTTCTTATTGCATGATGCACACTCCTTTCTGTAGTTCTAATGTTGTTTATTCATTGGTCGGTATCATTTAATGGATATAAACACTTACATGGCATACTCTATTGTATCTGCAGCTGATGACTACATAGGTATTTATGTTTAATTTTGAAAGTAAATATGCCGTTCACTGCGTTTCAGATTACAGAGTTATGACCAAATGAATTGCATGTCTAATATATTAATTCTGACGTATTTCGTTTAGCCAAAGAGGTGCAAAATAATATCACCTGATTTGGTAAATAGTCATTTCACAGTCACACACCATCATACAATCGCATGTAATACGTAGTATATTTATTTGTCTTTAACATACTTTTATCAAATGTGTTAAATCACAAAGGACCATTTGAAGGCAGGCAAGCCGTGTATGTGAATGTTGGCATCTCATTCTTGCGTTTATTAGGCAGCAAAACGTCGACTTATTGAAGCCTTGGGGTGAAAATAAAAAAAGAAATGAGATAATGATTTAGTTTGCGTATCCATTTACTGGTACAATCTGTATTTTCGTATATGGGAGAGGGAAAAATACTAGGGCCATCTGCGAGATTAATTTAATTTGAGGCGGTTTGTCTACTTATATTTAATAACTTTGTATTGACTATGAATAACTAACTTAAAGACTTTAACTATTTTCCAAAAATCTTTGAAATACATTTTGTCATTTCATTAACACTTTTGAATTACACCTTTATTCCAAATTGCAGTACTCAATGAAGCTATTTATTTATCCAGAAAATATTACACATTATTAATACATAATACATAAGTATTACTAAGTATACATAAGTATTAATACATAAGTATTACTTAATAAAAGTCATAGTTCTAAATAATATAATAATTTATACATTAGCGGCAACTGTCAATATTCTCTCACCACGATCAATCACGCTGTGGATAGAACCACTTCACTAGACACTGCCTGTGTCGGGGTGTCGTATAATTTTAGTCTATAATATTTTTTCATACTGGTAATATATGCATACTAATAAAATGAATAAATTAAATAAAAACGTTTTATTGCGTATAGGTAAATAATAATATGATTTAATGAACAAAAATATTACATATAATATTTTAATTAACATAATATTTAGTATAGTAAAATTTAGGTATTTCAAAATTTGAAACTTAATGTCAAAACCTTTCACGAGTCTGACGTTCTATTTATTATAATATATTAGGTCGTCGTAATTATAAATTATAATGTAATTAATAAGGTTATTATACCTTTAAAAGATTGTTTCTAATGATTGCCGTTTGTTCAGAATAAGAAACGCTGTTATGTTCAAGATACGGCCATCCATTAATTATTCATACAGCCTTAAATATTTTCTCTAAGTTTCCAAGTTTATTATGACAGCTTCGTTAGAAGAGGAAATTAACGAAGTAAGATAACACGAACAAAGTTTCCGTACGCATCCTTCATTTTTATTTAACACCGCACGGCGCCGACGATGTTAAATAAAAATATTTAATGACCATACAAAATGACAAAGCGCTCTAGAGAAATGAAAAATTCAAATTCGTTCAATCTACGTAATCCTTCAATATCTCGGGATTTAAAGGGTACATAAATAATCCCTTTGCTCTCATCCTTGGCCAAGTACAAATGATGTACAGTCAAGCACATTATAACCACTCAATGTTTTAGTCAATATCGTAAGTATTCATCGCCGTTTATTTTGCACTTGACTAGATCGGCAATTTAGCAATCTCCCTCGTGTAAAGACGCACCCAAACCTTAATTGTCTGAGAGAGAAAGTTGTCTTTGTCCTTTTCCTGTCGAATGTCCCTTTTCCGCAGCTGCTTTTACGTAGGTACATATATTTCTTGTATCTATACATATTCATCTACTGAGATTACAATGGCCGCGCGCGAACTGATATTCTATCTGTACCGATCCCAATTTGTTTTCGTCGCGGGTATATCGACCAAACATTTTCTAAGATATAATGTCAATTAATTCGTGTATACAATAAACAAAAGAGTCCCCAATATAAATCCTTGTGATACACTTAAATCATTTATAAATAGTTCATGTGGTTCAAATGCATCAAAATTCTTTCTTTTTATTGCAGCTTTAGTTAAAGCCTTCTTTTTAAGTTATTGGTTTTTGGGTAAGGGTCATAAGGGTAGTAATCGGGAACAGTCAAATATTCTGCAGATTTTATGGGTCAGAAATAACCGCTCTGATTGATTTATCAAATGAGTTTTCGTTAATTTTCACCCAGAATCAACGGGATAAGAATAGGTATAAAAATCCATACTTTTACAGAAGCGGACTTGTATCGTCTATTGTGGCAATTTGGTTGCATCGATGTATTCACACCTAAGTAATAAAAAATGCCTCCACAATGAGTTAGTTTGCCCACATGCTCGACACAACGGTGAGACGTAAACCTAACTAGAGGTAAATAGGATAAAAAATTACTGAAATGACAGTGAAAAGGGAGAACATCCTGATGGCACAATTTTCGACATCATGGCCTTTCTTTTCGACATCATGCTGTGCCATTCGCACCTTCTCTGGCGTTTTTTTAAGATTTATATTGCACAGTAACTGTTACCGACAAAGGTAAATTTCAGTATTTTTTTTTTATAAAATTAAATACTAACCATTAAATGTAAAGCATAAAACACGCATGGCTACCTATAATTGTTTTGTATAGTTACTTATTGTGTGCCATATTGTACCTATGTAATAATTTAATGCTATTTTTAATGTATTATTTATTTATTGTATTTTAGAAAATACTTGGCTGATTTATTGGTTTGCGCATAGGTAATGATATATTTCGGTTTATAACAAATTTGTACTTCATTCACGAATGCGACAATTCCACAAACAAGGCGTCGGAGAAAAAACAGATGCACGGTTATTGATTGCTAAATGTAGTCCCTTTCTTTTATCTTATGGCTCACCACACCCCACCCCACCCTTTGTGGATTAAGGTCAAAGTAATTATGTCCCGCATATATTTTTTTTGACCATATTCCTTTTGAATTTCAAAGTTCAATCGGCTCACCAATTAATGGTATCAGGATAAACAGATATTGACGGTTTTTATTATAAAACATGTCGAAATAAAAATATTGTCGACAAAAAGTAGGTAATACCTACCATCAATTAAAAAAAAGCTTTTCTTGATAATAAATTCTCATTCTCCGGCATGTAATTCTAGACCGCCCTAAAACTGACAATCGAGCACTCAAGTGCTGCAGATTATATCTATACAAAATGCCACTGTAGCGGGTTCAATGTATAGGATATCCCTACTTAAATCATCACCGATCATACAGAGCATTACTTATGAAGCGGTTAAAGTTGGTATTTCGTTATTTTGGTGTTTTACTAGTTAATCTATAAACCGGTCCAGGTCTATAATTTGAACCGGTAAATTTAGTTCGTATTCGAAATTTAACATAATAAAACCTTATTAAAGTTAATGATGTACCATATAGTCGACCATAAATTTCTCGTCGGATCTCCACTAGCGCTAACCGATGACGGGTTTGCGGTAGTTATAATTATTATTTAATTTTACAAAATATTGTAATCGTCCTGGTAAAAACCCAGTTTTAACATCCAGAAATTCAAAATTGTATAACATTAACCAATTACCACCATAATCAGTTGTAGAAAAATATTTAACCCAACAATTAGAGCGTTATACGAGGTAAAATTGCTTTGCATTTGTGCGTCTGAAAAATTATGCTGGCATTCTTATGTTACAAAGGTTGATAAAATATTTCAAAAGTTTTTATCTTTATGAAAAATTTAATACTATTCGATCTTGCATTGCTTAAAAGCTTTAATTCTTCTTTCATAGGTGTGCTTTAATTCTTTAATTCTTCTGGTTTATCAGCTAGTTAACGCGTTCAATAGGTTAATAAAGCAAATAACATTATTGTAAATAGACTAGATGCATACATATAAAACTATTCTGACCTGTGATATAATTGATCGCGGTAGTTACTTAAAGCATTGGCCCAAAGGTCGCGGGTTTGAATCCGCACATGGGCCATACCATTTTTAACGCTTCATTTCCATCATCTCCCCTGATTCTAGCAAGGCATACTTGGTTTAGTTAAGTGGGGCCTAGTAAAAAAAAATAACTAACGAAAGTAGTATTTAATGCACATCAGCATATTTTAAGCGGTTAGGTTAAGAGACCCTAAGTTATAAGTTATATCTATTCCCACCATCTGAATCATCTGCTTGAGGTCTTTTATATGTAAATAGGTATCGGCATAAGAAGATCCAATCTACCAAGAGGAAAGACCTTCAGAGTAAAAAATATATATCTTACTTTAAAATATAATCGCGGATAAACTATAAAGAATACAAAGTAATTATATTTTTTCCATTACCTAAAATGACCTGTTATGTTACAGAATAGCAAGGAAGTCTTGCAAATTAACTGAATTTCCACATGAACGGTAACCAATGGAGACTTGAATACCGTTTTGTATTTTGCACAGCGTATCATCTGTCTTACCCAGATGCGTAATCGGACACGAACATCTTAATAGTAATTTAATTATTAATTTGTCTACGCATACTTAGTTAAAGTAAATATGTTAGGTCGCTTCTACAGATAAGAGAATATTGAATGTCCTTATTAAAGTAGCTAATGTACCGAATCACAATAGACTAAAATAATACAAAATGACAGGAATTTATGATTAATCTTTTTACCACACCTAATCACTGAGCATTTTAGGGAAATTTTAGACTGAAACTCGAACATAGAAAATCCAGTGTGGTCACCAACTGCATACTATATATTAATCTATATTTCAAAACTAACACTCCATACTGGCATCTATATTCAACAACGATTCCGCACGTCTATTTATATAGGAAGATAATCAACGCGACAGATAACCAAATTCACTGGATTCACTGGGCGCACCGCACCGAATTTAGCCGGTTTTAGACTTTAAAAAAGAGCTAGTAACTAGCAAATCAACCTACATACCCTTAACGCTTTCTGTTTTTGAAGCACATATCATGCTATGATGTGTATTCGGTTATTTGTCGCTCAGTTCCGAGAAAGGACCAGATAATGGTGATCTGGCCTGGTTGGAATCACTTGGAATCGAATCCGGGTTCTCTGGATCAAAGGGTGCACCACCAACCACCACCACCAACCGGACTGAAACACAATGACGGTACCGAAGATGGTATTGCATGCATTAACCGGTTGGTTACTTTATGTGCAGATCTATTACCGGAAATGTTTTGGCCGTATCAAAATTCAAAAGAATACGCAATATGGTCTGTCGATATAATACGGGAAAAAATATTTTAGTTTTTTTTTCCTGGTAGCTGAAAGAAAATTTTAGGCAGTGAGGAAATTTTAGATTTCAACGATGAAATAAATAAAAGAAAAATATTTAAATTATTTGTGCAGGTTACTAAGTTACTCTACACGGAAAAGCGTCATCTAGATGTTTAATATGTCATTCACGTAATAATATTTCATCTTAATGAGTATTTTTTTTCTTATTCCAGCAATTTATCGCGCGCCTTTCCGTAACTAACCTCGTTTATCATCGACAATGATAGCCAATAAACTTTTGTCCATCACTGCGAATAAAAATCAGATAATAATCCCCCGCATAAAGTAGTAACTTTTTTGTAATTCATTGTCTATTAATAAATTTATCAGTTTCAAACCTGAATTCACTGCAATTTCTGTGTTTAAAGTTTATTGAAATATTAAAAAGCTCTCATGTGTAAACTTTGGTCATGTCAATAGGGTTTAAATCGGTCATTACGAACATAGCTCTAGATGAGAAACTCTCTTAATTACTAATAATGTCAATATCAATCAATCGAAATATATTTATTAGCTATGAATGAAAACAGTTTTTTTTTAATTTTTTAAAAATTATAGTTTGAGCGAAGGACAAGCTTTCAGTACCGCACCAGGGCTAGGCCCCTAAACTAGGGCCCCTTAAATTTGGTTTTTGCGATGCGGATGGCTTTCGGATATTATTATCTTTATATCAAGAGGAAATACAAACAGTCGCACGTTTTAATGCTAAAAAAAAACTTAGATCTTAGTGAGCTTTAGATTGTCTTTCCTTAAAAAACCAATGTAGTATAAGAGATGTTGCCCATGAACTATTTTATTTAATTGCGCTATGTTATTAAAATAATGGTATAATGTAAAATATCTTACCGTATTAGACTATAATATATTATAAATGTTATATTATATGCGTGCTGCTTGGCCCTGGCAAATATGGATGTACTTAACTAGTAAAATGCTTAATCAAATAAGAAATATCACCAAAAGCAGCCCATTAGTTATAGAATCGCTATAACAATAAAACTAATGTACCTTCTTCGCCTTGAAGATAGGCAATCTAATGTTTCCACATCTTTCTTATTTTATTCATAAACGGTATTTTCAAATACATGTGTCGGGGTTTAACTTCGTTCGAGGTGGGATTCAGCTGTCATGATGAGAGGTGAACCTCGTTATGGGAAAGTAATACATATATATACTTTTGAGGTATTCCACCGTGGTCAGGCGTTATTTTATTTTATATATTTATTTAATTTTAAAATAAATCTATAGATTCACATAGTACTTTACATTAAGTCAATACTACATAAATATAAGCACAGATTCCTACATTATGCTACTTGGATGATATTATAATTAATAACATCTTCTAAATAAAACATTTAAGGACGAAATTAAAATATTAAATGTAAAACAAAAACTTAAATATACGGTTATTCTTTTGACAAATGTTTATTAATACATACTTCTGAGTTGCGATGGGTTTTAAGGTGATAGGGCGATTAGGTGATATGAAGGCTTACAGAGGATAAGGACTATTCCATTTTCTGATACACAGATGAAAAAAATGAAAACTCACGTTAATATTCATTATTGGTTTGGTTTTACGGACAATGTATGTAAAATTACTCATTTATTGAGATTATATCGTGGTTTACGTATCAGATAGATATTAGTTAAACTAAAAATATATTCTTATTTTACCAGAGATGAAATAATTATCGGAAAGTGCCAACGTATTTTTGTTATTTATAGATTATTTTTAGAATTGTGATGACCAATGTCATATACAATTATTTTGAACCTTACTCAACTAAGCTAAATTTGCTTGTGTCAGTCAGCAATGAAGCGTTAAAAATTGTAGGACTTTGTGCGGATCCGAACGAGTGACTACTGAGGAAATAGTCAAATTTCTTTCACCACTAAACTCCCACGATCTCAATGTCGATTTACTTACGCTTTAAAGGATAATATAATCCATGTGTTTGGATTATTTAGCTATAGTCAACTTTGCCTATAAAAATAAGTAAAACAAATTGGTCCAAAAATAAACAAAGGAAAAATAAAATAAAAACATCGTTATTCAACGTATTATTACGTTGTATGGCAGAGGTTAGAAGTATAGAAACAGACGACAATTGTAGTTCTATCTAAACAGGTGTGAGGAATAATAAAATTAATATACTTTCGAACAAAATGTGAACGCTTTAAGAAGGACTCGAAACAAAATTAATTTATTGACACCAAAAGTCTAGTCCGAATTCAAATTTAATTTAATGAGATATTTAATGTATTAATTAACGTGTTATTTAAATGTACTTAAATACTATGTAATAGGCATAAAACGCTGTTAAAAAACTTACTAACTACCATGTTACCCCCTTGATTACTCCCTTAAAATTAGGTACTACCGATCCGACTGCGACCTCTACCGCAGAAAAGCTCTAACTTAATATTCCAGCTTTTTTTATTATTTTATTAAAACGATTTAAATAAAATATACTTAGTGAATGTACTAACCAGGAACATTGCTTATCTTTTATAGTATGTACTCGTATACATTTTATAAAATCGTATTCACAAGCGGCATTTGATATTACACAACTTATATAAAATAACGACATGTCAGGCATTTAGGATGATGAGTTGTTTTAACATATTTTCTCGTTAAAAAAGGTTAATAACAAATTGCAAATAACAAACAATTAATTATAGTTCGAAAATATATATAAAAAAAAACATTTACCAAGACTATTGTGTTATTTACCATCGAGCTATTTAAAAATATTAGTTTAAGATTTAGCTGTCAATGCCAAGTAACAGGCAGATACCTGTAATATTTATTTTTATTTTATCGTTTAATGTTTCCTAGTTTACTATGACTATCGATAGAAAAACTATTAAAATCGAAACGTTTCTGTCATCAAACGGTTATAATTCAACATTTGAGTATTTATGAGTAGCGTGTATCATTAGTATGGTTGGACAAAGTCAGTTTCAGGAATACAGTTATAATGAGATGCTATTTTCAAGTTTTTTCGTCTCTCGCGCCTCCGAAAAGTTTCTTTGTTAAGGTCATGTACAAAGACCCTTTTGGCTACCGAATCGCGACATTCATCGATGAAAAATTGCTCCACGGCTGAACCATTTGATAAAGCGTCACGGGGACTAAATCGCGGCTTTGTCGCAGACCCTGAACAAAACGTGTCTGCGACTGTGCGACTATGAAATGGGTTGTTTGTGCTTTTGTGAAAAAATGTGAAATAGTTGCAGGTGAAATTATGAAAAAAAAAAATAGTTGTCGCGTTAGAACGCACTAATTATATTTGAATAAAATAAAGCCTCGTCATCCACTTCTGGTTATAAGGTCCTTTCATTATCTGGTTCAGCATGCTCGCGTATACTTATATCAATACCCCAGCATTGTTGTGGCCTCTCTACTGGTCGCTTTGCAGCTCCAGGACTCCAGCATAATAGCTTTTCATTTCATCGATCGTAACTCTTGCGTGCAACGTATCCAGACTATTATTTTCTTGGAGATCCGCATTCTGCTACGACATACTTTTCTTTAATAGTTTTATCTTGCGGGTCTTTTTAAAAATAAAACTTTAACAACCACATCAGAATAGATTTATTGGAAAGTCGTTCACACAAATTTGTGATTTCTTTAATCTCAGTTTATTTATTTATCGTATGGCAAAAATGTCAGAAGTTAGAAATAAAAATTAAAGTATTAAACATAATAATCTATAGGACTTTATGTTTATGTCCAGAGAGTATATCCAGTCGATAGCATTTGGTGTGAGATTGTGTAAATCTTGTGCAGGTCCTTTAAAGTGTCGAAGTGGGCAATCACTGATGATATGCTGAATGGTTTGATTATCGTGTCCGCAATCGCATTTGGGGCTTTTGGGAATGAGTTGGAGGTGGCTGCTTTCGCAAACATGTTTTTACAGCTTACTGTAACGATTTTACAATTTGCAATTGACTGTTACCTTACGGTCTTGAATAAACAAATCTTAATTTATACAGTTGCATTAAAAAAAGATATGGATTTTATTTAATGTCGTTATTATCAATCCAATCGATCGGGCCGTACGAACGGTGTACTTATGTGGACGATTTTATTAAAACATTTTTTCTATTTCTTAAAAATAATACTCAAATATTATCATTTATCAAACAATAGATAACGTTATATTTTATAAATATAATTATATGTATCTTATAGATTATTTTATATGTATATAATAATAACAAAAATATATATCGAAAACTATGTGTTTAAAATCGGCATGTTTTCGATTTTCAAATTTTTCTGATTTTTATTTTACTGCCCAAAGTAGCTTAATTTTGAACAGTCTAAAAAATACACCTCTTATTCAAGACTATTCTAAATATCTCTTTATACAAGACTATTCCCGATAAAAAAACAGCTAAATAGTCCTGAGATTTCTATTGTTATTTGTTAAGAAACTATATCAAAATTCATCATGGTTACCGAGAAAAAAAATAAACTCTACTTGAAAATAGTAAAAGGATCATGTTATAATGTATTTGTTGTAAGCTCTCAGCTGTCGCCGTACGCCGCAACGGTGTCAAGACCATTATCGATCAGCGCATCGGTATTAACGCGCAGACCGAATAAACACCATCTATTAAAAAATATAATAAATTTAGAGATATATGTTACACAACACCCCCCCCCCCCCCCTCTTTTTAAATCTTCAGGAATGGTCTTGGAACACCTGTATATAATAAATATAAATAATATGCGATAAAAAAAAATTACTTAAAAAGTTAAACATAGGGATATATTTCCTATTTGAATATTCGTTCACATCAAAATTATTATATTTTTTTTCTACTTTTACTTTTTGGTAATATTTTCAAATAATTTGTAAAATAAATTTTTCGGAAAACTATGAGATTTTTTTCGGGGCTCCCGATGTTTGGGCGACTTAGTAACAATTTGTTTTTCTTGTAGAAAAAAAAACCCAGGCCATGTTTCCTAGAATATAGTCATTTCCACGAATGTAGTATGTAACTGTGATGCCAGCTGCCGTTATGGTTTCATGGCAATTTCATTTAAATTGAATGATTTCTCCACACAATTTGCGAAAAACTCATTTCAAGCATATTGCGAACGTTACGTTGAAATTATTTTAGTCGGACCATAAAAAAAATCAGTAATAGCTTAGAAGCAGTAAATATTTACCTATACCCCATCTTTTAGAATACAAATTCTCCGGTCGAGCGCACGGCCAAGGCCCGATGGTAACCGCACGAGGATATAAGTGTAATTTCTGTCATAACTAATGCAGCGAGCTGAGTATTCCAATACCGGCGAGGGTCGGGAACAGCTCAAATTTTAGACTCTGTAAGATTGTATAACTCTGTAGGTTGGTTGGCATGGCAATCTGGACTATTATGGAGCGACCGCGTCCCTGGCGACTAATTCATATCGCACGGCCGACATTTATAGGCTCTACGTGATAAATTGACGCTAAGACTAAAAAGATATAGCAAAGGTTAAGTTCGTGACGATGGCAATATTCTGTTTTTTTTTTAAATTAGTTTATTAATAAAAAAATATTTTAATATCAGTGCTTTATCTTATCTATAATATTATTTATCTAAATATTGGAGTATATCTAAATATTGTAGTATATACAATTCTTCAGGGATTATCCTTTTCGTTCGACCTCAAAAATGCGAAAACTAAGCAAATTTGCACCAACTGCGTAGCGTGTAAAATATCTATGCGTTTTATAAAAAAATAAGCCAAAATTATAAATAGCAATACTCGAACTGTAACTTTGGACAGTTATGGTTGTGAAAGTCGATCCACGGGCCTCAGGTTGGCGTATTTGTATGTGTTTCACAAAAGTTAAAATGTATTTGACGTGCTGTCTATGTCGTTAATTATTTCTGACCGGTTAAATAAGGTAAAAATCTTATTTGTTAGTAAAATACTTTCAAGTTTAATTATATATATATACAGATGAGTAATTATACATATATTAACTAACCCGTGTAACTTACTTTCGCACCATGTGTTCTATACGACTTGAGCCTGCAGCACTCGAAATGAGTCGCTTCGATTGCCCCGTCAAATTGTTTGATCTCTGTCGTCTGTCTCTTCGTTGTCGTAAGTGGCGTTTAGAATCAAAAGTGGATACCAAGGAAAACTAAGTTCTTCATTTATTACCTCTTAGAAAACTGAATTATATATATAGAAGGTTTTACATTTTAGGGTGAATATTACATATTTATTTTAAATCATAAAAATATAATTTTGTTATTTATGAAGAATAATCTGAGACGACATATCTACGTTCTAAGCTAATCTGCGAAAGCGCCCAAACACACGTCTACTTGCTAACCGCTGGATTACTTCGAGGTCAGAATTTTGATAGGAAATATGAGTGTCCTAAACAGATGAACAATACTCCAAGGATGAACGTTTCAGTGATTTATAAGCAAGTGTCTCAGCAGAACGTAAGTTTCGCATTACAAAACGCGGTGAGCGACCGGATTTTCTTTATTACGTCGTTAATGTATGTTACCCAATGTAGAGTATTGGATATGTGTGCTAAAAGTTAGAGAATATATGTAACTTCGCACATTGTTCACCTTATTTTGAGCCCTCTAGAAGATTGTTACATTTCGTTCGAATGGCAGCTTACATAGCAAGAACATCAATCATACATGACGCATCTTTGCGTCGCCTGTTGTAAATATCATTTCGATGAAAAAAAAAAACAGTGATTTTTGATAAAGGTTGATTATAATACCGATAATCCCCTCATCCACTAGAATTGACGGGGTAATCGATAAATAAATTATGTATTTATTTTTATGTACATGAATTACATTTTCAAAAAACTAGTTAATATTTTCTAAACTTGCCGCCGTAACAACCTCTAGAGGTTGGCCACTCTGCATACTATCTTGTCAATTTGACTTGTTGGCAAGTTGTCAACTTGAATGACTGATATCCTGTTCATCGGCCATTGTTATTCTGTGTGAGCTGAGAGGAAAGAAGGCTTGCTAAAATAGCTATGGAAAGCGATAGAAGATTTTATTTCACCCATTCGGACACCACTAAACCAACGAAATAATGGATGAAAGGGGCAAGTTAATTTATGAGTGCATAAAGTGTACTATAACCTCCCCTTTTCCATGGAAAATATCTTACATGGCACCCTATTCAAGTCCAAAAGATAATTCTTCAAAAATGTAACATGACGCCTTCATCCACGTGACGCTTCAATATAATGTGTCGTAAATAAAATTTGCGTTGGCAGGCTCGGCGGTTTGTACTTGGCGGGTTTGTGATGGGTCGCTTCATCTTTACGGCATTCATTTTATGGATTACTTTTTATCTTGAGTTGTACTACGTCATTTTTTTTATTTTACAATATTCAAGCAAACATTAACGTAAAATAAAATCAGATGAGCTAGATTAATCTCTACTGTGGATTGTACCGAAATTTCTAGTTTATGTTTATGGATGGGAGGGTGCTTGCTAACCCTTGCTTTTGTCATCCAAACTTGTTCAAAGGAGTTTTAATTACGCTGTTAATATTAACATGATGTAAGCCGCAAGTTGGTAGTAGGTAGAAGTACTATATTAAATGCTTTCGCTTGACGTCACGCTAACAGTTCTCTCGTATATTAATCGTATTATCTCGTATCGTAATAATAACTCACAATATTACCTATAATTCATACATATTTGCTCTGTAAAAAAGTTATTAAATGTTGTAAGTGTGTTTTTTTTATTTATTTACTAAGAATTAATAAAAGCATTACCATAAATCAATAATATGGCCAATTTAAAGTAATAGCAGGGAAACGAAAAAATAAAAACAAGTAATTGTAATAAATTGTAATAAATAATTAACAAACAAACAAGAAATTGGCTTCATAAAATTTTAAAGTAATAAATTTAGTTGTAAGGCGTGAAACGTGTATAATGTATATGTAAGACAATGTGTCGTGGGTGTTGGGTTAATTACACCATTTATAACTCAAGAACGGCTGGACCGAGTTTTTTTATTGATTGGATTTGTCTCCGCCCCGAAAAAAAAGACATTATCTCATACATTTTGTATGGAACGGCTTTGTATTCTGTGGAATTCTATTTCCAAACGGTAAGTTACCTTCGAAGGTGTTCACTTTGTGAGGTTATCATATTTGTCATTGTGCGCGCATCGATAATTGCTTTATTATGTAATTTTGAATTGTGTGAAAACATTTATTGAACTTAATTCATTTTGAGTATTCTTAATAAAAAACTGAATTTAATTGAGCTAATAAACACGTTTATTGATACTGAGACGGTACGAAGTTCGTCGGGTCAGCTTGGTATAAATCCTATCGAGCAGAGCATGGTTTGTAACTTGAAATGGCAATGAAAATAGAATATTTGAGCCAAACAATTATTTTCTTTTTTTTTTGAACTATAATTACTAGTATTGCATTAATATTCGAAATAATTAAAGAGGTATTATCCCATAAATATATAGGATTTAAATAAAAATCATGCATTAATTTTTACATAGCTTAGTACCATTAGTTAAATACTTTTTCGTATAGAAAGTATACTCGTAGTATGTATCGTTACAGTTTATTTTTTTTGGAACAATGTAAATATTTATTAAAATGTTTATTATACTAAACCCACTATGATTTTTAATTTGATAGGGATATTTTAGATACTTCATATTAATCCAGGCATCTATCTATATGAAGAAACTTTATTTTTTAACTTAAAATGCATAAATCTCCTTGGGCTAAATTAACTTATTCCGCCTGTCAAAAAGAACAGGTGCTACGGCGATATTAGCTACTTCGTTTGAAATTTAATGTTTGAGTGCGCATGTTGGCAATTGGTTAAAATACGGTTTTCGATTAATTATCGCTTTGCCTAATTGGTTTTCCAATAGACGTAGCTATGTCTATATAGAACTATCTTTCCTTTGCCAAACACTTCCTGTGTCTAAAATCGCTTAAGCGTATCCTGTTTATTTTACGATTAGAACAATGTGGTTTGGTTAGCTAAATCAGCGAGTTATGCGAAAGTAATGATTCTTTCAATTCGAAAATGGCGTTTAACATTTCCGTTTTTAGGAAAAGTAATTGTATTAATCTTCGTAAAACGTGACAAGTTTTAAATTCCTAAAATTTTATCAAAAATAATAATAAAAAAATGTGGCATAATTTCTCTTTACATAGAGCGTTGATGAAAAAAAACCCCTTAATTTGAATAAGGAGATCCGCGTCTTACTTCACTGATTTCAGTTTCCAAGTTCAGCCCGAGGAGCCCGAGGAGTTAGATGCCCGTACCGGTTTAATACTTAAGGTGATTCTAAAATGTTTATCTTTGACAATATTAGGATACGGACGGTTCATTAAAAAAGGAAATTAAGTTAATTTAAGTTGAGGTATCTTTATAAATTATTACCTTTTTTTTTGTTAAATTTACAATTCATTTTTCTGTCATTTTAGCTTCTAACATCTAAGAGATAGAGAAATCCCGCATCTTATAACGACGGAGTAACCGTTATAATTATGAATAATTAAAGATTCCTTACATGTAAAACCAGCTTATGCATTTAATGTGTGCCACAAAAGTCCCCACGAATAGACAATATGCATGCATTAGCATATATAACATATGCTATAAGTAGGTATATTTAAAACCAATTACAAATTTAACAAAAATATATATAATTTGCAAAATAAATAGAGCGTCTAACCAATCAGATTTTGTAGATTTTGCGAAGTACATAATATTTGTGAAATTTGTATTTGGTTGCAGATATACATACTTATTGCATAGTGTTTTAATTTATATTCACTAAAAAAAGTGCGCATTTATTTTGAAAGTCTCCATACTTTTTTTGTAAATTTTATTCTTTTTAGAAATACAGTTTTTTTATATTTTTAGATTGTTATAGTTGTATTTTTTAATTATATTCATATAGGCTTATATACACACATTTTAATTATATTCATATAGGTTTATATACACACGCTAAACACTTACACTACCGTTTCCATGCCACCTCATACTATACATATACTTCACATTACACACTACATGCATATTACATTATTTTATTTTATTTATTTATTTTTATTTTTTATTTTATTTATTCTTTATTGAAAAATCCAACAGTATTCATTTTTATCATTACAAAAAAACTTATTACTAGTATACAAAACCAATTATGGATTTCGGACATTTTACAATATTAACATTAGCATAAAAAAAAATTGTGATAGTGTTCTTAAAATATACATAGATTATGAATTTATATACGTCGTATACAGTAGAATTTTTTGATGTGTTATGTGTAATTTGTGAGTGATGTTTGTGGTAATTGTGAGTGTGTGTGATTTGTATGTATATGTTCAAATAAGTAATAAATTAAGTATGGTTTTAGTATGTATAAAAATAATTTATGGTGTAGGTAATATAAATGTAATATGTATGTATATTCTATATGTAATTTTATTTTATTAATTTAATAGTTTAATCATATTTAGATTCTGTACATTTTTCTGGTCATATAAATGTAGTACTAGGAAAGTATCTTCGTGTATTAGTATCGCTGTTTTTTACGTTGATAAATAAATAAATTACCAAAACTATCACATTTAAAAAAACATTTATCTTTTTTCTGATTATTTATTTACACATCTATTTTTATTATACCATTATACACTTTATACTAACATTTGTACACCTTATAAATTATACTATAAACCATCTATACTATAATATCGGTTCAATTTTGTTTTTATAATTCATTTTATAGTTCATTTTATTTTATGGTAATAGTTCTTCATTAAAGTGATTATTTGAGTTTATTCAAAGAACGGTTTTTGAAACATTTACGCAAACATTAGGCATATATTAGTATTAATACTATTAAAATAGACAATATATATATTTTTAAATTAATATATACATATATTTCTATTACCACGTACCGAATATTTATTAATAGAATAATACAAAAAAGCTCAGCGCAATTGTAATTGTATGTTGCGCAGTGAGACGGTTA
Source organism: Neomicropteryx cornuta (assembly GCA_020383195.1). Taxonomy (NCBI): domain Eukaryota; kingdom Metazoa; phylum Arthropoda; class Insecta; order Lepidoptera; family Micropterigidae; genus Neomicropteryx; species Neomicropteryx cornuta. The sequence continues at coordinate 5,508,755 of JAHKQU010000014.1, forward strand.
TGCTTATAAGAACGATGCTTCTAGGAAAGTTTACTTTAGTATGGGCATTGCCTAGTTAAGTAGTACTTTGCATAATGTGAATTTAATATTAAGTTACTTTCAATAAATAAATAAATTGCATGTAACCAATCTATTAAATAACTATTAAAATTAACCTACCTCAGTACGGGCAATGTCCAGTTAGGTATGGTTATGTTATTCATTATCTAAGAAATATGTAAAAACAAAAATCAATAAATAAATTAAAAAAAAAAAAATTGAAATGACAAAACTAAATGTGTGTGGGTGTGTGTGTTTGAGGTTATGTGCATGTACATAACATGGGTCTGGAAGTAAATATGTGATGAAAATGTTTTATTTTTCCTTACAGTGAACAATAAATACAATGCCGGAGTGTCACGAAGCATGCGAGTGCAGCGAGTGAGCGAGTGCAAAGCATGACCGGCCGAGCGAGACGGTCGACGTTCGCGCCCACGAGCGGGACGGCATGAGGTGGCGCGCGCGCAGCGGCGGCGGACGCGACCGGCGGCGGCCGCGATGACGTCAGAGACGGACTCGCCGCTGCTGACGGCCGCGGCGGCCGCGTCGGCCGCGTCGGCCGACTGCGACGCTCCGGTGGCGCCGCGTGCCGCTGCGGCTCCGCATCGCAAGCGCGTCGAGTTCGTGGCGTTCGACGAAGTGCGTCGCGAGGTCATGTTCCTGCATCGCGGGTCTGTCGCGAACGTAGCTACCATCGCAGTGCCGCAGTACCGGTAAGATCATTTTCATTATTTATTCATTTATCAGCGTACAAAACGGCGATAAAATAAAATAACTCTCTAATACTACATTTGTATCGCCAGAAAAATGTACCAAATACAAATATGGTTGAAAACATCAAATTAATAAAACAATGATCAATGTCGATTATGGTGATTAATCGTTAATCCCATTAGAATAGCAGTATATAAAGGTGATGTAAAATTAAATGTATTGTTTTATATAAAAAATAATAAATAAATAAAATGAAATGAAGTGTGTAATGTGAAGTATGTCTACAATGTGTGGTCTTTTCGTGGCATGGAAATGTGTGTGTGTGTGTGTGTGTGTGTGTGTATATGATATATTAATATGTGGGTTATTATATTATAAACCCACATATTATTAGTGATGTTAGAAATAATTTCAAAATAATATTCAATATAATATTTATTTATATATTTTATACCATTACATTAATTATTCTTATGATTCACGTTACGAATTTCATGCATAAATAACCCCTAATTCTCTTGAAATATATACAGTGAGTATACTTAGTCAGAATTATTTTCAACAGTTAAAATAAAAGCGCTTTCTTAATTGGATTGGAGCTTAGAGGATCTCAAGTGGATGCTTCTTTCTTAGAATTATAAATCATTAATTCGTCGAAATCCTCCTCGTGAAGGCTTTTGAGTTCCTTTAATTAAAAGCACTTATCAAAATGAGACATAACTTTAACGAGTGGGCGCGAATTACATACGAAACACACATTCAACATATTATGTACTGTCTCACTATTTTCTGAAAAATAAGCTGATAAATATTATAGTGATATTTATTTCTAATTTCAAATATAAATCATACAATCGTATGTTGCTAAGCACATAGGTTTATGCTTAAAAAAATGTACCATAGAGAAGTCTAGCTTAGGACAGGTATTGCTCTGTTAAATAGAACTTTGCATATATTGTAATTAAAGTTTAAAACTACTGACAATAAAAATAAATAAATAAAGTAAAATAAATATATTTTATATCACAGACGTTGGTTTATAGTTACCAACTTAAATTTACAGTAAAATCACCAAAAATATTACTTATTACAAATTTAGTTAGGTCATGTTATAAATTATTATTATTATTAATTACAATATTTTGGAGAGGAGATGGTATTTTCTTATACGAATCTATGTTGTTTGAGGAAACGGGGGAAAAACAGTTCTTATCGGAATATGCCATTCGTGAATAGATTAATAAATATAAATTTTTACTTTGAGGCAATTAGGAGTACAAAATAAATAATAATTAGTAAATAAAATAATAATTAGTAAGAATAAAAAAATAAATAAATGAAGTTATATGATAGTTAGTTATATGATAGTTAGTTATATGATATGAGGATCAATAAAATATTTTTGAGCGTACGTGAGTAAATGCTTGAGGTGGCGATTGACAGTTCTTTGATAGGTGTGTGCAAAGTTGTGGTGTGCACGAATGCCAGTGCCAGTAAAAGTTCAAATATTAGTTTAAAAGGTTAGTTTTAAACTTTCTTAGAGCAGGTAAATCTTATATATTTAGAAAGTAATAGCCCTCGTTAAATCGCCCAACATGACTGATACTTACTCGAATCGCTTAACTCTTTGTAACTTACATAGGTATTTGTATTTTGTAATGTTACCGATACTTTATTTTTCTTTATAAAAACATTAAATTTGATAAAAACGTTAAATATTTATTCTGTGCATACTTTTTATAAGTTACTATGGATGAAATCAAAACCGAATCTTTAGCAAAATTATTTTTTTTTACGGATTTCATATTTGTCTAAAAATGTGTATTTTTGCCTTGATCCCATTAAAAAAATATTTCGAACTCTAGAGTCTAGAGTGCTCAAACTTGAACTGCTGGCGATCTACCTCAATATTTTTAGACTACTTACGATCGACTCTGAGAGACTGCAAGTGTGTGTGATGCAGGGTTGTCGTACATACACGATACATCCTACCTACCTAGGTAGGGCGTACCGTAGCATATATAGATATTAGCTTTCTGCATAATCATTTCTGCGGTCGATCGCGATCGACCGTTTGAGCACCCCGGCTAGACTCTAGAAAAATAAAATAAGCCTCTAGAGTCTAGAGGCTTATTTTATTTTTGCGTGCACGATTAAGGGGTTTTTTCCCCTTCATCGATAGCTTTTATTATACGTCAAAAATATATTTTGTCGTTTCTCTGTATGATAATATGAGCGCTTACATATGTACGCAGGGCTTTGTTTGTTGACCAAGAAAGGTCGCTTTGTTTTTCATCTATGACTATGTAATTTCGCGGAGTCTGTCAATCTTATGACCGACCGCAGGGTTTAGTTTATGGGTTTGAGAATTATGTTAAACCCCACAAGTAGGAAAATTCATAGAGTCTGACAATTTTATGGCATAATAAGGCTTGGTTAGTTACAGAAATATGACTACCTAAATCGATATGTTACTTCTTAGAATGGTGTTTAAATATAACTCAATGTAGTTCACCCGAATACAGGAATTTGTTGTTAGATTTTAATTGGCAGGCACCAAATGAGTTTTTTTCCGAAAGGCAGTTAAATAGAGAAGAAATGATTATTTTGTATTTAAATATATATTTCTTCGAACATGCCAGGGTTCAGTCAACAATATTATATATTATCTTTGAGATGTCGTTATTCGGCAAACAGAATTCCGTCGCATTTAAATTTAAGGGTTATGATCTTTTATGGTACAATCTTTATACACAAAGTTATACATACTATAACCTCTTGGCATTTATAGGTTTCTAGTTAGGCTATTGGACACCGATGGACGAATTTTCGGACAGACGGCTAAGGAACGGGGATAATAGCTCCATGTAGAGTGTGTCCCAAGACCATTAACGAAGATCGAAAACTAATGGGGTTTTTTTTTTGTGTAACTGGGTAAGAAATGATAAAAAAAAAAATCATCCCCAAATTTGTTGTATTTTTAGTAGATAGTGACAATTCGGTCAGCACCTGAATTCCGATGCCGCACTTCTGACGTCTGAGCGCTCACAACAAAGACCTGATCCTTTTACTATTTTGACGTAAAGTTTGCATATTTTTTTCTAGGTAACCACGATGATTTTTTTATAGCTTCTAAACAAACAATACTAGAAATCACAGGACCAATTAGCTGATTTTTTTATCGGGAATGGTCTTAGGACACTGTGTATATGATTATTTTGTATTGTGTATTATTTTGAAGATATAGCTAATTTAATAATATTCGGCTAGTTTAGTATATTTATTTAGTCAAGTGGCGATGTAAGTGCTACACCATATATGACAAGTCCGCGCGTTAACATACTAAATATGCTAAAAGTATGAAAAATATAACTACGTTAATTTAACGTAGTTGGTCATTTTCGTCGACCGCCTGCCCGTGACGTTTTGCTTTGCGGGAAACCAACTAAAATGTCCGCTGGCGCCGTGAAAAAGTGTTGTTATAATACTAGGATCACATTTCATATGTTAATACACTTGCTTTGTGCATACAGTTCTGAATATTGACACGTATTTGAAATCATTGTTTTAAAGAGATCCTCTGTCATGCGCTTCATTAGTTTATGTGTACAACGTTACATAAGCAAAATAATAATAATAATAATAATGTGAAATTAAAGAGAGAACGAGGGGTGTATAATGTGTTAATGTGTATAATGTGTGTTGTAATTTGTATGAAGGATTGTGTGTGAAGACGAAAATGTGTGTCGAGTGAGTGTATGGGAGGTATGTATTAACATACTCGTATATGTGTATGGGAGGTAGTATATCATGTTTCATTTGATATATTATTTAAGTACTACGAAAATTTTTTCTTTCGAATTATGAAATACTTTCATACTTAAATTGTTATTTTTTATCATACATGATATCACAATTTACTACCTACAAGTGAAGTATGTATTTTATACAAAATTGTAAGTAAGCTTCACTCATAAACTTTTTTTATATAGTTTGGTTGAAAAATCCCATTGAAATTATGAAAATCATAAATGAGAAATTTCACACTCGGATAAATCCGTAGGCAATGAAATATCAGGATTTCATCTCGCACTTTCAATGATGTCAGACTCGCGTAAGCAATAGAACGATACGTCGAAACGTTAAAAAATCTCATGCGAAATATGACATTCCATTATGTGGCTTTCGCGAGAACGTTTTTATATTTATTCTTCATTCAGCGATCGGCCCTGAAAGACCAAAAAAATGTACGCTGGCGTCGTGTGGGTACAGTCATGAAAATAAATTAATACAGATCGATTTTTTACGGATTATGAAATAACGGCTAAGTTACATAATATATTAGGAACGCGTTAGCCATTTGTGAAATATCTACTAAACCTTTGGCTGCCAAACGACCTCAACTGTTAAAACATAATTAAAACGCTCAGCGGTGACTTTAGTGAAACCATCTGTAGCGGTAACGTCTTGTAGATAATTAGATATATTTTTAAAAGTTTATAATTAACGGATATTTGTGTTTGAATATTGACAATAATTACACGCATAATAAGATGCAAATGATTAGTCCCACCTCTCCTTCTTTTAACCTACCTCTTGTAAAAGTCACCCTCAGATTCCAAAGATTGTTTAAAGAGAAAAATTGAACCGTTTAAAAACACTAATTCTGCGTGTATCTATTCTACCATTATGTGCGATCTTATCTTATCTTATCTTGTTTGTATATTGTGTTGAACTTATACCAATTTTTAAGTTTCTCCACTGTGGCCAGAAAATTAATACAAATTAAACATTGCTCCCCCGGTAGCAACTTTACACTTTAAAGTACTTTTGTCATCGGTAATCTATCACTCTATTGATATTATGTTCTGCATTTCAAAGATTTCAATAAACGCAATACGTTTACTTGTCATTCGCCAATACAACTAGGCATTATGTTTTTTTAAATATACCTAAAACTTTTCATTCAATTAAAAAAAAAACCTACATAATAAATATTTTCATTTAAATACAATACCAATAAGTTTAATTGACATATGATGATATTATATTAGGTATATTAAGTGTGCCTATATATATCATCAATCAGTGTTTTTTAAATAATTTCAGTATATTTATTTTCATAATGAATAAGAGTATTAAGAAACAATATTTGAATTGTAAAAAAAACAATGTTAAGGTAAAAGTGTGAACTAGTTTTCCTTAATTTTATTAATTACCTTACCCAAGTTTGCCATGCCCTCAAAAAACTAAAACCAGATCTACTAAGCCAAATGTAAATGCGCCACAGTAGCGCCATGTAGCGTTGCCAACAATCACAAAATAAAAATGGTAATCCAAACACACGAACTATTTTATTCTTTTTATATTATTTCGATTAATTTACTGTGTAACACCATCATGAATATTGTGTGTTTGATACATAACCAGAGCTTAAACATTAATTTATAAAAAAATCGGACAAAACTTTGTTTAAAAATAAATAAACGAATTAAAGTATATTTCATTATATTTATTTTTCCTCATTACAACAACGTGTTAATTTTCCGATTCTATTACATGTTACAACAAACACTCGGATATACGTATTTTCATTTAAAAAAAAATAAAAAAATTTCAAATTTAAAAAGATGTTTTTAAAATTTGACGTATTTGAATTAGAATTTTAAGGGACTAGTTTCAAGTAGAAAATTTCCTAAATATCGACATTTTAAATGGTGGGACAGCTAGTTAATGAATTAAAATCATAAAATAAGAATTAAGTATAGGCCAAATTTGATTTTCATTTAACCGAACGTACATGGTAAGTAACGTCCGAAGTAACACTACGGTACAGTTGACTATTGCCGTCTTAATATTCAGCTTACCATCTTGAACGAGATATAGGTGGATTTGATACCTTTTAGTTCGAAAATAAACGCTTTAAAACAGTGGTACCTATATATTTTATTTAAATGGTATGGTAAAAAAAAAGTCAGACCAATGTTTTTGATTTGTTAGATGTAGTTAATAAATATTCGTTATCTTAAAGGCAGTTATTTAAATAGTATAGTGTAAAATGCTTAAAGTAATAAACGTAATATTTTCTTTGAAAGAAAAATAAAACTATGTTTTTCAAAAAGTCTTTTTCTTTTCGGAACTCGTATTTTTAATCAATTTTTAAAAGACAAACATGGCTACTGTGGTTCATCCTCTAAAGTAGGGATTCCCCAACTATTTTGGGTAAGAAACCTAAATGAACTGATAACCAAATTACCCCCCCCCCCCAAATTGGCCCCTATAGCCAAATTACTTTAAAAATCCTATCTCTACTTTTTTCCTATTAATACAACTTGATCATGATTTCGTTCATGTTAAATCGCGTATAATATGCGTCAAATACAGAGCAAGTCAAAAATTGCCTGAAAGACTTGTACGCTCGAACACATTATCTTGCCCGAACTTCTCCGCGTTTATTGACTTGTCGAGTTTTTCATCTTGTACGAACTTCTGCACGCTTAACGACATGAGTTTTTTAAAATTGCAACAACTTGCAACTTCCTACTAAAATATTAGTCATTCTTATAACAAGTTGGTACACGTAACACAACTTATACAGTGTCTTGAAAGTTTCAAATAAGAACTTATGTTAATTAATAGGGGTCGATTTTTAGACCTCGTCGACCCCCAAAATCAGTTTTCGTTTATGTCGACCCCTGGGAAACCGATTTCGACCCCTAGAGGTCGATATCGACAACTTTGGGAATCCCTGCTCTGAAGGTAAATATATGCTGTTGCAGACTTTTTTTATTTGCGATATATTAATTTGTATCTCTTAAGCTGCCTTTTCCAGTAACCACACATTTTTTTCAGCAATAATGAGTGATAATTCATAGCTAAAAGCAGTGACTAGCTCGCACGTAAACGTGGACCGATCACTAATCAAGTTTCAAGCTTTAACGTTGCCAGACGCAGCTTTTATTTAGATTTATTTTTATAATTTATTAAAATGTATGAGGCCGGTGTAATAAAACAACGTCGACTTTACAATAGACGATTTAATACTAGCGGGTAGCTTACGGACATATTTGAAAAATGCACCCTAGCACATATAGTTTTGGCAATCAATATCACTCGCACACATATTTACTACAAGGGCACTTTGCATTAAACGTGTATAACAGAATTTCTTAAAGTTTTTGTTTTTTATTGGTTGAATTTATTGTTTTTATTATGTAATTTGATATGGCAAAAAAGAAACATAAATATATAAGGACAAAAAAAATGATATCTAATGTAAAGGATATTATAAAAGGCACATGTACGCATATATTATGCTTTAAAGTTATTGCAATAATAGATAAATATAATATCCTATCAACAAAAACACCAAGAACCTGATTTCTACTTTTGAGGTATCTTGCTATAGATACTTGTTCTAATTTTGATGAACTGATTTTTATCTGTTCTAAGTTTTATTGCCAGTATTTTTATAATGGTCGTCCATAAAAACCGTTGTTTTTCAAATATTTTGTGGGTACCTTTTCGCTCGTATTAATTTATGGACATTGGAATCGTCTGCGAGGTAGACAAATACTTTTGGTCAGATACATAAATCATTCAGCGCAATCAAATGAATGGTTTAGAAGACCATACGGACAAAGATACATTAATTCATTTTAAATTATTATTTTTTTAATAGCGGCGAATGGCTTGAAAAGTTAATTGACACAATCATTGACAGTATTGAAAAAATTAGAAAAGTTTTATTATTTTTTTGATAAAGCGTAGGATATAACACCATATAGCAAAATAGCATTGAGACATTTAAGATCGCAGGATGTTGGTTTAAACTCAGCGATGAGTTATATGATGTAACTATCTAATTAGACGAAAAAAGAAAAGAATGCCATTCGGCTATTTTGTTTCTCTACTAAACATTTCGGTAGCGCTTATAAAGCAGTTTGTTTATGTATACCGGAGTTCAGTCAGGTGTACCAACGTCGGTTGAGCCTATTAAAAACTTTAGTAATGGTAACTAAATAGTCTGTTAAGGTTACAAGACTGTTTCGTTTGTTGTTGTTCGAATAAATAACTATAACCAGAATCGAATTGTTAGCGCAATAAAACGTTTAGCAATGACTAAATCTACATGAATTTCTTGTAGAGCGTACAGGATTTCTTTTCAGTGTAATAAATAGCTTCTTCTAATATCCGGGATTTAGATACAATACTTTAATAGATCGGTTACATTTATAGGACCCCAGAAAATATGGCCGCGGGCAATGAAAATACGCGCGAATCGATTCGTTCAATTCCAATACAAATCTATTTTTTACGTAGAAGTAGATGGGCATTGCGGCGAGTGTTTGTTTGTTTTAAATAAACTGCAGACACGTTCACGTCCGATGCGCAGTGAAAACCACACTGTTTGTAAGATTGTAATAAAAACTACCACAAATAACTCTATCTCAAAGAATGTGAAAGCTAACATAACATAACTGATAAAAGCTGACACAACATCAGAAAATTCAACTCTACACTGATCAGAGGCGTAATAAATAATTATTTGGAAAATTGTTTATTCATTATTTGAAAAATCAACAGTCAATATATAAGAAATGGTACATAAAATTGCGCAAAAACTTGGCTGATGACAGGTTTTCGCTAATTTACAGAAGAAATACATTAAAAGATTAATATTAAATCAAACACAAATTCAAATTCAACCTCGCTGTCGCGACCGTTTACATTTTCGGGAAGAGTCTATCGACTTGTCTATCAAACGACACTAGTATAGACAAATCTAGCAATCTTATTTTTTAATTACACACCTTATACAAAATACACTCGTACTAGGGTATTATAAATTAGTTATTTTATTTTATTTTATTCAAACTATCGAGGCCAAAGGAAAGAAAATTGATGTTTAAAGACTACTATTTTTAGTTTTACTAATTTAATTTGTTTCTTAAATTTAGAGTTTTTCACAACTCAAGATGAAATTGGTATTTATTTAATAAAAATATATCAACCGAGGAGAATAATTCATCATATAAACGACATAATCGTGTCTTAGCGTGTGTTTGGTATCGCGGGAGCGAAAAAAGACGGTATCCTTTCGTTGTATGTGAAAGGACGTTGAATGAAACATTTTGAAGAAAATCGATGTTATCGATATTAGGATAATAGGGTGGCATAGTGGGTAAAATGCCACGGGCTCCCGACCCGAGAGGGCCGCGAGCACGGGAGGATCATGACGTTTATTTTAAAAAAAAAATGTTTTCAAGTCTTTAAGTTACCTAGTAAACTGAACAAAAGTAATTTGAGTTAGCTACATATATACTTCATGTATCAAGGTTGAATAGACATCTATAGAACAGTTTATGGCCAAAAATAATTGTATATAATAAAATTAAAATTGAATGATAACTTATACATATAAATAATTTCAATAATAATAAAACATTAAAATCTGCAAAAATAAAATAAAAAATAACATAAAAATAATAAAATAGGACGATTATATATTTTACAAGCTGACCCAACATACTTTGTACCGCCTCAGAATCAATAAATGTTGTGTTAACTTAATAATTGAATTAAATACAGTTTTTATTAAGAAGTTTTTATTATTACTCAAAATAAATAAATTTCAATAAATATACAAAAATCAAAATCATATGTATTTTAATTATCGATGCGCGCACAATGACAAATGTGATTACCTCACAAAGTAAAGATCTTCGAAGGTACGAAAATGGAATTCCACAGAATACAAAGCCATTCCATACAAAATGTATGAGAAAATGAATCTTATTTATAATTTTTTTCTTGAATTTTTCTTATGTTTTATTAGTTATTCTGCTATTCGGGGCGGAGACAAATCCAACAAATCAAAGATCATAAAAATCGGTCCAGCCGTTCTTGAGTTATACATGGTGTAACTAACCCAACTTTCTTTTATATATATATATATATAGATATCTTGGGATGGGATGACCCGAATAAAAATTAAATAATATTAAAAGTAAATAAATCAATCAACCAAGGAGTTAAGTGAATAAAAATACATCCTGTATAGGAACATAATTTTAAACATATATTTTTATTCCACATTAAAAGGTGTTTGATATATGCGGCTTGACCAGTATACATACATTTAAAGTATAAAGAAAAATTACATCTTACATTCGAACAGTATATTATTATATTATATTATATTGCGGCATCCCTGAAATTTTAGATTCGTGCAATGCGTCACTTCTGAAGTAATAAGCATCTGCAGTGCCCGCTTAATAATCCAGGCTGTACATAACCTTTGACATTCGAGCGACGCGGACACTGCCCATGTTGCGGACCTTATAGTTATACGCACCAAGCTTCAGAATGGTTTGCGTTTCCTTTGCCGAATGCGGTAAAAGGACGCAAAGGCCGTCTGAATAGGCGCCGCAAGTCAGGCGAGTCCGCAATGCAATACATTCATAATGGCCGTAAAATACCTACAATGCGCCGCGCCGGTCGTGACGTCGCGAATTGCATCGGAACTCAATAATGACTACTAATACGTCTTGATAATTTGAGTAAGTTATTTTTTATATTATTTTGATTCATCGAAAAGCTTATGTTGTCGTGGAAACTCATGAATGTCATGCGAAGCCATTAATGCAGAGGCAGAGGCATTTCCTATGGAAATTATTTTATTGGTACATAATTTAAAAAAATTGTTAGGTGTACATTTTTTTTAACGTTTGCTGTTGAAATAGTGGTAATTTTAATGGATATACTCGATTATGCTTAACCTATCACCAATTAATTAGGTGTATGAAACTATAATATTGAATGTTTTTTTTAATATTTATCTGCTCAGACCTTAAAAATAACCCACTGTCGCTTCTATGACTATCCAAAACGCTTTTCGAATTGATTAAAACTGCTGCAGGACAATCAGAAGGTGGTCTGGGCGGGAGGTGTATTTAATGACGCCTGTAGAGCCTAGCTGGAAGACGTCAGGTTTACTACTACTGAACAATGTACAGAATCAGTTGACATTATGAATAGTAGCTACATGATGTTACATACAATTATATAGCTGAAATTTTTACAAACAAAAAAAAATATTTTAACCACACCAAAGGTCACATAAAAACAATAATATAGCTGATTTTTAAATTACTACTCTCTCTTAAGAGGGTTGATCTATATCGACAACTAAACTGGTCTTATGAAAAAATATTTAATTTCAAAAAAAAAATGTTCATACATTTATAAATTAATTCCGAAATTAGGTTCAACTTCCGCGATGCGCGGTACTCTAGTGTGAATCTAACTTGACTTGGTCAGGATTGTTATGTTTTGGACAGATTGATGCACTTGCGGATGCACGGATTTCTAAAAACTTTGGTTAGCGTTTGAATAATTTTAAATAAGTTTTTTTTCGTAATTCAAAAACATTTTCCAATATTTTTTTATGATTAATGTTTGATTTTTAATATAGATCAATCTCCTGCAAGGTCGCAGTACTGATTTAAAATACATTCTGTTTACAGTAGACGAAGGATGAGGTATTCGGTAAAATTACTTAAAATATTTATTCATAATTTTAAGAAATCAAGAATTTTGTATTAATGCGAAAAACAAAGAAATTGTAATGATAAAGCAAAGAATAATAAAAAAAAAATATACTTCAGTTATATATTTGAGCAACAAACAAAGCGGAAACACTTTCCAAGAAATTATTAGTGGTTATTTGCACTTGACGTAATGAATTCTTCTTTTAAAAGAATAAAGTATGTCAGTAAACCTACTAGTTACTGTCAAATTTAGTAATATAAGTATTTTTCTTTACTCGGTGTAATAAGCATGCATAGTATAGAATATTATTTTCGTAGATTTAGAGCTTATTTTTTCAATCAATTTTTTAATATTCAATTAATAGAAATACAACAAAAAATAACACGTATCATTATAACGTACTCGTATGAATAATACTATTATTATAATAAGTAACTTAATTGCCATTGAACTGTTACTACTGTTCTGTGATGTATGTATTTTAGTGTATAAGAATAAAATAAATAAATAAATAAATTATCGTAATTAGTTAACGTTAATATTATAGATCGTGGTAGCCTAGTGCTTAAGGCGTTGGACTTTTCACCCTAACGTCGCGGGTTCGAATCCGCATATGGTCATACCATTTTTAACGCTTCATTGCCACCATCTCCCCTGTCTCTAGGATAAGCATATTTGGCCAAATTGAGTAAGGCCCAAAATAATTGTATAAGTCATACCAATAATTTAATAAATAAAAAAAATAATAGTGGCATCTCAGACAAGTTCATAATTGGCACGCGAATTAAAAACTAGGTGGGTAGGTTTGGTGACTATTTATATTTTTGTGTAATGTGCAGTGGTGTTATTTTAAAGCTTTTATTTTGAATTAATTTCTTATAGTATTTTAAAAAAAAAGTTTGCGTCATTTCAAATTTAGTATTTATTTTACCTATTTGTAATATTGTAACGAACTGGTTTTTTTTACCACTCAATCACTTCGTGTAATGACTCCTTAGCCATGATGGATTTATTTATTTATATATTTCTTAGACATAAGGACAAAACGACGGTAAGGCTTGTAATAATTTGCTTTTGATACCACTACAAACTCTGTTTTACTTGGTATCACTGTTAACTAACTAAACCTAAAAATCTGTCCTGAAAAAGGTAGTTAGTACACATACATAAATTACAGCGTAATCATTTATTATACGAGATGATACGGTATACGGTATGTACGTATATATTACAAATACTGTCCACGTTAGGTTATAGATATACAAATAGTCAATATTTATTTATTTATTTTTTTAATATAAGTAATATATATATTTTTCACGTTAAAATTGTAATTCCAACAAAAAAGTTCATACAAAGATTTGTTATATCGAAAATGTGCAAGTTTTAAAAAACTAATGGACTATATTCACAACGGAAGGTATGTTTAATTGTTCTAATGTGCTATATAATATTTATGGGGGTAAGGAAAGGGTCCAGATACCCAAATTACAGTTTAGGGATCGACCCAAAACTGCTGAAATTTGTGTCATTTCTTCAATCCCCAATTCGTACCCCCGAGGCGTCCTTGCTATGCCCCCGCCTAAGAACTTTCAATTGTACCACAGGCACCTGCTCGCGCCGGTACACCCCCGGCGTCGCGGCGCGGTGCGGCGTCGCGACGCAGTCCGGCCGGGCGTCGAAAGTCAGTCAGTCAGTCGGCAGTCGGCAGTCGGCCGATGGCTTCTCACGCGACAGAGCGCGTCGGCGGTCACGTGGCCTCGTCTCGGCGGGCGGCGCGATGTCGTCTGTTGCTGTGCACTCTCCGCACTAATATCACTTGTGGCACGCATCACTTTTTTACAGTTTATCTGTTGGGGGAAAAAAATAATGTCGAGATGAAATCGTTTCGTTAAAAGCGCAGAAAAGTTATCAACGGATGAACTTTTCAAGGAAGTGAGTGACAATTATTAAAAATGTAAATTTGATATGCGCTCGTTGCTACTTCTAAATATAATGCGATTCAATCGCAGTACACGTTAGCATTTTTGTAATCCAGAGCTGTCAAATCAGTTTTTGTTTTCTAATGCAACTATTTTTGGTCCTTCCGAAGTTATGACTCATAATAAACTCATAAACAAGTCTTTCAAAAACTACCTTTTCATTGTGATCTTTGTTCAATATAGATTCTACAATGTGCAAAACATTTATCACATGTAAATTATGCATTTGTAACATTTTTTAAAGTACTGTGTATATTGTGTAAAAAAAAACCATTCTGAATATGAGTTTTAAAAGAGGTTTGGAAGTGTTCATAGAAGTGCTGTGGAATGGATCGCAAGATTTGCCTATTCGTCGATTATTTCTTCTATTTGAAAGCTCACCATTGTTCACTGAATAAGGTATTAATTTTGTGTTTATAGAATATACTCGTAGTTGAACTTTATAGTAATTTATCATGTATAACGTTTTTATCTTTCCAGGACACATTAAATAAGATGAGCATGTTTGATTTGAAAAAAATGTAGTTCAATAAAACAGATGCAATGGACTCGTAATTACCTGTTTTAAGTATTCGTAAGAAACTCAAAATAACAAATAAATATTTCTCGAATAAAAACACCGTTATGTTTTAATTAATAATGTAAGACTTTTATAAAATAAATTATATAACAATGCAATAATTGAAGTACATACATTCATAAATATTGTATGTGTTTTTACTTTTAATTACATTCCAGTTGTTAATAGTATTAATCATACGGTTGAATTCTGTTAACATTCTAACTGTCATAACTCTATTTAACCACTAAGATACCAACGAAAAAGGCATTAGCCTTCGTGGAATTATGTATTAAGTGCATTAATTCAAATTATATTATTATTATTATTAATATTCATAATATTATTTTAGGTTTTATTAGTAGGTTCATACCAAACAATATTTTGAATCAAATTATAATATCTTAAATCGTGAATACTTATTAGAAAAAAAAACAACATACATATTCGTAGAAATATAAAATATTAGTATAATACTGTAATGTTATTGTTAGTAATCAAAAAAGTTTTATATACGTAATTATTATTTATTCACAAAAGCAAATGTTGATCGAAAACTGCGAATAAGATGCATCGTTAGCACGTGCGTGATCATGGTGATGAAAACTGAAAACTCTGCTGTGAGAATATTTTCACAAGAAAGGTTCCTACAAAGGCGGTGGATATTGCAGGATGCTTTGTTGCTCATATAGTAATTTATATAAACTGTTATCAGTTTTGATTTATGTAAGGTTATGAGAGCACATCTGACAAGGCGTCAAATAGTGTTGTTTGCAAACAGACATTAGAAACGAACAATTTTGTACCGATTTAATTTACCTAGAAACGCGCTATAATAGATATTGATTTCATAAAAAAAATGTATTTCTATCATTGAGGTTGTGTAGTTTCTATCTGGTTTATTAACTAACTTCTCACGTGATATAAGTTAGTGGCTGCCGACGCGATTTTCATTGATGAATTAGCTAGCTTATTGCTACAGCTAGATAAAACTAAATTATCAACGTACTGGAAAATAGGCACAAAACTATGTGGAGAGCGTTGTAAAAATATTTTTTTTTTTTTGTTAATTTGCAGCTGTAGAATGTCATTTAGTTTATAATAATCAATTATAATAATTACAAATTCTAAATATAAAAAAAATCCTAATGGCCGAGTTTACAGCAAAGCAAGTGGTTTCCATAATAAATATTTTGGTAATCGAAAAAGCATTGATATAGACAGCATTGATTGTTTATGTTTTAAATTCAAATTTATTTATTTCAAAAAATAGATTACTTCTCATTTTGCCAATTAAACGATATTCTTGATATTTTAAACCTACACTTGTTTTCTTTTAATTCATTTGATTTTATTAATTTTAATTATATTTTATATTTAAAGGTTATATTTTACTATTAAAAAAAAACAACTAAACAAATTCAATAAAAATAAGTTCTAGAAAGTGCAATAAAAACTAAATGCAATAAATACAAAACAAGAAAATATAAAAGAAAATAAAGGGTACTTTGAAGGATGTTTTCTCTACTGCTTTTAGAGCTCTTTTTAGAGGTAAGGTGTGTTTTGCGGCACAAGTCCACGACAGAATTCAATATTACAATTTGTTATTTATTTTTATACAGCAAGATTTACATTTCTACAATATTGAATGAACGCAGCATGTGAGAAAATATTTAATTGTACAAATTGCTATTTTGTAAGTAACCTATTCGTTAGAAATATATATTTGGGACGTTAGGATTGTAGCAAATTCGCCGAGATCTAGAAGCAGATGAACAACCATTATGTATAGAGTTTGATGTTGGGATGATTTCTCCTTAACAAAGACTTGAAATGCTGATTGTGTGCAACTAACGGATAAACTTGTGTAGTGCAATTATCAATGAGAATCCTAAGGAGTCGTTTGAGATCCTTAGACGGCCACTCAATAATAAGGCGAGATACGCGAAAGCTCTCGAACAATGCAAAATATATAAGCTCTCTAGATGAGATCGTTCGTCAACCTACAACTAAGGAACTAAAAAAACCCACCTACAAAAAAATCGAATATAAAAAAGTTAGTGTTTTATTTTAAAAAGAAAAGCTAGACAGGATTTGCAGCTTGGAGATTTTTTTTTGAATTTTATACAATTTCGCTGGATACTCACGCAGGTTTATTATTTTGTACTTATATCTGTGTAAAAAACGATATCTATCGTCCACTATTACTTTCTTATTCTATTCTTAAAAATCTAGATTATATTATTTTTTTTACAATTGAAATTACATCATAAACAAAATAATAAAGAAAAAACGAAATATTTACAAATGGCCTCCCATACACAGCATTTGTGCAATTTTGCAAATATTTGCGCACATGTCTGGGACCGGCTCAATGAGAAGGTTATACGGTTATGACTACGGCAATACACATGCATTTAATTTGTGGTAAATATATAGATCCAATACCTATTTTGAATTGAGTTAAAGCCGAGAGAGACACTGTAATAAGAATCGCGCTGGGTTTTATCTATTCTGATGTTTCGAATATATTCTGTAATCTTTCCGGCTTTTAAGCGTATTTTTTGAATGCTTAAAGTGACATGCCTGATGTCACTTCGTATGTTGGGAGCATCCAATACTCTTTGTCTGCCCCACATCGAGCGGAGTGTTGAATGAAGATGCTTTTTATCATATTAGAATATGTCTTACTTGTATAGTTAAAACGTGCAGTTTTTTAAAATGTTAATAATTCAATCAATATAACTTTTAAAAGAATATTTACATAAATTACTAAATAAATCGTAAAATTGTAAAATAAAATATATAGTAATGGTTTTTTTTTAATACCACACTATGTGTATTCTATGTCTTAAGGTGCTGTATTTTATTAAAGGAAAAAATCACACATTTAAATTCAAATTCAAAATTTTTATAATACACAATAAAGTATCGCCAACATTTCAATATACAGTTTTACTTAAAGTAAATAGTAAAATACTACTACAAATGCCCATTAGTATAATACAAAAAGTTTAGCAAACTGAGTAGTTAGGTACTGTAGTGCCGATTAAAGGCCTGTTGGCTTTCTAACAACGTAAGAGTTTCTCGTTCAAAGAATGGTTATTTACACGGAACAACATTGTGAGTACAGAAGATCTACCCAAAACACTAAAAAATGTATTATAAACAGATAATCACAAATATCCACACTGATAAACACCCTTACACTTTCATATATACACAAATAAATGTAACATAAATATCTAACCGTACAAGAATATTTAAACATTTTTATCGATTATTTTCCTATCATTTCAATATTTTTAGTAAAGTAAATATATAGTATATGTAGAAAGATATATAGCTATGAATAACCATTATTATCCTCAAACAATTATTTAGAAGACTATTTATTCAGCAGTTTCTCTACCCAAAGGGATTAAGCAGTTCAATGTTGATGTAGGAAGACTTGTTTAGTTTTAACAGGGTAAATTGAAATTATTCAATTAAACGATTTAATGAAATTCAAGGGGCAAATAATAAAATGGTGCAGACTCTGATGGGCTGAAAGCAGGTTATAAAAAAATGTGCTAGTTTTTGCTATACATAATATTAACATAAGGAAACTAAACAAATGTATAAAATGTCCACTTTCAGTAGGTATAGTCATGGAAATTAGTTTAAAATTTACAACGGAGAGAAACAAACAGGCAATAATAGTTATATCTCAGCTATCGTTTGAGTTGGGGTTATTAGCTTTTACGTGGTTATTTTTATGTACATTTTTTTGCCTTACAAACATATGTGTTAAGTTTGTTTTAAAGTCAAAAGATCCGTAAATATTTTAATCGAATTTATCATGAAACATAGTTCTACATTTATATTACGCCGTATCAATGACTATAAGAAATAACTATTACGAGATCTTAAAAATAAACTTTGACTTTAAAGTCGCAAAGTGATCAAGTAAGCCGGTTTAATTTATAATCTGTTATTGGTTGCCATATTGCTAAAAATGTAATCATATAGAATGTATTCCCTTTCAAAAATCAACAATATGAAAAATTAGAGCATCTCGTTGAAACTACCATTCAAAATGGCGGTTACAATACCATTCTAAACATTGCAATTCTACATTTAATTGTATAGTCTTGAACTATTTATTTTTTAGATGCAGTTCTTATAATTATTATTTCATGTTTATTTAGATTTTTTAATGTTATGTCTATAATCCTGTATATTGTATAAAATTATATGGAGTGCATTGGACTGCTTCCTCTCACTCTGAAAGAAGCCTCAATCGATTCTAGTAATTTGAACGGTTTTGTGTGGCGGGCGTCGACAGGGCGAGCATTAGAATGCCGAGGGATTTCAAAGCAGCAGCAGATGTGCCAAATATGACGTCATAACCATGTGAGCGTCACACATTTATGCTTATTGGTAAAATTTCACTAAATATTGAAACCACCTTCGCGTTAAAGCGAAGCAAATACCGTAGGACCTTGAAATTCAGTGCTTCATTGTTGTAGGGGATCAGGTTTTTTTCTTTGCGCGATCAGAAAGCAATTGTTGGTTTTTATTTAATTACAGCTTCAAAATATAAAAAATAAAAAAACAAATTTTTTTATGTGTCAGATCCTTCATTTGCCTTTTAATTACTATTTTGCTTAATGTCTTTTATAAGAGAGAAATTCAACTAAGAAAGAACTATTAGCAGTTTAGCAGTTTAGAATTTATTAAATTTCTCATAAATAGAATTGAATTCCAATAAATCCGCCTTTACTATGTCGAAGACAAGAGATTAAGGTGTCTAAACATATTTTTTTAATATTTAAATATGCAATGGTTATGGGTATGCCAGCAATAGGAAAAAGTTTAAATGAATCGAATTTAATAGGTATCCCTCGTTCGTATAAATGAGGCATTGAACTTGCAAACATTTTGTCAACTTTAGTGAGGAGCTTTCGTTTGCGAAAACTTGTGTAATATAAGTCACTGCTAGAAAATAAAAAAAAAATATAACGATTACATTCCAAACTACCAGTAAGTGAAGTTAAGCCGCGGCATCACTCTGTGTTTAGTGGAAGGCAATAGAGTAAATTAGGTAAAGTTTTTTAAATACAGTTCATATACCTGTTGTATATAGGATGTATTTAAAATCACTACTGTCCTTTTAAGAGGTTGATCTATATATCAACAAATAAACTGGTCGCATAAAAAAATCATACTACAATAATAATATTATTAAAAACTTTTTTTTTTCAAAGTACATCGTGTGCTCTCACGCCTTGCCTTCAAACGCGTTCTCAACCATTAAAACTTATTCGCGTAATTAGGAAGCATTTTTCCAATAGTTTTTTTCAGAGTAATGTACGATAGCTGAAATGGATCAACCACCTGAAAGAACAGTAGTGATTTTAAATATACTTAAATATACACAGTAAATATGTCAGGGATAACTTAGTGTACCACGATCTGAAAGTAAATTGAGTGACTGTATATTGAGAAAGAATTAAGTGACTGTCATTGATCTGAAAGTATAACTTGTATTATCGGCAGAAGCAAATCGAAGTTACCCATTCTGAGGGTCATTTTGGTACAATATCATCGAATAAAAACCAAAGATTTGAAGTGGTATTAACATAGTTTCAAATTGGCGCAAAAGTTGCCTTCCGCAGCAGGGTCTAAAAAGAAAATTTATGTCGGTTCTATAATCTTACTGAATATATATTAATAGATGTCATTATTTGATCTCTGACCTTATTTGAGGCATTGATACTAACGAATAGCGTATCATTTAACGCTAGAATTGGAATGTACACTAGTTTAGTTTATTTAGATAGATGTTTGTGGTATTAGGTTAGCGAAAGAAAAGGGTACCTCTTATTACATCTATATTTATTAAGTTATTATATTGCGTCATATTGCGTCCAAATTTAGCGCCGTTAACGCATCAAACTAAGAATAACTTTGCTTTTGCATCAAAGCTACGGCAACAGTTTTGTTTATAAACACAACACGTTATAGCACTCGAACGAACTATATTGATGTTTTGTTTAGGGCTTGCATGACTCGGTCTGATGAAGCACGACGATGCTCATAGAGGATGTGGGTTTGGAGAATTAAAAAAAATCCCTTTCGGTACACCCAAAGGCGGAGGTAGATTTCACCGGATCAAAGTAGGGGATAGGGAACGCCAATTGTAGGAACTTGTATCAAGAAATGCGCGATCCACTTCCCGTGCGGCGCCGCAGCCCGACCCTCTTGCGTGGCGAGAGTGCGTATGCTGAATCCCTCTTTATTAGTTGCCGTAAGGGTTGCTTTTATCAAAAATTGTTTCAAACAAAAACTGTAGGGAAATTACAGGCCTACAATTTATATTTTGAATGGATTTGATTATTAAGGGAGATATGAAGTTTTTGAACCCCCATCCCCGCCCCCTTGTTCTGATTTTGCCTATTAGCGATCTTCCCTGAGGTTTTGTACCCTTATATTTTTTGTATCAATTTAAAAGTGATTGGTGTAAAATTATGGCAGTTATCGTATCCACAAGAAAGTGATATAGATAGATATATAAACATTAATACTGAGGGTGGTTTTGGGTTCTAGGGGATGTGAAACGTGAAGATATGTCGACATTTACCGAAAGTCATGATATGGCACCACCCATTAAGAGTACCCGACAAGTGAACTTACATTTAAAAATAACATACATCGAATTGAAAACCTTTTTCTCTTTTTAAGGTCGGTTAAAAATGTTTTTTTTTATCGCGTATTGCAATTGCTTATTATTATGATTTTAGCCAGTTATAAACTACTAAATTTATTATTCAAACATTTATTCTTTTTACTATTTTTAACATGTTTTTATGCGTTTCCGGCAACCATTTTATAACCCTCATTTCTACCCACTGATTCGGCGCTATTCGGATGAAAGCCGTAGGTTCAGTATTCACGATCTCGCGCTGAAACGTCTGGCATTAACTCTGTAAGCCTCCTCTAATTAATGTGTAACCTCCCTTTTTTATAGCCAGCATTTGCTTAGGTTATTAACCTAGACTTGGAGTAAGATTAGGCAAGTATAGGATTAAGTTAGGGGTGTATATTTTGCCTATTTATTTATAAAAAAAAATATGTCTTACACCCGTTTTTGTATTTTTACTCTTGACCCCACAGTTACGCTATCGAATTTGCTCATCGGACTCGTGGTTTTATCTTTTGATTACTAAAATTTCTTGTGATTCATCGGTTATTATATACTATTTATTTTGTTCTTTATTTACCATTTGTTTTTATTTACGCATTTATAGTAATTCAGATAAGAAGTACAATAGGTAAAAGTTATCAAGAAATTATAATTGCAGGTTAGACAAAGAGTATTAGAGTTTGTAAATTGTTTTAGAGAAATCCAGACGTAAAATCAAAAATATTCAAAATGTATGCCACTTATATTCTCCGGCAATAAGCTAAATTTTACGATCAACAACGTTTTACAAGCGATTACAATATGAAAGATAATTTTCAAAACGAACGTAACGATCGCCTAATATTACATGCACATTAAATCGTTTTTAAATCTCATAAAATAATTGTTATTGAGAAGATTTTAATAACCGTGTATGCCTACGGAACTAGATCTTAACACCGTGATTTATTTGTTTTTTTTTTGTTCTTGGGAAACATTCATTTTGTAAACAAAGTACGGCTCCTAATCGTCTTCAGCCAAATTGTTCAAAGAATGAGGATAGCTACAGTTTTAAAAATAATAAATAAATAATGGTTTTAGGGTGCAATTCCACAGATTTTGGTTATTAAGGTTAAAACATCTCATAGACGCGAACATTGTGATGTCATTTTCTTTGCTGCGTAGATAATAATATCGACATTTTCATATAATTTCGCTGCGACTCTCGACCTATCGCACTTTCAGTTACTCGCCTCGTGGAAAAGACCTTATACAATGATGATTGATTATTACTAGAAACACGAGCCGCTGGCAGATGTTTGATAAACTATGGATAGAAAATGACATCGATTATTATGGATCTTTTTCATAGCGTGTTGTCTAACGGTCTAAATATGAAAAATGATTGCTTAGAAGTGTCTGGCGCGAAAGCGTCCCTCGATTGCTATCGACTTTCCGTCACAGGACTTTCCGTGACAGCTGCGTCATGCGATCTAAATTTGCCGTATTACTTACTATCCAGTCATATTTTGTTATATTGTAAATATCATACATACATCCTTACCTCTTAGCTCCCTTTATTAGCTATAATATCAACAACTAAACGCCAGATTAAAAATTAAAAATTTAAATGAAATAAAAAATAGGAATTTATCGGGAAGAAGGGCTTTTGATTCAAAAGCCTAAATATTAAAAAAAAAAATATATAAAATAAACCATCGTTGTGTGTAGTGTGTAGTGTGTAGTGTGTATATATGCCAAAATTAAGTGTTAAATGTGTGTGTTTGTATGTGAGAGAGTTCAAATTTAAAATGTTTAATGTTGCCGAGTTTTAAGTATCGTGATAAATATCGTGTTTACGTGTTTTGAGGCTTTTTGAATTAATTTGAGACAGTTGAAAAATCTTGATGGGTATAAGTGGTGATGGTCAGAAACATCCATTAACAAAATAAATAAAATGCAGGTCAGCGCAAAAATCTCTCTAAGAATCACATCGGTTTAGTCGAGAGGAGTAACTACTCGTATACGCTTAAAAGCTAATAGGGTATTATTTTCTACTGGTTTTTTACTTACTTTTTTTGACACACGAAAACATGTAGAGCAAGAGTTGATCAGTTTGAAGTAAAGAATGACCCCATAAAAGGATGTCCATGGGAAATTGTTCACCCTGTTATAAAGCATGCATCTAAACAAACTACAGTTTTATTTCTCATTTATGCAGTAGGTCTGGTCTACTCTTCTATCGCTGTGAATTTTTAACAGAATTTTAAATTAGACACATCAATTTTAAACTTTGCAAAATGTTATAAGCGGGTAATGCATAGCCCCTTAATATTTAGAAAACAACAAGACAGCCAAAATTACTACAAAAACAATACTAATATTATGTCTTTCGAATTTTGCGAACGTATTATATAATTATAATAGGTAACCACTAACTCCTTGTTTCATGATTTTTATTTTATTTTATACAACCTACATATCATACACTTTTACAACAAGTTAACAGACTAATTGTGTCTACAAGTCGAAATAATTTATTGCATTCTAAATCTAAAGCCTACCTTATTGCGGCCGCTGTCTAATTAGGTAGACTTTGTAAAATTATATCCACATTACTTTGAAAAAATATCATTTAAATATTATTATTACTAAAATTATATAATTAATATTTATTATGACGAATTATTTTAATTAGGTATTTAAATTAAAGAAATATAGGTATGTATTATATTAAAGGTTATTTTTTATACTGGATTTCATCATAACTTTTACTTATATAAAAAAGATTACAGTAAATATATACAAAATAACAAGAAGTTTACAAATATAATACAATTATATTAGAATCTCTGGGTAATACACCTTTTTCTTTTTATACAGAAAACCACAATAAAATCTGTTTGCCGTATTAGGGACTCACATACCAGAGAGCCTACGCACACAGCTACGTTAAAATGTAAGGGTGAAACGAATAACCCATCTCTTTCGGTCGGGGATTAAAAAGGGCGAGTTTAATTCCATACAATGGATATTCAATTAATTTTGTTAGAGAAGATTCCCTTTGTCTTTGTGCTCAATTGCCGGGAGGAAATTAAAAAGTTCCCAGAGTCAAACGAAGTAAATAAAGCCAATGAATTATTGAAAACTCAATGAAGCCGTTATACGAGTTCAAACTGTCATTTAATTGTTAAATTCCAAAATATTTTTATTATACTGTGATTAATTCTAACGCTTTCCTTGCTTGGGTAGTTAGAAAGCAGCTTAGAAAACATTTCTATTAAAATGAATTAGAAAGAGCCTGGAATCATTACGTTTATCGATTCCAACCAATTCCTATCAAAGGAACCTTTTAATTTTTTTAATTTACTTCAACGCATTTAATATATATTTGCTACATATATTCGAAAAATACCATAACATGGCGGACGAAATAAAATTCTCGATAATAATCTCTGAAAATGTGTTCGTAAGTTAACTAAATTCGAAATGATTTAATTATGATAAAATAGGTTAAACCTTTTAACGAGTGACATGAGATTTGTACCATCGATGAGTAATTTTGCTAGAAAAACGCCGGAATTCCGCAAAGATAAATTTAACGATAACGATAAGAATACGTCTAATAAATGAAAACCGATAAAAGAAACGCATGCGTATTTTAGTTATGGTTCACAATTTGTCTAGTGCATTGTAAACATAGTACATTCATCATCGTGCACACCAAAAACATGCACAGCTATATTTTTTAGATTAAAAGACACATTTGAACGTTAGCCGTCATGTTGTTTATTTTGAAACGTATGTGTTAACATTTTAACAATGTATGGCATTAAAGAACATTGTTATTACGAGGATATTTCATTTCAATTGGAAAAGTAAGAAATAATTGTATTTTTTACTTCTAATATGTTTGTGTTTTATTTTGAGATTTTCATTTTAATGTTTTCCGGAGCATTGGTATAATTTTAAATTATGTTTAACTTGTTAGTTATTATAGAAGTTGAAAAATTTAAAACGAATTAGGACCCGAAAGTGTTTATTTAAATATTTGTAAAGTCTGACTTTATTTATCCTTTAAGCAACAGGGAATATTATTATGTTAGGTCGTTTTTAGCATAGTCTCCTTAGCTAGTTTTCATAGCTTAAGCTGATACATTTTTTCCAGCTATAACCTCTGTAACCCTTCCAAAAAGTACTGTCATATATCTCGACATATACAGCTGTCATATACAGCGGCGGTCGACGTATTAAGATCTGTACAGCCAAACTGGGCATCAAACCAAATAACTGGGCGTTTTCTGTTGCTCAATCAACCAGGCCCAACGTTGCATAGCTCTAACGCATTCGTATTCGTGAATTCCTTCATCTGGAGCCAATCGTTGTAGAATCAGGTCATGTTTATCACTGAACTAGCATGCCAAATTTTAACCCCCTATGATAAGAGGAAGTGGTTCTAATTCAGCTTGCAAGATTGCAATTTTTTTCAAACTAACAAAAATTACAAGTAAAAAAGCTTGTAAAAATATAGGTATCGTTTATAACAACAATATCTTAAATCTAAGCGATTCAACTCGCTATCGGAAATACGCTTGCAGTTGTATGAAAATTTTCACGTAGAAATTCGCGAGCGATGACCCCTCATCGCAAGCTTGTCGCGGGGTGCGGCGGAAGGGGAAAACGTTGAGGGGTGCGATATAAGTATGTTGGTGGGGGGAGGGGGGGGGGGAGGGCCCATTTTGCCTAGCAACCGTTATGCTCAATACCACCGTCCGGGATTTCATAACTTTCCCGTTTAATAGGTAACAGAAAATAATGAGATAAAGTAATAAAACGCCGAGTTAGCAAAACTCCAAAACTACTGAATACATTTTTGAAGTAAAAATTCTTCATTCAACCTTACGCGATTTTTCCTAAGCAGCGAAAGAATCTAATGCGATACCGCTCATACTCACTCGGCTGTATTCTTAATTATTGGTTATCTGTCACGTTGATTTTCATCTTATGAGCGTGCGAAAACATTGTTGAATGTCGATGCTAGTCTGGGGGTTATAATTTCCGGATAAAAAATCCAGGTAATTAGCTCTGCGATTTCTAGTATTACTTGTAAAGACGCTATATAAAAAATTCATCACGGTTTTACCGAGATTATTTTACGTGAAAGTAGTAAAAGGATCATGTAATAATCTCTTTTTTGTGAGTGTTCAGCTGTCGCCGTACGCCGTAATGGTGTACACATTATGCAGTTGATGACAAATTTAATCAACATCCTTACAAGAGTTTCACGTCTAACGCGCACACATGCTGTTTTTTTTTTCGGCTAAACAAACGTGTTTTTCTATGTGAAAACACACTTGTTTTTAAGAATTTTCCTATTTATATTTCCTGCCGAGTTTAAAAATAGCAGATATTATATGATAACTACAGAATGTCACAGCTATTCATGTTTATATATATATATATATATATATATATATATAAGCCACGCTCTGCATTCATTAATAAGAACCCCTTTGGTATAAACACGATTAGTGACTGCAGGATCTGATCGATTACACAAAAATTTTAGAAAGTAGAGAATTTCCTAAGATATATATATATTTTATAATTCATTTCATTGTAAAATCATTTCCTCGTTTGATTGAAATGGAATGGTAGTAATATGCCAAACAAAACTTATATAGTTTTCTTAAAATATCGATTTTTAGCGAAATCTACCTAAATCACTTATTGTTAGATAAGTGATTTAGGTAGGTAGTGATTGCCCCGCGTGAGTTATCACGCGGGGCAATCTTGAGTTTTAAAAGAATCTGGCGGAGGGGATTTTTTTCAAGATTTTCAAACAAAAAAACAAACAAAAAACAATAAAACATAAAGTAATAAACAAAATTTGAGTAAAAAAGGCGTTTAATTACGAGAAATATCAAATTAGAATTTTTGATAAAATGTTAAGAAAAATACCGGCTTTATAAGGCTGTTAACTTTTACACAAAATAAAATTGGCACATATTAATTCCATAGAAGCCTAAATATGTAGGAAATAAAACGATACATAGTATTATCTTTCGTCTACACCTATAAATAAGAAAGTTACAACACTACAGCGTTTGTATGGAATGACCGGGTTGAATCCCCTTAAGTACAGCTTCTTATTATAAGTTACATGTATGCATTAGCCCTTTTTTTTACTAAAAATATCTGTAAAATTTTAGTTATGTGGCAACATAAGCAATCATATTTAAAATTATTCAAATATTATATCTATTAACTATAAAATAGAATCAGGTTTTTTTTAAAAATATTTGTCGACATTTTACGGCAGCAATTAATATTAATAATCTATGCTATGCTAGCGATAATTCCCGTAAAAAAAATCTCCTCATCTCGCCAGATGCTAAAGCTGACCAGAGTACCGGCTGTGTTTTATCTATTTACGGAGAATTAATTACATGCGCACGCGTACTTTACGCGTAATTACAGTCCTATTACAATTTAATTTATATATGCCAGGAACTAAGTGGTTTAACCTCTCAATTTTCAAAGAGAATATTAGAGCTGCGATGCCGTGCGATGATATTAAGTACCCCTCCAGCGAGTTCATTAAGATATGTGTAATTCATGCGATATTACATATTATAAAAAATCTAGTTTTAGAAACGAATATGCGATTTAAATAAAAACCGACAGTTAATAGATTTCTGTGGTATCTAAGTGGAAGCTTTCGTAGTTCTACTAAATATGGTTTTAAACTCCAATTATTTAATAAAATAAATGAATTTAAACTTTCACGGTCATGCATGCATGCATAATGGATGTATACATACGTGTATTCAAAAAATAATTAATTCCGACGTTTTGGAGATGGTCGCACATTTTGCCTTCAGAGGAGAGTTTGAAACGTCCGTCCGGTGCGAACTAATGGCGAGACTGTTCGGGATTATCCACCGTAAACACATCTCACAATTTTTGTACTAAAAAAAAAATGTAAGAATTGACAGTTGATCGATGCGTTTGCGATTTGAAATGGCTCAAAAGTATTTTTGTTTTGAAGCGGGTTTAATTTCAGTATCTTCCTTTGAGCATTGGCAGTATGCTCTATGTACTCTAGTAATCTTGAAATTTAACAGCCAAGCAGCCATAATTTTCCTAAAATAACCGCCCGCTTTGACCTTAAGAAAATAAACAATTTATTTTGAATATTTGTGAGTTAAAACTGACTTTACTAAGATTTTTTTTAATTAAGGCCTGACCTTCCTCAAGAAAAAGCTAAGGATTGATTTAGCATATGGGCATATGGGCATCTAGCATCGTCTTAATTTCTTGAGAAATGTGTTTATTTGCGTACATTGTACCTTTAAATAGGGCAGAGGCGTAATGCTCGGGAATCTGTGTTCCCTTTTGCCCGGCGGCTGTTTAAAGAAAAGTGTGTTTGCTCATCGTAACGAGGGTACTCGAGGCGTGAGGCGCGCAAGTCGAGACATCTGTCGTGCCTTCGGGATTCTTGACACGAGGATGGACGGAGGGCGGGCGGCGGCGGGAGGGGGGGGGGGGGCACGCCCTGAGCGCTCCCCCGCGCGCTTCGGGCGACTGAAATTTATCTCATGTGCGTGTCGAGTGGAGTTTGTGTTTACGCATCGGTCCGTAAGGGCGGCAGTGAGAGTTTGCGATGCGACCTCGTCGCCTCCTGCGCACCTGCGACCCGAGCGCTGAGGACGGACGACGGTTGATTTGTCCTTGTCACTGTGGCCGCAAAAGCACGCGTTCGGTACACAGATCCACTTCATCCGGTGTATACCTCCTTTCGGTTGTTGATTTCCTAACGAGTTGATGGTATTAGTACTTTTTATACGAAATGCTCTCGTATATAGATATCACAGTAGACAATACAGGTACCGAAATGTTATGAACTTCCAATCTACGCAGGGTTCTTAGTTTTATTACCGTAAATAAGATTAGCCACTGCTGCGGGCATTTAACAGATTAAAGTGTGTGATGTGAAGATGTGTAAGATGTATGTGTGAGGGTGTGTGTGTGTGTGTGTGTGTGTGTGTGTGTGTGTGTGTGTGTGTGTGTATATATATATATATATATATATATATATGTATGTAGGGTGTGTATATTTGTGTGTGTGTGTGTGTTGACGAGAATACTATTCTTATACTTATACTATTCGAGAATACTTAAAAACGGGTAAATATCCGGAGGTACTCAAACAGTCGATCGTGCGGCCGATTTACAAAAGCGGCTCTCACACAGAGTACGGAAACTATCGACCTATTTCTATACTGTCATCAATTAATAAAATAATCGAAAAATTTATTTGCGGTAAAATACAATATTACCTAGAAACCTACAGCATAATACGACACGAGCAATTCGGGTTCCAAAGAGGGAAATCAACTACCGATCTATTATTAAAATTTTCAGACTATATATTAAATGCACTTAATAATAAACAACATTGTCTAGTAGTTTTTATTGATTATGCGAAAGCATTTGATACACTCAATTTTAAAAACATAATAAGCTCGCTGGACTCAGTTGGTATCAGAGGACCCTTACAAGACCTTCTTAAAAATTATCTAGAAAACCGTACATCTCGGGTGAAAATAAACAAAACTCTGAGCGAATGTAAATCTCAAAAAACGGGCGTTTCTCAAGGTAGTGTAATCGGTCCTCAAGAATACATCATATATGTTAATTCTTTGCCACTTATTGTGAAAAATTCAAAAATACTCGAGTTTGCCGATGACACTGCGTTAATCGTGACGCATGATGACATTAATGTAGCGTCTACATTATTACAAGAGGATGTTGACAGCTTGCTCAAATGGTCACATGACCACGGACTGAACTTAAACGTTTCAAAAACCAAACTGATGCACATAAGGTCTTCCCAAAATAAATCATTATTAAACGAAGTTAGTATCAAAGGCCATACTCATAAGTGTCTACACGATATTAAACGCCAATGTGATTGTCCCTCAATCGAACAAGTTGACCAGCATAAATATCTCGGTTTGATCGTTGATTGTCGTTTTAATTGGAAACATCAAATCCTGGAAGTATGTAAAAAACTAAGATGTCTACTGGCCAAATTAACTTTGGTAAAAAACAGTCTCCCCTCATCAATTTTAAAGGACCTTTATCGGGCCTTAGCAGAGCCCATAATTATGTATGGACTGCACATTTGGGGGAACTCATTTCATACATACATCCAGGACATTGAAGACCTACAAATACGTATCATAAAATTGTCGTTAAACTGGGAAACAAAAAATCGCATCCGGGAAAACTATAAAAATATCTTTAGACACTCTAACCTGTTGTCTGTTTTCTCATTGTGGAAATACAAAATTGCCCTTTATTACCATGCTGATAGTGCTCTTAAAATCCCGGTAAAACACGAGCATAAAACAAGACAAGTAAGCAAAAAAATGCTTTCTGTCCCTAAATTTAAGAACTTATATGGCAAGCGGCAATCATGCGTGGCGGTCCCCACTTTATACAATAAATTGCCTGGCGATATTAAAGAGAGTGCTACGTTAGCACTATTTAAAAGTAAATTTAAAAAATACCTCTTAGAAACACATGTAAAATAATTATTAGGATAGAATATGTGCTACTAAAATAAAAAGTTGAAAATAACATCTGTGCTATGTGTCATGTTAGGTTTTATATTATTTCTATTGTTTTTGTTATTCATGTTCCATTCTTGTTATGTTAAATCTACCTTGTCTAAAATTTCATGTACTTATTTATACCTTTTAATTATGTATTATTAGTTAAGAAACTTATTAAAAGGACCTGTCGACAGTCTCTGACTAATGGGTCCTTGCTTATTTTGATTGTAATAAAATAACTATGTTGAAATAAACGCCGTTGATGACGGCATTGAACTGAACTGAACTGAAACTTATTTTGTACAAAGGCGTAAGCTTTAATTGGCCTTATTATTAACCTCTTGAAAAATGTATATAGTATTAGTACGCTGTATGCTTACATGTTAATAATAAATAAATAAATAAATAAATTATAATATTATGTATGTTCAAAGAAAGTTTTTTTATGTTGAGTATAAAGTCGCGTTTATGCAAAGGAAAAATGTTTATTTCGCTGAAATTGTGGTTATATCTTGTACCTATACGGTTTATAACTGTATTCATTGCGTAATTCGTATTGCACTTAGGCACAAAAAATAATTCTCTATTTCGAGTTACACGTGACGGAACCCTCGGGCGCAAATTGCTTAGCAAGTAGGAGCTGTCTATCGGGTTATGTAGCACGTTGTGCAATAAAGTCATGCCATTGATTACCCTTCGGATCTCCAGGCTAAATTCACATTTCTTATAATTATTTACAATACTATTACTTATTCTAAAACTTAATACTATTAACTGCTTTCGATTACCAGCGGGTTACCCTAAAAGGGAAGGGGGATGGTGCGAAGAAAACACGCGAACTTTATTTACGCGAATCCGGCAAGCTCTCGGGAGGGGCGCCCGGACCCGCCAAGACGGTCCATTGTGTCACCCAGCTCTTCAAAATTTGTCGGGGATGATACAAAGTCGGTATACTAAGCTAGTCTGGTCATCGCGTCAACACTGTCCAAAAGTATGTTCCGTTCATCGGTCAAGTAATCGCAATTCCAAACCACCACCGTTCCACCGTTTTATTACCGTAAAGCAGAAATAATTTTATTTTATTTTACAAAGTTAATTACAGCGATCTCTAACACTAATTTACAAGATATAAATGCTTAATAAATATAACTAACGTTAACCATGGTCTCTAAAATATAGGTCAGCAATATACCTATACTATTTATATCTATTTATTTATAAGAGAAATCAAGAGTTTTATAAATTTTCATAAAGTCCAACAGAACATACATGAATATAATAGTTACCAATTTATAAAACTAAAATAGATTTCCACTTAAAAATTATCTACAATTATCGTTATAAAATTAATGCTAATATTTTTAAATATATTTTAATAACCAAAACCAAGAATAAGTTAGATAATATAACATGTTATAAATGATTTAAACTTTAGAATTGAATTATTTTATACTATTTAGAGTATGTTCCTCGAAAGTGGGCTTTCAGACGTTTCAGAGCATAATGACAATTAATATATTTATGTAAATTGTAAAATGTTTTCATATCATTGTTCGCATCAACGAATGTAGTCGAACTGCATGAATAAATACTACTAACCTCTGCGAGATGTAGGGCTGTTATTTTGTAAAAGTTCGTAGGTGTAAGTAAGTAAAGGTGTTTAGATATACCATTCAGCACTTAGGCATTTAAAAATGATTCCATTGCGTTGGATTGGGGCAGTCGGAATTGCAGATTCAAATTTATTTCTGCAAGAATCAAAGACAATCTCACTGCAATTAATGCTTTAGGTATGTTGCTTTGTTTTATTATCGTGCACCGCGTGTGTATGATTGTTTTGTTACGTAACTGTTTTATAAATCCTCACAACAAACTCAAAACAAGAAAAAAAAGCAATTTACAATGCTCTCGTCAACCTCCAACTGCGTCTGTATTTTTTGTTCGGTATTTTTCGTCCTATATTATGACTAATGTAGTTATTACTTTAACTAATCCTGAAAATGAGCTCAGCGGTGGATGGAACAGTTAGTGTTGGAAGCAATACAAACTATTTCCATTTATTGACCCTAAATGTTAAATAAATAAAAAACAGAAGAGTCATTTAACATATCGTTTGTTGCAGTGAGTACTTGAATTCTACTTTTGTAATGCCCACTTCAAACATTTATTTTTGTCATTATTCTAGGCACTTCGAGCAAACCGCATATTGTTAGCGTCGCTAAAGTAAACGCTTCTATACGTTTTTCGTAGGAAATAAGTGTCGTGTCGGGTCGCTAATACAAATAGGTTGTCTGACAAACGAGCCAAAAGTAGTTAAATATTCATAAGTTTTGTCCTTCTAAAGAAATACACGATATAGCGTATTTTTCCTTGTTCTGAATTTAGAGCAAAAGAGGCACGGATATTTGGTTTGCCAACAAAAACATTAGGATAACGATAAGGTGATGGGAGATGGTCGAAGGGATGGGGTGCGGGGTGTGGTAATTTCACTAGTAAATTTGTGTCATTTCGCTCCTCAGTTGTCCAGGTCGTTTAAAACATATTTATTTATTTTTTTACCATTGACGACAGGGGTTTTTTTGATTATTAATTTGATAAGAGTAATGACGTATGAAAATGGTACTATTATTTGACATTGCGGGGAATTACCACATGTTTCTATTTCTCATTTGTATGGCTTCAGGTTTCAGGATTAAGTTTTCAGGCTGTTATATTAAGTATGTTATTATGTTTTTTTCCAAAGTTGCAAATTTGTAGAGTAGGTTACTTATCTATTAGTAATTAAAGTAAAGATGATAATTTGGTAATTGGGTATTCTGAAAAGTTTAAAAGTGTTTTACTAATAAATATCTATGTAACAATAATATTATATGGCCATTTTGCTTGAAATTAAAAAGTAATTTGCCCTGATAATTTAATTAAAAATTATAATCAGATGCGGAAAATAATTTCCATCGCCGTTGGAAGTGGAAAAGAAAAAGAAGTAAATTGCCTTTTCTGTCTAATCCCTCGGATAAAACGAAACGAATCCGAAAAGGGCCGAGATAAATGCGAGGAGATTCCATTTCAGGATACTGTGCACTGTAAAAGAAGTTACATAGTATATATATATATTTTAAATAAACATTCAGAATTGTGTCAGAGTAATGGTTGAAGTAATATTCATCATCATTTATACAAAAACCATCTAAGCTCGTTATGTTGCATTTCCTATCCATCACTAACCTGAGGTAACTGCTCGATGCTTACCAATCGCTCAATTATATTGAACTTTTGCATGCATCTATTCCCTGTATAATACTAGTAACATATCAAATGTTGATATATAATATATAAATACTAGCTGACCCGGCCACGCGTTGCTGTGGCTAAAGTTTTTGTTATATTACATTATAGTAAACAATCTAAGAGGAACAATAAGAGAACATCAGTCACGGAGTCCACTATGCTTTTTCACACAGATGGTATTTGTAAAAAAATATGGTGATCTCCTTATTTGACTTTCTACTACTATAACCCTTTAGTACAATGAAATTATTTACGAACTAAGACGACAATGATGATGTTGGTATACAAATTCACTGGATTGAGATTGATTTGAAGGGGAAGTACGTTGAACACAATTAATTAAAATGTTCTTACACTTGATACTAAGCAGAAATCAATAGGTAAAAAATAAAAATTTATCAGATTTATTATTTCCATTTAATTTTATAACAAATATAAGTATATTACAGTATAATACAGTAAATAACATGTGACGCTTAAACTCATGAATGAGGTAGGCAAGGCAGACAGTCTTAAACTTTTAAACATTAATATCTTTTTTTTTGAATTATAAATACTTTCAATTTCAATTTAATTTAACACCAATCGGTGCACAATGTTTTTGGTTAACCTGTCTTTAGCTAACACAAATAGATTCGACGGTTTCCCAACACGTGAACACGCAACATATAGTTGCCCATGAGAAAAACATGGATTTTCCAAATCTAAACCACAAATGGACATTGTTTGACCTTGAGATTTATTTATAGACATGGCGAAAGCTAAACGAATTGGAAACTGTAGCCTTTTGAAGGGTATGGTAGAATCTGATGGTATCATCGGAATACGTGGCAGCAGGACCACTTTTCCTTTAAACTTCCCAGCCAAAATGGTTGCTTCAAGAATGTTTCCGGTGATCTTTTTGATGACCAAACGCGTACCGTTACATAATTGAGGTGGATTCAAATTACGGAGGAGAATAATAGGGGAACCAATCTTTAATCGAAGATTATGTGGTGGCATTCCAGGGATATCTAATGAATTTAAAAATTCAATCGGAAAATTTACACTTTCATTTTCATCAACAACAGTATCGATTGATTTAAAAGACATCAGATCGCCTGGTAACAACTGTTGTATCTGGAAGTTAATTTCGTCAACATCAACGTTTTTGGCTGCCAAAATCGCCCGTTGACTAAGCCATTCATGATTCAAATAATTATTCTGTATATCCGGGAAAATACTCTGAATCAATTCAGTTTTATCCTGAACAACAGTGCAAAAATTGTCTGGTAGTTTAATGCATTGCGTATTTGGTTGCAGTTTTATTTTACCGTTCCCAATATCTAGTAGTTGTTCGGAAAATATTAGTGCTGATGGATCATTTTGCAATTGTACTCGCATATTTATGGTCAATCGAAGTGTTTCAACACTTCGCCATAAGAATGATTGTTTCAAACATGCATTAATCTCATCCGCGAAAGTAGAGCGAGGTATAACCGGTAAGGTCTGCCGGAAGTCACCAGACAAAAGTAAGATAGCACCACCGAAAAGTTTATTATTGCTGTTTAAATCTTGCATAGTTCTGTTTAATGCTTCAAGTGAATATTTGTGTGCCATTGTGCACTCATCCCAAATTATTATAGAACTCTTCCGCAACACTGCAGCTATTCCACTATTCTTTTTGATGTTACACATTGCATCTGGTTTATTATGAACGTCCAATGGCAGCTTGAATGTTGAATGTGCTGTTCGCCCACCATCCAGTAAAGTAGCCGCAATGCCTGACGATGCTAATGCTAATGCGATTTTTTGTTGCGACCGTATTTTGGCAAGAATCAACGATATTAAAAATGTCTTACCGGTTCCACCGGGTGCATCCAAGAAAAAAAAACCGCCTTGTTCAGCAGCAACAGCCAGCATAATCCGATCATAAATAATTTTTTGTTCTGCTGTCAGTAATGGTTCACTGTTCATGATAATTGTTGCTAAACTTCCATGGTCATATTGATTTTCTCGTTGTAAATCGGTATTGACTAAGTCGGTGGCTGGACGATTAGGTGATGGCATACCATAATGATTAAGTGGTAAATTTGAAATAAGAACACATAAATCCTCGATCAAGACCAATGCTTCATTGTACATCTCTGGTGTATAATCTATGTTTTGGCATTGATTTGTTTGTCTAATTCGGTGCAAGATGTCTTCTGTCATACAATTTTTATATTTTTCCCACAAAGTTTGTGCTTGCGAGGGATAACATGTCGCCAAAATAATTGCAAACAACTGACGAATGTTATTCGGTGTTGATGTCAACGCAGCATCAGCAAGCGTTAAGTCCCAATGGTTATCGTCTTCTAGCAATTGCAGTTCACGACATGCATCCTGGTATGTATTGAATACTCGACCATTAGCTGTTCGTAAAAATTCAAAAGACGTTGGTCCGGGAACATTCACCAATAACAAACGTAAATAGAAGCACTCACGTTGCTTTGGATGTACCGTGTAAAGTCTCCCCAATGTCTTAGCTTTGAATATGCCTGTAATGGAAGGATGTGGTTTTCCTTGTTTCCGTGGCTCCCATTTTTTACTGGATTTCACCATACACCAATGTCTTCGCGAATTGGCCAAAAACATCAGGTTTTTGACACAATGTAAAAAATTCAGTTAGAGTCGTTTTCGGAGCTTCGAACGCTCTTTGGAGAACATTTTCTTCAGTGAAGTATACACGTTGACCGTTTTCAAGATGTATTGCCAGATGTTGGACAGCAGGATCTCTTTCGTGGATGGGAAAGCTGAGAATATGCCAAATAGCTTCATTGCTGCTAATGTATCTGCCCATTTGGTATCGTGCTATTTCGTCATTTTTATTTATGTTTTTTACTTCAAATATGGCCAAATCACTGTCTTTGTTTACATATTTACAAATATACTTAATTGATTTAACAGAACTGCAAAGCTCAACATTGATATGAGCTTTGTAAGTTTTTGAAAGTAGTGAAAGTAGTGAAAGTAGTTTGAAAGTTTTGAAGTTTTTGAAGTATGGTACCACCCACTGATTATCAAACTCAACTTGATTTGGAAAGTTCGGCAGTCGCATTGTAAATGTGTGGCCACCATTCTCAGTACTTCTGCGGCGATACATTGGATAACCATCAATATCCGTGATCGTGTCATTCGTATGCGGCTTTGGGAAGTTTTTTTACATTTTCCATTTTCCATGCACGGTAACGTCATGTTGAAAACACCGCATGGCCCATGGATCATGTGTTTGGTGACAATATCAAATAATTCTTGATCAATTAATGGGTCTGGAATTTCGGCTGAAATTATTTGATCGATTTCTTCAGGACGGATTCTATCTTTAAGCCAAACCAAAATGTGGGCATGAGGCAAACCTCGCTTTTGCCACTCTATCGTATACAGCCAACAACGTGTGATACCAAAAATTGTATATTTAACAATAAAATCAATTAAGGATTTCAATTTTTGTTTAAACACACGTGCAGTTAAATCATGACGATGAATGGCTTGTTGTCCTGGCAATAGTAAAGTTTGTATCTCTTCCCAATTCGGATTACATGTGAATGTAATAAATAAATCCGGTCGGCCGTAATGACGTACGTAAGTCATCGCATCTTGTATGTA
Organism: Neomicropteryx cornuta; assembly: GCA_020383195.1. Classification (NCBI taxonomy): domain Eukaryota; kingdom Metazoa; phylum Arthropoda; class Insecta; order Lepidoptera; family Micropterigidae; genus Neomicropteryx; species Neomicropteryx cornuta. Next base: position 5,546,807 of record JAHKQU010000014.1, read on the forward strand.
TTCCTGCATGTTCCGTGGACTGCCGATGTAGCTTGAAGGTAAAATGAAAGCATTACCGATGTCATTGGGATTTAAATTTCCATCGATGTTTCCAGCAACAGCATCTCGTAAGTGAATATATTCTTCCGATCGTAGTTTTGCCTGGTTGAATCGAAGGAATCGCAAGCGTTCGCTTTCGACCTTAGCATACATATCAACAATGTATTGATGGAACAGCTGACGATATCGAAGGATATAATTGTCTTGATGTTGTCTAACCATTATTCGGTGTGCGTAGTAGTTCATTGAGCTAACTTTATTATTTCTGTAATCACCTATAAAAATAAATAATAAAATGCAATACGAAATTAAAATCTATACATACAGTAAGAAAGTAAATAGATAATTGTCAAATTTACCGGTATTTGGATCATACTGATTGATATTAAGGTGATATTCATCTTGTCCTTGCCAAAATATCAATGGATATTGTAGTGCGTCATATGAACGGTGTAGATCCGAAATCGTACTGACAGTGTTGTCTCGCCGTGTAATGTTTATAGATCTTTTGTCAACTGGATCACCAACCATGATAACAGCAACCTCATCAACAGTTGGAGCGTTGAATCTACCAGCATGTTCACCTAATGGTACTTTGTCGGCTTTTATGACGATTTGATAATTGTCATTTTGCAGTCGTGGCGAAACTCTTTTGATCAATTGAATTAGTTGATTGTGATCTTCTAAAAAATTTCCAATAATATCACAATTGCTCTTTCCTCTGCTTGTTCAATAAAATTATACAGGCACCGAGTCGTCACGCGCTCTTCCCAATCGCCCATAAAATAAAAAGGTATCGACATCTGTCAGTTTTATGACTGCCAAATAATATCAGACAAATAATTAGCAATAAATTAAAATATGACGATTTGATAATTGTCATTTTGCAGTCGTGGCGAAACTCTTTTGATCAATTGAATTAGTTGATTGTGATCTTCTAAAAAATTTTCCAATAATATCACAATTGCTCTTTCCTCTGCTTGTTCAATAAAATTATACAGGCACCGAGTCGTCACGCGCTCTTCACAATCGCCCATAAAATAAAAAGTTATCGACATCTGTCAGTTTTATGACTGCCAAATAATATCAGACAAATAATTAGCGATAAATTAAAATTGCGACTATAATTTGAGATTTAAACTATCCTATCTCTCAAGTGCACATCGAACTGCACATGGTGTTCAAATTTTATTATAATCGGTTAAGTGGTTCAGCCGTCCATTGAGGACAAACATTGTGACACGAGATCTATATATATTAAGATTAATAAATAACTTCATTAATATACTTCAAAAGAAGAAATTTCCAATATTTTAGAAAAGTTAAAATATATAGTTTTTTTCTTCTTTTTCATTCGTTTCATGCAAATTCTAAACATTTATTTGTGTTATTCTCAAAGAAAATAAAATTAGCATACCTATTTCGAATTTAATTTTATTTATTTCCATGAATACAAAATGCATATAGGAAGTACATTGAGATATACAAACAAATGCTTGAAAAACAAATATTAGAAAAAGTAATATTAAAAACTACAATTACATATTTCAGATATTATTGGCATATTTTATATATACCATGTCACTAGACCATTCCCAATAAAAAATAACAGCGAATTGGTTCTTGTGTTATTTTATTGAGAAACTATAATAAAATTCATCATGGTTACTGAGAAAAAAAAACGTAAAGTTTTAAGTGAAAATAGTAAAAGGATCATGTAATAATGTCTATTGTGAGAGCTCAGCTCTTACCGTACGCCGTAACGGTGTCAAAGCCAATATCGATCAGAGCGGCAATGGAATTCGCGCACAGATTGAATTTACATCATCTGTTATAAAACATAATAAATTTGAAGGTGTTTTTTTTTCGCATTTTTTTATATCGTTTCTTTCTCATAGGTTACACAACCCCCCCCCCCCTTAAGTCTTAAAGAACGGTCTTGTGCCGTTCTGTATAAGTACATACTTGCAATTATAATAAATCGAATATTTATAGCAGTTAACCTGCATTTAAATTTAAAATCTATCTGAAAATAATACAATATTATACTCTATTTATATTACATTCGCAGTTTTATGTTATGTATTTTAACCTACATAATATACACTACTACGATATTCCGACATATTTTTAAATTAAATTTAGTTATTAATTTTCAGTTATTGGACTTTTTTCTCACCGATCCATTAGTACTGGTGGTGGCACATGGGTCAAAATTCGACGGTAATTCATTATTTATTTAAATTTGAGCATTGAATAAGGTTCTTATACTTCTACAATGAGGTGAGTATACCTTTATAATCATTGCGTATATATACTTAAATTTTTTTTCTATTACGTCAGCGTGTACAAATTCGTCATTAGCGTGTGTTGTTTGCTTTAATTTCCTGCAATACCTATGAAATTTCAAATTTAATCTTAGTAACAGTTGAAAAAAAACAATTACAGTCTGTATTTGTATATATTTTTAATGCAATTCCGTTTTTTCTTGTAAAAATGAGTCTTGGCATTCAATAGAAGTATAAGATGGTATAAATAATTATTTTTAATTGACATCAACAGACTATTGAAAAAGAAACATTTGAAATCACATGAAGTTTCTTAAAATCACATATTATAGATATTTTTTTTCTTTTCGCGTATTAATTATGTTGATTTAATGGACGACCTTTCTGTGTTCCCGTAAAGGAAACTATTCGATCGCCCTGATGTAATTATGCGACTCAATTAACGGATTTTATTATTAGATCTGCCTAAGCCGTTCCTTAGCTTTGAAGCAGCAATACATATCTTGATATATCACGTAGTAAAAGCACAAACATATTTTTTTATGAAAATTCCAGTAATAAATTACAAAAATGAAATCAAATTGAAGCACTCGAAATTAAATTGATGTTTATTGCAAAATTCCTGAAGCTGACGTAGGAATTTTATTATGTACGAAAATTAAGCACTCAGCCGAAGGTTAGCCCGTATAGCTAAGATTAAACTCTTTAAGAAACAAACTTTTATGGAATTCGTGTGCCACTTACATACACTTACGTGACTCGTATTTGTAATCAAACACTAAAATACGAAACCCGTATTACGGCTAAACACTGTAATGGATTTATTAAATACTTAAAATAATTTGTTTAATATAATTAATGGTTGGTCGCGCAATACACTCAACTTTATACCGAATTGCTTTGAAATAATTCTTTAAAAAATTACCTGCGTGCGTAGAGTAAGCGTATGTATTTTCTGGGTTGAGACTGTTTTTATATTAAGGTAATTGGTTATGTAATAAGTTTATTTAAATTGTGTAATTATTTAAACTTTATTACTTTACGATTAATTACCACGGCCTTATCCATAAATACTAATTAGCAGGTACGTAGCTCAGCTTAAACGTATACATAGTGGATTTCTATTCACATCGTGATATATATCGATGATCAAGCATCGGCAAAAAATATTGGAAAAATGTTTCCCAATTATGAGAAACGCGAATTCTAAATTTAATCGAAATCGTTTTAATAGACGTTTCAAAACAAAGCCATCCTTCACAGAGACTTGATCACGGGGCGGAATAAGCTTGTGGGGCTAGGCGAGGACTGCCCAACCGCGTGGGCGCGCGATATACTTGAAAAAAAAACCTGTAATTATAATATAACAGGATTATTTTTTTTCTGAAACCATTTTTATTTTCGATATAAAAAAATACCGTGTATACTTTAAACCTGGATGGTAAATATTCTATAACGGTTGAACAAATTAACCTACGAAGTTTAAAATGAATGTCAGGATATATTTTTTTTATTTTAATATTAAAAACAACTAAAAAATAATTACTGTTCAAAACGATTCAAAACGCACACCGAATAGGTTAAAAGTGCCGCAGGTACGAGTGGACATAGGAAATGAAGGACCCTATCACAAGTTGGTGCCACAGGCGCGAATAGTCTGGGTGAGGGCCTAGCTGCAGGACGTTAGGTTCTGGCTTTATATAGAGCAGTTGATATTATATGATAGCTACACAGCGTCATAGATATTGTGGTTTTTGTTTGATATTACCCCCAAATCATATTAGTCGTCCGTCTTTCATTTGTGTGGCCGTTCACTAATTTTTGTGTAGTTATTGGAACCCGTTACCACCATTTCGGAATGCGGTTATTTTTGAAACGTAGCCATAGTATGATATAATTTATGGCACCAAGCAGCCATCATATGTGTGTTTCGTTCCACATTTTTTTTAGATGCCAGCCCTTTACGTGAACCATAAGAAATGTGGGAAACACATCCGTCGTAAACTACCTAACATTTCGGATCCCTTATGAAATAACCAAATTTTTTCACACTCAAATATTCACATAATACAACATATAAATAAGTTTTGTGTACATTTCACTAAATGTTCACTATATTAACTTTTGAGTATTTGGTTATTGTTTTACCCTCACTATTACGTTATTACGGTTATTTTAGACAGTTTATAATTTATGTTTACCATGTAGATCATATTTTTATCAACAGCTAGGCGGACTTTGATGAATAGTCAGTTTTTAAAATATTTACAAATGAAATTGTCCTAATTGAAGTGACATTTTTAAAACAATTTTATGGTTGATATTGAAATTAACCACATTATTGCTAAATTGATTAATGATATCGTTTTATATAATTATAGCCGGTACTAGGTAGTGCCATAAATAGTAGATGTATAACATAAGGAGTTAGTAGAATTGACCCTATTTAAACTGATTACAAATGATCCTTTTTCCACCTCCCTAAGTTTTATCTACTATTTATTAGTAACTGTATGTAAAAGCTTTCTTACTATATTGCAAACGCGTGCGACGAATATTGTGCAGTGGCGTGTGTCAGTTACTGACCTCACTGCATAAGACTATAATAATAGACTGATCTATTTCTGTTCCGCTCACAAATAACTCACCATCAAAACCAGACTTCATATATTATTATAAAACACCTAGTCGTTTGAAAATTATTCGCCAGTATAAGCAGATTTCTGAATAAAATACCGCTTTTAAGGCGAAGTCAATGGTTAACTATCAAATTCGATTCAATATGACTTTTGGTTGGATTCAATAAGTTGGCATTTGATAACTATTCGATATTTAATATAAAAAAAATATGCTTAGACACCTTGTCTTCAACATAGTATTTTAAATTTAATTCTATTTTGAGAAATTTAATAAATGCTAAACGGCTAATAGTTCTTTTTTAGTTGAGTTTCTCTCTTATAAAAGACATTTAGAGCCTTAGGAAAAATAGTAATTGAAAAACAAATGAAAAGTCTAAAGCATAGAAGAGTTTGTTTTTTAATGTACCTATTTATTATAAAGTTGTAATTAAATAAAAACCAACAATTACTTACTGCCTGCGCAGAGAGTAAAACCGGACTCCTTACAAAAATAGTGCACCGAATTTCAAGGTTGACTGTCAAAACCTCGGTATTTTCTTTTAGTCTGCTACGTCATTTTGTTGACAAATTAAAAGATGTAAATCACTGAAGATTTTATTTATTTTATGAAAAATATGTTGAAAACATGTACATATATTTTTTTTATAATAACGGCCTGGCAAAATAAAATGAAAGGCATAATTTTTGAGCAAATCAATTTTGTTTTTAAAAGCCTTGAAATTAAGGTCAAATAATAATTATATAAGCAACAGACCCTTGACTTGAGATTCTAGGCTTGATCTTAGGCCTAAGAACAAGAAGAAAATTATGTTATTTGACATATATGTAAAGGAAAAATGGGCGAAGTACGTTTATAAAGAATTTTGGGCAAATGAGGTCTATTATTATCGTTTTCCTATTAATATATATGTACATAATTATATTCAAAACACCACATAAATACGAGTAGTTCCACACGGGAGCGATAGATGGCATTTATTTGCAAAGTAACCCTTTTGATCTTCAATTTACATATCTTTGAAGTGCTCTACACCGGGTGGTTTGGATAGCCTATAATAACCTTGATCCCGACACTTGGCTTATGCCAGTAATTCTAAGCGGGACTTCATAGTGCGGTATATTTTTTTGTTGTTCAAAAATGATTCCTTTGAAGCTGTTTATTTAATTCATAGTGTAAAATTGAGTTATTATTTTGTGCTAATTTCGGTAATGTCAAACCTGTATCGAAACCTGCCTGGATGTTCAAGCAACCATATACAGGCTGTTACAAAACGTTTTTGCGTCCTTTGAGGAGATAATATTGCGAAATAAATAGACTGTTTCATTTGTACAAAGGCTAATTTATACTCGACATTAAATAAATAATATTAATTATTAGTATTGTCACCACTACCTATACATACACCATTCTAAAAACAACTTTTTACATATATTCGTGTTACTCATTAGGGTGTAAATATAAGAGAGAGAAATGTATTAACATTTTTATATAAAAACATAATGGAAGGATTTATCAAAATTGAATGAAATGACCGCCTAAAATAAACATATATCTAATTTCAAAATATTCATTTTTTTTATTCTAGAACATTTTTTATTCGTATTATAGATATATCAATTTTAGCTATCAATAAAAGCGTTACGGGATTACCTACATTCACTATACATACATTTTATATTTACGGGAAAATAGAAAGTGAACTGTCCAAAAAAAGCCAAAGTTTAGGTTATTTTAATCGTTATTTCTTGTAAAACTTTAAACTTTTTATATACACAGCTTGGAAAAATTTTAAAATTGAAATGGTTGAACTATTAGATAAATATCTAATGGTTAATATCTAAAATATCTAGATAAATATCTAATAGTTATCTAATAGTAAACATTATTTAACAGTCAAATATTGAAATTTTATAGTACAAAACTTGCAAGATTTGACGGTTCAATCTGTCATTTTTTTTAATACTGATGAGAAATTGACTCTAAAACAAAAAAATATGTGTTATTCATATTGGACAGCGTTTGCTGAAAAAGCAAAAAATATTGTTCATCAATTAAATACGTTTCTATATATATATACAGGATGTTTTTAAATTTAGGGCACTCCTTTGAGGATGTTGATCTATATCGACAATCAAACATTAATCAGCAAAAAATATTGGAAAAATGTTTAGAAATTGTTTTAATATTTGAGAGCGCATAGCGCGAGGCTGGTCAGTGACCACGAGCGCGCGGCTCGCGAAGCACTTCGAAGAAAGTTTTTTAATAATATAATTATTTTAGTATGATTTTTTTTTCGAACTTACTTTTTTTTCGTGAGGCCGGTTTATTTATCAATATAGATCAACCTCCTAAAAGGATTACCCTAAATTTAAAAACACTCTGTATATATATAATATGGCGCTAGGTATAAACCGACATCCTGCATCACGGTCCAGGAAATCATTGGTGCAATATTTTAAACAGATGATTTTCCGTTTTTACAATAATGTCAAAAAATATATTTAAGTTTTGTCCTTATATTTATTTGTATGTATATGTATGTGACTTATTACAACAAATTACCTTTGTTAATAATTTCATACATAAGGTTAAGTTTGTTAATATAATGTTGTTGATTATTTGATAATCTGTTTTCGACGAATCGAAAAAAAGATGTTAATTGTTACTGCCTCACCGCACAGAACGCAATGCGGTGTACGAAAATAAACTTCTTGTTTATTTGGGTTAGCGAAAATGATTTCATATCTTTTGCCGACCTTGGACTAGCATTAGCAGTTAGAACACGACTGAGACTGAATAGTTTTTAGCATTGTTTATCAGATTTATTTCTGCTAGAACTCAACTCACACTTTTGTCAGTTACACGTCGGTATTTTAGCATACGCTAGTTTATGCGCTTGATTATATTTATAATATATCAAATTTTAGATATTTTTTTATTTTATCGATGCAGTCGCAAAACAATGACGACACTATTCTCCGATTTTTTTAACTGTCAAATGGTCATGTTTCGAGTGACCGGGACAACAACACAAATACAGGTGTAACAAAACGATTCAGCAGTACTGAATGGTATAAAATAGCACCCTAATATGCATACATACATTGAAAAAAATTTTTTTTTTGCTTTTTAAAAGGGTTTTTGGTTTTATATCAATTTTAACTGTTAATAAAGGCGTATCTGCTCGCGTGGCAAGTATCTATATTTACGATGTTATTTCGAACATCATCTAACTCCCTCGCACGTGCCATAAAACTGTCGATCGAATATCTGAACCTCCTAGCAGAGAGAGGAGTGTAATAATTATTTAAAAGTCAATATTATTTAGAAGACGAAAGAGACATTTAAAATAGTTATAAAATATGCTGTATTTTATTCAACATTTTTCCTTGATATGACAATTGGCGCAAAAGGGAAATGTAAAAACCAAAATACTGATCGATTTGTTTTCGTGAAACGACTTTAGTTGAATAGCATTTCTTTTCGTCTATTGCCCATAGCTCGTCTATAAAGACCCTGTTGTATTTGACATACTCGTACAGGTCTGCGCATACTGTTAGAAGCCAACTTATTGTTGCGAATGCTTAAAGCTGGCTGAGAGAATTATAATTTTATACTGATCGCCGTTTATATTATAAAAATATATTTTAACGCCTTTGTTGCGTTAATTTTACCCTAAAACATTGCCGAAGAGCTAATCTATCCGACGGTGAGACCCCTATTCGAATCCATTCCGTGGTTTAGAGGAGAAGAGTGAAAACGCAAAGAAAAACCACTTTTGTGATTTTGATTTAAAAAACAAATTTTATAAAAACTTTTTTTAAAAAATTCACTGAAATCATGGGTTATAAATATTTGTAAATAATGGCTCGTGCCGTATAAGCTTCTACATTTCTACGTTTTTTTCAATTAATTGTAAGTAAATTACGGTAAATGTATACAGAAATTATTTATATATTTATATCTTTTTAAGGGGTTGATATATGTCAAACCAACTAAACCGGTCCCACGAAATTTTTAAATAAATATATTATTTAAAAACTGTTTTTTTTTCGAAGTGCCTCGCGAGTCGCGTGTCGCGGCGTCGATAGCCGACTTCACGCCATGCGTTCAACTGCGTTCTCAAACATTAAAAGGCTTTTTTTAAATTTATAATACGTTTTTCTCGTAATTCGGAAACATTTTTCCAATATTTTTTGCTGATTAATGTTTGAATGTTGATATAAATCAACGCCGTAAAAGGACACCAGTAAATATAAATACAGCCTGTATAAAAATTAACGCAATATCATAGACATTTTGAAATATATTTGTTAGAACCACTTAAAAACATAAATATTGTTAATGCTTAGGAAACGCATTTTATATTTGCTACACAGTGGATATTTGCTACACAGCATTGGGATACAAAGCGAGAAACCAGACTACACACAATCGCATAACAAGGCATACATGAAAAGAGTTATTTATGATTCTAGGCGATTGACATATAGGGGTATAATTAAAAAAATCGGCATCTGATTTCTCTTCTAATTACAATTTTTATTTTAATAAAAGTTTAAAAAAAATGTTAATAATTTATACATAAACATTGGGTAGGAATATTTTGATAAAATCTCCAGATCAAAACAGTGAAATTCTGGCCTGCCAAGTTTTTGCAATAAACTGTTTGCTCGTTATGACGTGCACAAAGAACAGGTATATTAAATATATTTTTTCAGTGCCGTTAATAGAATTACCGTAATAGCGACCGCAACGTAATTTAGTGCACACTCAAATACTCGGTAAACACTTCATAATTATTATCCGTGAGCGGACAGATGCCAGATTGACTAATTCTTCTGCCTTTAATAATACGTGTAGCGAGTTGGGATAAAATAATGGAAAATTTTGTAAATTGATAGAAATATTTTTAAACAAATTGAAACAATAATTAAATTAATTGATCAGCTGAAAATTGAGAAAATCCCACCGCCAAACCTGTGAGATTGACATCAATAAGTTATAAATCACATAACGTGCGTTACAAACAAAATTGAACTCAATGCAATCACTTTTCGATATTACAATCTACGATTCGAAAACATGGCGACCATTTATGGCTTTAAAATATCGAACAACAGTCAAATGCCTATTTGTACAACTAGAATGCGCACCAAAATCTGTACTTTTTAATTTTTCTTTATTTATTATTTATTGAAATACTGTATTGGCAATTATAAAACCAGTTGAAGGCAGGGCACAAAATGTAGCAGTGCTAATCGCTCCCAGTGTATTTTTAATAGGATATAAATTTGCAATTGTAATACACTTTTTTACGTTTTTTTTTTGTTAAATTAAATATGTCAAATAAATAAATAATGTTGATATATATTGTTGATATGCATTGTAGATTGAAATCGACTATTTTATATTTTATAATAGTAAGTTGAACATAAAAAGGACTAGACGAGTACATAAGAACAACTGTTATAGAAAAGAGGAGAGAATTAAAAATAATAAAAAAAATAATATTTACAACCAAATTGGTTGAAGTTGTATCCGTTTTTCATTCCATTCAGCGCCAAGAAGCTAGGATTATTATCGTCATTTCGTTTGCCTTTTTTCTGTCCAGGAATGTAATTAATACGTCCATCAGACGGTGATTCCGTCTCAAAGTTTCATTCCGCTTTTTTGCAATTCAAATTCTGCTCGCCTCAAAGAGCATGCTTCATTTCAATCTACTGTCATCTTTAATTCCGTTTACTTCGTAAAAGCTAATGAAAGTGAATGGCAATCATAATATATACAAACTTTTTAAAGAAACGATATGAAACGGGTTATATGTGGACAGATCTGCGAGATACCATTTTATTTTATTATAAAAATAATAAGTTGTTCACTAGCTCGTGGCTGTAGCATTCGAGATGGGTCGCTTCACCCCCAATCTTTAGGTCTTTGGGGCCGCTTACGCGCCTGCCGTACTATTTTTAAAAGCTCCGGGTTTGTAGCTAGGTTTTTTTTTTATTTTTTAAGAAATCAATTCATTGTCAGAAGTCAATAAATTTTCAACTCTGTAACATCTTTGGTTTCTGATGTAATAGCTTAACTATAAAAAATGGTCACACCTTTTCTCACCTCCTTAGGGGTGGAATTTCTAAAAATACTTTCTAAGTGGGTGCCTACGTCATAAAGAGAATATACCTTCAGATAGATTCCTAGGATAAACGGTTTGAGCTGGGAATAATAAATCCGTCAGTAAGCCAGTCAGTCAGGACTTGTTTATATATAGATACACACACAAAGGTAAATATAAAGTAAAAAAACTCTTTAACCATGCATGGAAGTTAAAATGCTATATTATAAAAACAAAATTAAATTAAATGTATTATGTAATTTAAATGAATATCCAGTTATTTTTTTTAAAAGATTATCTGAATGCTTTGTCTCAATTAATTAAATAATTTAAAAAATAAAATTTGTGAACATGAAATTGTACAAGTATCGAGTGCAGGCTGGAAACCTTTGTTTTGCTAAATTTGAAAATTAATCTTATAATTGTCTGCATATTTACATTAATAAAATTCTTAGTCACTAATTATAGAAGAATACGCCATTCTAATTACCTAATCAATGGTCTTGAGGTGAGGTTATCTGCAGACGTTCTGAGGAACATTTTGATTGTCAGTTGATAAATATTCTGAAGTCAGCGCCGAGTAAGTCAGCCTTCTGTTCAGATCTCGTCCCACTCATTGAGAGGCGATTCGATATTGTGATTAGTCTCCCTCGGGGCATTTCGCGAATGTAATCGTTTCGGTCCGCGCCGCCGGAACTCCGCTCAAGGAAGTAATCTCACTCAAGCGGGTGGCTTTGAGTCTGCTCGGCGCGAAAGGAATTTCTCTCCATACAAAAATGTAAAAAACATTTTTTTGGAATCATCGATTTACGAGAAGCATCGTCATGACATAGTCATCGTATTTATCATTCTAGCATATAAAAAGTTACTAAGTTTACGTGTAATGGTAGTGTAATAATAGTAGAGAATAAAATATATAGGTATGCAAATATATAGGTATGTAAATATATAGATTATATGATTATGTAATTAACTTGAATTATTTATTGATAATAATATTATCAAAACTATATTTATTTTAAAAACGGTTTAAGAAAATATCACAATAATAATAAAATAACCAAATTAAATAATTTTATAATCGTGAAGATGAATTAAAACTATTACTAATATATTTTTTTTTATGCAATATGTACGCAACATGTAGCAATTGTAAATTAGGTCTATATAGCTACAGGCGGTAGCTTAGTTATATGTATAACTCATTTATATTTTTTTTTGTAAGTACTTTCTTTATGGTGAATAAATGAATATACCGTTTGATATTTATTTGAAGATTTACTATTAGCACATTGTGAGCTTCGCGCGCTCTCATACGCATTCTCAAACAACGCGGTTATTAATAAACGTCAGATACTAAGTAAATAAATACCAACCCCCTTACTGTACTATTATTTCATTTTGATTCCAATTAATTGTTGTCGGTTATTATGTATAGTAAATATTATCACTTCCTTTCTATTCCGGTACTGTATTTCTTTTTGAGATAAGCCCTTAGGCCAGAAATCAAATTGCAATTCACCTCTAGAATTCTCGTGTCCCGGTGACATCATTTTTTTTTTAAATCGGCCTTAATAGTGCATGCCAAGGCAAAATGCCAAATCAAATTCTGCATTAGATAATGCATCATTATGTATCGTATGCTGCTATTAATTTGATTATTTTTTGCACTGTTTTTGATAACGCCGTATGGAGATTATTTTCGCGTCTAGCGAGACCGTACAGCTGCGAAACGCCGTTCGTCGTTCATAGGCAATAAACGCTGTGAGAAATACTCGCTAGCCATTGCCTTCCTATCGATTCTCCTTTTCGCGAGGACAAACAATCCAATTGAGAGAATTTTTCTTGGGGCAAAACCATTATGGCCACTCAATATGGTTCAATAATCCAAGATGGCCAATCAATGTTGCCACTAAGAGCATAATAAAGTAATTTCGCGAGGGTTTTATGGAATCCTGAAGACCAAGGAATATGTTTCCGGGAAATTTGTTGACTTTAATGTTAAATACCTATATTATCCGACCAGCTTTCGCATTTATAATATACTCACAAAAATTAAATTCTTTTGCATTTGTATTTTACGAGTTGAAAGATGCAACAGACAAACGGACGGATAGTAGCTGCTTATTCATGAATGTATAGAAGCTAGAATAGGTTCACTAGCTTTTTAGCTACAATCAGACAGACATTTCAGAAGCATTTAATTAAACTTAGGTAGACCATCAATTTTTTATTTATTTTTTATCGACAGTAATTTTAAACACTAATTTATATGTATGAAAAAGTATCTAACTGGGTAGGCCCATCCTAAGGTAGGCTTTTCTATGGTAACATTTTTATTTTTTTTTAAATATAAACCACGCGTTGACCAACATATAACTTCGTTATATCATAAATATATATCTTTCAGGTTATTCATAGTATCATAATAAATTATAACATGACATACAGAGACGCTTCATAAACAATATTAAAGATTTTTTATAATAAAATTGAAGTATATTAAATATGATAACATTATATACTCGCCCGCATCATATACTTTTAATTATTTAGGTATAGTTTCTCTTTTTTTTGTTTTAGGTATTTGTAGATAGCGATGCAATCGCCACAAATACTATCTATATTTACTTTCTTTAATTGAAATAAAGGCAATTTGTGTTCCCTTTTGTAATTCTGACATACAAAAGGCATTTTCTTGACCAAAATACGGTATACCCATCTAATGAAATATTTAATTAAATATATTATAGGGAAACATACAGCGTAACTTAGTTTATTAAACAGTAAATACATAGTTATAAATTTGGCCAATTACATGAATCCACTGTTTAACAATATAATTGAGATGTCGTTTCACCTAAAAAAGAAAATTATCATTCAATTGTCATTCATTCCCGTCTTGATGGGAGTGTGACCCAAAGGTCACAAGTTCGAATCCGCATATGGTTATACCATTTTTAACGCTTCATTACCACCATCTCCCATGACTCTAGGACAGGCTTATTTGGCCTAGTTGAGTAGGGCGCAAAATACTAGTATATGGCCTAAGTCATAGTATTTATTTAATAAAAAAATACTCGATAAACATAGGAATTAAAAAAATACAAATTGAGCTTGCCTCTTTTTTTCAGCGGAGCGGGGCGTATTATAAAATTAATTCATTTTGAGAATTTTCTAAGGGCTCTACTATACTTTGTCATGCGAAGCTATTATGTTCGAACATTATGTGACCCTCGTTTTGACAGCTTTATTCACCCCACATTCATATTAGATAAATATTTCCTTCCTTCACTCTTTCCCCTCACCCTCTCCGCAACCCTCAACATCAACCGTCGCTCCCCACTCGCTTCCCGTCCAATATCCTTAACGGACACTAAGATAGAGTATATGTATAATATTTAATCTAAAGAATTGAAAACAAGACATCCAGCAAGAACCAGCGTTTCTTTTTCCTCAGTAGGCCAAAAAGTAGTCAATTGGGAGGAAAGTCGAATTAATTACTGCAGAGATTCTTATATTCGACTCTTCGTCTGATAGGATTAAAAGTTTGCTTTTCTGCTAACAATATCGTGGTAGTACGCACATGGTCACACCATTTTTAATGCTTCATTACCACCACCACCTCCCCTATCTCTAGTACAGGACAATTGTCCTAGTTGAGTGGGGCTCAAAATAATTGTATATAACCTAGGTTATAGCAACTCTTTATTTTTTTTAAATACACCTGATATCAGCGTGAATTATTTGTTTGGTATTTTTCGCCTGAGAGAGTTAATTTTAATTTGGTTATTTAGGTTTAATTTAGTTTATATACAATTATTTTGGGCCCTACTTAACTAGGCCAAATGTGCCTGTCCTAGAGTCAGGGGAGATGGTGGTAATGACGTGTTAAAAATGGTATCAGCATGTGCGGATTCGATCCCGCGACCTTTGGGTCAGTAGTCTTTGGGTAGTTTGCCCTTTTCCACATTCCACGTTGGGTTTAGCCTTTATGGCCACATTCTTCAGCATGTGTATGCCTTCACTTCCAGGCCTATTCGCAGAGATCGGGCGCAATGCTGTTTGTAAAAAATCCCTTTCGGCACGTCGGAAGGCGGAGGTAGATTTCACCGGATCAAAGTAGGGGGAACTCCAATTGTATGAACTTTTATCAAACATTCAGGCGCACCTCAACCCGCCGCCGTGCCGTACCCTTGCGCAGCGAGAGTGCGTATACTGTGCCGCAAGGGTTGCATATATCAAAAATGGTTCAAAGAAAAATTTTAGGGAAATTATAGGACTACAATTAACATTTCGAACTGATTTAATTTTTGAAATATCATTTTTTCCCACCCCTAGGACCTCATAAAAGTGCTTGGTGCTATCATAAATGTTTGCATAGATAAGTTTTAGGCCCTTATCTGAGAAATAATATAAAATTTAAATTAATTACGGTAGTTATCGTGTCTACGAGAAAGTGATATAACGTGTTGAAATTTTCCGGTAATCATAACATGGTACCCATTGCAATAGGTAGCTTTCCTAATGAAATCTACCTAAAAGGCGGAACCCTAAAATGAAGAATCCAACTGAAAGTGGAAATGCCCGGTGTTGTTCACGGGAAGCCCCGTTCCAACAGGCTCGAGAGGGAAATCCTTCCGTTTCCTCCTGGAGGACTAACCGGATTATGACCTCCGAAATAAGCTTATCGTGTTCACGCAATCCACACAATTATTTGCTATTTATGAGGGCAACGATAACTTAGTTAGGCAATATACGAGACTAACTTTCAATAATTAGAAACTATAGTTACCGCAGGCAACATTAAAAGAAGACCGCAATCAGTTAATACCACGACCTTAAACTGAATTATATTAAAATAATAGGTAATAACAATAATATTAGACAGAGTTATATAGAATTAACGTCACTACGACACATTGGTTCACAACAGTAACAACTTATGATTGATTAATATATAACTATTTAGTTGCTTGCGTGTTAAATATGGAAACTAGAGTACAACGATCTCAAAAACAAAAAAAAAAAAACACCTAGGTGACATGTTATGACATGACATGCGATGTTATCGAACGCGGCCGTCACATAAAAAAAGTATGTGATTTTGTATCGTGATGTACTCGATTACTTTAATATTAAACTCAAGTGTTCCGTCACTCAATATATTTAGGTACGTGCAAAGTTTTGCAAAAATACAAACTTCTAATGGGTTTTAAACTTCAAACCTAGATAATATTTGTGCACTAATTTAAACCTATTATATTTTTGTGCACTAATTTAAATCGATTATATTTTTGTCCACTTATTTAACTGATTATATTTTTGTGCAGATAGAAGCAACTCTCCAACTTCGGAAAAAGTTCGGAAAAATGAGCGGGTCGCAATATTATCCATCCTTGACATTTGATCGCGGTTTAAAGATGTACCTAGATCAACGATATTTTAAAACATATAGATATGGCAACTGAGGGTGAAAAACGCACTACGTCCAAGTACGCCACTTTGCGTCGAGTACACTCCGCGCGTATTAAGGATGTCCCAAGACCAATCCCACAAACTTAAGGAGGTTTTTAAGTTCCCTATTAAGAGTAAGAAATTATGTAGCAAAATGCGAAAAATTTTCATCACCAAATTTATTATTTTTGTAATAAAATTGGTGTAAATCGATCTTATCAATCGATAAATTAATATTATCTGTCGACCAATAGCATCCCTTTTACAACCGCAGAGAAGAGGAAAGGAGTTACCCCTTCTTAGACCGACCTCTGTTCAACCAGTGGCATCTGACAGCAATCATTTAGCTCCGCCCTAATAGGGCGTTTCGAACAACGCGGCAGGTCATTAACCTAGATCTTGAGTGACCGCGGCCTAGTGACCCAGTGACGTAGTTATCTGAGGGAGGAGCCATTGAGAAATAACTGCTTTACATGATTGAGATTAGAAACTTTAACGTTGTATTTCTTTGAAAGTATTATGAATTTTGATATAGTTTCTTAACAAATAACACTAGGAATCGTAGGACCTATTAGCGGTTTTTTTTTATTGGGATTGACCTTGGGACAGCCCTGTATATGTCTCGCTTGCTTGCATATGTCGTCGCGATAAGTCACTGTCCAGCATGGTGGGTGGAACCTACGGGTGTCGAATTTTTAAAAGAACGATTTGTATGACATACCGTATCTATGATCTCAGAGTCATGAGCCGCTAAACTAACCACGATCTCTATTGTCTATTGACAATATTAATATTTTCATTTTTAATATAATAAATTGATTAGGCAAATAAGGCAAATATTTTACCAATGCCTTTGTATAAAATAGGTCTCAAATAGTAAAACAAACGCCCCGTGACTTCCCTTCTAATGCAGTCACTTAATTTGGCCTTTTCAGCTATTCAAATGGGCTTCAACGATGTAAGTGCCTTAATGGATACGAATTTATTTACATTACAAACTCGTTTGTTGTTCGAATGGGCCTAGATTCGCCTGACCAACCACGCACTTAAACATTCGGGCGTAATGAGCGCTGTTTAGACAAATATTAGGAAAAATAGTATAAATAAACGTGATTCGTAAATCGCATTGTGCTGTTCGAACCGATCGAGCATCCTTCAGGCGAAAAAAAATTAATGATTTCATTGACACAATTATTTATTGATATCATTTAATATCAATATTTCTTAGAATAATTAATTACTTTCATAATCATACCTAAATAGGCCGTGGTAATACTACCCGTAGGCTAATGTTAATATTTATTTAATTAGGTTAGGCAAATTTAATATTAAATTGATTAATTAATTATTTCTTTAGACCTAATAACTATATAAAAGTATGTAAGTAAGCGTTTAATACCACTATTTTTAAATAGGCCAAGGCACGAACATACACAAGTAAATATATAATTCTGAGATGACTGTAATGATGTTTTTGTTTTTATTAAATGTTTTTGGTTTTGTTTTTTTGTCTTTAAATTAACAATCGTACTAGCGAGTATATATAAGCTATTTAGGTAAGTTGACAACAATACTGTGTACGACATATATATGCGTACTATATTATACCATGCTGGCATTAAATAAAACGTTAAAGTTTTACCATTTTTTTATTGTGATCAAAGGTAATGAAACCAAAATTATTAATTAATGGGCCGCTTTTTTTTCTTTGGCCGAATTTGCCACTATGACCATATCATCTGCGAATCTGATATGTGATTTACTATACTTTCCGTTGATTAAACGTTAAAATATGTTCATATTTGAAGTAAATCATTTCACCTAAATAAAATATTGCTTAAACAATCTTATTAAAAAAACACAATTCGAAAATTTATTAGCTTAATATAATATACGAAAATACTTCAGCAGAAATACTGCGCAATAATATTCCATGCCCTTTTTGACCTATCTAATAAAAGAATGAACAAAATTAAGACAATCACCTATTAATTATTGTAGTTTGTTAGTCGGTTTAGGTCAAATCTTGCAAGCTGAATTAGAGCCACTTTCTCTTATTCTACGGAGTTGAAATTTAACATTTTGGTTCAGTTTCGTTGACAATGCATTTTTATGAAAAGCATGACCTGATTCTACACCCAGGAATGGCTCCGGACGAAGGAACTCCTCAATGGTCAGCAGCACAGACACGATTAAATTTTGTACACGCATTCAAGCACTCAAATACAAGCTTGTTTTTAAAAATGTTTTTTGGAGTAATTTTGGGTGATTGAAAAGATATTACTTCGTACAATTTAAATTTATTTTGATTAAATTGCTTTTGAGAAACTGTGCAAAGCACGATTTCTGTAGGGCAATTCTCTCGCGTATTGTTCCGGGGTAGAATGAAAATTGAGTGCTACATTTTTTACGAGAAGTTCCCGCAATTTATGTTGGGGATCATGTGGCCAACGTAGTGAGGTACGGAATTCTGACCAAATATCCACCAACATCAACCAACCAACCAGCTTCAACAACTTTGTGTTTGCGTCGCAGTCGACCGAAAACTGGCTCTAGACATTTTAAGAAAATATTTCGAAAATAGAGTTATTTTTAGCTTCATATGAAAATAGGGATTCTAATTTCATCTAAAATAATGACAAGTTTTCAATATAATCTGCAGTCATGAAATGAAATTAAAAAATCCATAGAACTAAAAACATAATGTGTTTACCCATTATTTGCTTTTACATGGTTATTCTCATAATTTTTTGCCGTTGTTTTGCATACTTTGTCCTAAACACAAGCAAGCGTTGAGTGAAATAATTTTAGGTGAATTTATCAAACAACAAAACTGATTTCGCAGAATAAATACAAACTTTTACTACTAAATCGACCACGAAGTAGAAACTGTTTTCATTAATCAGTTACTTAGTTAATTAAGTTAAGTTACTTACCAGTTGGTTATTAATATATATTATAATATGTTGTATTACATTTAACAAATTATACATATCGAATTGTGGTCCTTCATAGTAAATGTAATTATACTGTTTTTTTTTTAATTTTGATAAATATTTGTTTATTATAAAAGAATAGCAGAATTTTAAACATGTCTCTCGAGGGTCCGTTTTCGGTCCAATGTGCGTCACCTCCGTCGGTGGATTGTTAGTACACAGGTACACGTAGATGCATCCATCAGCTGATTCTGAAGGGTTTCCCATCATAGCCTTGACTGAGTCGCTAAACTGACAGTATTGATCCCGCAATGCGCTGCAGAAGTTCAAAATGGTTTTATTGTATGTGTAATAAGTAGAGCAGTGCATTATTTTTGCAGTGCGATATTTCCGATATCTGTACGATACGTCATTCATAATATACTAAATGTTCAACATTTGGCAGCTAGGACCTACAGAGAGCACCTACAGACTCGTGCCTGCGGCACTCGGGATGAGTCGTTTTGCGATCCATTTCTAAATTAATTAATTAATTTCCTTTTTTATTTGATTTACAAACAGCGTTACAATATATAGATACAAACACAAAAAAAAACACTATTACTAAGGCCGATTAAAAGTAATTACATAATATGGTATACATATATGAGCGAAGGAGTTGTAAGTTAGAAATATAAAGGAAAGGAAATCTAAGTAAAAGGATACATATTAAATTCGATTCATTTAGACTTTTTTATATTGCTGGCATTTGATAACCCTTGGATATGTAAATATTACAAAAATATGTTTAGATACCTTGATTTTATGTCTTCAATATAGTAAATATAGATTTTTGAAATTCAATGCTATTTATGAGATTTCAATAAATGCTAAACTGCTAATAGTTCTTTTTTAGTTGAATTTCTCTCTTATAAAAGACCTTAGGAAAATAGTAAATAAAAAACAAATGAAGGGTTTAAAACATAGAAAAGTTTGTTTTTTAGTTTGTTTTTTTTTAATTTCCTTATTATGAAGCTGTAATTAAATAAAAACAACAAAGAGGTCAGTAAGGTCGACTGTTAATATACTTCACCTTAATATCAAATAAATTCTACCTTGAAACAGACATAGCCCGGTTAGATAAGGCTAATTATATAATATTTATTCAGTCTTATTTTTCACGATGGATAAATAAATATCTACATATGTAAGAAGATAACAAAAAGTCCGCATTCCGGTCCATATGCAAAGAAAAAACAACTAGGACACTGCAGTGAATAATCAACCATTGCGTACATTGGTCCGAGGATCTTACTCGTAAGGCTCGGCTAGATTGGCCTTTTCGCCCGGATCGCAATCTGACCAACGCCGCAGTCCCGCGGGACCGTTCTCCCGAGTGCCGCAGGAAAAATCGGATCCTGATTGCAGCTCGACCAGCCTTCTGCATACAATATACATGCCGGTTTAGCCGTAGCGTCGAAATGAAATTACCAGCGGGCAGCGCGCTCTTCCGACGGCGAACAGCTCATGCGATATTCAGAGGGGGCATTTTACCAGCGACCCTATCTATCCAGTTGAACTTAACTGTATTCATTGTCGGCAGGTTCGATATCTAACCATAAAATATATATGTGTATCTAGGTTTTGTGCCGTTAAACGGGAAAATAGTATTGCTATAATCATAGCAGTACTATGACAGTATTTGGCCAAAGAGACATAGACTGAAACTTCCGTCCAAATGTTATAACTGTATTGAAATATGAGAAATTGAATATTTTATTGGGAAAGGATTTATATCGAAAAGCAGATTTATGGTATTTTAAGGTATACATACAAGCATATATGCGATGTATAACCTGGAACAGTTGGACAATAACACATTTAATACTAAGTTCATCTGCAACCCTACAACACAACCTTTAAGAAGAGAAGCTTTAAAAATAGCCTAGGAATAATAAAACTGTAGTATTATTCGAAGATCA
This sequence comes from Neomicropteryx cornuta, assembly GCA_020383195.1. NCBI lineage: Eukaryota > Metazoa > Arthropoda > Insecta > Lepidoptera > Micropterigidae > Neomicropteryx > Neomicropteryx cornuta. Next base: position 5,568,243 of record JAHKQU010000014.1, read on the forward strand.
AATAAACCAATAATAATGCATGGATTGTTTCAAAGTACTGATTTTATTTTGGGTACATAATTTTAAAAATAACATCAAACCTTGTTTTGGTAGCAGACTTTTATTTCATTAGTATATACATACTATGTGAATATAACACATTTGTTTTGTCTTTATCTAGCTACTATTTTACTGACCAGGGAAACCTAAGTACTTTAATCCTAGTCGAACTGCAGTGTTCTTCTCAACGCCATATCCGGCTAGTTCTGTCTCAGCTGCTACGAAGGCAGGGTCAGCTTGGAAAGCCGCTAGAGCAGTTCGGAATTCATTACTGTTGATGGTGCTGAGGAAATTGCGGAAGTCTGCACTAGTCTCAATCTTGCTCTGGTGCAGTTTCTGGGTTTCTTCGTAATTGATTGCTTTTTCGACTTCATCGAATAATCCAGCTACTCCGTTGCGGTTGACAAGCACACGAGAGCCCTTGATCGAGGTGTATGTATCATGGCCGAGGAAATCTCGCACTCTTTTAATCCAGCTAGAAACTGGCACACCAGTAGCTTCCAACGATGGAATAAGCTGAAAGAAAAAATAGAATTAAGCCGATTGCAACCACCTCTATTTTGAAATACAGGTAGTTTTTTTTTAAATATTATAAAGTAATAATAAATCGTCGGTTACTTTAAGTATAATAAAATATATAAATAATAATAACGAGGTGATAAATATATTTTATTACTGGTATTTACGACAATAATATATTTTTACAGCCATACCAGATAGATATACCTCGAACCTACGTAACTTTTATATGTATTTTCGATGTTTATGTCCAGATGAAATGCGAAAACATTAAACCGAAACTAAACGAATGGAAATTTATTTATTTCAATTGCATTAAGTTAATAAAATAGGTTTAAAATGCAAAATATCTTACCTAACCAAGCTGTCGCTTATTCAAAAGCTCTATAGCCTATATAACCTAAAATATCAACCTTTTCTTATTTCACCTAATTAGGTACAAAGATACATAGTATTTGTCAATATTTTATACTAAAGTCATATTTGAGTTAAAAGGCATTTTTATAAAACTCAGCGCTTGGTTTTAACCGAAATCCTGCACTCTCAAGTATAGAAAACCTCTTTAGTAATTTTATAATTATTTCGTTATAATATGGCCGTTTGTATTATATATTTTTTATTTAACATATTTTCAAAAAAAAAAAAACTTTTCTGAATTTTTCAATATTGTCAAAAAAAATGTCATTCATCTTTTCAGGTGATTTAAATTACAAAATATTGTCAAATATTATAGGTACTGACAAATTTATTTATTTATTATTATGTCCTCTGTCTTAGAATATTGGTTACTTTGTCGGTACTTTATTTTATTTTTTCCATTTTGTATTAATTATCAAGTACGCCTACTAATTCGCGTTAACTTTATTACGCGTACCACCAACGCAGAAATTCTCAAGTACGCCAATATTAAAATATTATAATACATTTTCTTTTCTCTCAATTTAGGGAAATTATATGTGTACGATGTACTTATAGCAACACTAAGATCGAAAATACAAGGCCGACTGTTTTTTAAATGTATGCCGCATATATTTTTTTTAAATATTTTAGTGGTACATGAGATGCTGCCTTATCCATTTAAGAAAGCTCTCAGCTGTGGCTGTACCACACGCTGTCAGCGGTGTCAAGGTTACATAGGTAACACAATACCCTTTTCCGTTAGCTCTTCAGGAATGGTCTTAGAACAAACTGTATAATCTAAAATTTTAAATTTACGAATAAATCTCCAGAATTGCTTTTCTCGCATATCGAAATTTGGACGCCATTTTAACCTACATATTATTATGATCAACAACAATATCAAAAACAATATATTTCAATTTACTGACACATTAAGTACGTATGCATTTACAGAATCATTTTTAAAACAAGTGATCTCGTTTTACGATGACGTTGGTTAGTTTGCACTTTCGTCCGATCTCGCCCCTATGATATTATGTTTTTCAGAGGTTACCTACGAGAAGGGATCTTCAAAAACCGTCGAAGAACGAAAGTTGTGTCGTGAATGAAGTCTACATGTTGGGGCCCTAATTCCAGATAATATAATTTTGCAACCATGTTAAAACAAATTATGTTCTATGAACTCTTAGAATATACAATTTTTAATTACTATACAACTTACTTTTCATTAAAAAATATATTAATAATATTCGATTCAATGGCAATCAAAATCAAATAAATTCACTATAATTTGATAATACCTTACTAAATGAAGTAATAAAGTATATATTTATTTATTTTATATTATGATTCATTCGCATAATTATCTAGCGAGTTGTAATTATGCAAAAATATTTGTTTTGTACATACCGTGTTGGATGCTTCGGGGATAGCTAGAATTGAGTCGAGGAGATCGCTGAAGCCAGGCGAAAAGATGAACGCTAGGAAATGTTGGACATCTGTATCACTTAGAGCGTCGAAGACCGCGACTATGATGCCTGGTGTGTCAACATGCTCGCCGAAATCGCGAAAATCTTCCACGATATTTCTTACCGAAGCCTGGTCTCTGACGAGTACCACATCGCTACTGACTCTGACTTCAAACGGAGAGGCTGAGGCCAACGCGGCAACAGCCAAAAAGACTATTATGGTCTGCATGCTTGCTGGGTATCAATCAGTACTCTATACGAAACTGAACTCGTCTTTTCATTTTGGTCTTATATACGATTCTCTATCAATTTTATCATGAATGATCTTCGATAAGTAACGTTGCAGGTGCTCGGGACGTTAATCTTTAAAAATACCATATTTTTAATCAGTTGTATCCTTGTTAATTAATCAACACAGACATGTGTTAATCAGTTGCAAAGACGCCCTAATCCGTTTAATTTTGTTTTTATCTGTGATTTTTTTGATCCATGTTTTTTTGGCATACTTGATTGTTTCTAAGTCGAATAATATTCATATATCATTTTATTAAAATTATTTTTTTTGGACAGATAAATTTATTAAATGAGATGCAATTGTTGAAGGGGAAGATGGTGAATGATGGTGAACTATACCTACGTAAGTATAACAGCATAATACAGTCAACCATAGCCAAAACTGTATCGATTGTAGAAATATGCGGAGTGCGACCCTATTAAGGTACCACAGAAGAAACAATAGTACTAAGGTTGGGCTTCAATTCTTTTTGCGGTTCCACTATATCTTAGTATTTACTTCTTAGTAATCTAAATTCATCCACAAAAAGTAATATCAACATAGTTAAAAAAAATCTACGTAGAACATACTATTATTTTAGGGAATATTACCACGTTTAGAAGCTGCTTATTTTTAGCACCAGCGTTTGAGTATTGCTTTGTTAAATAATTGTTAATGTGTGAACATTTATACTAGGACCTGAGTTTTTTTCGGGGTCAGGTGAATTGAGATTCAATAACGATCGTTAAAAACAAAAATTCTAGGATGCTGCACTCGAAGCTAAATAAGTGCAATTTGAATGCCCAAATACGAAGGAAGGCACGAATGGTGCCGCAAAGCTATGAAACAATAATGGCACCTGTATCACCTGTATTTAATCAGGTGCTTCTATATATTGTTTAATAGTAGTACATTATTTAACCATAACCTAACATCTAACATCTGTGCCTTACAGGGGTCATTAAAAGCATTTCCCATCAGACTAATTACCTATCTGTGGTTTCAACTTGCATATATGTGTGTAATGAGTTGAGTAGATTCAAATAAAAAAAAACATGGGTACATGACATTCTTTCAATTCATCCTAAATTTTAAAACCATTTTAGTGTTTTTATATAAATTTTTAGGTGCGGCTATTAATGAAACGACCCCCCCCCCCCTTTCTATTTACTAAATTTGTGATTTATTTAATACTTCTCCCAAATTGACCTTTTTTCAATAACTGCAAAAGTTTCGCAACACTGTCTATATATTATAACAATAAAATATCAACACCAATACAAATACTATACGAATGCACAAAATCACGGACAAAATTTCTAGTTTATTCCGTATTAAATCAGTTTTTATATATATTAATCAATATTAATATAAATAATCAAAGTTTAAATTGGTATATTTCATGTTATTTTTGTTTTATTAATATCATTTTATTTAAATTTGTTTAATATATTTTAATATAATTTTTTTACGTCATTGTTACGTATTCACTTTCACCTGAATTGTGTACAATTTCTGTAAAGTAAACAATAAATATATAAACACGACCATAATATTAAAATTTATAATAATTATAACGTGGCACTGAACATTCTTTTCAATATTTGTATTTACGCTCATAGATGAGTATAATGTAAACCTTTAATATGTTTGTAATGTTTGTAGGGTTTATGTGGTTTATTTCTAACTGGCCAGTAATAAATAAAACATTACAAACAGCTGTTTTGTCATATTATTTTGAAATTATAATATGATCGAGCTTTGATCCTGGCGTCCTATCAAAATGTCAAGTTTCATTCTTCAGTATTAAAAATTCATTGACTTTATCTATATTGTCCGACCAGCTTTCGATGTGATCGACTATGGTTGTATGGTTGTATGTCGGTCGGACGGATGGACAGACGGACAGACAGACGGCCAAAGGACGGGGATAGTAGCTTCTTATACATGAATGTATAGAAGCTAAAAATGGATATACGAGCTGGTTATTTTAAAGTTAAACGGTGTTTTTAAATTTAATATTTTAATAATTCGTTTCAAACTTACTAGGTAATCATGTTATGTATAATTTAAGATAAAAATGAATTTAACATTGCAAACAAAACATGAAAAAAAAATCGACAAAAATAATGAATATGTATATAAAAAATAAATAAAAAGTGCAAAATGTGCTCATTTAATTTAAACAAGTTAAACTTTTAAGAATCTATGTAGTTAATTCTTAATTTATTTTATATTAGATTTAAGCTTAAAATTGTTCTCTTTAAAAATTTATGATAATTTGGGATATTATAATGTCTTTATATCTTGTTTACAACAATCCTAATAAGGTACTTATTACAGTTCAAATTAAAGGTGGTTATTCCAATACTGCTTTAAATAGTCAATATTATTAAATACTGATTTTTATTTTTTTTATTGTTTTGGTTATTTGTTAAGACATAATACCAACAAAATGTACTTTGATTCAATGACCTCACTCTTGAAAAAAATAGCGAGGAATATTAAATACGATTAGATAAAGTAAATCGAGCTGTAATTACGTGGTGATTAAAATTCGGTAAGCGGACCTATTTTTGCTAAAGTATTACAGCGATTAGAAGTGTCCTTTGAACATTTAGCGATTTAATCGTATACAAATAACGAAAGATTAACAATGCGTTGAATCACGCAATTGAAAAAAATATAATTTATTTAATAAGATACGGCTTACAAACCTAAAGTTTATTTCCTTTTTAAAAAGCCTGTAAATAACTACACTCTACCACTTAGAGTTTCGAAGGTAAACTATGGTCATAATTTAATATATATTTTATATGTAGCAGTGCTAATCGCTCCCTGTGCACTTGCAATATTCTTTTATAACTGTGTATTTTTACTACTACATTTCTATTTTTTGTCAAATTAATTATGTACAATAAATAAATAAATAAATAAATAAAAATATTAAAGGCCCTATGTCAAACATATCACCTTTCCAGGTTCAACATGGGATTGACTAAAAAGTGTTTATACAAACATTACTCAAAATGCTTTTTATGTTATTCTACATGAGTTCCGTAACTTATATTTTTCTTTTCCTTCAATTAAAATTTTGTTCCAATTAGTCTCGCTAATATTTTTATTATTGTTTAATAATCATATACTTTCATAAATAAAAATGCAGAGGATGAAATAAAACCGCATTTAAAAAAAAAAATATGTCAAAAAATCAATTTGGCTTCAAAATAAACCTACAAATAAAATATTAAAAAAAAAAATAAGTCCAACAAAACCGATCCACCAAAATAGTCACCTGTATGGCTATCTGAAACGCACATCGAATGGGCTAAAAGTGCCGCAGTCATTAGTGGAGATAGGAAATTAAGCAACCAATCATAAGTTGGTACCGCAGGTGCGAGTAGTTTGGGTGGGAAATGCCTTTAATGACGCCTGTAGGGACCAACTGTAAGACGTCAGGTGCTGGGTAAATAAGATCGCATCCGTTACGCATCCCTGTGTTAATATCAATACAAAAACGGTCTTATTAAAATGTCATAAGCAGAGGATATAGTATGTAACGCTTCATTTATTATACAACGTTTGTTATGAGATTATGCTCATCTTTTCCTTACAAATTCCCCTTAGCATGAAAAGCTTCAGGGGCGAGCACTTAAATTTAGAGTGAGTCAATTTCATAATTAATTTCAGGCATGCCGGGTCATGACGCTAAACGTAACTGACACAGGCAGTTTATTTTACTGGCAAAACTCTCACGAACAGATATTTGAGCAATTACTTCGCGTTGTGATTAGAGTTCTGCAAATACTTGTTATATAAACCTTCTCAATGTAAATCGGTCTGTGTGCATGTTTATCTTTAAGTTTACAAAAAAAAAACCGCACAGATCTTAAACAATTGAAGCGTCTGAGCAGTGAGAGCGTAACACGCTTACTTCAAACTTCTGTATCATTCTTGACAGGGAAAATCTGGAGTACAACTTCACAGTTAATATTAAAGTTTGCTTTAACATAAATTTAAAAATCCCTTTCGAAACGCTAGAAGGCGGAGGTAGATTTCACCGGTAATGTAAAGTAATTCAGCTAAATTTTGCTTGTGCTAGAGACAGTGAGGATGATGAATGGGCGTCAAAATTTTATGTCTGAGTGCGGATTTGACTAGCCGCGATAGCATAATTATATTTTCATATCGCAAATAAACTAATTTTGCATCTTCGCAATAAACCGAACATTAAGTAAATTTAATATTAACAGTGTGTAACTTACTTAATTAACAATTTTTTTTTCAGCGTAATACTGTATACAATAATAGCTGCACAATGTACATAGGTACTAATTTCATAGTTTGCGATTGGGTATATTTTATTAGTTATTTAGCTTTATGAACGTTTATGAGGTTTACTTTTAGAAATAATTGGATGCTTAGGAGTTCGAAATCTATGTTCGACGGGCAAGCAGACAGATCTTTGCAAATGTGGTTTCTTATTTATTGATTTACGGCAGATGTTTATCTATTATAGTTTTATAATAGCGATAGGTACTTATTTTAAAAGTGGTCCTCAATCATGGAGTTTTTTTTTAAATATCTGACTTACATATGTTTAATTAGGTATATTAACTGAAAGCGTAGTGTGAAATATTTTTTCTTAGAATTAGCATTTTTAAATAAATATTTTAATAGCAATCTGGCATTGTTTTGTTTTAATTATTATAAAGCGCCATTAAAAATTCTTTTTTCTAACTTCTCAAATTAATGGTCACTTGTAAGCGCTCCAACTCGACTATGCATACTATGACTATGCCGGTACTCCTTTGCGCTAAAGTATTCGCGATTTACGCGCCGCGGCTTTATGCAAAAAAAAAACTTTGTGTATATGCAATTCCAGATGCAAAATTATGTAATTTGTTTTGTTTCTATATTCGTTTTAATCACATTTTTTCGTTCTGTTTACCATAGTAAATATAGAATGCATATCGAAGAAAGTCCAGGAATTGTCCATGTCCGTGATAATTCCGCAATATCTGACATATCCTGAAAAACGACCTCAATTGGTCAACCCAGCAACACGAACGTATAATAAGAGTGCATTTAAGGCGTCAACCACCGCTTAACACGATAAGTCCATTTGGAGCGTCCAACTCCGAGGCCCTTATCGGGGAATTAATCGCATTCTAATGCCGAAAAGTCGACCACAAAAAAGGCTTAATTAAGCTCAAAATTTATACGACGCGTCGAGAAAAAATAAAGGAGAAAGTGGGCTAAGGATCTGCCCGGATTTGGTTACGATGCCTTCCATCTTCCTGTCGCGCCAAAACCCTGTTGAACCCACAATCTTCACTGAACAAAACCTTACTAGAATCACTTTGCTTGCAAGGCTATTTCTTGAACTTGTTTATTAATAACGGTATGGCAAAAATTATAACATAATCGGTAATAAAAAAATATAAGTATGATTTCAAAGTTAGATTGAAATATCGTGGTGCCTATATAAATGTCATATTGCGTTTTAAATTCCACTAAAATTTTAAAAATAATAATATGGCAGAATATAAATGGCTTTACTTCAGTGTCTTATTTTAATGGATGGTAAAAGACATGCCAGGCATGTCATTTCCCGTTGAATGGACATGTTGTTTGCAGAACTATAATATTGTGTATCTTGCTGCAAAAATATCTCACAAATTAGCGCATAAACTGGTCTCAGATAATGTTTGCGTTACTTGACTTGACCTGAAACGAATGTATTACAGCGTACAGGCTTTATATTACTTCATTTCACAATCGCTAGATTTAAAGATTATAAAATAGGGACACTATTATAAAAATTGATTACGTTACAATATTTTTTAAAAGTTGTTCCTGATAAAATTTTATCAGGTTTTCGTTTACCAATGACTCATCCAATAATCGGATATCAATAAAAAGTATGTGACAAGAACAATCGATTTGCTAGACATCCCATGGGCAGAATTAACCCATTTATAGAATGTGTTCAACCTTAAATTTAAAATATTCTGATATCGATATATTTAATATTAACCTAGTGTCGTTCAAAAAACTTAAAAAAAATCAAAAACCAAACGTTAACATGAAATTTCCCTCTCTCTCCCTTCCACTATCTTCGTAATTTCTTAGGTTGAACACTGGTTTTATACTCGGTGGAAATATTTAATTGGTTTTAGTTTATACTAGTAAGTTCGTACCATTGTTTTCATTTTTTTTATTATTTTCTACCGCCTGTATATGATTTCTTTTATGTAACTGTTTTATTTCCCAAATAAAGATAAATAAATAAATAGATATATTTGACGTAGCTCATGTGACGCATTGTTTTCCTTCCAGGCTCGGTCAGTTTGGGGCGGGCGGCGCGCGACGGGCGGCGGCGGGGGCGGGGGCGGGGGCCTGCGCTCGCCTCGCGGCGCCTCGCATGTCGCTGCTCGGCAAGCCGCTGAGCTATCGCGCGACGCGCCGCGATGCTCGCTACCGTCGCGTGCAAAGTCGCATCTACAACTTCCTGGAACGGCCGCGCGGCGCTCGCGCCGTGCTCTACCACATGATAGTGTAAGTATGCGAGGGTGACAGGAACAGAATATAACAATCTCAAATAAATAAATAACAATTCTAAAATTTAGTATAAAATGCGGACAAGCGCATTTCGACCGTTGACAAGAATGCGGTTACCTTGAATTGATTGTAATTCATTTAAGAAAAGACGGCAAACTGTGAAATTTATAACCTCCGAACAACTCATCTAAAGACTGTCAGCCAGATGTCAGACGTCAGATTGCAAAAAGAAGAAAAAAACGAAGGCTGATATAAGTTAATCGTATATTTTTTTTATAAATAATTAGCATGAAAATTAAATGAAATTAAATTAAATAAAAATTGAATCATTAAATTAAATCTAACTTTTGCTTCCATATGAAAATAAAATTAGATATAATTCAATCATTATTTGCTTTCTTCCGGTATTTTGAGGTTTGTAGACCTCGGAACTAAAATTCGGAATTAAGGTTGGAAAAAAAAAATCGCCAATAGATTAAGAAAAAAACAAACTGCTACAAAATTTAATGTAAAGTCCTCAATAAGATAAATAATATTTTTAACCTTATATAGGATGTGTTTAAATTTAGCCTCTTTTTTTTAGAAGGTAGATCTAAATCTATAACTAAACCGGTCTAATGAAAAAATGTACTAAAGTTCGAGAAAAATAAAATATATTATTAAAAAACTTTTTTATTCTTAAAGTGCTCTGCGCTCGGGGGTTACTGACCGGTAAAGAAAAAATAATTTCTATGTAATTTTGTTGACGTTTTTCACTAAATTGAGAAATATTTTTTACTAATTAATGTTAGATTATAGATATGGATTAACATCCTAAAAGGAGTCCCCTAAATTTAAATTAGTTATGCCTGTATAATTATATATGCTATTGCCCACATTTAAGAGGCAACTAAGGACCATGAATACTGATAACTAACACTCGTGTAAGTACACTCTTAAGCATACATTTCACTATATTTACTTGCCCATTGGTCACGCACACACACTTACACACTTACATAAATACCATTACCCTCAAACACTTACAAACCCCTAAAAATATACTTTCGTATGCATAATAATCATCTATTATTATTAATTATTCATTATTATACTTTTTGTTATTTTTACCTTTAATTAATCAATGTGTAAGTATATATATATATTTTAATGTAGTAAATACAGTGAATGATATACCTGATGGTTTCTTTAATGAAATAAAATAAAATAAAAAAAATCCCATCGTCCGAAAACAGGTGTTCTTCTGTTGAGGTGTGGGGTTGGGCGCGACCCCATACAAAACAAATCTCGCAAGCAGCAGGCACACGCAAGCAGCTAACAAAATTACCCAGTAACAAAATTATCGTGAATAATCTAGATTTTAGTAATAAATACGCACATTAAAACCTGGATAACAACTTACTCAACCTATTAAAAGACTGGCTTATATAACATACTTCGGTTACTGTTGCTTTTCCTTGAAGTTACTTTTACTGATGTTATGTCAACTATAATTTGAAATAATTTCAGACTAGAAGTTCGGCGTGAATTTTCAACAATACAATTCGAAATTAACTTTGAAGTTTCACGTTGTGTAGAATTTCAACGCGTAGACCGTATTATGTCTAAATTTCCTTCGAAACTAATCAAATAATCATTAGAATAAATCACTCGCGTGAATCTGTTGAAGTCTGCTTACAATGCAAATTGGATTCGATGCGATGGGCAACAGACACTCTTCTGTAAAAACCTTTAATGCATAAAAGTGACATTTTTTTTAAAAAGAACTAAAAATCTAAGAGTATCCAACTGTCGACTATTATTACGAGAAAAAATCACTGGAATCAATGTTAATGCAAATGCAATATAAAATATTCGTTTTTGTGTTTGTTAAGATACATTTTTTAAAAGTACAAACAATAGTTTTTATTAAAAGAAATATTTGATCATAAGATAATTTTTCTGAGTACAACTAAAAGGACATTTTTTTTATAAATATTTCGCTGTTTTTACTTCGTTATTTCGCCCTCGATATTGGTATAATGGGTGTAAAGGGCAACTTTGCAAAGGTATTTTTAATTGAATGCATATAAAAAAAATAACCAACTCTATTAATGCTAATAATCATTTTATTTAGAATCTTATTATTTGGTGTTTGTGATAAATAACGTAATCATTGTATTTATTTTACCAGCTTTTATTCTTAAAACAACGCCTTTTTGAATCACATTTAAAATACTTTCCTTATTAAATAATTATCAGTATCGAGATTACATAAAACGTGACACACTCAACAGAAAAAACTCACAAACTTTTTTTATAAACTGTTGAAATACGTTCACAAATCCTACATAACTTCTATAACCTATAGCTAATAACATAAATAATTATAAACATAAAAAAATCGCGACTGAAATTAATAGAAAACACGCCATAACTGTAGGTCATAGCAATAATTATTTTTATAAAAAAAAGTATTTAGATAACATGCGGGCCAATTAATAGATATTCTCCCAAATTTACTTTTTTCATAGTTATATTTCTCCGGTATATCTTTATAATTCGATTTTAAAATAGTTATTGAAAACAAAAAAAATATATAAAAGCACTTTGATGCTACACAATGTTGTAATCTTATTCGTTATTAGATTTATTTTAATTTATTTAAGAAAGAAATACTTATTTCAGGCTTAAATAAATATAACAACTTTGCTAATGTGTAATACCACTCTTAATATCTTTATTTGTTTGAATATTAAATTACTGGTTGTTTTTTTTGTGTTTATTATTTATTATATAAAGGTCCCTAAAAATGCCAAAAAGTGATATACAATGTTGTGAAATTTCACTATTCTATACTGAATTGCTTTCAGTAACCGAGGCGACTGAAGCTTTTAAAAGTTAGAATAATTCCTGTTTATCTGGATTTTATTCCGCGACAATTCCGCGGAGGGATTTCATCAGTTATCCCGTCTTCCATTTTTTTCCAAAGAAATGTTGTTTGGCTCGTACTCGATTATTCTATGCGTAGATCGAAACCATATTTTTTTATCTAAAACAGAATTTTAACTAAAATCAGATTTAAAAATTAGGATCAGGGTTATTTCCAATTTTATTCGATAGGTGTATATACTATTAAAATGAAATAAATATTTTATAAATCTGGTTGTGATGGTTAACCTATAATTAACCATCAAAAATTGCATCGACATTTGATAACAAGCCGACGCACACTGAGACAGGTGTTCAATAGACTGGCAATCGAAATACAAAATTCCACACACATTAGAAAAGATCTCTACGCAGGTTTGTTCATATTTTATTTAAGCTCATAATAAATGTTAACAATATTAGTATAGTGACACACAAAATAATGGTTTAGCAAATTCGATGGTCTGTTTAAAGAAGGCGGTGAATCTCAGATCTCTCTAATCGTCCGCAGAACCTGCGCTGCGTTTTAGTAAAATAAGATCGCTTTTATGGCTTTACGCAAAAAAAAAACGTGTTCTGTTAAAGTTAAACAAAGTCTACATGTTTATAATGGAATTCACACAAAGAAAAAACTGTCTTGTTAAACTGCGTTTACGTACCGTGGGTTCTGTGACAAATATTTTTTGTAACGAATATTTCTCCTATTATTACTATTAAAATATATTTATAAAGCAGTTAAGGAGAGTAAGGTGGTGAAAGGGGGGAGGGCATTCATATGAATTTGTATTCATATAAACGAGCGAAATAAAACTACCTACCTAATGTAACTGCATTAAAATTAACTTACAAACTATGTACTTAGAAAATTTGATATCGTATGATCTTTTAAATTTGAATACTTCACATTTTATCACAATACCAAAAAAAACTTTGCATAGACAACAGACGAGAAGATGCAGGCCTGGGACAGCTACACAACAAAATCTCACCATAATGGTCCTAAAAATTAAATGGAACTAATTGCTTAAGGAACAAAGTTTATTTATTTAAATTATCCTCTATAGTATGTATATCTTATCCAAATAAACACAACTAATCTGTTACAAGTAAAAACTATTTCTCACTACATGTACGTCGTCCGAAATCTCAATATTAATTTTTAAACACTATTTTAAAAAAATCAATAAATTGAAAACCAGATATTCATTTCTAACTTTTTGAATATAATATAATTGATATAAATTTTACCCGCATTGATTGATTTAAAAAAAACAGCCAGTCATTAATAATTAAATAGTTTTAGGAAGTTAAAAATTTATTTCGCAAAAAAAACTCTGATAAGCTAATACTGCTAAGCCTTCAAGTTTTTGATTTGACATAGCTACCTATCACCCATAGAAAGCCTTTAGGGTGCCTTTGTATTTAATTTAAAGCATTTAAGAAAACAAAATATATCTGTGCCCTAGGTCGCTGGTCAGCTAAAATTAAATTCCTTGAGCTAAAGCAAGGTTAATAAAGTATAATAAACGGTATTCTTTATTTTGTTTTTTCATAGTAGCGACTAATTAAATAATAGCTTTTTTTCCTATAATCTAAAGATTTTCTATGATTTAAAGGTTGATGTACGCGACCTAACAAATTTCACGTATTGCTTCTTGCGAGATTTATTATTATCGATGTAAATGGGTATTTGACATACTTCTATAAAATGGTTAAAATGGCAATAGATTCCGCTACTCCCTTCTCTTGTTATTTGTTACTAAATGTTATATATAGTATATATTTTATATGTTATTAGTAGTTTAACTGTAAACATCTTAAATAAAGTTTTTTTTAAATAAATACTTAGGTATATTATATAGGTTAGGTTTGGGTAAGACTTCATTGGAAGTATCACTTCGCTGATCTTGATACTGACACTGACTTCTAATTAAAACAACTCAGCAAGCGAATTTGGTAACTTGCTATAACCTGCTTGGACAAATATACACCTAAACTGAATGTTTGGACCGTAGGAGCTAGCGAATGCACAGAAATACATACAATCATAGACGTTTTAAATAATGTTGTCAACAATTGGCTACAAGGTAAAACAAAACATTAGCATTTTCAAACTTTGCAACCAATCTTTATTATTTCTAATAAAATTATAAATAGTTTTTGATATGTTATGTACCGATAGGTATACATACCTTATTTAAAAATATCCATATTTAAATCTAGTAGTGTTGCATTTAATTATTCCTATATACGAGCATGTTTATTAAACACACAATTAACAACAGACAATTCGAAAATTTCTTATTTTAAGAGTATTAATATTCATAGCGAAATTTCACCAGAAATATTAAGAGTATACCTAGGTTAAAATGGACACATTTAAGTATTACAGACATTTTACAAGGTTTTGTTTTTTTTTTAATTTTTACTCTGAATTAATAATTGCTTTGTCTTACTCATCACAGTTACTTTTAATTACACATGTCATTAAGGGTGGCCTAATGCACTGACATTCGACACAAGTTTTATTTAGATCATATATACTTCCTTTATCAACCGCAGTCATGCCAAAATAGCATTTGTTGACATCCACATCCTCAGAATGGTTGAATGTAACCTCAGGCCACTCCCAATCCACCGGACAGCAGACGCTGGACTCACTGAAGACAGGAGCCGCCCTAGAGACCAATTCAGACCTGCTATAAATCTCAATGTTACACTCGTAAGCGACGCAGTTAAGACTCTCCATATTGCCGTTGAAGTCCTTGCTGCACGTGCAGATGGTATCACAACTGCTCGGAACCAATTCTCCCTCTCGGTACAGAACACCATTGACCATGCACGTATGGAGATTCTCAATTTCTCTCTTATCGCAAATCTGCGTGTTGCAGCACCCGATTCCCGCATGCTGAGAGACACATTCCGCATTGCGGCTATCTGCTTCTTCCTCGTCCGGACAGTCCACGATGTCGCATTCGATTTTGCCGTTGTAGCAGGAGCACGTCGGACCACAATCCGATTGTCCTGGTATGTTCTCTCCCTGAGCGTAGAGTTTCCCTTTAACGTAGCAGCTGTCCGTGGGTGCGTTTTCGTCGATCGCTGGACACGAAAACCGGTGCGGGCATACATCCGAGCTGCTGTCGAAAATTGGCGCGCATCCGAGCTCCTTGTACATGTATCCGCACTGCACCCACTGGTTGAAGTCGGCTTTGGCCAGCGTCGACACCACACCCAGCAGCCCCCAAATGCACACGATGTTGAACATTACTCGTAATTCTTGAAGCGACGTCCGTCTATGAAGCGTCTCGCTAACGAACTAGCTAATAAGACGTGTTTTTAGGAAAGTCACTGAATGGTGTAATATTCTTGGAAACGAGTGGTCATGCGCGACTGCGGACACCATTTCTGCTGTTTAAACAATGAAATTGAGTCGCAAGGTCACTTCTATCACCATTGAGAACCGTCATGCACAAAGGGTATCGCTCGACACGCCTTTTAAAATTTCGCGCCTGATCAATTATTCGCCAGAGCATGTTTGAATTACATCTAAAATGTAATTCGATAACTCTTTTTATGCGTACTAATTTATATTTTATTGATCAGTAAACCACGACGTATTTATTTGAGTCCAATGACGGTTTAACCGGTAATGAATTTGATGGTATATTATTTTTATCCGTACGAACAATAACCAACAGCTAAATTAAACCAAACTAAAGTTATTTCGTGTTGAGCATATAGTTGTAAAAATTTCGTATTATGTATTTAGAAATAACCCAACTAATAATTTATTACCAAAAAAAGTAAAATTTTGTAATAAATTAGAACTTGAATAATAATCAAACTAACGCAGGCTAAATAAAATCACAGCGCAGGACATTAACAGTGGGCGATAAGACTTAATGATAAATTTTCGCTTCATGCCGTCGAGTCCTCACAAACTCTACATGGTATAATACGGAGATTGTCATCAATTAGGCCTATTATTACTATCAGGTAGCAAAAGGACTGAATTAACATTACCATTATATCTGTTTCAATAGTATAGAAAATGAAACAGCAACGAAGAATACCTAAAATAATTATATTGATACTGTGCGTTTTAAAGTTGCAGCCAATCCAAAAAAAAAATAGTATACAGTAGAGCGTCGATAATCCGGATTGATTGTTACCAAACCCTGCCCGGATTATCAAAATGTCCGGATTTTCAAAAAGCTTTAACGTATTTTATAGATAAATCATTATTTTATAATCGCACACCCATCAATCAAGTTTTACCCGCGTAAGTTTATGTAAGGTTAAATTGTATGGCTATAAGGATTTTTTAAAAATATAATGAGTTACTTAGGTCTTATACAATTATTTTAGATCCTGCTCTTATTGTGCGGATTTGAATCCGCGAACGCTAGATCAAAAATCGAACACCCTAACAATTGAACTACCTCCTACGACAATTTTAAAAAAATATTTGTTACTATCATATTCGCCAGACAAAAAACAAAATATATAAAATTTTAAGTTAATCGGAATAGCCGTCTTCGGTTATTTTTGACCACCTGTACACTATTACATATTAAATCTTAATCAAAGAGGCCTCAAAACAACCTATCGACAATTATTTATTGTTTTCTATAATAATATTTGGCTAGTTTCTTTTACAGCATTTTTTATGTTACCAACTGTTTATCTTTTAAATTAAAAGTAATAATAATAAATCGTTTATCGGGGTAAATAAACTCTTCGTTAATGTATAAGGTAATGGATAAGGTGAGGATAGAGATATAGTACATACAGGGTTAACAAGTTGTTTATTGAGGTTCATACTTATTTTAACCAGTTTCTGACTATATTCCAAATAGAAATGAATAAATAACAGTTAAACAGGATAACAAAGAGCTTCGACTCGATGTAAGGTAAAGACTACCTAGAAAAGGTACCTAGTCGGAGAGCGCGGTGAATAAAGACATCGTCTCGTCTTCGATTATGAAAACTAAACCGCTTATAAATCGTCTCAAGACGATCTATCATTGACGTCACGTCGTGTGAAATGCAACTTAGCATTTTTCCACTCAAAACTAATTATGTCAAGTTGCCTTCGACGTCAATACAAAACTTTCAGTTAAACTGGGCGTGAGAACTGTATATCTGGTAATTTCACAGGTGTGCAATATATTTACGTTGCCAACTAGTGGCGGCGGCACAGTTCCAAGACGCAGAGGGCATAGTGCAACCCTTGCCCCTTAAAAAAATTATATTTTAAAAATTTATAGTTGACCAAAAAAGAAAAATGAAGAGTGAAAGTTCTTCATTTCCTTTCAGATTCCTCATGGTGTTTATGTGCTTGGCCCTCTCAGTCTTTTCAACGATCGACGAGTACGAAGTTACTGCCGGCATCGTCCTCTTCTACATGGAAACCGTCGTCGTCATCTGGTTCGCCATCGAATTCGCTCTGAGGTAAGTTTTTCATTTTGTTTTCATTCGATTTTACTATATCTTTAGGTATGTACCATTCTTTTTTATATATTTTACTGTTGGTTTTCCAAATAAACGATAAATAAATAAATAAATAGCATCATTTGGTTTTTTACACTAAGCACTAGTTTTTTATTATATAAATTATTTACCTTAACGGTGGTTCGTTTTAATTATTCCTGAGCATGAAAAAATCGGGTTGCCGTTTGTACACACATAATGATGGTGCCATTGCCATTTTTAATTTTAGTTTTATTTTAGTGGCAATTTTATTATAATATTAGCGAGGAAAAAGGGAGAATTTTATTATTATTTTCAAAACAAATATATTATGTACAATAATTAAATTATTTTATTTAAGTAATAAAAAAACATTAAATTTTTTAAAATATATTTTTAATTTTAATGATAAATAGTAAAGAATTTGAGTTTTGCGTGTGTATGGTTGCGTGTGTAAGATTTGAAGAGAGTATATATAGAATGAAAAATAGAGGTTGTTATCACACAAATGTCATGTTTTTTTGTGCCCCCCCCTCTCCTTCCTGCATTGACACACTTTTCAATTTGAACCCATAAGTAAAGTAGACATAAAAAAAACATTTCTTTAAATGTTTTTAAATTTAAAATACTTTCACATAAACAATAAGTAGGTACTCAAAATCATCGAAAATGTGACGTGCCAAAAAGTGTTAATGTTTAGTTTTAGATATTAAAAAAAAATACTTTGTTAACAAATATTATATTTTTATTTTATAGAGGTGACGTCAAAAAGCATGTTACTCGGTAGTGGATATAAGGTGCTTATTCCCTCCCCCTTATCACACCACGTCACACTTGTGGACTCCCTTCCTTCCCCGTGTGACGTCATTTATGTGTCACTAAATGGAAAAACCGATTGATAACCTCGGTATCTTTGTAACAATCGACCTAGATGTAGCCCAGTCGTTTTTAGAGCTTTTTACAAAATGTTCATTCTCGTGAAAAAGCGTAACAAGACACATTTATGGAAACAAATGACGCGACACGGTAAAAAGGTAATATGGCGGCCAGGCGCATCTTTTGTTGATGCGCCCTTATAAAGAGCGCTCGGAAGTGGAAAGTTTGAAAGGCAAGAACAGACGCACGGAGTAAATAATCTCTTCCGCAGTCGACGAGGATATCCGCCCAAACATTCCCCTAGCTAGTGACGTGTTTACAATCGATTTTTCATTGTCTAACCCTCCAATAACGGTAATTGAAAAATACTTAGTAACATTGTAAACAGGGCTTTGAAATTAAATGTATTAAATAGAATAATTCCGTGGATTGGTTATCACAGATACAAATATTATTTTCCCGATATTTAAAAAGTATAATTCCATCCATCATCACAGTTTGACCTTTTTTTTATTCACCGTCATCATCCTCCAATCATTTATCTATTTAATATTATTATATTTAAATGATGTCACTAAACCTAGGAATATTATTATTCGATTATTTTTTTTTGTTTTAAAATCCACATTTTTCTTTTTTTTATGTTCAGTTTACATGCATTTTTATAATAGTTTATACAAAATAAATAAAACTTTTAAAAATGTTGCTATATTGTAAATAATTATGGTTTTCTATTTCATTTACTAATAGTAAATAGGAGTAGTAACCAAATGTTTTGCAATTTAGTAAATTCTCGATCATTCAAAAAATTCCTGCGTGAATTCAACAAGAAATTGGATTTTAATGCATCCAAATGTCGTTGAAATAGCAGATTCTTATGCTAGATAAAAATTTATGATATCTGTAGTTACATTTTTGGTAAAGCACGTGACCTTGGTATTTTAATTTCAAGTCTGTTGGAGAGGCTAATAAAACCCTTGGATTCTTTTTTAGGGTATATAAACATCTTTAATTCACGGATTATTCATGTGTCTTGATTCTAGAACGTTTATTTGTTATATTCAAATATTGAAAACTTCAAAAAAACAGGGAAATCAATAATCCTAGAAACATATGATTGTGTAAAAAGCTTATATATATTGTATTCCTGTACATGTAATTTTTTCAATCATAGGTTATTTTAAGATGTTATATTCATATTTATAAAATATTCACTAATATAATCAATCAAAAAAGTCACCTGTATGTAATATTAATATATTTACTAAATGAAATTAGGGTTTTTTTTTAAAAGTCTTTTATGTACATTCTTCAGTGTGCTTAATCTATTTGGAATCTACTGAAATAGCCTGAATTGAAAGTATTCAAAAGAATTTTTCTGGATCATCTGGCATATCGACAGCACTTGCAGTTTGAAATTGAAAACGCCCTAATACATGTACCGGACATGGTGTTTCTTCATGGTGTTTAAGCCTCATGGCGTGCCGTCTTCATGATATTATTATTTATGGTCGACAGCCAATGCGACTCGTGCTCCGCAAGTTTTTCTCGTGCCTTGGCTGAAAACTAATTATAACAAAAACTCAATTATTTGCCGTCCCTCAGATACAAGATAAACGTATTTGGTTTTATCAGAAATTTATCTGAAAAAGTATTGTGTAAGAATAATGCTTTCTTCATTTAATATTTATTTGCTCTATTTATTTTTATTTTTATAACACTATCGTATAAATGTAATTTAATTACATAGGTACTACCTCTTATACATATTTTCGTCTTACATTCAAACCAGCCACTGTTGCGGGCAGTTTTAACGATTAGTATCGCTATGTCTGCCCGAAACAAAGGTAGGCCATCATTTATTCATTATTTGTGACAAAAAAAAAACACATAATTTATAGCTATTGACAGTAATTAGGCATTTTTAGCCAATACATAATAAATTATATTTTATCTTAACAATCGAAAATCTTAAATTTAAAGGACAGACCCTATATTTGTAGACCAGAACGTGGCTAATCTAATAATGAAGCAACAAAAAAAAGCGTGCCCTGGAGAAATATCAAAATACCTCCCCAGGAGGGGAGGACAAGCCCAAAAAACACTAAATGAAATGTGCATCACTCACACCTCACGCACCCCTAAACTCCATAGGTCCCTGGGCTTTTTCATCTTCATAAGATTCTCTATACATGGTCACTAATCATACACATTATATATACATCTCACTCTCCTCTTCAAACATGCGGCTTAGTATATATGCCATAGTGTATACAGATGATACAAGGTATGGTCACTTATTTAAATATATAACCACTAATAATATTGTTTCCAGCATTGTAGTATATTATTATTATTTTTAGTATGTCTGTTTTTATGATTTAAACCCAGTAAGTGTGGTTTCTGACTTTGTATTGTAAGTATATCGGTAAACGATGGTTACTTTAGAACAAATTAAATTTTAGTTGAGTAACCATCAACTCTTATTGCAGATAATTATAGTGATCATATTGTATTGTAAAATATTTCCTCCGTATGTAAAGCCGTACACTTATGCTACTAATAAATAAATACAGAAGAAATAATAATCTTCAGGATGTATATCATGTGTGATACGAATATCTTTATTGTGTTATGTAATAATCCTACTCAACTTTTTTCATCATGGTACAACTTGAAGCGAGCCCTTAGCGTATATTATTGGCATAGTATTAGCGTTGGCATTGGTGAGTAGGCGGCGTCAGCTGTGACCGCAGGGAATGCGCCGAATTAATAATACCTACTATCAAAGAACTTAGGGATCAAGTTGCCGAGGGCGAAGCAAAAAGGCAAACCAAGTTATTTCGCGACGCTTCGCCGGGAACGCTTCGCCGACTTTGTCTATATGGTGCCTTTGACCTTTATTTCTGCCAACGTCTTTGCATATTTATTTCTCTCTCTGGCCACCGATGAACCGCAGCCGTCAGCTCGCCCTTGTCATTATGGTGCCGGGCTTTGATGCTCAGCTAAAGGACACTTTTTTGATGAAACGCCTTCTTTAATGCACCTGAAAAAAATGATTTATTGCGAGCGGTTCATTACGAGACGGTGTTCGAGTTTAGCAATTATATAGAACCTATAAAGTATTCGACGATTTGAATTGAATCTACTTTACATTTTGAACCCTGGTAAATACAAGACACAAGAAAATTGATTTCCAAAAACAAACAAGTTGTACAGGAATGGCATAATTATTTTAACATTTTTTTACAATTAAATAAAAATATCCAAAACATTACGCTTATGTATGTAAATAATAATCATGAAGTTTGTTAAATTACTAAGTAAGGGCTACCAACTCCAGTAGTTATAGTTGTGTATTAATCACATTGCCCTCTAACTATTGCATTAATATGATTATTATAGTATGGTGACGTTACTACTCTTTAGATTAAAAATTACATGGATTCTAAAATAACGCTTAAAGAGATGACAAATTTGGCAGATGTACCTAAGAAAAATCAATTCACAGATCACATATATTTCGAAAGTTATGTTTTGGTATTATGATTGATTGGTTTAAAGATTATGTACAGACGTTTCAAAATGCACATTTGTGTGTAAAAACTATTCAAAAAAGCAGTAAAACCAAATTTGTTGGTGCGTTCAATCAAACGATTTTTTTTTTTGAAGAGAAAAAAATAATTCAGTATATTGAGTTCGTTCTGCAACGAGGAGGTTCAAATGGGCTGAATTCTACATTTGTTAATTCCTAAAGGTACCCTATATAATCGTGCCACCACAATTTTATCCTTTCTACATATGCATTTTTAAATTTCGTTATCATTAAGTATCTGATAATAGTTACCTTGTAGTGTGATATTACGAGATTCTTTTAATACGTAGTATTAAAAGATCAAGGTCATTGTCTGCGCGTCGTTGCAAAGGTTAATTTTTCGTAAATAATATTTCTATGTATTGTATTTGATGTGGTTAGCGATTATTAAAGATAGAATTATAGATTCTGCTTGAACTCAAAAGGGCTGGTAAACTGCTGCTTGGCTATACCTACGTATTTTCCGCTATACTAAGCTTTGGGCGGTTTGTCGTCTATAATTTTCGTATTAGGCGTTCGCCTGCCGCGGCCGCTTAGAGGGTTTTTCATGCCATTAGTCGTCGCACTCGGGTCACACCTAATTATATGGTAGAGCCCTGCTGAGGGCGTGTTGTCTGCCTCAGCAACGCCATTTTTTACGACTATTATAACCTCAAAGTGCCTCACACTTGATTTACCTCGTTGGATCAACTATATTCTGATCTTCTATGTGGTTTAGGGAGTGAAATTGAGAAACTAAGGAAAGACTAGTCACTTCACTATTTTTTTAAAGGTGGTTTCCGTAAGATGAGTTTTATAATATTACCATATATTAGGAAAAATCTAAGGTATGATGCTAAATAAACCTAAAAAAGAGTTTATGCACGAAAGTTAAAGCTGTTTGCTAGCAAAAGCGGATATTCTGTACATTAACATAACAAAAATACCACACTAGGGGTGTATTTTTCAATAGACGGTACAGCAAGGGGAGCCCAGGAGGAGAGGTGAGGGAAGGAGAGTGGGGGCACAAAGGGGAGGTCTTTTGTTAGATGCCAGGGGCGTCAACCCTTATTTTACAAAAGTTACACAACTAAAATTAGAGGAATAAAAATAATAATAATATTTATGAGATAGTTTTTATTTTATCAATTTTCTAATAGCAGCTACTACCCATATTTATAGATTAAACTAGCTGTTCAACCCCGGGCTGTATGCGTGCAGCTTTGATGATTGTCTCCACCGATGGACTTTCAGTTTCTTTCTATTTTTTTTATTTATTGGGTAATTTATCTAATTTTTAATTTTAATTTTGTGTCACTTACCTAAAAACCATTTTCAAACTATTACGAACATTGAAAAAAAAAAGCCAAATCGACCGAGTAATTTTTGAGTTACAATGCTTCAAAAGGACATTTTTTACATTTAAACCATTTTTTACATGTAGGTCACAGACACACATTAATTTTTGTATATATAGATACACTTTTTTTAAACAATTCTTATGGCCTATAAAAACATATCATTTTAGAACCAGCTCAACCAATCCAAATTTACGAGTACACTTGAGAGGCCGTGAGATGGTGGCGATAAAACTTTTTGATGAAAGGTTTTGTTCTTCAAATTTATTTTCTGCCTCAGGTCTAAATTTATCCATAAATGCCCTATTTCATTAAAAAATTGAATTCTGACACAAGAGCCCAGTTACTACTGTAAACAGTTTTTTTTTCTGTGTTTTGATAGTTTTTATTTTCAAATTTATACAGATAAGGCGACGAGACTCGTGCTTAAGAAAATTACCAACGAGTAAACATTTAAGTAAGAATTATAGACTTTTGAAGACTTAAAAAACTCTCCACCATTCTGGGGCTACCAACATTATTTTTTCTGTCTACTTAGTCTGACTTTATGAGCAGTCAGTCTCTGAATGCAGATTTGACATTTAAAAAATATGTTAACTCTACCCTGTATATAGATTTATATTCTTTCAAAAATTTTATTTAACTATTTGCACCTTAATTAGTTTGCATAAATACAAACGTCCTTTACACCTTCCCTAAACATATGTATATACAATAATATTATCGTTGAAAAATTACATTCTAAGCTTTTATTTATATTTTAATTATAAACATTATAACCCTTAATTAGTACTATATAATTTGAATACACGCATACTCGTATATGTAAATATAGGTTTAATATATTTATTTTTTATTTGTTTGAATTACAAACAGCATTACAAACACAAAAAAATACCATTACTAAGGCCGATTAAAAGTAATTACATAGTAATAAGGTATATATGAACGAAAGAGTTGTAAGTATGGGAAATAAAGCAAAGGAAAACCTATTATACTAATAGTAGAAAAACGAAATTGGAATGTATGAATGTGTGTAATAAAATGTGTATGAGTGTGCTGTGAGTTTGTGTGTGTGTGTTCTATCATTGCAAACATGACTACCATTTTATTCTGATTGTGGGAGTACCTTGATGTTTGCGATTTACAAGGGGAATAAACACAAATAGCCAATCTGCGAGAATGGCCCAAAACCTTTATGGCCTCCTGTCTCCTGCCTCCTAGCATACACCTCATAACAAAGACCGAATTTGCCTTCGGGCAGATGTGGAAAAGCTTATCCGTTATCACACCACAATAAATTATCCGCAATGTATGTAAAGACGGCGTCACTCAAGTGCCTGAAGGCTGAGCCTAGTTATAAATTGTTTTGCATTTGCAGATGAAAGCTAAAAAAATCCTTTCGGCACGCCGGAAGGCGGAGGTAGATTTCACCGGATCAAAGTAGGGCACATAGGTGAACTCCAATTTATACGAATTTGTATCAACCTTCCTTTTGATGTTTTACGGACATTTTATGATTTATTACAAGCTACAATAATAAGCATATACACACATATTACAATTTTTCCTTGGTTACTTGACTTGATTCGTGTCCATTTCAGTATTATTGAGGGACTTTAGGGGTTCAAATTTAAAGTTTTTATTAAATAAAATAAAATATCGGCAACATAATCCTCAGTTTTACACTAAATATTAAAATAAAATAAAATCCAAATATCTAAATTCGAGTACCTTAATACCAGTCATGTTCGCCGATTTGATTAGGGTTGTCACCTTTCTAACTAGGTAAGAGCTACCTTTTCTAAGACAGATTATTTACAAAGTCTTACAGTGTGAGTATAAAAGACCTGCGCAAAACTCTGTGAAAAATAATAAAAGTTAACTTCAAGCACAACTATTCACACTGTTACACACATACACACACCAACGATACATACAAATGACTTCAACTTAAGTGTCTACTCATTAAACACTTAATATACATTTTAAATAAATAAATAACGAACTTTTTAAACATATAAATAAATATTCAACATAAAGTAGCGTTATATATAAATATGTTGGGCATAAATATATTAAAGTATAAAGTATATGATATGAAGTACCTGAGTAAGTACAGTATTTCGTATTTCTATATACAAAAAGATAATGGTTTTTAAAAAGTTTTATTTAAAAACAAATCTGTAGAACTTGTAGAAGCTTCTGAAATTGTCCAGGAAGGAATATTCCGGAACTTTCTATATCTTTCTATCATATTCTTCATACTTTTCATTAAACACTTTGAATTTACTTATTTCAGCAATGTTGTTTAATTCTAACGTTTCTCATGTTTAGCTTACGAGAAACCCACTCGGAGAAACATTTGGCTATCTCTTACTTTAAGGGTTGCTCATATAAAAAATTGTTTAAAAAAAGTTGCGTAGGGGAGTGTAGGCATATAATTAACATTTTGAATGGTATAAGTTTACGTTTAAGTAAGTAAGTTCCCGGAATTGAGATCGCAGGATATCAGTTTAAACCCAGCTTTGAGGATTAGCAAAGTGCATTTGAACTCTCATCTGACCTCTTTATTATAATTAATTATATTTAGGGTTTTTAAAAAGCTCAACTTAATACAATTTGTAGGCGCTCAAAAAGGATTTCCAAAATGTATTTTTTTGTAAATTTGAATTTCGTTGGCATAGCTAGACGCAAACCTCTTAGAAGCATAATTGTTTATGGTTTAGAAACACTTATCTTGCCAATTTACAGATGGCGCACTGTGTTGGAAATAAGTTTTAGTTTTAACACAAAGAATATATTTTTTCCAATAAATTACGACGTTTTATGGATGTTTGAGATTTGGTGCGACGTCTATGTCGTGTATAAAAAGAGTCTTCTTGTTAGCAGTTGAGCAATCTAAAACCAATCTAAAACTGGATTTACCGACATAAATGGAAAAAGTAATTCATATAAAAAAATGAATAATCCATTAAAAATAATAATAATGAAATAGTAATAACGAAATTCATACCAAAATAAAAGATTTTTGTATTTAACTGTAAAAAAAAAATGCTTGTTGCAAAAGAAATTTCGAGCGATCTAGCCGACAAGATATAACAAGGAGATCGAATCTTCCGATCCGTTGGAAGGGCGGAACCGTGTGAATCCGGCATATGTCCGGCTTTGACTTTAAGTAAAATTAATGATTCATGGCCTTATGCATAGTAGCGTAAGTACGCCGCTAAGCTTAAAAGTGACCACAGGCCGTTAGAAAACGCATACGCCATCTCTTTAACATCGAACTAACTCGAATATGAAGAAGGCCGATTGTATTCAGTAAAAGCACGTTTTGAAAGTAAATAAAACTTAATTATATTGTGGTTTCCTGAAAACAATATTACTATATAAAAAAGACGTAATTTAGGACATGCCTTGTTCTGTTTTATTAAAAATTAAACTCCTTGTTTCGCGTTTTCATAAGTTACCTACCTTTGCGACTACATTCATTTCCATGAAAGTATTCTGCTATAGACGTTTGAAAGAAAATATTCTATTCGATCGCCTTTTAAGCATATGTTCCGCGCGGTAAAAAACTTATATATACGAATGTTATATATGCGCTAGGCACGTATCGCAGGTCTATTATTAGAATACAGAATCCAGAGCACGCTCTTGTCCTGCACAGAACGGCAGACCGCAAACTGAAATACACAGAGCCAAACACGTGCGGCGTCTATTGTTGACATTTGTATGTAAATTAGCGGCCTCGGCGTCTATTTCTTCAGCCGAGTTTCTGATTTTCCCTGTAAGCATATGCTCCCTACAACTTTACAAACAAAGCGCAGGGTCAATACGGAGGTATTAACATAATATACAATATAATACATAGAGTATTCAATACTCAAACAAACAACAATACTTAGAGAAACAAACGTACCTACCTCCCCGCTTCCTCGACCAAATGCTCTCGGTGGTCGGAACATCGGCAGACCTAAACCATAGCATGACCTCAACGATGAAAGAGCTAGATAATCTATCACGTAAAAGTTTATGACATTGTCGTGTTTGTAAAGAAGTATAGAATATTTTTTATGTTCACGACCCTAATATTTAGCTGTGATTACTCAAACCTATTAAAGTTTGAGTCTTTGAAATGTTTCGTCCTTTGTTAAAATATTTAGTCCTCATATTTATTTATACTGTTTAAACGTGGAAGGTAAAAAATCACAGATCGAAAATCATTCAATACCGCGGTTTCCATGGCCAATCAGCACAATCCTTTCAAGTGCACTTATTTTTTTAGGCGTATCGTCAGAATACTTTTAATATCGAATAAAGCTAAAATGCAGCAGGCGTCGTAGACGATTACTCAAATACTGGGTTAACCTCATCAGCTGGGAAATAACCTCAGAATCACTCCTCTAGCTGGCGACAGAGAAACGTTCATCAGCAATATCGGAATTTAAATTTATCTTATAGACATATTTCATTATGATGATGCATAAGAAGTTAAGTTAGTTGATGAAGTTTAATAAGTCATGAGTCATTTATTCACGTAAATAATTAAATAATAAAAAGACTATTGGCTGCGGACAAACGGGTCACTGTCACTTTTACACGCTGGATGTACAAAAACGCTTTCGAAGATTAGTAAAAATACTGTATTTTTTTATTTTTCCCACTCTTTACCCGAAAAAAACCTGTGACCCAGACTGCTATCGTAAGCGCTCATGAATGCTCGTGACAAACTGACGCTGGCCGTAGAATGCCGTCATCCATAGCAAATTGAAACGTCACTTTGCCACGTCGAATCGTGTTTGTAATGGCGTCGAAACGCGATTTCTTGAAATAGCGACTTAGGGTACTTACATAGTCGCACGTTGACGTGATAGTATTATGTTACTCGGTGCATATTATTGAATCCGTAGGCGAAGAATTTGAGATATAAACCATAACTATCAAATCTTTCAAATTCAAATCTATCAAATTATAAGATTCGACAGTTGCTAGTCGGATTACAAAACATTTTCGTAGATAAAACCTACAGCAATAGGAAACGAAATTACAAAAAGATAACCTTTGACTTAAGACAGAATAACTTGAATCGAGCATAAAATTTCAGCTGCGCTGAATTCTTCTTTGGTCTATATATGTATATAAAATTCACCACTAGACACGCCAACACAACCACAATAATACACTATTGATAGAAAATGAACACCTAAAATCGCAGATTATGAGCTAATGAGATCGTACTTACATATACTAGCTGGTGTGTTTGGGTATAGTATGTTCTCACCCTTACGTGCTATTTGGTTTTCATTGCCAATGGCAGGTCAGGAATAAACCTGCTGGAATAAAAACGCATTATGCTGTTTGGTATTATCAAATATGTGACGTTTAGATTTTTTTTTAAATTACTGACTTACTCTAACGACTGAAAATAAAAACATCAGTTCCAGCTCAATAATATTTTTTTCGTTAAATCAATACGCACTCAAAAAATAGCCCCATACCAACGAGTCATTAAGATTTTTCAGGAAATAATTTATTTCGAAACATTGTTGAATGTTGATGCCAGTATGAACAGATCATTCGAAATATTGATTATTAAATTACGCAGCTGATGACAAATCTTTGATTATATGTCACATTGATTTTATTCTTATATAAATAGGCGTACGGAAACACTGTTGAATGTACTCGTAGACGCGCTAGTATGGGGCGATAATTTTGAAACAAAATATGAAAAATTTAATCAGCTTCCTTACAGAAGGTTTATAGGGAAGGGTTATGCGCGTGGTATAACACGCTGTTTTTTGTAGTAGATTTGAAATCTAATTTTGAAGGACCTTATATTGCCAAAACTAAAGTAAGTACATTTCAAAAAGGTGTCATGTAAGATTTATTCGTGGCATACGAAATACAGCCGATGAGTTACGAATGGCGAATCATTAATTGTGATGGATAAGCCAACAATGCAGGCAGCCAGCTCGTAAGAGTAGCGTACGAGTTGGCTGACGCGTTGATGCGTTCACTTCATTCGCATGCCTGAGCTTTCGTCCCTCAACTGTGAACTCAACAAACGCATTGTCTCTGGCTTCATATTTCGTGCTTGAAAGTACGGTTGACTTCACTGCTCTGCGTTGAGGAGTAATTTGACATTTATTACAAGTTGAGCCTTGGTACTTACTAAGCACTTGATATTAATAAGTCTGCAAAGAGAAAAACCTATAATCTAATTTACAGTTATTTGCCATTTTAGGTAGATTTCATTAGGAAAGCTACCTATTACAATGGGTTCTATGTCATGACTTCCGAAAAATTTCGACATATCTTCTCGTTTCACATCCCTTGGAACCAAAACAACCCTCATTTTATTTTTTTTTATATAAGTGTATGTATTTTTTTATATATAAGTAACTATATCACTTTCTTATGGATACGATACTGCCGTAATTTTACACCAATCACTTTCAAATTGATACATACAATTTAAGGGTACAAAATCCACTTAATAAGTAAAGAATCAAATCTGTTAAAAATGTTAATTGTAGGTTTATAATTTCCTTACAACTTTTGTTTGAAACAATTTTTGATATGATCAACCCTTACAACACATTAACCCCTTTATAAAGAAGGATTCAGTACGCGCACTGTAGCTGCGCAAAGGTACGGTGGGTTGGGGTGCGCGGGCTGCCGCAGAAAGTATTGGTGGATCGCGGCCCGCGGCGAAACAATGCTGTCAGCCGCTACGAATCTAAATATCAATTTAAAAAGCTTCGGTTATCAATTTAAATAATTTTGTAATCGTTATAAAAAAACAAAGAATTCTATAATTTTACGAGAATCATTTGAACTGAAGTGAGTAAAAATAAAAAAAGAAATTACTGCCTTATTGACATAGCTCTACGAAATGTTGAAATAATAGAATGATATTTAGCAAGTAGAAACCTATTAATATTGATGATTATTTTTTGAATTCTGGGGGATTAAAAACTAAGAGGTATTTAGCCTATGCGCAAAGTAGACATATTTAGAAGTTAATTCGTACGGTTCGAGTTCGCCTATCCCCTACTTTTATCCGGTGAAATCTACCTCCGCCTTCGGTGTGCCGAAAGGGATTTTTTTTAAAGTGCTTTTCTTGAGCCGCCAATACTCACGGGCAATTTTTATGCCTTTTTAACCTTTAACAAATATTACAACAAAATAAAAGTGTACATAAATCGTAAAATAATATTTAGTTTTCTTATGTTTCTTTTATTTTTACGTCTAAAAGTTCGTTTGTGAAATATTAGTATTTATGCATTAAACGTGACGTTAGTTAAAAAGTCGGTAAAACTAACCGTTTTACCATATTGGACAATTGATTAAAATATGTTTACTTCGTAGAAAATTGAAGCTAGCGATGGCTTAGTTCACTGTATGCGATAGTATCAGATCCAAAGTGAAAATCTGTTAAATAAATTCAAAGTGGCTTGTATTTTATTCTGCATAATTTCATTTTTTTTAAGTTTTAAATTGACCGATTATAAATTTAGTATTTGCTGTTAAAAGGAATACTTTATATCATTTATATGACCGTAGCCTATATATGAGTCGTATAGAATCATAAGCAGCAATCTGCAGTAAGTGTTTTGTGGCAATTTAATAAAAATGATTTACATCTAGAATAAGGTCATATATAGTATTCCTAATGTTTTTGAATGCTGTTTTTGAAAATGGGTCTTGCAAATTGCCGTTTTTGTTTCCAACACATTGCTTATGATGTCACAACAAAACACAGAAGTTATTCTAACATCGCTGCAGATTTCTGGTTTTCATTCCAACCTAATATTTTAAACACGTTTTATATGGTCAGACTGCTGTTTTAGATTATTATTTCTTGCTTCGATTTTTGGTATGATATATTTGGTATATGAAGAAGTTTTAAAATCGATTCAAAACCTTATCGTGATAATTTTGGCAAATTGCTGCTTTTGATGCTATAAGACTCATATATAATCAAACTGACTGGATACCACGAAAAAAGTGTACACTAGCGGTCAGAAATAAAACGCCAAAAATAGATTACGTTGAATGACCGCAACATCCTTCCGGCGATACGATCCAACAGAAACAACTTGTCTGCATACTGATTTACTATATCTGCTTATCACAGATTGGGCATTATACAGAATAGAGAATAAATGTCGTGCGCAGAGGTGTTAAATGCCTACCGAAAATACCGCATGTAGTTATTTCTCTATTGGGCTGGCTAGTGGCTTTTTACACAAATGTGAGAGGGGATTTATGTATTTTGTCGATTGTAATTTCTAACTAGGCAAATGTGAGTTACACATCCTTAATATCAGGGAAATAACACGTAAAAATACAACAATGTATGAAAAGGTGGCGTGGTGTACAAAACTTTATCAAAAAATTAAAAAATTATTAAAAAAAAAAATAAATATTGTCAAAGATTGTGTCATTTATCTTTTCAGGCGATTTGCCGCTATTAAAAAACAATCATCAAATATCTTTACAACTCAATTATACAAACAAAACAAACAAAAACAAATAAAAACAAACTCTATTAACAAAAAAAAAATTCTGAAAACCACCTATTTTCCTGGTGTTGAAAAATTAAATCCAATCTTAAAAGACTTATATTCAATAATCTCTAATAATCCAAATTGGAAAAATATACTCGATTGTCCCCCTATATTGTCTTACCGACGTCCCCCAAATTAAAGTAATATTTTAAATAAAAATAAAACGTTTGGTGACCAACCATTTAACACATTTCCAAAAAACGGGGTCGAACCATGTAAAAGACCTCGTTGTAAAACATGCAAAATTATTGTAAGAGACGATAAATTTTCAAGCGCGAACAATAAAAATATATATAAAATTAGCACTAACATAACGTGCAACCACCAGAAACGTTGTATATCAGCTTCTATGTAAGTTTTGCGATGCGTTCTATGTTGGTGAAACTACGATGCCATTAAACATTAGAATTAATAATCATAGATTATCCTGTACCAAATTACTTTCCGCTTTACCCGTTCCAATTCACGCGAGAACTCACGGCAGGGATTTCGATGCTTGCTTTAATGTAAAAGTTTTGAAGTCTTTGCCCGCGAATGCCCGCGAAATTGATTTAAAGACATGGGAACTCTCTCACATTTGGGTTTTGGGCGCTTGCAGATCTGTAGGTCTAAATAGACAAAATTAAACTAACTTAACAGCATTTAACGCATGATGCTTAATATATTCTTTTAAGAAATTAGTTTCATTTCATAATACTGATCGATTTATCTAGCAAAACTGCAATTATATAATAATAATTGTAGTGGCTGGATATATTTATCTTTTAGTTAAAAATGCGATTTTCGAATTTATGAAGGTTGCATTTTAAACGTCATCTTTCATATTTTTTCTGACGACGCCGAATGGCGAAAGCTTAAATAAATCATAATCATAAAATCTATATATATATATATATATATATATATATATATAGTAAAATAGTAAAATGTATTGTTTAAATACCGTTAATTAGATGATTTCTATGTTAAAATAGGTAAACACCTTTAGTTTAACATATATAAAAGTTTGACAGTATTGACATTTGGAAAATACGAATGCTTTTTAATATTTTAGGGATTGAAATTTTTTGCAAATAAAATATATAGCCAGAATGTTCAAAGAAAAATTAATACCATTTTCACACTTTTTTTCATAATTATTGTTTAATTTTTAAATCATTTATTCACTACTTTAATGAAAGTTTGACCGTATTGCATATCGCACAGATAGGTAGGTGAGAGTGAAAGACTTTCATAAAATACAGGCCTGTATTTAAACCAGCGTGCATTACCTCAAGCGATGCAACTATCTGTGCTTTCGGTATTAATTTTTCTTTGAACATTCTGGCTATATATTTTATTTGCAAAAAATTTCAATCCCTAAAATATTAAAAAGCATTCGTATTTTCCAAATGTCAATACTGTCAAACTTTTATATATGTTAAACTAAAGGTGTTTATATATATATATATATATATATATATTTACTTTAGTGTCTAAGAATAATTTGTTAACATGTTATGTATTTCAATATTTTATTAGGGCACCATTTTAAAATACATAAAAGAGTAAAAAGCGCCTACTGAGTGAATTCCCGACGTTTCGGCGTAGGATGCCCTGGCTTCTTCAGTTGCTAAGTATAGAGCAGTTTAACAGTTAACAGTTTAAAAAGTATAATAATATTAAACTTATTAAAAAATATATTGAATAAAATTTGCTCTGGCAACGTTGAAAATGGCATTCGTTTTATCGTTTAATTAATTAATTCTTTTATTTATCACGTTATATCAAGCGATAAAATGAAAAGTAATCTGGAATAAATATTTTTCATTTTACAGTCATGACTGAATTCTCAGCATAATACCTATGCATTCGTTATTGCTATTCTGAAATACATAAAAATGCATGTTAATTATTTACGATATGTGTTTCGGCATAATATGAGACACGCTCCATTGCGTATATCGACTTCATACGGCCAGATCTGACGCTTGGCAAATGATCAAATATTTCCACGATTATTTGATGCGGACACGAGAACATGGCCATAAACTCACCCACCTCTAACGAAAACCACTTATATATATATATATATATATATAGCGAATGTTGAAGAAATTACTGAAGCAAGCAGCAGTAGGAATATTTTCCATTGGATTTATTTTTTGCAATTTGCAGTTCTTCTATTGTTTTGCAAAACTTTTTATTGACTATTCAAATTCAAATGACATCTCAGTAAATATTCTTTCTTTCTCACATAAATTTACAAATGGTTCAATAGTTAATTTGTTCAGATAAAATACTTAGGTTTAGCACTTACTTTAAATTTAAGGAAATCGAAAGTCACACTTAAAATAGTGCAGAAACTCCATTCTCTCTGACAAATTCCATTTTATCATACGCCGTTTCGGTTCGAGTAGGCGGTTCTCGTACAGTACTAAACCCCCTAATAAAGTGCCAAAAGGCTGTTCTCCGAGTTATAAATCGGAAACCTTTTCGTTATAGTTGCGACGTCTTATTTTCTGACTACAAATTCCTTGACATCCGACAAATCTTTATTAAAAACGTCACATTTAATCAACCGCTTTATAAGCAACCACCCCTAGGAATTGTAGATACTTCAATTATTTTAACTCGATTAAGGCTACGAGGAAATATGATACTGCCAAAAATGAATACCACTTTTAGGCCAGGACATCTCAATTTCCTTGGACCTAAACTTCTCAACAGCCACAGATGAGCAGATTAAAAAAGCACAATGTAAATTCAGTCTTGCAAAAAACGTTAGTAAATGGCTCCTCGCAATAGACAGGTCGTAAGGGTGAGAAAAAATGATTTTTCAAAATTCAAATAATCATACCTCTCTTAATAGGCACATGATGAAATAAATCAGTTTAAAATGTTAATTGTAGGCATATAATTTTGCATAAAACAATTTTTGATATGAGCAACCCTTACGACACAGCATAAAGAGGGATTCAGTATACTCACTCTCGCTGCACAAGGGTACGGCGGGTTAAGATGCGTGAGCTGCCGCGCGGGGTTGGATCGCCCGGCGGGTCGCGCAATGTTTGATACAAGTTCGTTCAATCGGAATTCGCCTAACCCCCCCGTTTTGATCCGCTGAAATCTACCTCCGCCTTCCGGCCTGCTGAAAGCGATTTTTTGAATACGGAGCATAAGTTTGTGATGATAACGGCAGTAATGGTCACTGTCAGGGTTGTGATAAGGTTTTTGTACTTCATACTCTTTTGGTTTAGTCCGATATTGTATGTGAAGTGAAATCCAGACATAAAATATTAAAAAAATATTTACACTAATATTGCGAGATAAAAGGCAATTTCTGAAACGAGAAATATTTTTTTATGTAGAAACGAACGTAAAATATACCTAACACCCAGAATTACTTCAACCTGGCGAATTTGGCACATTCAAAGTCGCTCTTGCAAATAATGGATTTACCCTTTTATTGCAAACATAAAACGGGAAAAATCTTCATCAGCATCGTATAGTACTTCTTCTTCTTCTTTTCTGCTTCACTCTGTGACCCACAATTTTATTTTGCTAGATCTTTACAATCAAATTGATCTGTTTCATTGAAGTCATGACTATCGAAATAGTTAAATGTAATTTTATAGAATTCTTTGTCAACTTTTGTTTATTCTTAAAGTTACCTACCGTGTCCCAAGATCATTCCCGGCAAAAATTACAGCTAATTGGCCCTGCGATTTCAAACATGATTTGTTTTGAAATCATATCAAAATATACCTAGCTACCGAGTTAAAAAAAAATGTTAATTTTACGTGATAATATTAAATCTTTCTTGTGATAAGTCCGTACGCTCGAGAGGCCGCGCCGCGCCGGGACATTGATCGACCTTGATCGAACGCGAGTGGCAAACGGAAGAGTGAAACACAAAAGGCGAATTTACACGAGCGCTTTGATAATATTACTTAATTTCGGCATTAATTAGTTTCGCATTGTTTTATATTACATTCTGTATAGCCAACCAAGGTACCGCCGCTGAGTTTTCTTAACTTTCGAGCCACATTGAAAATATGATAAGAAAAATATTCCAATGAAAAAATTACATGTATAGCATTTACAACAGAAAAAATATATTATGTACATAAATTGGCCTTAAGTGTAATTAATTGCATAATTTTATGTATAGGTGCTTTATTCAGGATAAAAATGTTTTTATTTTCTTTGGCAGATTGTGGTCATCAGGATGCCGCTCTCGCTATCAGGGCTCCATGGGGAGATTAAAATTTCTCCGGCGACCTTTCTGCATAATCGGTAAGTGAAATATTGAACAGTTACATAAACAATAAATTTTAGTCCGTAGGTAACAAAACTATTGGCTTCATCGGTGGACTCCTAAATCATAGTTTTTAGTTATACAGTTACATAGTTGTGTTAGTAATATGGGTAAATTATTTTATTATTCAGATTTTTTATTATAAAAATACTATTAAAATGCTCCGTATGAATAGATCTTTTAATACGAATATAAAACTTAAGTACACATTATTATTTCAGTCCATATACGGAGGCCTAAACGCTATAAGAAAAAAACTCAGAGCGCAGCTTCTCTGCCAAATTCTTCTCCACGACATCCCAGAGACTGACCATTAGGGTTCGTTAGTACCGTAAAGAATTAATATATTGAGGAGGTTGTAAATTCTTCAGCTGTATTTTAGCCGTATCCCCAAATAATATCAAAATGTTACTTTTATCTAATGACCTGAAATTATAAACCTGCATTTATACTAGAAAGACTAAAAATAGGTTTAAGGTTTGATATAGTGTTTTTTTTTAATATAATCAAAGTATACCTTTTCTAAATTTTTACTTCTATTAGAGATACATGTGTACGATGGATAGTTATTTTGAAGTAATACAAAAACTTTAAAATAAAACAAGTAAAAAAAAGTAAAACCGACTTCAAAATAAATATACAACCAAAACACTAAGAAATAATACAATCAACTTTTTATTTTTATTAAACAATAAAATAAGACTATCAAGAGAAACGTTGAAGTTGGCGCAGAAGCAATTCACATCGTTAACCAGATGTCTTTTTATTTGTTGCCTAAATTTTTTTTTTCTCTTACAATAGAAGTAACCTAATAAAACTTCAAGCGTTCAACAACAATTTGCAAAAATAATTATTAGGACACATTTGAGAAAATTATTTTTTACTACCTTCTTACACTTTGTTATGTATGATTATTTAGTTTAATGTTTTATTTTGTGTGGCTCGGAATAATTAATAAATTATGTATTGATTATTTGTCGTTAAAATATTCCGTTACGCCGAATGAATGCGTACCGTCCAGTGTTGTGCGTCCAAGCAATCTTCCGTGCCTGTGGAAGCGGTTATATTGGGTTATATAATTGTTATGACCTAGGTCATAACAATTTTTTCGTTAAAAAATGGGCCTCTATGAAATTCTCTACAATATGAAAAAAAAAAATACCGAAATCGCTTAAGCCATTACGCAGTACTAAGTGAACACAAACGTTCCTTCCTGCGTAAACTTCCTAAACAACGATAATTAATGACGAGGATGGATGATTTATGATGGAAAAAGAGTGTTTTGTTTCCTTAATTCTGCCTTTTCGTCACCTTAACTGAATCTACATGGAGCCCCAGGCAAGCGTATAAATACAACTTTTTATTTAAACATGCTTGGATATTTCTTGTAGAGAATCCGATACCGAATGAAAATATGTTTTTTTTTAATTTTAATTTTAATCATTTTCTTCGTATTATTAGTAAATGTATAAACCTATCACAACTATATAATAAGTTGGTACATTCGTTTTATAACTTTCGTGATTATTATTAAAATTTTTTGAATGTTTAGTTTCGTTATTGGGTGGTTGAATGTAATTTTTTGTAATTTTTTGGCGTTTTATTTGGCCCTGTGAGGTGAAAAATATATAAGATAGATATAGTATTTATTTTTATCACCAAATATATAATGATTGTATAAATATAAATCCAAATAATAATTCCGGTTGTTTAATATAGACTTATACCTTTTAATTATGTATGCAATATTATTATTTAAGAAACTTAACAAAAGGACCTGTCGACAGTCTCTGACTAATGGGTCCTTGCTCATTTTATTGTAATAAAAACAGTGAAATAAACGCCATTGAACTTGAACTTGAACAGTAAGATAAAAATATTTACTGAGTTACAATCCATTATTGAAGCATAATATTATAACGTGTATATTTAAAGTATACTTTTAAAGGTCACACATAATACAGCTAATAATAGGAATATAGAGCTTGTCCCTTTGTCCCTTAACTATTCCCGAAGACCTGAGGTGTTTATGTTGCCTATCACGAGTAATAAATTATTCCAAAATGTATTAGTTTCATTTAGGCGTTGGTGTAAATTGCCTTTGTCGTGGCAAAACGCGATCGATACATCGTAGCCTTAACTGAGCATGGTCAACGACCTACGCGTTGCAAATAGACGATCAGCTGGTGCAAGTATGACAATAACGATTTAATATTATCGCGTACAGCTTACATATAACCGCGATGAATTTTGTCAATGTCGTCCTAAAATATCATCTTTGAAATCGCAGGGCCCATTAAATGGATTAAATAAAGTTTTTAATATTAAAAACAAAAGCAGTATATGTAATCAACAATAATAACAATTCTAAACAGCAATAATCTAAGAATAGTTTTTTGAACAATAATTAGATATTGTATAATACGTGTTTATGTTTCGATTTATCATTCAATTGTCATTTCACTCTTGTCGTATGTATAACTCTCAGTATACATAAATACATGATCCAATCATGAATTGAACATAGCTGTATCTGGAAATGTAAAAATATCAATCACAGCACATGATGGTTTGGCATCTGGTGCATGTCAATTCACTCTCAATTCGCTGAAAAAGTTCAATTTAAGAAAGAAATCTATCGGTGAGATTATAAATCTTTTACCGGTTAACTTCCTGCTCACTGCATAAACATATACAAACATAAATAACGCCAAGTTATGTGAAGTTTTTTTAAGCTGAATATGAGGTTAGATATTTAAATTTATGATTTTCTGAGCTGCTTCTGCAAATGTAAATAAAGACCTCACCGGCATATTTTATTACTATGGAAAAATATTAATAAATTTAATTTATTTTTAACCATTGACGTTAACACTTTGCGATAAACTTCAGAACAAAAAGTTGTCTAGAAGTGTAACGTTTCAGTGACTTCAAACACAGCCCGACCCATTTGCGGCATTTGACTTTCTGATGGAATGCGTGCCTAAGTCTATCCTACTCATTAGTCACGTTTATTTGTTCTGTACACGCGGGACAAAAATCTAAGTTACATTTGAATTAATTTTCCTCCTAAGACTAAACATACCCAAAGGCAACTTTGAGGACGCCTTCAGCTAACAAAAACTCGTATCTGCGGCACTCGGGATGGATCGCTTCGCTCCACATTCGGGTTATTACGTGCCTACCATCATATTCTTTGCAGGCTGCTGAGACGATCGTTCCGCCTATGTAGAATACACTTTCAGTTTTTCCCGAATTTTCCAATTTTTCAGGCAACTTTTTTAATTTTTCTTTTTTTAAAAGCTATCTTTAAACTACTGCGGACATTAAAAAAAAAAATAACCAAATCAGCTGAGTAGTTTCTGATGTGTATTGCTTCAGACAACCACACATTCATTTTTATACTATATTATATAGAAGATTCTATAAAATCTGTTTATTTATAGTAAATATAATTTTAAATCGTTCCAAAGAATCCATTATGTATTGGCAAGTTTAGTTGATATTTTGTACACGTATTCAATCAAGTATTTAATTTAATATTCAAAACGACAAAAGGTTGACGAAAACCTGTCATGGTAATTTTGACAATGTCAGATAGGATATATTAGCTTTTAACAGCATTGAAAACTTCAAAGCGAATAATCTAAAAAGGGTTATAAAATTTTAAAAAGATCTCATTGTATAAATCCGAGTTTTAGATGAAGTTATGAGATGGCGCGAAAGAATTTGAGAAACGCAAGGGGAGTGGATGGATTTGATTAAAATGGCCGCCTAAGACGAGAATCTTTGGAATTTCTCTTTCACGTCTCCCTTCGTCCGTATTGTTTATATCCAACTAATCCTATTTCAACGTTCCCAAAAGCAACTTTTATTTAACAAATTATTGCAGTCGCGAAACTGGCTTTTATAGCGGTATTACCAAATAAAAATTGCCCTTCTCTAAAAAAAGATCCATGTATTACGTCATCGATTTTTTTAATTTTAAGCCTCCCCCCTACATTCATCCTATAGTTATAAATGAATGCCCCCTCCCTCGCAAAAACTGACGTCATTCCACGAACTGTATTTCGAAGTCCATATCGTTGTTAAAATTTAAAAAATAGTTTTTTCTTCGTTACTAAAAAAAAGGAACCATATTTTACTTAAAAAAAAAAAAAACACCGTTCTATATAAATACGAACGGTTATTAGCAATAAATTTAATTTACATTTATTATTGCAAGCTTAAAAGACTGACATCTGAGACACATTCACAGCTTAATTAAACAAATGACAGAAAAATTTAATTGCATTTAAGTAAAAATGTCTCACAATAAAAAACACCAAAAATCTGTTTATCTGGTTATTTTTTGAATTCCACCTATTCCATCAAATTTGTGACCAATAAATAGTCAACGGATGCTGACTCGGCGGTGATTGTTAAAAGCAGATCAAAGAATATTTTTAATGTAATATTTTATAAAATACTATAATAAAAAGAGAACAGTTATGTTAGTTAACTAAGCTTAATTTAGTTAGGTTTTATTTTTTTTAGTTAGTTTAGTTTTTAGTGCTTAGTTTAGTTTTACTTTTAGATGGTGAATATATAAGATATATCATTCAATTATTATTTTGGGGTCATCTGTATTTACAAGGATGAAATAAATTTGGTAAGGACCCCTCCACCCTAATTCAAAAGACGTAATATATGGACAGGTAGATACTACAATACCTGTTAACTATGTTAGTATATTTTTATCAATTATCAATATCACAGATGTGACTAAATTTGCTTCAGGAAAAGACGGTAGTTTACACTCATTTATGCTCGAATATGTTTTTTTATAATATTCTAGTTTCAGGAGTTGTAATGTATAAATGGCCATAATGACCTAAATTTTTCGTTACTAGACAGATAAAAACGCGATAACAATATTTTATAGATAACTATTTTGCACTTTCGGTGAATTCCTCGTTCCCTAGGCGCCGCTGCGCCGCCCTCGGTATGAAATTATTAAATTAATTCCGTACTACCTCCCTGCAGACCCCCGGTGCTTAGTCATTGAAGCTTTTAGGACTATTAGGAGCTTCCATTATTACTGACTTTTTTTACATTCACCTGTTTAATAGGTTAGTCTCCTCGTCACTTAACCCTAGAATACTGACGAATTCAATTTTAGTAGACCGCGTGAATACTTTCTTACGGATATTTGCAACTTTTAAAAAAAATACATTTGTATTTAATATTTTTTTCATTCCATAATAGCGTTTTTCTTCTAGACGCAATGCATACTAACTTTTAATTTCTTGCTCAGAGCCATCTTCTAGTAATTTCATTTTTTTAAAATATTTATGCTAAAATTAAGTAATAAATTAGGTAATTCACCTGCATAATATATTAAGCAGACTGTTTCGTAAAGAATGGCATAAGTTACAGCAATGATTAACTGATTTATTGTAGATAATATTTTAACTTGCTTATTTCCACATTCCTCTTAAAATCCTTCGTTTTTTCCTTTTTTCCTGTCCACACCGGACGATTAGGATGTGTGTGGATCTGGCAATACCAGCAATCAAAAAACAGTCAGTGTTGGTTCGTCTACCTGCCTGCAGAGAGGTGTAGCAGCTTAACGTTCCGTTCCGTCGGCCGTAGAAGTTTGAGCCGTGCTCGAAACTAACGTCGATATAACAATAAAAGGTGAGTTAAGTGCGAATCTCAGGGCCCCTGAGTGTCTCCCGCATGACTCTCGTGAAGCCACCGACTAGCGCTTGAAGACGACCGCTGTACGGAAGACAACGA
The DNA here is from genome assembly GCA_020383195.1 of Neomicropteryx cornuta. Classification (NCBI taxonomy): domain Eukaryota; kingdom Metazoa; phylum Arthropoda; class Insecta; order Lepidoptera; family Micropterigidae; genus Neomicropteryx; species Neomicropteryx cornuta. The sequence continues at coordinate 5,610,357 of JAHKQU010000014.1, forward strand.
GTTGACTCTTTTTCACAGTCCACTAATCCATCAATTCCATGTTTCGTCTCTCCTGATTGGCAATCAGTCAACACTGATAGTTCGCTGTACGTTGCTTAGTTTATCGGTACATCATACTGAGATTATATTTGAGAGATTCTTCGGTGCATTACATGCTAATATTAATGATTCTTAATAGTCCATAAAGATAATGTTAAGAAATTATACGCTATATATTTTTGTACTATGATGGATTAATAAAAATGTATCTATACAGCATTATAGTTCTTTGAGAGACACGCTTTTATAAATTCCTTTTTAGACTTTTTCTCGTAGATAAGCTCGAGTAATGCTCGAGGAGAAAACATTAAATAGCAGCGTATAAATTCCATGACCGAATGTTTCATCCATTTCGCACAAACGAGATCTTTTATCTTTTCCGCTCATAACCTTATTGTTAAAGTTAAATTTTACTCATTCCGTCGATTTTGTTTCATGTTGTGTTATGTTATATTTTTTTTTTTATTTCAAAATAAACCTAAGTGTATATCAGTTTTTTTCTTCCCCATGCCGTGTCATTCATTCTATATCGGACATTTTTCTATGGTCTAGTGAGGCGTTATGACGAGAATACAATCCCATCTGCAAATAAATAATGATAGCGGCGAGTTTTCCTACACTTATAGAAGAAATATGATAATCTGAATTGATTGTTGATGAAAATGAATTATATTTGTTTTTAGGCATTTAAGGGTTACATAAATGTATTTTTTGTGTTAGTCTGAACGCCCTTTGAGTGGTCACGCTCTGGTGAGATTTACCACGAACTTTCGATTGGGCGGTTTTTCGTCGACTGGAAATTGACACCAATAGTGACAGCGCGGCAGCCGTAGATCACATTTCTTTCGCCAAAAGTTCACGCCCGCCCGACAGGCGTAAACGAATAACGAAATAGCTATGTAATCTTTACGGTTTTGAAGTATGTATGTAAATCAATCTCCAGAACCTCATTTCGCACACATTTATTATTGCTTCAGTCAGTGAGTTATTTATTTCACATCATTTCTGCAATTTATTTTCATTTGATAAATTTAAATTAGAAAAAGTAAATTCTTCAACGAACATACTTCACTGTGGCCAGCTGTTCTACAGCTGTGCTAAAGTCAACTCTACAAAGAAGCTATTTCACATCAATCAGGGTATGGTTCGTTCTATCCGAGCTCAAAAATTGGCAATTTCGGAGCCGTTAGCCATCTTTACGTGTTATTTAAAAATAGTTTGAACAAAAAAAAAAAAACACATTTTTATTTTTAAATTTAGTGATTCTACAAAATAATTCTTCAAATTAATCTTCGAAGTGGCTTTTGTACTGAGAATTTTTGTTTTTTTTTCTCAAAAACGTGTTTTTGGTGGAAGCTACTTTCTTAAAATGTATGCTCTCGGGCCATTTAATTATTGCAATGTGTGATTGGCTCAAGATCTGTAGCCTTACTGATCTATTATATATTAAAAATAAGAAACATACTAATACAGCCTATTTTAAGAACTAACAGTTCAAATCCTCCAGTTCTGTTTACTATCTTCCCAAACTGTACTATCACAAATTTTAATGTCTCCGCCACTCTCGTACCACCAGGATAAAATCAGTCATTTCGCGCTATTCCATAGATGCTTATAATAATATATTTTTCGGATCCAACTTTAGTGTGCCATCGTATATTTAAAAAATTACAAAAATATCGACACATCCAGTACTTAAGGACAAGCATGTCATATTGTAAAAACCCGACGTCGACGATTTCCCTCACCGGTCGGTGAACCGAAACACTCCGCCATGCATGATACGCGAGGAGTGTACTCGACGCAAAGTAGCGTACTTGGCCTGGTGCGTTTTTCACCCATTGTTGCCGTATCTATGTTTTAAAAGATCATTGCATTATCCATAATGTCGCCGTATCTCTAACTGTGCTGCCACCTGCTCTAAAGAACAAATTGCAAATAATAATAAGCTCAGATTATGTTTATGTGATGAAGATCTGTGATTCTATTAAATTTCAAAAAGATAAAAGACTAATTGTCTGCAAAGTTTGGCTTTACCTGTCAAAACTGCAGTTTCAGTGTCACCAATAAGTGGATTATACTCGCTTGGCAGGTTACTAGGGGCATAATATGTAACTGCATCAAGATAAGATAAGATAATTTATTTTTCCATGAACAAACTTATTGTACAGGAATGACAATTACATATTTGTACATACCGTTACATTTCAATTAAAAAAACAACAGAATAAGACAGTAGAGAAACAAGAATAGAGAATACAAATAATAATAATAAAAAAATACAAGAACAGAAGTTACATGTGCATTTAGTACACCTAATTTATCACTTAACTATCTAAATTCCTTAAAACTATAAATATGTTTTTCCAGAATAAATTTCTTCAACCTAAGCTTAAACTTTTTTAAAATTATTTATACTTTTAAAGCTTTTAGGTAGCATATTAAAATATCTTAAGCCTAAATAATGACATGTAGATTGGTATTTGGCGGTACGGGCTGACACAGATTGAACATAATAATTAATATTCATAATCAATATTTCATATTTTGTATTAATTTCTTTCCTAAATACTCACATGGCAGACTTACCCGTCCTAATAAAAATTAAGGCTGTAAAATCATTCTCGATTTGAGACAAACCTATCTCGCTCACATCTGGTTAAGTGCCTACTAAATCTAATATCTGGTAAAAACTTAACAAGAGTTTTGTTAACTTGAATATGGATATAATGGATATAATATAGTATTTCAAAATATAATCTATTGCCTAATTGTGAAATTCAATAGGAAAAACGTTACAATATTATTAAATAATATTACAATAATACTTATTTTGTAATTCTTGTACTAGCAAACATTATCCAGTCATTAGCATTGCACGCACTTAATGCAATCACTAACACTCAGAAAAAACTTTGGCTAGTTGGGTGATAAAATGTATATCAAATGTATCTGTTTTGTTGTGTCTGACAAAACCTAAAAGATTTAGATTGAGATAAATTATGTTCAACCTATAAGACCAAATTTGGGTCTTATATTCTACAACAACTACCCGAGAACTTAAAGAAATGCGTGAAATTCAAAAAAGGTTATTGTTATATTTGTTCAATTTGAATTTATATAATATAATGAATTTTGATTCTAGATGGTAAAAATTGTAATGGAAAAAATATTTTGTATCTTGTATCTTGATCTACGAATATTATTCTGTACATACAGGCATCTATCGTAATTTATAATAATTATAATAGTTCAAATTAATTGTAATATTTCAAATTAATTGTTTTGGATTCATTGAAAATTAAAAATTAAATTTTTAACTCAATCTGGGAAACTCCCAAAATCAAGCTTTCTTCATTCTCAGTTCCCTTCTCAGTGGATTTGTATAAGTCCTAATAGAATTATAAATCTCAAAGATTTAGCGGATCACCCGTTCTTGAACGACTTGACGTATTAGCGTCAACTCGATTAGATTACGTCACAGGATACACCCGCCAAGCGGCGATGCCTTCGGCTGGTGTTGGCATTGAATAATTCATAATCGACGTCGCTCCGAATACTCAATGATAATTGATAACGCTGACACTAATCGCATTTGAAAATTAATCTGACTTCTAAGCTGACACCCGCTTATATCAATGCACCTATTCGCTCATTATATAACCAGTCAATTACGTGGCTCTGTGGTTCGCTTTGGTTGAAAACTACATTCAGTCGCATTTAAATTTCAACATCTGGAAGCACATTTTGACCTTTCAGTCTCATCTCATTCCTCTTTGTTCTGTACTACAACGAGTGTACTGTTTGTCAATAGGATCGATGAACTAAATTACAATAAAAAAATAATTTATAAAAGTTTAAAGCCTAAAAGTCTAGCAGCTATCTTTAAATTGGAATTATTACTCTTAGGCCATTTAGAATAGGCACATTATATAGTATAACTAATACATTTCACTGTTTTTAATATTGTTTTATTTAAGTGTTCATGTTTTTACCACCATACTGATAATTTGGCTTTTATGAATTAACGTATCAAATATTTGTGAAAGGTATTTTATATGTATTACAGGCCTGTGTACACACACACTAACTCCCGAGTGCAACAGCTATTTGACACATTGTGGCATTAATTTTCTATATTCTATTGCCTTCGCCCCAGGTTGGTAGCTAGGTTCCGCAGGCGGCCTTAACGACTCGCGCCTACGTTGATTTAGAAATTCCGAGAACTTTCTAAAATGACCAAAAACACCTTCATATCATGATATCTAAATAATTCCTTTACTATCTGCCACACCGTATTTCACTTTTATAATTCACGTTACAGCATGTTTGTAATATCCTTAACCTAATCAGTAATAATTTACTACGTTTTTTTTTCCTAACATGCAATTTTGGGCGGACGAGACTGATAAATAGGGCAAAATCTTTGCTGTACCAACTGCCTTTTTGGTGGTAAGCCTTGTGTACATGCCTCTGTTCGACTTATATGCCAAGCCGTATTTGGCCTCCCGATAGGTCGATAATTTGTGATTCTGCTGAGCCCTCAGTTTAAAGTGTTGGCATTACGAAGAACGGAACAGGTTGTGGTTACCGACGCCGCACACAGCTAAGTAGAAATTTCCCAAGCGAGTATTTCTGCCTTTTGCACAGTCCACTATTATACCAAATTTTCCAGCGACCTATTCCGCTGTGGCATCTGACTTGGCCTCCCACAGATCAAAGGTGAGCTCAAAATATATAACGAATATTACACTCCGACCACCCTCCCGCATGATGAACCCTTCACGTTTTTGATGTGTAAACATTTATATGCGGATCCCCTAGGTGGCGTGAATTTTAATTTGGTAGATGCTTCTTTCAGTGACGATCCTCGTGAGCTTTCTCGATCTCTGGACGGGGAGAGTAGTATTCAATTACTAAGCATCTGACACTTATTATTTAAATAAAGCGTCATCAGCTGTATATAATTGAGAAGGTAGGTTGGCATTTAATTTTATTACCTAATAGCTGACATTTGATGGCTATGAACACAAATTTTCTATGTCAATTTTTCATCAAATAGGTATTATTTTTTTATCAAAAAATCATAAAAAAAACACATCTGATAGCCAGAACTCCTGTCACAAAAAATGTAAATGTAATATAAAAAGCTTTCTTCATTATCTTTCGTTCTGTTCAAAATTATATTATCAGTGAGGAATTTTAGATCAAAGAATTCGTTAAACTTTAATTCTTTGACGTTATATGATTCGACTAAAACTTTATTTTTGTCTATTTTGCGAGTTTTTTGAGATTGTGCGCGCTGAAAATTGAAATCCAATCAATTCAGGCATATATGGAGGTGTAGTGCTATGCATGGTATGGCCAGACTCTGGATATTTTTGTTCTATAATATGGAGATGTTTAATGTCCTGAACCGCCCATATGCATCCACAAATGATGTCACAGTACCCATGTTTGCTATGGGCGAAATTTGCAGCAAAAATACAGTATATAACCTGCGGCTCGTATTGAAGACAGATTGGCTACAGGAGCTTTAGATTCAAAGCCGCACTACGAAGGTATACACAATGGGCCCCAAAAAAATGACGAAAGTATAGCAGTTTCCTGGCTGTCCTATATTCATAATTTCAAGCAACCTATAACAATAACGCACAGTCGGGTATGTGCACAAGTCAAGCATGCTTTAGGCCATATTATCTTTTACTTGTAATAACTGATAACTGCATAAATGATGACGGCTCACTGTTCTGTTCGAAGCTGGTATGGTTTGATAACCCGTTTGACTTGATCTGACTTTATTTCATATAATCGGATATTTCTACAAGTGAATTACGCTAAGGTATCATATTGGTTTTTACTTGTTATGTTTAATAGTTTTAACATGCAACTTTTGGGCACGTATATTTAGTTTAAGGCCAATAGTATATTTGATCAGAAATTGATTTTCAACCTATTTAAAAAAGTATCAAGTAAAACAATGATACTTTACTGTTTTGTCCCAGAAAAAAATAATGAAAATAGTTTATTGTGTCATTAGATTGTTTGACTTGTGCATAATCTGCAGAAAAACTGCATTTATCCGGGTTTTCGAGAAGTTAATTTAAAAATTAAACATCGTAACGAAAAATGTGTTACACCTAAAGATAGAGCTTAAAAAACTGATCAAAACTGCATCCTAACTAGTTTTTGCCAAAAACGTAATTTAATTCGTTTTTGAAGTATACCCTCGATATTTTGTGCACGTTGTAGGGTAAACGCCGGCTTTAAATATGTTTTTCACAGCTAAATCCGCAGCTTAATGCGTATTTTATTCGCAGCTAAATCCGTATTTGTGTTAGTTACACATAAAATAGTTTTAATCCGTCTTGTATATGTTTCTGTGTTCGAAATAATGATTTTAAAAAGGTATTATTGATTAACTGAAAGAGATCGAACCATGCGCTACGAAGGGTTAGGATGCATGGTTTCAAAAATATGATTATCTACAGCAGCATATCACATAGGTACCTGCAATATCCTTATCTTTTTATCATATCCTTAACAGTATCCTATTTTTGGCTTCAGTGACTACTTAAAAAAAAAAACAATTTTACACAACACAATACACTCTCACTATCATTCTTTACGAGTGGAAATCTACCTCAAAACACCCACCGCCGCGCCGCGTCGTTTTACGATGGGATCCAATAGTAAAATGGCACGTGCATATTTCACGAGGTGCGGGTCTAAAATCGGTCTGCAGCCGCCCCTTACTTTGTCGTTAAGAATTCGTTAAGAAGGCCGGGCTTTGTAACGGCGAGCTTTTAAGGCCTCTCGAAAAGGCCATTTTATCTTACCGAATTGCACCTATAGTGCGCCGATAGGAGAAGTGAAACTCGTAAAAGTTTATGACTGTTCTCTATTAACACGGACCCGCTCGAATAGAATGCAGCGAGATAGTGAAATTGGGCACGCGATTGATAAATATGCAATCCTACTGTTTGCTTACAGAGAATGCCCTTCGCTTCAGTGAACTTTTAGCTATGCAAAGTTATCATCCCCGCAATCCATAGTAGTCACATGTTATTTTAATCTGGTTCATAGACCAATGCGTTCGACCGTGTTATGTAGAATAGAGCGTTTGAAACCCTAATGAAGATTGGTAGCCAGTAATTCCTTGTTCATGATTTCTGATCTTACAAAATCATCATTTTCATACTATGGCGGTTATAAAGCATCAAACCTCAAACATTTCTCTGTTTCTGGTTAAAAATTAGAATAAAAGTAGGTTACCCAATATGTACTGAACGTATAATTAGTAGTCTCCCTATGCCGTAGTCAAGACGCTAGTTGCATCAATTGAAGAAGAAATAATCGTATTATTACAGAATCATACAAGTAGAGCGCCAAAGTGGAAAGTGAGCGAAAAATGATAAAGCGATCCAAAACGAAAGTTTCGAATTGCTGAATACAAATCTGACGGTAGATGAAAGAAATCTGATAAAAAATAAAGCTATGAGCTGCCTCGATTAGATATGAAAGGATTCCCACAATTTCGACAAAACCGACTCAAAACCGAGTTCATGTATTAGCAGAAACCTTTGGCGAGGTCGCAGTTTAATAATTATTGTCCTTCCATTAAAATTAATCAGTTTTTGGTTTATTTGCGTTACTTTACAAGATCGTCAATAAGATTATTCTTATCTAAATTCAACTCATTAAAATGACAAATCATTTTAAATTTTTTTCATTAAAACACAAGTAAGCGATAAGATGTTTTTAATAACAGATAAAAATTCATGTAAAATTTTCATTTTGCCCTTACTTTCGCAGACGTTTTTACGTTTTTATAATTCATCGGACAATTGATTTTGATAAATATATAAAATGTAACGGAGTTTCTAGCTGAGGTAAAATTAGCTTTTCCAGACAAACAATAAGCACGCAGCACGTTCAAAACAACGTCGCGTGTATAGCAAAGCTTTAAAAAAAAAAGTACATAATACCATTGAAATTTACGACAGAGATTGTATAGGCCAATAAATCTAACGTTTGAGTATGATTTCATTCAGACTTGCGATTTTTTGTTCAATCGTAATGTTTATGTTTAATAAAAATACGGAGGTGAAAATCCGACAATTTTTGTATGTGCATTTTTTATAATAATATTTTTCTCATTGGATATGAGTAATGATGGATCTCTTTTTGAAATCTTTAAAAACCCGGTAGTATATAAAAAAAAAACCAATTATTTTTTTTGTGTAATATGTTTTAAGCTAAAAAAAAAATACTAATTTACCTTACATTTAAAGAAATAATACACAAGATCCATTGTTTTATCAATCTACAAAATTAACAAGCAAATTAGCCAAAGAAGTAATTATTTTCATCATAGTTTCCGTGCAAAAAAAACCTGATAATATTAAATCTTTGTTGTAATGCGTACATCAGCTGATCGTCTTTTCGCTATCAAGGCTACGAATATGATGCCAAAGACAATTTGAATAAGCGCTTTAAAAATAATAATTAATTGGGGGATGAATTATTTTCGCATTTTTTTATAAATGTCTTACTCGTAATAGGGGTAAATAAACACCCCCTTTAGTCTTCGAAAATAGTCTCTGGACGTACGGTATAGTTTCTAAAATATTTCACCCTCCTATGAATAGTTTTTTTTTTTGGGAAAATAATGGACGTCATGAGCAGCAAAGGGTGAATATTTGTGGTGTGTGGGATTATTTTAGTTTGTGACGTATGAAGTTATTGAAATGCTGATTTAAATAAAACGCAATATTTTGCGACTGTTGCCAAATTGAAATATGACATTCCAAAATTCGAATAGTATATTAGAGACCCATTATCGCAAACCACGGCCATTATAAATAATGAAATTGACGTTTCCGCGGCCGCAAACTGTAATTAAAAACTCTTCGGCGTCCAACTGGGCCAGCGACCCGAGCTTCGCGCTTCGAGAACGCAAACGAACGCTGTAAAAAATAGCATTTGCCTTTATTGCCGCGAGTCACGAACGGAAGACACGCTGACGTCAATGCTTAGCATAATAATTAACGCGAGAATGGAGGGTAATTGGTGGCCACTGCTGACATAAAATGTGCACTGGTGTCTTTTTTCCTTACCAGTCCTGCCTCGCTATGGAAATCGCTCCCCGGATTCATCCCACAGTTCTAGTGCACTCAAACCATATTCATAGTGTCACCGAAGGTCATAAACGGCTACGTAATTCACCTCAGTGTTCTAGAACTGTCCCGTTTATTTATTATGGAAGTTCTAAGTTTTTTTTAATAAGTCCCTCCTCATTTACAAAAAGGTGAACTGCAAAGTTTTTATAATGCACATTGAGACAATATGTTTGGACATTTTTATTTGCATAAGGGGATTTTACGAGTATACTCTCAACATCAAAAGAAATTCTCACACAAATACACCATTAATATTGCATAATACTCTCTTTAAATTCGCACCCTAATATATTTTCACAATAAAAAACATACTAAACATCTAATAAAACATGTATAGCAAATATCTTCGTACTCTTGAACCATTGTAACCAATAACCAGTCCTTAATATTTTAAATACCAGTCATATTGCTTGTTCATTTTAATATAGACGGTAAATTGTAGATGCCTGTAGATAGATCCCATAGGATGGCTTAAGTGGTCTAATAAATATTTTTTAGTATAAAAAATACCTCTTTTCTCTCTTTTTTACAAGCTCATCCCAGATAATTTTATTAGATTTAACGATATCCAATACAATTATAAGATTTTAATTAACTTGCAATGTTTATTAGTCTTTTTGGGTTAAATCTTGCAAGCTGAATTAGAACCACTTCCTCTCATCCTATACGGAGTTGAAATTGGACATTTTTATGGTAAGCATGACCTAATTTCACTCCCAGGAATGGCTCCAGAAAACGGAACTCCTCAACGGTCAACAGTACAGCCACGAAATTTTGTATACGTATTCAAGCACTTAAATAAAAGCTTGTTTTTAAAAATGTTTATTATTATTTATTTTCTCTCTCTTTTGTGAAATAGAATAATATAAAAATATATATTTTTTATACGCATTAACAAATACAGGCCTGTATTTAAACCAGCGTGCAAGCGATGCAACTAAAAAATACACATTATTATTGCATGCTCAAATTAAGCAATAATAATTGTGTATTTTTTTCATGTGAACAAAGGACAAATAAACATTCAAATGATTCCGTAAAAGCAATTAAATTATATCGGTAATTTTATTCCATTTGGTCAAACCGTAGCCGATTGAAGCCGTTACACAAATCTTCTGTGGCCAAAACATTGCGGGAATCTCTTAAAAAATAAACCGTATATTTAGAGCGATGTTTACAGCATCGTAAAAAGCCGTAAAAGTTTTGTTTTTTTATAACGCGAATCTGTTTATTGCCAGAGTGTTTATTAATGCGTACATCAACCGCGAAATAAAGTATAAATACAAGAATCATTCTCCCGAGCTCCCCCCCCCCCCCTTCCCCCTGCCCTTTCAGCGCCAATAATTTTCATTTGTTTTTCATATAATTTAATATTCGTTTCCATTTTAAACAATAATTCGTTTAAATTAAAAATAATAAAATGTACATTTCCTACTGGTTTGGTATGATTTGATCTTATTCTGTCTATAAAATGATACAAACTCGTATTTATGAGTGCAAATTAAATTATTTTGTTGGTACACATGCGTCATACATAAATATATGTAGTACGTCAAAAAATGGCAAGAAACTTAAAACTAGAGGCAGCGTGTCGAAACGAAAAAACTGTTATCTTTTCCGTCGATTCATAAAATATTTTTCATGTAAAAAAATATAAATGCTTCTATAATCGATAAAAACTAAATGCGCATGTTTTACTAGAATACCCAGAGAAAAAAAAACACGCTGCCTCTAGAGAACGGCCCGTTTTATTCCTCTTTATGCGTTAGCAATAATTTAAGCACTATAGAACACAAACTGAATGATACAGTAAAAATAGGATTAATATTTCTCGAAGAACAGAACATAGATATTTGCTATATAAGTTTCGTTTCGTAATGACATCGACAATTGGACAATTCGCGTAACGTCCCGGGAGGCGAGCACTCGAAATAGAACAGGACATTTGCATAAATTGATCTCCCTATGCTAAACAGCATCAAATTTGAATTAATATGCATATATATGACAAATTATATTCACACCATTGAGTCAATGCTTTTAAATATATGGTTGGAAATTAGCGTGGTTAACGTATTAAAATAATACAATCAAAATGTTGTCAAACGTGATGAATTATGATGTTTTAACATCTATGGAGGTCATGGATGACCAGGCGTTTCGTTTTTATTAAGGGAAGCAGATCTAATACGCTATCAGAAATTCTGCAACGGGTGTGACGCATTGCAAGTTATATTTGCCGGAATTGTCCCCATACTTCATCAAGTTCTAAGACTTCAATGCGTTCTTCCCTTCTTACCCTCTCTTTTTACAGATACGTTTTAAATTCATCACCGAAATATTGACAAAATAAAAACCCTTTTAACAGCCTTTATTTATTCAGATTATTATAAAAAAATAATGATAAAAATACACATTGACCAATTAAAGGCGGCTACAAGAAATATTTAATTAAATAATGACATAAAAAACGGATATTAATAACAGAGGATTAATATGTGCATAGAAGTTTATTATCTTAAAGATAACAAAAAATAATTGTACCCACTGTATCTAAAGCCGGTATTAGAAGCAAGTGTTCGTACCACTGCACCAGGCCAATTCGAGTGTTAAATAAAATTAAAAGTTGAAAAAAAATGACGATAATTTCTTTAGATTTGCCGCTAGCCTCAACATTTTAACGACATACGACAAATTAGCATAACTTTATACAGAGTATCCCGAGACTATTTCCGAAGACTTGGGGGGTTGTTTATTTCCTTATTACTAGTAAAAATTATATAAAAAAGATGCTAACATTATTAATCACCGACAGGGGATTGACCTGCGTCGCATCTACCGAAAGCATGACAAGAAACAATCTATTATCATCATGTAAAGTTTATATTTTATACCTCGGAAACTATGATGAATTTTGTATGACGTCAATACAAACTATGTTTAAAATCGCAGAACCAATTAGCTAGATTTTTTATCTGGAATGGTCGTGGGACACGGTGTATAATATACTAGTTGCTCAGCCCCAGGCTTTGACGGCGCCTTCGGCGCGGGACAACTCGTGCCTGCCGCATTCGGAATGGGTCGCATATACATTTGTTTTTATTGTTTTATTTTATTTTATTTTTATTTATTTTTTGTACTTATGATCTTTTATTTGTTTTACACATGTATCATGAATGTATTTAATTGTAAGATCAAGAAACTGCCAAGGAAGAGACATTCTTAGCCGGATCTATATACCTTTTATTCTTATCAAAATAAAAGTTTCTTCTGGTAAGGTAGAAACTGTAAACTGAAATGCTGATTCAAAATTATCCCTCTGAGCGTCAACGTCACGAGACGAATCACCTCACAATTGTGATTTAAAATCACACCATCACAGCAACGTCACCATACGTTAGCCCGATTGATGAATCGTGCTCGTCTGTTTCAGATGTCACCACGATCCTGGCTTCCGTGGTGGTCCTGGCCATGGGCTCGTCCGGACAGGTGTTCGCCGCGTCCGCGCTGCGCGGTCTGCGCTTCTTCCAGATCCTCCGGATGGTGCGGATGGACCGCCGAGGCGGCACCTGGAAGCTGCTCGGCTCTGTGGTCTACGCGCACAGACAGGTCAGTGAACCCTTAACTTTATCAAGGGATTGCAAAATTAAAGTGTACCTACGAAGATTAAAATTAATATATATTTTATATAGAAAAAAAATATTGCTGTAATCGTACAAATAACCATAGATACCTCATATAATGCACAGTGAGCAGTGTATTTCGATAGAAAAGATGAAAAGTTATGGACTATAATAAGTAATTTTATATATTTTCTTTATGTTTAGTTTTTTGTATATTTAGTATACAAATTTAACGTAACGGAATTATTAAAATTATATATTTAATAAATATATTTATTGTGTAGACAATAATATGTACTATTTACATGTTGTATGATATTTATCCTATGATCTTTCTTATTAGCAATGGTCAGTTTGGTGGTTAGTATAGTAAAGATACATAAAATGAATTGATTGTCAAATAGCAATCACCAAGTGATTATAGTAGTCATTTATAAGCATAAAGCGAAAATAAATCTTCAATATGCATACAAACGTTTCTGCAATTTATCAAATTAGGGTTTTACACTTAAACATGTTGTCCCAAGACCATTTCTATGGTTTAATGCATTTCTATTAAGATTTAAAAGCGCGGCATGTAGCGCATAACTGAACTCATGAAAGGTATAGACTAATCGTCGATTTTTTTTCATTTTAGTTCGGTTTATGTGAAAAGTGCGCTAGTAAATAGAATGTGTTTTTGATGGATTTGGCGGTAAGGTTTTGTATATCTATTAAATCTATAGCTAAAGCACATAAAACATTATTTTCATGCCTACATTAAACTTAATTCACCGACATACAAAATCTCTCTCTCTTCCTCACACACACACACACACACACACACACACACACACACACGCTTACGCACATACAACACATCCTCCCCAAACAAATATTATACCTACGTATTAATGTGTAAATATTATGATTTAGTTGAAAAAAAAAAAAAACAATTTAGTAAGAAAATATCACACCCCTGTATAATAAATATCTTTGTGAACCTGTAGGAAATCCATAATCGGTTTTTGTTATCTGTTTATTTCTTAATTGTTTTAATGTTATTGATATAACTGTCCTATAAGAAAATGAAATAATTCGAGGTTTATTTAAAAAAGCTATGTCAATATTAATAAAACCAACATTTTCATAATTTTGCACTTATTATTTGGAACTAAATAATAATAAAAATAATAAGAAACTAAGAAAGGGGTGGCTACCCGCGTGCGATATTTCGTTCGGTCAACGACGGAATGTAGGGGGTGCTTATGTTACCTACTACGCGTAATAAATTGTATTGAAAAAAATCGAAAATAATTCACGCGCAAATGTATTAATTTTATCAATGCGCTCGTATAAATTCCCTTTCTGTATTTTGCTCGCTCGCGCTCGGCCAAGGCCAGTGAATAACCCGGTGCGGTGCGGCGATGGCTGTATTTTTTTAATCAGAATTGTCCTTGGTGTATATTTATTTATAACTATAAAGTATTTTAGTTTATATGAGGGTTTTTGTAGTTTTTTTTAACGGCGTTCTTATCGTACGTCGGATTGGCTGAAGATAGTTGAATTTCAAATAAGTCATTTTGCACCTCTGTGGTATTTGTCTAAATGAAGACATACTCGTAAACCGCGCATATTACGCTCGACGACGTAAAGCAAAAGTTGGCAGTGGGCCGCGTACAGTGGGCAAATGGCTCAACTCGCGGCGAAAAAACGTCCAGCCGTAAAGTTGTACAGCGAATTTAACATTCAATTGGACGAGAGTTAGCCGCCGCGCCGCCACTGGCGTTTGGCGCGCGCCCAAGCGCGGGGGTGCCAACTAAACTGCCCCGGCAGATGTTCGAGCGAAACTGCCGCTACGCGTACGTGTCGCCGTTCACGTTATCAGACACGTTGCTTGTCGCATTCCCAACATTACATTTTACGAAACCGTCAAAATTAACCCTAAATATTATTCGAGCAAATTTTACCCAACATTCGCGCGCATGTAGGTTAAAAAAACAATATATATATATATATATATATATATATATATATTCTGTATTTAAAGTGCTAATGCGAGTGTAATTTAATTTAATTTTAATCTTTACATGTATCTCTGTACTTTTGCGAAAACCTGTCATCAGTTAATTTTACAAACAACTGTATGTACCATTCGTTCTTCTTAAATTATACTATTGGTTTTCCAAATAAACGATAAATAAATAAATAAATTTACACAAAAATAAGGATGTCACGCCATGTAAATAATATATAAAATTATTTAATTTATTTTTAATTTAATTTATCTTTATTAGGGAAATAAACAGTTACACGAGAAAAATTATATACACGCAGTACATATACAATCGTATAAAAATAAATAAAAAGAATGAAAACAATAGTACCAACTTATAAGTATAAAATAAAACCAATTAAATATTTCCACCGAGTGAGTATACAATTAGTGCTTAACCTAAGAAATGCAAGATGAAGAGATGAAAAGAGGGGGAGGGAGAGGAAAGGGAAAGGGAAAAGGAAAAGGGAAATTTCACATTTACGTTTCATTTTTTAAACCCGCAAGGGTTTAGTGAACAAATAAATAGAATATGTATTTTGTTTATAAATAAAGAATTCACAAAAAAAAGTCTTTTGAACTCCACTAAATTAACATTAAATACATCAATATCTGGGTATTTTGAATGAATGGGTTCGTTTTGCCCATAATTGGTTCTATGACGTGGGATGTCTAACAAAACGTTTGATCTTGTCACACGTGAAGGTACCCTGAGACGCATTAGCTCAAGCAGAGAACTACAGTTAACTGCACCTGAGATTATTTTGTATGCATATACAGCATCAGCTTTAGACCTTCTTTCAGCTAAGAATTCAACTTTATGAAATAAAAATGTTTCGGATCTATTTGCAAAGTGCATGGAGGACTTAAGATCCATATGGGTGTTTAAGGAATTTGTGTTGAACCGCTATAATAATAATAATATTTCTTTAATGATAAAATACAGCTTAGCAATAGTACATTATCTTTTAACTAATGTTATCTTACAATAGGAAAAGTTTTAGTGATCTAATGGGACAAACATATTCCAATAAAAAATAGGTCTATTTTAAATCTAAGGACAAAATAAATCATTGTGTGTCAGTCATTTTAATATTCACATTTATTGTCCATCGTATGCTAATTAACCAGGTGATTTGTTTCCTACCGCACTAGATAGTGTTGCGGTGGAAACTAAAATTCGGGTAATTACAATATTCCTTTTTAAGTACAGTCGGTTCTGTAGATGCTAGAATAATATTTTATTATTGAAATTTTATACATATATTTTTTTTAAACAAAATTAATCGGATTTATAAATAGTATATGACCTACATCATAGCAAATATTGATTCGCTTGGATTTTTATGTTGTTCCTGGCAACGCAGTCTTTACTGGAAGAAATATAGTTTATCAAATCCATGACGCCTCCGAGGCGCTTCTAAGAGCTTCAATCCATCTTGTTGGTGATCTGCTGAGCGACGCCTCGCTTCAACCAGGCCCAGGACGATCAGTCACTCTGTAACGCGGATTAAGCGTCACCTGGGGACAAATCAACGAGATACAAACTCGCTGCCGGCGTACTTGAAAGGTGTTTGGGGTCTTTTATTAGCTTGTTAATATTTAATTTTTGTCAACATTCAGCTCACTCCATTTTCAATATTCTTTATCGTATTTGTTATTGTGCGGCGACAAATATATTATTTGAATACGAAATGTACTTAATTTTTCCCTATTAAAAATTATATTTATAATTAGCTTAAAACTGAGCGCAAGTTTGCAATTTTTTTATACTGTTTTTACTACCTCCTCAAGTTTTATCCACTATTTACTGAACTCCAAGTAGCGAGAGTTGGTTTCTTAGAGCAATTTTTCATTTAAGTAATATTTTTACTCTCTTTGTTTTGTTTTTGTTAACTATAAACACTAAACATAAGGTATAAAAACTCACAACAGCTGAAGCTTTTAAACGTCAATGGTTGGTGTAAATCATCATAGCCGTTTTTGACTTTTAATGAACAGACTGAAAGTTCCCATCATTAATCGACTTTTTTTAAGAGTGCTGGAAGTTTCCCTGGGGGATCTCCGGGTTCACTGAGCTTCCTCGTTTTTTTTTCGACTCAGCCTCCATCAAAAATCTTATAAAAAACAAAACTTTACAAATTTTCAGACATTTTATTTTAACTAAGTATTAGACAAAATGTGAGTGTGAAAAAAATATATTTGTTATTCTTTTAAAATTACTTATAAATCGTTGATTTGGAAATCTACGAAAAATATTTAGAATTAATTAAACGCCCAATAGAAAAATAAAATAATTAAATATACATTAGGACCTATTTGGATTATTGTATTGAAATATATTACGTATATCTCTATTGCATTCACTCTATTTTGTAATTAGTAAAATTGAGGTAAGTACTAAATTACTTGGCCCATGCCAATATGGATATAACTTATTATTATTGACCGGAGCACTTATTTATGGAATGGGTGGACAAGCTTAATCAATCACTAATTTTATAATTTGTATGATGTAATCATAACAAAAATATAAGTAAAATTAGCGACTTTTAAAAATCAGAGAAAATTTTAATAAACTAAATAATAAAATATTTTTAATTTTTATTTTTTTCGTCGCTTTTTATAAAACTCACTATTGGGGCCAGATGTCTGTTTTGAAAAAATATCTTATTGAAAAAACTTTGTACAGTCTTGAGTTTAATTAAGTTTATTTATTTTTTTTTGCATTTACTGTTTTTATTATTGTTTTTCTATAAATTTTATAATATTATTGTACTATTGAGTTTATACAAGATTTACGCTCTTTAACTTGCTATCTCTTTGCATGTATTTGAATAACTGTGTGTAAAGTGTAGGTATGCTAGTCTTAATTACTATATTTGTTGTTTGTATCTTATTATTGTTATATTGTTCTATTTACTTTTATTGTTTTATGTTACTTATTTCTGTCTTTCATACACAACTGCAAAGTTGTTTTTTGAAATAAATATATTGAATACTGAATACTGGTAACATTCAGTATCGTGCTCTCGCCGCAATCACGCTTGCAAACGGATCCTTTGTGCCTTGAGGAACCGAGTGTGGTTAAGTGAGTTTGTTCTGCGAGATATTCCAGTTACATCTTTACACAGACGAGTCCTTACAGTTGGCCAAGGAGGCATAACGCCCCCCTCCCCTCCCTGTACGTCCCTGTTCTTTCCTTTCTGTCTTCCGATATTTGGCGCTGCATCTCGTCACCGAATAATTATTCTTAATAATTAAATAAAAAAATAATGACCGTCCATTAAATAACTCTATCGAACACTCACCCAGGCGCAAAAAATAATAAAGCCGGCTCATAGTGAGTGCAAGTTGGGTAGAGTAGCCGAACACCGCCTGGGCGGTAATAACCAGTTATAATACTTGTTACGGGGCGGGCGGCTACACAAGATAGATTGAATGTAGCTTCACAGAATGGTTTTAGCTGCTTTAACTGCAAGCTTAATCAGGATAACTATCATAGGTACCTAAATATGCTGGTATTTATCGTGACATTCAGCATATCAATCCCATATAATTAATAGATAAGCTTACGCGTGACCTAAATATATCTACATAATTTCTGCCCTAGAACAAGTTTTTACTTAATTGGGCAGCATTATTATATATTCTCACGGTATTTAGTTTTGACTCATTAGTGATTTTTATTTATTTTATTTTATTTGTGCCCACATTCTTTATGAAAATTTAAACGATTGCTACAATATTGCGTATTTTATTAAGTAAGTACAAGTTGGTATAATTTTGCCACTTCAAAAGGCTGATAATGAAGTGATACCAATTAAGAAAATTTAAGGGCGATTTTTTATCCTTACTGATAACAATACATAATTATGTATATAATTATTGGCATATAATAATAATTTATATATATGTATGTAAGTTTTGTGATGCGTTTTATGTCGGTGAAACTACGACGCCATTAAACATTAGAATTAATAATCATAGATTATCCTGTACCAAATTACTTTCCGCTTTACCCGTTCCAATTCACACGAGAACTCACGGTAGGGATTTCGATGCTTGCTTTAATGTAAAGGTTTTGAAGTCTTTGCCAGCGGATGCCCGCGAAATTGATTTAAAGACATGGGAAGTCCCTCACATTTGGGTTTTGGGCGCTTGCAGATCTGTAGGTCTAAATAGACAAAATTAAACTAACTTAACAGCATTTAACGCGTGATACTTGATATATTTTTTTAAGAAATTAGTTTCATTTCATAATACTGATAGATTTATCTAGCAAAACTGCAATTATATAATAATAATTGTAGTGGCTGGATATATTTCTCTTTTAGTTGAAAATCCGATTTTCGTTTTTATGAAGGTTGCATTTTAAACGTCATCTTTCATATATTTTCTGACGACGGCGATTGGCGAAAGCTTAAAAATAAAAATCATCCAATCTATATATATGTATATATAAATAATGGTATAATAAAACAATTATCAAATATATTTATACATCACGTACTAAAATATATATTTTAACGTGTTTAAATATAATCGATAGATTAATATAATCCTATAATAATATTATGATACAGTAGTTATTTTAATGTATTATGTAAATATAACTTAAGACGCGTTACTACAGGCAAGTATACTCGTATATATCAAAACACTTTTATACAATATTATTTTAATTAAATAAAAGGTTATTAATTTTAATTAATAAATAATTAGAAAATAAATAATAATATTAATTATTAAATAATTTAATTAATATGCCATATTAACAGTGCCTTTTTTGTTGAGTCTACCTTAGTACGAACCTTAGTTTTATTCGGTACAGGATAAGATATTTAAATTAGCAATACCTAAATAAATTTATTTTCTGTTTGGAAATAAACCATTTTAGTACACATACTTTGTTAAAAGTTAATTTAAATTTTTGCTAAAACGTTTAAAATTAATCTTTAAAACGCCCCTTACTCCCACTCGATTAATTTTCAAAGGTTAAACTGTCATTATGTAAATTTTCATAGGATTTTTTAATTTTCCACGTGTTGTCGCCACAGAGTTGCAAATTATGATTTTCATTACGTGCTCCGCGGGCGGCGCGGGTAGCCACCGCACTTTAAATTAATATCAAGTGCATCGTTAGCCGCCTAGTAAACTGCCCGCTTCCTACCCGACCGCTCCGTAGCCGTTCTATTCCATAGCAGCGGACTCGTCGCATTTAGTTAGGCCTTTTGTTAACTAACATCAATGGCGGCACTTTAACGGGTAGAATTTTTAGAACGACGCGTTTCAAATAGCAATGTTTTCAAATTTTATAAAATTGAGCTTTTAAAACTAAAAAAATCTTACAAGCATCTCCAGCACCGACTATAGTTACGAAGTAGAAATACTGTAGGTACATAGATATTAGACTCGAATTTAGTTTCTACCGCGACACGGATATTATCGGTATTTAAAATACTAATGTCAAAAAATAAAATGTCTTTACTTATTTATTATTGTAATATGTACTTTTCGATAACATCAAATAAAAATGCTAACACGAACAGTTTTTTTAAGAATGTGAACTACTTAAGTACGCGTGAATAAAAAAACGTATAAAAAACGAATTTCATGTTGGCTACTTGAGCTCGGTAGAAAACAAACAGAAACATTAATTAATTACATAGTGCAATAAACTTCTTTTTTGGATAGGTACTTGGAGTATATACCACGTGTAAATATGTTTAATTATCAGAAATACTCAAATTTTCATATTAAGTATTTTATTTCATATTTAACAATAGTTATTATTAGATTTATACGTTTACAACATATTATGTGATATCTAATCTGTAACAATAATATCTATTTATGAGTATGAGTGTATGTAAGTGAACTATTGCTATATTATATTTTACTATAATATCATAAATTCAAATTATGTATAATATTTGAAGTGAGCTTTAAATCTAAAACGTATCCTTAGTACGGGCGCTGTCTAGTAAAATTTTGAAAATATGTTTGTGTACTCGAAAAATCAATAAATAAATTATTATTATTAGTGCCATAGCTGTAGTTTGCATCAATAGAGATATTTTTCAAAATTATTATTACACATAATCAGCTATCGTTAGTTTATGACTTACGCCCCTTTTTTCCAGCCTGTTCTCAAATTTCATTATATTTATCACACTCTGATTGCTTTGATTGGTGATAAAAATTACATTTGAATTGAAATGTAATTTTTTAAATTGAAATGCAGTTTTTTACAATAATTACCCAATCAATGGTCAACTGACAGTTTATATTATCTTTTGACCACAACATAACCAGAGATGGCCGATAATTACGCGCTTTGATAGACGACGATTGTCACTGATATTACCTGCTAGCATATCAGATCGTGTGACAGGCGCATCTGTAGGTAGGCGCATTGAAGTTTTGCTCTCGTAGGTCCAAAAATTGGCAATAAATAAGTGAAATAACATAGCGCCGTTTATCGCTTAAAAATCTAAAATATTACATTTAATTTTTATAAAGTTGTTCTTTAGTATTATCATTAATATGCCCAGTGGCCTTTGGATATTTCAAACGAAGTTATAATAAGGGTCAAAGGAGTTTTTATGCTCATTTTTTCTAAATATTTTTCAGCGGGCAAAGGGTAACAGGGCATCTCGTTATAATAATCTCATAACCGGATTACAAACGAAGCAATTTTAACGTGTTGTAACAGGGCGCAGGTTGAAAAGCGGGTGAATAGTAGGTATATATTTATGTAACAAATTGTGCTCAGTTGAGCTCTAAAATTCGATTTAATAAAATTTATTGATAAAATTTTTTTTGAGATATATTTGGTTTATATTTATTTGTATACTTATATCGAAGATTTTAGAAGAAGGGCTTTCCCTAGAAAAGGGCAATTTCTTTCATTATTTTATATGATGAACACCGTTAGTAACATAACATATAATATTATAAATTTATTTTATTGCATAGAAATATTTTATTCTCAATTATACAATTTGAGTTTGATTATAATTATTGATTATAAGGCCTAAATATATATATATTTTAATATTTGTTTAATAATATCTCTGAAATGAAGTAAGTTAGTAAAGTTCTTATTTTCATATAAATAATAAAAATCTGCAGTAATGCTATGCATAATACATTCGATATATAATACGCGGTACATTTTGATTTATTGTTATTTTATTTTTTTTAATAATTCTCCTAATAAAAATTACTTTTATTTCATAAAATCCAAACTATAACGATATTTATTTATTTTTTTATTATTTTATATATTTTATTAAACAATTCGCCTAATAAACATAACCTTTATTTCACTAAATCCAAATGGTAGCGGTCTGCATTACCAAAAGTTCAATTCAATTTATGTAAAATATTGTTTTTTGACCTGTTAACTCGTAAAGGTAAATTGATATGTTATCGAAATTAATAAAAATAGACAAATATAGTTTTGGAATAATATTTATTATTGTTTTAGTATGTTTACTTCATTTAATATTTGATAGGTTTAATTTTAAGAGCGTATCAGGTTTTAATTCTATTTTATTGTAGGTACTATGCGTACCATATTCAACATTGATTACCATTCTATGATGTGATTACAATAATTTTTCGATACAACACAAAATACATAAAATAGCCTTCGGCGATTTTGCAGATTTAATTGTCCGCGTAACCAATATTTATATTAAAAAATAATATTTATATGTAATATTATTTATTTATAATTTCAAGGTGGTCAATAATATAGATTACAATGTTACATCATGCTCTACAAAGGCGTTTATCTGATGTCATTGTCAGGAATAGTTAAGGTTAAAACGGTTTTGTTATTTCTCCTTTTATATTACTTTTCTTTATGAATAATATACAAATCAACGTTACGCTACGTATTACGTTAGAGTTTTATTGTATATTGAAAAACTTCTATATGAAGTTGAAAAGGTCCTTGTTGAAAGGTTTCGCTATTTAGTTTTTGAAAAATTTAAATATTGTTCATTAAAATAATACGCATCAATCGTTGTTATCAAAATTTAAAAAACTTTCTCCTAAAAACGAAATTATCTTTTGATATTTTTGGTTCACCACAATAAATCTTTGCAGTGAACTTTTGATGTCCCTTTCTGATAAACTAGAATTTATTGCGTTAGCCGACGTTAGTGCTCCAACCTACTCACTCCAGTGCTTATCCTGCCAAATAAATGGTCAGATATGAGCTAATGCTTAATATACCTAATATATATGAAATTTGGATAGTTTGCTGTCTGGTATCGAAGCTACTATTAAAAAAACAACCGCAGAATGACCACGAAGATTTTCAAAAAAGGTCCTTATTACAGGCGTTTATTAAAATGCTTATTTTATAAAATCTATGTATGTTATCTTGATAACCTACACTATTTTGGATAGCTATTGAAATTCTCTAGAATATCATTTTATTGCTAACTGTAAAAAATGTATTAAAAAAATAAATGTCAAAGTTGAAAAATATATTTTTTTTGATTCTTAATAAATGAATTCTTACTTATGTTCCTATGTCATATAAAATTATTTATAAGTCACATATATTTTTTACCATAAACAGAAAATTAAAAAAAAAGGTACTCTTAACCTAAGGCGGTTCATCACTCGTGCCGTAATATTTTTTGTTTTATTTATTGTCACTTTATAAGTTATTCTTCTAGTTTTTGTATAATTTTTAAATCATAAAAAAACTAAGGCACGATAGAAATAAATACGCTCTCACTATTTTTCTGTAATGTTATAATAAAATAATACGAGTAGGTTATACTCACTTTTTATGGCCAAAAATCCTTCCAAAATAGAGCACAATCTCACAGTAAACACCGAATAAGTGAACTAGTATTATTGTTACATGATTTTTTCGTGACGTTTTAATACAGAAACCATGTTTTTCTTTATAAAAACGGGCGTAGAATTAAATGGAGATATAATTATCACAATCCACCAACACCATAATTGGTGTTGGCAAAAGTTAAGAACGATGCTACCAGCATTAAAGAAAAAATATTAAATTGGATGTACGCTTGTACGAAGGTATATGTCAAAAAGTCAACTCTCAATTCAAAATTAGTTCCGAACGTTGTCGTTTCAATATGGCAGTGTCAAAAAAAATCTAAAAACTATTCAGGGAATAATTTGAAACTATTGAGTGCTGAGTGCGTTCAAATGATTCTTTTTTTAAATGAATTAAAACCTAGTACGGTGAAGCAAAACTTCTAGCCCTGCGGGCGATGCAGATTCTTAAAACTACAGCCCCCCTCCCCGCCCCTCCCCGGTTCTCGCCATTCCCGTAGGCTTGGTCTTAATCAATACCACCAACTGCTCGGCGTTCGGCCTTCGCATTCAGCCGCCTCTATTTAAATTTATTATGCACCTATTATAAAACTGTCCACCCCTTTCCCCCCCACCTCTCCCCCCCCCCCTACTGCAGCGCTGAAGCCGCGATACCGCAGCGTTGAGGCGTTGAGCGAAATGCGGCATAAGATTTTAATTAACCCTTTTAAATCAGTTTTTTTTTTGTATCATAAACTTAAAGAGGAGCTATGATTTTGAATAAAAAAAATATTAGTCGAAATCAAAAATATAATACGCTGGATTTTTAAGGTCGCTGGACACGGTGAATACGAAAAATACATACATCCAAAAAAGTGGGCCCATGACATCGACACGGAGACATTTTGATCGGAAAAAAATACTTTTTAATTTTTTCTACCTTAGAGACATAACTTTACAAAACTAATATGAGACCCCTCTGAAATTTCCTATATTATGCAAAAAAAATATTCGAAATCACCGAAGACACCGCGGAGTAAGTGAACATAGGTAAAAAAAAAATAAAATAAACAAATAGAAATAAATGTCGAATTGAGAACTAATCTTCTTTTTGTAAAATCGCTTAACAAATAAAACATGGTTCACGAATTTAATACTATCTAAAAATGTCTGCAAAAAAGGAGAATGAATTGAAACTAATTTATTGCCTCGATGATACCATAACCGGTCCTATTTAATGAGATTCCCGCGGGATGCAAAAGAAATCCTGCTATCTTGTCTCCTGCCGTAGCACCCTTCAGTTTCCAGCGTTTGAAGGTTGATAAGCTCTCATTATTGAATAAAACCTTCCTTACGTTACGTTAAAAAGATAAGGGAGAGGCTAGGAGGCTTCCTTTATGGTACCAAATGCTGTGATATTTGGAAGCCATGTGGTAGGAACTGAATATATTTTCCGACAAATTTCAACAGAAATACTTAAATTTTATCTTGAATTATAAAATTGACGAATTTCGACACTTATATTTTTTTTAAACTATCCAGTTTTGCTGTGTCTCAAAACTAGACCACGAGCGATTTCAACGCCCCGATTATTTATGCCTGACGCCTAATTATTTTAAAATTTCAAATATAATTTATACGTACATGCTGACAACAATAGAATCTAGAATCCGTGCTTGTACACATTTATTTGTTGTTAATTGGCCAAATGAATAACTATCCCATAAACTAAGTTACGCTGTATGTTTCCATAAAATAAATTAAATACATAAATTAATTAATGAAAATAATATTTTTTTGTTGTCTTTAAAGTTTGATATTTCAATCGTGCACCTATAACAGTTTATTCTAAAATGTGAATGGACAAACCATCGATTTAGTTTCCACAAAATCGTGGGCCTCAAAGTTGTTTGTTACTTGCGATGTTTTGGGTAACTCAAACTAAATATAAGATTAACAATCAACTTCGTACCTATATGTATGCATAAATCAATAAATTAATAATAAATTGTATATGACCTACGTCATAGTGATTCTTATTTAAAAAAATAAATAAAAATACTTCAACCGTGCGTAAATGTCGACAAATCACCCGTTTGGCTATTTCACTGTTATGCAATTATGTAATTACATACAAATAGAGTGGCCAAAGATTAACATCTACTCTGGTCGCTTGTAGGTATAATTTGGAAATCTCCGATCAAAACTAACCTCTAGCTAGCAGCTGTTGCGTGTTGCTTATAACGCTAAGGTTCATTGTAAATATTTCATTTTATTTCAAAGAAACTTAAAGCAAATATGTTTACAATTTCAATATAGACAAAATCAGAACCATATAGACTTTCCTATTATGAATGATATTAAGAAAAAATAGTACAAAGTGAAAATTTGAAAAAAAAAAAGTGGAAAAAAAAACATTATACATTAGAAATTATTAGAATCTAAATGTAAACCCATTTATTTTTATTTCTTTTTCAAATAGTATTTATAATAAAAAACACCATTATAACGAATTATAAAAATTAGTTTTCAGTTTGTAAACTAAAGAACTCCCCCAATTTTATCATTATCATTCTATCATCCTATAATTTTATCATTCTAGTGCTCATAAATCACATCTTTTGGGTATTTTCGTTAAAGTGACAGCAAGATACATTTTTTGGGGGTATTTTTTGCTTGGTAACAGAAATTTTTGTGTGAATTATTATTAAAAAAACAAAGTATTATACTATTTTTATTTTTTTTATATAATACAAACCCACTCTTATTTATTTAGTCCACTTTACCACAACTGAGTTGCCGAATTTAGCCGTGAATTGACGAAACTTTACTGTGAGCGTCGACTCGGTCACGTGTAGTGCGGTTTCAGTCGCGTGCGCGGTAGAATGTGAATAGCGATTATAGATTCAGCCCACGACACGGGCGATCACGTGAATAGCATAAAAAAACAAGATGGCTATGACACCCTGTAGCTATCATATAATATTACCTGCTTCTATACATTGTTTAGTAGAAGCAAATTATTTAACCGGAACCTGACGTCTTACAGCTAGGCCCTACAGGCGTCTCCCATCCAGACTACTCGCGCCTGAGGTACCAACTTGTATTGCTTCATTTTCTATCTCCACTTTTGCCTTAGGCACCTTTAGCCCATTCTATGCGACTCATCTTTAAACCCTTCGGGGCATTCGAGCAGTTAAATATGGTTTTTCGTAAGGGTGCCTTCGGCGCCCAACAACCCGTGCCAGCGTTGACCTAGAAATTCCAAAAGCTAATCAAACTGCCCAAACACATCCTTCCAGCATGTTAGCTAAATAATTCCTATATAATCTTTCCCATTTATCTAAATTACTAATTTTACTAAATTTTATCAATACTATGTTCAGCGATGAAAACGTAACAGATTTTTTTTTTACAGAATTTTCGCATTTATAATATTAGTATGGATATGGCATTTAACTTATATCTTATTAACATTTTATAGTATTTCTGTATTACTTTTTTTCTCAAGCATCTTTTTTATTTAAAATGTTTTTTAATTACATAATATCTTTTACGTACGTAAAAATAATTAAAAATATTTCTACCACTTCTCTTAGAAGTGGTTTCTATCTTGGAGCGGCCATGTAATAAGTAAAAATACATGTTTGGTAATTAATTTGTCTAGATTTGTGATTTGTGATAGATTGTTGTGATGATAGATTTGTTCAATTTAACAAATCATTTTTTTTATTATAACTTCTTTATGAGCCATAATTATTGCAATTATTTTTATCAATAAAAACACAGAATTTTTAATAAAAGATTGTTAAAAACATTCTTACTTCTTAATTATTAATTTAATCCGTTCATTTATTGGTCTTCACGTGGTTTATTAGAATAGGTTTAGTGTTATTTTCGTAACATATCAAACATGGTTTAACATATAAAAGCGTTAAGCTTATTCTCTGTTCCCTCCCTTCCTTAGAAGGGAGTTCTTCTGGTATCCATTTTACATCTTTTTTGTTATCACTAAATGTTTCGGTTGATTAATAATACAAGCCCCTTTAGAGTTATTTAATCTTTCTTGAAAGTTTGACCGTATATCATAAGACGCACAAATAGCTAGTTGAGAGTTGGAGGCTTTCATAAAATACAGCGCTGTATTTAAACCAGCGTGCATACACTCTAGCCATGCAACTATTTATGCGTTTCGTTATTAATTTTTCTTTAAACATTCTGGCTATATAATTTGTTTGATTAATACAATCTTTAAAAATATTAAAAATACTTCGAATTTTCTAAATATCAATATGCTGTCAGACTCGCATATAATGTAAAGTTACGGCGTTTGCATATTTTAATGTCAAAAATCATCTAAATACGGTATTTTACAATTAACCATATCTTTTCTATAAACTTATACCATATCAACTGTCTGGGTTAGCTGGAGCTGTTTGTTACATATTTTTGAGTTTTAAATAAAGTGGTAATTATTGATATTATTAAATGTTAAAAAAAAATATGTAAAAACGTAATTATATAATTTCTTTATTATTTCTTTTTCTTAAGTTATTTACATTTTTCTAAAAAGCTATTGTTTTTATTATAGTGTAGAATATTTATTTGAAAAGTTTTCTATGTTACGGCGAATAAAATCTTATTTTACTATACATACTGGGTGACACGCGACAGAATATTGCCAAAGTAGTTACTAAAACTGACACGTAATAGTTTTATGGCTCTATTCGGCATGCCGCGATCCGGAGGTTGAAATTATGTGGTCTATCTTTACCATGCGTAAGGCTCAACTCAATAAAGACCATTTGTTTTATAAGGTTTTAGGTAGACATTTGTTTGTAATAATGATTACACTAATATGTAAGCAAACAAACCCAAATTGCTTCCCTTAGTACAGCTTCATCTAGTTAGGGAGGCAGGAAACATCCTGGATCTACGAAATTTGACAGTTGCTTGTAAATTCCGTATGCAAAAAAGTAAATAATCGAAGTGCAAAACTGGTTTTAGTTAGGGAAACGATATGTTTTGGCTGAGATACGCGTTGAGATAGTATGTTCGAGTTCCTGTTGAAAAGGAGTGTAAACTTTTAATTTATAGATATAAATTATATATTTTATATACACTTAAAATAGGAATAAATATTTAGTTATTCAGTATTATTTTATTATTAGTATAAAGTATTTTGTAGATATTATTTTTGAAATTGTTACTAATACATTGCATTTATTTTAATGGATAATATACACCGAAAACCTTATTATTGTATAGTATATACTAATATATATTTAAATAATGAATTTAATTTATATAAAGTTGACTTATTTCTTCTTTATGAACGTTCCTATGCCGTGTTCTAAAGTCGTTTATGACTGCAGTACTGCGGGTTGTATGGTTTTATTGTTGCCAGCTGTAATAAATATTCGCATACATATTGAATTTAATTTACCGCGTCGACTTTTTAGAAGGGTATTTGTTTTATTTACTAAAAATATAGATATAATGGAAAAAAGATGTAAAACCGGCGTTAAATATAAACAAGCTACTGCGGATTAATGTTACGGAAAATAAAAACGAACAAACATTTCGACTTGAACCTCCTGCTTCTCAGAATTCGCTTGAAAAGCTGTGATTCAGTCCACAGTTGTATAAATAATTTAAATATTAAACGTCTTCCACCTTAAACTCAAATTTAAATCCTAAAGTTCTCGGAGTATTCGAATGTGTCTTTTGTTGTGGCTAAAAAAATATTTTTTTAGTTAGACGCACTTGAATATTTTTGTACTTTTTAACAACGCTAGTTTGGAAAAAACGTTTATACTCGTATATACACGTCTTGTTTCTTCCACGGTTGACAGGTTTAATTTTGTTTGTGACGACGCATTTTGTTTTTCACTGCGAGTGTGTGACGGAAGTGTGAGTCAACACAGTTCGTGGTATGGGCGTAGGAGGGTTCCTTTAATTCTGCTAGGTTGACGCCGCTAGCAATTACGTCGCAGTTAAGGGATAACAAAGGAAAATCTTCAAAAAATCCACGTTTTTGGTGATGCACCACTCCTCGACTACTAAGTATTTAGACGAGTGGTTTATAGCGAAGACTTATCGAAGACTTATCTTGTACCTCTCGAAGACTGATTTTTTAAATTGGTTTTCGTTTTTGAAATGTATTTCCTTTTAATTTTCGCTTCACATTCGATAATGCTGCATATGATTTACCCGAAAAA
Source organism: Neomicropteryx cornuta (assembly GCA_020383195.1). Classification (NCBI taxonomy): domain Eukaryota; kingdom Metazoa; phylum Arthropoda; class Insecta; order Lepidoptera; family Micropterigidae; genus Neomicropteryx; species Neomicropteryx cornuta. The sequence continues at coordinate 5,640,271 of JAHKQU010000014.1, forward strand.
TAATGCATATTGTACACAAAATAATAATGTGGTTTTTGGTAAAGGTACATTTTTAAATTTAAGACACAATTAAAAGGTTCTACATTTAGTCATAATTTATTTCGTCGAGGCCGCAAATCATTACTCGCACGCACGCCTCGGCAACTATCGATAAACACTTTTACGGTTAAGGATATAAGGTCAAAATTAGCATGATAGAAAGCAGTGTGTTACGATGTCTCGATTGAATATTATTTGAGCATAGCATGCGTCTTAACATTAATTAGTAGGTATAAAAACATGACGTGGCCAAAATATTGCCCGCAGGACGGTCTGTTCGGCAGTTAACTTATCGCGACTCCCGTCGCTTTCTTTCGTATATTTTCACTTTTTTACTGTTATTTTAGCGTCAGAATTTGGTATATTTACTTTGTATATATATATATATATATATATATATGTGTGTATTTTCAACTAAAAGGTAAATATATCCAGCCACTACAATTATTATTATAGTATAATTGCAGTTTTGCTAGATAAATCAATCAATATTATGAAATGAAACTAATTTCTTAAAAGAATATATTAAGCATCATGCGTTAAATGCTGTTAAGTTAGTTTAATTTTACATCAAATTTACATCAGTTACTAATTTATAACATCAAAAATACAAGACATTGGTTGAGGAACACGTCTTTATTGGATTTAAAGACATGGGGACTCTCTCACATTTGGGTTTTGGGCGCTTGCAGATCTGTAGGTCTAAATAGACAAAATTAAACTAACTTAACAGCATTTAACGCATGATGCTTAATATATTCTTTTAAGAAATTAATTTCATTTCATAATACTGATTGATTTATCTAGCAAAACTGCATTTATATAATAATAATTGTAGTGGCTGGATATATTTATCTTTTAGTTGAAAATGCGATTTTCGAATTTATGAAGGTTGCATTTTAAACGTCTTATAGTTATTTTCTGAAGACGCCGAATGGCGAAAGCTAAAAAATATCGTTTCATCCAATCTATATATATGTATATATATTTGTTATATATATTATTTGTTACTCTTTAATTGTATTAAATTGAAACCCCATTCCTAACCGAGATAATCGGAAAGGCTGGGTAAAAAATGCTTGTCGTGTAAGTCTAAATGTTGTTTTTTTTTATTGCTTTAGATTTGCTTTAGCTATGATTAATAATCGAAATATATATATTACGATATGTATACAACAATCTGGATTACAATACATTGCAGTACAATGCATCAAATATATCAACCGCGTTGAATTTTGTGTTCATCTATCAAGAATACAATACAATACAACGAAAAAAAGCGAACAAACGTAATAGAATAGTATAACTGATTTTTTAAATCAAAAATACTGTTTTGAAATATCAAACAATGCAATTTTTAAAACATAATATAATTAATTAGTAGTTTCAAATATATGAGTTATATTTTCAAACTACTAATTGGTATAAACTGGTTGATTATATTATACGAGTATAACCAACCGATGGGAGCATTCTTATACGATGACACTCTCGAACAGAATATTGTTTTAGCTTAGCATAGCTTAGCATATTACAAAGTATGTTAATCAATATTTATATAATATTATATATTTTTTAGTCATGTATTTTTACCATACAGGATGAACCTAAAGTGAGCAGTATCCCTTTATGGGATGATTCTTCACATGAAACTGTTTTCATGTGAAGCTGTTTTGAATGAAGCTGTGAATGAAACTGTTTTCTTTTGTTCAACAGTTTTCATATAGCTAACAAAAATAACACCATATAAAATATAAATACTTTTGAACGTCTGGTGGAACCTAACCTAACCAATTGACCTGCATAATACATATTTGCGTGTGGGAAACTACCTATCGTTACTATCGTTAATCAATTTGTAGATACGGCACCCCGTAAAGATAGACGGTTATTAGTTCGCGACGTCACGACGCAACGCGGTCTGTTTTTTTTTAGGTGACCATACTTCAAAACGTTTTTAGGACTCTTTATTTTGTCACTGTAGACAAGTTTTTTTACTTTATTTACAAACGTTGTTCAATTTCAAGCCATGTCAGCATTTTGATATGATTATAAAAAACTTTATATAAAATTAAAATAAATAAAGGCGCTTACACATATACGAGACGGTACTCTCTAGTTATGTAACACTCAAGAAGAGAAATGTATTTTTTCGCTCTATTATGTAGATTTTTCTGAAAAAGTGTCATGTCAGTTATGGTACCCACGCCATTCTTAAGAGTTAGTATATAAAAAGAATTCGCATTCTCGTTTGTTTTTAAAATACACGTAAAAGCAAACCTAGCCTAGATTTCTCTTTAATTCTCTTTGTTTATGGTCTTAGCTGCGACTTTCAGCATCTGGTAACCGTCAGCCCCCGCCCTGGTTGCCGCAGCCCCGACTCTGGAATAATATATTTCAACGTTTCAGGGTACGTTTCCACTTTCTCGGCAGACCTGCGGTTATCTCAGATCCGAACCGCGACGCTTTTGAATATTAAGCGCCTGACTTAATTTGCCGCAAGCTGCCGTACATTGTCATGAAAACGCGCCGTCCGCGTCGGCTAGTTTGTGTTCGACTGTACCGACCGACCCAGTTCCGCTGCGCTTCGTTTGACAGCCGAGCGAGTTGCGGTGTACACCCAACGTGATAATATCTCCCTCGCTAGCGTAAAAAATCTAATCTGACACAGTTTTCCATATTAACTAGTTTACTACTATTGAAATAAACAGTTTTTTTTAGTAACAGCAATATCTCCTTGAAATTTCAAGTTAATCGGTGTAAATAAAAATCTTGTCCACAAAAATTTAACTGGTTATGTAAGATTTTTATCATTTTTAATCCCCGACGCAAAGAGACGGGTGTTATAAAGTTTAATGTGTATGTCTGGTGAGGTATTGTAACTCCCAAACGGATGAATAAAATAAATTGCAATAAAACAAAAATACTTTCATTTATAACACAATAAATAGAAATATAAAATAGGAATAATTCTACTAACCCGAGGGTTAGTCTGAGGGTGGTAGTCTTGAAAAATGAATAGGTTCTCATTATAAACGCGAGAGCTTACTTTACTCGTATATTATGTTTCCGTTATTGGCTTAGTGCGTACAATAATATACATATTTGACTAATCACTAAAAGTTAATTTGAATAACAAATCGATGACGTTGAGGTATCACAGGTTTTGGCACTGTAATTTCTTTCATAATCTTCAACCAATTATGATTTTGATGATTTTCACAAAAATAACATAATTATATGCATGGCAATTGAATAAAACCTTGCCTTTAACATTTTACGTTAAGCGTCGAAAAAATATAATAGAAAAACTGTATATTTATAACAAAAACCCATTTAAATATTGCTAGGCATCCCATTGGATACTGAAATATGACCATAGTTCACAAATAATCATGTCGGGCTAATATTGGCAGGCAATTCACTTCCCAGGGGAAAGTCAACTCCCGTCTCGCCTATCAAAGCGATGGCTGCTGTAAGCACAGCAGACATGTAGTGGTTGTAAGGCATATTGCATTTCGCAGTGAAATTAAATTCGTAGAATATTTTATATTCTGGGTACGTTATTCCATCTACCAAAAGTAGTATTTAATAGTAAAAAAATACTTTTTCCGAAAGTATTGCAAAGTATTATACAATACATTACGTTTAGATTCTTACATCAAATAAAAAAATAAAAAATTAATTATAAACGCTATTTTTGATTATACAGCAGGACAATCACCACTAGGTCGGGTAAAAATATATTTTTACAAAAAATTACCTACTTTACCAGACAACTTATTTTATTAGTCCCTTGGCCAGTTTGGCCTTTACTTTACCAGATAATACGCCCAAGCAAGGATAGGCTTAGAACGAGAATATTGTGACAACCGTATACAACTTCCACTTCTTAACGTGAAACCACAGACTGGGCAGAAGGTACCCGGACGGGGCACACAATAAATACAGGAAAATACACTACTGGAATAAGAGACAGTTTCAGATCAACCCCTGTTATGTATCCAACAGCTTAATAATTCGACAAACATGAAAGCGCATGAAAACATTACGTAAAAGCGCATATCTTGTTTTCTTTCAATCGGACATCCGCTGCGAAACGAATATCTCCGACCAAAGCCATACTATTTTCATCATTCGAAAGGCTGGCCGTTTTGCTGGGCTGCCAGTATCGCTACAATGCGTAGGAAAATGTTGTCTAAGATGAGGCAACATTTGAAAATGGCAATATTGACAGGTTATTCAGGCCGTCATTCAAAAGTCTAGCCGTATTAACCGCGAAAGACTTTAATGTTAATGTAATGTTTTGAAGTTTCCAAAATTTTATTCAAACCGGATCAAGTTGGACAACTGCTTAAAGTTGTTTGTTTCTGAAGTCATTTATACCGCATTCACTCGGAGTATACTAATTCCGCAACTTTCGTCGCCACAGTACCGCGCGTAAGTTAAAAATGGTGTAAATGAGGTGGGGTGTAAAGAGAGTGCGGTTTAAAGGGAATTATAAGGGTTACTTAGTTTTTAAATTACCGAAAGCCCATCACAACAATAATTATAATTTTTTTTCACAACAGGTGCATCGAGGTCAACATACCTTTTATAGAGTAGCTCTTGGTCTACGCGGGAGGGGTAGTCAACGTAAATGCACTATTAATTCATTGTAAAGTACCTAATAAAATAAATTTATAGTTCTATTTTTAGACTATCAAGACTATACTACTTTTCATTTTGTACATTAACGACATAATAGCATGTTTCAAAAATTGTTTTTTTCTATTGTATGCCGATGACCTAAAAATATATGTCGCAGTTAACGGCCTACAAGACTGATTGCGCCTGCAAGAGGATCTTGACAGACTAGGGGCCTATTGTGAAGTTAATAAACTTTTCCTCAATGTGAATAAATGTAAGCACATTACGTTTACTAAAAATTAAAACGTTTTTAGGCACATTTACAATATTAATGGTATACCACTCAACACAGAAGATAGCATTCGTGACCTTGGTGTTCAACTCGACTCTAAACTTCATCTTAATACTCATATTGAAAACATTGTAAACAAAGCAAATAAAATGTTAGGATTTATACTACGTATATCAAAAAAAATCAGTCAGAATCATATGTATTATTGTACAATTCTCTCGTAAGATCCCAATTAGAATATGCTTGTATTATATGGAATCCTTTTTACGAAAAGTACTCCGATAACATAGAAATGGTTCAGAAAAAGTTTTTCAAAACATTACAGTATAGAATCCGTGAACAACCTTTAGGATACACTAATTTGCTGAAAAAACATGACTATTTAAGTCTAAAGAATCGACGCATAATGTTAGACATGACTGTACTGTTCAAAATATGTAATAATTACTTCGACTGTCCTCAATTACTTGAACAAATCAACTTCCATGTACCACCGAGACTCTCCCGTCGACAATTAGTCTTTGAGCCTATAACGCCTTAAAACAGGTCCAACGCAGGTTTTAGAGCACCGCTTTACAGACTATGTCAAACATTTAACAAATTGTTCCTAGAGGTGGATGTTTTCTCGAAGGCCATAGTTTTTAAGAATTCTGTATTCACTTTTCTAAAGTCTCTTCAAAATACAGCATCCTGAATATCTTATATCTAATATCTAATATCGGCTCTCTTCATCATTAATTTCAATTCACCTACTTAGCCACTTTGCTTGCCACACTATTTCTACTTTTATTTTTGCCACTATTTTTAATTTTACTTTTGTGTACTTATTTATAAAGTAGTACTGTGTAGTTATGCTTGCAATTGAAATTGCTTGCAACTGCATACACTTAACCATGATCTTATTGTCAGTAAACTTATATAACTAACATTAGACATGAAATAAATCACTCTATATGTGAAAAACTTGTAAGGATACAAGACCTAACCTATCCTATATCATAAGTTTTTCTAAGTTTTCTTCTCATCTCTTGTATCCGTTGTTTTTCCGTGATTAAATAAATAAATAAATAATTAAATAAAAAGTAGTTGCAGATATAATAAAGAAATAATAAATTAAAGAAGTCTCTAATTATTCAAAGTCACAGGAGTATCATAAGAAACAAAAACCTGTATATTTTGTTTTAGTCCAAAGCGACCAGAGTCACAAAAATGATAAAACTGAAAGTGGATGAAATGACTTTCTAGTCAGTTTTTTCATGAGCCGAAACAAGTTTTTCATGAGGCGAAACGTATTTCAAGCATCTTCAGAAAGAAGCCATGACCTCGCACAAAAGAAAATCTAGCAACTCCCACTTCCGTAGGCGTCCGTTTTCTAAAGAGGTGGGAAATATATCAACACAATAAATATACTTATTTCACAAATAATACAAACATGCTGCATCTCAAAAATAATAAAGAAATAATAAATTAAAGAAGTCTCTAATAATTCAAAGTCACAGTAGTATCATAAGAAACAAAAACATGTAAATTTTGTTTTGGTCCAAAGCAACCAGTCACAAAAATGATAAAAATGAAAGTGGATGAATTGACTTTCTAGCCAGTTTTTTCATGAGCCGAAACAAGTTTTTCATGAGGCGAAACGTATTTCAAGCATCTTCAGAAAGAAGCCATGACCTCGCACAATAGAAAATCTAGCAACTCCCACTTCCGTAGGCGTCCGTTTTCTAAAGAGGTGGGAAATATATCAACACAATAAATATACTTATTTCACAAATAATACAAACATGCTGCATCTCAAAAATAATAAAGAAATAATAAATTAAAGAAGTCTCTAATAATTCAAAGTCACAGTAGTATCATAAGAAACAAAAACATGTAAATTTTGTTTTGGTCCAAAGCAACCAGTCACAAAAATGATAAAAATGAAAGTGGATGAATTGACTTTCTAGCCAGTTTTTTCATGAGCCGAAACAAGTTTTTCATGAGGCGAAACGTATTTCAAGCATCTTCAGAAAGAAGCCATGACCTCGCACAATAGAAAATCTAGCAACTCCCACTTCCGTAGGCGTCCGTTTTCTAAAGAGGTGGGAAATATATCAACACAATAAATATACTTATTTCACAAATAATACAAACATGCTGCATCTCCAAATTACTCCTACTCTGCATCTAATACACCTTCCATACATTACGCCTACACCTGCCATACAAAAGCACATATTTTATCATTATTTTTTAATTATTACTTAAGGTGTTTTGTTATGCAAAAGAAATTTGCTTTATTTTACATACGTCATTCAATTTTATTTGATTACCGTGGATTCTTTAAAAAAATATCTTCAATTTAATACAATTCATTTTTTTTTTTATTTAAAGCATCAAGCATCCTAATAGATAATATCCTCGAAATTGTTCATTGAATACTATCATATCTAAAACAACAAATACCTTTATATCTATATAACTTTATTTAACGTTTTTTTAAAAACATTATTAAAGATACGACACTTCATAAAAAACTCTCCTGCTAGTTGTCGTTATCAAATCAGATGCGTTTTGAAACGATTATTTTGAAGCCTAATAATTATAGCTAAACAATAAAACACGTCATTATACTACTCATTACAATACACGTCATTATAATACTGTGTGTATTATATATTTTCAACTTATTTTCCTATGCAAATTAGTTCAATTTTTTTCGTTATTACATAATACACGAAGGTATAAAATCACGTCATTGGGCATGGCGACACGAAAGCGCATTATGCGAGTATTAAACTAATTGGTCTGGTGCGTTTTTCGCGCTCAGTATCGTATCTATTAACGATCACTGTTTTACACGACATCGCAATGCAGGCAGTGCCTAGTGGGGAAGTCGATTCGCAGTATGAACGATGATAACAGACACCTCAATACTGGTAGTACCTAGTGGGGAGTCGTTTCACAGTACGTACGGTAGTAACACGGACGCTTCGATACTACCACTACTGAACGATACTGATAGAGGCAAATGAGATGGATCAATTCTCATCGTGATCAGTAATAACATGACATATATCGATACTAGCGTGGTCCAATAGTGAGGGAAGAGGGTCGATTCCACTTCTATACTGACAGGGCCTAGTGGAGTGATTAGATCCACAGTATGAACGGAAGTAACTGGATGCCATGATACTGGCAGCGCCTAGTGGGGGAGGAGGGAGGGTGGATTCACCGTGTTAAATATATAAACACGACATGCCTTGATCCGGCAGTACCTAATGGAGAGGTTCGACTTACGGACACGATAAATAATAAGTACCTACTGAAAATATTGCACCGCAAAATAATTTTGTCATTAAACTTAAGGCCTTTGTTCGTATTTGAGTAATTACGTAACTCAATTTACATTAATTTTTCGTAATCCACAAAGTAATAAAATTTGATCAACCATATCGAATTTTTGCCAAAAATGAATTTTCGCCCACGAGAGGAAATTTTATTGCCGTATCGCAGATTATGATTTATTTCACAAAAATCTCCGGGGCGCCAAAGAAATTTCCCGCTTCCATGAAAATTTCTACCTTGCTTCCATCCCTCCTCCCTCTTCTCTCTCTCCTCCTAATTTATGAATTGCCCTCTGAGCCTAATTGGATTCATCGGTGGGTTTGCAGTTTTCTAAATCATATACGACTAGGCGAACATTTTTGTTTTGTTGAATCCCTATCTCAAAACTAAAATGTTTTTCTTATTGTATTGTGACCGCCGTGGAGGCATCTATTAAGCGCAGTTCCAATCTTCCTTTATTTATATTTTACAAGCAGACACTACGTTTTTGTTTGTGTTTATTCACTGTTAAATTATTCTCAGCAAAGATAAAGACAGACCTCTTGATTGGAAGCTGGCGTTCATACAACTGCGCCACCGGGCTCTACATTCAAGATTCACTCTTAGTTTTAGTTTTGGTTTTACTAAACACTCAATTTAAATACATATATTTACCGTGGTATTTTCTTCTTAATTTCTTCGTGCTTTCAATTACAAAAAATGAGAAATTTCGTTATTTTTAGTGACAGCTTTATATAGACTATACCGTTGTGAATGTAATGTATTAATAATATGTATTCGATATTTTAATGTTATTAAATGGAAACGCTAGTTTAATGTCTTAATAACTCACTAAAGTTAGCCATAGATCGCGCCGGCGTACTATGGCTAACTTTAGTGATAGCCACAGCTTTTATTGGAGTGCTTGAATGCGCATACAAAATTTCGTGTCTGTACTGTTGACCGCTGAGGAGTTTCCCCGTCCTCATTCATCATGATTCAGATCAAGCTTACTATAAAAATGCATTGTCATTGGAACTGAATCAACAAAATTTGACCTAAACCAACATACAAACATTGCAAGCTTATAATAATGTTAAATTAAACATTAGGGCAAAGAAGACAGTGACCGGCATATTATGTAAAAATGTATATCTGTTGTTACCCATATACTCGTAGTCCGATTACCCGAATAGCCAAAGTAGCTAGCGTTACAGGCTCCGCGTACCACAAAAAAGGCCTAAAATTATTTTTATTATACATTGGCGAAAAATGCTTGGGCGTGTGTCGGTAAACATTAGCGAAAGTGGCTTGCCACTGGCGTAGCTGTCGCCAAAAATAATGAACAGCCTTACAGTCGCTTAAACCTAAAGAGATTGCGAAAGATCATCAAATTATCAAACTTATCCGGATGGTCCTAATGAAGAACTTGTTCAGTTTACGGAGCTATTAAAATCCGATTTAGCTTTTATTGGCGTCAAAAAAGAAGAAGTACTCGTACACCTTTACCATTCAATTATCAATAAATTTTAGAATCTTGTTTGCAAATATAGAAATTAAATTACGCATCTAAATTATCACCAGCTGTGGCGGAGGACGGTAGTTTTCAAATTTTAAAAAAAAAGTGAACTTGAGTAACATGGGTCAAAACAATCTAGCTATAATGAACTTTTACACGATATATAGTCGAAAATTTACATTTTTAAAGTCTTGTAAACGTATTATATAAATACTATTCCATGTAGTACGACATAATACATGCATTATATTTATTTATAATACCCATTTAGATATTGTATATATGTAAACATATATATACATTATATGATATGTATTCATCATATGTTAATATTGAATATGTATTAAAATGTATATATAAATTTTAATAAATAAGTAAAAGGTAGGAACGAATTAGTTCACATAAAAACCCGCAAGGGTTTAGTGAACAAACAAATAAAAAAAAAATATATATGTATGATATGTGTAGGTATTGTGTATATGTAATAAACGTTGCTTTATTGTAAAAACCATTTAAATTAATATTTCAACTGAAAGCAAATATTCATTCACATGGTTATAAAATGAGTTTTTTTTCAAGTACGCGAAAAAGTCCTGAAATACCTAATTAAAAAAAAAATCCTGAAAGTCCTCATTACACAAATTTTCTAGAATGACGCTAGATATCCTCAATGGTTTTCTACCGAAAGAGCCATTTAAGACGCCTAACGATTAAACGCTAGTAGTAGGCTAAAAATGCTACATTTATATAGCCAGAAACATAATATAAATGTTGTCGAAAATATTAGATTATTAATGCATAATTGCATTAATGTATAGTGTGTAAAGTATTTTTTAAATTAGAGTATTTTATGCAAACCTGCCTAATGCTGTCATTCAGCACACCAGCAGAAGAGTTTACTTACCCTGCTAATGACGTTAACGACATAAAAGCATCCGAGTGTTTATTTGTGTCTGTGTGCGACGTGAAAGCTGCCTCTGACATTTTTCAGGGGGCCAAAAAAGAGCGCCTGCTATTCTCCCGCTTCGTGAAATGCTAGGTATCAGCTGCTAACAAAGCGCCATGTGTTTTGCAATCGCTAGTCTATTAAATTCCCTTTCAGGGATGGTGCCTTACTGCGTATCACGTCACGTGGTACGTGTCTTGGCGATATCTCAATTACCCATTTTCACTACTTGCTTTTGACAATATAATTAATTCAGTTCATACAGCTTCAATGGAATTAAGAATGATTATTTATACACTATGATTTTGTTTTAAGTTTTATTTATTATATGTATTTATTTATACGCTTTAGATTGTAATCCTTGTAAGACTTCAATATTTGAATTGGCTGATGTACCTACCCGATAGTACACAAAAAACTAAGTCTAGCAGATAGGTGCAGTTTTATAGATATGAAATTTTTACATTAAATTCTCGCCAATAACAGATTGCTCAGCCCTTCTAGAATCGAATCTTAAAAATAAAACTTCTTTCCCCGTGCAATTTTCTTGTCTCAAACAAAATTTATGCTAAAATCCCATGGCATTAATAATAATTGAGTATTTTGGTAATGTTTATGTTTATAACTTAAAATTAGTAATTAGCTTCATATGCAATGTATAACAAAATATATATTCGATTTATTTCATTCTTACGAACTGTTATTCAGATTAAAGAGAACTGCGAAATGTGTTTTTTTTTTTAAATTTTGATTCAACATATTAAATTTAGCAAATTAAAGTGACTTAATAAAACACACACACACACACACACACACACGCACACAGCAGCTTGTACTTTGTAGTATATATCACTTTAACTTTAAAATATTAACACTTTATGGTTAACGTAATAACAATTTGAATTTGTGTAGTGTGAGCGTGAACCACGTGATGCCGTCGAAATTGATTGAACTACTTACCTTAATTTTATATATTTTATTACCTACATTTTTTTAATTGTAATAGTGATATACAATTTCTGTTAAGAGATATTTTTTAACCCGATTAAACTGAAGCTGGGTTTGGGCTGGCATATAATAAAATGAAAAACATTTTTTTCGAGAAATACAATAATCCAGTAAATTTTCTATAAGGTAGTATTTTTTAAAAATATTCATATTTCTGTTTTTTACAATTTTTAAGGATTACCTTGCGTTGAAATCAGTTGCCGTCGACAGCCCTATTTACTTCCATTTTATGATTCAGCTTCTTTTATAACACGGATACGCAGTCCATTCAGTAATGGGGAAGGTTTTACGACTAAAACTTGGTGTTATCCGGAAAACTACCATACGTTATGACCACGGGGTTATTGTGAACGTAATAAACTTTGACAACAAATATTACCTCTTTCTTTTCTCTACTTCCTGCAACTACGGCTTGTACGTAGGTACATTAGTACCCTTACAGAATAACGAACGTAGGATTCTGCGGCTGCGCCAAAGATTCGTAGATAGACCGACCCTAGGGGCGGCGATTGATCAAGCAGCCTTATAAGAGGACTCTTTCCTCTCTAGGATTTGCTCTCTATCCGGAACTGTGGCACTCGGCATCGATCTAGATAAACACGCGTGTAATGCATATGAGGACCTTATCCTGAGTAAGAAAGGTGTATCAAATTTACCTTAACCAAAGAAAACGCCTTACCTTAAGGTAAAAAGAAAAAAGTCTAAAGTTACAACAAACTTTTTCTTTTAATAAATGCTCATAATTAGTGATATGCAATTATTTTGGGCCTTACTCAACTAAGCTAAATATACTCATGCTTAAGTTTATTTATTTATTATTTTTTATTCGGTACTCTAACAAAATATTAAATATATAACTTCTTTACAATATACACTTAACTAAGGAAAACCTTATCAATATTTAAACAAAAAGAGAACATAACATGCATATAAAAGATAAAACACAGATTATACTAAATAGAAATCATATAAACTATATGTTATGTAATAATACATACATTATAAATATGGATATGATTACATACAAATAAATATATAATTGTGTATATATTATTTATATAAATATAATTATATATATACATTTTATTTGTCCAACATTATGAATACGTAACCATTTTTCATCCTGCTGACCAAATAAATCAGTACGATTATTCGAAGACTTCAGTTCGCCTCATAGTCGCTATAGAAGGCGATTATGTTTTAACTTTTCTTAATAATCCCTTGTCCCAACTGTCCGTAACAGAAAAGCTTCCCTAGACGGAAAACAAAGCGCTGAAGGAGCTGTTTTTCCTTTCAATTGGCAGACATTCTCAAAGTGTCATTCGTAATGATTAAATCTTAGTGTACTTTAATTTTTGTATCGTATATATTAACTTGGGAAACTGTGAAAAACAATGAAGCTACGAAGGAATAAAGCCTATATACCTTAAAAATATTATATTCTCATATTTTTTATTATATGCTTGTTTTATGTATCCTAATCACCAACCACGGGGAGACGAAGAACTTTCACACGATATACAAATACAGGATATTCTTCTACTACAGGATAACTTCTAATAAGAGTAGCTAGTTTTATTTTTAATTTTAAAAAACTGAAAGTCCGAAAACAGGACAAGATTAAAATGTAAATCGGCTGGCTACGAATAAATTTATCAATGTTATAAGATATAAGATGCGTTAAAATTATTATATAAATAATCGTGAAAACAAACAAAGGTTTGAGAAATGCTGTACTATGTAATTCCTCTCCCCAACGCAACATTAAGCTAACACTATCCCGTTCTGCGGAGATTCTCATATTGTATATACATATATATATATATATATATGTTAGCATCCTTTGCTCAAAAATACTAATAAAATACGAACCCAATCTCGTAATCATTACGTTAAGATAAAATCATTACTATTTAGCAATTTTGACCCTAACAAATGTTAGGGTCAAACCCTTTTTTTTTACAAGCTTTTATTATGTAGATTTCTTTAGGAAAGCTATCTGTTTTTATGGGTACCATGTCTGATTTCCGGAAAATTTCGACATATCTTCGCGTTTCACATCTACTAGAGCCTAAAACCTAAAACCACCCTCAGTTTTATCTATCTATACTCAAGTTTATCTATCTACCTTTCTATCTATTATCTATCTACCTTTCTATCTATATCACTTTTTTGTGGACACGATAACTGCCGTAATTTTACATCAATCACTATCAAATTGATAAAGACCAGGGGACGGGAAAGGAGGGTCATTCTGAAAAAGTGTTTTTTTTCTATAACTTTGTTAGTATATAAGATATTACATTCATTTAAATCTTATATTATTGCTTAGATAAGAGTCTAAAACTTTTCTAAGAGAACTTTTTTTATAGCACCAACTATTGGTCCCAGGGGTTGGAAAAAGTGGTTTTTCAAATTAAAAAAAATCATACCTCCCTTAATAGGCACTAGGTCAAATCCGTTTAAAATATTAATTGTAGGTCTATAATTTTCCTACAATTGTTTGAAATCATTTTTGATTTGAGCAACCCTTAAGGCAGAAAAAAACCCCTACCGGGGGGAGGAAGACCATTATGGCTTATAAGGGATTCTGTTTGCCTTCTCCCGCTGCGCAAGTGTACGGGTGCGGGCGGGTTGAGGTGCGCGGGCTGCCGCGCGGGGAGTAGATCGCGATCTTCTTTATACTGTGGAGAAACAATGCTTTCGGCCGTTACGACAAAAGGGGCTATTTAACTATCGATTTAAAAAGTTTCTTACGTTTTATCAATTTAAATAATTTTATATGCGATAAAAAATTTTTAGAATATTTTGAGAATCATTTGAACTGGGGTGAGCAAAAATAAAGAAGAAATTACTGCCACAATCGCGTAGCTTTACGACATGTTGAAATGACAAAATCATTTAGCAAGGTGAAAATTATTTTTTAAATGCTGAAAGATTAAAAAATACTATTTTAACTACGATTTAGTTTCATTACACGGCTATAATCTACAATTCATAAACATGCCTAAACACAAAACTAAAAGGTATTTAGCCTATCTTCGAAGTAGACATATTTGGAAGTTAATGTAACTTAACTTAACTTAAACTTATATTAAAAACTTTATCTTACTCATAAACTTGAACTAAAACTTAAAGTTACTCGCTTAAACGTAAACATAAACCGCTCAAAATGTTAATTATGGGCCTATGCACCCCCTAAATCTTTTGTTTGAATTTTTTTTTGATATGAGCAATCCTTATAGTAAGGGATAGCCAAATGTTTCTCCTTTTTTTGTTTCACTCAAGCTAAACATGGGGAACGTTATTCTACTTAAACAACATGGTTAAATTAAGTGAATTCAAAGTGTTTATTATCTCACTGAATATTCGAGAAATATGAAGAATGTGGTGAAAAGATATAGAAAGTTCCGGAACAGTTTCAGATGCTTCTAGAAGGTTTACATATTTTTTTTAAATAAAACTTTTTAAAAATCATTCTCCTTTTGTATATAGAAATGCGAAACCCTTAAAATCTTTCACTAATCCTGAAATGGAAATGAATCAAGTCACGTAATTAAGGAAAAAATGTAATAACGTCTTTATATGCTTACTTTTGTAGCTTGAAATAAAACGTAAAATGTTTTTAAAACATCGAAAGGAATGTTTGATACAAGTGCGTACAATTGGAGTTTGCCTATCCCCTACCGGTGAAATCTACCTCTGCCTTCCGGCGTGCTGAAAGGGATTTTTTTTCGCGATTATGCACCTTGCATTAGGATTATATTATTATGTTTGAGAAGCCGTTAACGAGAAGAATATTAACGGATGGAAATATTTATAATTTGCTCTGTTCGCCTGAGATTAACCGCAGTTATTGAAGAAATTCTGTAGTCTGATCTTTAGTAATAGCCGAAGAGTATGGCGCCAAGTCGATTTAATCTCGCAGTCAACAAGCTGGTGCGTTGGGGCGGCGAGGGGGTGAGGCGGGGGTGGGGGGCAGGGTTAAGAAATCTACATAATTTGAGTGGTGGCGTTTGCGCTGGTGCTTTTAGAGCTAATGTTTGCCGACATACGCTGAGTGTGCATTTAGTGGAAGCGACGATTTAGCCTTGTGTCAGTTCTTGAGTTTGATTTCTATTTGCATATCGAACTCATTTTTTTTATAACATAGGTAGTGTGTGTAAATCTTTTTAACGCAAAAGCTACAAATACAAACTTTTATACAAATATTAAAGTGTAACCGAGCGTGCTGAGACGAACCGCCGCTTGTAATAAACCATTTTTACAAAAAAATGAAAACTTAAAAACATATCGCTTATACCTATTACTCTCCTAAATGCTTTTAGCTTCTATAGATATGTAAGGACGTCCCTCACAACCTTCACAGAGTACATAGTTCGCGCCCGTGTATAAACCACTAATTATCACCACTCCAATATTGAACTTTATCCACTAACCATTAAGAAGTTACCATACCATGCATGTAAAGGGCGGACAGATTATCATTATAGGTTAAACTGTTAATCTACTACTTTCTGCGGGTGGTGAAACCTATATACTTAACTGTTTTTTTTTATACCTTCCTGCTGATCAAAATACAAATTTATGAAGTCACTCTTCAATGGTGATAACAAAAGCAATCATATTTGGTTTAGTTGGCCCATGAAATATCTCTCTACTAACCGTATTTATAGCGTCACGACTGCGGTACACTCGAAATTAGACCATGCATCACTGTAACATTAGTCCAACTGCAAACGAAGGCTAATAAATTCAGCGGAAACATTATCTCTACCTACTTGTATTATAGTATATATGCAACAGCGAAAAGTTCCCTCGTACTTTAATTGTATGCACCTCCGTACAGTCGAGAAAATATATTTACCTACAGTTAAATATTAGTCGTAATGCAGTCCCATTATTTATTGTAATACTTTTATAATATCCGATTGTGGCCATGACCACTAGGTGGTCACAGTGATAAAACTCCGTTTTAAATTTGGGCGTTAAACTTCGATTGATCGAATATGCACACTATGCGCGAGAGTGGATAATATGGGCGTCATGGAAAGTCGCTTAGTGACCCGATGAGCTATAAGAAAATACATGCGCTCTCATTTTACCAGCGATCAACGCGATTATCCTGAAAGTTGTTGAGTAAGCCACGCTAAGCTTGTAAATGAATTTTTAATATTATAAATATATTTAATACTAACTATATTTTTTTAGTTCAGGGTTCAAACTATCTTCATACCAAATTTTATCAAAATCAGAGCGGTTTTTTGATTACATTCACATATGTTACTCTTGCTATGTACTTATTGTATAATTTAAATTATTTAATGATATTAATTTAATACCTACAAATAACCGGATAAAATTTGTGACTTGAATTACTGAAGCGTTGTATGTAATGCCAAATATATTAAAAATATTTATAAAGGCTCTTGAACTGATTTAAGCCCAGAGCTGATTTATAAATGTATTTTTACTTCTCAATATTAAGTGTGATGATTTGTCGAATAGTATCACAAATTATTTTTATTCAGGTTATATATTTTACGAATCTTAAAGCAAATTAAAAAATATATTTTTTTTATGATAAAACTCTTTTTAGCTTAGTTTCAGTATTGAAACTTTATTGTTTGGGAACAATCGTCGTTCGTTTCTAAATAAATATGCGAAAAAAAGACACAATGTTTTTGAGATGTGTAACGTGTGATCACAGCTTTAATATGGAATTACCTTTCAGCAACCCTAACAGGACAAAGGGTATAAGCCTAATCCTCAAAAAGTATTTATACATCAAAGAGATGTCTAAATAAAATTCTCGATACAGCCCAAATTCTTCAATATTTCTTTAGAGCTTACAGGGGCTTATTTGACGGCCGATGGCGCATACTTTGCAAAGGGCCCACGCATACTCGATCTCAATTATTTTTTATTAAAAAAGTTATACATATAGAATAGATATCTTTAAAATGGTATCAAACTAGGGTAGTCCACGTGGCCGTAATTAAAATCGACATAACTGTAATAAAATGTAATATAAAACACTACTAAGAGCTACATATGTACGCGTTAGCGTATGTATATTTGTAATATGTAAATATCTTTTCGCGAGCTTATTTAGGTACAATAACAAACCGTATGTCATGTTTATGTACAACGGCGCACATACCACACAGCCCACAATTCTTGCAGCAAGCTTTTCTCGTGGTTGTCAATGTCTTCCTCATACTTTGTTCATTGAATTTCCGAGATTCAGCTGTCATTTCAAGTAGCGAAATATTACGCTCATTATTTCGTTTATATCCCGGCAGCGAAAAGTGACCCTTTCGTTCTTTTCTGTGATCTAAATACCAGGTGCCAGATGACGATGCATCATCCGTGGTTTTTGCGTTTTCGATGATATCAGGTCATCATCCTTTACTCTCATTAGGCATTCGTGGGTTTTTATTTTTTTGTAATATTTTTTTAAAGGACGTTTATTTTCGCGACTGTCCATCACAAATTTTTGCTTTTACTACCTACTAAAAATAACTAATTTTAACCCACTGGGATTTAATTCCGGCCTGTTCATTTTTCGCCCCTAAGATTAATTCATAGAGACTAGCTTGCTTCTATGAGCAGGTACAAAGATTAAAATTTTTATATCTGTTCGAACAAAGGTATAGCCATCATTTATCTGATATACAAACAATTATTACTCATTCTTAAATATAATAAATATGAGTTTAGTTATGAGTTATGAGTTAATAATACGTTTAGAAAACCAGAAAGCCGAGGTAATAAAAAAAGAAAAATTAAAATTCCAGTTCCCTCTAAAAAGGGATGCAAGGACAAACACAACATGCCGGATTTCTAACTAGGCACTCTAGGCGCGTGCCTAGGAGTGGCACTTTTTTAATAAAAGATTTGAATATGTACCTACCATAAGAAATAAAAAAGTTATAATTTTGTATTTTCATTAACCAATAATACAAATCATATTACAATTATTAAGAAAACATTTTCAAATGTTAGTCTGACGAGGGTACCTGGTTTCTTGTGTGATAAACAACGACTTATGACCAAATATGGTACGGTACGTAACAATTATTTTACTAACTTTTTAGTAGAAAACGGTAATTTTTCAAAGGGGCGGTTGTAAGAATAGTTCTTAAATTCGGCCCTGAACACACTTATTTATGTACATGTTTAAGAATGGCCTCGCACTACGAAGACAATAGGGCAAGTATTTTTTTGGAAGAAGTAGGGGGAAGGGTGGTTCATCTTGTAACAATATAAATACTCTAAGATCGAACGCGTTTCTGGGGCGCTTTTGCAGCGAGGCGTTGGGCCCTGCGGCGCCGCGGCGCGGGGAACTTCCGTGTCGCGTGTCTAATTTATTTAAAGCCACCAATATAAAGCCGTAGTGCGGCTGCCGTGACCGTCACAATAAAGGAATGACCTAACATTAAGGCAGCTAGCTCTATACAGTGTAAGCTGAAGCAATCGTAATGCCTTTATTGATATAAGTATGTCAGTATTCTAAATACTTGTTTTGTTTTTCTAATGATACTTATCTACTACATTTCTATTTCACCAAATCTTTTACAATATTGGTTTTAATAAAGAAGAACTATTTCATTTATTTTATTAGTTCATTACAGAAATACATTTTTTTTTTACAATTAGCCTAAATATGTTACAGTTCAGTTCAGTTCAATGCCACCATAAGTGACGTTTATTTTTCCCCAGATAACATTACAAAGAAAAAAATATATCTTGTCCTGCCAGAGCCTGAAGGGCTCATCTGGCAGAAACTCAAATTTGAATTATGTTTTTCTTAAAGCGGCTTACTCCTTAAATCCTTAAAACTACTAATTGTACATAAATAACAAACTTAAATGAAAATTATACACAATTTAATTAATAATTATGTAAATAAATAATAATTTTAATTACCCACTCGATCACTCAGCGCTACAAACTTTTTCAGCTCTAATTTGGTTTTTTTATTAAGCTTGGCACTCTTGATAGCCTTAGGTAAAGCATTGAAAATTTTAGGTATCAAGGTAGAAAGAAGACGCATACCATAAACGTTTTTATATTTGTTTAACAAATATACCTTTTTGTGAATGTATTTGTGATATCGAGTAAAACTTCTTTTTTTACCAATAGGTACCCCAATTTTATAAATTAAAACCTTAATTTTCATGATGTTCAAAGTGCTGAGCATGTATTTAAAAGTTTATTATATATTTAAAAAAGCTACCATGCCAATGCGACAAATACATTTTAAATCATTGATTAGTTCCTGTCGAGTGCAAAAGAGAAACGCATTAGTAATTAGGGGCATTTCTTTTCCTCTCGCGACGGCAAACAGAGCACAAGTACCTGTGGAAACGAGACGGGTATAGTCCACTGAGCTTCTTCAGTCGTTTTTTTATATCGGAAGCATTAACAGCGTCGCCGCCATCACGCCATTCGTTTGTTAGGCCCATCGGCACAGCGAAAGTTTTTCCACTGGTAAAAACCCATATAACAGCTCGTATCAGTTTGAAGTGAAATTGACATATCAAATTCGAGTTATATTAATTTTCGTGGGTACTCGGTGGGATGGTTACAATGTTTTAAATTACCAATTTTCATGTCTGTCGCAATGCAAATTGAACTTCTGGGTCTGAATAAATAGTCACTAGTGTAGAAAATTACCCTAATAGATATTTTATTGGAATATTTTGAATACGGTAGATATTTATAATTAATAGTTTGATGACTGTGTAGCAATGTAAAATATAAAAAAAATAATAAATAAAAATAACATTGTTTTCTTAGTTGTCATAACACCAGAATAAGCATGCATTAGCAATTGTTTATAAAAACTTTTGTTTTCAATTTATGTAAACGAAATTACACAATGCAATTGTAAATCATAGTTCTTGGCAAACTGCAAGACAATTTGTTGGCAGTAAAAACTTAAATACAATATAATAAGCTAAAAGATTTTATAAAACAACGAAAGCAGAAGGATCTTATAAAACTAGTTTTAGTAAAACAAAATGTGAATACTCCAAGATAATGTATTCGTATGCTACTTTGTACAACTAAAAAAATGGGTAAAAAATAGGGTACGGCCATTGCAATTGTTTTTTTTTACCCAGTTTAAAGTAATTCTATTGTGAAAATAAAAAATACTGTTTAAATATTTGTTCCTTTTGAAAAAAAAATAGATAAAATGTACCGACAAGTTGAAAATGACAGACTAGGATCAACTAGCTTCGTTGATTTAGATGGTATCACCTTGTATGTTTTCAAAATATATATATTTTTTCTCAAAATAATTAAATTGATAATTTTATTTATTTGATGTATTTGTTTGGTCTGTCGATTGGCCTATCGCGACGGCGCCGCGACGCCGCCGTCCCACTTGTCTGTGGAATGAATTAATTTCCGGAGCGCGGGTTTCCCCGTTTCCGGCTTTTTCCAAAATCAGCGGGTGACTGGTCTACGTCTCTCGACTCACGTTTTATTGTCGTCTCTATTTCGTTGCGGAAATCCGGAGGTAAGTTTTCTGACGAGCGAAAAAGAATTGAGCTTTTTAAAATTTACCGCATTATCTAAAAACATTACAGTCCAATCGGAATGTTGCATAAACACATGTTTACACTGAGACCATGAACAAATATTACAAACAATGGGTAATATAATTATAATTGACACAAATAAATAAGTTGGTAAATTGATTTGGTTTAAATTTACCATATGAAAAATTAAATGAAATAATAAAAATAATAAATAAAAAAATAAAATAAAATAATATGCTAATAAAGTAATACGATATTTTTTACCGTATAGCCTGTGTTGTCGAAGAAGTGCTTGCATTATTGTTGTCTTCATTATGTGGGGTCATTTCTATTTGCGCACATAGATGAGTTTGTAATAATTTTAACTGGCGAGTAATAAATAATATGTTTCAACAGTGGTGCTGTCATATTTTTGAAATTCTAATATCATATTTGAGCGTTCTATCTAAATGTCAACGTTTTATTAAGCAGTACTAAAAATTTGTGGACTTCCATGTTATATATCTATATTATTCGACTAGCCTCCGATGTGATTTAAACGGCTATGTTTGTTTTTCAAGAGCAGAAAATGAACTCTTTCTCATTTGTACTATTATTATTATTACTATTATTTGTTGATTATTTAAGTTTCTAGTTGAAAGATGCAACAGACGGACATACAGACGGCCAAAGGACGAGGATAGTAGCTTCTTATACATAATCTTCTTATATAGAAGCTAAAAGGACTTAAGATTGATATTTACATTAAACAAAATCTAAAAGAAAAAAATATATTTTTATAAAACAATATTCGTACAATTACAAATCGTTGATTATTTAAGTTTTCTCATTAGCCCTTTATTAATAATATTAAAAATTCACGGTCATATTTATTATATAGAATATTATTTTTTTAGTTACTATGTAAACAAGAATAATTAATCCCGACATTTCGATGATGATCACAGCCTGTACTGGAAAGAGTTCGACACATCCTTCCGATGCGTGCTGATGATATCATTACATGACGGAAACATGTCTGTCATTCTCATCCGACGAACGTGTTAAACTCTGTTCGATTTTCTATATAAATACAAATCGTGCTAGTAATTCGTATAGTTCTTCTTTACAAATAGTACTAAAAATCGTAGATCCAATTAGGTGAATTTTCTATCGGGAATGGTTTTCAATTTTGTGTCGTTCTAAAAATAATAAATAATATCATTATATTTTATTCTACACTTATTTCCTATGCCTATACGCCATAGAGTTAATGTTCCATAATGAATGACCATCATTTTTTCACGCCAATTTTCATCGCGGTACAACAAGAATAAACGAAACCGCCCTTTGCGGCCCCGCCCTCCGTCGCCCAGACGCGAAATGTTTGTTCATACCATTTCTATAGGTCTGACGTCGGTTGGGTGGCCAACAGTAAGCGACCTCTCAAATGTAGAACGTGCGATTTACAATAAATTATCTTTTTTTTAAATTCTTTCAAATGATTGTAATTGATTATGTTCCAATAGTGTTAAATAGTACTGCTTTTACAATGTAAAATCAGTACTTTTTTAGGATTCCGTGACTCATAAGCAAAAATAACGAACCCTTACAAGATTACTTTTGCATTAGTCTGTCTGCCGCAGACGTTTTGTCGAAAACGACGTGTGGCATAATCTTCGTCTTCGCGACGCGCACGCGTACGAAATGGTATCTATACTCGTATATATCAAAATTAAATCTTTCGGGTGACGAAATGAAGGCATTAAATAATTTACTAAAAGATAAATTTATAATAGTATGATAATATTAACAGCTGATAAAATCTCAACAACTGTCATTTTAAATAAAAAATATTATGTCAATAAGGGTTTACGACGACTACATCATAATTATGCTACATTATATCAAAAAGTATTTGGGGATCCAAACCCAAAATTTGCTAAATTGATTAATGCTTTCATAATTAAAATCCCATTAAAGAAAATTTAGCTAAAGAGGATGTGGATTTATTTATACCAAAGAATTTTAGACAAAAACAATATTAAACAAAATAAATGAAACGAACAAAAAATAAACAATAAACAAAATTAACCCGGCCGGCCAATTGTTGTAAGCTATATTTCCGTTACTGAAAGAATATATCAGCACCGTTTCTGAAAAGTCAAAGGTACATATCCACTTTTGTTGAAATGTTAATACATAAAATTTTGTAATAACGGAAATGTTCTACTTGTAACAATTGATGCGGCCTCTTTATACACTAATATTTTACACGCTGCTTAATAAAAGACCATTTCTACAAACACCATCAACTGTTTTTCTTACAGAGTTAGCAAATTTGGTACTCATTTGCAATGTGTTTTCTTTTGAAGAAGATTTTTACCTTCAAACAAAGGGGACAGCAATGGGTACTAGAATGGCTCTTTCTTATGGAAATTTGTGTATGGGTCAATTAGAGCCAAATTTTCTAAAAGGTCAATTTTTGCAGCCTTTAGTTTGGTTTCGTTTCATCGTTGATAACTTTGTTATTTGGTAACATGGCAGAGATTCTCTAACGGTTTTCATATCCGATTTAAATTCTTTTGGGCTTTGGGATTTTATTCTTTTGGGTTCACACCCAATATCACACATTACTGTCTTGAATGTTGATGTAACGGTTTCTGATGGTCAGTTCAAAACTTCATTATACATAAAACCACTATACCTATATTTTGATAGTTACCATCCAAAAAAACCATATCATTCGCCAACTAATTGCGGCCGTAGAATCTCTAACAATAAAAATGTTTTAGATACATTTTCATTGAATTAAGAAAATCCCTTTTAGAACGTAATTACCCACCGAAACTCTTAAAAAACAAATTTTAGACTCATTTTCAAAATTTACATCTAAAAAATAATTTAAATACTACCTATTTCCCTAGTATTGAAAAATTAAATCTAATTTTGAAATCGTTTTTTTTTTTAATAGTCTCTATTAATTTAAATTGCAAAAATATAGTCGATTGTCCCCCTATATTCTCTTACCGACGCGACGTCTTTACAATTTGGGTAATATTTTAAAAACAAATAAAACATTTGGCTACCATCCAAACAATATAATTTTAAAAAACGGAGTCGAACCATGAAAATACCTCGTTGCAAAACAGGTAAATTTATTTGTAAGCGATGATAAATTTCAAGTGCAAACAATAATAGCGCATACAAAATTACCACAAACAAAACTTGAACTTGCATGTTGTGTAAGTTTTGTGAACCGTTTTATGTTGCTGAAACTACGACGCCATTAGACATTAGAATCAACATCTATCCTGTAATAAACCGCTTTCTGCCTTACCCGTACCGATTCGCGGCAGGGATTTCGATGCTTGCTTTAAAGTAAAAGAGTTGAAGTCATTGCCCCCCGGATGCGCACGAAATTGATTTGAAGACAAGGAGACTTTCTCATACTAGGGTTGTCGGCGTATGTCGTCTGTAGATCTAAATTACCGTAACGTCGTCTAACCCGTAATACTTAACACATTTTTGTAGAAAAGGATATTTAGTTTCATTTCATAATACTGATTTATTCATGAAACAAAATTGCAATTTTAATTATTATATAGTAATAATTGTAATGGGTGGATATGTTTATCTGCATTTTAAACGTCATCGATCATACTATAATCTGACACTTAATATTCCACACACATCAAATATATAATAAATATATCGAATATTACCTACGGGTATGGTATACAATTATGAAATATAGTTATTTATTTTTTATGTGGTATAAATTGGACCCCCTTAAAAAAGTTTTTAGTGTAAATCAAATTTGGCCTTTACACTATGTCATTTAATTAAATACTTTTGGAGCTAGCATATAATTCAATTAAGCGCAACCAAATAATTTAATCGGTTATAACCGGCAAATTTGGATTAAATTTGTATAGGTCTGTTTCTATAGGACCGTTTTATTCTTCTCCTGAGTTCGCGGAGCAATTTTTTTTTTTTTAAATACAAAATGATTTAAACGTGGGCATAACTTTTTTGTCTGTACAAATGTGTAAACTCAAAAGATATATTTTCTATTATGCTTTTATACCCTTGTAACGGACCCATCCGCGTAGGCTCGTGGGATATAAAGTAATAACTTGTGAGTTTTTATATAAGATTTATTACTTGATCCACTGTCTGCATAAATACTTCGATATACGATATAATGTTACGACTCCATTATGTGAGGACGCGGACCGGCGTGACGACGGCAGACGAGAGTAAGTATTGGCGACGCGGCAAACTCAGGTGGAAAGGCCGTGCACTGGCGGTCGACCCCCGGTCTTATAGACTGCCAGTTGTGTCGAAGGGCAAACACTCTGACTCAGCCCGAGCGCATTCGGTTGGAGTTATCCTCGCTCGACGGACTTTGTACCTGGCGTCTGATGCTGTCGTCAGTGGAAACCTGGCGCAGTCGTCATGTGAACTCGTGACCCCACACCCTTATATCAACATCCTTTAATTGTGCCTGCACTTACTATATTTAAATGATTATATTATTTTAAAAGATATCTTTGTAAAATTTTAAATTATTTTTATTTAAAGATAAAAATATGTTTTGTGTCGCCCGCGCGAAACGCAATTATCATTTCGGCGTCTCGGTCTTTCAGCCTGTTATTGAATAATTCATCGAGCTGAAAGTTAGCAACCGCGATCACCGCGAAAAGTGACGCCGAACAAACGATTGTTTTATGCAAACAGCGACACTATCTAAAGTAACGTTGGCATTGTATAAATGTCACAACTTAGGGAAGATAATTTATTTATAGTGATGTAAAAAACACAATTTGGAATCGATTTTTATTTACAATAAAACATGGATGTATAAACTCACCTGCATTGCGAAAATATAACCCAAAACTTCCGGTATACATTTTTTTTTAAATCTGCTAATAAATGTAAGCACATGTCAAATTCTATGCACGTTTTCTATAATAAATATTTTAACTAACTAAATATAGTTTTTTTTTATCCAACGATAATCTTAATTACTTCAAGGCGATCTGTCAACGTCACTATGAATGGAGTGTTGCATTTAGCGCGCTAAACCAAAAATCTTATTTAGGTTAATGAAGATTGTTTAAGAAGAGTCATGGACCATAAGCATGCGAAAAAATGAAGCGTTTCAGCTCAATTTTGACTAGGTTACAGAGTACGACTAATAAACTGATTTTATACTACTTTTTTTGCAGAGAAAATTAATTAAAATCATTCCCGTTCCCGTCGAAGCTAATTTTCATCAAAAGAATCTTCGCTCTACGAAAGCTTGCTAAGGCTAATTTAAATTAACATGGCACCTTTTATTAGGTATTAGTGGATTTAATAAAGTCTAATTTTTTTATAATTGTATGAAACTTACAGAACTATTTAAAAAAAATAGTCAATTAATAAAAAAGGAACTATATTTATTTAAATTATTGATAAAATATAGTATGGCAGAAAAAAAGTTTTTTTTTTACAATTTGATTTAAATCGTTTAAATAAAATTATTTAATTTTATAAATTAATTTAAAACATTTCAAATTACGTCAGTTTATCTATCCAGCTGGCAATGTCTATGGTTAGTACCTAGGTACTAACCATAGAGTCAGAGCGGAGCATCGCGGTCGCGGAGGTTTCCCTATGATTTATGATCAAAGATGGCGGCAACGTTTCGTCTTCCCAGCATGTTTCTAGAAAGCGCATTAAGCTAAATCTGTCCTTAGCGAATTAAACATTTTTTATATGCTGCAGCATTAACTAAATACTACCGCAATCCTAGGATCATCGCCTAGAAGATTCGCTGCCAGTATGAAAACCTCTGTTGAAGGCTGTTAGAATTAAATCTTTATATCGGCCATAATTTTCATTTAAAGAAAATTAAAAAATACTTCTAATATAATATGATACTTCGTTTTTTTTCGAAGTGTCTCGTGCCATACGCATTCTCAAACATAAAGATGATTTCTATGTTTTGAATTCATTTTTCTCATAATTCAGAAACATTTTAAATATTTTTTTCTAATTAATGTTTGATCGTTGATGTAGATCAACCCCGTAAAAGGACAACAGTGAATTTAAATATACCCTGTATTTAACACACTCGCACTACACACTGCGTTTTACTAGATATACTATATGTATCTATCAACAAAAAAAAAATACTAAACATGGTCCGTAGCAATCGTCCCAAATTTACACGACGTGACAATTCTGGTGGCGCTTATAACGGCAGATGGATTATTTTCGTTTGATGGATGAGTCGCGAAAGGCAAACGATATTATCGTACTTGAAAGCGTTGTCCGTCCGTCCGTCAGCGGCAAATATAATTTCCCGTTGACCTCAAATTACCTATTTACCGTCTTCAAGTTGAAGGCATTCTTATAGACTAAAAGTAGAATGTGAAGCGTCAAAAATCCAAACCTGTAAGACTATGTCAGCGCAATGATATATTTCAAAAAAATATATAATTTATGTAAAATTTCTAAAAGATGATGACGGGACTAGCAGGCAGTGGAGGACAGATTGCCTGGTATGGTTTTTTTTTTTTTTTATTTATTCTTTATTGAAAAATCCAACAGTATTAATTTTTATAATTACAAACAAAACTTATTACTAGTATACAAAACCAATTATGGATTTCAGACATTTTACATATTAACATTAGCATAAAAAAATTGAAACAGTGTTCCACGGTTACACGACGGTATACGGTTATAGAACGATGCTTCTAGTGAAGTCTACTTTAGTACGGGCATTGCCTAGTTAGGTAGTACTTTGCATAATGTGAAATTAATGTTAAGTTACTGTCAATTAAATAAATAAATAAATAAAATAAAAAAAACATTTAGACGAAAGATAATTGATAGTACATTTTCAAAATAATAAATGACAATGGCTCTAGCACAGGCACATTTGGCCTAGTTGAGTAGGGCCCAAAATAATTGTATATGACCTAGGTCATAGCAATTATTTTTCAAAAAAAAAAAAAAATATTACCACATAAGTAAAATTAAAAATATACTATACATTTAAATTTTATAATATTTGATTTTATTTTATAATACATTATGTAAAGGAGACTTCACGCTATTTATTAGTTCGTGCTTTAAGTATACCATCCCCGGTTATTTTTTTTATGATGTTTATTGTTATAATATTATTTTTCATAGTCTATTATTTCAAAAAAAAAAATATGAAAGAAGAAAAACCTAACATAATTTCGAAAATGCAATTGAAAACACCGAACATATCTGAATTTCAGTACTTCTATAGGATACGAAATTATCAAAATATATAGGAAGTTATTGAAAATGATTAACGTAAGTATTTATTGCGATTTTAAGTATGGAAACATTAGATCGTTGTAAGGTTCACAATTTGCAGAACCAAGAAATCACGTGGTTCACCGTGCCACAATATTAGGTTATTATCCACCAATTGAAAAAAAAATACTATAAAGCTGTCATCAAAAGTATATTTCTGATAGAAAAAACCTATATAAAAATAACGTGTTATATAAACTATAATTAAGCACTTAATTATACAAAATAAATGTATACCAATTTGTAATTTAATATATTGTATGAAACTTCTTCGAGTAGAAATTTCTGAGGTAAAAAGACATTGGATTTTTTTTTAAATTTATTTCAGTTAAGGTAAACAGAAAATTTAAAAATTACAATAACCTACCACATTTCTATGCAATTTATCGGTAGGTTGTTTTGCTACCAATGTAATAATATAAAGGATTTCTTTTCCAGGAGCTGATTACGACTCTTTATATTGGATTCCTGGGTCTTATTTTCGCTTCATTCCTTGTCTATATGGTGGAAAAAGACGTTCGGGACAGCAAGTTCAACAACTTCGCACAGGCGCTCTGGTGGGGAGTGGTAAGTGCAATAAAATATTTGAGGCTGTTACATTATGTATATATTTAAAATATATTTGGGCAAAATTATTTAAATCCTACTCAACTACGCCAAATATGTTTGGGTTAGGAAATATTTATTTATTTGAATTAGAAACAGTGTTGCAAACACTATACATACAAATTATTTATTGTGTGTATACACAATAAATAAATACATAATATATATATATATAATATATATATATATAAATACATAATTAGACAATAAATTACACAATTAGACAATAAATTACATAGTAGTATGGTACTTATACGAAGGAGGGGGGGGGGTATAAACGAAGGAGTTGTAAGTAAGGAAAATACAGGAAAAAAACTTCTATACAATAATGTTAAATCGAAATAATAAGTGAAGAACATGTATGAGTGTGTGTAATAGACTATGCATGAGTGTACTGAGAGGTTGAGGGTGTGTGTGTTTGCGTATGATGTGTTTAACCCAGCGTGCTAATTCTCTAATTATCAGACAAAACTAAAGGTGACGATTTTAGAGGCGTGGTTTTCAAGAAGAGATAAAACGCATATAATTTGATGTTATGGCTAAGAATTTAGTTTTATTATAAAGATAAGGATTTGCCATTATGTTTTAAAAATGATTTCGGGTAAGTGGCCGCCGCGGTTGACTCGAACAAATTCCAGCCGAGAGGCCCAATTTTCAACGACTTTTTGCAGCAAGTTGCAGCAATAACGCGCCGAATATTCTCTTCCAAGGCGTTAATCGTGTCCGGCTTATCTGCGTAGACAAGCGACTTCACATAACCCCACAAAAAATAGTCCAGCGGTGTTAAATCGCACGATCTTGGAGGCCACGCCACAGGCCCACGACGCGATTTTTACTTTATTTTAGAGTGATTTAAAAAAAATTTAGAGTGATTTTTTCTAAATTTGCACTATTTGCAAACGTTGTTCAGGAGTAAGTCTATTCATTATGAAATGGCAAACTAAACTGAGCATAAATCAAGTGACAGCTGTCAAAAACACCAACTACGAAAAAAGTAGTGCCAGATTGAAAATCACGCCTCTAAAAAAAACATCCTATACAAAACTATCGTGACTTAGGTGAAAAATGTCAGTTTTACCGAAATTACAATTGTACTTATTTAGAATTCTTACATTTAGAAACATGGTGAAATTGAGTCTGACGAGTGCGGCATGATGGAAATTTTAGATAAAATATGGTAGAGAAAACGTGATAAAATAGGTGTGACTATTCAAATACAATTTAGTTTGTTTTTATCCATGCTTCGGTCTTCACTGGAGGCGACAAATTTAAAGTGCCAATTGTTATGAAGTTTATTATTATACAAAGTTCTATATTTTACAGTCTAAAAACTGATATTGACAGGTCGACAGGTAAATATGAATTCGTTTACTCCTATTTGAATTTGGTATGGTCCTTGGTCTGGTTAACATCTTAGAGTGAATAAGCTATTTATAGAAGTATACCAAACATTTCACTAACAGACTTCTGAATAAAAAATAATTAAACAAAAACGCCGGTTCGCTAAAAGCAGGTAATACCGCTTCGAATGGATTTCTCCTTCTCAAATTCGCCAACGTAAGAAAGGGATTTTCTAAAGATTTATTCTCTTCGAGACGAAGCCATTAACTTTTTTGTGTCGCTTTCCTTAAAGGCAAACTCATAAACAGTAAATTACCATCAAAGAAATGAAATCAAACTGAATGGAAACGGCGAAACATTGACGCCAGAGGATTTCAGCCGCGGGAGGGCGGAAAATATTTTCACGCTTGAAATTGCGATTGAACGATTGAAAAACTGTAATTAATCAATATAGCAGATATTATTAAACAGCAGACGGATTAAAAAAAACTCCTTTAATACGTATATCGCGTCCTACGCGTACTTCTCCTGTTGAAGTTTTTTTAAGCATAACTGATAAAACCCACTATTATTAATTATAAATTATTCCATAAAAAAATTCATTAAGCATAAGTTGCTATGATGAAACCACTTTTTTTTAAAAAATACGAATTAAAATAAGTCTTTTAAAAATGCTAAGCAAAACTTATCCTATTTAAAACATAAGCAATTTTAACGTGACGTCTACAACAAATCAGTATTTTTGCTAAGTAAATTATAAAATGTTGTCATAAATGATCCTTAAACAAACGATGAACGTAACGTTTAAACAAATATATGTTATTATAGCTTTCGCCTATCTCGCTTTGAAACTCAAATTTTAATATAAAAATAGTTTAAATCTCCCCTTAAACATTATAATAATATTTTATCAATTTTATTGCCGTTAGATATACACACCTAGTGCAATTTTATTTTTGTGCCAGAGGTGCCTAAAATAAAAAAATATTTTTAATCGTACGTATTACATTGAAATTAAAATATTCAAATATGTATTTTGAATTAATTATTATTTAAATAATAACAAAATATTTACATTAGGTAGTATTGTCGCAAGTTTTTCTTACGTTACTTTAGTTGGAATAAGAATCACAATAAAAAAGTATTCTAGTAAATAATATCATCCGAATAATTAAGTTTGTTATATTCATTTAATTATGACACAAAACGTTGATTTTCACAATCAATATTATTTTATTAATTTAACATTAATGTGTATTTTTTTTTTCATTATTCCGTTTTAAATATTTCGAAGTTACTATCGTGGTAAGTTGTTAAGGCGTTGGATTATGAGTCAAAGGTCGCGGGTTCGAATCCGCACATGGTTATACCATTTTTAGCGCTTCATTACCACTCTGACACACACACACACACACTCTCTCTCTCACACAGGCACATTTGACGTAGTTGAGTACGGCCCAAAAATATTGTCTTTGAAAGAGGTCATAGCAATTTTTTATAAAAAAAATGATTAATTTCGACTATTTAATTGTTTACGCATTCACGCTGTGCCTGGTGCAGTATGTGTTATTCAGATTTATGATTTCGATATTTAGGTAACTCAATTGTCCGCTTTTTAGCATTGCATCTATTTTAAAATTATAAAAATAACGTAACGCCGTTTACACCACAATGGAATTTGAGGTTTTTTTTTTACAATATTCTCATGCGATTTTAAAGATCTGTAGTTATTAAATGGAATGGAATATTATTCTAACCTTATTTTTATAATATAATTTATTAGATTTTCATATTGATAAAACTTGTTTTAATTAGACTTTAATTAAATACACAATAGGTCATTTTAACGTCTATTTCGCGAACGCTTGTAGTCCCAAGATCCGACCCTCAGGTCGTGAAAATGTCGACCGAGTCTCAAGAAACAATTGGCTACGCTTTTTATGGAAATTTCTCTTGTCTCCGTTTATATTCATAAATACATTATAGCAAGGCGCGTTTGCTGATATAAACGGCAATATCGATTAGAATGACAAAAGGTTCATTCATCGGAATAAAATTCTCGAAAATAATAACTCCAACTCATAACCTAATTTTATCTGATTATAACCTTGATGTTTTAATAATAATGATACTACGAAGTATTTTATTGTGTATATCGTATTATCTTATCATTAATAACTTATTTATATTATATTTCTGTAATTATATAGTGTGTCTATTTCGTGCTTTATATTATCTTCTAATTAATTTAAACGATATGCAGATATATATACAAATGTTTTTTTTCAAAAAAAAAAAATAAAAAAAAAAACTATTCTAATAAATAAAAGTCAACTTAAGAACAGTCAGGTAGAACTTTGTGTTCTAAAATAAATCAATACAAATGTATTGATTTAAACTTAAACTTGAGTTAAAAACTTAAATCTCTTTACGGACAATAAAAAAATTACAATATCCTAATCGGCATAAAGAAACTATGAAAAACCGTAAAATAATATTCTTGTTTAAAAAAATAGTTAAAAAGAAATTTTAAGTATTAGTTACACGCATATGGATATATTTATACGGGTATATAGCGTGTATTTAAATTAACTGATTTCCTTTCAGGAGGTTGATCTATATGCACGACTAAATCTGACCCACGAAAAAAAAATAAAATAAAGTAATATAATCATACTAAAATTATTATTATTATTATTAAGTAATTACAATATTTAGGAGCTAGCTCCGGTGATACTGTTGAGTTTAGTAGGTGAAGAATGGTCTCATTTTTCTATAAAACTTAGGTTGTATTACATACTCTTCTTTAAAAGAGTGCGGTTGCGGCCTAATTTTTCTTAATCTAATTTTGTATTGAAAACTTTACTAGTTACGAGTTCGTTCAGAGATACAAATATAAAATAAATTTGTCGTAATTGAAATTGCGGTATAACACGCAATGTTGACATTCAATATCAAATTAGTTTGACTTGGCTCTTCTTGTTTAGGCTTGGATGTCGCTTCGCAAATGATATATTAGAAGTAATACTTTTAACTAATTATTTTAAATTAGGCCGATAAAAAATGTTTTATTACGTTACGATATTGAATAAACGCGGCATAGGAAATAAAATACTAGTTTACTAGTATATTTAAGAAGTTACCAATTTCATGGAAACAGAAAAAACGTTTGTCAAAAATGACTTAAAATCAAAATGCAATTTGAAATTTACTAAACCTCTAAAAAATGTCTCTATGGCATTAACTATTAGATTACTTATTATTGTATTATGCTACTTTGTTTGTCTCCAATAGCGTTTTAGATATAAGTAAAAGAATTTAGGCGGGTAGGAGTTTTGCAAAAGTACTCATTTCTTTTAGTTATATTTCATAATGTTGTAGCTATTAACCCGGTGTTGTACAAATTACTAGAAATTTTGCAAAAAAAAACGGATCATTCAAAGTCAATGTGACATTGACGTATTAATAATGTTCAACCCAGTGGAATCTATATGTCCCACGTAATACAAGTATTTGCTTTAGAAAACAATTATCTTAAAGCAATTCAGTTCCAAACCGAGCAATCGTCGAATAGTTGGAGGATATGTGAAGGACACATTCTTGCATGTCGGAAATCAAGGCCTATTATCCAAATGTATCGAAACACACCTCTCTAACCACGAACAGATACATCATTTTTTGGAAAATCTCTATGGCTATTTTGCATGACAGTGCATAAAAGTGGCATGGACGCCAGTCGAGTTAAGCTACAGAATAATATTTTTATTAGTAATGCTTCAAAATGATATTACAATAAGAGTTTTACATCACAAGAATGAAATAATAATGACTAGTCATTTCCTTTTCTGTGGCGATACAAGAGATTGTTCAGCTGGTTTAGCTCTCGGTAATCGAACTGTTGCGTCGAGAGAATACAATATAAGTAGAGTTAATGACGGTAGTAGACTTGTCTGCGTCCTCTCAACCAAATCATCGTATATACTAATAAATAATAATATCGACATACGTACCCAAGATCTACCACTAAGCCCTCGGGAAGCAGACTAACGTTTGGTTTATAAAATAGGGGCACCCTATTGTTCTAGTGGAATTAGATTTCCGCTCAGTGAAGCCCGTGATTGGTATTCACACCTGCGAATATTAAAACAGGTGAAGTCAGGGTTCGACGGAAAGGCCCGAAGAGGTTGCTATACTTGCAAACGCAGAGAGCTCAGGTTATGTTACACATAAGAAATATTATTGGATAGTTGAGTGCCCTCAAAATATTATATGTATATAGAAAAATACAATAAAAACTTATAACAATATATGCATGCATGTAGATTTATGAAAATGTTGTTAACTTAATCATATTATCAATAAATTATCATAATCTATATTTTTTTACTTTTAAAAACAAAACTATTATGTTGGAACCTACTAATTTTGCTTATTCTTACTCAAGGGGTGTTGAATCTTTTGTATTAAAATAACATGCTTGTTTGAAACCGCTACTGGTCAAACGCCCTGAAAAACCTATTGTAATACAACGAATATTTTTAAAAATATTTTGAATTTTTTTTGGTTTATTAAACTAGTTTCAAATTAGAGCAGATAGTGAGAATATGGGTTTCAATTTGAGTTACTCTGTAAACAAAATGGCGAGCGGTGTGTTAGTTGAGTTTGACGTTCAATACTTAATAGTTGATAATGCCTGTTTAAGAGTTTTTTTTTTCATTTGATATATAGCTCTTCGAGAAAGTTTGTATGTCCATTTTTATAGAGATAAATACATCTTGTCTACTCATTTAAGGGCCAGTCTACAGTTGAAAGTCATTTTTATATACTCTGGTTGCTTCATTTTTAATATTGGAGTAAAAACCAAAATAAATTAACATAGCGCGAACAGAATTATAGCCTTCCATAAAATTCTTTGCACGTCTGAAAACGCTTTACAAAATTAGAGAATATCTATCTATTCCCGTAAGGCAAACTGTAACGGACTCACTAATTCTTTCAATCTTAGACTATGGTGATGTAGTATATGGCCCACGTTTATAAAAAAAAGTAAAAAAAAAAAATCCAACGTGTCCAAAATGCCTGCACACACTTTTGTTTTCGGATCCCTAGGCGAACCTAGGATCTTTACACAAAACAAAAACATTAAACAAAAACAAGATTCTAAATATGGTCAATCGCAGAAATCTCCACTTTACTTGCTTCGTATTTAAAATATATTGCAGCGAGAGACCACCCTATCTATATAAAAAATTAGTAAAATCACGAGAAAGTCACAATCACCTAACACGTGCGAGAGATCACCTTTTAATCGTCCCTCACCATAAGCTGACAGTTTACGAAGGTTCCTTTTAATTTTCGGCATCGAAGATCTGGAACGACTTGCCTCCACCGCTAAGGAGCAAAACAAGCCCGGCCTCCTTCAGGACTAGGTGTCGAAAATGGCTTCTGGAGCTGCAAACTACCACTTAGTTACGTTTTATATAGGTTTCTATGCTGGTCATACATTTTGTATTTTGTTTTGTATATGTTACATAAGAGCATGTGAGGATTACAATTCACTGTAAATACAAATAATATGTTTTACGTTAAGTATAAATTATATATTATAATGTAATAAAACGGGACGTGCTGAAAATCAGCACCCTCCTCTCTCAGAAAGGAGGGCAGCTGAGCAGACTCCTTTTATTAAAAAATACTGTTGAAACTTATGTACCTACCATTTTTTTTTTGTTTTACATTTTTCAATAAAGAAACATTTTCTTTCTTTCTTTTCTTTCAAAATTATAAGTTCATTTTGCCAGAAAAAAATACATGTTGTATACCTATGAAGGAAAATTTTAAATTTGTTTTCTAACCAGAAAACATATTTACGGATATAAAGAAGTAAAAATAATATGGCCGTCTCTAATATTAAAATCGCAGGAGAGGCATAGAAAATAAAAAATGTATTTTAATTTTTTTTTATTGCTATATGATCTCATTTCTTAATTAAATAAATTAATAGAAGTATACAAAACCGTTTGCCAAACGCTGTTCGGTGGTCACTGTGAGTGTATTTTAATGCAATTTGCGGAGAGTTATAATGCCAGAAGTTTCGCCGTCACAGACGAAGTTTTTTCAGTTTCGTTACAAGACCGTGAACTTTATTATACTTCACACCATTAAACTCTAAGCCCATTTTCACCATCTCCGGTTATGTGGTGGTCAAATGATCAAAAGTTAACTATCGGTTGAGTCTAAGTGCCGGTTGAGAAAGAAATACATTTCAATATAGTTTTGCAAAATCATTGTCGCTTTATTTGTCCGGAGTAATAGTTAGCGATCCCAAGATAAAAACGCATAGTTGCTCGCTCGGTGTATCGGCTAGCGTTTTAGGTCTTTTTCTAATTTGGCACTGAATATGTTTCTCGATACAAATTCAAATTATGCTGTTATAATTTTTGTAAAATAATGTTTTTTTTTATTCGTTTCAGATCACATTGTGTACGGTCGGATACGGTGACATGGTCCCCGAAACATGGCCCGGGAAGCTGATCGCATCATTCTGTGCTCTTTTAGGGATCTCATTTTTCGCCTTACCTGCTGTAAGTATCGTACCTAATTATCACAAACAAAAATTTACGCCTCAAACTATGTATGTGGCGATTGCAGGTAAAATATGGTTTGATTTTGTTGAAATGAAAACGGCCTACCAGGCGATTGCGCTGGGCGGGTTGTTAGTCGACGTTTAACGTCAACTTTAGGTAATGATTTAAAAGGGCCAATTTCATTAACAAACCGATGACGAGGCGTTGGACGTATGTTGAAAATCATCAGATGTTCATTGACATATACTTCATTTG
This sequence comes from Neomicropteryx cornuta, assembly GCA_020383195.1. NCBI lineage: Eukaryota > Metazoa > Arthropoda > Insecta > Lepidoptera > Micropterigidae > Neomicropteryx > Neomicropteryx cornuta. The sequence goes on from JAHKQU010000014.1 coordinate 5,677,682, forward strand.
GCGGTCCTGAGATACCTAAGCGGGCTGTTTTTAACACTTGAATATTCTGCTCTTCCTGATAATGTCGTTAATGATATGAGGATTGCCATCCACTCATTTTTTTTTTTAATTTTTGGTGTCTATTATTATAGGGTGTTTCAAGACCAAACTTAAGCCAAAACTTAAGGGGGTGATTATGTTCCCTATTACATTTAAGAAATTGTATAAAAAACTGCAAAATATTTCATGCTCAAATGATGCCCTCGCTAGCGATCGAACTTATGACAAGAGCTATTTCATATTATCGCGTAAAATTTACATTTCTTTTACTCGGAAACGACGACGAATTTTGATATGGTCAAAACTAATGATGTTTAAAATCGCGCGGTTTGTTTTATAGGGAATGGTGAACGAGAAAAGTTAGTATTCAAACTTTCACTGCAACCCAGTGCGACGACCTTATGCTACCACAAAGCTAGGATCAAGTTGATTGCGTCTACGCCTTAATTAATTGTGTAACAGAGTGTTGTCTTACTCTGATGTTTGACGCATGAGCAGGTCTGGTAGCTGTGTAGCGGTAGAACCGACCGCGACGATATTAACCATACAATACCAATGACTATTGCAAATGCAACAATAGATGGCACTGTGTTGCACGTACTTCACATTACACCGAAACAGTAATGTAGGAGGACTGCCCGTTAGTAAAATGAATACAAATTAAAAACGGGAAGTTTAAAATGGTTTTCATTCATTTTACATTTCTAATAAATGAGAAATACTAATAAATACATACATTTTTAGGGAATATTAGGTTCAGGATTTGCACTGAAAGTGCAACAGCAGCAGCGACAGAAGCACATGATCCGACGCCGACAGCCGGCCGCGTCGCTCATCCAAGCCCTGTGGCGCTGTTACGCCGCGGACGAGCATTCCATGAGCATCGCCACTTGGCGGATACACCAAGTGCCTCTGCCCAGCCCTCCGTCGTCGTGAGTCACTTCTTCACCTTCTGTCACTCGTACCCTAATATGTATTGTTTATTTCCTCATTTTAATGTCTGAAAGGACATGCGCCATGTTCATTAAACCTAAGCAACCCTAGAACAATAGCTATAAAAACATTACAACCCAAAAAATAGAAGTTTAATGTGTTCAGAAGATTTTAATCGGATGTGTGTATATGCAGGGTGTGTGTCAATTAATTAATTTATTTATAAAACAGTTAAGTATACTGCGCAAAAGTAGCAAGTGCCTTTTAAATTCAAAGAGTATCAGAAGGCTTTATCATTAATCTTAGTTGAATTCTAGAGCCAGACAATGACACATCTAAAAACTACAAAAAAAGAACATTATTATTTATTATTTTTATTTGTATAAGAAATGCTTACAGCTTAAGAAATGCATAACGACAGTTACATAGAAATACCTTTATTAACAACTTAAGCCGACTATAGGAATCTCCAATTTAACATATACGTTTACCAGAACGAACTAGGATCTAATTTATAAGTGATAATAGCGTGAGTGTTGTAATCTGTGAGTATATTATGACTATTAATTAATAATAAATTATAATTATTATTATTTATTCTAATAAAGTGTATTTGTTACTCTAGCCGTGCGGTCTTGTCATCAAGCTTCAAGCACAACGCGTCGTTCGTGTCCCGACTTCCAACCATCCGCAGGCACAAGAGCACCTCGTTGCACTCGCCGTCGCTGCACGCCGGCGCCGGCGCCGGGGGCAAGGGCGCGGGCGCCGGCGCGGCGCTGGCGCCGTTGGCCCCCTCCCATCTCGCGCACCGACATTCGCGCGCGTTCAGTGACATCAACGCGAGCGCGGAAAATTTGGGTAGGTTAACTTTTCATTTTTTTCATTTTACATTATTTTTTTTATATATTTTTAGAAACTCAACTTCTTTTAGGTCCTTTATTTCAGACATAGTAATATTTTAATACCATTATTACTCTATTATTATATTTTTTATATTATTTAATCAATTCCACGTTTAATGCAATTCTCATAAAAGCTATATTAAACTCTTTTTCTTAGATTTTTTATTTATTTTTCCTTATTATTTTGTATTTTATTGGTTTTTAATAATATTTTTAATAAAAATCAATAAAATACATTTTTTATATCGGGTAAATTATTGTTTTTATATGTTTTTGTAAGGGATTCACGTATTTTGTGATATTTATTAAATAATCTTTAGTTTATAAGTATGTGAACATAGAAAGTTTATAAAAATAACTATATTTCAATGATCTTCATTTTTTGATTTTTATATCATTTATATATAATAAATTCTCAATTTTAAGAATAATAATTCTCAATAATAAAAATAGGGAGTTTCATCTCCTTATATTTTATTAATTCCCCTTAATATTGGAGTTTTTTACTAAACGCCTAAATTATTTAGCCATAATTATATTTTGTAAATAATAATGCCGTTTTTACATTAAATTTCCTTTTTCTCAATTTTTCTACTTGCATACAATCGTGTTTGTTATATGTTTTAGTATGTGGGTATTTTACATAGCTTTGATTGTGTATTTGGATATGATCTGTGTCGTGATCTGTTATTGTAATTGCGGTTAGAGTTAGGAAAAATTTCGATGAATTTATTAGTTTCTTAGATGCAAACATTGTGTATTTAACGGCTGTAATTTTGTTTACGTCACGGCTGGTGACTGATATCAATTATATTATTTCCCCACTTTATATGATCCTAGATTTTTTTTATTATTAACTTAAATATATTGAAAACTCTAATTATTTTGAAAGGCATACTTGTTTACCGGTCTCTTAAAATAATTTTGCTTAATTTATAAACGCAAAAAAATAATAAAAAAAAACAAAGTATAATAATAACGCTTTATCTTTATTTTAAAAACTTTAGTTATATGAAATACTGTACCTAGAATACTAATACAAATAAATACACAATAAAAATAAATTAAAAATACAAATAAATATACTTATGGAACCCTACTTCTTATTTTATTAGAATTAAAATCAAAACATTGTTATTCCTGTGATCCTATTTCCATATTATCGTGTGAAAAAATGACAATAACATATTATAGGTCGGTATATGCAAGCAATAAATTAACATTTATATAAATAGTTAATAACAATACATGTTGTTTCTGAATTAATATACTGGATTTTCTACCTGAACAAAACAGAATCTAAGAAAAATCTTCTAGTTAAACCTAAATAGGCTCTCCGCCTGTTCCAAGATAAAGTATTTTTTCTTTATATGAATGGCATACGTCAGTTACTAGGGATAATAAATTATTAAATAATCAAACAAAACTAAAACCAATTCACTTAAGACAAATCGATCAATTTATTTAAGGTTTATAAAAAAAAAAATTGATCTATTAACTTAATTTTCTGGTTAAGTACAAAAGTGATTCATCTTCTAAAGGGTTACTTTTGAGATGTCGATGTTTAAAACTATCGATTTACAGCTTCATTAAGAAAATTTAAATTTCTCTATTCATTTTGTATCTATAATTGTAGAAAAAATATGGAACTATTTATTATAATGGTTTGATTACCGTATGAGTTTCACATATAAATTAGTACGTATTGCTTTGATTTGCTAACTTTTGCTTAGTTGAGAATTTCTAAGATTCAGTAACATTAAATGAAAAATGTTGTTAGGTTATTGTTTTGGTACTTCTTTGTGCAAAATGCCACTAAATAATAAAAATATCTCATAATGAATTTTTAAAATTTTAACTGTTATTACATACCCAATGTATAATTTATAGTTCTATGATATATTATAAACCAGATCAATGAATATTTTTATTTTTCCTTCCTTATTCCTTCATATAGGAAATAATATAGTAACACATTTAATTTTTATATTTAGAATAGTTTAATAAAGTGTGTGAAAAGAGGCCTGTAAAAGGGAATAAATATGTGTGTTTTTATGCGTTGTTTTACGTTTGCAAGTAGATATATCTTAGTTCTATTTTCCTTATTTTATCAAATTTACCTTCATTTCGTATAGATAAATTAGCGGAGTACGTTTACGCAGTATGAATTAAATTAAATGATTAATTTACATTAAATTAATGAATAATTTTATTAATTAAATAATTAATGTTGATTAGTGTTAATTAATTGAAATTAAATGAATTTGATGTTAGTAGTCTATGGTCTTATTTGGAGTTGGCATTTTCAAGTCACCCACATACTCCAATTTGCCATGGAAGAATGAAGTGTGATATTGTAACTTTGACTACAAGCAGCTAGTTCGAAATTCGAAATTCCTCGCTTAACTTTCCTAAGCGCTTTGTATTGAAAATTGTTTCGTCCACCGAGTATTCCGACTACCCTCGGCCAATTTTCCTCATAACCCCTCCCCCCCCCCCAATCCGTTCAAAAGTTTGCTTTTCCTGGGGCGAGTGTTTGCGTTCTCTGTGAAGTGTAGAGGAATTAAGTGTGGGATGGAAACTATATAAACTGAACGCTCCGCATTTATCGCTTAATTGGACGTATTGCTTAGTGGGAAAATTAATTACCTAATTTAATCGATTTTATCTTAATAAGATTAACTGTAAACGGTCGAGGTATAGTACATTTACTAGTTCAGCAATATTACTAATAAATATAAATTAATGGTACTTTTATATGTATCTATCCAGAAATATATATAAATTTTCTTGTATTTAGTATCATCAGTAGATTTTCGAGTAATGTATACATATTAAACAGAGTAGGTAAAAATCTTAAGCTATTGTTTCAACATTCGTCGTGATAATGTTAAATTTACAATCGAATAAAGGTAAATTTAATTATTCAAATCATAAATTATTTACATAAATACCTAAGTACATATTTTATATTGTGGTAAATAAAATAATTAATAAATATTGTTGGTGTAATTGAGAACCTCTTCTTTTTGCTTAAGCCAGTTAATAAAAAAACAATATCCTACAGTTGTTTTATCTGTGTTTTCTTAGGTTACCTAATTTTCTAAATACTTGAATTGTATTATCCGCGTTTTCAATCAAAAGTAATAAGTAACATATAAATACAAAAAAAATAACAATATAAGTGGTATTTCTATAGAAAATAATTAGGTAACTTTTATTGTAAAATACTGTGAGAATACTACACAAAAAATTAAAAAGAATCATTTATTTAGGCTTGTTTTCTATTCGGTAACGACGAACGAGTTCGGCTGCGGCGAAATTGCAGCTAATTTTTTTTTTGCGATTTTACCATTTGTCAATTTATATCGATTTATATCCGTTACATATAATCAAATCATGTAAATATTTTGATCTGATATTAGGAAATGTCTTAGGACCGCTTGTGATAACGTTTCGAGCTTAACGCGTCTGTTAAATAAACATACTTCACCGATCAATAATCACAGAGCTTTAGATATTCAGCTGTTACGTAGAGAGCGAGCTATCGATAGCAGCTCGCCTTGTTTACCAATGGTTGGGTGATGATGGCATTTAGTTACTCTATTTCTAGTCCAACATTTAACTTTACACAAAGCTACTGTAAAGTAAAAATATAGTATTCGTCTAAGACATACAGCCACTTTTAAATCAGAAAGATCTAATTAAGTTGATTGACGTCAGGCCCTTATTTATATGACGAGAGGAGAGGAGAGGAGAGTTCGGATGTATCGAACTCTCCTCTGACGGGATGTGTTATCATCTCCGAAACGTCAGAATTAATTATTATGTATATGGTATATTTATAATTTAGGACGACAGTGAAAGTTAAAAAATAGGCAATAAAGATACTAGTTTAACAAATACAGGATGTATACAGTTTCTTCCTAACTTATACCAACTACTTACCTAGGAATCAATAATTAACCGGATTTTATTAGATTGGTTTTTCATCATAGGTTAAACGAAATCTCGCTTAAAGGGCCGCTTCCTGAAAGAGCCCTCGTTTGTTTTGCGCGTGGTTTTAATTCTCACTTGCTTGTAGAAAAAAAACCATCCTGTAACGTTGTAGGGTAAACTAGAAAAGTAGATTCAATGTATTTAAAAAAAAATATTGAACTTGCATCTTTATGAAACTAAATATACTTCCGTTGTTTTATTTTCTCGATTCTTCTATTTAGTAAATGCGTCTAAAATTTTGATAAAACGTATGGCTTTTCGAGGCTCTTAACTTTTAGACAAAGAAATTTTTTTTAAATTCTACATAACTTAGATTTTTAGAAGTTGAAATGCTATCCAGTATCGTTTTTCTTCTTTGTTTGCAAATAAATTCCAAGACTACAGCGTTTGTATGGAGAAATGACCTAGTTGCAAAAAGCCATATTCACGAATCTTACTTCTCCTTTCTCGTAGATAACAGCGGACGTAACAAATCCATTCGCGCCCTTCAGTGTTGGAAACGCTGCTTGAAAGGTTTACAAATAATAAGATCCAATATATGAGCATTCTTATATTTTACTAAACGATATTTCTTAATTTATTATATTTTATTTTTAGTTTTTATATTTTATAAACACTGGCATGTGAGAGAGTACGCTGTACATACATCATATTTACAGATTACACCGCTGGAACGTCCCGAATATTCTTCATGGGTGCTTTCAAACAATGATCCAATAGTGTAGATATATTTATTTTATAGAGCTTTACTTCTCAATATCCTCCAATGACTAAAACGAGGAAGTACATTATGTGAAATTTCAGAGTGTGTATTTTTTCCAAAGTGCGCGCATATTTTCTAAAACGCGCGAGTATGCCATGCACCGATTTCGAAACATCCTCAGCCTCTACCGATATATATACCTACAGGCAAAATTCTGGTCTGTAATGCATTAATCGCGGGGATACGATTAGTATAGATACTAGAATCCATTGAAAAATCTCACCTATTTACTATTTCACTCGCTAAAATTGTGTTGATAAACTACAAAAGAAAGAAAATTTTGAATATAAAAATAATTTAGCAAAGTGAATATGGTATCTATATAGGTCAATAAAGTTGGTTTACGTTTTCAATTTGATTTTACAAATGATATTTATACCAATGAAAACATGCGAGTGTTAAGGTAACAATTTAATGGTTAGGTACATATTTGTGTTTTGTTTAAACTGCTTGTCAACCGCAAAAAATAAATAAAGTGCAGATGCTGTAATGTCGAGTATAGGTAAACTTCACTTCAATTACGGTAAATTTACTTGTATGCAGAACTTGCATTAGATTCTTTCGAAGTGCAAAGAATTCTGGTCTTCAAAATACTAGTAGCATGTAAGTTTTGCGATTATTGTAGCATTGTCGCCGCGATAGCAACGAACCCAAGTCGACTTCATAATAATTTTATTGTACTACCAATAATGTTATTTTATCACGCCTAAAGCGTCGCGCACACTGCTTCCGTTCCGTTAGCTCAGTATCGTTCGGACTTCGGATGAGCAGGGACGAATCAGGGACTGCTCAGTATCGTTCAGACGTATTAGGGACGCACGGCTTTATATTAACTATCTTAAACATCAATCTTTATTTTTAAGCTAGACTGTTGGTAGCACGTTGAATCGAATAGTACTGGACAATGAACGAGGGAATGGATTTTTTTGTTGTAAAACGTGCAATGCTACCGCTAATAACGTTTGCGTTTTGATCTACACAATGAAAATCCAGAATTCCAATACTGGTAGATAAATTTGGTAGATAATAATATAATTTACGGTAATTTGTTAAAAATTATAAAATAATAATCTCTGAAAATACACACACTGAAATTACTCATAAAAACATCTACCAAGTTTACTATAAATTTATTTCTATTGGCACTTACTTTGAAGTAGGTTTAATTTAATACGATCGTGCTTCAGGGTTTTGGTAGTACTAAAAAGCACAAAGAATGCTTTCTTCCTTCATACGCTTTCATCACATTCAGCTGCGTATGGCGAATAGAATTTTCGCAGCCGGTTTAATTAAAGTTTATATTGATATATGCTAAATAAATCTGACTTTTTGTATGAACAATTATTTTACTGTTTTAAGAATGCTTTGTAAATGTATACGTAGATTTCGCTTCATATTTCAGGTTGCTATCGCGAGGAATACCTATGAATCTTTTCTTTATTGTCAAAATTTTGCAAATTGTTCCTTAATAGGTTTGACATTTAGGCAACACGTGTATTATGGTGATTTTAATTCCATTTATGGTATTAAATTTTTTTGAATTATTCACACTATAGATTATATAATTTCTATTATGAGAAACTAATTAACTTAGAAATAATTAATAGGTCAAATTATTTTTAGAAACTTCTTTTTGGTATAAATGTTTCGAGCTTTTGCTTGTAGATTATTCACAAACACAGTACGATGGAAATCGCTGATGTGCTGGATTTTTTAAATATTACAAAGAGTTTGACTTTCACAAATACAATTGCTTCGCTTACAGTATTTCTAATTAAAGCACAGTTAATTCTTTCTGTACTGTACATAATTTTGCTGGATAATTACTGGTGTGGTTATTTTTTTTATATTTTTGCACGCGTAACCCGCCCGCTCCCTACGCCATACAAATCGCCCGCCCGCCCACGCGTACCGGCCAGGCGTGAACGGCGGCGCGGCGCCGCCCACCCCGCGAGTCGCCCTCGACGCGAGCCACAGCGAAGATTCCGTCGCAGAGACTGCCTTGTCGAAGAGAAACTCTGACGGTAAGAGTGTCCTCTCCTCACTCAAACGCTCAAAAACCCGTAAAAGCTGATAGATTAACATCCCTCGCTATTATGCCCGTGGTTCATCGAATTAGCAATTTGTCGCTTTGTGCTTAACTACTGTTTATTTGCAAGGCAACCATCTCATGGTTTACTCATCTCATATTTGACTCAAAAATACCAAAAATCTTGTAATATCTACGCCTAACGACACAACCTCAACCAGTCTTTATTAAATTAATACATGCAATTTGTTAATTTTAAAATTGACGATCGCATTGCTACCTCCATCAGACTTTCTTCTTTTACTTCTACTTCGCAGGTCATTAGCATAGATATTAATTTTAAAATAAACTTGTTTATGGAATAGTCTCATCGTGCATGCAAAAAGTGCCAACGTTTGAGATAAATAATGGCAAGTCCGTTCGTATACATCTCTACGATAAGTAGGATTTGGCATGGATTGTAAGTTCTACGATGGCACATTCCAGGGATGTGCCCGTTGAATTTATTTTGACGGGGAGCGTTTTTTCAATCCATCGCTCGGATGAAACGCGGCATTCTTGAGATGCGCAAGTGGACGGTTAGCCTTAGTAGATTCAACGTTATTCGGCGGTTTTCCTATTCTACCCTAAAATATTTTTTTAAATCAATATCATCTCACACATTTCTAACGACTGTCTTAACACATATCATATACGAAAAGTATCCTTTTTTTACCCCTTTTTAATATCGTGTTTTGTTTGTTTAACTACGGAAATATTTTCAAGTAGGACTTTATAAAAAAATATTTTTCTTCTACGAACAATTTGCTACGAACCTTTCTTATCGCGCAACTAATTCAAACAACAAATTTCACCAATTTAATTTTCAACTTTACGCGTCCTAACGCATACTTTTCGAGAGTAGTATTACCTAGAGTTTGTCTTGAAGTGTAGTATCTCTGGATGTTACAAATGTCATTTACTGATTATTACGGTGATATAATTACCACGTGAATCAACCGAAAAAAACAATAGAGTTATTATGGATGTCTCTCATGCTCGAGGGGTAAAAATGATATTTATATACATAATTCAAGATATTCTTTAACCTTTCGCATAAGTTCTAGGTTTTTTGACACGTGTTACATTCGATCAACTCGTCTTTATAATAGCGGACACTCCCATAAATTGTCACAGGACTGTCCCATAAATGGTCACTCTTAGTCAGTTGGGTTAGTTTCTAAGCATTCTAATCTCGGAGCTCTGAAATCGTCCATAGCATTCCGCAATCCCGCAGAACGGTCATCATTCGCTAAGAGTTTCTGAGCATTTGAAATCGGAAGCATTCCGCATGTCCGCAAAACGGTCACACATTAACTAAGAGTTTCTGAGAATCCTAACCCAGAGCTCTGCAATCATTCATAGCATTTCGCAAGTACGCAGAATGCTCCTCATTCGCTAAGAATTTTTGAGCATTCGAAACTCGCAGCTCCTAATTGTTTCTAAGGTCAATTCGCACAGCCACTGATTGATTTCTAATTCGCCAAAGTAAACTTAGCATTTGAATATCGCAGCTCTGAATCTAATCCTAATTAATTAATCCTAAGCGCTAAATTTGCACGTGCGCAGTACCGTCACTAATTCCCTAAAAAGTTTCTGAGCATATTCATTTCCTAAGCTCGTAGCTCTGAGTCATGTATCGTCCATTCTCACTGTGTCCTTATGGCACAGTCAAATCTTCGATATAACTTAAGCTCTATTTAGAAAAACCTACTCAAACCCTTTATTTATTTTATGCATACATACATATACAAAACTTATGATTATAAAAAAATACAAAGTTTTTCCTAACTGAGCCATGCCCGTACTAAGGTAGACTTTATTTGTGGCGGTGTTGTCATAAATTATGATTATTCTTTCCAGTGCTGCGCTGAAAATAAATTGCTATTTTATATTTAATTATAATTGAAATATATGTTATAATTTCATTCAAAGTCATATAAATTATACTAAGAACTATATTTTTTTTGATGGGTCGGACCTTTGGACCCTACTTTTTTTATCATCTCATATTGTTCTCGTGGAAGCTATCAGAATAAGTATTATTTCAAATTATGAAAGTAAAACACTTTGTTGCATGTTTTTTTTTTATTCGAGAGATTTACATAATTGTAACGCTATATTATACTGCGTTTGTGTATATAAGTTCATAGCTTATTTAATAGCTACTAGGTATATAAGCATTTCACCTAAATGGTAAAACTTGGTTTGTATTTTTCTTTGTGCTTAAATTCTGGCAGTGTAACTTTTGCCTACGTTTAATTCGAATAAATATTTATCTGAACCACTTGAGTCATTTTTGACGCACATTCATACTGTTGTCTTTAATATAGTAATCCTTATATTTAATGATAGCAATATTAAAAACATTGGTAAACATTTTATTTTAATAATATTTTAAGTTTATTTTATGCCTATATAATTTATCGAATGTTCCTTACAATACAAAGCAATTACAATAACAGAAAACGATCATTGCAATGTCGAACTGCAACCAATTACTTAGAGCCAGCTGCATAAAAATAGGCAATACAAAATCATGCTATGATTTGGTATCCAAGGTGTGAACAATGGAAAAATGTACAAAATACTTCTATTTACTATATCCTATATTAATTTATTTCTGTACTAAACCGCCTTTTGACGACGATAAATCAAATAAAATATTCGGCGTTTATTAGACAGGTTGACATTAAAAATAAATGTGGTTGTAGAAGAGAATAAATAATTTGTTACAGAAGCGACACGCATTTGATAGTAAACATTTACTGCTGTCTCATCTAAACTCTCATGAATCACATTATACGCTGTGTGATAAAGATACAAAATCGTTTCTGAATTTTGTATTTAGTCTATGGCTATAGGCACAAAATGTGTACAGGCTAGATGAACCCAGTCACAAACCCTCTGTTACACATTTAGCACCATAATAGGATCAAAATACATTTTACGAGTACATTTATAATATTTAATATTAAAAAAATAGGATCGTAATCATCTTGATTACTTGTCTTACAAATGACCTTCTACTTTAACTTATTTGTATTTTATTATTATTCTTAAAAAAATATTGGTTTTAAAATCTTTTTTATAAATTATTCGCCATTAAAGTGAACTATTCTCGTTAAAACACCCGAATCACTGATTTGTGGAAAGTCACTTTTTACCATTTACCTGTCATTTAAAAAAAATTAAGTAATTAATTTAAATAGCTGATATTAGATGAACCACGGGAAATTAGTCATAAGACAAATGTAAATATGTTTTCTACAAAACAATATTTTCTGAAAAACTACGTCGCAGCAGAAAAACTCTGGAATGTCGTAATCAGATATCATTTGTAGTGTTTAATTATTATTATAAATATTTTCTTTGCTAAAAATTACAGTTTTCTTTTATCTAATACTATTTTAGGTTTTGTAATATAAAAAATGATACCTATAAAATGTTTTATAGGATTTTAACTTGTTTTTATTTAGTTCAAGATTAAATATATGGAAAAATTTTCTTCGGTTTTTTTATGTTTTTATACATTAATTCTTAATTTATGCAAAAAATAATCCCTACCACAGAGCAAAATATGTAGAAGCATGATTTTTTTTATAAATTAACAAAAAAAACGTTAACGAAATATGCTTGATTAAATTTTGTTTAAAAAATAATAAAAAATTGGCTTTGTGCATGAATCAAAATAATTACGTTGTTGTTCGTGAAGCATGTATGTTTTGTAACATTTTTATTAATTTTATTACAAAATAGTTATTTTTATATTTCGGTGGATATTCAAATGCATTAAAATTGAGTAGTTATCTAAAACCCGACGTATTTTTTACATACAAAGTTTGTATACTATGTATTTTAGTTTTAACATAGGGAAACAGATAATTTCTAATTTTTCTTTGGCATTAAACTCAGTGCTTGACAGGATAATTAATGTGCTGATAATTAATTACTTTAGCCTATTAAGCATTAATTGTCAAATAAGCTTTTTGCAGATTTGGTTGCTTTATCCTCTTTTATTTATCTTTGGAAAACTATTTAAAATAAAATTAATATTAATCAAGGCTAGGATACCGAAGGTCAGGAATGCATTCATAATCCATTACCAAAACAATATTTCAAAATGGTTTGTTTGAGGAAGTAAATGGAAATATTAAATCTATATTTTCCAAATACACACTTTAAAGAATTATTATATTTCTAACTTTTGTAAGACAAACGTAACTCATCAAAATTTGATAAAGTTTGACAAATGATAACTAGCATTTTGCAAATGAAAATTTAACTCCTCCTTCTTTGTAGTTTTCTTGCACTCTTGTTTTGTTTATTTATCAAAATATTAGTATAAAGTTATTTGACGTAGGTATATTTATGTACATTTTGATTTTAGTTTATTTAAATAATTTAGTATTGTAATCATAAATTCTGTATTTTTTTATATTCCTAATTTTACCGTGCCAAGAAACAAGTTTTTGCATGTTTTTTCATAGACCTTAAGATTAAGGCAGTTTACAATTTTATTAAATTTCTTAAGGAACAAATATTGAGGTATCTGTAGAGGGGACTATTCCAGACATTGATTAAAACGCTGATCTGGTATTAAAGTTCACGGTCCCTAAGAAGCGCCTTAAGGCCATAGAACCTTCGCCGTTTTCTTGGCGACCGACGCGACGGTAAATCTTCCAGGGCGTATCTGCCCGCGCCGTTGGGAAAAACGAACGACCCGCCAATATCACCCCTACCCTATTTTACCCCTTGTTCGACGAATCCGTATAAATAAGGATGGCATAATGTCGATGCTATTAAAATTTTATGATATCTAAAAATGCTCAAGTAAATCCGTAAAAAAACTTCTAAAATCGTTATTAATGTATCTTCGTAAGTATATTAATTTTATAGATATAAGTCTTATAGATATAATAGATTTTTACGGATTAAGTATAATAATATTCTAACTAGCTTACTTTACTGTTGTTACCTTCATATATAAATAAGGATCAAAGCATTGATGAAATCTATTCGAATATTCAACATTTATTAAATTTAAGTGAGAAACACACATTCTTGGTGCGCCATAATACTTTTTACAGAAAACAAAAAAAAACGTTTCTTTAAACAGCTTATTTTATATGCAGTTTCTTAAGGTAATAAATATACTCTATTATATCATTTTATTTAATCCAGGAGCATCGAGCGAGTATTTTCTTTCTGGATACAGAATAAGGCAGAAATCAATTTGCATGAATTAAATATATTGTCATAAATGCATAATAGGCAATGTCAGCCGTACCTACGTATTAACGACCATCATAAGCCGAAAAAATATGTTTCCCTATTCATTTTTTTTAATTATTTTTTCCAGGATGTTTATATAATTTTTGAGTATACACGGAGTCCCAAGACCACTCCCGAAGACTTAAGCGTGGGTGTTGTGTAACTTATTATAAATAAGAAATGATATAAAAAAAAATGGTGAAAAAAACATTCCTAAATGTATTATATTTTTAATAGATGGTGTAAATTCGATCAGTGCTCGAATTTCGATACCGCAACGATTGATAATGGCCTGGCCGCTCACAATAAAGACATTATTACATGATCCTTTTACTATTTTCACGTAAAGTTTACATTTTTTTTTTCATTTAAATCACGATGAATTTTGATATAGGTGCGTAATAAATAACACTAGAAATCGCAGGAATTATTAGCTATTTTTTTCCTTATTCGTAAATTATCGTTATTCCAGATGCTTTATATTTGGCAGTCTGAGATGACTCCAAGCGCAGTCGGTATGGTGGGCAGACTAGTAGGGCACGTAGTATCCTACGGGGCGTCTAACCGCGACATTGAGAATAATTAGACCACTCATGCGCCAAATGGTCAATTTTTAAATATAATTATCAAATATAAAATATTATGAAGTCCGTAACTTGTCAAAATGCTAAACTACTATAAATGATTGGCGTGTCCTTGGGACAGCACATTGTGCTATTAAGCTGATACACGAAACTAATCCATTGCACGTGATTACGTGATAAATAAAAAAAAAATATTATGTCAATATTCTGACGATAGAAATGGTTAATGGCATAGATTCGCTGTAAGCTAGCTACCGCGGATATGATAAAATCATGACATTACTGTCAGTCGAAAACTAAGTTCTGCCTGCAGTGCTTGCGTCGAAAAGATCGTTATTGCGTCGGTGTTATTTGTGTAGGTATGTTATCACTAATATCATTCCGATGTCCGAAAATGGATACACTGAGCAGTACGGCTTACGCCGCGTCTACCTAATCCAATGGTATATATTCCTGACTTTAGAACAATCGAGTTTAGTTGAGGTCCCAAAACAACGGCTTGTGACCAAGGTCGTAGCGAGTAAAACAATATATTATCCTTAGCAGAACGCACAAGTTTCATGTTTGCCTCAGATTCTAGAACCACGTAGTAGAATCACAATAATTGTCATTAAAAATAACATTTTGAAATATTTTATACCTATTTTGGCATAATTGTGCATACGTTTTCTAATTTTATCGTTATGCAAGCGGAAGGAAGATGGAGAGGGGTTGCCACTTGCGCCAATGGTTTATGCAGCTCGGAAAGTTTTCCGCTACGTCTTGCTGACATGGAATCGCTAAAAAATTTATTGTTTGTTTATTATTCACATAAAGTTTTATTCAAATCAAACGTAATTGTAAATACTGCCGTAATTCTAATAATAGTTTGGTAGTTTGAGTGTGATACCTTTAATTACAGCGCTAATATACTTATATTCACATATAAGTAACTTATAATAACATATAAGTAACATCACATTTTCTCTTTGTATGTTTATAGATAAAACGCTTTTTTGTAATAATTGTATGTCTAGCTGTAAGTTTTTCTGTAAAAATAACAATAAATATTGCAACTGTATTTTCTAAAAGACTTCTTTGGTTCTGCATTGCAGACTAATTAATTGAATTCACTATTTCTACCTATCTACGTCTGCTGAAAATCAGCTGTTTGCTCGTATAACGAATAGAGATCGTGAGAATAACACATCAAAATATGTTTTTTTTTATTATTTTTATTTATATTTGATATAACGCCCCTCCCCCTAGCCCTCTCTATTTTTCTACCATTTGTGTTAACGATATATAAGTATGTATATAGAGGATTTCCCAAGATCAATCCCAATAAAAAAACAGCTAATAGGTCCTACGATTATTTGTTAAGAAACTATATCAAAATTCATTATGGTATTCGAGAAAAAACATGTTGAAATTTCTATTCTGAATCATGTAAAACAGATATTTTTCAATGGCTCCTCCCTCGGATAACTACGTCACTGGGTCACTAGGCCGCGATCAGTCAAGATCGAGGTTAATGACCTGCCGCATTGTTCGAAACGCCCTATTAGGGCGGAGCTGAATGATTGCTGTCAGATGCCACTGGTCGAACAGAGGCCGGTCTAAGAAGAAGGTGTAACTCCTTTCCCCTTCTCTGGGGTTGTAAGAGGGATGCTATTGGTCGACAGATAATATTGATTTATCGACTGATAAGATCGATTTATACCAATTTTATTACAAAAATAATAAATTTGGTGATGAAAATTTTTCGCATTTTGTTACATAATTTCTTACTCTTAATAGGGAACTTAAACACCCCCTAAAGTTTGTGGGATTGGTCTTGGCCTGTATATATCTCATAAATTATTTTATGAAATCAAAATCAACCATATTCTGTATATAATTTTTCGATATAATTTGTTAACTTTTTTTTGTATTTTTTTTATATGTGCTATATTGAATAAGGAATTATTTTAAATGAATTTCAATAAGCACGCAGACGACACAAAACGATAGTTTAATTAAATAACCTATGTTACCCTCGTCATTTATTAAGTATGTAATCTTATATAGGTATCTTTTTAAGGGTGTTTTATTCTAGTCTTTCTTTGATTACTTTTGAAATACTTTCTATTGATTATCAAAATATATTTAGGAGTAAATGTCACATTAGGGCCTTCGTATTTTACACATTAGGGCCCGAGTATTTTACAGAATTCTTAAAAAAGGTCAAATT
This sequence comes from Neomicropteryx cornuta, assembly GCA_020383195.1. NCBI lineage: Eukaryota > Metazoa > Arthropoda > Insecta > Lepidoptera > Micropterigidae > Neomicropteryx > Neomicropteryx cornuta. The sequence continues at coordinate 5,694,456 of JAHKQU010000014.1, forward strand.
CTGATGTTTAATAGCATAATGTATCACCACGTGTTGTCTGTTAAGTTGGTGTGTACTAAAATAAATTCAATTTAAAAATATATACTCTTTATTATAAGGTCGATCAATGACAACAGCTTATGTGGTAAAGTTATTTCAGGATTCTTTCAGTGAGACTATACTTTTGGCTTTTTTTTTTTTTACTTAAAATTTATGCTTTATTAGGGTAAAAATAATTATATTTTCCAACACAAATATTTAACTTTAAATTCATTTCGCATACCCAACCTATTTGATGATACAGCTCTCAGGCGGCATTTGAGAGAAATTAAATGCTATTACATGCCTGCTCCTTCAGCAACGCTTCACTTTTACTTTAAATACAATCTTCTTTAAATTTTTCTTTATATTTCTTTCGCGTGTACAGTTAACGGCACTCGGACCTTTCCCTCGAGAATTTAAGGTTGAATTAACCGCGTAAAAAAAAGAAACAGTACCTACGTATGTGTACTGTAATATTTACATATAATTTTTCAAGATTTATTTTTCGAGATATACAAAAATGTACAAAGGAATGACAATAACTTATAACATACAACAACGTGGAAGCAAAAATACATGATAAATATGTAAAATGAAATACAATATAATGAGAATAATACATACGTAAGTATATGTTTTGTGAATTTATCTTGGTTTTCTTAGGAATCCTATAATTCTAACCTTTCTGCTCCGTATACTTCGCATTCAGATATATTGTTAATGGATACAGATCGTCCATCTTAGTTCAAGTTTTTAGCACCTAGTTAGATGGACACGGTGAAGATTCCGATGTGCCACTAAATGCGAATTTAGACGAGATTTGTGACTATGTGATTTTTATTACCTTATACTACTTTTGATTTTTATTACTACTTTTGTTGATGTCTAAGTTTATCTATAAATATAGTTAAATAATGTAAAGATATGTGGTAATGTACTAATAATAATAATAAAGACAATAATATAATATAAAGAATAAAATTGCAATAATAAACGACTTTAATTTAACATATTCGAAAAATAAATAGTTGATGAGGTCTAATAAAGTACCTATACAGGAAATAACAAAAGCAAAATTAGCAAAAATATAGTTAAAACTAAAAAGAGGATACTATTAATTAAATCTCTACACAACTCCTCATATTCTAAAAGTAATTTCTTAACCTCTTTTTAAAAATGCTAAATGTAGAAATAAGTTATATTTTTCTGGCAATTTGTTATAGAAATACTATACCTACACACTCAGTCCAATCGCCTTTCAAAATAATTAATTAAATTAAAAATTAAACCAGCTGGTAAAAAATGTGTAACAATTTAAAAAAGTTTCCGAATATTATATTATGGTGCTAGTGCGTTGTATGTATAGGCCTAGATATCTGATTCAATTTTCATCGAATGAATATCCATAAAATATTCCAGTCTAAAGGAGTGTCAAAGTTGTAATCTAATGCTAATTAAAATAATATTTAATGCAAATGCATTTTTTTTATTCAATCAATTTAAAAACTAAAAACTACAAATCATGCAGCCACGGAATTATGTAATACTGTTTAACTTCATCAAAATAATGTTACATAGTCAAAGGAATGTATTTTTTATTTGAATTGCGTTGGGTTCAATTTGACTTAAATATTTGTTATAGTTTACATAAAACGTCTGAGTTAACGTTTACTTCAGGGTCAAATCTAGTAAAGTTAAAAAAAAATTTTTTTTTTTTTATAATAAAATGTGTATGTATATTATTAATTAGTTTTATTTATTTATGTCTTTAGTTTAAGAATTTTATTTAATAATATTACTTTTTATACCTCTCACCCCCCTTGATTGGTTCATTACATTGTAATGATGTTAAAATATCTACCGTTTAATATTATAGTCATATTTGAAATGCATACAAAGACGTTAAATAATGAAAATAAAACATCAGCCGGCCTGGGCACTGGTGGCAGCGCCGTGGACCTATCCTGGCTGGGTCTGCTGGGCCCGCCGAGCCTCTGGCGGCGCAGCTCGGCTGCGAGCGCGCGCAACGCCCTGCACGTGTCCGAGATCAGCTCACTGCCGCTCGCGCTGGCGGGCATAGTGCGCGCGCCCTCGCCGGTCGACTCGCTGATCGACGAACGGGACGATCGAAGTAACGACACCGGAATAGCCTTAGCTGGGGATGGAAGCCCTGTGATATTATATTATTGAAATTATTAAAGCAGTGCCTTCCAACTCGTGGGTCGCGAACCGATTTTTTGATACATTTTGCAAAACAATTATAAAATATCGACTGCCCGAACCACCCAAAGCACTCTGGACATTTTTAATTTGAAATTTGAATTAAATAAAATGAAAATCACAATATCTTTAATTATGGAAACTACAATAATCAGTAACATCTACAATCAGTATTATTCTGTAATTATTTTTAAGGAAAACGACTTAATTATGCATTATGTATTTTGGTAGTGATTGTGTACCGTTAAAAAAAACGCTTGCTTGCATTCAGGCGTTTTCTACTTTTGGAATTTTAGGTCAAAGAAAAACGTTTCACTTTTTGACATCATCAAAATTTCTTTTATAGTTTAGGCTTTCTCTCAAAAGCCCCGTCAAATTCTTTTTAATATAAATTGCGCGCTAACCCACGGTTTTAGCAACCCACAGCTAAGCGGATAAACAATGGGTTGTGGGTTGGTTGGGTTGAGTAAAAGTCGCTTTGTAGCTCTTTTTATATAAAATAATATGGACATAGGCTTCCATTCCCTCTTCCTATACTCCGTGAGAGATGCTGACTAAGAGCACAATAAAAGAGGCATTCGCCTGCACGTTTGCTCGTTACAATGCTATAGAATACGTCCATCGAAAATGTTGACAAATCAAGTTGGTACTGTTTGCTAATAATCATGTTTTACTAGCCATTAGACACCGGTTCTCCGTGTTATCAACTATAAGAATCGGTTATATAAAAATAAATTAGGTAGTATCTATGCACTAATATTGATAATAAGAACTATGATTTGCTTAATTTTTATTATAGTAAAATCAAGGATTTAACATTTTAATTATTCATTTATCAATGGAATAATAGAAAAAAAAATAATAACAAAACATTCATATTACCAATTTTTAATACTATCATAAATTTATGTGTACATAAAATAATAATTTATATTATTATATAATATATATATTTATATTTTATAAAGCATTAAAATAATAAAATAAATAAATTACATATAATTAAAATGTATTTACATTCAATAATATCAAAAATACAGTTAATATTGATATAAATTAGTTAATTAATGTAAAAATAACCCAACGGGATCGTATTTTCAATTTCGCATCGGAATTGCAAAAATGCTATCGCAGATAATTCATATTTATTTTTTCAACCTAAATTAATAATGTTTTGGCACGGTTTTTAGAAGAAATTATAAAACTAGAAATAAAATCAATAGAAAACAAAGTAATTATTTTTTAACTGATCAATTTTCGTATGTAGTTTTATACATTTTATGTCTTTTTTTTTGTATGTGTTTTGTTGTTTTTTTATATGTGCCAAATTGATAAATTTATATAAATGTAATAACTAAGTGATAAATATCTTTAATAAAAAAAATGTTATTAAAAGATAAATAGTAATATAATTTAATTTTGAATTAATATTAATGAATTCACTATAATTATATTATGCCTTAGACCCACTCTTTTAAACGAAATTTTAAAACATGCGCAAGAAAATAAATAAATTAGGGATAATAATAATAATAAATTATTAATGTAATACGTAATAATAATATACAGTTGTATTTTTATTCACTTAGCACCTTTTAGGAGGTTGAAATAAACAATCAAAACGAATCAGCAAAAATTCCAAAGGCGAAAAAAAGATTTCAAAATTTAATCGAAACAATTTTACTGTTTCAAAACTAGTTAAGCGCCAAGTTGCAGAGACGAGTGAGGCAAGGCGCTGGCTCGGTCGGAAACCTGCCCAACCGCGTGGTGCGCCATGTACTACAAAAAAAATTACCATAAATGAAATCATTATTAGTGTGATTTTTTTTCTAAATTATTTTTTATTTTTGTTAGAACGATTTAGTCGATAAAGATTAACCCCCTCAAAGAAGCAATGTGAATAAAAATACATTGTGTAAAAGATAAATTATAGAAAGATGAAAGCACTTTAAATCTAAGAATGAACTGACTGACAATACGAAAAAGCAAAATTAAATATGAAATTTACAAAAACATGTGGGTGAAAGTTATTTTTCTTTCCTCTTTGGGCATGTATTTTATAGCATTCGAGCAGATACAGCGGCACAGCACTAAATAGAATATTAGGTGCATAACATACACGCGTATATCGCAGTCGTCATAATACACCGTGGCTATAGTAGAGCTTCTATCTAATTCATATACGTTTGGAAAGGCTGTGATCATTGTAACGTTTCCTGTGCTTTCAATTGCGACTTATTTTCCGACCTGTATATTCAGGTAAACATTTTACTGTTCACTTGAGTCCTGTTGTGTTTTGCCTCTTTTTGACAGCTGTCAATCATGCTGTCCGCCCAGCACGTTGAGGTCGCTTGGATTACCACCGAATTCACTACTAAAAGGTAACACCCAACCGAAGTACGAGTTTTCGTCGCTATTAAACTGAAAGCGACATGCTTGAGATGTGCCGCGAACTTACCTAATCCACTATAATAAATTCAGAAAGCTTCTAGATTATTCATACTAACAAAGCGACAACTCTTCGTTATAAAAGGCAATGTAAATATTATACAGTATATTGTCATTTTATATTATATACATACATTTTTCTTGTCGGAATCTTTTTGCTAAATAAACCTCATTATAAAAAAAATATAAAATATTAAAATAGTAACTTCAAAATAAAAAAGCTTTTTTAGAAACATGTAAAAGAAATACTTTGCTACACCGGGTAATGCATGCCAGTTAATAGTTAACTATTAACTGGCATGCATTACCCGGCATGTATTTCTACATATCTACATATTTTTGATAGGTATACAGATGTAGCTCAAACGGGTAAAATATTAATATTTAACCCGTTTGACGCTCGTAACAAAAGGGTGAGATCATAATCGTAAGTGAATCAAGTGAGTTTATGATGTACTATACTTTCAATGAAGAATCGTCAGCGAAAGAAATGATTCATCAGTAGAAATTACAAGCTACATCTGTATACCAAAAATATGTAGATATGTAGAAATAGGCCTAAATATGTAGATAGCATTTACGTGACTAACGTGCCAGTTCAATGAATTCCCATGATTTCACGGAAAATGTTGCTTTCTAATTTAGCAAGTAACCTAGCCGACTCTACGACGGTTGTATACAAATTGCTAATTCGAGTAATCTCCGCAATATGTAACTCAAGCATATATTGATATGAGAAGTATTTTGGTAACGCTACTCATTTAATAATGATCAGGAAAAACTAGCATTGCCACCGTGCAAATTCACCTGATATTTAAGTATGCCTTGTGTTGTCCCATAGGTTCTGTGAAACGCAGTTCCGAATACCTTGTTGTACTCTTCATTTTAACCGCTTATACATTATTTGGTCCATTTGTTCCTTTCAACGATATTTATAATTGTCTAAAAAAAAAAATAACAATAGCGATTTTATTGAAAAATGTTTCTCGTGCCAAGTTTATTAAGGACAATTCGACCGGATACTGTGTATGAAAAATGAATTAACACATACCTACAATTACAATTATTGTAAATTAGGAATAACTGCAGATAGATTTTTCGAGATAAATATGGTTTTTTTATGAAAAAAAGTGTGGAATATAATTTTAACCCTTACATTCACAAATTTTATGCAAATATCATAAGGTTTTTTTTTCTCTTTGCGAGAAATGGTTTTTTCATCTTTAAGATCGTTAATATAACAATTTATTTCACAAAAGATTATTTATAGTAGACATTTTTACTATTACGTTAAATTTTTATGAGTGACATTTACACAAATGATTTTTTTGTTTATTATGTTACTAGCTTAACAGAAATACAAATTGCGTAACAAAGAAACTATCTGCAGTCATCCGAAATGTCCGTTTGCTAAACTGCTATTTAGAATCACAGAAAGATTTAGAACTGTTATGAAAATAAGGTATCAGAGTACTCGGATACGATACCGCTAATCTAGAAATAGTGTTTTACGCAAATGTTTCACATTTTTTTTGCCTTTATTTTGTTATAATATATATGTCTATGTATGTAGGTATAGCTTATGCGTGATGATTATCATTTATTAAAGCTAAATTATAAGTAAATACTTTACAGGTTATGTTCCAAATCATTTCTATCCTTTCAGGTTGATATTTATCAACAAGCAAAAAATAAATCAAAATATTTCTTATCGAATTTAAAAGGTTTTGAAAATCTAATGAAATATCGAAAAATGCGACGCTGTCGTCGCGCACCCATCCTTCTGTCCCAGACATAAACAAACCTTGTCCTGCCGCGAGTTTAGTCGAGCGGTATTTCACAATTGGGCAGAGGGGTCGCTTCGGCGAGATGTTCAAACTATTTCTGAAATTGTTTTAAAAACGTATAAACATTTTTTTTTCGAAATAATATATTTTTATTTCATGATATCGGTTTAGGTGCCGATATAGATCAAACCCCCTAAAAGGACATTAGTGATTTTAAATATTTACTACAAAACTTAGTTATGCGAGAATTTACTGGAGAAACTTGTGAACTGCTGAGAGATTCACGATCTTCCCAAAGAGTGAATTAATTATTTATGTTACATTTTCCCCCAGTTTCCTCTTTTCTTATCCAGATGTGGAATAATACTGTCAGAGCAGTGTTCGAAGACCGATTCGAAAGAATTTGAATTAAAGTTTTATTACGTTCGTTTGCGTGTTTAAATTCAAATTTAGTTTTTTTTAAACAAAATAAGGTATCGGAAACCTAACGTTAAATTTTACTTATGATAAATATTAAAATAAAATACAAATATCGATTTGTAAATTATAAAAAATGCAAACCGAGTATTTACTTATCAGTCATGTTGGCCGTTTTGATTAGGTCTGTTACCTTTCTAATTGGGTAAGATTTGCGTGTTCTAATGGAAGGTTATTATTAAGTACAACAGTGTGAATATAAAAGACCTACCCAAAATCATGTGAAAAACACATTGTAAACACAAAAATACACACTGTTATACTCATACTCACACTAACGATATACACAAATGAATGCAAGTTAAGTTCAATCTTACTAGATTTTTTAGATTTAGATTTTTGCCAGATATCGATACGAAATACCAGTAACATTGGGATAAATATCCCATCTCACAATCTTTCTAACGCAGCCTAGTATAATTGTGCTAAAATTTACCAGTAAGACTGAAATTCAAGTCAATGAAAGTCAATTCATTCAAGTCAATTCAACTATATTATTCTGATATGCGATTTATAGTAATATATAGTAATATAATAATATAGTAATATAGTAATGTATAGTAGTATATGTAGTTTATATAGTAATTTTTGAAGTTTGAAACGAAAGTGTAAAATATACAAAAAGTACTAATAATAATATACCGTGTTAAAATATTAAAGAGGAGATAAGTTACTTGCTAGATAAATATGTAAATAGTAGTGTGTTTCTGTGGTTAACAATAAATTTTATTTTACTTACTTTCTTTACTGGTAAATCATGAATTGTGCGAGTTTCAAAGCATAACGAGATTTTTAAATGAATTTCCTAAATCTATTTTAGTTGATCCTTAGAATTACCTTCTAGCGGCCAGGGAATCTAAATAAATATATAATTTCTCCAAGTATCCACCTTCGCATTTTATACTCGTAGTATATTTATTAGCAATGTAAGATGTTTACACATTAGCCGCGAATTTCGTCGTTAATTTATTTTATAATATAATTTTATTTTTTCTAATAATATTATTACTAACTATAAATATTTAGGAAAGAAACAGAAGAAACAATATACAAAATATATTATTTTGCAGCTCATAATATACCAATTTTACAAACCGTTTAAATTCGTAATGTCCATAATTCGTACATATTCGTTGTTTAATCCGTTTATCCTAAAATATTTTCCCCGAGGGTCACATTCAGGACGCATTTCGACTAATTTATCGTTTCGTATTGTACTTATATAAATAATTTGATAAAAGCTTTCAGTAAAATAAAAATACGCCGTGCAAAATGCACAAATGAGACTTAGGTGGTAGTTATAAAAGCGTTCTACTATAACCCAACGGTACTGGTTTGGTTCGGTAGCACAGTGGCATGTATGACTGTTTTTAACCCAGAGGTCTCGGAAATTTAATGGTGCTTCTGTCATCACTAATGACTGACCTAATAAAAATAGAACAGCATAAATTGGAACAAAGATTGTATAAATCGAATTGAATTACAGACTTCGAGATGTGTTGTCTGTTTAAGTTAAATAGTCTCGCATCATAAAGACAACTCTTGCTATTGGAACTGTGCTTAAAAACGCCTCCTCGCAAACACATGCCATAATGTAAGAAGAAGGATAGTTTTTCTTCCGAATTTGGTAAAAGTAAATTACCCTAATAAGGCAGGATTCCAAATTATTCAAAATTTGTTAATATTGTGAACAGAAAAAAAAGATTATATTTTAAGTTTATTTTATTTTATGATTATATTTTAACTACGTTTTGTTATATGGATATAATAAATAGGTTACCTAAATTGCGGTTAGTTGCGGTTTTGCGAAATGTTTCAATATTATGGAGCGGTTGTGGGTCAATTCTTTTATTTTATAACTCCCCGATCGCGTGCGCTGAAATCGTGCGGTGAATTCATTTTTCACGCTGTTTTCCCTATTATTTCGAAATAGCTTAATACGACCGCGACGTGGAAATCCAGCCAACTTTATCGAGCGAACGTGCTTTCCCCGCGCCGGCGGTGCACTGTCACACAAAACTCCTGAAAACGGTGGTGGCGACCCGATCTAAGAACACACCTTCGGAAGGGCGACTTGTTCGAGCGACTTTGTGAACTTCGACGCATGAAGTTTTGATGAGGTTTTAGCCAAACCTTTATTCGACACGCATAAACGGTTATGAAACAGCGAGCTTATTGCTAAAAGACAATCTCTACCGGTTAACCGACAACCGGAAAGATTAAACATACTCTTCAGTATCTGTTTTTCCCATGTACTATTTTTTTTTTAAATTACGGCCCATTGTCTGCATTTAATAGTGCTTATTTAATTACCACACTTCAACGAGCTAAATCCTTATCTTCTCATATTATAACTTAAAAAAATACTAATAGGTTATTTTATTTCTCGATATTGCTTGAATAACAATATTTTTAACCTATCGATTACTGGGAAATGGGTGAATTGGACATGGGTGGGGATTGGGACATTGATGATACATTCTAGGGTTGATTGGAGTAATTTCTTTCTATCTTTTTCACTTCGAATAAAAAATGTGTACAGGGTTGAACGCGCTAACGTGAATGTTTACTAATCAAACAATAAAAAAAACGAAAACTGAAAAGCATGGTGTTCAAGGTTTTGAATGCTGGCGGAGTCTCGGGACAATTTTATTGGGAAAAGTATGTGAAGAAATGATGGATGGATTGAAAGAATGGAAGATAAAGGTTCTGAATCTCCGCGTAGAAGTGAAACGTTTAATTAGACTGGTAAAAGACATCACGATGTACCTGGAGAACGCCTTTTTAGATGTTTACCCATCAATAATCTCATTTTTTTAATTGGGCATTACAAGTAGTGATTCAAAGCGATCGTCTGCTGATACAATAACTGCAAAATTATAGTTTTATCATCAGACCTAAATGTAAAGCGATTTAAGAACAAACGCAAAATAATTATAGGTCATTTGAAGCGAAGCTGGAACGTGTATGGCAATAATCTCGCTGAGATTGAAATTGAAATCGTTAGCTATTTCTCGTAGACTGCGAAGAAGTAACATCTGTGATTGATAAGACTTCTCCAAATCTCGTTTTTTCCCTTCGTTACTTGTTCTCAACTTGGCAACTTAGCAGATCCTATCGCTCTCATGATGGATGAGGGCATAATAAAGTCAATCATATTCGTACTACGTATGTATGTGTATCGTTATGATATTACCTTTTTATTTTTAGTGCGATTTCTTGTAACTTCAAAGCTTTCGAAAACTACAGTTTCGAATCCTTATAATGACTGAATATAATGACCAGGGAATATCGCATATCTTAAGGATGTGAAAAGCCAGGCCTAAATATCTGTACATATATGTGCTTTTCAAACACCGCAATGGCAATTATATAATGGACATTTGATGTTTTTTTAATTCGGCACATTACCTGACAAAAAACCACCGTCAATTAGGAAAAACAGTGCAATTGTTAATTTTAGCCCACATATATCCTTTTCACCAATCTTCGTACTCAAAGCCGACTTATGATTTGCATATTTATAGATTGCTTTACGCATTACGTAAACTCCAATTAATACAGAGTTTATAACCTTTTTGTCAGCCACGTATTTTTTTTATATTGAACGAGTTTTACATATCATTTCCGAATCTGACAGCGCAGTTACCAGTAGTTTTCGCGTAATGCTAGGGCACTTCATAATCTCTACCCTGAAGTATTGCTTGGACTATTGCCAGCATTCCCATTGACTGAACGTTTTGATTGATGTGCCTGCAGAACGTATGCAAGGAAACTGTTACGAAAATACCGAGCGTTTTTTCCCAACAGACCGGTAGCTTGCGGTATATTTCCTTCAATGGTAAAATTTCAAACCTTTATTTTTTAAATATCGATATAGTAAAATTAAAAATATTCTTCGTCGCTGATGTTACTAAAATTTGACCCAACTAACCTAAATCGCATACTTTTTACGGGATCATGTTTTTTTTTAAGTGCATAAGATTGATTATAGTATCACGGATTTTAGTGTAGAGAAATACCAGAATTTAAGGGCGTGAATACACACTATGAAAAATGACGGAAATCGATAATTGGTTTTATATGTTAGTAATATTATGTTATTTTTATAATTATAAAAATTAATACTTTTGATTCTTTTAACAAACGCAAATAAATTAAAAAAAAAAAATGAACTAAATCGTATCAGTAAAGTCTCGAAAGCGCAGTCATTGCCTCTCGCAGGGCCTGTTTATCAAATTGGCTTAAAGATGCATACGAATGTAACGCACCCGCATATTCCCGTGCACGAATTGTAAAATCTCTTACATTACGTGGGTATTTTGTATTCGATCCCGTTTTTGGGCGCCGTAGACACAAGTCATAAAGGTGTCGAAGGCGCCTTCGCTCAACCTGCCCGAGTAACCGGGTAGTGGTTTTAATAGGTCGATATGACGGGCTTACGACAAAATAAAAGCCTTTGATTTATTATAGTATAACAAATTAGTAATTAAAGCTTTGTCCCACATTTAATCTGTCCGTAAGCTCGAGCAATTAGTATTCTTGCATGTAACGCATCTGGCACGTGATAATCTCCTCCTATGTAAGATGTTGACATAGACTATGTTAACATAGACTTTGTTCTGTGTTGACTCTGGCCTTAGACTTTGTTGATATTGTTTCTATATCGTACGCAATATTTCAATACTGGTGTAATAGGCGCCTGAAATGCATGTTCATGTTCATAGACTTTGTTAACTTTGTTCTTTGTCGACTCTGTCCTTAGACTTTGTTGATATTGTTTCTATATCGTACGCGATATCTCCATACTGGTGTAATAGGCGCCTGAAATGCATGTTCATAAATGACAGTCTTACTTTTCAAACGTTTTGCTGCGTCGTAAATCATGTCGTGTCATGTCTATGACTCGACAGTGATAAATAATAATAAACAGAATTCCTGAAACGAATGCCAGAGATTATTATTATTACGCGGTTCTAACAAAGCTGTCAAAGGAAAGCAACAATATATATCGTCAATAAATATTATTCACAAAATGCACTATATGCTGATCGTAGCATCGGATTTTTTTCTAATGGACTTAATTACATCTCATTTGAAATTACAAATCAGTTATCCCTATAATTGATGTCTGTCATCCAATTTGTCTATTTTTTTTTTATTATTATTTTTCTGTTACTATAAATTTGGTAGATTTTTTGAAAAAAAGTCTACACCAGAGTAATTCATCATAAATAAATAAATAAAAATTGTTAAGTAAAACAGTATATATTAGCGTGTTTACTCGAATAATAATCATTGCATCCTTTTGAGTTGTTAGTGACAGCTATCACTATGTTTTTAACAGGGCGATTGAAATGTATTTTTATGAAAAAATTACCATTTAAATTAAATAATTAAAATTTAAGTTGAATACTTTATATTTCTGTATTGCTGAAAGTGTCATGAAATATTTATTGTAGTTAGCTACTTGATTTCTATTTTTAAATACACAGGTTTAATTTTCCATTTTTATTTTTTTCCATTTTTTTTATAATAACTAATTTAAAAGCATTTTAAAGTTGGTTGTCTTAAATTTTAGTTGACAAGTTAGTTTTAGTTTTGGGATAATCATTTGAAATTTTAGTCAGTAATATTTAGAAATATGTGTTTTATCGCTAACTAATAGGTATGGTGGATTTTAGCAATCAAATATATGACATTCATATTCTATTATTCTAAATTTCTCAATAATTCAAAATGACTGAATAAGATAAAATAAAGAACCTATCTAACTCTTTGGTCCTTTCCAAAAGATCAATTAAATTTGGTCTTAGTAGTTTATTAGGATTATAAAAAAGATACTACTAAAATCGTCCATCTAATATTCACCTTCACTAACAACGTCAGCTGGTTAGCTGGTAGAAGTTGTATTTCACGCTCGTATTGAATAAGCTCGCTCTTTCGTTACGTATTTATGCTTGTCAAATAAAGTGTTACTTATTATTATGGTAATTAAGTGTCTTCTTCATTTTGCCGTGAAGTATTTTTTATTTTAGATAATTTAGTATAATTTGTTGTTTACAAAAACTCTACTTGTGTTCATGTATAACTAGTTTATTTACAATTTTTCTCCTCCCATAGAAAACTGTATTCTTAATAATCTTTTGGTCTATCGATTGCGTAATAAATGCGTAATACTTAGAAATCATAAAGACCCTTATTTAAACCATAACTTGCCGGGATTTGTTCACGGAAACGTTAATTTTATGCCATTTCCGGAGCCCAATCGTGAGCAGGGACCCTTATGAAATATATTATGTCGGCGGATGTCCGTTCAGGAGATTCCAGTCCAGAGGACTGCCTTCATCCTTTGTTAGGGCGACGGCAATGTTCTTGTATCTACATGTGCCTTGATACCAAATTAAAACAATATGTTGCGCGTAAAAACACGAAACAATAAAATAACCCGTGTTGCTAGTGAAGAAACTATTTTATTTTATGTATTTAACGTTTACAAAATTAGGCGTCTTACAACTAACTAATATATAACAGGCCAGTTCATTCTGCCGGACTCAATTTTAATAGCTAACGAACTAACGAATGGTCTGATGTGATTGCTTGTTATCCAGGCCCGTCTCGTTGATTCCATTGCTGCGAGTGTTTTCAATCGAACTTATTTATGCATAATGCAAACTGACGATTATGCGTTAATATGTTTTATAGTCGTATATGAAAACAGTATTCACAGGTAATTTTACAATCACTTATAATCGCGCGTACAGCAGACCACCCCTAAAAATGCATACAAAAAAAACCAAAATAGGAAAAAAATAATGATATATATATTATTTCAATCGATTCGATTCGATTAAATCAATTCGATTGAAAACACTCGCAGTAATGGAATCAACGAGACGGACCTGGATAACAAGCAATCACATCAGACCATTCGTTAGTTCGTTAGCTAATAAAATTAAGTCCAGCAGAATGGACCGGCCTGTTATATATTATGCAGTTAGTTGTAAGACTTGTCACTCACCGCGAAGCTTTCCGGGTTGATTCGATTAGCAGCCCTAATGCTTCTGCAAACCCGATAACGCCTCCCCCTCCCCCCACATGCAATCATAACATATACGGCGGTTTTGGTAATGGTATAGGCGTATATATTGTGGAATTATATATTACAAGTGTGTTATAACTAGTCTAACTCAGTTTAAAAACCGAAATACGCGAATGACATTCGCTTGATTATATTATCTAAACTCTGACTATTGAATCACTACTGCTCTATATGTTTTGGTTCTTGGATAAAATGAATCAAATAATCATTCATTAAATAAGAATTAATTACAATTTACCTTGTTTGTAAGCTTAGTGATATGCAAACATTTATGCGTGACCTCTAAGATTTTTCGGGGTGGAGTTATTTTCTGTTTGGTGACATTGAGGCATGTGTCAGTGATGCTCGTAATTTCCGAGTAACTCGATGACTTGAACTTCATGTAATTTAGACTAAAAACCGATAGAAAATGTTAGTCGTTTTATTTCTGTATATAATAATCCGTCGATCCAAGTGCCATGTAGCTTGGACTTTACTAGAGATTGCATTGCTAGGCGCCAAACGATGGATGTCACTGTGACTAATAAACTATTTAACGATAAAGCAATATAGTTATCAGAAACCCAACATTTCGTGTATACAAGAGATCGAACTTTCCGATGAATAAAAATTGCCAAGTTTTCTGAGAAAATCGCAATCCAAGACGAACGCTGATGTTTACACAACCTTACTGTGAGTCCCGGCACTCGGAACATTTTTTTTTTTATTGAAGTTCCAGTTGTTAATTCTTCATTTTCATTATTATTTCTTAACTTACAACCTAAACATAAAGTTGTCAATTTATAAACTGCGATATTAAATATTGTACCCGACATATTTATTTAAAATAAAAAGTTATATGGAGATTGTAATGATGTCTATTATATTATTAATATTTTTATTTTTGACTTACTACTTGCTTGAAGTGATTATTTTTAAAACACTTTATTTCAGCCTTTTCTATATTTGTACATAGGTAATAAAGTTTACACTAAAATTGTTCGCGTAGAAAGTCCAAGAGTGCACCAAAGCAACATTTTTACGTCGGTGCACTTTTTGCCAATGTACAGACAGTGTACTATTTTCCAGGAGATCTCAAGCAAATCCAATTCCATTTCCGGTCGCTGCTCTGGCGCGGCGTCGTCAGCCGGAGTGGTTCTCGGAAACCCTCGCGTTTCCGGTAGCTATCACCTTCAATAAGATCCCTTCTGACTCGATAACATTTGCATGCAAAAGGAGCATTCCCTATTTGCCATTCGTGCAAATCAAAACGAATGTATATAATATCTACATAAAACAAAAGAAGATATTCTATGCGCATTTGGATTTGGTATTTATTAATAAATTAATAGCTGTTCAAGCAGCTAAACCCTACAGGCACTCGGAATGAGTCGATTCACAAATCATCTCTAAAATTAATAATGTAAAGTATAGTAGATGATGATTATATATTACTATTACTATTAAGATAATAGTGGTAACTTGAGAGTCTGTTAGAACATTTATTACTTGATCCTCTTACTAGATAAATACACCGGTATACAATATAATGTTTGACTCCATGATGTGTGGACGCGAACCGGCGTGACGACGACGGACGAGTAGGTACTGGCGACGCGCGAACTCGGTCGAAAAGGCGCTGCACTAGCGGGCGATCTCCGTTCTTATAGACTGTCATCTTGCGTCGGAAGGGAAACCCTCTTCCTCAGCCCTGGTGCATTCGTCGCGTCACTCTTGGTCGACGGACTTCGTACCTAGCGTCAGATGCTGTCGTCAGCGGAAACCTGGTGCGGCCGTCCGGTGAACTCGTGACCCCCACAGTCTCCTTTTCTAGTTAAACGGATTTGTCTCCATTCTAAGCTTTGCTAAATACGTCCATATAAATTGGGATCAAAGTCCTGAGGTAGAAAATAAAAAAATAAATTTCGAAATGCAGTTAACAACATTCTATAAGTATTTATAATAATTCACGTTTTAATTATAATAATTTATACAAAAAAAAAACCTATATTTTCTGATAGTGTGTTATAGTTTTATGGAAAGTAATGGTGTAGTGAAGCCATTTACATTTGTTTACCACGTTTATCGATATTTTATCTTTTCATGTCAACTTTATTAATTCCAACCTCTACGTCGATAACATGTTTCTAATTTCAGGGCTATTTTTAATCTCTTTTGGATTTCTATTATAATATCAATCAGAATTAATACATCAATTTTATTGATATAAGTATTGACATATAAGTATCATGGATATAGTAAGTATTTCAGCTATAATTTATCACACTTTAATAATTTATATTTTTTTGTGCATGCGAGTTCTTTTTGGTAGTATTGATAATGGTTGTTGTTAAGTTTTTATATAGGCAATGTTTGCACTGAAATGGTAAAGATTTGCATGGGTTTTTAGTTTTTTGTATTGGAATTTGTAGTTGCATTGCAAAAAAAGTAGTGCATATCATTAAGCTATGTAAAAACACAGTGTATGTTTTGAAGAATTTTCGTGTTTGATTTTCACAAATATTAGGTTTTGATGTTATTTTTGGGGAGGTGGTAGATTAAAATGTGTAGTGTTAGATTTATGTAGCGCCCGCATATCCTTGCTCTAGTGTTGAACTTTAGTTAAAGCATACATGTCACTTTAATATCACCCTAATTTAAAAATTTCAATATCATTGTATTATTTAATATTCAAATATTTAATTAAAATAGACACATTTCAAACTAAAAATGCTTTCTTAATTTTTTATAAATTGCATACTAACAGTTTTTGAAAATCATGAAATTGAAAAACAATAATACAATGATAACTTGAATACTGAGCAACCTAATACACCAAGAGTACCTAATACATAAAGAAATAAAATACATATGTTTGATTTTCAGATGACGATGATGAGCCGCGTTGCATTTCACTGACACCTCAACATAAAGCCGCCATTAGATTTATTAGAAAAGTAAGTTTTACAAATTATAGTTTCTTACCGAATTACAACAAAACAACTTTTTATTATTAACTTTTTTGTAAATACCATTTTGTATTTTGTATCTATTTTGGCATCTATTATAATAATTATTATTAACTGATTACCTTATTTAGGATTAGCTCCGGATACTATTGAGTTTAGTAAGTGAGGGAGAAACAACTCGCAGTCTCGGAATAAGGAAAAGGGACAAATACTAACCTATGAAGAGCGTTCCATTGCCGAATTCTAAACTGGTGAATTCTTCCAAGATAAAACATAGTCTGTTCTTTCTTCTGGAAAGAAAAGAATTGAACCCAAAGTTCCGTTTTCTCAATATAGACTTTATCTTGGAAGAATGGTTATTACGTCCTATATAAGAAAGCTTAAAGAGTTGGAGCTTAAAGTAGAGCAGGCAGGTTCAATCGTATTGGTATTCGTGTATTGATATAAAATGTAATATTATTATTGAATTTCAGTTGTATTTCCACCGTTTGCGTTTCAGTCTATAAAATAGTAGAATATTCATATAATTAAATCTTCCAATATTTGAATTTAAAATTTATAGATGTTTTATTGTAAAAAAACTGGTATTTCATATAACCGTTAAGCCTTCAGTAATTACGAGTACTTAAGTACTACTACGTAGGTTTCAAAACCTGGATTTATGGAAAGGGTACCATATAATGAGGGTTAAAACATTGCTATTTTCCCGGAGTTTTGCATAAAATGAACCCCTCTAATCCTTTTGCGATTACTATAAACACGGTCCGGCAATTTGCGTTTTCATTTCGGTCATCTATGGTCCATAAAATATGGACACACTTTTTATTTTCCTACCCATATGCAGAGACGTTTTTCAAGAGAACACAGTCCTAACCTTAACTGAAGATGCTTAAAGGAATTCGATTCCAGATATACTTAAATATTGGTGGTCTGCATTATTGCTTTCTTATAACCTTCAAATTTAACAGCTTGACGGAAGAGTTTTACTTATAATATCTACCCCCCCCCCCCCCTTTCAAGAGTTATCTTTTCATGCCGAAATGCTAATGAATGAACCTTATGGATATTACCTCCTTCATTTTGACATTTGTAAAGATAACTCTTCAATGAAATTTTTCTGAGGGAAAATTTAAGAAGCGGCTCTGCATATGAGTGATAAACTCTTATCCGTTCTATTGTGTACAAAATTAAGGCAAGATGAGGGTCCATCGAGCGAGCGATTGTGCATCCGTAAGGTCTTCGTCATTATGTAGTTAAAGTGGCTGCTCAATTTTCAAATAAATGAGTACGGAATAGACGATGTGAACTTGAAGATGTGTTTTAGAGATGCTTTCATTCAGGATGATCGGGGGGAGTCGATGATATTGATGCGTTTATGCCACACTTTCCATCAAATAGATATCGTAGCGATTATGATTAAAAAGTCTGATTTGTGATTATGGGTATTTACGCACGGAATTCAAACAACAAATAATTAATGCCCGTTAATAATTAGTGACAGTCTCTCAATAAATTAATGACCGTTCCTCGTCGACAGATGAAATATTTTGTGGCGAGGCGCAAGTTTAAGGAGGCACTTAAGCCGTATGACGTGAAGGACGTCATTGAGCAATATTCCGCCGGCCACGTGGACCTCCTGGGTCGCGTCAAAAGTGTACAAAATAGGTACCAAAATGCACACACGAATCATACAAAGGAGCGTTTGTCCTGCGGCGGCTCATCAAAACCCTCATACTTGCATTTAACGCGTTTTATTTCAACTATTGTGAATTAATAAGTGGAGATATTAAATAGAAAATAAAACGGTTTTAAAATCAACTTACAACAAGAAAAAGGTAGTTTTATTGTAAGATAAAACTCATATATTTTGTGGCCCGAAACTTATTTGAAACCTTTTATATAAGATGTGTCTGATAAAGCCTGGTGACTGAACGTCACTTGTAATGCGCCTGTTAAATGGATAAAGAAATAATTAAGGATGTCATCTTACTATGAGTTAATAAAATTATGCAAAAAGCACGCTCGGCATTACTAATATTCAACAGTTAAGTAAGCATGAGTAGGTCCAAGTAATATATAAAAAAAAAGAAAAAGTTTGAAGAGACCTGCAAGTGAAGGACCTGCACTAAGGTCGTTGAATTTTTTTTTCTGTAATGCCTATTGAAAGTATTCCAGACTTCCAATTGCCACGAGCTTATATTTCTTCGATCAGATGATTATGCAGACCGAATAGAGCCAGGTGAATCTATCATCCCTGCTTTTTTTTAATGCTGTACGAACCAACCCCCGGTAATCATTGCAGAGGCTGGTTTCGGTTCACCGCATGTATTAAAGAAAAACTGTTTAATGAAGTATTTAAGTCCTTATTTCTGCGACTTTGTGATGTTTCATAGACTCGATTCCTCAGTGTGTATGCGCTAGCAACCAGATTGTTGATGTTTCGTTAAGTCTGTTTTGAACCTGAGCATTGGCGAAAGGCCAACTTTATTAGGCCAAGTAGATTAACTTATCAGGTCATGTAGGAGGGTGAAGTCATGGGCCTTTCGACATGAAGCTAGCATAAAGGGAATTACAGCTCTACGCGAACAATCAAATTCAGATCGAAGAGATCACACCGAGAGATCGAATTGAAGAGATTAAATTTCAACCAATCAATGGCTGAACGAGGATTCTACACTGGAAGTTTCACTGCTTTTACACTTTTTATTTGAATACCTTTTCAGACCTACCTACTTCTCCTACGGGTGAGAGCTAATCTTTTCCACTCTTTCGTGATACTTTTTCACGGACCAGTTTAGCATACTTGGGTCGCGGATGAAAGAGCTGAGGTTTTGTTTATCTTGCCGATGTACCGAGAGACCACTAAAACACCGTATTGCCTGAATATATCAACATGCCCTCGGCCACTCAAAAACTATTATAAGTTAGGTTTCCGCTGCCTGATTTAAAGATTACAGTACCCGATGTACTAGGCAAGGGGGTGGAAATACCCATGCCAGGACCAGGAATTCCAGGACAGACTGAAATAATTGTGAAAATCATCCATTTAATCTTGACATAGTCCAGGGACACATATCGCGGTATAATATATACTGTGTTTGATGCTAATTGGTTTATGTCTAGGAATGGTTCGTTTATATAATATTAGTTAAGTCGCTCGAAGTCTCATGTGTCATACTGGAAGATTTCCTATTCTGAAGAGAACGTACGCAATCCCATTTAAATGGCCTGTATGTATATTTCCGGTGCTCCGGATGTAATTTCCCTCTGTTGTCGTATTGACTAGAAAACATCGAATTTTCTACGAGAGGAAGATTCTTCTTTACTGTATTCATTATCTTTAGAACAATTCAAACGAACAACAAACTTTGTTAAACACCGAATCATTAACGGTGTGATATGTATGAAGCTAAATTAAAATACCAATTGACAAGAGAAGAAATGGCAGCGAAACATATCCGCCGCAGCTACCAACTGACATAAGGGCGTGACTACAGTGGATTAAAGGGTGGATAAAGTTAAAAATACACGAAACTGAAGATAAAGGTACACTGCTACTTCATATTCAAAGTTTCAATAAATTTCGGGCCACATATAATAACAATCTACACCACATTCTTATAAATACGTGGCGTAAGCTCTGAGCTAAATCTACTAATTAAACCTAATTTTATTGGGGTTATTATTTAAACATTTATTATTTTATGAATAATAAACGAAACGAAACGAAGCTACCAAACTTTCTAAATAGAAGTGTTGAAAAGTGTTACACTTTAGGGTAAAACTATTAACTATTTGTTGTTAGCCAAACGATAGCGTACTTACAATATTTGTTTCAAATAAATATTGAACATAATTTATGACCTATTTACTGTCTCTACATAGTTTTTTGACAGTTCTTTCGCGATGGCGTCTGGCAATTGTTGAGTTTGGAATGCAACGTTGCCGTTGGATAAACGATCCTACTCAAACTGCATCAAGACACGTCCATGCTCTACATATAGTATGATTCTGGCATGAAGACTGACACTTTTAACACATTTATATTTTCCGCCATTTTATAAAATCTCTATATCAAGCAGTTTGCCTGATTTTTAGTTTTCTTATCCTATTTTAATTAGTTCTGGTTGCATCATGTTCTGCATTTTGTTATATTTTGTTACAATACAATACGGTTTAACAAAGTGATTGGAAGGTGGCTGTTTGTACACTTTCAATCTCTATATGTTTTAAGGGTTGGCTTATTTATTGACTATACTAAGACTCAAAAAATGACTGATCTTTCTATGTTGAATATGCGTTCTTTGTATTTTTCTAATTCCACCCTCAAAGCACGTTTGTCAGGATATCTAATAAGTAATATCTAGATTTTTTTGAATTTATTGATACTTCATATTCGTTAAATAGTTTACACATTACACACTGATATTTCAAAATAATCACAATATTTGAATCTTCGATTCTTTCGAAATGTTTTTACCCTGTTTTTCAATTTTTATAACATGCTTTTTATAACCTTTTTATTTTTTTACAACAGCACAATTCAATAATACGCCATATCGATACCCACGATATTTACAACACGTACTACCCTACACTGATATTGTATATATGTAGGATACATAAAAATTTAAAAAATCAATATATGCGCATTACTTATTTCTTCAAAAACTACTAACGAGTTTGTGTATGCACACATTTATTAAATATTAGATTAAGTTAATGAGCATTATTTATTGTCGTTAGATAAATTTGCATTTTGTAGAGATTAACGAGTGCTGTAGGTATTGCCGAATGGATGCATCAAAGTATATGACCTCTAGCAAATTGACAGCTCGCTAGTCCTCCTACTCGCAAGCGAGTACTCGCTCGGTTGTAGCGCTCGTACGCGGCGTGTTGTCGAATATGTCGTGTGTATGCTTGTGTTTCGCTCATTTTTTTTGTCTCTTCTTGTTTCCTTCTCTTTTCTTGCGTAGCTCAAGTATTTTCTCGCGCGCAAGAGGTTTAGGGAGGCCCTGAAACCGTATGACGTCAAAGACGTGATTGAGCAGTACTCAAGCGGTCACGCTGACCTCCTCAACCGCACTAAGAATATGCAGTACAGGTAAGTGTGTTTTTTTTTAAAGCGACGTAAAGAGAGTGGTCCTAATCGAAAAAATTGTAAGAAGCTGACAATGACTCCTGAAAACATATTATAATTTTCAATTTATTATTTATGAAAGTGAACATTTATATTTTCTACTTCTCTAATATTTTAGCTATCTTTAAACGTGTAAACAACTTCCAAATCATATAACTAATTTCCGAAATTACCCAGCATTATAAATGGAATTATATTAAAATGTTTCTTTAATTCAGTTACACCATAGGCACTAAGCCCGTTTTACTGTGCCTATTTTAGGGATTTTAAAGTTTGACTTTTTAACTGTAGGCTACACCTATTTACTCTCTAAAATTGTATCCAAATTTCGTATTTCACAAAATAAACAGTCCCCGTTCCTCGTCAGTGTGAAACAGGCAATAAAAAATAGATTACCTGAATTTAAAAACACCCTGCATAGAAAGAAAGGAAAAGAAAGATTGATACCTTACTTTCATTGAAATCACATATTTTTCCAATTCATATTTTAATGAAAAAGTAGTGATATTAATTGACTACGTATGAATTATTATAATAATATTAAAATGATTATATGTAAATTTATCAAATTTAAATAAATGTTGTGAAGCAATGATATTAATAAAAACCTATTTAATTTATTACTCTCCTTATGTAAAAATATCTTAGTGATGAAAAATATCCTTTAAGGTCGCTGATTTTTTCTATTAAATTAGTTTATAGTTGTTCATTTAAACTTTTTCCGTGTTCATTTCGGTTACATACTGGCTGGTTTATCAATATAATACTCTATTTAATAAAGTCTATTTTTACAATATTTTATTTAGCTTGCAATGTTTGTTAGTCGTTTAGGTCAAATCTTGCAAGCTGAATTAGAACCACTTCCTATTATTCTATGGAGTTGAAATTTTACATGTTGGTTTGGTTCCGATGACAATGCGTTTTTATGGTGAGCATGACCTGATTCTACACCCAGTAATGGCTCCAGATGAAGGAATTCCTCAACGGCACAGACACGAAATTTTGTATACGCATTCAAGCACTTAAATAAAATATTGTTTTTAAAAATGTATTTTTACTATTAATTTATATCTAATACAAAAAAAAAATACATTTTTTTGTACATTAAACGTCCATTATTTTTAGTTCTAAATGTTATTGCAGTAAAATATCAAATTACTAAATCAGCTTCAAAAAAACTAAAGGTGTTTACACTCCAGACATACGTGAGCCCCATTTTCCGCCTCGAGCACGTGTCAGTAGTAATACTGCAGGCGTCCCCGACTGAAACGTCCTGAAAGTTATCTCCGCTGGATGTCGAAGCTAGGTGTAAACGCCTTACCTGCGGCGGCACTCTAACGCTTCAGATGTGTTCAATCTTTCTCGGGAGCAATGTTGACTTATGAACATGAAACGCGCACAACAAAAATCTATTCCGCGTCACAAGCGTGTCATAGTGTTGACGGTATAGTATTCCAATTCACGCGGCAATTATAGGTGTGTCTGCATCACAATAACATGGCCCTCGTTAAAGACTATCCCTTGTTAACAAAAAAAACCTTTCCTGTCACTTATCGAATCGTATAATGTACAAATTGTATAATAAAAAGATAGACTTGAATTGCGCGTGAATTATTACTAACCGATATTCAAGGAATTACAAAATCTATCTATATATATAAAACAAAGTTGGGTTAGTTACACCATTTATAACTCAAGAACGGCTGGACTGATTTTAATGATCTTAGATTTGTTGGATTTGTCTCCGCCCTGAATACTATAATAACTGTTAAAACATAAACTGTTAAACATAGCTGTTAAATAAATAAATAAATGAACGTGGGAAAAAATCACGAAAATAAAATTTATAAAGAAAATTCATTTTCTCATACATTCTGTATGGAACGGCTTTGTATTCTGTGGAATTCTATTTTTCCAACGGTAAGTTGCCTTCGAAGATGTTCACTTTGTAAGGTTATCACATTTGTCATTGTGCGCGCGTCGATAATTACTATCTCCGAGAACAGATTGAATTTGTACATTTATTGGGCTTAATTCATTTTAAGTATTTTTAATAAAAAACTGAATTTTATTCTGTTAATAAGTTAACAGAACATTTATTGATTCTGAGGCGGTACGAAATTTGCCGGGTCAGCTTGTAAAAAAAAAAGTTTTTCACCTATATATGATAATATATATATGATGAGTGTAATACATTTTTTTTTGTTCGTTTGATTGTTTTTTTTTTAAATAATTTATAATATATATATATATATATATAAAATAAAAGCGATCGCTTGTCCCACATTTATTTTAAATTATATAAGTACTTGTTTTATAAGTTCGAGTTTTATGAAAAACTTCAACTATTTAATCCTAACTAAAAATTACTATTTCCTGAAATGTTTTTTTATAGCATTTTGGCTTAATTAAATTTCAAGCCATCATACGTTGGCTTTGGCATGTACTAAAGGCTTCACTTGCACATGCGATATATGACTCACCATTAGTTGTATTCATAACCACATAACTTTTTACATTTATGGCAAGAAATCTTTATAGTTTCGCTTTATATATTTATGCTGATTCAAAAAGCCTTTAAATTTTATATTGAATAAAATAGAGTATGGGTTAGTTTTGACATGACTAGTTTCTCAATTCTTAGGGCCAATTTAATTGACAAACCAGTGCATGAGAAGTCGAACGTTTTCGCACTGTACCAGTTTCGTTTTGTACAGCAGGCGATTTTCGTATTTAGATAACGCACAACTATTAGTGTGAAAAAGTTCAACGACTCGCCATTGATTTGATGTTGAAACTGGCCATTAATAAAACAATATAGAAAAATGCAGATCCGAAAATTTAGCTCCAGATGTTTCGACGTCACAGACAACTTTCTAAATTAGCGGAGAAGAATTTACGTCCGTAACTTCTGGAGCTATATTCTTCTGTAAGTTTTCTCCCATCTGTTTATTTCAATTTCACACAAGTGTTTCGTAAGGTTAATATATATATATTCATTTTGGCAAACAAATAGTCATTTACAAAGTAAACGAATTGAAAATAACATATTTTGCACACCTTTTTTTAATAATTTTGCAGCTGGTGATTTTCCAAATCATTCGCAGTGTTGGAATATCGGCAAACTTAGATAAATTACCTGTTTATTATATTAATGCATTTTTTTTCCACGTGTGCAGGTTAGATCAAATTCTAGGAAAACAAGGGTCCAAGGCGAAAGATGTTTACGCTTCAAAAATAAGCCTAGCTTCCAGGGTTGTGAAAATAGAGAGACAGGTAAGGAGGTCTCATTTTTATCACTGCAAATATTTTGTATGTAAGCACATAAACCAATGTATGGCGGTACAATCACATCGGTCAAAACATCAAGTTCGTAATACATGCGTAATACATTCTGTTTATTAATTATAGAAGGAAACTTTTTCTCGTACACATCCTTTTAGGAGGTTATTCTAGAATTTTTCTAAAATATGACTTTGTTTTTCCGTACAAAAAAAAAAAATATCCCAGAATAATATGTTCAACGTTTGGTGTTCCGCACCGTGGTGTGCAGGAGGCTCATACTCATAAAGTGACTGTGTTTAAATGTTTCTAGGATTTTCTTGTATTGCTTACTTTTTTTGACACATTAAAAAACTCGTACGCAAAAGTTGCCCAGTTTGAAGTGTAGAATAAATAACCTTCTGCAAGGATTTGCATGACATAAAGTTTTTTTTTATATATATATATATTTTATTCAAACAAAAGACATGATACATTAAATGGATTCTGGCAAAAACATGGTTTTGGCTGCCAGAAACTGAACTTGATGGCAGTCTTATAAACTATATGTACTAAATTTCCATACATTTTTTTAAATAGCTAAAAAAGAACAAAAAAAAAAATTTAACACAAAAAAAATAGTACATGAAAAATAAATAACTAACATTACAAAATAAAATTAACACGAGAAGAACAATCACTATTCAAGAAATTCCATGTAGTAGATTACTATAAAATGATACTATTGATATTTAATCAATTAGTCACAGCGTGTATAGGTAATCTTTGAGAGAAATTTTATGTTTATTGATTTTGGTTACCTCTTTCAAATGCTTTGAACCTAGATATATTGTTTTATGCTATTTCAAATGTATTGTTTTGGATTCAATAAAAAAAAAAAAATTAAATAGGCGTTCTGTAATCATTTTTAATGATCTTTCGCCGTATGAATTATTATATTATTGTATTACCAAAGTTTTGTTTTGTTTTTGTACAACACTTTTTATTTCATTCTGTACAACATAATTCTGTAAATATTTCAGGTTGACGACATAGAGAATAAACTAGACCAGTTAATGGAGCTGTACATGGAGGACAGGAAGCGCTTCCCGGCGATTAACGCCGCCCCGTCCCCGGCCGCCGCTGATGGGGCGCCGCCGCCGGGCGGGGGCGCTCTGCGGCCGCGGCCCATTCTCGTCGACAAGCAGTTCTCGGAGCCGAACTCCCCCATCGCGAAGAGCTTTGACGCCGTGGTCTCTGGCTTGTCGGTGGCCCAGGGTACTCCCGCGACTGCTGGTGCGCCGCCACCCAAGAGGCCAATGCACAGGGGATATTCTGATCTGGGCAATAGAATTAGGAAGAGGGTTACGCTAAGGTAGTAAATATTAATTCAGAATTTAAATATTTATAAAACGTTTCGAAATATAATAATTTAATCTTGTTTTAATAAAATTAGATATAGATACTATTAAATACATATATTTATCCTAAAGTTCGTTGATACGCAATAGGATACAAAATGGTAAATAAGGCAGAAGTATCTCTCGCTTAAAATCGAATAATAAACTCTGGGGCTTGGTAAAAGAAGTGGCTATCTCATTTTTTGGCATTATTGGGTATTATGATGCAATATACTTAAAAATCCCCAAATTTTCAGTACAAGAAGTGCCCATGTCAAAATTCCTATTCCTAATTTAAATTTTTAAAAAACATATTGCCTATGTCAAAAATACAACTTGTAATTTATACCACAATAACTTCCTAAAAGGACTTTTCAATATTTTTTCTACAAAACGTGTAGAAATTATTGAAATAGAACAATTAAATAATTTAAAAAAAATGTGTTTATTATTTAAGATACGTTAAAGTTTCAATATTTTTTCAAATGCCTGTACTGTAAAATGAGGTTTTATGACATATGCACTTCTTTTATCAAGCAAAGTTACTTTATTAGTATACACTGCGCGAAAGGTTGTATTTTTAAATAAAGTTAATCTTGATTTTGAAATATCTTGTGCCTTTATTTTTTTTTTCACTTTGATATCAAGGGAACGTGGGAGTAAATGAAGAAGAGGAATGTCTCTCTGAAAATTCAGTTGACATTCTAGTAGCTTTCTAAATAAACAAAATTTGACATTTTTGAAACAAGCCCTAAGTTAATATTTGGATCAGAAAGTTGGTCTCTGATTGTGGACGAGTGCCAAGTCATGTTGCGACTTGAATAGATCACAACTACCAAACCGAATCGTAGAAAGCATAACATAAGAACCAAAACCGAATCTTTGGTGGTTTTTAAATAACATAATCAGCGAACGCTCTACGGATCAAAAGTGGGGTCTCTTGTAGGTTTGATATTATTATTGTTAGGAAAAATAAAAAAAAACTGCATTCTGAAAGCATAGACTCAAACGTTGCAGTGCCCCTTATAAATCACTTAGTTAATGTTAAACAGTTAATAAAATTCTGATTGTGTATTTGATTTTAATATTGTAGTTCGGTGCAGCAACAATACGGCATCGGTGGTTCAGCAGGCGCTGGTGTGACTTGCCGTGACGGCGAAGTCATCATAGTCGTCCCGAATAATCTGCTGGGAGGAGACGACCCTCCCAGCCCGAGGACCAACACCGAAAGCTCCGGTAAGTTGAATCGATTCGTGCGCGGTTTGAATGGCAATTGTCGCGTATCGTAAATAGATTCAAACCCGTTTTCGAACCTATGATTAATTATTTTTAACCGCGGAAATGGCAAATCACCGTTTGCACCAGTTAACCTTATAATTAACGACCAGCGAATGGCGCGTTTCACGTGAAGTCACGCAACGTATCACTTTCGGTGGAAACCAATTTCGCTATTTTTTTGGTAAACAGAATAAACATGTTGACAAGGTGCGACAAATCACGTATTAATATATTATATAAAAAACATAAATTACGTCTATTTGGTGGCAGCTGTGGAATAATAAAAATATTATGATTTTTTCCTAAATCAAAATGAAGATTTTTTTTATAGATAATTAATAAATAACTGGTACTTTTTAATTTTATAAATTTTAATATTTCCTCGGAAACGTTTTTAAAATATAGTTTTTATTGTGTTGATTTGTTGTGTTTGTATGTGTGTTTTATGATCTTTCAAAATAATTCCTGATCATGAAAAAATGTTTAAAATAGATTTATAAATTGTTGTTCATATTGCAAATCCACAAAATTTAATAAATTTTGTTTGTGCAAAACAACGAATGAAATTGATGATTATCCCAAAATTATATTTTTGTGAAGAAGAAGAGAGTAAATAGATCTTAGCGTCCCCTTACTTATTACTGTGTTCGACATTAATCTTCAAGTTATGGTTTTAAAAATAAAAAAAAAATACGGGTCGAACACCGCGTGTAAAAGACTGAATTGCAAAGGTGGTTTGCATCGGAAGGTAATGTCAAACACTCCCGTGAAGACGGGACTTATGATTATCTCTGAAGCGTCTTATTCATTTTTATTACACACGGTATGTAATATTTTGTATTTTTAGAATGAATTGCTACTGTAAAATCGGGTAATATTTTAGGGTTCATAAATAAAAATTTTAATAGCAATATTGCACAGTTACCGTAATTGTACGTAATAAAAAGACGAAGTACATAATTTACATATTACTAAAATTATTATTATGCTGTGACGTATTACTTTCTAGGAAATTTCAAAATAAACAGAATAGAATTTCCTTGTAATATCCACCCCTGTTTAAGATTTGTCTCTGCAATCCAAAATGTTGACGTTTGTAATGAACACGTATGTATTGACATACGAGTATCTAAAGTTAAGAATGACAACTGTTCAATGAAATTTTCAAATTAGGTCCAAACCTTCCTCAAAAAGCTAACGAACGACTCTTCATAATTATGGGTGTCACCCAAATCAAAAAGTATCCATTTAAACCTAAAAAGTATATTTTTAAACCTTTACACACATTGTAGTGTAATATGCTTGAAGTTATTATAAATTCAAAAACAATTATTATTATTAAGAACTCGATTGAACAAAGTGTCGTTAGTAGGAATATAAAATATATTTCTTTTTTTTAAATTTGGTTTAAGTTTCATTCAATAACCGTTCCCTTTCAATATAGGTAAAATAGTTATTATTAGCATTGGAATAGTGACAAAATGATACCCACCTGACCAGCACATTTATGATAAATTGATCATTCGTCCTAGTTGGGTGGAATTGATAAGCCTCGAAAAACCATCAGTTTAAACTCGCCAGCAGGCAGGGCCGTATGGTTAACATTTACAAAACAAATGATTATTATATGTTTCATATAGCTCGTGTGGTCTTAGTTATACTCTCGCATCGCATAAAATCTCGCATACCTTCTTTTACTCACTTTAGTCTACCATGAAACATTTTTAGAGGCCCTGTTTGACCAACTATCAACTTTGACTCAGGGTTTTTTTATCACTGACAATAATGCAAAACACACCGAAACGAGTTTTTTTTTCATTTCCTTACTAAAAATGTATACGAGAAAGTATTTCACGTGAGAAATGCACATTGTTAACGATTAGATTTGATGAGAATTTTCATCTCGTAGGACCACACCTAATAATATCGCGTTCGATTCACAGATATATATGTATAAATAATGCTTAGAATTTTATTCAGTATATATGTTTACTACAGGGATATTGTGAAATCCGATTTATTACAAATAACTTACATAAAAAAATGCATACTGTGTACTCAATAGAAATTTTCCTATATGTCAGCCCATTTCAGATTGTTAGTTTATTGTAAAAACAATATTTTACAATATTTTTGTGACATTTAAACGCATCCAAGATATACATTTTTATTTGATATACTTACTTTTTCATTCATAAAGGAAGTTAGAGGAGCATTACATTTGAATTATGCTTAATTACATAAATCTAATCCAACAACTTTATTTTTTGATTTAGCATACGACGTGAATGTAATCGTTTTGTAATCGAATGTAACCGACTAAATAAAGTGGACACTGAAGGTCGATAAAGTACCCTTAAAAATAATGTGGTAAACAAAAAACGTTTACCTTTGTAGTATTTCAATAAATATTAATTAATTAAACCAACAACTGTTAGCTTTTTTAACGATTTATATCGCTATATCTGCTCGAAAACAAAAGGCCAGGCCGTCGTTTATTCATATTTGAAACAAAACAAAAACAAATATTATAACTAATAATTAAACATTCATAGGTTATACATAATATAGGATTATATTTTATCTTAAGCAATCGATATTCTTAAATCTAAGAGACAGACGAATAATACTATAGACTGATGACAAAACCTCTATTTGAAAACCAGATCGTGACTATTCTAATAATGAAGTAAAAATGCGTGCTCTGGAGAAGTATCAAAAACACCCAGAAGGGAAAGACAAGCACAAAAAACACTAAATGAGGTGTGCATTACTCACAGACACTCACACACGAAACTCCGTAGGCTCTCTGGAGAGATATCCGTTCCTTTGAGCCATGACATCATTTTTTTTAAAGCCGCATACCTCTCTCTGCTACCCACCAGCGGCCTCAATCTGGCTACCAATTGACAATCGACTCGACGCTGTCGTCTCTTTCATTCGCTGCCGACGGTCATAAGAAAAAAAGGGATGGCGCGTACAGTCGAGTCGATTTTCGAGTGTCGATCGTCAACCAGACTAACCCGGTAGATCCGAGAGCCACACAGGCCTCACGCTGCCATTAATCTCATCAAGCATAACTCTTCCCCTAAGTCATCAGCTAACTTCTTTTTGCGATTACCGTGGAGCTTTGTAGTATGGAATTCATTTCAATGCGAGGGAACGAACGTCCCAGTATTTATTTATTTATCCATAAGCACATAGGTACATAAATTTAAAAACTGACAACCTTATGAGTTATATGCTACATCAACAAGAGTAATAATAATGTAATCAACTCAACTCTCAAAATGTTCAATAAATATTATTGAAACTTCGTCGAGACCTAAAGCATCCCAATGCGGCCCTGATGGTCCGCTCGCTGACACGTAAACCAGCCCGCACCGGGCGGAGGCTATCGGATAAATGATGCGAAAAAATTTAACGAGTCACATGCTGCATGAAAAATCGTTCTACCTCAACGCGCGCCGCTACCCGCCTCAAATATTCTATACGAGTACTCGGATGCCTCGGACGAGGGTTATCATGAGTGAAACTATTAACGAAACATTTATTTCACTCAGCGGGAAAAACGCATCACGATTATACTACTCGTAGATGACACCGCCTTGTATTTGAAACACAGGAGGGCATTAAACTAATATTATCAATGTGACCAACCGAAACGGGTCGCGGGCAGAATTCCGAAAAGCTTTTGTTTTTTAATTTTGATTACTAACTTTTTCAATTTCAATAAATATTTTTTTATAATTATGCTAGTTAACCCCCTAAATTCATGAGCCTGTATGCATTGGATAGCTTCTGTAAAGACAATATTTTAAAATAAAAAAAAATAATTGTGTTAATTACTTATAAATTATAATTAGTTTAGCATTTTAGGCCCCTAAAGTTTTAAGCCTGATTTTAAACGTGCCACATTTTAAAATAAACGATACATAATTATTATGTATATTATACGAGTACATTGAGCGATTGGCCGCAAGATGTCCGTGACCTTAGTGCGTCTTTGCATTTCTCATTGCGCAATCCCTGAGATTGATTCCCAATGTGGCATTAGTCTTCAGTATATTTGTCTTTAAACCGTAGGTAGGATTCCCCACCCTCCTGGTTTATTATTATAAACGAAACGAAAGATCGGTATAACGCGTTTTTCCATAATTGGCTAATTGAAAAGTTAGTGTTTTATTCTGCATGATTTCGATTTTTCAGTTGACCGACTACTAATATAATATTCACATTAAATCAAAATGGAATAACGGTACGCCGTTTAATGCATAACAAATTATATAGGGTGTTTTTTTTAGAGACGTGGTTTTCAATCTGGCACTACTTTTTTCGTAGTTGGTGTTTTTGACAGCTGTCACTTGATTTATGCTCAGTTTGGTTTACCATTTCATAATGAATAGACTTACTCCTGAACAACGTTTGCAAATAGTGCAAATTTAGAAAAAATCACTCTAAATTTTGTTTAAATCACTCTAAAATAAAGTAAAAATCGCGTCTGGGCCTGTGGCGTGGCCTCCAAGATCGTGCGATTTAACACCGCTGGACTATTTTTTGTGAAGTCGCTTGTCTACGCAGATAAGCCGGACACGATTAACGCCTTGGAAGAGAATATCGGCGCGTTATTGCTGACATACGGCCCAACTTGCTGAAAAAGTGGCTGAAAATTGGGCCTCTCGGCTGGAATTTGTTCGAGTCAGCCGCGGCGGCCACTTACCCGAAATCATTTTTAAAACATAATGGCAAACCCTTATCTTTATAATAAAACTAAATCTTAGCCATAACATCAAATTATATGCGTTTTATCTCTTCTTGAAAACCACGCCTCTAAAATCATCACCTATATATATATATATATATATTTTGTTTCTATTATTAATTTATTATTGTATGACATTAGATTAGCTATGATGGACGTTCTGTATACTACTTTCAACATGGGAATATCCTGCAAACTCGTCATAACACTATGTCTCTGAGGATATACCTGTGTGTTAATATATTACGGTTGAGCTGCAAGAACACTTTAAACCCTTAAGTCCTCCGTTCAAGAGAGTGTTCGTTATACTTTCCTTTCTGTGGCAAAGCCATTCAATCTTTTAAGCCGCGCTATGCATACAAACAAACAAAAACTACCCTCGCGATATATAACTCCTATAATAGCATTGTAAGTTTTCGTTCCTTTGTGGATCTTCCTCGTGATATGATGGATGTATCCTTTTGTGTGCGCATTTTACCCGTCTGTTGAAACGAAAAGCGACAGTGAGGATGGGCGATTTTAACTCACCCAAACGTACGACATGTAACTTATCCTCACTGTCGCCTTAAGTCACTAAACGATTCCTTATCAAGAAACTAATTTTAAAAAATTTGGAATATTTAAATATATCTTAGAATACTTGTTAAGCTATCAAGTGTATTATTATCATTATCAAATCTATTATTTGGACCGTTTTTTAGAAAAAAATTAACTCAATTTTCTATCTAATTTCAATTTTAAATAATATTTTATTTTTTTTAATTAACATATACTAATAACAGTTATTAAGAAAACTAATATTATTAGTTATCAAGGTTTTCGTGACGAAGGTAAATCGCTCAGATTTGCGGTCAGGTAAAAAAAAAAACAGGGAGCAGCGGAGATCACTAAAATGTGAATTTTGTTTTATTTTAAACAAATATTGTAGTGAATATCAAAAACATTTTGTCTCTTAGATGTAAATGAGTGAAGCGATAACATTTTAATTTTGTGTGTACCGGAGTTTCATTTTAGTTTTCGAGATTCGATAGTGCGGTACCGCCCTAGACAAGATTCTCGTTACATTGCTTTTTTTAGCTAGAACACCTACTAAGCACTGACTATACTTTTTTTTCCAAAATCCCCACTTCTCCATTTCCGCCATTATCTTACTGTCAATTTACGTAAATATATCAATTTACCGACGTACTGACGCTAATATATATACATAATATGTAATTGCACCACAAAATACATAATTATAATTAATATAATAATGATTGATTCTTTCATTATAATTAATTAATATATAATTTATATAATGTATATCCCACTCATTCGAGTATTTAATCATGGTATAAATTTTAACAAATGGTAGAAAAGCATAATCCACAAATGAAAAAAATTGAAAAATAATAACCTCCTTATATTCGAACTGGTCAAAATGAAAAACATGAATCCTGGAGGTAAATAGTGCATGTCCCGGATCGGACATTTTTTACTATATGCCGCTCCATTCATTGACCTTAGTCTAAAATCTAAAACATTTATTTGAAAAAAAAATTACGAATAATTTATAACTTACCTATACTTTTAATGTGCGAAAAATACATTTAGTTGCTGTTTTATACTTAGATTACCTTTGTATTTGTATTGGGTAAGGCCGATTTCAAGCGAGTGAATAAAAGAACAAAGGGATTTACACCAGCGCTTTAATAAATTTGTTGAAGAGTTATTTACCCATTGTAATTTCTTAGACGTAATAGGGAACATAAACACTCCCTATAGTCTTTGGGAATGGGTTTGGGGCATCCCGTATATATAATTTTCTGGCACTTAATACCAATGAAAAGAGAAGTAATTATCTTTCGTCCGTCCTATAATACTATAAGTATACTTCATTCTCCGGCACGCGTCGCAGACGATAAAGGCTTTCCATAAAAGACAATCTAATTAGGATACTAAAATAATTGACGTCATTTTCTTCCATTTTTAACCCCCGACGCAAACAGAGGGCTGTTATAAGTTTAACGTGTCTCTGTTTGTGGCATATTTATCGTAGCTCACAAACGGAAGAACTTAATTTTTTTTTTTGAAAGGTAATTTGATTGAGAGTGTTCTTAGATATGATTCAAGAAAATCTGTCGGCCGTTTGTGTGTCGGGGGTTTTTTAAATTTTTAATAATTTGTATTTTTATTTGTTAATCTTCGAGTTTAGATCTTATGGCAGTCGACTTTGACGTGTGTTAGAGTATATACAACCACAATTTTATAATACAAATATATATTGTTATTCTCACGTGCATTAATAATAGCTAAATATTTATAGTTATGGAAGAAGGAAAGAAATAATGTTTATTGATAAAGGATAGAACAGTAATAGTTGTTGAGTAGCATTTTTTCCAATAAAAGGTCTGTGCTCAGTATTCCACCTTTCTGAGAGAGAAGGGTGCTGAATTTCAGCACAACTTGTTTACTATAAATATATTATTTTTCTATAGGTATTTAATTTTTACACAAAATTCTGTATTTAAGCTATATGACGTATACACACATTACAATAAAAATGTAATAAAATTACCAATAATTTCAAACGTTAAAGATTGTAATTTAACCTAACCTACATCATTTGTAATTATATTCTTGTGATTGTAATTATGATCAATTGGTCATAATTGCAATTAATGATCAATTGTAATTATGTTCTTGTAAGTGCGGTTAACCGATATTAAATGTATTGTTTGTGTGATCTTCAGCATCGTACGACGACTTCTCTTCATCGACGTCTCTCTAACATTACGAATCGCGGCTCTGGCCGCGGAGTTCCTACGAAACATTGCTATAGTCGGCACCTACCTACTCTCGCTGACATCGGAATCTGGATCAAGTGAATATCAATACCTACATACCTAAATGTGCATATTGACCCTTCGCTGTTGTAGCTCCCTCTTCAAATAGAACTCATGGTTTTGGAAAATGTAACATTAACTAGTATACTTACGCAATCGCAATCTAAGAAGTAATCATGGTTTCAAAATAAGATGGTACCGGGAAGTAGCTTCGAAAAGAGAAAGAAGTGACAAGTAGGGAGTGAAACAAAAAGACACTTTTTGTCAATCACTGTCCTATCACGGAATGAAATACAAACATTATTTATGTTTCTATACGATGTTAAAGTATTTGCGATGAAGTAAATTAAATAAATTTATATTTATATGTTGAAAAAGAGGCTGCAAAAATATTACATCAGGCTTGCTACTAATAGTTTAATAATAATCAACTTTGGTATGAAAATGCCAAAAAAAATGCGTACATGCGTAAAATGTTGACTATCAAAATATAAGCGTTTTTTTTTACAAACTTTTTTTTAACAAATAGCGTTTTAACATATAAGAAAAATACACAAAAAATAGTAGTGAATAATTAGGTGCCTAATAATAAATGTAGTCTTAGATAGTATATGACAGGTCCTCGTGTTGCTTGGACTAGACGCCGCGTCCGCATACTAAAAGTATAACTCCTTGTAACTGCGTTGTTTTCATCGCCAGTGACATTTTGGCCGCTGGCTTGTGACTTTTTATTCGTGCGAAAATTTTCAACTAAAATGTCCGCTTGAGCCATGAAAGGTGTAGAAATAATACTTGGATCACAGGTAAAACAGTCGCTCTGCGCACGCAGCTCTGAATAATTTTGGCATATTTATAAAAGCATTATTCTATACACGTTTTCCAAAACCACGTTTCGCTACATTAATGTTTAAATAGGCATTTCTTTATACTATCGTAGATAATTTGTGGTGTTTTCCTACTTGAGACCTCTAAAAATATTTCATTGTGTTTATAATTAGACCTCTTGTTCGCGTTTCACCATCTTAGTTATGAAGCATGACCTTGTGTTTCTTTTAGGTGTCTCTGTTTTTGTCGTAGTCATTTAATAATATATGAATCTTAGAATGGGGCCACAAAATTTATATGAAATAATAAAAGTAGCCGCCACTCGAAACTTTCGTAATATAAAATGAGTTTATTTGATGTTTGTAGTGTAATATGTAGACGTTGAAGTTTGTGTGTAAACTTTCAATATTATATTTTGTTCATCTCGTTATACCCAAAACATTGAATATACTTTCACTGCAATGAGAAAATCTACCGCCAACTCCGGAATAAGAACATAAAAAATGGCCGTTTTCAAGATGGTTTAATGGATCCTACAGATTAAATTAATCAATATCAAAGTACAGAACAGATGAACAATATTTCCAAGAGCTTATCAGAACAGAATGATATGGAATACAATTTTTTTAAGCACAATGAATGTAAGAAAAAATATCCGATTACTGAATCATTAAATAGATTTGCGCTTTAAGTTTACGCTTTGATATTTATTGTGCAACAACGCGATACCCGAAAAATGAGCTTTACATGATACGAAAATAATCTAGAAACAAGAAAACTTTATAAAAGTTCTCTTCGAAGAAGGCAATAAGAGAAGAGGGGAAGACGTCTGGCAGGAAATAGGTATCTCCAAAGTACCTACTATGGATGCTCTCTAGATTTTCAAAGAATAAACACCGTACTGTGCTATGCCAGTGAATAATAGAGCTAACTCAGATTGGCGTTTGCTACAATAGAATATCTTAAAACCCAAAACTCCATAATCTTCACAGTTTTGCATTCTTACAGTTGTTTTCACTGCAGCTGTGTAAGCACCATCTAAATAGAGTATCTGTAATGTCAGCATTTGAGATTCACCAGGCGCCATCATGGGAAAAACACTACATAATCGCAATCTCAAAAAAGACCCAAAAGAATTTCAAATTCGAACACGATTTTATCATAAATATGATAACAACTAACGGAATAATGTGTTTATATTAACTACATGTCGTATTGTTTGTATGTTTATATTTGAACTAAATTATATTTCTTAGTTATTGTTATGTGTTATGTATCTTAGTAATTTGAATATTAAAAATATTTAAGGTACCTCAAAATGTGATATTTTACTATTTAATTGTAGTTTTGTAGTTTGGAGGAAATATCGCATAGTGTATAACGCTAACGTAAATTTTATTACTATACTTTCTGAATTTACAAATATTTAACAATAGTGTTTAAATGTATTTTATGAATTGTACATTGATTTATTAATTATTATAAGGGGAGTACATAGCCGATAGAGTATTTTCCAGGTGTGCAGAATCGAAAATAACTGAAAAGAAATATAGAGACGTCATCGCCGCTGAGCAGTTTCCAGACTAAAGCAGTTTTAGTACTAAAACTGCACGGGCGTACTAGGAAAGAAACACGATAGTTTAATACATAATAAAAATATGATAATATCCAATATTTACAATAAAAAGGAAAGGATTTATTTTAAATAAATAAAATCCCTCTATAATGAAAAAAACAATATAAAATTTTAATTTGGCATTTTGTAGAAATCAATAAAATATAATGTCATTTCATTTTAAAACATCGACGGATTACGACTTGGTTCGACTTCTCAACACATATTATATTCTTATCGTAATTTAGTAGTAACTGGATGACATAAGATGTACGAGTAATATGTTTGTGCTCCATGATACATGTTTCGTACATGAGAGGAATCGTACTAAATTTCACATTTAAAATAAGCATTCTATATAATTATTCTTTGATATTATTCTGTATAATTATTATATAATATGATGATAATATTTTAATAACAAAAAACGTTTGACGAAATTAAAATCGAAAAAGTATCTAAGTAATATCCTGGATTTGAGATCACAGGATACGAGTATAAAAAACGGTATAACTTTCACCTGTCCTCTTTAGTATAAAATATTACCAAATGAATACATCCAATATGTCCTACGTGAAATAATAAGGATGATATCAATACAACATAAAAAACATAAATTTAGGGCATTACTGGCAAAATGACACAGAATTTACCATACAGTTTGCCAATAATCCGTTTTTTTAACGAATTTTACAAAAAAATGTTTTTTTTTTTTTAACCTGAAAGTCCAAGAGTTCAAATCAATATTGAGTAACTCGAAGCTGGTGTGGGTACTTAACAGTATGAACGTGCCCCACTTATCGAGAGAATTTCCTATCTCCTTGGATGATAAATGCTCATGCAGCAACCGCCAGACTCGTAAATTTTATTTATAAGAAGCTCAATACTAAAATATCCGATATAGGATAAAGCGTGACGTATTTGACGAAACGGATGTATGTTATTAATAATAAATATAAATCCACAGTAACATACAACTTAAGTGCCTTTCACTGTGATCAAAACATAAAAATAATAATTTCAAACATCGTATCTATAACTATAAAATGTGTGTTTATATCTGTCACGCCAATTTAATTACCTATTATAGATTTTCCAATTTGCTAACTGCATAGCAATTATGAATATTTGCGGAAGATTTTTAAGCTCTCGAGTTATTACTGCTTTGATTTTTTTTTTTTTGATCATGTAAAATTAAAAGAATATGCAAATTAAATAATATTAATGATTTGATCGCGGTGATATAGTTCTTATATCGTTTAACTACTGACCCAATTGTTGTGGGTTCGAATCAGTACAAGAAAATTTAGCTTAACTAAGCAGACGTAAGAATAATTGCACAATATACCTTGGCGCTAATCTAATTTTTAAAATAATATCTGAATAAAAAAAAAATAGTATTCATTCATTATAATCATCTTAGTAATTTATATACACATATGAGTGAATATTATACGTATATTTAAGTGTTCATAATATGTATAGATTTTTAGTTTATATGTATGGAAAAATGCAATTTTTTTGAAAGTAAAATTACACTTCAATAAGCATAAAACAAATAATAAGCAGGGAAAATATATTTATATATATAGGGACAATTTCAATATTGTCGAAAGATTAATGTGCGAAAGAAAAACTAATTAAAAAAAATAGTTTCGAAAATAAACTGATCAAAATAATTTCATATTTTTGTTCATTATAAAAGTACCTAAAATGTCATTTTTATATTGTTTTGTATAATTAGCTCAAAAACTTCAATTCAACCATTATTCGTGTAAACTTAATATTTTAATAGAAAAGCGGCACAAATATGACGTAAATTATCCTGAATTTAGAATATTTCCTTCGGACCTTATTTTTGGCATGTTTGATTATAACTTACTACAATTTAGATGAAACTTTCTATTTTTATTTATATGTACAAATTATTTAACAGAAATTTTCCTAAAATTTAAGTAAGTTAAATTTTTATCCTCCGATTAACTATTTATCAGTTAGGAAACATTTTCTACTTTATCCTCCAGTCCATTGTACCAACTTGCTAACGGACATGTGCCTTCGGACGGAATTGATTTGTCCGTAGACAACTTTCCCTAACTTCTGAATTATTGAATTTTAATCTATGCACTACGGCCTTTATTGTAATCAGAGTTTCGTATATAAAGAATTAGTTTTCTATGATTTTTACATTGTATTCGAATAAGTAAATTAATTAATTATTGTATTAAATCTCGCATTAAAAATATATAAATGTGACCGTAATGTTGCTTTGCAAGCTTCATATTGTTTCAATTTTGTCGGAATTAAACAATATTCGCTTTTGCAGCTGCAGCCATTGTTCTCTTGTTTATACCTCTTCATCATATTTATGGAAGTTTTATGTTCGGTCGACGCTAGTTGATGGCCGGATTTAATTTGGACATTTAAAAGACTATAATTTGCTTTCTCCCTATGCATTGCGGAATGTTGATATAAACGTTTGAATTTTGTATTGTATTATATTTCTGTATTGGTGATAGGAATACTATCCGTTTGCCATTTTCAAAGTATATACTAATATGAAAATTAAATAAAAAAAACGTGGTGACAGTTCTGTGACACGACCTTTATTCAACTGGCATAAATCAATTTTAAAAATAGCACACCTTCATCGTTAATGTGGTTGTCATTCCTTCTAACGTCCACGTTTGTATGCTACGTTTAGTACCATCGAGAAGCACCCGCCAAACCATTCATTGACATTTTCTTTGAGCTAATGCTGAATATTGCGATTTTATATGCTGATTTTTTGTATAGATTGATCCTCTTGAAAAATAACTATAGCCGCGTTTAGATCAAATAGGATCCTGTTTGGATAATATAGATATTTTACATTAAAGGCAACAATTTTTAGTACTAATAAATGAAAAATCGACAGTTCGATAGAAAGCCCAAATATATCTGAATTTCAAAAATATGGCATGACATCTGTTGGAAACACGGGACGTATTATTTATTAGAAACTCATGTTTTTTCACAAATAGAAACATGTTTTATAATTTTCAGTGCCACATTATTAATATTAAAAAATTATTATTATTATTATATTGAAATATAATATCAGTGTTGTTTTAATCCTAGCCGCGTGTCAAAATTTATCAAAAACACTAAAGTGGTGTTAAATTATGAGGAATTGAAAGAATGTCCATACAATGGTTTTATTTAATTTTAATCTACTCAGACCTAAAAAATAAACCCACTGTCCCCTCTATCGCCATACAAAACGCAGATCGAATGGGCTAAAAGTGCCGCAGGCACAAGTAGAGATAGAAAATGAAGCAACCCATGTCAAGTTGGTACCTACCGCAGGCGCGAGTAGTCTTGGGGGAAGATGCCGTTAATGACGCCTGTAGGCCTAGCTGTAAGAGGTCAGATTTTGGTTAAATATTTACTACTACTAAAAAATGTATAGAAGCAGTTGATATTATATGATAGCTACAGGTGTCATAGTCGATCTTGTTTAAAATGTTGGAAGAAGTCGCTAGCTACTCTAGGTTAAAACCTGGTCATGGGAGGCTGGAGAAAGGTGATAGAATCAATTTTTATTACTGTAAACGTTACCTACCGAGACTACATAATTTACAAATACAACTTGACTAAGATTGGTATTTTTCATAGAGTTTATAACTTATAGTGCGGGCTTCACGCCAGCATGGGCGTTGTATCAGGATTGGTATGATAATCTTTTGATCTACGAAATCCTAATGTCCATTTGAGTATAAATAATCATAAACACATTAAGTTACGGTAAAACATTATGAATCGTTCTCTAAAGGTTATATGGTTCGTAATCTACTCACTACTATAATTATGTGATGAAAGTGTTACAGAGTCAAAGTAAATACATGTCTATAAGAGCATGCAAATATGTTCATTTAAATCTATACAACACGTGAGACCAACAAATTCACCTACTTACACTTCCACTTCTAAAAAATGAGTTTATTGTACCACTTTAGCATAGGATCGGAAATGTATAAGAAAAAGGCAGGTTGGATTTTTTTTTTAATGATGACTTTGTTTCTTGATTCTTTACTTCTAGGTTCATTTTATTTCGTTCCTGAGTAAATTTGATATTAATTCACACCCACTTAACTTAATAAATATCACACACATTCATACAAGTACCTACATACACAACACATTTCATTTTACACGTAACGACACACTCCAAATTTCATCTTACATGCAACACTTACGCTGCAAATTTCATTTTACACGCACTTAATTCGTAAAAAATTCTAGGCAAGAACAAAGTTTGCAATTTTGGACCCTTAAATTAGTAGGTAATAGTGTATAGTTTAAGACCAATTTGACCATGAACGGTCGGGTTGATCTGAAAAGGACCGTGCTATTTTAAAGACCTTTTGAACACATTTTTATTAATAGGCATTAAAAATATTTCCGTTTAATACGTCCTTATAAGCGTTTTTAAGGACTTGTCAAATCAAATCAATTTTTATTTCAAAATCAAGGTCAAATTAAACTCAAGCGGTCCACTAAAATTTTAGTGCAAGGTACAATATTTATAAATACATCACAATTTCATAAATAATATTATGGAACTATACCATACTATACCATTTAGCATTACTGAAGCTACCTTCGCTGGCCATTGCAGATATCGTCGAAGCCGACGCAGAAGAGTGCAGCGACGTCGAAGAGGACGAGTGCGACGCGGACGGCGCGTCGTGCGGCAGCTGGCCGGGCGACGGCGACGGCGACGGCGACGGCGACGGCGACTCCGAGGACACGGCGCTGCTGCGGCGCGACGGCGCGGCCGTGACGGTGACCGTCACGCCGGCCTGCGCGACGACGCGCGTCGACCTGCACGCCGCGCGGCGCGCCGCCGACCTCGCGTGAGGGCCGGCCGCGCGGCCGCAGCGTCAACCGCTCCTGCTGCTGCCGCGCACCGTTGAGAACCTCATATGACTTTCGATTCGGCCTTCGCCGCTAAAAGACAATACATAGAGATGACATAACATTTCTTACTAACGTAGGCCACTCGCTTGAATCAACTATTTTATGACGTGTATTTTACCCTCCTGATATAATATTAATGATTGTATAACTTTAAATATCTGGTGATATAATTTATGTGTAACCCCCCTTTTTTTTTTTAAT
This sequence comes from Neomicropteryx cornuta, assembly GCA_020383195.1. Taxonomy (NCBI): domain Eukaryota; kingdom Metazoa; phylum Arthropoda; class Insecta; order Lepidoptera; family Micropterigidae; genus Neomicropteryx; species Neomicropteryx cornuta. Next base: position 5,737,731 of record JAHKQU010000014.1, read on the forward strand.
TGATCGGTTGCTTATTCAAGGGATTCTAAAAGAGTAGCCAATTTAGTCAACCTACTGGATCCCTATCAACATGGATATCGGAAGAGTTCGCGCCAACAAACTCACACCACGTGGTCAATACGAAGCTTCTAATATCCTTATTTATACATATATAATACTGCCCTTAAACGCTGATTTGATTATAATATCTAGGTACCTACATAGTTGTCGTGTTTTCGCAATACTTTGCTGGCAAAAATGGGACCACATTAATTGTTACTATAACAGGCCCATCTTGGCCATTGTCATATCGACGTCCGATACTCGGAGCCACTATTTAACAACTGAACTTTTACTTTTAAAAAAAAATGTAGAATATTTTATAAAATAGCCTGAGCCATTTAAAGTTACGTGGGGCACTGCTTGAGCAAAATTACTTGGATCTGATGAACGACTACCTATATTGATACAAGTACAGATACGATCGACGCGCCTGCATCGATTTGTATTGCCATTAAGCTAGAAATCGTCGTGTGAACACCCCTTAACTAGAGTAAGTATTGTAACGTCCCGTTTCTGCATTAACCTCGTAAGTACATTTTTTTGTGGCAACACCTTTTCTGTCTGTACCTGAACACGAGTAGAGAACTTATATCTAGGTATCTAAAACAAAAATATTTCATAATAAATTCTTCATCTCGTGTCTACTCTGGTTTTATCAAGTTTTGGTAAAGAACTCGTATCTACTAGAATAGGTTACCATCCTATATACGATGACAGCTTATATTTACTATTTACCACGCAAACCCGCCAATATACCAGTAAAAATAATAATTTGCAGTGTTCAATTTGGAAAAAGTAAGAAAATCACAATTTTAATGTACAAATTGATGTTAATAAATAGCTTTTTTGTTTTATTTATAGTTGATTTACAAATTATATAAATCATAACCTAAAATTGATAAATGTTGTTCGAACTTTGATTGAAGTTTATTATTGATCTATTGTTTTGTTTTTATTTCTTTCAATACAATGAATAGAGGTAAACTCTTAGTAAACTCTTAGCAATAAACCCTGAAATGTTGAGAAAATGATAAAAGTATTATGTTATTTTAATCTGGTTATTAGGTTGTTTTATCCTAATAAAAAAATATCCTATTTATTTATAATCTCAATACAGAGTTTTTTTTTTATTTAAACAATGGTACTTTTTGCACACTTAAAGCTGTAAGCTTGTATTTGATAGGTAATTTGTTTAACAAAACTATTGTAGCATTTCTAGACTAACAAAAGAATATAAAATCGTTTTCTGTAAATGTGTGCTACAGTAGTTACGAGGTTAGCGCCGAAACGGGGACGATAAATTTGACACAATATAATCTCATTTTTTTGTTGAGGTCCACACGATCGACTGATAACAACTACCAATTAATGGCCTTTAATGATTACAATGATTATTTGTGCGGTACAATTTTGCAGAAGTTAATTATTATAATGAAAATATATTATTGTTAGAAATTCTATTGATACATCAGAAAATTGCAAACTGTAATTAAAAAAAATAAACGATTTAGGGTAAAGTTGCCTTTTTAGTAGGTAGATGGCAATATTTTAGTTACCCTATGAATTGTGAAATAGAGCCGACTATTGAACATAACAATAGGCATTAGAATCTCTCTCTAACGCATTAAATTGCGGTATGCGTGATTGAGAGAAATGCGTTGCTACTTCAGTAAAGGGGCGCGAAAACGATTTTTAACTTTTTGTCTTCTGTCTCTTTCTCTCGGTGCGACTGCCAGCTCTGCATTTTCCTATCTATGCCGGCCTGCAGTCTGCACGCGGGCGACAAATTACAGCGCGATATATCTCAAGCTTAACTCGACGTAACAGAATTGGATGGTTTTCTTTTATATCTCGAATGACTATTTAAATACGAAAATTATATAGGTAATATAAAGTAACATTCTGCTTATAATAATTAATCTGCCAATAAGTAAATAAGTAACTTAAAATAAATTTATGGTAATTTTATACAATAAGAATACGATCGATTACTAAGTAGCAGCGTTTTTTTTTTCAAAAAATTATTTCTATAACCTAGATCCAATACAGTTATTTTGGGACCTATCTAAGCTAATTTTACTTGTGCTACAGTCGGGGAGAAAATGGTGGTAATAAAGACTTGTGCTCTTTCAAACCCTTGCAATGGGTTAAAAATCAAACGCCTTAACCACTTGACAAACACGATTACTTATCATATTCTAGACGATTCTTATGTGCCTATTATCCGAAATATAGATAATAATATTTCGCCTGACTAATTACTCTGTGCTATTCTGAAGAATAAATTATTATCCCACTTACAAATTATTATTAATTAAGTACATGTTTCTTCCGAGTGACTGCGTTAATAGAAGTTGTAGTGTTTATTAATAGAAGTGAATGCATGTCTCTTTTCTGTTATCATTATTAAATTATTCACACGCTATATTAAAATTTACCTCCGCGTGCTGTTAGTCTATCTTAACCTAAGGGTAATCCTATAATCGAGTAAAGTATTTTTATAATTAATTTTCTTATAACTTTTTTTATCGCTGACATTTAAAAATATAACAATTATTTTAGGTACACGACCACTCTGGGTTAGCTGGTAAAAAAATTCTTGCGATAATAAGTTAACCCTGAAAACTGAAGTTAGCCGTCAAATTAAATATCCATAAAAAGAGATTAAAAAAAAAATTGCTCTGGGATGTATTATTAGTTTTGGTATACTGCATATTAACCTAAAAAAACTGAATATTTTTGTAATTGATCTCGAGAACATATTTAAATCTATCACATCGGAGTTTTTAAGTATTTTTCAGCAGTTTTGTGTCAATAATCACGCTAAAACTCTGTAACAAGCCGACTGAGTCGATTTTATGTATTGATATGAAATGTCTATAATATTGTAGTTATCTGGATTGCTAGTAAATACAGTATATATGTTTTTCAATCTCTTTATAAATATAAAATGCTTCCTAGTTTAAAATTTGTAATAATGTAAATAAGAGTTTTTAATCTTTCCTAATCTTTTTTTTGCTTTGTTGGAATTATTAGGAATATTAATATCTATAACGTCACGAAAAATGTAATTAATTAGCTGTTTAACCCTCCGAACTTACCTTAATTTATATCTAGGCGCTGCGGTAGCATTTGAAGAGCTTGCGGCACCCGACGCCCCCGGTGCATTCGGCGACGAGAAATATATGGATTGTGCTTTAGTTATAAGGTTTAAGTATTAGCTGACTATAAAATATTTATAGAACTACATTTTTGTACACACATTATTTCTATATAAAATAACAGATTAGTCAAATCTGTACCTTTATCAACATTTTTGTTCACTGCTTAATCTCCTGATTATAACACTGGGATTATAAGAAAAACAGCACTAATGCTCGCCAAGAAAGATAATATGTCGGCGTAGGGTCAATTGCAATAACATACCATTGAAGCCCATTGACGTGGCTTCGGCGTCGTCCAATCAGCTGGGCTAGTCTCAAAACGCGAACGCGCTGAGGGAATGCGATCATTTGCTTGTTGAACGAAATGCGACCGGTAGAGTGTAATATTTTAACGATCCGTAGGGCGCATCGTTATTCGTTTGTTTTTGCGACTGACCCTAAAGTGTGTGAGAGGGGATTCACAAATACGTAGATTTTATTGTAGTAAACCATATTCATCGAGTTAGCCATAATCACTCGATAATAATTATTTATTAATTACATTATCATCGTATGACTTAAGTCAAGGTGGTTCCATTGGGGGCAATTCAAACTGTTTTTTTTTGCCTACATGGTATCTTTACTCTTTACTTATTTAACTATAATGGCCATGAGAAAACACCTTAGAATATTCTCAGAGGAGAAGATGAAAGTTTTATATATGCAGTACTCGTATTAATCTGTAATATTTCACCCAATTAAACTTTACTGCATTGTATTCCGTAATTTTGAGATTGTATTCAAATCCATGTTATTTTTCGTGTTTGGAGGATATTCACTTTCATTCACTTTCAATAGCTAATTGTAGGTACGTAAGATTAAATATATATTTCAAAAATTTAAAATGTCATAATAGTATTAGGTATTACTCAGTATCATATAAGTAGAATTGACGAAGGTGCGATAGATTTTACCGCAGCAGTATACAACTTGTGATACGCAAATTAGGAAATATCTAAATATTATTCGATAGAAATATTACTAGTATAGTGTCGAAATATATTTTTTATGGTGACACTTCCACTATTATTAGAAATTTAACTGTCTGTCTCGAGATAATGGCAACAGATTAACAATGTTTCACATAAGTAGTTTACAGATTAACTAGGTATGTAAAACCGTGTGAAACTTGGGTGAGGAAAAATTAAATTACAAAATCATAGTTAAAGACAGCAGGTTAATAAAAATATTATCAGTGTGAATAATAACTTTTTACTAGACACAGTAAAATATTCATTATCGATAGTTCGTTTTAAATAACGACAATAATTTATAAAGTCTGTTTAAAACCTCTTTTTAGATTTGCATCGCTTAATTATAAATACAGTACGTACTAGTTTCCTATGCACTACGTCATTTTAATCTCTGATAAGCAAATTAACAATAAAAAAGGTAGGTATTTAATTAAATTTTAAGTAATACTCAGTGCCTATTTTCAATTTTCAAAGTATTATAAAAATGACCACAGACCTTGACATAACACATTTCGATAATCATACACATTAAATAAATGTACAAAATTACATCTTACCGTACCTAATAATTATAAAAAACACAAAAATAAAGTAAATTCTACAATAATATATATTGTTTATCGTAAATCGTTTATTACAACCTACCTGCTTAATTAGTTAAAGTATTGACTGATATAAAAATAAATATTCGACCAATCATTTACTAGTTAAAAATATTGCATCACTTTCAGTCATTACGTAAGGCCCGTGAGATTGCTACATACTAGTGATAGAATAATTACGATTAATGTCATTATATTACTTAGATTATAATGCTTTGATACATTTTATACTAAATACGCTTAGTCAATATTAATGCGTTAAAGTTATATCTACGACTAACAAACACTATAAGGTAGTAGTAACACATGAGATGAATTATTAAACACTGGAAAACTTATTAGAGTATTGGTTAGCTATGGCGAAATGTTCAAAATGTCCCTGCCTAAATATCTTATAAGTAAGCGTGTTATAATTTATTCGAAATCTTTGTTATTTTTATTTATTGCGTCGCATTACAATATAAATAATTTTGTTAAAAAAAAACAAATACTGAACAAAACACAAACAGAATGATATTATCGGTCATCAAATCTTACGTCCATCGCGTCTCTATATATCTATCTCTGAAAAGCTATTTACAACACCTTGCTCCATAGCCCACTAGATAGCGATGTTCAATCTTTACAGATTTATTTAAAATAGAGAAATTAGAAATACCCACAGGTTTTTTAGGTTCACGACACGTTCGCGATGAATAGACTTATGAACCGAGGTACAAATTCTTGATGCAATAGTTTTTTATTCGACAAGTTTAGTTGTTTTCTTTTCTTAATTCACGTTTTTAATTGAAGCAATTACCGTTTTGTTCAATATTTGAATCCATAAAATTGCACTATTACGATGCAAACCGCTTGCGCACTATCCATAAATGCATACGCTGTCAGTGTAGTTGGCTGCTAACCCGATTATGCATACTTCAAGAAGGATAATTTGAAAAAATGTTTATCTTCCACTGATATAACTCGCAACCGAAATTTAAATTAAGTCATTTCCAATATACCCTGCTTGGTCTCTTATTGTCGGAGAATACTTGTTCGAGGGTATATTTACCATAACTTTATTGTCCTTACCATGACACTCAACGGCCTTGCTTTAGATAAATATACTTGCTTAGGCTCTATTACATACAACTGAAAATTTTGGGATCAATAACTTAAAAAAATGTTTATGGAAGAGGCGACGAGTAAGTTTTATGGAATCATTAATAATATTTATTTAGTTAGCAAATAAACAGTCAGTACATGGAAACATTTTAGATAGCAATTTTAACCTTTATATATTTATACTGTTTGAAATATAATTAATGTGCAACAATACTATTCGCAAAAACTAAAAAGTAAACGAAACAAAATATGTAACATATACTTTTTAACAAAAGGTAGATAGACAAATAGAACATTAGACATTCAACCATTTAGAATCATTTAGAATCAATTATTACTTTTGCATATGGGCAGATAAAATAGCACAGTTTGTCTAGAAAACCGTGAGGCTAGACGATATGTGATAAAATAAGTGAGCTCCGTGAAATTAATAAAATTATAATATATCAGAGATACTTTTTCTATTAAGACTGATCAAATTACACTTATTTAATAAAACTGAGTAACTGTCAGGAAGGGAAAATGTACGGTAATTAATTAAAATAATCGACTCTTGTACTGTACACACAAATAACTCGACGAACGTCCGTGACGTCCATAGGCGTCATAGTCAAAATTTCCGAAGTGCGTCCGCGACGCCCTGGGGCGTCATCGGTGTTAGTGCATTTATTTAGTCAATTTTTAATCCTGGAAATATAGCTTTTATTATTTTTCAACTCCATAAATATCTCCATTAAATTCTACGCCGATGTTTAAAAATAAAAACTTTTTGTCGTATTGAAACGTCATAAACAAATGCCAAACGTCTAGTTATACTTTTTTGGTATTTATTGTGAGGAATTGTGCTCTATTTTGAAAGGAGTTTTAGCAATAAAAAGTGAATAGATACAACTTATTATTTTTATTATAATATTATAGAAACATAGTGAGGACGTATTTTAAAATAGTTTTGAAATACGCCACAGTATTGAAAAAATAAATGTTCAGCGTTTTGTTTTAGTCTGAGAGCGGCCGCCATTATGACAATGGTGGATAACACAAGAAACTACATAATATATTTTTTATCTTTCAATAGATTTGTATGCAAAAATATTTAAATAAAATATTCCGTACACATTGTTTACTTGTTTGTGACGGTATTTACTAACAAACAGGCATTTTTTTTTTAAATATAAATATTTAGATTTGAATTACCACATCTTTCTAACTGATTTTATTTGGAAATGACATTGTTTATCGAAATAAATAGAGGAGATATTCCTATCAATTGAGTGAATAGAAAAAAGGTTTTTTTGACCGACGCCTTTGTTTGATCACTGATTAGCTGTTTACAATAACACAGTTTGTAGTGTTATCTCACCATCATATTATTGGTACCTTGGGGATTTAACTATGACTATGGGATTTCGCAAAAAAATAATACAGATATAATCGAGAACTGGCCGTTAAGGCTGTTAAATACAAATAGTTTATTGCTGTCTTTAAATTTTATCAATGTAAAACACTCTGTACTATAGAAGTTTGGAATGAAGGTTATGTTAGCATTCCAGAAATTGAGGTAGGTAACTTACGCAGGTAACGAAAAAATACCCAAATTTTAAATTGTGGACCATCCTAGTCAAAGAATTTGTCTCACTTACATCACATTGTTTATATAGAAAATTTCTAGATTTATGTAGCTCATCTAATTCAATCGCGATTTGATCTTTTCGTCATTTACTCCATTCATGATCAAATAACCACATTTGTGTAATTACAATAATTCTTTTATTCTATTTTTTTTTTTGCATTGAATCTATTTTTTACACTACACTAACACAAATCACCATTCAATTTTTGGTTTTATAGCAGATTTTACATAGGAATCATATACCTTAAATCATCGGTTTGGAGCATAAAGTCATTAACTAGCAAAATAAAATGTTACAGATATCACTCAATTTTTATGGGGCTTGAAGTCAATAAATGTAATAATGAAATACCGCTCGTAACGCGGTTATTGATTCCCGCACTGACCGAATTTACACCATATATTATAAAAGAAATGGATTGGGAATGAAATATTACCCAAACAAGTCTTCGGAAATGGTATTGGGATACCCTTTATAGAGGGAGAAACACATTTTAAAATTGATCAATTTACTCCTTTATTACTGGACTTTTAACAATTTTAAACGATGTTACTAAGCGAGCAGATATTTCAATCGATATAGTAATATTATTATTAATATTGCATTCTTTACATAGCTAATAAGAAATTGGATTGATTACTTTATGGATTAATGTATCATAATTTTTAGGACATATGCGTGAAAACGTCATCCGTAGACGAGATTTGTTTCAATTTTTTTTAAGACGAAAATAGCTTAGTTATAAGAAGCGTAATTTCTGACAGTATTGACGCAATAATATATATTTATAGTATGTATATGTTTATGTATAAAAAATAATATATTGCTAGTAAACATGATACTTTAATCGATCCATAAAGATTTCAACGAATTTTGCATCAGACTAGCGTGAAGTGTAAATAATTTTAAAACGTTTAAGTAAATAGGTAAATGTATATGTTTCAAAACTAAAATACGAGGATTCACATAAAAAATAAACATTTCAAATTTGTACCTGACAAATAATGCATACAGCCACTGAAAAAAAAATACCAGTTGATTTCTTTCCAGAGATGCACTTTGTTTTTATGATTTTCACATGCAGATCAGTTACGGAATGCGACCCGTTTGCTGTACCGGTGCAATACTGCAAGTATCAACAGAGCAATTATCGGCAATTTTATAATGTTCTCTTAATCTAAAGGGTCACTGTTGGTGGTTTGAAGAATCTAAAAAGTTAATCCTAATAATTATTTGAATATATGCTCGATTTCATTTTGAGGATTTTAAATTAATATTGTAAAATTATTTGTTCATTAAAATATTTCTTAATGTATCATCCATCAGAAAAAGGAATAAAACGACATGGCTTGAACGCAATTGATACGAGTGAGCCGCGACGATATTTTTTATCAAAACCAAATTTTAACTAAATAAATGAATACAAAAGTTTTAAAGGTTGCTTTTTAAACTGTTTTACTAACCGACCAAAAATAAACAAGATGCAATATCTTCGGCTATCCCTTCAACTTCAACTAACGACCAAAGCACAGAATGGTTTTATTTATTACGAGTATATTTTTTTATGTCATATTTTATAATTTTTTATTTGAGTTAAAACTTAAAAAAATGATCTTAACCTACAACGAAAAATTCTATCAACTAGCGAAGATGGTTTCAGCCTTTATTTATTGACCTCGAATAAAAGTCTTACGAAAATAAATATAATAAGTACACAAACACGGCAACGAGTATATATGATTAGAAAAATTTGTTTAATACTCATTAAATGTTTTCGTCTTATGATGCAGTCAAAATAACCAACTTTATTTTTATTTTCGTATGTAAAGACACATATTTATATTAATATTACATTACCAAAAATTAGGAATTAATTAGATAGCAAAACCAATTATGGATCTTTCATATTTACAAACATATTATTACACAGTGATGTTACTAACTAAATTAAATTAATTAAATACAAACAAGTAGGTTTAGGATTTGTATATTTTTATTTTTATTTTGCTAATGCTTTCTGTAAATATATTAATTTTTGTCTTGTTAACATCATTTAGATCTCATCTGTCCAACAGTCGTCTGTAGACCCACATTCTAAAATCTTCCAGTGTTTCAATACTAGCAGATAGTACTGAAAGTTGTAGAATATTTCCTATAGTGCACAGCAGTGTGTAGCAGCCGCGGTGTAGTGTAAAGATTTACAACGAGTTATTGAGTAGGTAAATGTTTTTTTATGTATAAATACTATAACAAACTATTTACTACCCATCGATTCGGAATTAAAAATATTTTAATTTTCTTCAATCTTTATAGCTTCCTTGACCTAAAATCAAAGTACCAATATATGTGTAAGATTTATACAGCCGTATGCATAATCGTAGCAACCAACTAATCTAACAGCGCTACTGATTTTATTTAGTTATATACCGTAATCACTTTAAGCTTAACAGAATAGTTACGCGACTATGCATAAGGTCGATCATTATAAAGTAAGAATGACAATGCGTTAATAGTATATTGAGAGATAATTTTAAACTATAGACCTAAATCAATTACGCTTAAGAAGAACTATACTTTTATGTAGGTTATTGTAAATAATGGAGTTACTTATTTTTTAAATTAAAAATATGAAAAATTACAATCTTTTTAAATAAATAGTAATAATTTACATTGATGGCCAATACACAAAGCGGTCCATTAAAACCAGTTACTCATATTATATTGTAATTAGCCAATTAAAGCATATTATATTTTAATACTAAAATATCATTTTTATAAAATCGGTCTTTAAGTAAGTGGCTATTTCTAAACCTTTTCTACCTCCATCCTTATCTTACTATCCCTAACCGTCATGAATAACAATTATGAGAGTTTTTAATGACATTAAAAAAGTGTTTTGTACCTTTTGAAAATGTCAAACATATTACCTATTATTTTTTTAATATATAAACCATACCTACATGTTTTTAGGAATGTTTTAGAAATGTTTTGAACATTTATCAAATTTTGAGAACTGGTGGTTTTCTTCTATTCATACGTTAATAAATAATGAACCGCAGACGAAACTCGATGTCTAAAACCACGTCTACTTATTCCCATTAATAACTATCATTTTGCGAAAAAACTTACAAAATAGTAATGTTGTATAAAAAGTGTGAAATGAAATATATACAATAACCAGAAAAATGTATAAACATTTTAAATAAAGGCATATAAATGCCTCTGTCTTTTTATATTATTTATTTATATTATGTTTGAGGAAAATATCGGCAACAAAACGTGCGTAAGGGAGGCCGGTTTAATATTTATTAGTTATACAAACTAAACACAAACAAACACAACTACAAACACAAGCACAAACACAAATATAAACTTAGATTACCTTTCTAGTATGCAATCAAGCAAATCCATACTATTCGGACACTAAAAATGTTTTCAGGCAAAGTTCTGAAATGACAATTGTTACAGTTTCCTATATTAATCAGCATTTGTTTTATTTGTTTTAATATAGAACTAAATTAATTAGAGCGAAGCTCTCATAAGGCGACTCCAATTAGAACTTTGTCACGGGCTAACTTGGTCATTCCTTGACCGATTTGAAAAATTTTTGATTTTGAGAGAATCTACATGAAAAAGTGAAGGTCGTGACGGAGCTTGATTTTAAATATTGTCAAAAATAAAATTTTTGGGGTCAAAAGAAAATTGTCTATGGGAATATCCATTATAAAAAAGTCACGCGCTTTTTTGAAAATTTTTTATTCGAAAATAATTAATCGAATTTTATTTTAAATTATTTAATTTGATATTAATTTAATACAATTTAACAATAATAAATCGTTTTTAACAATAAATAAAAATACAAAAAATAATTAGGTAAGTTTCACGCATAAAAATAGTAAAAAAAAACAATTTCTCTTTTTGTATATAAAAGATTTCAAGAACCTCATTTTAGAAAATTATCCATTCGTTGAAAAGTTATGTTTTCAATTTCCCGATGAAATTCTCTTGTACATTAGTATTGAAGATATTTTAAGTACCTCATTTTAGAAAATTATCAAAATCTATCCCGTCGTTAAAAAGTTATGCTGTTGATTTCCGGATGAATTTTTTTTGTGCATTTGTATCAAAGAGATTTCAAATACCTCATTATAGAAAATTATCAAAATCTATCCCGTCGTTAAAAAGTTATTGTCACAGACTAAATTTTATTTAGAAAATTTTAGTAAATCGCTTCGCTCTAATATGTGCTGCAGCGAAGCAAAATGCGAGCGACTGCGGCGACCTAGTTAAATAACTACAAAAAAAAAACAACTTAGAAAATATTAAGAGTAACTGATTGAAAATGGGCCACTTTTTATATGCACTCGTAGAAGGCGATTTTATTCCTTTGTTTTAAAAAAAGTTTAAATATAAAATTTGCTACAAAAGACTTGCTTTTACATTCGAAAGTAGATTAACACTTTTTTTAATATTAGTAATTTAGTTATGTAATTATAAGATGCAAATAAAAAAAAACAAATAAAAAATGTATATTTTTGTAATTTTAAACTCAACTTATAAATATTCTAAATTCTAAAGAATATCCTTGTGAACACTTCTTCATATTCTGATTTTGCTAAACAATTTTAAAATGTTTGTTTATTGTTTTTATTCCATTATAGAAATGTGTTAGAGGAAAATTATGTCAACTTCAAAATAATCGCATAAAGCCGGTAAAATCTCGTCATGTGACTCATGTAATAAATTGAAAATGTAATTTCAGCATTATATACCTACTATGATATAATAGTATAATACATATTGATTCGAAAAACAGTTTAAACAATGACAAAAAAAAATATCTAAAAATAAGTAACATTTATTGTCAAAAAAGATACGTTGTTTAATATTTTTAATAGTTATTTGAAAAAAAAAAATTGATATGCACGTGAAATTTATTTTTCTTGTAACTTTTGAGTTTCAGTTATGAATGTATCCAAGAACATAAGCAAATAAATATAGGTGTAAAATTACGCCTTTTAAATATTTTACTTAAATAGTAAAAATTATTATTAATAATTACTTTTTCCTTAGTATTTTTTAATAGTCGGCACAACATATTTTAGTAGGTACTAATTTTAAATTCCTAATTTCATAATATTAAAACATATTAAATTAAAAATAATAATATTATATACAGTCGAGTGCGAAATAACCAATCCCTTGGCATATAACGTCGCCGCGATTCGCGGCAAGATCAGTGAACATCGCGACGAACGCCTGTAAGGAATATTGACAAAACATTGAACGGTTATTTTGCACTTGACTGTATCAATCAGTTCCACGAATAATTTTTAAAGGATTTTAAGCGTCTGCTATCACCTACCAGCTACCACTCACCTGCTTGCTACTCCACTCCTATTAGAAAGAATTTAAAAAATGTAAAAATGGTTAATTAGGTAGGTATAAAAAATACCAATATACTTTATTATCATATTACGAAAACTATGCTTCCTTAAAAAATCGAAACAAAAAAACTACAATAATTTGGTTAATAATAACAATTTGGTTAATAAATAAAAAACAATAATTGAATAACTAAACTATAGTTATTTATGCCTACTTATCGTAGACAAAGTGATATAAAAAACTACTTTCCCCAGAATATTAATTATGGTATATAAAACGTGAATGTGAATTGTAGTGGTATGAATCAGGCAATCATTTTTTAGTTTGACACTTAAGCCTTGGAGTATGGAACGCGCGGTATAAAGAAAGCGCGCGCCACCTAATTCCTTCTTACTCTAAAGCCGGTCCCAAACATGTGCACAAATATTTGTAAAGATGCACAAATGCTGTGTATGTGGCCATTTCTAAATATTTACACACATTTCGTCTTTTCTTTGTTATTTCGTTGAACATAAGACAAAATATGTGTGCACACAAGCAGCGGGTGTGCTTTATTCGTTCAAAGATTTTTTTTTTCGATTGCTTCTTTTGTTCGTATGTGACTGAGAGTCGAGCGCTTAAAAGTTTTTTTCAAATTTTATGAGTATTTTTACAGAAGTATATATATATATCTCCTAAAAGTCTACATCGTGTTAGGAACAAGCTTCGGGTATGTTTCTGATTTTACTGGTAGACAAATATTTAGATTTATTTCATTTGAAGTATTAACTATATTTTTTATTGCTGATATGCACATACATAATTATTGTAAAACTTGCTTTTGATGGTATTTTAAAATTACTTGAATTTATTTCATCATTATGACGTAATAACTATCCTAGATGTTATTATTTTTATTTTTTTTTTACTTTTAAAACTTATAAGAATGATCGACTGTCCGATTATACACTGGAGTCCTAGGATTATAATATACTTAAAAATATATCCTTCTATATTGTACATATTATTATATTATTAGAATTATTATTATTGCTCGTTATGCACGTGTAAACGAATATTTTAACATTTTACTGTTTATTATATACAAAGCTGGAGATATTGTATTATAATAAATTTCATTGCGAATGATTTATAGTTGTATTTAATTTATTGCCTATTTATTTATTTTTTTAATTTATTTATTGATTTTAGTTGTATATCTTTTGTTATTTGCCTATTTACGTTTCTTTCATTTCTCGAGACGGACTTCTCTTCTGGGCACGTCTGGCAGCTAACTGGCCTAATCACGCCTTCCTTTTCGCAACATGGATGGTCAGCGGGATAGGCCAGAATAAATATTAATTTATTTATTCATTATAATAATGGCTCAAGAAGACGCCACATATAAAAAATATTATTTTATAAAATTTAACTAATTTATTAGAGACAAATTACATAACCATTATATTACCAGTCATTTATCGTTACTTTTGAAGCAACATGGCCGTTCTAACTACATTGTTTAAAAAACCTTTTCTAAGAGAGGCCGGAAGAAGGTAGCAGATAGATTTTAAATACTTTACCAGTTTAGAGCCAAAGTGTAGCCTTAAAAATTAACAATATTAAGAAGAATCCATAAGATAAACAATACATACAATTGACACAATCTTTGACAATATTGAAAAATTTAGAAAAGCTTTTTTTTATCTTAAAGCGTAGAATAGCAAAATAATTTAAGTTAATGATAATTAATGTTAGTTAATGTTAATGAAATTAATGTTAAGTTACTGTCAATAAATAAATAAATAAAAAATAAATAAAAAGGTACTAAAGAGATCTTGTACTTGAGAGCGCAGGACGTCTGAGTTTTATAAAAATGCATTTATTTGCAAAATATTGTCAAATATCGTGGTTAAAGTATTGTGAAAAGCCAAGACAATTACTGAGATATGTAACCATCTAATTAGATGACAAGAAGAGGATGATATTTAAACAAAAAAATGTAAGCCAAAATGTAAAAATTAATTAAACAAACACGGCTCATATTTATCTTACTACGTCACAGTAGGTATTATTTACTTAACCATAAGTCTTCATGTCGTCTCTCAAAAAGAACGGAAATTTCAGTTTCAAAAAAATATAGCCATATTTTGAATATGTAATTAGTGAAGCATATATCATAAAACGGGACTTTAACGGGACATTTGTCTGAAAGTGTGATATTCCTCACAGAGGTAATCGGGACAGCGGGACAAACGGTCATTTTCACCAATCCCACCTTAGATCTTCCCTAACTAAGTACTTTAAATTATTTTGTTTAACCGGCGGTCTCGATAATGGCAAAGAGTGGACCAGACCAAGGGACGATATTATGCTTCCATACAGTTATTCCTTTCCAACCATGCTTCAAGAGGTTTTAAATTGTAAAAAACGCTTCTATAATAAAATATGCAGGATAAGATTTGGTCACTGCCTCACTGTTCACTTGACCAAAATTCATATTTTGAATTCATCTATTTGCGAATGCGGTTTACTGAAGGAACTTTAAACCATATATTTTTTTAAATTTAAATAATTTTAATAATTTTTTAATAATTTAATAATTTTTAGATTTAAATAATTATCCGTTGTTTTATAATGATCTTGCTTTAAATCAAATTCAACTGCCAGTTTTTATTTCAAATTTGTTATCAGTCCATAATAATTCTATTATTTTGATGAAATGTGTTAGATTAAACAACCTCTGAATTTAATATATTTCTATTTTTTTTTTCTTTTTTCCTTTTTCCTCCTTTTTGTGTCATTTCTGTGTTGTCTTTCTTTTCGCGAAAAAGCGTTTTATTTGGTACGACTAGTAAGTGTGAAATTCTTTTTAATGTATTTTTATTTGCCTTTTATCCTTTTCTCTTTTCTTAATTTCTTATATACTTCTTAAATAAATTGTTTATTGTTAAAGTTAATAATCGTTTTTTTTTTATCCCTTTAAATTTATAATTCTTACTTGACACTGTCCAAAAACATTTATTGTAAAGGCCTTTAATTTGAAAGAAGAAAATGAAAAAGATTAAAAAAAAACAAAATGCTTGGCAGGCACAAGCACCAGTGGATAAAGCTGTCAATTTTCTGTCAGACGATCAGCTAAGAGGTTTTGTGTATTTGCAAAATTCGTTCGGTAATAATTAAATATCTTACATGAAGGTTTGCATGGACGTTCTATAAATACGAGTTTTATCGTAAACAATGGCTGATGACCTGAGAAATTACAAGCTTCAATTGCAACAAGTATGTTGACGCCCGCACTTAACTATAGAAAAGAAATTTAGATTACTGTATTTATTGATATTTTTCGCAGGTCGACGCAGCTCTCATATCCGATCCCACTAATGAGGAATTATTAAAACTTAGAAGCGATCTACAAGAAGTTATCACATTGACTCAAGACCTCATTCAACACCAAGATTCCGACGCGCCTGTTGGTTCGGCGTCGAATGATCATCGCTCCTTTGAAGTAATACAAAATGCCCCTAAACCATCTCACAAGAGAAGACAATGGGCATCTGGTGAAAAATGCTTAGCGAAATGGGATCAAAATGGACAGTGAGTATTCCATGTCAATAAAAAAATATTAACTATTTTCATAACCATTTTACGGTAGGGAAGCACCCGAACTTCTGTAATTTGATATTTTCAAAAATTATATAAGATAATCATATATTAATTAATTACATTGCCTTTTTAGTAATGTCCGGCTTGAATCTTTCTATTGACAGGACATAATATGTTAACGGTAACATATTATATACATACTTAAATAATTAAGAAACTAGTTGACTGTTGTTGGAAGTTTATTTGTTTTTCAGGTTCTACGAAGCCCTTGTTGAAGAGGTCAATGAAGATACGGCTATAGTTGTATTTGATGGTTACGAGGCTCGTGAAATATGCACATTGGAAAACTTGAAAGAATTACAGCATGGGATGAAGCGACCTTTGGAAGAAGACAAGTAAGTACTTGTACTTTATAATTGATCTATTAATTATTTATTGTTGTACAGAAAAATGTTTCAATGTTGTGAAAGCTTTTAATGATTAGAGACAGTTTTTACTCATTTTGTAGCCATCTGTCCTTTTATTTAAATCTGTATACACTTGTCATCTTCAGGCTATCCACTGCAGGGTATTTATACATAGATAGCATAGCCTTCCTCTTTTTCAACGACCCTAAACCATTTATTCATCATAATTTCAGTGACCATTCATCTTGCGGATGGTTTACCAACACTGCTTCTTTCAGTCCGTATCTTTTAAATAGAGCCGGCTACTCTAGCTATTATGTTTCTACGATAAATACGTCTGGTTCCGGTCGCCTAGCGGAATAACAAGACATTGTTAAAATATGGCATAAAAATATTAAAGAGCTCTTCTGCCTGTTTTTTTTTTTTAAATCAGACAGAAGATAAAATAAGATTAAGGAAATCTTATTTTTCCATAACTTACACCTGTTTGCCCCATGTAGGCAAAGAACAAAAATAATAAAAAACTAAAGACGATACAAGAGACTGTAGTTTATCAGAGACGATACAAGTACAGATTTAGGCTTATCAACATAAGCTGCCTGCCTAAAGCTAATAATAATAATAATAATAAAAAATAATAAAACCTGAGATTGCTGATAATAAGATGCATTTAAAGCAGATTGTCAAAATGTTACTTCCAAATTTCAAAATAAAAAACACAAATGAAAATAAGATTTCCATGGAGTTTTGAGCATAAAATCCACTTTTAAATATTTCATTAACCTTCCATTCGCAGTTGAATAGTACCGAGCTTGATCTGATCGAAATGAAATATTGATTAACTTTTTAATTGCTTCCAGACATGGAAAACCACACAGTCGGGAGTATTTAAAGAAGAAAAAGCAAAAGAAGTTGCAGCGGTTTAAACAAATCGAAGAAGACCGGGAGAGCGAGAAAAACAAATGGTTGTCGTTCAGTGCGAAATCGACAAAAAAGTCTGGCGTCCGTGTTAAAAGTATATTTGCATCCCCAGAAAATGTAAATGGTAGGGTCGGTATAGGTACTTGTGGTGTATCCGGCAAACCTATGACCGAATTCTCGCACGGGGAAAAGTGGAGAAAGGGTGCTTAGTTATCTTAAACTCCTAAAATTTTTGGCCTGAAACTGCTAATATGTAAAATGTCACTCTCTAAGTTTATTTTATAGGTTTATTTTATATCAGATCCATACAATTGAAACTTTAATAAAACCACACTGACATTTATGCATAGTTGTAGGTATAACAATTTGTTGGTATATCTATAGGTATCAAATTTCCAATTACATAATAAAACAATGCATACAGGGTCGTCGAGAAATGTTTAACAGGCCCGTTTATTAAATTGCTCTGCAAATTGCAAAAAATTAAATAACGCTGATACAGGCCAGGCCATGTGGAGTTTAGTTTTCGACTGGCGGTAAACTGACACTTTTGTAATAGTTGCTGTAGCTCACAACGCTTCTACGCAATTAAACTATTCTATGTTGCTGGAGGATATAATAGTGTTTTTTTCATACTTATAGTTTAAAGGGTTTGATGCAAATTTGCTATTTTATTAAATTCCTTGATCATGTCTTACTTGGTCATAATCAGGTCTTCAAGGTCTTGTGGGTTTGAGGTCTTGGGTGGAATTGTACTGATGAAACTCTGATAATGCTGATATTTTATTATATCTTGTACTGATGTAGCTTAAAATATGTTTTGTCTATTTTTCTTTCTCTTTTAAATATACATTATATTGTTAAAACAAATAAATAGTTAAGACAGTTAAAACAAATAAATAAACAAGGATGCTATATTTAAAACAACGAAGAATCCTTTGCTGTAGAACTCATAGACATGATTTCTGTCTTGAAAAATCAATGCTTATTTCATA
Organism: Neomicropteryx cornuta; assembly: GCA_020383195.1. Taxonomy (NCBI): domain Eukaryota; kingdom Metazoa; phylum Arthropoda; class Insecta; order Lepidoptera; family Micropterigidae; genus Neomicropteryx; species Neomicropteryx cornuta. The sequence goes on from JAHKQU010000014.1 coordinate 5,756,583, forward strand.
ACATCTAGTTCATTTATATAGTCAGTAAGGCCGGCCATAAAACCTAAAACAACGCAATGCAATATGCATTTATTCTAACAGACCTATACTGTCTGCAGACTTTCCAGACTACTTTTTGATGTTGGTATATTACCTATTAGGGGGATCATCAATGAATTAGAATGTGGATAGCCAAAAGTAATTTGTAAAACTTTGTTCTGATAGTTCTTCAATGTATTAAATTCGCCATCCAAATTTTTTAATAATTAACTCTAAAACCTGTGGTGTCAGTGAGAAAGCGGTGGTAAAAGCAATAAAAGCAAATATATTATCTTCAAATTCACTTTCAGATTCGTCTGCAGAAGAACTACTAGCCTTCAAAATTAATTCTAGAAATTTCTGTCATAAACAATAAATTTAACACAAAATATGGAAGTCCACTTACAGTAGAAGCAAACGATAGAAGTCAGTTAGTTGACTGGAAAAGGCTGTGTAGTGTGACATAGTTGCTATGGACGCTGGGGAAGCAACGCAATTCAGCTTAATGTTGTTTTGCGTTGTTTCATGTAGAAAACCGGCTTAACTCTTTAAACCAACAGTTTTATTTTATTATCTCCAAATATTTTAGATTAATCAAATCGAATTTTTCTGTTTACTTTTCTAGCTTGATAAATGAAACAGATTTTTTCATCATGTGTGGTTTTCAGTTGTTAATTAATTTGCTGTGTTTCTTAAATAAATACAGTATGACACATTTCTGTTGTTTCCTGTAGTAAAGAGGTACTTCATTTGGCTTTGGTGTATTTTCCCTTTTTTTCCAGGAATAGACATATTTATGGGTATGTAATAACATTAATGTGTATGTCCACACATACATGTCCATGTTTATGTGCGTATGTTCAAAACATAGTACCTATATGGTTTGGACAATGATTCAACGTAATATAATTTAAATATAATCTCGATTAACTGGTATACAATTTTAATGCTTAAAATCGTTTTTTCTTTTTAACAAATAGCATTTACACAAAAAAGTTTTCTTCTTTAACACATCACTCTTGGGAAAAATTAATACTACAATTTCACTAAATATTTTTCATCTCGATGAGGATAACAATATTCGTCAATATTCTAATTGACAATAAAATTTAAAGTCAATTTTTTTTTGTTTTTATATTTTTAAATAACTACAAATTGTAGGAATTAACGACCATCATACAGCTATAATAATGAATTTATTTTCACGCAAAAATACAATGAAGTAGATAATGAGCTAATCTCTGTCGATAGGTTAAAATAAACAACTAGGTAATTAAAACATAAATGTCCATAAAGATCTAGTTTTAAATTTAATATTAAATAAAATATACACATCTTTAGTTGTTTTAAAAATGCCCTCTTTGTGTATACTCCCGTGACAGCATTTTTAAATAAATTTAAATTTATATATTTTTTTTCCAGTTCCAATTTCATGATCGTGATATTCTAGTTGTTAAGGTGTTTCACTGTCGGCAGCGGTTGGAAGGTTCGAATCCGCACATTGGTCATATAATTTTTAACGCTTCATTACCACCATCTCCCCTAACTAGCACAAGCAAATTTAGCTAAGTTGAGTCGGGCCCAAAATAATTGTGTATGACCTAGCAACTTTAAAATAATTCATTCAACACTAAAAATTATTGTGAAGTTTCTGGTCATGTTGCAATGTTGTTTGCTAATCTACCTACTGTATTGCCACTTCATCTACCATCTCATTAAATCCTGTAGCATTTGTAACCATTAAATGGATTTTAGCAACTTAAAAAAATATTAATTTTAAAAGAAATTATTATTTTTGTCTGTTCAAAAACTGTATGCTGATATTAAATTACAGTTTTATATATTTTACAAATGGTCTGTTCATTGGCTATAAAAGTCCATGATTTTTATTTAATTACCCTTATACTCCCAAAAAAATGCAACCCCCATAAAAGTAGAAACAACAGTGCTGCATTTAATGTTGCACATTAAATTGTGTAACATTAAACGCAGCAGACGCACGCATGGTTTTGCTGGCCAGTTTTTCTACAGCCGGTGTTGAATTGTATGGAGATTTCTCCAACCGGAGCCGAGGTACGTGTGCGTACATCGCCATACAACACCGAACGGTCAAAAAAGCGGCCGGCAGAACCGGTGTTTCTGAGCTAAGATTTGAAAAAAAACATAAGAAAGTATATGAAATCAAGGTAAATGATAGTTTACTGTGTTGAGTGAGAACGAAATACGTACTACACTAGCGGTGCGTGTTGTAAAACCAAATTAAATGCTCACATGATAAAACTGTTTTAGCTATATTTTAATGTACCACGATATTTATTATGCTTAGGTGATTATATTACATATAGGTTTTTTAATTGTTTTAATAACATTTTAATGTTAATAATAAAATGTATTTATTTAATATCGTCTATCAGGAGTACATGAGGGGTAAATCATAGTTGTACACCTAGTTTATATAACACAAAAAACAACGATTTTTGAAGACTATCGTTTAGAACTAGCTACCAGCACATAAAGCAAAAGAATGCGGTGCGAAGAGATACGCGATATTAATGTTAATAATTTAATGTATTTTATTAGGAGCAAATAAAGCGTAATAGATTTCGATTTATTTGCGCTTATGTGGATGTTATGACTAATTAGGAGTCTAATTTATTTGATTAAATTTAGCCTCTTATCTGAAAGTATCAGGAGCACAGAATGAATGTTTAGGTGATTTGAATGTAATTACAAATCATAAATTGTAATATAATTTCATTTTTTGTTTACATCATCGTTGTCAATCTAAAACCACCTTTGTGTAGAGAATTAAACTTTACGAGAAACAATAAAAACAATTGCTTTAATATTTTTCAAGGTAGCAAGCAAGGTAGTTTAAAAAAAATCTATTCATTAACCTTATTAAAGGGAATATTTGAATAGAAAATTAAATAATATTTAATGCTTAGTTTTTAAACCAAACTGAACACAGAAATGAGGTAATCTGGAATTTCAAAAAAATACACATAGATAGTGACGACACGCATATTAATAAATTTGAAGTGTCTGTCTGTGATTTTGAAATGAATTCTTTCTTCCAAGTTCATATGATTGTTCGGACATAACCAAAACCTGAACACGCATTTCTTTTCTCGTTTTTCCAGGCTAATCTCCGAATTGGCTGAACCGATTTTAACGCAACAACCATTAACCGAGGTACTAAACCGATTTTATTCTTTTTTGTTTTATCAATTATTGTAGTGGGTTACTTTTACCCACTCAACACCAAAGTTTTACATTTTTGTTTTTTTGGGAAATATTTTTTTATAAAGGCCAATTTTTTTTTTACAAAAGTATGTAGTTTTTTTTATTGTTTTTTGCATTAACAAAAGCAATTGTAGCAAAAATATATATTTTTAAAAAATGTTCAATGTTTTACAGCTTTCATAAAACCACAATATTATGATAAAATATAAAAGTTTTCCAAAAATACGATCAATAAGTAATAATTGGTGATTTCAATAGCACCTACTACATCTATTTTTCAATTTTCTTTATGCAAATGCTAGAAATGGCTATTTGCCAATGCCGATCGAAGCGATGACGGTTTTTGACTAGATCGTTTCACAAAAGTACTGTTTTCATGTCAAATTCTATCATTAATCCACTCCACTCCAATTCTACTCCTGATTACCTTAAACTCCTACTGGACCAGGAAAAATTGCATATTTCCAATATTAAGAACTATAGGCAACCATAACAATTCTGGTAATGCAAAGCGAAGAAAACAGACAACTGACATGCGAATATGACAGATTGATCATCTCTGAGGCACATTGAACAGTTTACTTTACCCAATTCACCCGAAGACCAATATGTCTCTGGTAATCATTGACTAGCCCGTTTTGCTGAATCCATACAACCATAACACATTCATAGCTAAACAACACATACAAATCAATAGTCACATGAAAGGTTATAAAACTTTATTTATTTTGAATCAGTCAAGTATTACACAAGGTCTATTGATAGATGAGTTACTATTTAATAAGTACACATTATAAACAAGGAATACAATCTTATACTTATTTTTTATATGTCAATAGTTACCAATCACATTTCAAGGCACAGGCATTATTGTATGCGTTGGTTTGATGGAATTAAAGAATCCATATTTTGATTATATTAAACTCTCAAAGCCATCCAAAATATCTTGTCAATATGAAAAAATAAAGTGGACTTATTACATTAGAATGATTTGAATGGTAGGGTTGCAATACCCCAAACATATTATGAATAAGCGTTAAACCGGGTACTAAGTATGTCATATTTCAGGCTGTTTGCTTTATTTTGTATAAAATAAAAATAAACCATGTTTTGCTTTTATTTTTATAAAACTAAGGATTTGTTTTTTTTTATTGAGAAATTATGTTGGAGTACAAGTCTATAACCTTCCTAACTAGGTAAGAGTTACCTGTTCTAAGGAAGGTTAACTTTATGAGTTAACTTAATATTATGGATACACATGTAAATAAGTATTTATAAGTACTAATATAAAAAAATGTTAATAAGTTATATTTTATGTGATAATAGTAGATTTTCACAGCTGCACCCTGTCGACTACAGCTGCGTAAATTATATGATGGTATTTTTTTCTAATTCAATCCAGTTTAAACGTCATAAGCGGCATGACGCACAGACAGACGGCCTGATAGCTTTGCAAATGTGCACATACAAAACTGGGCTGTATCATTATTTTTCTAACTATTAACATCTTATTACTTTCGATCATACTAACGGACAGTTTAGAAATATAAATTTTCGACTAATGAGTTTGCTTGAGAATATTGGTTTTGGATATAGAGTTGTGTACCCAACAGTGTATATAACCTATAAAATCTGTGAATAAGCTGTAAGATTACATTTGTTGAAATTAAAAATATATTGACTATTGCCAGACCACCTTTTTTTTAAAAAAAAAAACAAAAAAATGCCTAAATGCCAGACAAAAAATAACTAAATTAATAAAATTGTGCAAATGGACATGCAGTCATTTAACAGGAATTAAAATAATCATCTTACAAGTAAATTATTTACAAGTTGTATCAATTTAATGAATAAAATATTTTGTACTTTATAAAACCAAGGACCATATAAAAAAAACAAAATTATATCATTAGTTATGTAATACAATTAAAACCCACTAAGTTGTGAACTTGATTGCAGGACCTAACGGGTTTTAGCTGTAAGGGCACAATATTAACATTCATAGCTAGAGCTACTAATAGTTAGGTAAAATTATTATTCATCTAAGAATTTGTTAATAATTATAAAAATAGACACAAATGTGGTTAAATACAAGATTTTAAATGCTTATAAATTCGTAGAAATTTTTCACTTATATACTAAAAAATTGGTGTACCAAATACTACTACTACTACTCTGTATAGAATGAAACTAAAAAACTATAAATATAAATGTATCTATACACGTATCTTCAATTTATATCATTCATAAATATGTAACCATATTGAAACCATTTAATTTATTAGGTTGATATGAGACAATAAGCAGTTATTATGTTAACCTAAATCTAAAAAGTTCATATAACAAGATCATAATAAAAGCTGACTTTATGTGAAATGAGTACCGAGAAGGTTTTTTGTCACCTCGTATGTGCAAAAATGCTACATTCGGGAAAAAAATGTTTTCTTCAAAGCAACTAATATTACTAAATTGTTATTTTTAGACACTTGCCTCATAGCTTCATGGGCATAACGTTAAAAACTCCACTAAATATATTTTGTCCCTGTACGAGCTCCCTGTCTTATCGAAAATCTCGGTTGTGACAGAAAACCCTTGCAATGCATTAAAATAAATACATAAACTTAATGATTACAAAGGTTATTTTGGTTATTTATTATTAGACAGAAACTCCAAACATAATATCTTCATTATAATTGGAAGCGGGATCATTCTATATTTCAAAAACTATTTTTAATTAAAAATTAATATTATTATTTTTTATTATTATTTATCCATTTCAAAATAATTAATAAAACTGGACATCCACATTTATCGGTCATAATACTGAACTTATCAATGTAAACTTATCAATTTTAAAATATAAATGCTTGTTTTTTGGTTAATTTCAGAGGACATTTAGAATATAGAAAAGTAATAATATAAAAAAACCTAATAAAAGCTACAAATAAACAAAAAATAAATGTATATTCAAATAAATGTATAGGTATCAAAATATATATTAATGCGTTATATAAAAAAGTGATAAAAGCAAATGATATTAGATAGATTTTAAATATGATATTGTTATGCGTTTGATAAATCAACCTAAGAGAAAGATAAGATTTTCTCTCAGTTTTAGGAAGAAAAATGATATGAAAGATTAGGTACAATTGGTAGTGTCTTATATATGCTGCACTATGTATATAGCCATAACTTACACACACAGTTATAAATTCTTCTCTTTCAAATATAAAAGTAAAAAACATTTTGGAAATTACATACATGAGGTTCAGAAATTCAGCCGTGAAGTGGTTTCTGTTCTATTTCAAAAAAAAAAATAATCAAATTTGGCAATTATTTTAGTAACTATTTTTTATTCCAAAATCATAAGTAAAATAGTGAATAAAAACACCCCTTTACGTTTTCTATGCTGTTTAAGCTGTTTTTGCGAGTTATTATGTTCGACAACTGATAAACAGATTCACGGTTTATTTTTTTTTCCGAATCAAAACTTGAAAAATTAACTATACTACTAATTAATAATAATAAATAAAATTAACTATTATTATTGTCCTTGACCCTTCTTTAAAACTTTAACCAAAATAAAAAAAATATACAGGAAGTCCCGAGAATATTCCCAATAACAAATACAGCTAATTGGCCCTGTGATTTCAAACATGATTTGTGAAGACGACATATCAAAATTCATCATGTTTCCGGAAAAAAAACCGTAACCTTACAAAATGATATTAAATTGTTGTCATAGGTTTGTGAGCTGATAGTCAGCTTGTGACGCCGGGTCATTGATAGCGCCCGAGTGCCTGAATAAGGTCCTTGAAAGAGTGAGCGAGCGAACAAGCGAATTCCAAAGGGAATGTACACCAGTGCTTCAATAAGATTAATAAATTAGAGGATGAATTATTTTCATTTTTTTTATAAAATTTCTTAATAGGGAAAATATACACTCTTAAGTCTTCGGGTCTCAGGATACCTTTATATACTTGGTTCTTCGCATCCTTAATACTTGCTCAAATAAAGCTTTTGCTGGTTGTAAAAGGCCTTATTATTGGGAAGGGATTGTTTTTTCAGATTGATCTATATCACCAAAAAATATTATTTATTTTCTCAAATATGAGAAAAACAACTAAAAAATTTGATAATCATATAAAAAGTTTGGAAATGTTGACATTGCCGTCGCGCAATCATATCGATCTGTCCCGAACATTAAGAAACCACGACCTGGTTATATCAAGTTCAGTTGAGCTGTACATCGCAGATAGGCTGAGGGATTGCATCCGAGTGATATTGAAAACTATCGAAAATTAATTAAAAAATCTTTTTTTTTAATTAAATATTTTTTTCGTGAGATCGGTTTAGTTGTGATAGATCTACCTCCTTAACGTACAGTAGTGATTGTAAACCTATTATAATTGTACTGATATCTTTAAAAGAAGGGATATAAAAACAGCTATTTTTCGCCATCTTCATACTGAAGTTAAAAACTTAGTTGTAACTTCATTACTCTGATGTTTAGCTGCTCTGCCAAGGGTCATAATTGGAGTCATCAGATTAACAAAAAGTTTTTAACATTCTGATTATCGGTTATCAACTTTTAAAGTGTAACCATGCACACAACCGTTTCTTGAAATACTGGTCCTTCATATCATCTACAACTCCATAAAAGATATGTGATAAATATGCATATCCGCCCCGTACTTCGGATGGGCAAGGACTGATAGTTACAAACCCAGGAGGTTATACCCGAATGAGGAAGCTGGGCTGCAAACTGAGGATTTGAAAAAGTTTTAGGTCTCTGAGACTAATGTTTTGGGTAGAGGGATCTTGACATTTCTTAGAAGATTGACCACAATATTTTTAAATGCATGATAATGAAAATGGTTATAAACATAAATTAATTAAAAACAACTTCAAATATAAAAAAGCTATTTAGTTTAAAAATTAATTTACCTAATCTAATGTTCAAAAATGATTATATAAGGAAAATAAATAAATTTTGAAAATTTTAGGGAGTTTAATAAAAATTTATTGCCTGAAGGTTAGCTGCATTAGGTAAAAAGTCTCGTGCACATTCTTCTTCCTGTTATAGTGTTAAAAATCACTCTTCGATATTAACTAGATGGCCTTGAACAGCAGCAGAATGATGATAGCGTCGTCGCGATGAAAAATCTTCATTATCATCATTCAGCTGTGCCGATGAGACATCCACGTTGGCATGAACAGGTGTCACAACAAACTGTTCATATTCTACAGGTTTTTTCCTGAAACATAAAAGAGCATATTGTAGAATGCTGGCCAGGAAAGTATGTCTATAAAGTATGTCTATCTGATCAAAAAGGATAAATAATCCATTTGTCTTTTTGTAAATTCATTTTATTATAACAAACAAACAAATAAGAGTTGCAAAATGACACCTGCAGTGCAGTCTTTTATAAGATACTAGCTGTTCAACCCGGTTTTCAGCTGGGTCCTGCAAGTGGTTCTGTAGACGCCTTTGTCGAGCGATAATGTATAGCATTAATTATTGTCAGTGTCAGTGCATATTGACGTAGACGTTTATGAATTTAAAAACCACAAAATTTATTTTCGAATGGAAATGATAGCTAACCGAATGCTATTTTTGAAGTATCTACATCATAAACTAATAACAGCTTAGAGAAATGTAATGATTAATATAAATTTCTGTAATATTTACTAGAATTTTATGAATTAGCCAGCAAATACCAATTTATTTTTTGTAGGATCTGGCATAGAATTTATTCTACTGTGAGTTACGAGGATTGATACAAGAATTAAAGCTAAATAGCTGCTTGCTCAACAAACAATAATAATAATAATAATTGATTCTGAAAGTTCACCACTTACTGAATTAGCTAAATATGTGTAACTAATTCAATAACAAAAACTTTATTTCTTTTTCAAATTTAAATCCCTGCCACTTTAAAACTCTTCTTTATTAAAATTTCTCTCTAATAAGTCACTTCCTGCAGGTGCGGTTAAGAGTCATTTTTGTCAATGGGTCATTTTTGTGTCTCTTGTTTAAAATATAGAAGAAAAATAACACTGGATATTATTTTATCTCATAATTATCTAGGCTTGTATAGAATTAAAACATGAAATTTCTACTTTGTCTAAAAGTTAAGAGCCTGGAAAACTCTGTATTTTATCATAACTTTAGACCTTAAATATTTTAGTGACTTAATACAAGAATCAAGAAAACAAAACTACAGTAGTTTTTAAAATACATTTATTTCGTTTTTCATGATGAACCACTAGTTAAATTTGTTGTTTGCGTTTTTTTTCTTTTTTAACAAGCTGTTAAATGTGACAGAAAAATCTAAGCCCTTTCATTGAACTGCTGAGGAATGTGAATGAATTGTTTTGAAAGGTGTTTTTCAGCCAGCAAGGAAGGGAATGGAACAACCGGGTAATAACGGTGGATTCATATTGTGAAATGTGTTTTATAATGTGAAGTTTGCACAAAACGGTGTTTAGGTTTGTTTGGCCAAAGACAGTGCAGCTGGTGTCAGTATAATATATTTTAATTACTCACCCAATAGCTTGAAGGCATAATGACTGTAGCCATTTCAAGAAGTTAAATTCGGCAGTTCTACCCGGTTTGACAGCTGGGTTGGCAGCTCCTATGTAGATCCAGACCACCCACACAATGAGGAGACTGCCAAGCGCATAGCCCCAATGCACCAGAAACATGAGTACCAGCTTCATCAACACCTGTAGGTTGGGTATTACAATTTTTTAAACTTTAATATATAATTTAATTTAGTATTTTATGCTTGTGTTTTAATACACTCTGGTCCAACAACACAAATTTAAGTATTTGGTATATATCGCTGGATGCCGTGCATGCTCTATCGAGTCATCGTCTTTCTGCATTTATATTTATATTTAAAATGGTGGTATGCCGCGAATTCCTGAATTCATGTAAGGCATAGACTAGTCAAATTATTATTTTGCAAACTAAAATATGGGTGGCAGTCCCACAAGCTTCCTTTGCAGTTTCGTGGGATTTTGTACAATTTCTGTTCGCGGTATCGCTGTGACCTCGGATTTTTCATACAGAGCGGAAGGTGTTAATGTATATATTTATATAATGCAATGAAACAAATTGACGATTTTGCAGCACATAATCAAATTCATAACAATCATTAGTGTTATTTAATTCATCATCAAGTGACAGCTGATGATGATTCCCATTATTAACCCCCTTCCTATAAATCGAAAGAGCATCCTGTCGGAAACAAAACCCATGATTGATGGATTGACTTCATATATAGGATATATAGGATTTATTTTTATCATTTTTTGGTATAGTCATTTGAGGTTTTTTATATATTTTTCTAATCTACATGTAAAGTCCTGTAGTAGATTTCTCAAAAATATTTTTTGTTTTGAGACTATCCTTTAAGAATTTAAAAAAAAAGTGTAACAGTTGTAGTAAGAATTTAACTATTTTTATTACTAATTATTATTAACTATATTAGCTAAAGCTAATAACTGTGACCGTGACCGGTTAAAACCGTGACTGAAATTATATGGGCGAATAGAACATAAAAATATGATTACCCCTGCTAAAGAAAGCCACCTGTTGCAAAGACTGGAGTACCAATTCTTAGTTTTGGAATGGACATTAGCAATCCTGCTCTGTGGCGCTATTGGTCTATTGTCAGGTGAGTGCGCTGAACCATTCTCGTCAGCGTGGTTTTCAAGAGGAGAAGTTGGAGTCTGAAAAAATAACATAGATTTATTAAGGAGCAGATGTCACATGTTTTTGTTTAAGGTATTGACCAACCACCAGTGATATAACAAAAATAAATAAAAAACACAGAAAACTTCCTTCGTTTATTTATCAGGCGGAACAAAAACAATGTTTGTTTTTTTTATCTCTGTGGAGAGTGGCTCTTCAACCATTTTTATTAATGACTGAAGTGCGATTTTTATAATTATTTGGCTTAAAAAGCTGGTTTTGTGAATGTTGTCTTTCCATGGGACAGTTAACTCAACTATTAAGACTGTTTTCAGGGACATGGGGTACGGTAAAATTGTGATAGTGCGTATGCACCCTTTGTGCAGGTTAGGCAGTGTGGCTGTACCCTAACCTATTATACGGTATTATAAGGCATTTTGTATACCTACTTGGCCACTTTTCCATACCTGCACCGCGCAATACCTTAGTTTCGAGGACACTAGGTAACTGGAGTATGTAATAAATAACATAGTCCCTCATTCTGCCCATTAGGTATATAATTTGTTTGGTTTCTATTAATTCATAAATCTATCAATATCTCAATCGTTATGTCGAAAGGGCCTGTCCGTCAGAAAGAGACCTTCAATAGCTTTGTATTGTCTAGACATAAAATCAAAAACACCACCCTTATAATCTATTATTGATAAACCAGACTCTCAAAAGTTCATTTTGAAAACTCCATATTGGATAAACAGCAAATACATTTTCCTAAAACCTTCTGACTACTACATTAAGCTTCAACATTCTTGTGAAATTTTTGCTTCTATGATGTCGAACTAAGTAAAAGAATTTTTAAATACAAAGTAGGTATTTATCATTAATTTTTCAAATGTGACCCTCGATTTCGATTGCAGGCCCATGCTTATCTCCTATAATGATATTTTTTCTTTATGGTGCCGTCAGAACGCCTTTAGTGTATTTATTGTATTGAAGAAATACACAGATTTACTAAAAAAAAATAACCCTAACAAATACGTTTGTGATCAGCTTCAATTACTAAATTTTGGGAAATCAAAAAACTCAAAAAGTGCTGATATCTTAGAAACCGTGAGACTTTGTATAGAAGTAAATGTGGTTCAATAGGTTCCAAATGATCTCTAATCTCGGCCCTTAAAAAGGTCCCTATCAACCTCTTTAAGAACTTGTACGCTTGTCTCAAGTAGTTTTATTCTAACTAAGAATATTGAGGCGTAATTTAGTGAATAGTGGGTTTTAGGAAAGTACGTTGCCATTTTATCCAATATTGAATTCTCAATATGGATTTTTGAGGATTAAATTATTTGTTCATCGAGCTCATAAAGCTTTAAATAACTGTTTTCGGTCATCAAATTTTATTTTTTGCAAATAAGTCAGAATGGCTGTGATTGTAAATTAAGAAAGACCATTATTACAAAAGTAAGGTCAAATAATTCCCATAGATACGAGCTTTGCAAGCATTAGAAATCAGAAAGACATCTAATTTAGACAGGTAGTTGAAAAACTCTAGGAGGGGTATTGGCGACACTGAGGGAGAGTGACCAGTATTTTGTACATTGAACAGTGATTTGATAGTTTTTTTGTGATTATAAAAGATGTTTGAAATATGTGAATTGGACCGCGTTATATAGAAAACATCCAACCCACAAATGAGCCAAAATGAGATTTTTGGTTGAATGGATTCCAAAAAATCCGATTTACAATTTCTCTAAAGACATTTAAGCTGTACCGTTAATAGTTTCTTTTATATAAAACAATTTTCTAACCCACAATCAGAAAATGGATTATTATTTTACACTAAAATACATCCAAGTGGGTTGAATTGTGGAGTATAGAAAATAATGGTCGATAATAATATGTCAAAATAAATCCATGTGGTTTGAATTTATTAAAAAAAAATAAAATTGGCGTTGTTTCGTTTGGATTTATAACATCCATGTGGGTTGGTTTGTTTTCAATGGATATAATAATTGATAATTAGCAAACGATTTAAATTATAAAAAACAACCAAGTGGGTTGAATGTCTCTTATTAAAATATTTCATTTCAGTTCATTATGCGGTTTGGATGTTTCTTCAGAAAATTGTTTAAATATGGCTTTAATTGCAAGTGCAAGTTAAAATGCACTGATATAGTTACAGAAGATGAACGGAAATATGAATTTGATACATTTTGGAGCTTGGGCTCCTACAACAGCCAAACTTTGTTCATTGCAAATATGGTCAAAGAGCTTCCAAAAAACCGTACATATGGAAAAATCCCTGATCGTTGCAAGTTCACTAGAGTTTATAAACTAGCAAATAAAGTAGTATGTCGTAAGATATTTTGCAACACACTTAATATATGTCCATATAGGATTAATACAGCCCTTAAGAAGAATGCAAATAGAGCTCCACAACGATCTTTTAAAACATAAAGATCGTTGCATCAAACTCTTGCCAAAAAAGCTAGAGACGTCCTTAAGGCAGATATGCAAAAAGCGACTGAAATTGCAGACTTTGAATGTTTAACTTTTGATATGGAAAAAACACTTCCATTGCCCAGAATACCAACGAATATATTTTTTTACAAAAGGCAACTTTGGCTATATAACGTCGGTATACAAAGTGCCAAATTAGGTAAAAGCTTTTGTTATGTATGGTTAGAAGGTGTCGCAGGAAATGGTGCCCAAGAAGTAGGTCAGAACCTACTTCAGTGTACGTGTTTCAGAAGGGCAGACCCTTCTGAAACACGTAGAGAGCAATGTTTCATTAGATACTCTCCATTTAATACTGTGGTCAGATTCCTGCGGAGGGCTGAACCGAAATATAAAAATTTGCCTTATTATGAAAGAACTTTTACATTGACATCCTTCACTGCAGACTATAACTTTAAAATGTCTATGCTCAGGGCATAGTTTCTTACCAAATGACAAAGATTTTCATGACATGAATGTCATTTAAAGGGTATACACTACCGATGATTACATTGACATAATGAAGAAGTGCAGAACAAAAAATCCTATCATAGTACAAGAAATGAAAAATACAGATTTTTTTTGAAACAGAACTTCTCGAACGACATTTCATCAACAGAAAGAAGGATGTCAACAAAGAAAAAATAAACTGGCTGCAATTTAGAGAAATAAAGATGGAAGCAGAGCATCCTTATTTCTTATTTGTAAAAAGTGACTTTGAGGACTTGCCTAAAACTATTAATCTTAAACGTAAGGAAACGTTTGAACAACCACACCGTTCAGGAAGAGTTCCAGAAAGAATTCCGCTAAAAATGATTGCGCAAAGAGAAAGGTGTAGGGTATCTGACTCTAGTGAGTTTTGTTCATTACTGACAGGTTTATATCCTAATGGTAAACCAATTGCAGATGCTAAGTTGGAGGATACCAATAGTATTTTACACCTTATACCATCAGATGCCATAATTTTTTATAAAAACTTAAGAGGTAGTGCTAACATTGTAGAGGACGTTGATGGATTTAATATTAATCGTGAAGACCTGGATTTCGAGCTACAATTTGATGAAAATGAATATTTCTAATTTATATTTTTTAAAATCATAATATGTCGTTTAATATCAAAAGGTTTTAAAGAGTTTTAAATAAAAAATGTTTTTCAGTATAGTAATTTGTTTTCTGTATTAATTTCTAGAAAAATTTAATTTCATAGAAAACATCCAACCACAGTTTTTTATTATTTTAGGTATATTAAGGGTGAAAATTTCAAACTATTAACTCTTTAAATCATAGAGCATATTTTTTTTAATCATAATTATTAAAAAATAATACAAATTTTCTTGGTCGTGTTATGAATTTCTAAATTTATTTTTTTAAAAACTTTGAATGCATTTTTCTCAGCTTGGTCAAAAGTGGGTTGGATGTTTTCTATATAACACGGTCCAATTATGTGATGAAAAGGTTCATCAAAATCTATTTCCTATTATGATTTGAAGTAAGGTTTGAAAGTATCTTAAAAGACAATCGATATCACTGCATCAAAACTCTTAACTACTTAACTAGGCAGTATTATTTTCTCTTTCCCATTTGTGAAATTTCTGCCTCTTAAACTTAAACCTCGCAATTTATTATTTTTTTTAAATATCATCAGCATAAAACATATCAGCATATTTAGTGTATTGGATTTTTATTGCTACTTGGTAAAGTATTTCCCTTTTTCTCTCTTACAATAGGTCAAATCTCTATCAGTACAGCCATACATTATTAATGACTAATAACAATGATTATGTAACGTACAACAATAGTCTTATGCCTTATTCTTTCAGGAAACAAAACATCGAGATCACTGCCCGATGCACCATACACTTGTGAATGTGTCGGACTTTCCATAGAAGAACCTCTCCGCAGCTGTGATTGGAATCTATAAACAGTCAGATAGTTAATTAAACATTTTTCATTTCAAGAACATGTTTCATGTAACAAGACACAAACTTTCAATCTAAAAACCAAACGCAGAATCAGAAACTGCAAGAATTACATTTGCAAATGGGCTCAAATCATTGTTTCCAGGATGGTGACAACTTTCGGAAAAAAGCACTACTAATTTATTGTACCTCCTTCCTTCAATTAGCTTGATTTATTTATAATAGAATTATGAGCATTTTTCATATTAGACTTTAGACATGATTAAAATTAGAGCATCTGTTAAAACCTTGGCTGCAGGCAAAACAGCATTCGTCTGTCCGTTACGCTGTCGTTTCACTAACATAAAAAAAAAATATTTGTTTTTAAAGTTATAAATAGCTTAGTATTAACACCATAATTAGTGAAATTACGATAAATGATACATAATTATTATATATATAGTTGAATTGAGTATTCTGAGCAAAAATTCAATTTCCTTCTACTAATTTACCTAACTTAACTCTCAGGTAAACCTTTTAAAAGATTCAGGGCCAAAACTGGAATGAAAACCTCAGTTTCAGTTACAACTTAAAAAGTCATTTTCGGTCGGACACTAGCTTAGATTAGCATATATTTTTTTTTTAACATTATAATTACAAAATCATGAATAATTTGTTTTTATACACTTGAGCTAGCAATAATATTCATGAATTTTATTATTTCAAAACAATGTTGTAAATGCCACATTGCACATTCAACATAATATTACTAAAATGTCTGCTATAAGGCCATCTTCGCTCAGAACATTCATACGAACCATTTGTTACCATAAATCATCAACTTCAAATACCACCCCCATCACTAAAAAAATGATCAACCCCGGAGGATGAATGTCACAATTACATTATTAAAACTGAATAATCAGGCACATCGTAACTTTAAATAATAATAATAATTTGTATACTTTTATATGTAAATAAAACTACAAACAATAATGCCACACACTTCAAATAATATTGCACTTTTGCCAAATAATATTTCTTTTTATTTAACTCATACTTAATATTTCTAGTGTATTTGAATTCACTGAAGCTTGTATGCCGGTTTGACTGCACCGACCAAGTAACACCTTCGAGACACTTTGTAACCGGAGTTGTAATAAACTTATATACGTGTCTCGAGTTGTTTTATTCTAAAACTTAAATATCCGCTCGCTGCGAGAATATCTCAACAGTGAAAAAACAGATTTTGTATTTTATTCAAAATCATAAATTCTAGCCATAAAATATTTTAGAAACAAACCTCTGTTCACGTTTGTGTTGCAAATCAAACGTTTGGGCTAATGCAAAATAGGAGTAGTCGATGCATGCGTAGGTGACCAGAAATGGCATGGTCACAATTGGCGCCAATTTGTTAATGTCACCAATTAAAATGAATGTGATTGTGACCACCGCAACAACCGCCATTGAGTACACTGGAACTCGATTGGGACCTCTCTGTCAAACATTAATTTTTAAATATAATAAAAGTACAGTTGGCAAAATGAAATAGAAATAAACCTTTGTATTTCATTTCAAAAAGTATTGATAGGTATTATAATAATTTTAAATTATACTGAACAAAAAAACAGTTTAAATCGGTTTGCACTCAAGTAAAAGCCTTCCAATCCGAAAAAGGATTTTTAAAATATATATACATTTTGTCATCCTACGAGTATTTTTACACTACATTTTTACCTTTTACAAGATTTGGATATGGATTTTTTAGGTTTCCACAAAAAAAATATTACTTCTGATTGCTGAACCAACAAACACTATATTATTTGCGCACAATATTTAACTCCACCGGCAGATACATAGTTCCTTCTTTACATTTAAAGATTTTGCCATTAAAGAATTTTCTATCGAAATAATGGAAGGAATGTACTGTTTGCGGGTGTATGTCCTTTATTTTTTTTTGTCTTTTGGTAAGTTTAATATTAATTCAAAATAGTTTAGGAATATCAAGTTTAGGAATAAAAGTGCTATTATAATAATTTTGTAATTAAAGTACCATCATTTTACAACTTACCCCTTTCCCTAAAACCCCCAATCCGGGAATAACATTTTCATTAGCAATACTCTGAAGTACTCTGGGTGTTCCATACATGGCACCAAGACATGAACTCATGGAACTCACGTACAATCCGGCCAGTAGCAGAATTCGAACAGCTGAGACCTTTGCAGTGAGAAATGAGTCCGATAGAAGATTCTCGCGACGACATGTTGCCGCCATAGTAATTACAAACATGAGGTATAAAAATGTCCTGAAAAAGATATGTAGTTGTTAATTATTTCTACTAAATTTCCATGACACCTTCTGACACTCTGTATGGAGAAATACATACCATAAAGTGTATCGACTACCAAACATTGTTTGCTAGTCTATCGACTATAATTAATTTCTGGAAGAATTAAAGAGTTGCAAATCACGAAATTATAACATAATAACCTTACCCTACGCTAATAGCAGCTAAAGACCCGTTAGGAATATTTGTCGAAGGAGATTTAAGGTCACCACTCATGTTTATACCAGCGAGAATACCGGTGATGGTTGGGAAGAAGACTCCAAAAACCGTAAACCAAGCGTAGCCATCTTGATAATCAGCAAAAGTGTTGTTCCTCATATTACCACTGAGCCAACCTTCAAAACCGCTGTCTGAAAATTGTTTAAAAAAATTAATTTGTAAAAAATAATCATAAATTGCAAGCAGTTGTAAAATATGAGAAATAAAATTAAAGGCCGAAACATTTTTAAATCATCCTTCAGCCGGCAAAATCATTTAGATCGTTCATCATCGTCAATACTGGTAATGTTTCTAACACCCTTTTATTATAAACCTAACCTAGGTACCTGACATTTACCATATTTGTATTCAATCGCTGCATAAGTCATCTGTTAACTTTTTAAACGGCGGAAATAGCTCTTGGCGTTCGTTGAAATTCCTAAAATTTTAATCGTACCTACTTGAAACGAACATGATATGAAGATGTGAAAGAAATTATGCGACACAGCAGCTGCAGGCTCTTCCAAAAAAATTACATCTAAATATGCTTCTAGAAAAAAAAGTCCTGGAAAAATGTTTAGTCCCCAAAGACACCACTCTTTCATATTCTATAGTGAAAGGATGACTGATGTCATATTTATTGGACATCCACAATGAACAATGTTCATTAAAGTGGATATTATGTTATCGAGAAAGCATGACGAATAAAATAAATTATTTTAAAATATTATTTTAAGGTAATTAAAAAATAAATAACATTTTAGTATAAAATATAATAAAATTGAGGCCAAATAATATAGCATTACTCCTAAAAATGTGCTATGAAATTCAAAAATTATCTATTATAGCCACCACCAGAAATTGAGCTCTTCTCAGAAGCACATATCTTGCTATAGGAACTTAATGAAGAGGCTTCTAAAACCATTTTGTTTATTTTACCCATCATCGAAACAAGCCGTTGTTATTTATTATTTTTTAACTGATGTAACTAGAAATTAAACAATTTCTTATACATATGTGAAGCAAGTTAAATGTGGATAAATGGATATTATTCAGTTTTGTATTATAATCAGTCCAACAATGAGTGAATTTATCGTTCGTCGAATCGACCATCGACCGGATGATACCAGCGCTACCAACCGACCGTGACCGAAGCTTGAAAGGGTCACTCATATCATATTGTAACATACTTGTTTTTGATATACACATTGTAATCACTTTTTGCCTGACATGCAAGACCTGATATAATTACGATTTTGGACATGGAAGACAACTGTTTTCTTTGATCTTCTACCCACCTCAGGTGTGTGTACATCGGTTTGCTGTGCCCGCCGAAACTGCTCAGGCACGATTTGCGGCACACTGCGGCTGACTTAACAGTGAATATTATAATAGAGATGATTTTAATAGCTTTCAACACTTTACATAATTATAATTAATATAGTGTAGGTTTTTGGTTAATTACGTAATAAAAAATATATATAAAAATTACCGATATCAGTGTGTACAAAGGATCCGACAAAAAAGTCCAATGCGGCCAACAAAATAATCAGCAAAAGTGCAAACTGCAATTTAACAACCCACTTTACACCAGCAACATTTATCGTGCCTAAGAGTATAACTGCCGCACCAGCGAAGCCTCGAGCGGCCCAGGGATTGCTCGCCTGATCCACAAGGCCTGCCATTGATTCTCCGAAACCCAAAACATTTAAAGCACATCCGACAGCCTGAAATGGAAAAAAATCGTCTTTCAAAAAATTAAAAAAAAATATATATTAATTCCTGATGCTAAAACCTGACACAACTATTAGTTTCGGATAATTTGTCAATGGAGAAATGGTATGACTTTAATAAGTAATCGAAGAATTGCAATCATCGCTAAAAGTGGTAGCAAAAATTTAAATATGGCAATTCTAAATATTTAATTTAAAAATTGTTAATATTGTGACTTATTTTGTCAGTCGATTTTTTTTTTATAACATTAAAAACCTCATAATAATTATAGCAATAACATAAAAAACAAATGTCATACTAAAGGGGGCTAAGCATGTTAGTAAAAAGTTCTGTAAATTTGAATAAATGAGTCACACAAATCAGCTTTCTTATTTTTATAAATTCCAGATTCACACATAATCAAAATGTACTAAAATAGCATTGTGTTTAATAATGCATACAAGTTTATTCTAAAGTTAATTAATAAAAACCTCTTAGAATTTAGTAAAAATGAATTTTATACCAAATTTATCTGAAAATTAATTCTTTGTATTTTTTTATTGTTTATAAATGTCACTCACATAGAAAAAATATAAATTATGTTCCAAAAATGCTGACAAGATTTGGGTGATGACACTACCACTCCTAAGATATTTCATCTTTTTGACAAATTTTTAAACATATATAAACACCCCAGAGCCAGACATATTAAATAATCATCATTGATTTTTATTTGTGACAAATTAAGTTTTAGTTAAAATGTGTTGACCTTGAACCGAGGCAGCCATTTATTATAGTAAAAACTATAAAAAAATAATTTAAAAATTTAAAGATAATGTTTCCGTGCTACATAATATTAGATGTTATACATTTAATTTAGCTACAGCTCTCATTTAATTTATTTAATGTGATCTAATTAACCAAGGAAAAAATTATAAATTATTTTTTACAAACAATGTTTTTTTAATTGTATTTATTTAGTAATTTAAAATTTAAACAAAAAGTTCAAAATAAATTGAATTATCCGCCCCATGGTAAACTTTAAAGCTAATCATTTCTTACATAATAATATGTTAATATGTACAAGATCCAATTCACAACCAGCTTCTATAAAAATAAATCTCTAACAAGTTGACTACCAAATTGGCAATTTCAGATCCTTCCACCATATGCCGCTATCGTCCATGGACGGAAAATTCATTCTATGTAGTATATATTGTATATGTACTAATTTTATTTACAAGACCGATTATTTTGTTAATGCCTTAAATGTTGTAACTGCGCTTAGGCACTAAAAAAATAAGTGGTATTCTAAAAAAAACTTCTGAGAGAGAATATGAGTAAATTATTTAAGTTGGTTCTTGTGTAAGGGCACAAATTATTTTGGCAGTTAACCTGTGAGCAAATTACCTGTCCAAAACAGTATAGCAATCCCAAAGCACCCCCGAACCGTGATCCGAGTGTGTGAGCGAGTAAGAAGTATACCCCTCCACTTTCAATGCGGCATCTTTCACAAATCCCAACGGCAGAGAGAACTGATACTAAGGCAACAAAAACTGAAAAAAAAGTAACATCAACACGTGTGAGTAATTGTTTGAGAACTCGACATTTTAATTATGATACATCGACGTGGTCATGAAATCTGTCCTGCAAAGTTACTTTTTATTTCAAACGGTTGATTTAGTGCAATGAATGCTAATTCACAGCCAAGCATGAGCTGAGTGAGGCTGATGATGCAGCATGCTTGTAGACATTCAATTGCAAGCAGTAGAGTATCACAGTTGCGAAATCCATTAAGATCGAAGATTAAACATGAGACATGTTAAGCATGTTGGAGGATAGCCAGTCATGACATATAGGTACATAATATGATCAAAGATACATCTAAGTTAATGTATTCAGTCATACTTCATTTTTCGTCAATATCACATTTGAATGTGGAGAAATGTTAGTGTAAAATACATATTTTCCACTAGTACCTGTATTTTGGGATAAATTTATTTTTTTATATTAAATTATATCATATTTATTATGGAAATACTTCTATGAGCAAATGATTAATAAACTAAAAGCTATTTAAAAATAACACATTAGAGGTTTATCATTTCTTCCCTACTTTGCAAAATTATTTACACCTATTTATAGATAAAATAGAAATAATTAAACCTCCCCAACGTCAATGTAAAATTGTTTGTAAACAATAACATTTTTTTTTTCTTAATATCATCCTGTAACTAACCTAATATACAAAACTCTGGTCCTAAATTAAATTTATTTGGAGTTTTGTATATAATATGGTTTTATTATGTTAGGTAAAGCTAAAGATATAGCTTATCAGCTAGCTGCTCACTCATTAAAATAATAATAATAATTCTAGGAAAAAAATAGTGACAGAAAGAGACTGAATTTTCTTCGTCTATTAACATTTTCTTCATCATTAAATTTGTAAACTTCATAAAATAAAAAAAATATATACGAGTACAACCAAAGTTGACATGCTTTTCTTGATTTTTGTGTTTTATTTTACTTGTGATTAACTTCATTTTATAAAATATATTTCTTTGCAGCTGAAATGTAATATTTAATACCAGTAATATGGTACTATCAGTAATATACTCTTTTCACTATCTTTATCATGATGGGCATGACCTCAGGCAGTGAATTACCATAGCAGCTGTAACTTGGTCATCAATCACTAAGGTGGTAGTTATGCTTTGATTCCATTTTTTTTAATAAGTTAGAACTTAAACAAGAATGGCTATGACACCTATAGCTATTATATCATATCAACTGCTTCTATACATTGTTTATTAGTAGTAAATTATTTAACCAGAATCTTACCTGATATCTGAATCCACCAGATATCTTATAGGTCAATAAAGGCATCTCCCACTTAGGCTAATTGCGCCTGTGGTATAAACTTGTGATGGGTTGCTTCATTTCCTATCTCCACTTGTACCTGCACTTGTCTCCACTGTACAAAATTACTTAACTAGGTTTATCATAATACAGATCACTCCAAAACTCAAAAAAAAAAAATGCTTCAATAGTCTGGATTAAGGATTAGATTAGAGCATGAAATATAACCCTCATTGGGGACGAGGAGCAAACAGTGTATAATTTTATTTTACGTTGCCCTGACCCTCAAAATACTGACTTTACTGACCTTAGTAAAAAAAAAACTGATTATGTAATATACTGTGAAAATACTTTTGTGATGGATAAATTGAACAACATTGATATTTATTGTAGTTAAAGATGTGATCGTCAGGAACTTTGTTTTCCTATGGGGTCGGTTGTCTCACCTTTAAGGTAGTCTTCGGGGTTAAGGATATGTACCTATATACATCCATGGTAGATATATACTCCGTTGTGAAAATATTTGTAAAGTACTCACCACTAAACAATACAATTAAAACGGCATTGACTACTCCAGCTTGTCCAACTATCCATCCGGACCTTAAGAATACTATAACTCCAAAAATATTTATTAAACAAGAAGTAAAGACGCCATCCCAAGTGCCAAACAAAACTGGTTGAGATATGAAAAAGTTTGATTTCCACCAAGGAACATCTCCCTGCAAAAAAAAAATTAAGAGCATTATTAACCAAGTGTAATTTTCTTTATTTCTAATAAATGATACCGGCAAATAGGCTAGATATTACTAATTGGAAATTACTAGAAGTGAACAGTTTTGTAATACATCTGAAACAAGAAAGCCTATCAAATTATTCTATATCCCGTTTATTTTCACATTAATTTTCATTTTACATTCATTATTTTAATTACAAACCTTACCCTGATTGTGACAAAATGTACTTAAGTATCTAATAATAATAAAATTACTGTATAAAATATTTTTAAAAAAATATTTAAAATTATCAATTTTAAAATATTAATTTATTTTCTCTAAAATGCAATGCCGGATACTGTGCAATCAAATTAAAAGTATTTATAATAGTATTCTCATATAACTAATTAGCTACACAACAGAAGTATTTGGCAGTAAATACCATGGTGATACTGCCCATGGAACCCGCCTCATCTGCAGTAAACTATGTCAGAAATAGGACTCCACGAATGAAATATAATTTATCCCCCAGGAATAATAGTTATATAAGAGATTCAGGCTCAACTTTTTGAAGAGGATTTGTGCTGCGCCGATGGCAAATCACTTCTCACAGAGATTACAGCAACCAACTATACCAAGAAGAAAGGTTTCTAACAAACCGTTTATCATTATCTAAGGTACATTTACTTAATACAATACCAATTTTTCAATATATGACATTATACCCCATACACCACCAATACGCCATATAAGAAAAATTTAATTACCATTTTAAAATTAGGATTAACGCACTTTGATAACTTGCATTATAGAAAATGAGTTTCATAAATAACAATGAAAGGAGTTAGGCTAGGGATATTGCTGCAGGAGAGTAGGAATTGCTGTGGGGAGTGGGAATTAATATGGCGATGGAGTGATCAGAGCAATCTCAGGACTAGGGTGGCGTAGAACTGCAGAACAATAATCGAGGTAGAGAGATATTGGTAAGACCTATAATCCTATTAACAGATAACAACAGACTGAGGAAGAATACATTTATTACTATTTTGGACCAAATAAAATACCACACCAACTTTCATATACAGAAGTCAATCATGATCATAGTCTCATACTTAATGTTGCTACAACGATTTATAACTTTTTTATGTCATTTTGCTTGTGGATCCTATCTGTCCGCGTTGAGCGCTTATATTAAAATTTAAGAAAACTAGTCACCTGTTCGTCCGCAAAAATCTCATTAGCCCCAGAAGCTTGGTGTCCTCCAGCCCCGTATTGGTATTCATTGCCTAAATCTACAAACCCTCCTGATTGTCTTCCTAAACGAGATCTGTTATTAGTGTATGTTGGGCCATCATCACCAACAAAACTGTTAATATCTAGGTCCCGTCGCCGAGACGAATTTGATGTATTTATTCTACTTCTCTCATTCTGATCCATGACTATTATATTCCAAGTTATGTTAATACAGTTTCGTAAATTACCACCTAATAATGCTGGTCATTATTGTAATTTTATGTTGTCCACTCAAGACTTGATAATGACCATTGATTGCCGGTAAAATTGTTTAAAAGCAGATCAGTCCAACGCTAGTTTTAAAGAGCACTTAAATCACTAGAAACTAAACTATCACTAGAGTTTAAAAAACTTAAAACTATTAAATAAAGAGAGCGTAGCGGCCATCTGCTCTCCCTCCTACCTATAAAATATCAATTGTCAAAAGAACTGTCAAAATGATGTCATATCGAAACCATTTTGGTAATGTTGTCACCAGTGTTGGTAATGGATAAAAAACGTTACCCTTTTTAACGAAACTAACTAAACAGCACGGATATAATTAATAATATTTATCGAATAATAAATTACGATAGTGTATGATTTCCCATAATATCACAATAAACAATGCCTAATTTTTATACTCTTTATTCTGTGGTTTTTATTAAAATACTATAACTTTACATTAGAAGCCAATTTAAAAAGATAAGCATCAATTGTATTTTCCATTATCCTGTAAATATTATAAAACTGTTACTCCATACTTGGGTACTTTTAATATAATGGGGAATCCGCAACAGCCACGAGAGTAAAAAAAGATGGTAAAAGATACCACGTGTAAAAACTCACTAAATTAATCTTCGTCAAAACAAGGTTCGAAAATATCTAATAATAAAAATAAAACAAATAATTTAAATATGTTTTGTCGACTGATTGGTATTGAAGCTCGAGGTTTTTATTAATTGGTTTCTTTTCCACCGTAAATGGAAATGAATGGTTTATCCATAAAATCTGTTACAATTTGTCAAAAATAGTAATGATTTGACAGCTTTCTACGTAGAGAAATCAAAGAAATAAAAAAAAACAACCGCTGGCTATTTTTTCTTTCCTCAAACTAATTTTAAAAGTACTAACTTTTTTTATTATTTTTATTATTTTTAAATTCGATTTCATTGGTAATAAAAAAACATAAAAGTTTAATGTTTTTTGATTTGAATACATCTAAAGAGATGTTGATTTATATTAAAAAATAATTCTATATCTAAATGATTTCACCAATTTCACAGTGTGTGTAAAACTCATCCAGTCATAACCGTCATATATTCATTTGCTTATGCTAGAATCAGGGGAGATGATGATAATGAAACGAGTGGATTCGAACCCTCGGCCGTTGGGCAGTATAACGCCTTTAAATTGATTTTGTTGTCGAGTTGAATTTTAAATGTACTTTATGAGAAAGTAGGTAAACATAGTAAAACTATATACATTAAAATAATGCAGGTTGCTTTGTTTTACATTGGGACAAGCGATTGGAGGCGCCTGGTTGGCTGCCAATGACTGCAGTTGAGTTAGCCAGGTAGTTGCTTGCTTCTTCGTTCGTAGTGAGTCGTTGACAATGACATGTGACTCGTGAAATCAACGAGCGTACTTCGTTGCTCGGTCAGCTCGAGGTTGTAACGTTTTATTACCGGTTTCATTCTAAATTTCGCGGTTCTTTTTATGCCAGTATTCAAAACTCAATTTGTCATAAACCCTGGTTTCATCATCAAAACATCTCTCGAATAAAATTTTTCACTTGTGATATCTTTGTTTTAGCCACTGATGTTCGTCTTCATTTAACATGGCCTTAATTCTCGCTTTTACAAATATTTTTTCGGCTTTTTCCCCCCTTCTTCCTAAGTTCTGTTTTTCGTTATTTTTATAATTAAAAAATAAAGTTTTGTAACACAGTCTAAACTAAAAGACGAATTGCCATGATAGAAGAAGATATGTTGGCACTAATTGACAGCCGAATTAATTGACACGCGAGATTGGCATTGGAATGTTTGAATCCTCGGAATATTTTATTTTATTGTTATTTATTGTGTTACAGGTGTTATATAATATCAAAATTTTATCGCCTGGATGAATAATTGTAATTACATATAAATACATCGAGTCTAAACACTTTGTATTTCACTATTTTTTGATAAAAATTTTGTACTAATTAAAAATCTTTATAGAGCGTCAGAGTACCTAAGCATCATAACCTAACATAGTCATGTCGTCCGATGAAGAGGATGATAAGTTTCCAACAGAAGATTATGAAAAGATTCATCAAGAAATTGAGAAACTTAAAGCTAGTGATTCATCACGAGGAATGTTTATATCTGGATGGGATGATGATAATGATGGCATTGATGAAAGTCGAAATCCACAAGGTTCCTACCAATAGGTTTAATACCTATAGCTTATAATTATCGTTAGTGTTATTATGCGTATCCTATCATTATCGTGCTTACGGGTGTTAGAAAAGGCAGTGTTGTAGTGAGTCCCTCAACCTAACTTAGGCAGTCCGTCAGATATCTCCTCGAACTCTACACCGGCAGTCCACCTCCTACCATCGCGCTGGTAACTTCGGTAGAACTCTATGAGTTCTATCGGCACGCTGCGTGCTCCGGCCTCTGCTACGAACGAGAATGATTCACTTGTTTGCTTTTTTAGTATTACGAAGTTAATCATTATATGTAACAATTTAATATTGCAATGCCGAATCTTCAATCAATAAACCTCTATGGACTCACTTTATTAACATTTGCCCTAGACTATTAACATCTACAAATTAGGGCCTTTACAAATTGGTGACCCTCGACATTGAACTTCACAGCCTTCAAAGTGGCAACTTCCGACGTGAGTACACAGCATCGGATACCACAATTGCACAAATATATTTCATGTCTATATTCCCTTCTAAGGGATTATAAACATATTTGTGTAAATGTATAATAATACTTGGATAATTAATTATATTACCTACTTGGTATAGTAATCCCAAATCAATAAGCTAAACAACAATAATCACAAAAACACTATCACCATGCTGTTACCATGTTAACTATCAATCATGAAAACCATGTAAATCGGTCACGGATTTGCTTTGCACAATATTTACCCAATATTTATTGTTTCGGTATTTTTTAAAAATAGATTTTGGTGTAAAGGTTTTGTTTAAAAATAGATGTTAATAAATAATTCATTATTTAAGTTATCTTGTTTGATATTCGTCACATGATATTCATCACATAGCTTTAATTTAGGTCACTGCGATAGTGGCTGAAGGGTCAAATAAAGTGCTATACCATAGACATCATAGACAGAGGTCAATCCTATAATGATAAGGGTCAGTGGGAATAGTAGATACTTATAAGAACTGTAATGTTGAATAAAATGATAAATGAAAAGTTGTGAATTTAATTGTGTTAAATAACTTCAGGTATACTCGAAAGTAAAATTCTAAAAGCAGCAGAAAATGGTAATTTACAAGAGGTTATTGACATTTTGAAAGAAGACCCGTCAGTGATATCGGCTGTGGATGAAGACGGATATACTCCATTGCACAGGTATATTTAAAAAGTACCTTTCAAATAATTTTTAAAGTTTTGTATGAATGAAGTCACATACATACCTTTCCCCATTAATATGAATTATTGGGTTGTTATTTTTCACCTGATAGCACTATTTTTAAGTATAGGTAGTTGCTATATATTTTCTTGATTAAACCTGGGTTATTCTTCATTTTTTATTTTGTCATTTTTAAATTAAATTATCGATAGATAAGTCATTTTTAAATTTCAAAAACCTTAAAATAATATACTCCTATGGCATTTTTAATTATTTAGGTTTTATTATCCATTGATAGAGGATAATTGATGATAAGTATGACATGATAAAATGTCTGTTCATAGTCCCGTGTAAAACCAACCTGGTATCCATGTAAACATTTTGTTGAATTAGCATGCAAATATTCTCAATAATCTTGTCGTCCATATTTTTAATTATCTATTTCTGTTACAGAGCCTGCTATGGAAATCATGTTAAAGTGGTCAATTACCTAATATCAAAAAATGCAAACATCAGTGCAAAAACCAGAATGGGATGGGAACCATTGCATTCTGCTTGTAAATGGAATAATTTTAAGTGTGTAGCTAGATTATTGGCCGCCGGAGCTAATATCAATTCCAAGACTGATGGAGGTACCATATTTTCTTAATTATTTGTGCAGTAAAGATTAAATATATAATATTTTTTTGTTAGAATTAAATTCTTTTATTTATAAAATATATATATATTTTTGCACTTTTAGACAGCATTTTTTATTCTACTTTTCTTAATCCTGGCCACAACACTCGGTCAGTAAAACTGTTCGCCAAATTAAAGAATTGCGAATAAACAAATTATGCTCACAATTTGTTTATTCATCGTGCTTGCAGTAGCTATAATATTTGTTGTACTTAATTATATAGTTAGATCTCTATTATCCATAATATAATTATATTTTTTATTTGTTTTAATATAGGTTCATGTAGGTTTCATGTATTTTCATGCGTATACTTTTGAGTTTCGATTTAAATATAATTTATCAGATGCAATGATGGTTTATTCTTGAATTCGTTGCTAAATTTGTACACTTGATTTATACAGGACCTAGAACCTCGAAAGGCCTAAGCGCTGAAGGTGCCATTAGAGGCTAAATTTGTTTTTTTTGTTATGTTGAACCTTCGATGCCAGATGGTTCGTGACTGCGGCACTCGGGAGAACTGAAAATAGTTGCATTGTCCTAGAAATTCCGAGAGCTTTCCAAAATGTATAAAAACAACTTCCCAGCATGCTACCTAAATAATTCCTATACAATATTTCACCATTTGAGGGGTTGTTTTTTTTTAAATAGTCCTTCCACAGGATTCAAGCTATTTCCATACCAAACTTTATCAAAATCGGTTCAGCAGTTTAGCAGTGAAAATGTAACAGACAGACTTTCGCATTTATAATATTATTATGGATATGGATAAAGCATTTAATTATTTTCCAGATCAAACTCCTCTTCACATTGCGGCATCAAACAGTCACAGTAGAGCAACTCTATTACTGCTGTTGTTTCATCCTGATGTGGACCCAACCATTCTTAACAACAGTAATGAGTCTGCGGAAGAAATCGCCAACAGAATGGGAATGCTAGGCTCATTGTTCGAAATGGTCGATCCTGCAATAAATATTCTTAAATCTAAGGCTTTTGTTGACAACCCTTTAATGCGAGAATAAATGTTATGTGGAAACAGTTTCGCTTACTGGATTATTATAGTCAGCTATTCCATGAAAACCTACATGTGGCCCGTATTAATATAATATAAATGCAAAATCATTTTGGTTGTTATATACTTTTGGTCTGTTAGCGTATTCAGAACAATTGTCTCTCCATTCCCATACCGTTTTTATTAGTGGGTATTTGATGCTACACCGCTGATTAAAAAAAATGTATGCCCAAACTTCAGACTTCAAAATTTGAGAAAATCTCTTCAAAGAAAAATACAATAACTATCTCTTTTTATTTCGAACTTACAGGTTAAATACTGCAATATGCATTTATTGTCAATATTTTTTTTTTAATTTTGAACTGCGTTTTTTTGTCGCTTAGCAAACTTTTATAAATTTTCAATAGTCATTGGTATGCTTTAGTATATCTTTTTGTTTTTTGTCTTACCTTACCTTACTTTTAACTTACCTGGAAGTTTATAAGTACGAGTTTTGAAAATCAAGCCATAACTGGTCAGCATACAACATAAAGAATGGCCTGAGAAATGCAACATTTCATATTATAAAATATCCCTACAAACACCTTTCAATTGCGTACAGTCTCGATATGGTATGACCAATTATGCCTGAGTGGGTAGATATAACGGCCTCAAGCCGCTGCAATTACTCTGGGTCAGAGGATCTGGAAAAAATCTTGGGAGGGGTGTAAAATGTCAACGACACCCATTTTTGATTTGCGAAAAATTCATCTATTTACAAAAAAATTGGGCTTATTAAAATTCGTTTAATATAATTTGTCTAAAAACTATTCGTCTCGGACATTACAAAGTGCAGTTAGTTAAATTCTAATTAGACAATTTCTAGCAGACACATATTTCCACATTTATTTATTTCTCCCTTTCTTTTCTTTGCAAATACCACACAGCGAAAAACTATAAAAATAACATTTTGTTGGAGTTAAGGTCAATTTATCGACATTTTTCGAATTTATCCCGCTTTAAAAAATTGTACTTTTAAATTCAATTGGTGTTAATACTATATTATTTTCGTCAAATTTTTAATTTATATTACATATAATATAATGTTGTGTATGTTATATAATGTTCATTTTTTTGTATTTTATGAAAACACTTCTGGTTAATGATAGATTTAATTTTTTCGCAAATGTACATATATGACTATGTTTCCTGTAAAAATAAAAATAAAGAATTGAAATAAGAATTAAGAAAACAACATTGTTTTTTTTTTTGTTCTCGTGAAGTTATCAAAATTGCTTTTGCTTATTTTTGCTTTATGAGGAGCGTTTATTCAAAAGGGCGTATTTCCACTCCAAGATTTACCTTCTATGGCCATGGTACACCTCGGATCCATAGATCCTAACTAGAGAAGAACGAAGTGAAATATTTAAAGCACTCATTACCATAATCTAATGCTCTATACCTATACCTACCTATGTATACATACACACTTATACATACGCAGTAAACATTATTTATTTATTTATTTATAGTTTATTCGGAAAACCAACAGTATAATTTAAGAAGAAAGAATGGTACATACAGTTGTTTGTAAAATTAACTGATGACAGGTTTTCGCAAAAGTACAGGGATACACGTAAAGATTAAAATTAAATTAAATTACACTCGCATTAGCACTCTAAATACATTTTAATTTTGAAACAATATTTTATGCATTTTTATTTCTTTTATACTAATTTTGGCCTTGTAAATTAACATTTTAACAGGTTATTTTGTAGAAGGATGTTGGTATTGATTTTATGTAAATAAACATTTTTATAAACTTCAAAGTGTAAAAAAAAAGCGAATATTATTTATATAGGTTACCATAATATTAATATGGGCGAATTATTTGCATTTTTATTGGCTAAAGTCATGTATTTTTAAATTTATTTGTTTAAAACATTTCCTGCACTTATTCGATGATAAAAAATCCACCGAGGATTATTAAACTCGTTTAATTAATCAACTATTATGATTTCCGACGTCGTATTTGCATTTAAATGTTCAGTCTATAGTTAGTCGAAAGAGGCTGTAGTTGGTTTCAATTTAAAATGCTCGTGAAATGTTTTATCGTTTGTTTTGTTATACACTTCGCGTCGTGCAAAAATAATATCTTATCTAGGGGTTGGTATTTTTTTTTTAACAAAAACTTATAAAAATATATTTGTCAAGTGCTGTTTTATAAATATATCTTACTTAATTGTAAATTTTGTTATGGTGTGTTTATGTGTTTAAATTTAAATCTAAATTAAAAACTCTATTGTGACACAGTTAATTGGAATAAACCTATATACTCCAATGAAATCAATTCATTCAATTGAAAAAATACAAAGCGAACTTGTGCAGAAGAATAATGAAGCCGGTCCTTTCCAAATTTACAATTTCCGTAATTTAATTACATTATTTGTACACGACTGTTTTTATTTAGTGGTCTATCCTTATCGCACCTGATTTATGACAACCGATCTGTGATTTAGTGGAATTACTAAAAAGCGGGCCGCTACTATTTTGACAAAAAAAATGGATATCTGACAAAAAATAGTTTGAATAATTAAATGAGATGATTTTATACGTCGCTTTGCGATATGAAGTTGATGGAAATAATAGAAATGCAAAAATTAAAGCACGTATTATTTAGATAATAATTTATGTAATGGAGTTGTAAAGGTACTTTACAATATGACAATTAAAGGGTTGGTACTGCAAACATTAGCAAATCGGATTATATCGGCGATCTTGATGTTATGCCAGATTGAAAGTTATTGTACGATCAGAATATTGACTGCGAGAATTATTTATTTATTTATTTTTATCGTAATTCATTTTCATACACATACCTAACGGTAAAATAGTGTTTACACAATAAATACATTGCTTGTTCATACATTATTGTAGGTAATTTACAATCACGTGCAATGGATTCGTTTTGTGCATCACCTTAAATAGCACAATTTGCTGGTCCAAGTGACGCCAATCATTTCTAGATAAATTATATTTTATAGCCCTCCGGTTTTTATTTAGATGCTGTAAACATTTTACTAACCCAGAGGCCTTGAAATCGGTCTAAAACGCATACGTAAGAATTCGCGTCGCCAATATGGAGTCCATAATACAATGTGTAGGTATTAAAACAAAGTCGAAAGTATCCAAAAGCGTTTTTTGCGATACCCGAAGTCCAATTTTCCATTTTTTTCAAATTCCAATTTGACCATTTTTTTTGTGCACCTCGGTGCAATACTAACTTCGCCTAAAATTCCCTTATTTATCGTCTTATCGATAGAACATACAACAATGAATTTGACAGGATAGGCATAATAGGATAGGATAATAGGATAGGATAATAGGATAGGATAGGCACATTAGTGAGTAAATCTGTATTTTTAAACGCGATATAA
Organism: Neomicropteryx cornuta; assembly: GCA_020383195.1. Taxonomy (NCBI): domain Eukaryota; kingdom Metazoa; phylum Arthropoda; class Insecta; order Lepidoptera; family Micropterigidae; genus Neomicropteryx; species Neomicropteryx cornuta. The sequence continues at coordinate 5,789,744 of JAHKQU010000014.1, forward strand.
ACGTCTATGAACCACCAGCATGTTTTGTGATGGTAATTAGGTAGGTTTAGTTGAAATATTTAACATCTCGTCTTAAACACGCGCTTACATACCCTCACACTTAACCACACACCTCACACATACCCACACCTAGTTCATGGCATCATTACGTTATTATTTTTTGATTTATATGTTCATGTTAATATGCCGTAAAAAAAAAAAAATAAAATCATATTACATGATTTTTTAAATGGAAGCAAATTGCCTGAAAAGGCGAAATAGCAAAATAATTACACTCACTTCCTTCTATGCAAGAAGTGCAACTAACTTCTATACGGAATGTGATCCTCTATAAAACAAACGAATATAGGTAATTTTTAAAAAATGCGTTTCGTAAATGACAATCGCAGTTATTCAAGTATTACTATTATATTCTTATCATCGAAAGACGAGAAACTGGTAGCCAGGAATCTAGCTTGTATCTATTTTGTATTTCAGATACACACACTGTTTAATCAAAGTATTTTTTTTTGTTCACAGATATATCAAATAATGACTTCAATGAAAGAGCGACTGCATTTGAACATTTCCTTATAACCGGAACTGATCTATTCGCCGAGGCTCAAAATCTCCCCGTCGAGTTTTTAATGAACATTGCTGGATTACATGGCCTTCACCCTTATTTAAAAGGAGTCTACTCTACCCTCTTTGGACCACAAACACACAAATAATTTTAGTGAAAAATCTACCATGTTACCATCGTCTGTTTACAATAAACATTTTCTGTCAAATTAAAAAAGATGTATGTTTCTTATTTTGCACATATATCGTTAAAAGGCGTTGGCTCTCTTTAGAGTATCTCATAATATAAAAAAAATGAAAATATTAAATAAACCTATTTTGAAATGAAATTTTTACTTTAGGTACTTTTAAATACGTCCCCTTGTAGTCAACACATTAAATAGGGGGCTTCGAACGCATGCCTGAGATGATACTGAGATGTTTTTATCCAAACAAGCCAAGTGTGTTTTTAGTGGCTAACCTAATGTGTTTGATACATTTGCATCAGTGCGCTTCCTGGACTTATCTATCAGAGGTCATGAATTTAATTAAACTACTCTTGGTTATTTGCGGATTAAATAGTCAAGTATTTAGTCAAATAGGATATTAGGTAGCTTTATTTTAAAATGTTCACAAAATACTTAATCGCCTGTTGCTTTATACATTCGCATCGTGTAAAATTAATACTTTATCTAGAGGTAAGTAAATAAATAATAACCATTGTCAAAAAAAAAAATATATATTTTTTACATCCTGAATTATAAAATAATTATCTCACCTATTTTTTTTAATAATTGTTACTAAATTAATCATACAAACATACGACCATTTTTTTTATATACAAAGAAATGTTGCTTTGACCTAGCGTCTGAACTATATTTATTTCTGGCCCTAACTAAACTAAGTTAAATTTGTGATAGTAATCAGCGGAAACCCGTGGACGTTGATTCAATAGTATTAACATATTTACACATTAAATTATGAACCTACATAAGTTTTGTAATTTTATATATAATTTGATTATTTAACACTTAGCCACCTATTTTATTATCTTTTAAGTATATATTTGTCGATTTTAAGGCCACCTATTATAGGATCAATAGGAAGGAGATAAAAAAAGCGATGACAGAATTAGGCATTCTTGAAAAATGACAGATGTCACAATAGCGGATACGCAATGCCCTGTAAACATTCAAAAGGAATTATTAGAACGATTTACTGCCATGGATGGACATGCATGGAGATGCTGAGCTTGCTTTAACATGGCATTGGAAAAAGTGAGTCGCGATTCTCTTATTAACACAACCGGACCGATCTTCTTTAAATCGATTCAGAAGCTAGGCTATGCCGATAATACTAATATTATTGAGAGGTCAGGGAGCATTTCTTTAAGTCGAATCAGCTAAGGAAAAGGACCTTAATGTAAACTCGAATAAAACAAAATATATGTAATTTTTTTAAATAGAAGCCGTTGATGACTACCTATTTCGGATCCATAGTGACAAAAACAATTAATATTTCTAAGGAAATAAAAAGAGCCTATTTAGGATCCATAGTGACAAAAACAAATAATATTTCTAAGGAAATAAAAAGAGTCTATTTAGTATCCATAGTGACAAATATAAATAACATTTCTAAGGAAATAAAAAGAGCCTATTTAGGATCCATAGTGACAAAAATAAATAATATTTCTAAGGAAATAAAAATAAGGATACAACCAAACATATTACAGCCTTCAGAAACAAATAAGATCACACTTTATAACAAAAAAGACGAAGTTGCAATTTTACAAAACGTTAATACTATGTTACTACCACGCTATAAACCACGAAATTTATGAACGGTACGAGCCAAATATTATTTTTTTAACATTTTTTAATTTCACTTTTTACATGATTTAGACCTCAAGTAATTTAATTTGACCACGAGGTAAAAATAGTAATGCGTTTAGAGTTAATGCTTTTTGAAGGCAATTTTTAGATTCGTTAACTAACAGTGCCTAGAAATCAGGGGATAATTTGGCACGTGTGCTTTCCTAATAAATTTATTTAATTTATATAAGTGATGTTCCGTTCAACCATTTTTACTCAAGTGTCATTTCGGTAAAATATAATAGTTTTTATCAAATTATTTTATTGAAATAAATTCATTGTAGCAACTAACCCCTAATAAAACTTTTTGTGGAATAATTTGTCATTTACATTAGAAACAAATGCTTTTAACTCAGGCAGTATACAAATAGGCGTATCTGCCTCCTTAACATGAATGTTTCATAACTTAATATTTGTACAACATATTCTGATGGAAAAATATTAAGAAACTTTTCAGGATACAAGCCATCATTATCTACGCACATAATGAGATAATTATGTATCTGTGTTTTTTTTATAGACGAAAGATATCCAGAGAACGTATCAGCGGACCGTCGCGTCGGCTCGCCAAAGAACGTAGCATTTCTTCAGAGGCGCGTTTTGGGAATGTGTGGTCCCACCCACAGAAGCGTGATTGGTCACACCTCGGTCGGGTGCTATGGAATTTTTGTTTGTATTTATGTCGCACGCGTGCGCAGAGGGCGTCCACCCCCGCAGCCGAGCCCTAGGAGTGGGGTGCTACGAGGGATGACATGACCGTTTCAGTCCAGCCCGAAACGCGGCGGGTGGCTGGGTCGTTCGTCGGCGCGTCTCGCCTCTGTCGGATGGATACTTTCGCGATTTGCGTAAAACTTTTTTCGCGCGGCCGCGGTGAACTTTTTTTTCAGCCGAGTTCTTGAAATGAACAATGATCACGCCGCGCGATACTCGATTCCCGCCTGAAAGTTCACGGCCCGCCTGAAGCGGCGAAGTTTTGAATTTTGTTCGGCCGAAGTTTTAATTTTGTTTGCGTGGTCTTTGAAGTGGGAAGGATCGCATCATTTTATCTTGCATTAATTTGCTGAGCTTTGATCTCTCCTATGGGCGAAGTTACATAAATGATGACTGCCAAATTTGAAATTATCCTCAATCGAGGTGGATTAAAAGGAGAAACTTTCAATAATTCGTACGCCTCGTCTTTAAGCATCCATAAAGGTATCTTAGGCGTAAGGCTTATAATTGTTTAACTTTGGATAAGTTGAGAAATATGCGAAATTATCAAAAAGGCAAGCTGATTTCGAAAACACTTTTAAAGTACTTTTATCTCTTAGAACGAGTCGCGTGCAATAAGTTAGTTTCAGGATCTTCTCAATCGTAAGAGTTATTTTAGCTGACTATTTGAACCGCTGTATAGCAAACCTAAGCTTAGTCATTTAACGCTTTACAGATTTTTGTTTGTTTTTTAATCATGTTAATGTTATTTATTATTGACCGTATAAACTACGCTTAAAGGAATACAAAAAACTATTTCATTTGATTAATAATTGACTGTTCCGTAGCATTGGCGATATCAGTCAACATTGCAATTGTTTTCAAGTGATCATGAAATAAATAAGTGTTATAAGATAAAACGCAAATATTTTACCTATTTTACCTTTCAAAAATTACTTACATAGAGTAAATATGTCTTTGAGTTTAAAATAATAGATCTATAATTGAACATATTTAAAAAAAATAATCCGACCCAGGCCGATGCCTAGTGGCAGCCCAAAAAAGTTGGCGTGGATGAATAAAAGGTGATGCGGCCACACCATGGCTAGGTCGCTGCAAGAGCTGGTGACGGTCACGGCCTGTCTTCTGCAGCTGCTGGTGTCCCCATCCTGTGCCACCCAGGCGGTCGACCGCGCTGAAGGGCCTGATTCGACTCCCGATGGCGCTGTTATTGATCCTTCCGGTGGAGCTACTGGTGACAATTCCCTTAATGCAGGTAATACAAATGTCACCAAACGTATTCGAATTACTTATTAATTCCAAATTATCGTACAAAGGTAGAAAACTACAAAATTGAATAGGTATTACGTGTATAACAATTAATGTATAACATTCACATTATAAGTAGGTTCATAATGACAAACTAACAACATTTTAAAATGCAAACAAAAAAAATACTTAACCTTAAAAGTTACCTTTATCATAACAATCTTAAGTGTTTTTTTACAAAAGATATAACTGAAATAATGTTCGAGTCATTTGCTCTTTAAAATAAATCGATTTGTTTTTAACATTTTTGTAGTAGGGTTCTATCTATTAGTCATTTTGGAATTTATTTAGTAATATATTCACTAGTTTTTTTTTCTACAAATTCTTTAAATTTGAATGAAGGATGCGTATTTTCAGTGAAAAAACTTATTTTTTGTAGTAGGTGCTAAACGTGCTGATAAACATAAACATAAAATGTGTATGTATTTATTTATGTACAGAGATTTGTTTTATTTTATTAATGGATAATCTTTTCTATATCTCTGAAATCACCTACTTGCTGGGATATAAAAAATAATGTGTAAAAAATATTCTACCTTTTATTACTCAGCTAAACCGAACGGTCATCTTTCACCAAAATACTTAGCTAATTAATAATTTTTAAGGGTCATCACAAAAAAGGTATTTTGGTATATTTTTACGTATCCAATAACACATACCATAATAATAATATGTTTGTAATATTGTCAACGTTCAACTCATTGAAGTAAGTCACTGACTATATATATTTTTAAGGATGAGGACTTTATTTTTACGGGAGTTTATTAATATTAATAAATATTATGTTAATACAGATGTATTGTCTTTGTTTATTGCTGTTATTTATGAGAAAGGAAATAAAATCTGTCCTAAAAGGCTATCTTGAAGGAGGCCTACTAAGATGTCCAAAATCGCGAGGAATGTTGAAAATTTATTTTTTCAAATTATTACGGGTATGACTTGCAAATATATGTGCGTTCCTTACTTTCTGATACATCCATCAGAAAGATATTTATCTTTTTTGAAAAATGTTGTATATTTTGTATAACTTTTGTATATTTCACTACCTACTTTAATTTATATATAAATATATATTTTGCACTTAAGGCTGAATTAAAGTATCCTTTTTTTAACTGTGATTCTCATTGGTGATGCTTGTCTATTATATTTACAAAATATTAACATTTTTTTCCCTTTTAGAGCCGGAAAAGTGCATTTAATTAAAAGATTAAAATAGTGTAAGATTATTTAATGACTCGGTCGATCGACCCATTTTCGTAGCAATGATTTCTACGATTAATTTAAGCAGTTTTTTAAGCATCACTTTATGCTATATTTAAGATATCATCAGCTCAGTGAAAATCAAAGCCATATCATTTGTGAATGGATTTGCTTCTTCTGTTATCACATTTATTTAGAGTTGTGTAAATTACACAAATAGTGCAGTATAACTAATATTAAGCTATAGAGCAATAAAGGGACGATTAAATACACATAATATATGGGTCACTTGATGATCCTAATTTCTTTAATTTGTGATCTGTCATTAGGAACACGCATAAACCACATTAATTAGCTATGCTCTGGAACATTTAAGTGGGATACATTTTGTGGCAGCTAAATATTAAAAGTCGATAACGAGTGATGCCATAGTGTTTTTCGCATTGAATCGATAAATATTACTTTTACTTTTTGTTTGCATCCACATTTTGAATTATGATTATTTCAAAGTAGCATCAACTTTATCTACTTTTATTTGGTTTTAAAAGCGAATTGTGTTTATAGTCTTTAGGTAGTAAGTATACATTTCTAAGCTCCTTAAATGATTAATTTTAATATATTTTTGTTTTTTTTTTAACGGATGAGTCGAGTCTTTTTTTTTAAAAATAAACCTTTAAAAAAGTTGCGTATGTAAATAAAAAATTGTAATAAGTTGTTAACAAAGTGCTGGGAAAATATTTACCTACTACCTTAAAAAAATCCCGAGCAGATGTTTTTTTATACGCGGTAAAGCAGCTAGTGTCCTCGGCACGCTCACTATTTGTCTTATTGTTAAAATTTAATAAAATGTTCTTTTTTATGCTTTTTTTATTTTATTCAACTGAGATTAAGGAGTCACTAGACTTTACACTTCGATTAAAGATTTGCAAGGTTTGTTTGCCTCAAAGGAATACAACGGGGCTGTTGTAACTGCGCCTAACAGGGCCTCCCTTACTAAACAAGCTAAAAAAAAAACAATCGAAAATCATAACCAGTAAAACTAATGATATATCTGCAGCACAGAGTACGTACTATTATTTGATGTCAGTAGCTTTTGCTAGCAAAAAAACCTCGAAAATATATTGTGATAGGAGTTGATATGACCAGCGGGCGTATGCTAAAGCATAATAATGGTTTTCCTTAATTCATTTTCCTTAACTTAATAGAATTAATTATTAAAAAAAATATAATAAATTCAATGTGGTTAACAATGTCAGGGTCTAGTTCTGTCTGATCACGCCGTCGAGTCATATATTTACGGCAAATCAAAAAAAATATTAAATTTAAAATAAAATATTGCATTTTATACCGTTTTGTATATTGGAAATGTTTTGTAAAAAACCTAATTATTATTTATTTGAAAGATGTAAAAACATTCAAGCTATAATAGTCTCAAGAAGTAAACATGATTTTTTTGAAAAGCCATTAAATTAATCTATAACAACAATTCATCACAAACCTACCCACATTTTTTTAATCATACGCCAATCATGTATCTAACATTTTTTTAATAGAACGTGAGCCATGTCATTAGGAGGCGTGAAGTGAACTCGTTAGTTATTAGTTACAGCCTTTTATAACGACATATAGATGCTGATATTGGGTCCAGTAGGGATAGATTTGTAATTAAAATTTAAAATATAGAAAACCTAAATTGTTTATATTTCATTTTTCTCGCGTAAACTTTCAAATGTATAGGTCTGATTCTATAATTAATTAAAATTGTGTATCTAACACAACGAACGGCTAAAATAGTGCAATTTTGTCGACGGAATAATCATAGCAGCATAAATTCTAATCGGGGACTAACGTCATAAACTACGATTTATCAAATCGAAGCTACATTAAAAATGCGATACTATCTAAAAGACGGAACTCCTGATTTTTTTACTGACATTATCCTAAAAAACTGTTCTCCGAGCGCGGCAATTATTAATTAAAAAAATGAATAAAACCGGTTTCCATCACTACGATTCCGCGTTACGTTAGAGTGTTATGTTTTACATTTAGATGTTCATAGCTCGCGTGGTTTAAAAGTTTGTAGGCACGTATATTAATAGTACTTCGACGAAAACTGAAATGACAAAAAGTGTTAAATATACAAAAAAGTGTTAAAAAAAAAGTTTGGCCTGAGGGATAACGATTTAACAAATAACAAATATGGTTGTAATACATCATTTTAATAATACTTAAATTTTATTAGTTCCACGCAAATTAATTAAAATTGAACTTTTGAAAATTGGTCTAGCCTAGTATGGACCATGTCCATTTAGGTATGGTTAAGTTATTATACAATGTATTGTTTTTGGTCACTATTATAAATAAATAAATTATATAATAAATATGTTTTTGTTTCAATATTGTGTAGTCCGCCGATACGAAGCGGTGGCCGATAGAAATCCCAGCGTTCTTCAAACTATCCAGAGCGCATTTGAAGCAAGTTTTAGCTAAATAAATCATTTCATTTTTCATCAACTGTGTAATATTTATTTCTTTATGTTTATTTTGTGATTATGAAAAATGCTCGAGATTTGGTTGTAAAACGAGCGTGAAGAATGAACGAGATAAAAACACCTTTTATGTACTAACAAGCCCATGCAAACCCTCGGCTCCTCCGCTAACGACCCAACCAGAACAATTAGTAGGGTGTCTTTAATTTGGTGACGCCGCCACTACAATGCGGTGACGCTGCGTTTTTTTCCCTCCCGGGTGTCGGCTTTTAGCGTGGGAAATTAGGTTTTTTTTTTCGCGCGCGCCGGAAGGACGAAATTATTAATAAAGGAGCCTTTTTCAGCTCGTTAATATTAATCAGGTTTGTCTTCGTCTTTCTTGCGAGGTGAAATTAAATATACTTGTGGTTTACATACCTATATCACTTGTTTTTAAAAAAAGCGGTGTTAAATAATATTTATCATTGTGGTGGGTACTCGTTGATTGAGAGTAAAGGCGATGCAAGATGTACTTGTGCTATCTTTCTCACACATCTATTCATCCCGCCCAACACCCGATTCGGATTAGCAGTGGGCGTTAACGCGATAATCATATAACTGAGGTTACGTTAAACGCGATTTCAAAATAACCTAATACTTAAACAGCTACAAAATAACTACGTGATTTATAACTGAACTCGTCACCGTGCTACATTTACACTTGTAACGAGATTTACTAGCCTTCGCTTCGTTTTAAAGTCGCATCCGACTTCATTAAATGCGACTTTGTAGCTGTCTATGGCTGAGAATGAACGCGATTTCGTCACTGCTGAGCCAATTTCAGTAACGCAGCTATTTGTTGCCCTCGATTAATAGGGTGTCGCCTTATAACGCGCACGACAACTTCGGATACGCGCCCTGATTAGGTACTCAGTTCGCTTTGATATTGCTCGATTTAGAAGAGCCCTCTCATTTACACCTCGTATCCATTAACATCGCATAATAATTTGTTGAATCTCTTAAGTTTCATAATATAGCTATTTTATACTATAATGTAGCTACAATGTGTAATAATTTAAAATAGTCTAAAATTGAACATTTAAAATAGGTCGAAAATGTAATAAAAATCGTCTACATAGATTAAAAGTTATAAAAATAGTAATATTTTTTTTAAAAGAATTGCTAACCAGGTCATATACAATTATTTTGGGCCCTACTCAAATACGCCAAATGTGCCTGTGCTAGAGTTAGGGGAGATGGTGATAATGCAGCGTTAAAAATGGTATGACCATGTGCAGATTCGAACCCACATCCTTTGGGTCAATAGTCCAACGCCTTAACCACTAGACTACCACTATCTGTCTTAAGCTAAATATCTACATCAATCTCGTGCAGCTATTTTTGAGCATCAGGAGTTGCGAAACTTTTGCCCAAAACCTAGCTATTATAATTGTGTGGTATAAAAAGCGTACATGGAAACACCTGTTTAATAAATAACTTCGTTATAGCACCTACCAACCAGCTATACCACTGGAGGAAGGCCTCTAAAGTTTTACATATATTTTATGTAATAAACAATACTGACTGTCATTTTGGGCAAAATAATGTTATCATCCATTAACCATAAGCAACAACTAAAGTGTAAGTTTGCTTTCTTATAATTCTCATCTTTCTAGTAATATTTCTTTTATTTATTTGAAGGATTTTTCCATTGTACTTTTTTTTGTATATATAAGTAATAACAGAAGAAAGAAGAAAAGAAGAATAAAGAAAGAGCAGTGTATGTGCGGCTACATTTTTAAATTAACTGAAACTTCTGAAAGGAAGATTTGATTAAATTTGTCATCGACTGCATAATAATCTTCAGTTCAAAATTATCACTCTCTACTAGCATTTACATTAAACGATACCCCACGCCCTCACTTCTATTTATATATGAAGAAAATTAGTGAGACAGCTTGGCGCACCGATTTCAGCCGAATGAGCGTGTCGCAATTAGATTCATTCGCTGTCTAGGAAAAAATGTGCGCTTAAAGAAAGTACAAACAAACATGACAAACATGTACGCCGATTAAATTCCTAATACCGCCCAACGGTAAAAAATACCAAACAGATAATTTACGATGATATTTACAAAGGTATAAAAGAAGGTAGATTCTTATTCCGACCGGGCGAAGAGACGAACATACCAGTCTCCGTAGAAATGGAATTCAATAATCGGACTATGCTTATTAACGCGTCGATGCGACGCGACCGATATAATTGCCGTAAACGCCAAACGTAATCGTATTGATGTCGAATTCGCATTTGTTTTACCTGAAATGTCAGTAATGTTTTCGCAATGGCGACGCTAAGCCACCGTATTCATACAAATATTTAATGGCAGCTCGTTGCTATTCAATGCGAGTCCGGCATTCGTACGCGTTATACAAGTTACGTAATACTCGTATGTAATACGTATGGGAATCGGACATTCCTGGCCAGTTGCGTTCGGGAAAGCCGCAAACGCGAGTAATTTTAGCAATTCACTACGTCATAAATTATCCACATTAATGGCTCGCGTAGGAGCGAGTAAACTGCTTTGCACTTTATTGACGTGTGTTTGATATAGAGTTTAGTCAATCTAATTCAAGTTCAAGTTTTTCACATTTTAAACGTATTTGACAGAATATACAAAAATAAATTTCATTTATTCATAATAGCATTTTTTTTAATGCTTACAATAAATAAAATAATAATTAAAAACTCAAAAGAATCGACGTAAAGAAACACTTAAATGCGAACGGGGATATATTTTCATGTCTGACAAATGATCTGAATCTCTCTGGCATTATAATAACTAATATTATTAGCAGAAATACACTAAACACCTTAAGAAAAATAAATAATATAACTATTGGTCCTATTTTGTGAGTATTTTATAATTTATAATGTAAAAATGAAAAGAAAAACAAACATTGTTATAAGAAAAAAAAAAGAAATAAAAATCTCATCTGTGTTATTGTAGCTCAAAGCGGATAATAATTATTTTTGGTACGTAGATGACGTTTCCTACTTTATTTTAGTGGTTTTATCTTTAAGGATCCATAAACTTTGTGAACTTATATAGCCAAAGCAGATTTTTCTAAAAATATATAAAGCTGTAATTTGTAAAAAACCTGTACAATTTTCTTAACTTGTACAGTTTTTGAGCAGATAAAAGTACCTGTCCATTTTCAAGTGTATGTAAATTTATGATAATTACAATGATATTATTGTAGGTATATTTAGGGATGAGTCAAACATCCTAATCAAACATAAATAAGAAATTTGATAGTAGTCTACTAGAACCTTTTTCCTACCACCATTCTTTTAAATTATATTTTTAGTGTTTGATTGATAATCACCGAGGAAAATGACCACAATCCTAGACAAAAATGCTTGATGTCAGCATCAAGTTAAACAATTAAAAAACATAATTATTTATGGCCTAAGCCCAGGTTAGATCAGGTTAGAGAATAATAACTTTGTATCCCTAGCAAACGAGTTTCTGTTAGCAATTGTGAGGACGGAACTCTAGCAATGAATCTCTACGTTAATTTGTCGAGTTATCGAAATTCAATTATAGCGTCCCGCTATTGTGGGCCGGACGGGGCGCCACCAGCGCAATTCCGACGAAGAACGCTGCAGAAACTCCGACATAAATTATTTCATTTCCAAAACTTGAGTCCGGCGCTGGCGTCTCAATACTAAATTTCTGAACCGTACGGCGCGGCGGTTTGCGCCGTTCGCGCCGTCGCCGTCTCACTCAAGTTCATTAGTGGGGCCGTTCACTATCGATTATCGACATTAATTATTCCACAAATAAAATCTATTTCTATGTTTTATAAACGTTAGGTCCGAGCCACTAAAGTCGATCGCATTGGTAATTTGGAATTTTAGCAGAGCGCTTGTATTTACTCAAGCTAAAGGGAACAATTCAGCATTATTTTCTGTGCCAGCTCAAATCGATTACAAAACAGTCCTTCTCTAGAGGCAAGCTCAAAATTGCGTCTCTCATTTGCAATCTGCTCATCCCATCCCAGTGACACGATCAATATTGACTAACCTATCTTTTGATAACGGCAACACACACTTACTTAAAATTTCTTTGGCTATAATATGTTGTATCTAATTCATATGGTAAGCATGTAAATTTAAACGCCAAAATAGTTTACGCTCACATTTGAGATCAAACGAAAATTAATAGGGGAGTGTTTAAATGATAGATTGTAGAGGGTAGTGACATATTAATTTCAGAATCACGTAGGTAATAGAAAACACCCAAATCAAAATACCGCATCTGCTATTGACACCTACTTATATAAAGTTCATAGAGATAAGTAGTTTGTTGATTAAAATACAAACCTAAATGATTTAGCTTTTAGAAGCTTCTACCCTCGTCCTTTGTTCGTATTTTTGTGTGTAGATTGATATTCACTTTTATATTGATATTATGATATATATTACACTTTACATTCCGTTTACAGTTTTAAAATGACTAATAATAATAAAAATCCACACGTAAAATGAAAATATTTCGCTTAAGAAAATAATAAATATCCATAAATTATAATTATAAATGATACAAAATAAGGAACCATGAAAATTAGTCAATTTAAGAACTAAAGTCTCCGTTTTGAATGATATTACTTATAATATATAGTAGGTATGTATCTCTAGAACATAATAAAATATATGAGCAAGAAACAATGTAATGGCTGAACTTTGATTACAAAAAACTTAAAAAAATTGCTGAATTGCAAATGTTCTTGAATTGTAGATTTTATTGTTTTGATGCATATGAAGTTTTTTGTTTTTTTTATGATATTTAATACATACGGGCGTGTGTTATACATTGACTATCAACATGCAATGTCTACGCAGACGCAAATAAAATATATTTTACGAAACTGTATGTCTGTACGCTTATTTTCTTGTGTATGTATGTGTTGATTCTAATAATACATTATAAATGATTAGATAATACGAAACTAAGACCTTATTTTGCATCGTTTTCGAAAAGCTGTCATTTCAGGTGCGTCGAAAAGCGAGCCAGCTCGTCACAATCTCGTCCGCCCGTCAGCGCCACCCCGCGCCGCCCGCGCCGCCCACGCCACCCACGCCGCCCACCGCTTTCTTTTCTTATTTTTACTAAACCTAATTATAACTTTCGCCGAGGTTTCTTTCTTTTTATCCTCCAGCCTGCCTTGTTATTTTTATATAAAAAATAGAGATACACATAAGAAAAGCTATTTGAATTAAAGTACTTGTAATGTATTCGTTTTTTTTAATTTTGAATAAAAAAAAAACATAGATTGACGATTCCAATTTATAATAAATTGGTAACGGTTTAATTCGCCTTCAGACCACTTTCTTCATATGAGTTCACTTTTTCTGAGAGGTTCCTTTAATGGAAAATAAATTGAATGTAAAAAAAAAGTAAGCCACGTATTTAAAACCTGACCAGCACACATTTTATCCGAGCAAGTCAACGACTTTAGCATCTTTTTGAGTAATAAGATGATAAAACAGAAATGTTTGTTGCACTTTCTTTGTCCGTACAATGAGTATAAATATTCTATCAATAAATAAAGCACGTTTAAGAGAGGAAATTTTATAGTTTGGTATATATATATATATGTATAACTAATTATGTTATGATAGAGTATGTTATGATTAAATATTATAAAATGTATATATATATTTTTATGGAATTATTAGGTTCAATTATTAATTATAAGGTTATATATAGTGGTAGCACCGTTCAAGATATAACTACGCTTGAAATACTTATTATTTAATAAATAAGTTATTTAACGCTTGATTGTAATGTTTGTATAAATAATCAATGATTACGTTTTTTTTTTCTTAAAAATAAATAACATAAAATCGAAATAAATATATTGAGTGGCTAAATTCAGAGGTACTTTGCTGTTTTCGTTATAGTTTGTTAATCGCCTTAAATAGGCCGATATGACCCTTTTTAAAAATACGATAAATACAATAGCTGTATTACAGGTAAATTATTAAAAAACAATAGAAAACTTAATTTTCATATTCGGTCTAATAACAATAAAAAAAACATGCATTAAAACGTCGAAAATAGTCACCTAATCGGAATAAATGGTTATCGTAAACATAGACATATTTACCTTAATAATACATAATATATTATATTGTGCTACAAATTAAAATGGTACACTTTCTTTTTGTGTTTATTTATCGTATTGTAGGTACTTTAATTATTAGCTGGCCTTATGATAGATAAACTTCTTAGGTTTCGCTTGATTAAATGGTAACTTTTTAATGGTAACCGTTAATGCCAATGATTCCCAAAGTCATCAACCAACCGAGCGAGTACCAAACGATACAAAATGTTGGCGCCGTTGCATACACAGCTCCTCCAATACAAAGCGTTGACAAGCAGTTAATGTCCCGGAGCGAACGAAATGGAATTGTTGCCTGATGCTGGGTCCACCCTCGCAATCTTGCAGGATCACAATGTATACGGATCGTAAGGAATCGAATCGAATTTGTACTATCGTCAGCAGTATCGATCTTACTCATAAGCCACCCGCGGGGCCTAGCTGCCACTTCGGTATGAAAATGTAGTTTAGGTGTATTTATATTCACTGATGTCCTTTTAGGGGGCTGATATAGATCGAGAGTCAAACATAAATTAGTTAAAAATATTCGATAAATGTTTCCCAATTACGAGAAAAACGAATTCGAAATTTCAAAGAAATAGTTTTAATGTTTGAGAAGGCGGTTGCACGAGGAATGACCACGCGCCCGTGCGGTTCGTGTAGCACTTCGAAGAAAAACATTTTTTTTTAATAATATCATTATTAGTATAAAGTTTTTTTTTCGTGAGACCGGTGTAGTTGTCGATATAGATCAATACCCCTAAATAACCATCAGTGAATATATACACATCCTGTATATACAATGGCTTTAAATATCAGTGGTATTTATTTGTATAATAATTGAAGAGGTTTTGCGCTGGTCTCTTGTATGCTCACTGTAACACTTCATATATAACCTTCCTTAGAACAGGTAACTCTTACCTAGTTAGGAAGGTTATAGACTTGTACTCATCGGCCAATTTATATTCCATAAAAAAAAATGTTTACATTATTTATTTTAGGTCATAATTCTTTATGTATAGTCTTCTTGTCTGAGGAGCATGATTTCTACCATACCTATAAATAATGTATGTATATATAAATATTTTTCCGCTCATATCAAAAAGGAAAAAATATTAATTTGAAAATTTACAAAATACAGACAAAGACTACTACATAACGAAAAACATAACACAGTCAAAGTGGTCGATTTGACAGATGCAATTAACTGTAGCTCTCTACTTGAGCTAATGCGCCTCAGGATACCTCCACGTATGACAAGAACAAACGATTGTCCAGACATCCCACGCCGTAGAACCAATTATGGACAAAATGAAACCACAGAATGTGTTCAACCTAAAATATAAAATATCCAGAAATCTATATATTTAATGGTGGCGTTCAAAAAACTTATCGAAAACCAAACTTCGAAATGAAATTTCCCTTTTCTCTCCCTCCTCCTGTTTTTATCTCTCTTGCATTTCTCATCTTAAACACTAATTTTATACTCACTCGGTGAAAATATTTAGTTGGTTTTATTTTATACTTGTAAGTTGGTGCTATTATTATCATTGTTTTTATTATGTGTACTACCTGTAGATGAGTTTTTTTGTTACTTAACTGTTTTGTTTCCCAAATAAAAATAAATAATTTAATTTTGCCAATTTTTTGTCTAGTTCGACAGCAAGTATGCGTTTATAATGGTATTTTCGCGCAATTTTTTGTCTACCTGTGTTCGATTTTTTAATTTGTCTAGTGACAATTTTTTAAATTATACAATATAATTCCTTTTTTAGATTAGAATTTTGTCTTATAAGCCTCCGAATCGTGTTCCCCCCACTCCGGGCCTGGTCTAACCCTCGTTCGCTTTCTGTGGGCTGAACTCCCCCGATTTAATTCTATGTCGTGATGTTAGATTTCATACCCCATCTGCCTTGTTGGCTGCAAGGCGGTACGGATTTTAGCATTGGGGAACATTCGTTGCGGAATTAGGATTATGGTTTTGTTATGCGAATATGCAAGTAGTTTAGTAATATTCTTGTTATGGGTTTCCAGTATGTATAACTCTTTATTAAAAGTATACTTGGAAAAATATCTGTGATAAGTAAAATACTACAGATTGAGCGTGAGCCATTACTATTATTAGACCCATCAAATTTTACCTGAGAAAATGTTTATAGTAGAATTAAACAAAGATTACATCGCTCCGGATTGGCATCAAAGCCTGTTTTAAAAACTGTATTTTTAGTAATAATTTATTAACAGTGTCATAAGCCATGAACGTAGCGCGTAACTCTTGACTAACATACACAACACAACAGTTTTAATCGTGGGTACCTGGGTAGGTACCCACGATTAAAACCGGGTGGTTCAACTTTCAATTTTCAAGTTTCTCTCGTTCTCAAGTTTTAAAGTAAGGTCGGTTTTTAAAACTGCCAGTTTTAGCCTACACAGTATAGCGGTTTTAAACGTACCGAATTAAACCGTAAAACGAAACTGCTAAAATTGAACATTAAGTAGTGTATGACAGCCTTTTCAGTTAACACACACATGCGAAACTCTTACAAGATCCGTAATAAGTTTTGACACACGGTCAACCGTCTAACTGTAAATTAAGTCCATTTAAACATATTCTTGGGTAAAGAAAGAAACTTTAGAAAACACCAAAAATTACAATGGCCGCTTCGATCTCTTCGGCAAAGTTCGCCGAGGCCAATGATCATAACCAGACGCTAGATAAAATTCGAAACAGGCGATACGGACGAATCTTAGCACAAGTTATTCGTGGGCTAGGGGTGCTTTCCGATTTGAACGTTGTTTTCAATCGGGTAGCTAATGCATTGAACTGATTTTGTTTCAGTTTTTGGGTCTTGTTTCATGAATTAATCTTACATTTTGGAAGCATGCAAATGCTTTGGTTCAGGAAAGAAACTGCAATGTGGTTTAAGTACATATTAAAATACCCTACTACGTTTATACAATCTAAGTCGACTATAAGTTTTCACATTCCTTGATACTTATATGGATGTCATTGCGTGTTATGTTCTATATTATTTTAAATCTGTACATATATTTCTATTCTAAATTGTTGGCAATAATTTGGTTCCTCAAGGTTTACCGTAAAGTTTAATATCGATTTGGTTTTTTTTAATGCATTTTAGAGTACGGTTAACATGGTTATTATAAAGGTTTTTTTTAATAACAAGTACGTGAATATAAATTGATGTTTTATCTTATACATATCCAGGGCAAATTTAATGTTTATTATTTTCTTATATAGTCAATAAAGGATCGGGGAATACAAATTGTTTTTAGGTGGTTAGGTTTAAGCGATGTGTTTTTAACATTTGTATAGATTTGCTCTGTTTCTAAATAAAAACAAAATAAATTCTTGTATTTACCAATACATTCGCACAACCCTTTTAACTTTGCATTGTTGTACAATGTACAGTCTTCCTTTCCCATCACTACTGTGGCGATAAACCTCGCTATTGTTTGAAAGCGTACGGTGTTTAGTAAATATAAAAAAAGTAAAACTAGGTAAAATTGAAACTCTTCGAAATAATGCTTAATATTTTATTAAATTAAAGAAATTTAAATAAATTTATAATGCAAATAAAGAATTTTAAATGATATGTCACTGATAAAAAAAGATTATAAGCATGCTAGGTATTTTATTTTTATATTTATTAGACGCTGATATTTTTTATATCAGAATATTTGCAATCGCTTTGTGGCTTTTGTTTGATGTGAAAAAAAAAACATATGAAGAATTGCAAAATCTGTGTGGAACATTAATTGGCAGTGTTTCATTTTGTGTAGATCTTCTGAACTGAAGGTAAATTCAGACGGAATTAATGAGAAAATTGGATTTGTCTCCCGTTTCCGGCGACAATAAATTATAACGTCACATTTTGGTGTTTGTCGCCGGGTTACAATTCGCGAACGACAGACGAAAAGGCAATTAAGATAAGAGACAATCAAATATTAACAGAGTTTTTGAAATATGGCGAATTGTGTAAGTTGCAGACGAGGGGGTAGGAAAATGTCATTGTATCGGGAGAGTTTTCATTCGAATTTCGCCTGATTTCGCCTCCGACTTCGGACGAAACTTTTCGCCGTTCATAAATCTTTGAGGTGACGCCGGGCGACGCGGCGCGACGTCTTCCGTCGGCAGCGCTCTGGCAAAAACATGTTTTCGCGAAAAGTTCGATTAGCCAAATGAGCACTACGTGAAATGCAACTTTCCGAAAGGGTTGGAAATTATCTGTCACATCTTTGCCATCAATTGTAATATTTTTTATGGTGATGTCGCGTTTTATGTTACTCTCGTACATAAAATATAATCAACACAAAATAAAAAAAAGGCGTGCGCTAACATTACTAGTATAAGTTGATAATTATAATTTGTTAATTATTATTTATTATTTATTAATTTATTACAGAAGATTTACTTCTAACGCCCGTGGTCTAACTACACATACACTGACTTTAATAAATTTCGTTAGGTAAGATTTACTTCAAAAAAGCGTAATGTAACAACACTTTCACTGATTTTTTAGTAACTACATACTAGTAATAATATGACCAGTATTCTTCGTTGGTCTATGTTTTGATGTCGTGCTTAGAAATAAGATTAATCAAATATTATTTATTTCATACGGTTATAAACATAAAATAACCAAAATTTCTTATTTTTGCAATGTAATAAAAATATATATTATGTTTATAACTAATAATATACACATATTTCTTTTTTTCTCTCTCTCAAATTTTAATGTTAAAAATAAAACTCAAATGATTAAATTTTGTATGTATAACTAACTTAAGTTTATACACATGCAGTTTTGTAAACAGGAAATTGGAGAGTATCGAGTGCTGGTAACCTGTGTATAAAATATTTAAGAATGATTACGATTACTTTTTGTATGTTTACTTTATAAAAATAAATAAATATCGAATGCTCCCAATTTAACAACCACCCATACTGAAAAAATAAAAAAAGACCTCAGTACCGAGTAGTAGCCATCAAGACAATACCAATAGTAATTTCCTTCACCGGAGTTATACCTCAGGGTCTGCATACTAAGCTTGAAAACACTTGACATCCATCCCCTCATTTACAAACAACTACATAAAGCTAACATACTAAACACCTGTAGAATAGTGAAAAAGTTCTTGTCGGCTAAATTAAGTATTTTTTTATGTATATTTTACATTTGACTACCTAACTATATACATGGGTGCCTAGGACTTAAAGAGGCGTTAGGGTAACCTATTATGAGTGAGAAAATGCAAAAAAAAAACACCCTTAAATAAATTTATTATATTTTTTAATAGATGGTGTATATTCGGTCAGAGCGCGAATTCCGATGCCGAGTTGATCGATTATGGCCTCGACATCGGTACGGCGTACTGCGGCAGATGAGCGCCACAAAAAAGACATTAAATGATCCTTTTACTATTTCAGGTTAAGTTTAGATTTTTTTTCTCGGTAAACATGATGAATTTTTATATAGCGACTAAATCGCAGGACCAATTAGCTGGAGTTTTCAACGGGAATGGTCTTGGGAGACGGTGTAAAAAAAAATGACACAATCTTTGATAAGTCACTCTCTAAAGTTTTACTATTTTTTTGATAAAAAAGCATTTTTATAAAACTCGGTATGTAATTTCTCTCTGTTTAAAAAATCGATTTTATAAGTAAGCTAAATATCTTAAGTAAGTTATACATATACATTTGTTATACATTTACAGTATTTTTATACCACTAACGAAGAAGCGATCGAAAAGAGAAAGTAATGATAGGTATCCAATTTCGCGTCATTATTCAGCCAAAAAGGTCTGACAGAGCAAAGCGTCACTAGCTCTCGACAATCTCGTCGACATATTAACAAAAGTGACTTTGGGGACGGACGGTGAGTGCGCCTTTTAATTTGCAATCATTATCGATGTTGATGCGTCGGGGGAAAAGGGGGATGAAATAGTCTGAGAGTCAGTAGATTAAATAAAGTTTTTTTTTAATCATAAATTTATATCTTTGTGAATGGATGCTTTCTCAGTTAGAAAAATTGGACAAAAAAGTAATGAAACTGACTGACCTACCTACATGTCGTTGCAAGCATGAACAGTACTGTCTCGATAATTTCAACAGACAGATGTATCATCTCTTAATAATTAATGACATTTTAACGGTTTTTATACACCTCTATAGTGAATAAGATTTATTTATTTATTTTTATTGGAAAATCTAACAGCATATTTTTTTATAATAACGAACATATCTTATAACCAGTATATATTAGTAATAGCATAACGATGGTCTACTTCGCAATTGTGGTAAGTGCAGTTAAAAATTATTTAAATATGCATTCAAAGTGCAAGAAAAACCAATTTATTTGGGTGCACATGTTTACAAGCCTGTAGAACAAATGGATTTCTAGGACAGTGCAGAAAATATTACTTAACACAATTGTGTTCTAGGCCATCGATAAGGAACTTATAAAAGTTTTTTTTCCCTAAAAATATATAAAGATTATGAATATATTATATGATTATAGAAGAATTTATTAATGCTATTTTATTTGAGGGTGTGTATGTTTGAGTGGTTTATGTAAGCGTGTGTTTGTTAAAAACTGAGTACTACGTGTGTTTTCAGTATGTTTATAACATAGTTTAATAATGTAATATAAATATAATATAGTGGATATCGTATATAATTACGAGTACTTAAATGTATTCGTATATATCTGTCAATAACAATTAGCTTTTTTTATATAATAACTAGCTGACCCGGCCACGCGTTGCTGTGGCTAAAGTTTTTGTTATATTACATTATAGTAAACAATCTAAGAGGAACAATAAGAGAACATCAGTCACGGAGTCCACTATGCTTTTATCATCACATATGGTATTTGTAAAAAAATATGGTGATCTCCTTATTTGACTTTCTACTACTATAACCCTTTAGTACAATGAAATTATTTACGAACAAAGACGAAAATGTTGATGTTGGTATACAAATTCACTGGATTGAGATTTGAAGGGGAAGTACGTTGAACACAATTAATTAAAATGTTCTTACACTTGATACTAAGCAGAAATCAATAGGTAAAAAATAAAAATTTATCAGATTTATTATTTCCATTTAATTTTATAACAAATATAAGTATATTACAGTATAATACAGTAAATAACATGTGACGCTTAAACTCATGAATGAGGTAGGCAAGGCAGACAGTCTTAAACTTTTAAACATTAATATCTTTTTTTTTGAATTATAAATACTTTCAATTTCAATTTAATTTAACACCAATCGGTGCACAATGTTTTTGGTTAACCTGTCTTTAGCTAACACAAATAGATTCGACGGTTTCCCAACACGTGAACACGCAACATATAGTTGCCCATGAGAAAAACATGGATTTTCCAAATCTAAACCACAAATGGACATTGTTTGACCTTGAGATTTATTTATAGACATGGCGAAAGCTAAACGAATTGGAAACTGTAGCCTTTTGAAGGGTATGGTAGAATCTGATGGTATCATCGGAATACGTGGCAGCAGGACCACTTTTCCTTTAAACTTCCCAGCCAAAATGGTTGCTTCAAGAATGTTTCCGGTGATCTTTTTGATGACCAAACGCGTACCGTTACATAATTGAGGTGGATTCAAATTACGGAGGAGAATAATAGGGGAACCAATCTTTAATCGAAGATTATGTGGTGGCATTCCAGGGATATCTAATGAATTTAAAAATTCAATCGGAAAATTTACACTTTCATTTTCATCAACAACAGTATCGATTGATTTAAAAGACATCAGATCGCCTGGTAACAACTGTTGTATCTGGAAGTTAATTTCGTCAACATCAACGTTTTTGGCTGCCAAAATCGCCCGTTGACTAAGCCATTCATGATTCAAATAATTATTCTGTATATCCGGGAAAATACTCTGAATCAATTCAGTTTTATCCTGAACAACAGTGCAAAAATTGTCTGGTAGTTTAATGCATTGCGTATTTGGTTGCAGTTTTATTTTACCGTTCCCAATATCTAGTAGTTGTTCGGAAAATATTAGTGCTGATGGATCATTTTGCAATTGTACTCGCATATTTATGGTCAATCGAAGTGTTTCAACACTTCGCCATAAGAATGATTGTTTCAAACATGCATTAATCTCATCCGCGAAAGTAGAGCGAGGTATAACCGGTAAGGTCTGCCGGAAGTCACCAGACAAAAGTAAGATAGCACCACCGAAAAGTTTATTATTGCTGTTTAAATCTTGCATAGTTCTGTTTAATGCTTCAAGTGAATATTTGTGTGCCATTGTGCACTCATCCCAAATTATTATAGAACTCTTCCGCAACACTGCAGCTATTCCACTATTCTTTTTGATGTTACACATTGCATCTGGTTTATTATGAACGTCCAATGGCAGCTTGAATGTTGAATGTGCTGTTCGCCCACCATCCAGTAAAGTAGCCGCAATGCCTGACGATGCTAATGCTAATGCGATTTTTTGTTGCGACCGTATTTTGGCAAGAATCAACGATATTAAAAATGTCTTACCGGTTCCACCGGGTGCATCCAAGAAAAAAAAACCGCCTTGTTCAGCAGCAACAGCCAGCATAATCCGATCATAAATAATTTTTTGTTCTGCTGTCAGTAATGGTTCACTGTTCATGATAATTGTTGCTAAACTTCCATGGTCATATTGATTTTCTCGTTGTAAATCGGTATTGACTAAGTCGGTGGCTGGACGATTAGGTGATGGCATACCATAATGATTAAGTGGTAAATTTGAAATAAGAACACATAAATCCTCGATCAAGACCAATGCTTCATTGTACATCTCTGGTGTATAATCTATGTTTTGGCATTGATTTGTTTGTCTAATTCGGTGCAAGATGTCTTCTGTCATACAATTTTTATATTTTTCCCACAAAGTTTGTGCTTGCGAGGGATAACATGTCGCCAAAATAATTGCAAACAACTGACGAATGTTATTCGGTGTTGATGTCAACGCAGCATCAGCAAGCGTTAAGTCCCAATGGTTATCGTCTTCTAGCAATTGCAGTTCACGACATGCATCCTGGTATGTATTGAATACTCGACCATTAGCTGTTCGTAAAAATTCAAAAGACGTTGGTCCGGGAACATTCACCAATAACAAACGTAAATAGAAGCACTCACGTTGCTTTGGATGTACCGTGTAAAGTCTCCCCAATGTCTTAGCTTTGAATATGCCTGTAATGGAAGGATGTGGTTTTCCTTGTTTCCGTGGCTCCCATTTTTTACTGGATTTGTTCCATGTGAAATAACGTGGAACATCACCATACACCAATGTCTTCGCGAATTGGCCAAAAACATCAGGTTTTTGACACAATGTAAAAAATTCAGTTAGAGTCGTTTTCGGAGCTTCGAACGCTCTTTGGAGAACATTTTCTTCAGTGAAGTATACACGTTGACCGTTTGTTTTCAAGATGTATTGCCAGATGTTGGACAGCAGGATCTCTTTCGTGGATGGGAAAGCTGAGAATATGCCAAATAGCTTCATTGCTGCTAATGTATCTGCCCATTTGGTATCGTGCTATTTCGTCATTTTTATTTATGTTTTTTACTTCAAATATGGCCAAATCACTGCCTTTGTTTACATATTTACAAATATACTTAATTGATTTAACAGAACTGCAAAGCTCAACATTGATATGAGCTTTGTAAGTTTTTGAAAGTAGTGGTGAGTATGGTACCACCCACTGATTATCAAACTCAACTTGATTTGGAAAGTTCGGCAGTCGCATTGTAAATGTGTGGCCACCATTCTCAGTACTTCTGCGGCGATACATTGGATAACCATCAATATCCGTGATCGTGTCATTCGTATGCGGCTTTGGGAAGTTTTTTTTACATTTATATTTTCCATGCACGGTGACGTCATGTTGAAAACACCGCATGGCCCATGGATCATGTGTTTGGTGACAATATCAAATAATTCTTGATCAATTAATGGGTCTGGAATTTCGGCTGAAATTATTTGATCGATTTCTTCAGGACGGATTCTATCTTTAAGCCAAACCAAAATGTGGGCATGAGGCAAACCTCGCTTTTGCCACTCTATCGTATACAGCCAACAACGTGTGATACCAAAAATTGTATATTTAACAATAAAATCAATTAAGGATTTCAATTTTTGTTTAAACACACGTGCAGTTAAATCATGACGATGAATGGCTTGTTGTCCTGGCAATAGTAAAGTTTGTATCTCTTCCCAATTCGGATTACATGTGAATGTAATAAATAAATGGCCGGTCGGCCGTAATGACGTACGTAAGTCATCGCATCTTGTATGTATTCCTGCATGTTCCGTGGACTGCCGATGTAGCTTGAAGGTAAAATGAAAGCATTACCGATGTCATTGGGATTTAAATTTCCATCGATGTTTCCAGCAACAGCATCTCGTAAGTGAATATATTATTCCGATCGTAGTTTTGACGTTTGCGTTTTGACGTTTGCCGCTCGCGTTGTTGAGGTTAGATTTTTTCGGTGGCATTTGACTGAAAATAATAATTTTCTTGTTCTTATGATATTCTCTTGAAGACGTTCGTTACACTGTTCTTGAGATTCTTGTGCATGACCTGCTGTCCTGATTCTTTGAGCTAGATTTCTTGATTCAATTTGTTTTGCCAACTGATGGGCTCTTTTAATACGTTTGCGTCGAATAACTGTCACTGTCAAATAATAACAGACATTAGCGCCATCAACCTAGTCGAAAGGTATCGACATCTGTCAGTTTTATGACTGCCAAATAATAACGGACAAAAAATTAGCGATAAATTAAAATTGCGACTATAATTTGAGATTTAAACTATCCTATCTCTCAAGTGCACATCGAACTGCACATGGTGTTCAAATTTTATTATAATCGTTTAAGTGGTTTAGGAGTCCATTGAGGACAAACATTGTGACACGAGATTTATATATATTAAGATAATACTATCAACATTAACATTAAGGAAATGAAAGAAATAAAAAACCATTCTTTTTTATTTATTTTTACTATTAAGGAAGATGTAATATATTATAAGGTCACGGGCTCTGAGTCTGCAACCGGGACAAGCTATTTGCGATTAGCGGACGAAGGGAACGCGACAGTCGCCCCTGCGCACGAATAACGCCCGTTATTGCGTTTTGTTTTCCCCGCCTGCGATGGAAAGAGAAAATTAATCTATACATTCTAAAAGTAATCCATTCAGTTTTAAAGCTTATTTCTATATAATTATCATAATTCAGGGACCGATCAAATCAACGAAAAAACTAACATGCTTATATTTAAAAAAGATTAATGATTAAAATAATTTATTTTACCTTTTTTCCATATTTTCTTTATTGCACATACAACCTCATATCCTCAACTTACACGTACAAATACACTTCCGTGCGAATTTATCTATTTCACTGTAGGATAATAATATTTTTGTAGTGTAATATTTATTAAGGACGGCTTTAATTAATTATTCAATTTATATATTAATGCATTAATTTAATTGCATTAATTGCATTATAATAATAATAGTATAGCCTAAACTAACTGATTTATGCCCGTACTAAGGTAGATTTTATTTGTGTTTTGGTGGTTTGTATGATTGGTCAATTTGTATTTTTAATATTTTTTTCGATATACGTAGTGACTTGTAGTTTTCAGAATAAAAAAAATAATTAAGTGCTTGCATGCAAATAATACATTTTGTATCTGTGCTGTTGACCGCTGAGGAGTTGCTTCATCTGGAGCTGTTTCAAGCCTTGCTGATTCTTCACCTAGGATTAAAATGTATTCTCATCAGAATTGAAACAATATATCAAATTTTAACGTAGGATAAGAGGAAGCGGTTCTAATTCAGCTTGCAAGATTTGACCTAAACAAACTAACAAATATTGGAAGTTAAATAAAAGCTTACCCAGATGACATTATTTATGATAAGTCAAATGCACGTAACTATTTCTACAATAGTAAAGATAGCTTCAATAACAGATGTAAGAAAAAGTAGGAAAAGATAGATAAAGATTAAAGGTGGACGTTTCGGAACTCAGCACAAAATTTTTCTTTATCTGTCCAAACAATCATTAAGTGAAACATTTTTTTTTTAATTAATTTAATTTGAATTAAAAAGTAACGTAACGCTTTTTAACCGCGGTGAACCTAATATTTTATAGAAATATTTAGTTTCATTTCATAATTTATATTGCTGTTTTATTTATAATATATACAATTATTATTGTAATGGCTAGTTTATAATGACGAAATCTCTATATTTCATTTCACATTATTACCGCATGCTAGATAGATTCTTCTCATCATCCTACTTAAAAAAAAAATATTTTCCAATCCGGTAAATTTTCTTGTCATCGTCTTTAGCTCCAGTTTTATGGTGTCAGTTAGGCTTTACTGTTTTATATCCCTATCATAACATTTTCTTGTGTTGATCTTTGTCATTTAAGGGGAAAATCAATAATTAGCGTTATTATCATTAATGAGCGTTATTAGTCGTTATTATCAATTCTTTAGATTTTTTAAGAAATTACCTTAAAATCGCGCCACCATGTGTTCACCCCTAGCCAGTCAGGCTCCCTGTGGTTTCGAAACTGATTACAAGTAGAACACCGTAAGGTCCCCTCCGAAGCAGGGCCGCCGCGTCGCTGGGGCGCTCTCAGGGCGGGGGCGTTTAATATTTTTATCCCGCTTGACATTGTCGCCAGGGGTGGATGAGTAAGATTTACGATGGGCCCAAGTCTCCCTTTCCAGCGTCGCAGATAAGTTTTCTGATAAGAACGGGATATGCACCCACTATCCATGATGACGAATTTTGTAGTATCCTTGATTTTATTATATACAAGGTATAGATAAATAATTAAAACAATTTCAAGGTCTAACAGGATGATTTAGCAACATCAGTTACAACAAATCCAGCTTATTGGCCCGCGATTTTAATTGTGATTTGTTTTGACCTCATATCCAAAATTCATCATGGTTTCCGAGTAAAAAAATTGTAAACTTGTCGTGATAATATGAAATCGCTCTTGCCATAAGTTCGGTCGCTAGCGAGGCCGCACAGCGCCGGGTCATTGACCACGAGCGCTTTGATATGAGCTTTGAAATTTGGGCATGAATTATTTTCCCATTTTTTTTATACCTAATAGGGAATATAAACACCCCCTTGAGTCTATGGGACTTAAGTATTGGAACACCTTGTATATATATTTAAGTAGATATTTTCGTTTTATTGCTTTATTTTTTATCTAAAAATATTTATTTCATTTAAAATAAAAGTGCATTTTCTTCATAAGCATCTAGGTAGGTAGCTATATTGTAATCACTCGCTAGTTAATAGCACTTATGTTCAGCGTGTGGTTGAGATGCGCGTATGACACCTTGACCGATAATCTTTTAAAACAACTTAAATATATATAAATAATAGGTGACGCTTTTTTAACAGAAATAAAAGTACGAAAAAATAAAATTATGAAAAAAATATGTAGTCTGAATGTTATTCGTAAGTTACTGTAGTCGAAGTCACTGTTTGAAGAATACTTTCACAATAGGCGCTTTCAAATGTTTTTACTATTTGCAATACTGTGAGGTCTTACAACCGTCTTACGGCGGACGACAGAATGAAGGATTTATAAATGAGCACTAAACGTAACTTTTCTTTTTATTTTTTTTTTTTTTTTTTTGTTATGGAATATAAATTGGCCGATGAGTGTAAGTCAATAACCTTCCTAACTAGGTAATAGTTACCTGTTCTAAGGAAGGTTATATATGAAGTGATAAAGTGCATAGCAGAGACCAGCGTAAAACCCTGAGAAAATATAAAAAAATAATAAGGCACAAACAAATATACACACTGATATACACACCCACACACACATACACACATGAGTACAATTTAAATGTGTAATCTAAAATGTGTATTAGATTCTAAATCAGATATATTGACTCTTGTTATAAAAAAACTAGGTTGAATTGACATCAATTTCCTCGTCGAGGTCAATCAATTCAATAAGGATTAAGAATATAATAAAGACAGCAGTTATATTTTATAATATTTTATTATTTTAAATAAATTAACCTTCAAGATCTGACCTAAACCGTCATACAAACATTGCAAACTAAATAAAAGTTTCTAAAAAAAACTACCGAAGACCCAAGGAACGAACCAAACAAGGTGAGACCGAATTCCGTGACATTAAAGTACCGTGACGTGAATAGTTCATACTAAACAAACTACCAAGCTATTACAAATAAATAAAAATATATTATCTATTTATTATGTTGTTGTTTCTGATTTCAGGTATTATGTCGAAAAGGTATCACAATATTATATTTTGTTTAAAAAATTGTTGATAAAAAATCTTTTTGTTATTTTTTATGGTAGTTACGCAATGTTATAGGTACATGTTATGAAGTACCTGGACAATATCTGCTCAGCAGCACAATTCGCCCAAACTGCCCCTAATATATTTGATACGGTCAGTCAGATTAAGCTTTACGATGCAGAAGATATTGCATTAATATGTCATAAACTAGAACATAAATAAATCGGCTTCGTACGTTTTTATGTCTCGCTAATACTGCGTGAGTTGTGGTCTGGAAAAATCCGCAAGATATTTTTATATTGGAAATGAAAAATTAGTTTTTTTAATATTTCACGCTAGCACAAAATATCTATATCATAAATAAGTAATATGTAGTGATAAAAATGTGTATGTAGTGTTGTGTGTAGTGGTTTATGTGTGTAGTAAGTAATATGTATGAATATGTAATTCATACTGTAACATGTTCGTGCCCATTGTATTTATATATAACACCGCTATAAGTTGAATATTTATTTAAATAAATACTATGATATGACGGTTACATATTAGGTTGAATTTATTTGTAATATATGTAGTGTATGTGTGTGCCCTTGAAAAACATTTTTTTTATTTTTACAGGGTTTTGCGTAGGTCTATTCGTATTTTATTTTAATATTTACTTTATGTAAAACTAAATATTGTAATATTGCCGATATCTTATTTTGCAAAATAAAAACTTTAATTTTAATTTTAATTGATCAAATATAAATCTCTAAAAATGTTTGTGTTTTATTTTCTGGATGTAAAGAACAAAATTTCTAAGTAAAGAATTAAAACAGTATTCACATTACATAGAACATATAGTAAATACATGATATTTTTGGTGAAATAATATACAAGTATTACCTCTTATCGTATATCCTGTATTTCAATATTCAAGTTTATTTTCAAACACAATAATCTGTAATGGTCTTTCGCGCTGACAAGAATTCCTAGTCCAGTGGTGTGTGTTTTTAGCCAAACAGATTATTTTACATCTGCTAATTTGATTGAAATTATAATAAGATATATTTTGTTGAACACCTAAATGATGATACGGCATCGGTACATTATCTTTCACTTAAATAATTCAATCAGGCAATCGTAATAGTGCAATTGAAAGTAGTGGTAGTGTTTGGCATAATAGAATATATTGTTAAATATTAATTTAAAATTCAAATTACTAGTAACGTTAGATATTTTTAAAAATTATAAATATTAAAAAAGTACGCAACCATAAACATCTTTGACAGTAACAAACGATGACTTAATTAAATGACGAGAAAACATTATCGTAAAATAAACTTAGGAACAGAGGTACATTTGGCTATCAATTATGGTTTATACATATATTAAACTAAATTTCTTAGGCTTATTATCACATGTTTTTAATATAAAAAAGGGAAAACATGGATTTTATTTATTCAAAAAAAGTTATTTGAAAGGTGTCAAATTTACACACATGTAACCAAATGTAAATTTATTAAGGTTCAAGTTCAAAATTCACGTAACGCATCAAAGCGTATATATTTTTTTTGCGTTATATTTTTGCGATGTCCAAAAATACAGCTTTAATTTCGAAAATGAAATGTTGCTACAAAAAAAAAATGTTGTGCTATAATTGCTTTTATATTGTAGATAATTATATACTTTGCGATTTTGATAGCACACGCCTGCAAACAATTAATTTTGTGGGCTTAGCTCCGTCCCATTAAGACCGCTTGTTACTAAGTCTCCCCTTAAGCCCTAATGATATTTTCTATATCGTCTCCCCCTTCTCTCAATGTAAAGCGTATGAGTCACCTTTATAGCTAGCTCAGATACTGGCAATCATGTTTAGATTGAATGAAGCGATTTATCAAAGGAATCCCACAAAATCGCGGATTGCGTCGGTCCAGTGTCTAAAGAATTCGACTTCTGAAGCCGATGTTGGGGTTTCGAATCCGCGCATTATTATTCAGTATTTAACGCTTCGCTAGCTAAAGTATAAGGTCCGAAATAATTATTTAAATAATTAAGCGTTTGAACAAATGACATAAAATAATATACTCGTAGCGAGACGTTGCCTCAGCGGTAGGTTACACTGACTCAGACTTTTTTCTTACACGTTTTGTCTGACAATTTTGTCATTCATTTTTGACGGACGATATTTTAAAATTTATTTTAATTTAAAACTTATTTCAATATTAAAGAAATTTACATGTGATTGCCTGGTAGTTTGGAGGGAGATATTAGTTGGTTCACATGCGAGTACTAGCAAGAGTGGTCCCCGCGGAGCGTGTGAATTGCGTTTAGTGCGACACTAGCCGCTAATGTGGCTATTCTTCTAAAGGGGGCGAATTCACAAAGGGATGGGTTATGTTATGAAACGTGTACCGCAATCATTGTCATTGTCTGTACCACAGTGCTAGTTCCACAGCGAATTCACAACGTCGCTAAGGGATTATGCTTTATATTAGCACTAATAGGTTATCATAAATTTAGCGTTGGGATTACCAATTACAAACTATAATAATTAAATAAAAAAACAGGCATCAATCAAGCTGACAGTAGGACTTATGGTAAGACGGTCAATGTTATTTAAGTTACTCGAAATCTCAATTTGGCAATAAAATCAGGTTAGCATATAATGTCCAAAACGTAATACATTTGAATAAGAAAATACCTCTCTAGCTTTAGATTTATAAGTTTTACTTTTTTGACATTCGTTTAAAATTTGACGTCAATAGCTCGAACGGCTTAGAATCTATCAGCGCTTTTATGGTAGACATTTGAGTGTATTTAAATTACTGTGTACCGAAGAGTTCGTACTTTAGGTAGACTTTAAAGCCAAGGTTTTGTACTCTTCGGTAACTAACTTTTACTATAATTTATGGATTTTATTCCGTCTACTAAAATTAATTAATGTTTTTGAAACTACAGTAAACCACTTTTAACCACTAAATAATGACGATTTGTTATGAGATTTCTGTTTCCTAAACAATCAATTGATACCACATATTCTTATAAATGTTTACGAATGCTTCTTTATTAGCGTGTATGTTATTATTTAAATTTTATTAATGATGGTACCGAGTTAAATACAACCAACGGTGATTCGATATTCGATTCGAACGGACATTCGATATTTTTTATTTTTAATCATATCTATATTAAATATTCTATCAAAAAATAATTAAAAATAATTAAAAAAAAAAATTAAAAAATATCGAAGGCGTTAATTATACTCTGGATCAAAAGTATCAAAGTAAAAAAAAAAATTATAGTAAATAAAAGAAATATGTATAACAATAAAATAGCAAGTTAAAAGTGTTAGGGCTATAACGTTAAAAAGGAAAGTATTACGAACAAAGTCGATAGATGGCACTGCGAACCCACAAAGGGCAAACGTCGGGAGAAGCACGCAAGAGCAATTTCTTTTATGGCTTTCAGTTTCAACTTTTGCATGAATTTTGGCCCGCAGAAGCCAGGGCGGAGAGCGGAGGGCGGAGAAGCGCCCATAATGGCCGCAGAATTCCTGGTCCGCGGGAGGGGCGCGGAGGGGCGCGAAGGGGCGCGGAGGGCTCGGTCGCCCGACAGACGTGGCTTTACGTCACATACAGTTTTCAAGTTTTCGAAATATGTAAATCGCTTTAAAATTGGCGTTTTATTGCCGCTATGTCCCCTCCGCAGACACCCCCCCCCCCGCCCCGCCCTAGCGCCCTCCGCCCAGCGGACGAACGCCTTACTGAAATATTCTAATTCGTTGTAGATTGTCGCTTCTGTTCTATATCTTACGTTTACGTGTTGCTAATGACGTATTCAGAATAAATTGTTACGTCAAAACTTTTTGTTGCTTACGATGTTTTGATAACGTTATAGACGAGCGTTATAACTATGTAAATGCCTACCTCAGAAAGTAAAAATTTATCACATTCAAGATTACCTTTATGGCTGGTGAATAAGCATACAAAAATAAATATTATATTAAATAACTTTTTCATTTGTATATTTTTATTAAACTGTTTAGAAACAGAAAGTGTCTTTAAAATGGATGATATCATAAAGCACAGAATGCCAATCAAATGATTCATCATAGGTATCATCAATCCACCACTTTGATACTTGTTACACAATCTTACACCGAATGCTACTGAATGGATATATTCTTTGGATATAAGCCAATAGTCGCAATATCTGTTTCTTCACCAACGCTTTAGAGTTAAGATGATTATTTTTATGTTTATATTATATACCTAGCTAATTGTTAAGTACAAATCTGATATTTTATTATTATCTTGAAAATTTTTTAAATGTGGAAAAAATAATTATCAATTATAGCAAAAATATCATTTTACCGACCACTTCGCCATAAGGTAAATAAAAAAAATAAACAATTGATCGATATTGTATTTTTCTTTATTATTACTGATTCTGTGGTACTGTCCGTTTGGGTGATAGTCGGAGGAGATCCACTCTGTAAACCTCCTCTATTTATTACCTTAATTCCTATTTTAGTATTTGAAAAATCGAAATTACCGTATTTCAGAGATGAATATATAATTTTGGCGTCGGCAAACGTTGCCATTATATTTATAAACATACCTTTTAATATTTGCATATGGACGGTGACTACTCTTTTAATAGGCGAATATATATATTTTTTTAATATGTAACTGACGTATCGTTTGGTACATCTAGCCTCTACTCCCCCCTCACTCTTGTAACCCCGCGCCGCACTGACGCGGCGCGCGTGCAACGACAGCATCTAGCCGCCATCTTGACTTTGTCGTCATTAAACATTCAACCCGCAGCTACATGTTTCATTACTTACCTACTCGGTCGTACCAAATGAGTGGGCAACGAATGTGACTTTCGGAGAAGTCACATTCCACTCGAACAAAATGGGATAGTTATTAAATCATATAACCTTATCCCTAAAAATTAAATAACCGGTACACCCGGTAACCGGTGACCCCGACGTGATATTGCGTGGTATCCGGTGCAAATATATATGTGTAATATTTTATTCTAAAGAGGATAATATATTGTCATACAAAGCGCTGGATTAAAACCGACATCCTGCCATCCTGAGTACGATATTTTTTTAAGTAACTTTAAATTATTTTGCTATTTGGCACCATAGCTAAATGACGCCTTCAAAAATTATTCATTTGAAATCGTTATTTAGGTACGGTTAGTTTATTAATATAATATACAAATATAATAAATTTATAGGTGTGTTTTTTTTAATATGAATGTAACAGAAGACCAACTACAAGAAGGATGTCGTTTGGCTATGTAAAATATTGCATGCGTCAATAAGTATAACATTAAAAATATAAATAAATTACCGTCCCTGCTCATATTATTAGAAATACTGCCAAATTTCTGAAAATTTAACATTAGAAGTTGAATAACTAAGAAATAATCAAATTAATTACAATTTTATATTTTGGGACAGATTAGTGTATGCACATGCTTTAAAAATAGAAGTGTGGCAATATTCTATAAGTAGCAGTGTAAAAGTAGCAATGTTAAATTTTCGGAATATTGGCAGTGTTTCTATTAATATGAGCAGAGACTGTAGATATTTCAATAATAGGTAGCTGAGTTTATTTTTGCTCTATTTATTAAAGGTGCTTTTTTTTAATTAAAAATCATTATTCTATTGCTCAAAAAAATTCATGCCAAAATCCTGCAAACATTAGAGTAAGCGACTATCTAATAAAAGTGGAAAGTGCCTCCGATGTAAGTAAATCAGTATGAATGAAACGGGAAAATTTCCGGCGTTTTTCCCAAACATTGGAGCCATTTCCTCGCGGCAATAATTTAGACATCCGAATAGTATAGTGCGGTTGCCGAAGCCGGCGCCTCCGCGAGCGGACGGAAGACATCGCTCATTTGCCTGACAAATTGATACAGATGAACCGCTCCGGCAAATTGGCCCATTCCACGATTGGCTCGCGAGCCTCGATTACGTGGGTCATAGCAATTCTGATCTTCATCAGACCGTCGTGGTTATTGGTACACACGAGTACTATTATTGCCCTGATCCAAATAAATGTCATGCCACCTAGTCAGACTTCAAACTAAAGAAATGGTGATTATTAAGAGCCAATCTATGGAAAGTCAGGGCTCCAGGGCTGCGAAAATTCGATATTTTCACAAGCGATATTGCTGAATTTCATAGACACAATAAATTTAAAAAAAAAATGTTATTTTTGAGATTATACCGAAATGAAAAAAATATGTGTGAGTGGCGGTACAGTGCTTGTTTGGTTTAAAAAGTTTTTTTTTAGATTTATTAGGTAATTGTCAAATGTTTTCTAATTAAAATCGGCGCCAGTCAAATGTTCTCGTGTTTTTATAATATATGTAGCATGTTTTGTTTGTTTTTAGCTTTTTGTTTTTGTTTTTAGATTTATTATGTATTTTTTTGTAACTTATACACTGACATGATAGGTGTTAAGTGTATAAAGCATCACTAACAGATCCGAACCAAATCGAACCGCGTATAATCGTTTATACATCAAAATATCAAAATCTCTGCTTTTATAATGAAATCAAATATTAAAAGGAGGCTGTTCAAAACGTTTATTCATCAAAATTACAAGAACCAAAATATGTGCGAACATACCATCAAAAACCAAGTAAAAAAACTATAGCTAATTTTAATCAATATTTATATAATTAACTACTAAAAATTAATGACAAATCTGTTTTTTTTTCATTCTGCACTTTAATCCAATCGTGCGTCACTTAGACATTGTTTTCTCGCATTTATTTCTGTTATTTAAGAAATTTGAGAATATTGACGAAAAGTGGTACCTGGATTAAAAACATGGGTCTGCGTCGGACCAGATGGTAGAAGTTATACTTCTTTGGCCATTCGCACACACACACAGACAGGATATATAAATGAAATATATAAGACATTTTTCTCTGTTGTTCAATATATTTCTCTACAATATATTATTATAAGTCACTTCATTATCATACTTATACACCTATACATTACCATTATTAAGTTCGTATATTCATATACTTTCGTATAATTTGTGAAAAAAATACACAGACAACTAGCTTCAAATTTCGGAAGGGACTCTACAACGCGACAAACATATTTCGTAAAAAGCAATTGGACTCTACAACTCGACAAACGTAAAAATTACTTCTAACGCATGACGCGGTTTCCCGACTAACATCCCATCCCAATGAAGTATAACTTCAAAAAGGACCTGATGGGTAAAAGGTGTAAACATCTTGAATGAAACAAAAGGATTGATGTGTGAACAGTGTGTACTAAGAGTAAGGAGTTTTAGTGGGATGATTTTATTGACAGAATTTCGGTGGCTATTAGATTTATTGGCATTTCGCAATTAGATTCAGTTAATGCTCAGGAAAAAATGTGTAGGTTACGCCAAAGAAGTTTAACTTCAAAAGTATTGATGCGATCGTGTCATTCTATACCAATTACAGATTATACATTAACCACCTAAATGGACAGCTCCAAGCAAAGTCGCCAGTTAGGGTGGTTAGGGGGGGGGGGGGCGAAGACAGGCACTTGCGCGGGTAGGTACCGCAATAAGTTCTCGACGTTCCATTAGCCTGGCAGCGGTTCAAGAGGAACGCCGCACACGGGGCGGCGGCCGCCATTTTGTTTTCGATATTTTCCGATCGGCGAAATGGCATGGTAGGACCTTATCTTAATTATATTTGGTGCTTGCTTTGAAAGGCTGCGAGGTGAGGGGAGAGTGGGGGGGGGGGTGGTTATGAGGAAACTACGAAAGTAGTGGTCAAGGGCCATGGACAATCAAATCAATCATGGGAAAATTGTTATCTGTTCCGGACGATCTTAGCATGGCAAAGTTTCTTTCGTAAATTTATTAGGTATTTTTTGCACGTGACTATGACCATTTTTATTATTAGCCGGGCGTATGAGATTCCTTATGTTGTCTAAATCACTTCTCTCGTCACCTCAGGAACATAAGCAAGAAATACAGTGTGTTCCAGGACTATTCCCGAAAAATTAAGAGGGTGTTCATGTTTCCAATTACATTTAAATGTATGGATGCATATAATTATATAAAAATTTATACCAATAAAAGTTATTAAAATTAGTTATTATTTTTAATATTATGATATAAAATTATGTAGCAAGTTTGTCTTAAAAAAAAAAAATTTGTGTTATCGTTACTAAAATCATTTATATTAACGTTAATAATAAAAAGTATAAAATTACCCTAATTAATAAGTACTAATAAAAAATATTAATCATTCCAAAAGAAGCATTACGACTAGTGGAGTGGATAAACCAATATGTTTGTACCTCTTTTTGTATTTTAGCGTCAAAACGCAAATTATGTTTAAAATATTTAATACGAAAGAAAAATTAACATTATTTTAAAAAAAATATTGTATGAAAAAATAAATACATGATATAAAAATATACAACTATGTAGAATGATTATTTATTTGAATTAAATATACAACTATGTAGAATGATTATTTATTTGAATTAAATATACCCTTAAGCATTAAGGTGTCTTCTGGGACCACTTGAAGTACCGATACATTTTTTTTAACTTCCTTCAATAATATAAGCTATTCAAAACCTTTAAATAGAACGTCTTTTTCTTTTATTAATTATTGTAATGACTATGATTTTATGATGATATTTTTTAAGACAATTTTGCTTCAATTAAAAATCACTTGATTACATTGTTTAGAGACTAATCGAACACATATAGGTATAATGAACACACACTTTTTATATTTATTAATTTATTTGTATTTAATATATAATGCAAATGTAAAAAAATATATATCATATTATCTATGTTTTCATTTTTAAGACTTTCCTAATTATTAATTTTACATTATAACAAATTTCTTAAATGGTACATAATTGTTAATATGTATTATCTTTTTTTTCTTCTAATTTGGCATTATTTTATTTCACATTCTAAAACAACTATAAAAAACTAAAATCAAATGTATTTAACTTTTATGTATAATTAACTTAAAGTTACGTCAAACATTCAAATACACATGCATGTTTATGAACATTTAATTGAAGTGTAAAGTAATAAATATTATTTGTTGTGGTTCCTTTCTTACTTACTTTATAAAAAACTAAATATTTTTCATTTCTTTTGAGTTTGTTTTTTTTTTATGCCATTAATATTGCTAATTTGTGTATGCCATTGTTTACGAGAAATCAATACTTATTTGTTTATAACTGCCCAGTGCAATACTTTTTCCAGACTCTAATGAGGGCTTTATGTAAATTTCTTATATTGAACAAACGAGGAAAATTTAATAAAAATGTGTGTGGATTTTATTTTTAAATATCAAAAATATTAGTATTTGTAAATTTGAAAAACAGACTTTTTAACCCCAGCAGTAAATATAATTGAAAAGTTTATTACGATCACAACAACTGAAACTATTTTTGCTGCCTTTCTTATAGTTCGCGCAGTTTCCCCGGAAACTCTCGCCGAGCGTAGAAAAACTTGCGCCATTGTCAGCGGCTGCGGGCGCCGCCGGGCGGCCGTCGAAAAGTCGGTGATAAATTTTTGACGCACATCGATAAGTGCATGACAAAAGAAACATACGAAACCGGGGGACGACGCCAACAACAAGCCTTTCCGAAACTTTCAACAAAGCGACCCCTTTCCCCCCTCCCTGCCCCCCCCCCTAACCCCAATTCCTCAGGACTCGGCGAGGAGAGCTGTTACTGAAGCACTTATCTATAATGGACGCGTATAGATCAGTTAATAGGGCGCCAACATAGCGGTGATGCGTTCAGGAATAATTAATTAAATGCAAATGACTTTACTTTTAATTTTTATTATTTTTATTTTCAAGAGTATCCCTTAATGTCACACACCTTGAAATGGGAAGAGCATATTACAGAAATAGTCAAGAAAGCAAACTCCTCATTGTACCTTACTACTAAAGCCTTCCAGCACATGACCCCACAGCTATTCCTGAATATATATAAAACATATGTGAGACCAATATTGGAGTTTGGATTTCAAGTATGGAGCCCATACTTTCAGAAGGACATTGACATGTTAGAAAGGGTACAAGAAGGGCTACGAAAATACCTACTGGCCTAAAGAGTAAAGCCTATAATATGAGGAGAGACTAAAAATTCTCAATCTACAGACATTAAAAGAGAGGCGAGATAGAGGGGACCTCATTGAGGCATACAAAATATTAAAGCCTCACTATGACTGCGCAGAATTGAGAGAAATATTCACCTTTGATAAAAACACCCAACTACCACGGGCACTGTATAAAGTTAGATAGGACGTCCTTTTCAAACAACCCCAGGAAGAACTTCATCAGTAACAGAGTCGTGGAAGCATAGAATGGATTGCCAGAAAGTATCATAGAATCAAAGACAGTCAACCAATTTAAAAACAATCTAGATGAACATTTAAGAAAAAAAAAGGAAAAAATAATAACAATTTTGATACTGAATAACATATAGGCTTATCAGCTATGTTGCCTGCCTATTATAAAATAGTAATAATAATAATACTTGTATTAACATATTTTACATATTACCATATTTAACCTCTACCAAAATTAGTCGTTGAGGCGATTTTACCAACCTCTTTTACCAATTTTACGATCACCAGTAATCGTTTAAGTTTTGACCAACATTTGCATTTAAATGTAACTCTTAAGGCTTCTTTAAAATTCTGTATTTTTCAAAAATAGTATCACACTAAAGGAAACAAAAGTGTGAGCATTGCTATCGGAAAAAGTAAATGAAGTAAAGACGTTTGTATAAACGCGAGGCCTCATCGATGAGGCATGTTATTTATGTGGGTCACGGCGATATTTCATGTCCTTCATTGTGATTCGCTATTCATCAATTTATTTACTATGTTTTAATCTTTAGAGTGCCCATGTCCAGACCGGCCTCAGTTTGGCAGACGCAAACCTCTTGTTATAAAGTTCCGGTTTTCTCGTTCCGTGTCGACTTAGTGTCTTCACCTTTTCCTAAAATATATTCATGGCTGCTGGAAGATGACCGACTTCTGGAAGTTGCGAAATAATATCTTTAGCGTCGGTAAATCATTGTATGTTTCAATTTTGTATCATCTCCAAAGTTCATCATATCAAGAATGAAACATTCTCACTATAGTGCAAGCTTAAGTACTAAGCATTTCAAATCGCTAATAAAGCCTTCACTTAGACAATGACGTAGTCACTTACCAGTAAAAAATTAAAAAGGGACCTTTTAAACGTTGAAATTTATTAACTAGTTAAGAATATGTACATACCTACCCAAGAAAAGATTAATCAAATGTTTTTCAAAGACTATTCAAATTTAAATCAAATATTTTAAACGAATGCGTGACCTTTATTACTGATCCAAATATCTGTACTAGTATCTACATTGCAAAATATTTTTAATAATTCTTGAAGAGTCTGATGACTCGTCTACTACATTACAATATCTAGCAACATTATTGGCGCATTTTTTAAATTAACTACTTTTTACATAATTTAATTTTGTATAATAAATAGGCTTTCTCATTATATATTTTTAAATTATTTATATTTAGTATTTTTTACTCTAATTGTCTTAATAAAAATTAAATTAAAAAGCTAAAATTTAAACCGTAAAAGGAAATTCTTCAACAAACGAACCTCCTAACTAAGAGTCCCTTACGTCGCCTTTGTACATTTTTGTTGAACTTTGTAGCATACAAATATTTTAGGTATTCGATGCTAATAGTTTTTTTGATTGATTCGTGTGTGTTTGTGAACATCTTGTTACTTAGTTCAGTCGTTAGCTTGAGAAAAGCGCCATTGAATATTCTTAGAAACAGAAATAACCTGGTCGAATTTAATCCGCCGGTGAATGGAACCTCAAAAATAAATTTAAAATAAAAAAAAAAAAATGAAAACCCATTGAAATTAATCATGATTTTAATTGATTTGAATAGCATTTTTAATAAACTTATTCGAAACAGCATACTTTTTATTAGGAAGTGTAGAAATGTATAAAAATTAATGAAATACTTTCGACAGTTCTGAAACATTAGCCATCTCCAACAACAATCGTAGAGGCGCTTTCCCACTCTACTTGGCGAATGCAGCAGAACCCGGAAGAGTAACTTGGCGCGCCGAGTTCACGTGAGCGCCAACTAAAGAAACGTTTTTCTTTCGTCTTCTCGCCGAACTCGCTCTTGTTACTCTCTACGCGGACCTCTTTGTTACTCTAACCGCCGCTGACAGCGATCCTTTGTGCGAATGAATAACTGAAGTCGTTCGCGCCGTCCCGCTCGCTCGCACGCGCATTCGCCGCACCGTTCAGTCTATCCTTCATTTTTGAGTTTGTTTGCGTTCTGTGAATGCAATTTAAATTCCTGTAAAAGTAGTGTTGATGTGTAGTTAGAAAGTTAAGGAAATTATTCGAAAATATTTATTATTTATTTATTCTTTATTGATTTTTTATAATTACAAACAAAACATACTAGTATATAAAATCAATTATGGATTTCGGACATTTTACATTTTAACTTCAGCATAAAAAAATTGGAACAGTGTTCTTAAAATACATATAGATTGTGAATATTATATACGTATACAGTAGAATTTTTTGATGTTATGTGTAATTTGTGTGTGTGATTTGTAAGTATATGTTAAAATAAAGTAATAAATTAAGTATGGTTTTAGTATGTATAAAAATACTTTATGACAAAGGTAATATAAATATAATATATATATATATTGTGTTGGTTAACATCCGCATGCAAAGTCGTCGAAAATTTCATTGCATTGTCATTCTTTACCTTACAAATGTCAAAACTAAGGTTTCTATTTCATTAAGGTCATCGTTCACCTAAGGTACATAAATATTGGTTTTGTATACATAAATAAGATACATAAATATTTAGACCCTTTTTTCTATAGCTGGCATTTGGTAACCATTCGATATTTAAATATAAAAAAATATTTTTAGATACCTTGATCTTACGTTTTCAACATAGTAAAAGCAGATTTTTGTTTCAATTCTATTTATGAGAAATTTAATAAATGATAAACTGCTAATAGTATTTTTAGCTGAAATGCTCTCTTATGAAAAAAAATAGATAGCCTTAGGAAAAATAGTAATTGAAATGCAAATGAAGTCTCCAAAACAAAGAAAATTATGTTTTTTCATTTCTATATTATGAAGGTGTAATTAAATAAAAACCAACAATTGTTTACTGACAGCGCAGAGAGTAAACCTAACGCCCTATAAAAATAAAGCAAGGTCGACTGTTAATATGTTTCGCCTTAAGACGTCAATCATGAACATCCGTCGACATTTTGACACATCTTTAAAGGTGTCAAATAGGAGGGGGGGGGGATCCGTTATTTAATTAAATTTTAAAAAAATAAGGGTTACTAAAGAATACAGCAGAAGGCCAATATTCAAGTGAATTGAAAAGTAAAGTACCAATATCAAGTAGTAGAACGAAAACCATGGCGCTACGTATAATGGCGATTTACGAGTCGATTGACATAAAAGTAAAAAAATATAGAGAGTTTAGAACCATGTAAAATAGAAAAAACATAATTTCAAACATTCATGGTAGTCAATACACACACACATACACACATACACATGGATATATATGAATTTCTTAACTTAAAGTTTTGAAAATCATAAAATTATACTCCAAACACATTAGCAGAATGCGTATTTAAATTTTTGCTTATATTTATAAGGTACTAGGACTCCATGGACTATTGCTGATACTCGGTATCTTCAAATAATAGTTTTAAAAGAGCTTGGTGCTCGGCGGTTAAGACAACTGTCAATCAATTTTTTGAAAATAAAGCCAAATTAACTATTTAATTTAAGTTTTTAGTTATTAAACTTTATAAGGCGTTCTTAATATAACCATCTCATTGATTACCAAAAGCGTAGTTTGAAAGTTTTGAAAGCAGTGCGCTGTTTGTGACTGTGGCTTTGAAACACGGAACAACACCTCCGACTGCCCGTCATCGCAACGATAAAGTTCTGGAAAGTTCAACATCAATAAAATTCGACTACAGTAAGTTTTAAAATATCTCTAGTCAATTTGAACAATGTAAAGGTTCGAATGAATAAAACATTGTATGAATTTACTGTCAATAACAATATCATTTATACAGAGAACAAAAAAGATGGCTTTAAGTCCAAACAAAAACCAAACAGAATAATTAATAAAAAAAAAATACAACCGATTTCAATATATATATAAAAAATACACACAACCCATAAATTAGGCACATTACAACTTAAAAACGGAAAACTCACTTTTTTATTTACACTAGTCGATACTTAATGAAACTTTACCCGACGATTCGATTGCCTAACACGCATGGATGCGTAACGTTCCGTCAACTGCTCATTTTTAGAACACCTCGAAAAAAATCCCTTTCATATAAAAAAAAATGTTTTTTAAAAAGCTTAAGTCACTCTGAAGTACTAAAAAAAATTACATTAAAATAAACAAATCAACATCTAATGGAAAACCGCCTATAAGAAGCTACTATCTCCGTTCAAAAGTACAAAAGTAAAAATACAAAAGCGAAAGAATTGAATTTCAGCGTGTAGATCGATGCTCTTGAATAGCCGCTTAAATTATTGGGGGCTGGTCGTATAATGTAGAAACAAAACTTATATAGAATAGAAAAGGGATTAAATATTTTTTTATTTATCTTTTTTTTTATATAAGATTTTCTTAAAACCTTACGTATTTAATTTTTTTATAAACTGTTTTTTTTTGTGATCTTGCCATTCCTGTACAAACTTATTTTTATTACAAACTTATTAAAGAAATTTTCTGTATCTTGTACTGAAGCCCTGTAAGTTGCAGATCAACCAAAGTGTGTGACAGGCCGTCAGGGTTCGTCGGGGAGACTCCGACACTAATTAAAGTATTTCCGTTGTGCTCCAACTAACTGAGGACGGATCAGGGCGAGGGGGTGAAAGGGGGATATGGGGAGGGGGGAATAGACCACCTTTTACCTTTAATGGCTGAATACCGTACACTCTTCATTTCATATCATATATGGATAGCTACTATCTCTTTCGGATTATAGCACCCTATCGTCCGTCCGTCCGATAGGGTGCATGTTTTAAGTCGAAAACTACAAACGCTACATAATTAAAATATTGTGTATTTATAGACGTTCCCAAGATACCTTCATATATAACCTTCAATATCAGATTATTGAAAGGTGTGGATGCTGAGATATTTGACAAATATATTTATATATTTAATAAATAATCACCGATTATCGAATTTAAGCACTTGATGGTATAATTAATTATTAGGTACATTAATTAAAAGGTATAATTTCGGTGTAATTAATAACTGTCAGATCATTAGATTTTTTATTTTATATTTACTTTTAATCCCGTAAGCAATTGACAAAGATTTTTTAGGTGTGCAGTATGTTTTTGAATAAATTGTGATCGATTTATTTTACTGAATATTATTATGAGGGTATTTTCGTATATTAATTTTCACGAAATTCAAGTATAGAAACGTAAAAATATTATAAGTATGTATTTCGTATTTGTGTATTTATGTATTCCGTATAGTCCCTTTTAATCAACTTTTTTACCGCTTAAAGAAGTGAAAATTATATACACCAATATTCCATAATGGTTTATTTCTTTCTTATTTTTTTTCATGTATGTTTATGTTTATGTTTATCACAAAAATAAAACACTTTTTCAATTTGTTAAAGATTGTGTCATTTGTCTTTTCAGGCGATTCGCCGCTATTAAAAAACAATCATCAAGTATGAGTCAAATAACTTTACAACTCAATTATACAATTACGTACGTATTATATACGTATATATATTATTAATTTTTCTTTGTACATATAATTTGTTTGGAAATGTTCAATCTGCAAAAATATTAAAAAGCATTCGAATTTTCCTAATGTCAATACTGTCAGACTCTTATATAAGTAATGTAAACTAACGGCGAACGCCTCTTATAACGTAAGGAATTACCTAAATACGGTATTTACCGTATACGGAATACGGTAATACGGTAGGAATACATTATACAATTTTACATTTTTTATATATATATATACTTGAGTCTTTTGTGGCC
Source organism: Neomicropteryx cornuta (assembly GCA_020383195.1). Taxonomy (NCBI): domain Eukaryota; kingdom Metazoa; phylum Arthropoda; class Insecta; order Lepidoptera; family Micropterigidae; genus Neomicropteryx; species Neomicropteryx cornuta. The sequence continues at coordinate 5,834,496 of JAHKQU010000014.1, forward strand.
GAATTTGATTTCTTTCTCTAAAACCTTTAATTCAATTTTCACAGCCCTGGGAGTCACTCGAAAACTATATCTAACTATATGTTTACGTTTATTAAAACAACTTTTTTAAAAGCGAATTATGAAGGAATTTCTGACAAATCAAAAAATAACTATCCCTTTCCAGTTTTTTATCTTTTATTAAAATCTTACAAAAAACCCACAGGAAAATTATAATTTTATTCGATTAAACGCTTAAAAGAAATTTTATTTCAAAGCAAAAAATCGGCCCTGAGGTACATGAAAATCTAAAATATTTATCGTCACCGTTTTTGACGAAGATTCACTTATAAAATGTAGACGTCACCTGATCCCTATATAAGCAGTTAATGTTTTGTGACAGGCGCCGGGTTCATGTTCTCATGCCATGCCGTTCAATCTATATATTTATTTCGTGGAGGATTTCTCATCTGTTCTGAAGAGAACATGTTTCTTTTCATGGATAGTATGAAAAAGATTTCTATATTAATGGTTTCAAGGATCATTATTGTAAAACATATCGTCAAATTTAATGTATTAGATCCAAAATATTTGGTATTTTTTGATTCGGCTTTGTTAATAAAACTTTTCAAAGTTTTTTATTTATTTATTCTTTTTTATTTATTACAAACAAAACTTATTACTAGTATACAAAACCAATTATGGGTTTTGGACATTTTACATATTAACATTAGTATAAAAAATTTGGATAAGTGTTCTTAAAATATATTTAGATTATGAATATTACATACGTATACAGTAGTTTTTTTTTATGTGTTATGTGTAATTAGTGAGTGATGTTTGTTATAATTGTGAGTGTGTGTGATTTGTATATAAAGTAATAAATTAAGTATGGCCTTAGTATGTATAAAAATAATTTATGATGAAGGTAATATAAATATAATACGTATGTATATTCTATTTGTAAATGCAATTACAAGTACTTATATGTTACAATTAACCCTTAACAACATTTATTTATTTATTCTTTTTTGAAAAATCCAACAGTATTAATTTTTATATTTTATTTTTAAAGTCAAAAAGTTTAAAAACTATCTTTTATTATGTCGTTTACCTGTAACGAACAAACAGCCTAGCGTCATGATAAGGCAGTCGGAAATGCATTCAATAGCGCCTCCCCGACAACACAAGCCATTCGAATGAAGAATTAATCATTTATCTTTTAAAATAGAATATTATTTAATGTAATGCAAACTAAATATTCCACAAAAGAAGAATGTTAAATCCGGATCACAGTCACCATGACGGAATCGAGCGTAGCAGGGGCAAAAGTGCATGTTGGGGTAGGAAAATGGGAATAGGGTTGGGGTAGCGAGGGTAGGGTGTGGATGGGGGAGGAAGGAGCGAGACAGAGACGACTGCTGTCCCGACACGACCGAACATCCCTCCGTCGAAGCCGCTATTATTGCCTCCTCGGTTTGACATTACAACCGGTGCACGGCAAGGCGGCATTTTCAATATTCGTCTGTTCGTCTATTTGTTTATTAGTATTCGCCAGCATGGTTCAAACCTTTGTGGTGAGTGGACATTCGACGGACGTGTCGTATGGGGTGATACCCTGACCTTCCGGTTTTAAAATAATTTTTATTACTGCTAAGAAGTGTTACATTAGTAATAAGTTCTTAAATTGTTTATACAATATGGTAAGCGGAGGGCTTCAGTTTATTAACCTGAAAATCACAGTTTTGAAGTAACAATCATAATTTTACGTTTTTGTTCTGACAGGTTATGATGTAGTTTGACAACTTAACAGATAATAGTGTAGCACATTATAGACTCCTGCCATAGTGGATCATCAATTTTCCAAAGTTTCAACGTAATGCTTCTTAATAAATCACATAAATTTGGAAGATTAATTATAAGTTGTATATTCTGTTAAAAAATTAAACATTAATAACAAAATATGCTTTTTTCATGTAAAGCACACTAATATTTTTTTGTTTAATATCCTAGTTTGTAAAAAAAATATGACGTAATACTTTTAAAATGTTATATTAAGTGTAAGTTTTAGGCATTTATCGTGTTATTTATTATAAACGTCGTTTTTTTTTTTTGCTTTAACTGCATATAAAAATATTCATCGTTTTAAAATTACGATTGACGTTGATTTTATTTATTTACAAGCATTTTCAAAAAATTAAAATTAAATCCGAGCAAAAAAACTCGAAAAAAAATCTAATTGATTAAATTCGATCGGGTTCGAATTCGCAGGTGTTCATATCATTTTTAACGCTTCATTATCCACTATCTTTTCTGACTCTAGGTCATAGCAATTGTTTAAAATATATATATAATAATATAAAATGTAAAGATCTACCTACCTAGGATAACTAATGATCCGTCCTAAGGATGACTACGAATGTAGAATGAGAGTTTGAACTTACTATGGTTTCTATATAAATAAACTATGTTTTTGGTAAAAAATATTACTACTTACATTGTAATTTTATTATTATTACAAGAAAAGTAGTCTTAATATTAATCTAACGTTAAAATATCTTTATTAAATAAAATGGATAACTTTAACCAAATAGTTACTGAATAATAAACTGATATGTTTTTTATAAATAGTAAGTACCTATAGAAAAGATACTCATAGATTATTGAAAAAAATATTAATATTCGTAGAAAATAAGGATTGTCAAATCTTTATAAGTTTTCCAGATAACGTAGAGTTTTGTATTATGGAAAGGGTCCCCTATTCATTTGTTCATCCTCGCTTTCCACACGAAATTAGCCACGAACTAAATGTCAAATCGTAAAAATGTCAATTAGGACTTTGATATTTAAATCACCTTTTCAATTGGACGTTTTTGTGTAGCAGTGGTAATAAATTAAAAGTTATAAAATTAGAGTACAATTTAATTGCTATATTTTAAATTTAGCCAGAAAGTATATATTATTTAATTAATTAAAATAATAACTTTCGTTCATTTTTGTTTTGGAACGCAAAATAATTTAGTATGTTCGTGATATTTCTTACTCTCAATATTAGCCTTTTAATAAACAAATAATGAGATTTCTAAGAGAATAGAATGATTTCAATAAAAAGTTAATTGGAGAATATAAGTATTAGAATATTTATATTGTTTTCCTATAAATTGTATAAGACATACATTTTAGAGAAAAAAATTAAGATTAAAATTAAAATTATTACTAATAAAAAAAAGTAACAATAGTTAATTAATTGTGCCTTTCAAAAGGGTCCAAAAAATCGATTCACCAAAAATTCAATTCTGAGCTTATTTTCTGCGATTGTGAACGGAGAGTCGCTAGGCAAATCCTAGAACATGATTGATTGGCTATGCTCTGGTGTCGCGACAGTGGTTTGGTATTTTTATATATATATAATATTTATTTCCTATATGAGTTTGTATTAGTATATAATAGTATGTATGTTTGTTTGTGTACATTCAGATATATTCAATGCATTTGTGATTTTTTATCGACGCGGTAACTAGACTTCTAAGAAATATTCAGAATGTCTTACTAAGAAAAGGCGATAGCCTAGTTACACAAGATCTTTTGCCTTATAATATTATTTTTATAATATTTGCAAAAATAAATGAATAACCACCAACTTGAGCAAATAAATAATTACTTGAACCAGTTATATACCTATACTCATACCTATACTTGTTTACTTGTTTCTTTGCAGGAGTGGATACTCCTAAACTCGAATATGTTAAAATAGATAAATATTTAGGATAACAAAATTATTTTGCAGGACTTTATCGGTAAATTCTGTGATATGCTTTGGCTATGTTTAATTAAGTTTGTGCACTTAAAACTTTATGTTATTGAAATGAATAAAAATATTCGTGTCCTTAGTAGAGTCGATTATCAGGTATACGATTTTAATGCATTCATATGAAAATTCTCATTGTATCTAAAATTTTAAAGGAATTCAATGACTACTTGAAATTGACTATTTAAGATTGTTCAAGGTACGTCAACTATGTTTTAATTGAATATGTTTTAGTTACATATGTTACCCAAAATATGTAACATCTTCACTATTTAATAAAATCTTGCTAGAAGCGAGAGTAGCTAAAAAAATCCCCCACAATAAAATAAAAAGTAACGGGACGAATGTAAAATAATAATTGAAAAATGATCGAAATATATATATTTTTGACCAAAAAAATCTACTCATTTTAAAGTGAAAAATGAGTAGATTTTTTAAAACTAGAAACTGATGAAACTAGACTACAGGACACGAGAAACATCATGGGCTAATATAGTATTTAATACAACTTAGCATAAGGCCGAGAATATCTCCTTAGTTTAGTATTTTTTAGCGTAGTTCATAAATTAATAAATACGATTTTAAAATATAATAATTATATTGGCATTTAATTTTGACGTCTGACTTGTCGCGTTATCAAAAGCCGACAACGAGCATAACATATCGCAAAGGGTAAACGTACCACTAATAGAGGTTTCGGTGCGAAAACACATTTGTCTTGTCGTCAAAACACGCGACCGAAGCGACGCACGTACTACGTTGTCGTACATTCGCAGTCATGTGTACCTACACGTAGAACGTGACATTTCACACACGTGAATATACGTAAATGTATAAACTACATTCACGTAGGTTTGACGCCGTTCATTTATTTTATTTATTTATACATATACGTAAATATTTTTGAAGTAAAACTTCACGGTAACCATTTTTTTCTAAGGCAGTGAACGAATCTGATTGCAACGCGCTCATTTGGCTAAACTCGGGAGGAGGCACGGAATTAATTAATTAAATTAGTTTGCCGATCTGATTTTCTTCTAAAGCGCGCGGAAACGCTTTTGAATGGGGTGATAATTTAATATAATCGTTTGAGTATGAGGTGATAATTCTAAAAATTGATTATTATATTATTAAGAAGTCGATGACAAAATTTCTGTAAGGTGTGTGTACACGTTTTTTTTTTTATAAGGTAACCATTATATTTTTTAGACGTTTATCCTGAACGTCTGAGTAGTAGTAACTGAACAATTATTGTGGTTCAGTTTGTACTATTATAAAACAAACATAATACACATTATTTAACAATTTATTACATAAACGAAGTACATAACAGCGATTATTTATAAATATTTTACTTTTGAATTGTTATACAAAAATAAAACAGCCAGCAGCATATTCTTACAAATTACCTGATTATAAACATATATGTATAAAATGTATTGAAGTATACTACACAAACAACTATTTTGTTTTATGAAGTATGTTTTTTTATATATGTTGGGTTAAGATAGTTAAACGTTTAAAGTGTGATATTTTTATTCGTATTCCGTATTTTAAGATAAAATTAAGTTGCGTTACAGACACAACTTAAAAAAAAATCGACGAAAGTATACTTTCACTAGAACAAGCACAGTGATTCAATTGAACCTTAGTTGCATCCAAATCGCTTAGAAGAGACAAGTCGAAATTCGAATCACAATTAAATAAATTGTAATAAAGTAACATTTAAATTTACTTAAATTTTAGATTTAAACAACAATACGTGTCGCTTCAATGGGCTTCAATGGAACATACAATTGGCTAAAAAATGCAGTTATTTAATATGGAATATTTTTGAACAGAACTTCACTGCAGCGTCCAGTACTTGTCAAAAAAAGCCTTTGTTCGCTTTTGATCCTGTGTGGCGCGCTCTCGTCGAGAAGAGTCTCGTGGAAAATAAATATTTTTGTTAATTAACCATCGGCAACCGATAGCGCATTTCTGTATTTTATTATGTGGTAGAAAATCAGGTTTTTTCTCATAAAAGCATTTTTATTAACAACAGAGATAGGTACGAGTAATTATATAGTTATATCAATTTTCTCTCAGATATAACTTTTGATGTCTTTTGATGTCTTAATATGTTAATTAACTCTCTTTGTTTTAACAGGAGGGTTGGGGGCATCCTTATATATTATCATGAAAGTCTATAGATCCATCTGGTATTTGAACCATGCCCCTCCCCCGCACATATTAACACACGCACATATTAACACCCAAGTGAAATTTAGGAAACAAAACTACATGTAAATTTTAACATCTCATTTTCTACTACTAAACAAAATTATCTATAAAAATGTTTTCAACTTTAATGTCCAATAAAAACATAAATTGACCTTGTAGATTTATTAATTGTTTTCGCTACGAACCACATCGGAAGCAAAGAGCCTGTAGTTGACAATTGTATTCAGGTAGGCCGAATGTCTTTAGAGAGAGCAAAAAAAAATACGTAGGAGGCACTCTGGCCGAAGACTGGGATCATTCACTAGAAATAAGATGCCGTAGACATTCATAGACCTACGGCATCCGTCATCTAATAATGCAAGAAAAAATGATTGGCAAACGCAGTCCTACGTTATACGAGGGACATCATGGCTTATATTAATTAAGCATCCGCGGAAGTGGTCTCAGACGACGGAATCTCTTTTTAGAACTGCCGACAATAAGATTATTTTAGCCAACATGATCGCCAATGCTGCTGAGCGGATGTGGTACTAGAAGAAGATGAGGATCGCTCTGGAACTTCGAGATGTGGTCTTATTTTATTTCGTATAAATATTGCGATTATTTTATGAGCGTTAAGAATACCACGTATTGGAGTGGAGTTTTTATAAAAGAACTTTACATAACTTAAAATATATCAATATGAAATTTGGTGTTTCGATAAAGCTCCTTTGCTCCAGCTCCGTCCCTGCTCCGTCCCTGGACAGAAAGAGAAAAAACTATCCATTCTCTCCCTCCCTCCGGTGGTCTGCTATGAAAAATGACCGCTTCTCGCGCGTTCAAATTGGCAACGCAGCCATATTTCTTCACGTGGCGTTTTGTCTCCCAACCGCAGACCACTTAGGACGTGTTTACACTAGCACTGAGGGGCTGTCTACATGTGTAACTGTAACTGACCTTAGGACAAGTGAGCAATTCAGCTTCAAATTGAAATTCCTAATTCAAATTCAAATTTATAGAACACATTTAAGACAAGGAAAGATGTTCTTTTTTCAATTCCTACTTATTTTTACGTTTTTGTTTTAAACTAAATTGCTGTTAGAGCGATGAAAATATAGCAAGGTATATTTTAGTATGGAATATATTTATATTGGAATATATTAATTAAAGGCCTTGAATATCAAATATCGAGAAACCGATTCACCGTCGCGTCGTCCGTAATTCATAACAAATTTATTTTTGCATACCGTGTGACAGTCTTAATGCTACATAGTAACTTAGTTTATTATTTTGTTTTAAAAATAAGTAATGAGCGCCAATGGCACAGAAAACGAAATAAATTAATGATATCCGCAATTTCGTTACAACCGCGTGTACAAACAGCGTGCGTGATTAACATGTCCATGTGATACGCACAATGTCGGTTTATAAACAAAAATAAACGCGTATTTGTTTAGATAACATTCACCATTTTTACGAAAGCGTACTTGTTCGATGAAAGAAGAAATGTTTTAAAGCGATTTGAAAATGAGATAAATATACGCATGCCACTTTTTGATTGCAGCACCTATATATATTATAAATATTTATATTATAATAACCTAATGACCTAATGTGATTAGATGTTAATGGTCAGTAAAAGTATGCCAGTGACTTCCCTAATTAACTCTCTTAAATCCGTAGAAATACAAAATACGAATAAATGGCAACTTGTATGTGGCTCAAGCTAAAGGCGGGTGGACGTTGAACAAATAAAAGAACGACGAAAAGTTAACGCAATAAAAGATCTGGCTCGTTTGGCGGGAATCGTTCGTCTACTCTCACACTAGACCAGCGCTTCTAAAACTGTGATCTATTGGGTGTGTAATTTTTTTACATTATTTACAGATTGTAGTTTGTTTTAGATACACCATGTGTTTTAGATACTGTACATCTACTGTGAGTAAACTTGAACAAAATTTAAGAATTTTTGGTAAAAACCTTACTATTGTCTCGTTCTCGATGAATCGTGATAAGTGTAATATTGTAACTTATCATAACGACGAAAAACCTATATATTTTTATTTTAAACTCAAACCGTTTGTTTGTGTGTTTAGTTTTTAATTTTATAAATCAATATATATATAAAAAAAAAAAAAATATATAATTTCGGTTTAAGAATATTATACATATGATATTGGTATTTTAGGATTTTTGTGAACTTAAACATTTTGTATTTGGCCTAGTTGAGTAGGGCCCAAAATAATTTTATATGACCTAGGTCACAGCAATTATTTCTTAAAAAAAAAAAAAGTGTATATAATATATATCACAGATAGATCATTAGGCAAATAAAACCTTTAAAGTATTTTTGTTCGGTTCGTTAACTAACAGCTAAATAATTTGTCGATACTATTTTTTTTTAATTTACAAAATTAGTAACAAATAATATTTTTCCCCCAAAGCACACGCCGCCAATTTTTTTATATTGGCTACGGTTTGAGTTATGAAGGTGTATTTTATAAATAGGAATAAAAAATATCCTTGATATTTCACAATCTACATAACTACATAACATATCTACATAACCGGGCCTTGGAACTAAGTGACGTAATTCGTAAAAAAAATAATGAAATTAGAAAATAATATCACATTTAGGAATAAAACGAGACATCGGTAGGACATTCTAGGTTATTATACAATTTGGTTACTATGTGGATCCAAAAGTACCAAACTATTTAAATTGGTCGTTGCATCAAAAAAATAAAAAAAAAACATTCGAGTTGTGCGAACATCCTGAGCCTTATTAATTTAATGAATGCAATGGATTTACATCCAGTTATAACTTCGCTTTGAGTTGGCATATAGTTATTAAATAATAATTTTTTTTTGTCATTGCTTGTGGATTGTTCTGCTGCTAAAAAATAAATAGAATCTTTTGAATCACATGTCTATATTAAAAATAACTACATATATAACTATTAGGTAATTATATAAAGAGAGCTAGCGTATTTTAGAATCACGAACACTGACATTTATTCAAAAATATTGCATTGCATAAGTATGCTAGTAGTAAATCTAAAATACATTGAGGCATAGTCTCAATAAATAATTTGTTTATTTTGTTTAAAATAGGCTTAAAGAACTCGTTTTGTATAGAATTCATAAAGTTAAATAGGTAGACAAGTAATCGATCACCCCATTACCCGGGCGATAGAATTATAAATGATCATAATTTCAAACGTAAAAAACTCACAATTGCGCAAGCACCATTACTCGTTTACTTTTTGAATTACTGATATTGCAGATAGTAAATACTATCTAAAATAGAGCGTTATAGGCTGCGTTTTAATTAGGGAAAGGTGGGCTGGTATTAATTACTTAGTAACTGATATATATTATTTAGAATAAAAATAAAAAATATATATAAAAAAACAATTTTACCATTAGATAAAGAGACGAACGCTGATGTTTATACATCTCAACCGTGAGTACCGGCACTCACAAATACTTTACATGTACTAAATTTCGAAATTTTGGAGAAACCTTAGGCAATCGTAGCGCCCGGTAGTTTCAAGACAATTCAGGGGAGTTACAATTGCGGAGTCCACACGCTCGGCGACACGGTTTTTATCTGGAAGTCATCTCGGTAAACAGGGCTAACGAATGTCCGGGCCAGCGCCGACTGCCGGATAATGCAATATTTCCCGGGTTCCTCCGCCCCGCCCCCCTCCATTTCCGGATAAGGCCTTCGCCCCCGCCGCCCCGGTCGCGAGCCAGGGCTGGTAGTTTGCTGTTCGCTTAAGACGAATCTCATTAAAATAATACGGTTAATAGTTGTACTCTGTAAAATGTTATAGAAATGAAAAAAAATAATTGCTGGCAACATTCTGACATTTGATGATAGTGTGTCATTAGTATTATTGTGTTGGATTATTGGAAACGAATAGCAAATGACGTCATAGATTTTCTATGTTTTAAGTACTTAGACTTCGTCCAAGGAAGTGAATAAGCTTGAATAAATGCTGTTTAGATGTAATAAAGTTGCATCGTCTTCTAAAAATGACAATGATATTAAGACCAATAGGTCCTTATTATTTAGGTATTTTTCCGACAAGGTGAAATAAAAACTTTTTTCAAAATGAATACCTTGACAGAATCCTACCTTACTAGGTAATAAAATATAATGCCTTTCGCGTATTGTAGTTTGTAGTGCTTTAAAAATAGGTCCTTTACATTACTTTTTTAAAAATAATTGAAACATAATAATACAAAAAAATACTGTAACACCGGTATTTTACATGACCTTAGAATTTTTGTCAAACGCGGCGCGGCGTCTTGACCAGTTCGTCTATATGGAGGAATAAATTTGTTGGTTTTGGACGATATCATGCTATTCAATCCAGGCTCGTAAACCAAGGTTCTACGGGTGGTGATACGGCACATGAAATGGGTCACTTTGCTTTTCATCTCACGATTTTGAAATGAAATTTAGGATGCTAACGCGGAACACATATGTGTTAATCCGACCCATTAATTGCCCACCTGCATAATAATATATTGATCGATACTTTTATTGGGCAACTACAAAGATTTTCTATAAACCGATTGCGACTATTTTAAAAAGATAAACATTTACGATTTGTAACAAAAGTGCAAAAAAATCTAAAAATTATTTTCTGGTATTCGTATCGATTTAATATAAAAGATTACAATCGTAAGCGGTATAAGACCCATCCCCCCTTGTTCCGTATTCATTACCGTTGAAATATTTGTAGGACATTCGACGAGCAAAGGATATGACATCTACGGTTGTAAGGTGATATGCTACGTGACACATTTAGCGTCCATCTATGTTGAATTCAAGTTTTTGGTATTATGCATGGTCTCGTTAGTTCGCTTGATAGTATACCTAAATGTACGACAACCCTGCATCACACACACTTGCAGTCTCTCAGAGTCGATCGTAAGTAGTCTAAAAATATTGAGGTAGATCGCCAGCAGTTCAAGTTTGAGCATAGCGTACTATCGGGACTCTGTACACGACCGTTTTTGTTAAAAGACAATGATTAAAACTACCAACAGGGGTGTATATATAAACTATTTGCTTTGTTTATTTTTTTCGTTCTCTTAATAATTCAGAAATATTAAATTGTATTACTTGAATACCTACTTGAAAGAATAGGGACATTTTACAATATTTGTGAAGGAACGCATTAAATGAAAGTCCGTTTTGAATGGTCACCCCTGAACATAGTAGATCGTGCTGCTGCAAGGGTATCTCGAAGTTTAATGTTGAGCGCAGTAGTTAGCTTATTAGTAGTAGGTATAAGACAGCGCTAATGCCTGCTGCATAATTTCTTCCCGGAAAGATGTTTTTACAATAGAAGTTGTAAAACGTCCGCCTGTATGCCCGACTCATTACGAACAGGGTCAGCGGCTTTTACGCTGTTACGTGAGTACGTAACTTCTGTTTTATATAACTAACCACAAGTAAGTGACAAAAACCGAAATACCGAAACCGAATAAGATTAGAATAACCGAAATTAGTATTTCGGTTATTCGATATTTTTTCGGTTATTTAAACCGAATTAACAAAAAGGACTGGTTACGGAATAAATGTCCGTGGGCATTACAAATGCACGCATATGTTTGTTTAATTTAAGTTGAATTTAATACAAACTCATCTATGCGCGCAAATAAAAACATGTAAAAGAATTTTCGATGCTATTAGGATAATAATAACTGTTATTAAATTGAAACTGACTGATTGAAATTGATTGAATTGAATTGAACTGTTATTTAATTGGTTGTTGTTGGTGTTGTTGTTGTTCAATTATTAGCGGTGCATCAAAATTTACATTTTTTAAAATATAAAATGAATTGAAGGAATGTGAGTTTTTTTTTAGACTAAAAAATAACCCCTTGTCGCCTTTATGGCCATCCGAAATGGACATCGAATGGGTTAAAAAGTGCTGCAGGCACAAGCGGAGATAGGAAATGAAGCAATCCATCATAAGAACCACGGGCGCAAGTAATCTGGGCGGAAGATGCCTTTAACACCCGTAGGGTCTAGCTGTAAGACGTCAGGTTCTGGATAAATAATTTAACTACCAAACAATGTATAAGCAATTGATATTATATGATAGCTTCGGGTGTAATACTTACCCATTCTTAAAATTAAGAATATTGAAAGTATTTTTGCGACCGCTTTTATTACGATGGGTAACATTTATGATATCAACATTCTGAAATATTATCAATACACTCAATATAGCAAAGTTGATCAAAGTTATCGATTTACACAGAGGGTATTTTAGCTCTTATTTGGATTTTATAGGATGTTACATTGGAAATGAAACGTATTATTCGCAGTCTTACTAATGATTATTACCAAGTAAACAAAATAGATAGATAGACATTATCCTATGATCAGAAAAGTATAGAAATTAAAATTAGGGACGTCTAAGAGGGTAATATTTAAGAGTCGTGTTTGTTTTATAGTGAACAAATTAAATCGTTGTTTGTGAATATAATAGTCGCTTCTGATACAGGCAGTATAAGTCTTATGATTTGAAATGCTTACAGATTTTACAATTAATTAGAATATTCAAGAAATTACTTTTATATAAAAGCCTGATTAACTTTCACAATAATTATACGTTCATCTTGAATTTTACGGTCTATAAACTGAACAAAAATGGTCGAACGTAATAGAAAACAAATCTCAACGCGGCGAACAAGAGAGACAAAGGCGCTTGCATTTGCAAGGAGGCCTGAAACTGAAAAAAAAAACAAACGACGAGCGAAAACAAAACAAACAGCTTGCTTTTATTTGAAAACGTTTTGCCGCCGGCCTCGCAAACAAAGGCGCGAGGGAGAGAGAAAAGTGCGAAAAGGCGACGGAAAGCCAAAGCCACGGCCTTTACTATCGATTACTGTTTAAAAGTCATTCAAGCACCATGAACACCAATTAATTGTTGCTTTGGAATCAAACGTGCCTTTAATTAATTAACACATTATGAGGGAATTATATTATATAGTTGATACTTAATCGATATATGCTTCGGACACTTAATCACAACTGGGAAAGATAATGAAATAGCTGAAATCGATAACAAATGTGTTCGCCCAGTTCTAACGTATGGTGCAGAAACTATGACTCTCACAAAGCGTTCAGCTGAAAAACTTCGAGTTACTCAAAAAGCAATAGAGAATAAAAAATACTAGACATCAATCTCTGCGACAAAACCAAAGATGCGGTATATCGTAGAAAAAATGGCAACACTGAAATGGAACTAGGCAAGGGCATATAGCGGAAGAGCGGTGGACTATAAAAGTCTTGAAATGGCACCCTAGAACCACACAAAGACGGCAAGGGTGACCACCAATGCGTTGGGTTGATGACATTAAAAGAAATGTTGACACAATAATATTACTTTTATCTATTTAAAATGCAGCAAAGCAGGCTCCATCAGAATTAGATATTTTTATAAGTAGCTATTTGTTTCCATGGGGCTTGAAAAGATGCAATTAGTTAAAAAAAAATAATTGTAAAAAAAATATTAGTATAGAGACTTATATAGAACGCAAACATTAGGTATTGGTAGTTTGCAGTCTTAGCAACCATTGTCGACATCTAGTACTAAAGAGGGCTGTGCGTGTTTTACTTCTCAGAGATGGACTACAGTTACTACAGTTACTCACGGGTGGAAAACAAATCATTTTATTACTTTCCTAAATATGTGTTATTTTATTTTAACAGCTGGTGCACTATTTACTGACAGCGTATGCATGCGTTAGCGCGATAATGCATAAAACGCAAATTTTTTAAGTTTACGATATTAGACTTACATCAATTTTTTTTGTATCATATCATAAATTTATTTAATTTTCTCAGTTGGCGACAAACACAAAATTCAAATGACCTAATCCGTCTTTACATACATAAGGAAAATCAGCTGATACCACATCAATCTCTGGTTCTGCTGGCGGCGTTTTTGTTAGGGTATAAACATAGCTGTGCGTCGCTACACCGTGATTGGAGATAGTATCGTATATTGTAACGGTAGCTTAAAAAAAAAAGCTTTCATCGAATTATCAAGGGTTATTCGCCAATTCAATAATAAAATGACCGGTATTTATCGGGAAAATGTTAGGAAACTACTTATAAAATTCTTATTTTTTTACTATGCAAATAATAAACAAATTAATAGCGTTTTATCATTTAAAACTAAATACGGTCGGTTTTATTTAATTCAATAAAACCACAGTAAAAACTTTATAGTTTTAATATCATAAAGCTCATAACTTCATGACTATAATAATATGTGTATATCGATAAATACGAGGAATAATCCGTTTAAGAGCTTGATGAAACATTTCAACTTTGTGTAACATTTTAATGAAAGTCTTAAAATATGTTGAATACAATAATAGGTTATAGATTAATAACCATACAAAGAAAACTAAATGTTGACATAAACGTTTAATCACTAATGTAAACTTTTAAAAAAATATCTATAATGCTGGTTATTTGGCAGATGGTATGACAAATTGTGAGGGGTGATTTTGCAACATTCTAGATCTCATGGTTTTCGATTACGGTCATTTGGTTTTCATGGTATTAACTTTTTTGGATTTTCAGTAATATCCCAAAATGCAGTATCAGTAGCTTTGATTTTTTTTATTTTCAATTTTAAATGAACATTGGTAATATTTTTACTTATTAGCAGAACTTAGTTTCATCATATATATTTTTTTATTTAAGATGATTTCTTATGAGAGAAATATTTAACAAATATTATTAATATTTAAAAATAAAATCTGGTAGAATTAATATCATATGTTATTTTATGATTTCGTTCAGAAATTTTAATTTTGTTTATTTCTTTTTAGTTTACGCCAATCCAGTTTTTAACTAAATATGACTGAACGTTCAAAAGAACTTTTTTTCAAAATGCCTTATTTATTTTCGATGCTGCAGTATGTTCTTATCCTCGTAGTAACTTTTGTGACTGTTTAGTATTCAACACTACTCTCCAAGGTTCCACCTTCGCTCGTTAGCCGACGATATCTACTCTTGTAACCTCAGCACAACGTATGGCCAACATGATAAGGAAGACTTTTATAGAAGTTACTAAATTATGGTAGAAATTGAAGTCTTTCAAAAGTACCTACTTTATTGTTAACGAACCTAATTGCCGCGTCTTAAGTTTTGAACCTTAAACATAATATATTTCATAAAATTAGGGTGTTTGTTAAATCATTGTTTTAAACGAACTTTTTGTTGCAAATTATGCTTTTAGGAATATAATTTGCCTATTTATCCAACATATAATCCACTTAAATGATTGTGTGGTGTTTTTAGGAATCATGATATGACATAAAAAGGTTTTACAACGTAATACGAGCCAACGGCTAATGAGAGATTGTGGTAGTTCAGTTGTTAAGGTGTTTGACTAGCAAGCTAGGGGTCGCAGGTTCGAATCCGCACATTAAAGCCATATATTTTTTACTGCTTCATCGCCACCATCTCCTTTGTTTTTAGCAATAGTAAATTTGGCATGGGTAATAAGTAGGCCCCTAAATTATTGTATGTGACATAAAAAAATAAAACTAATCGATTATTATCTGTATTAAATTATTGCCTGTTATTTTTTAGCGGTTTTGTTGTGAAACTAAAGTTTAGTGTTTTGTTCTCGTCTTCCCCGTTTGGGTTGCTTTCACACATGGAAGCTGAGAAAGAGAATTAAAAAATTGGCAAAAAAATAACTTCATTGTACTTGCCAACTATCTATACCGCCGGAGGAATAAATACGTCTAAAATACTCGTATATGTAATTTTAAATAAATAAATACATATCTATATTACGAACGGTTTATATTGTTATTAGTTTTAGGCAGAAGATTTGTTTGTGGTAATAAATAAACGATGGCCTACCTTAAAACTACCCGCAACGTTTTAATAGTTCTAAAGGATGCAATATTATGGGGATTTGTAGGCATGCGTGAACACTTTACTGGTGTCAAAGTGTCAGCCTCTATTGTATTGGGTCGTAAATATTTTTCGGCGTTGTGTTTCCGCCCTCATCCGCCCCACGCCCGTCTCGTTCTAACAAGGGATGACATTTTGGAATTTCATCAGCTCTAGTGGCGATCGTCCTGCATATTATATAACCCTTTAAATATACCTACTGTAAACTGGCTTTCAAAAAATAAACACATTTCTAATTTTAGTATTGATATTTTCAGTAACTATTACGCTTTTAAAAACTCCTACATAATTCCGGTAATAGCATTAACATATTCTCTTAATTACATTGTTGCGATTGTATTAATAAAAAAATATTTAGGTTCTCCATGCGAGTTCTTGAACAATGTGCCTTGAAATATGTGTTGGTTCACAGACACAAATATTGGATTGTTCGACCAGTTCGAGCTCGAATTATTGCATTCCAAAAAAGCAGTTTATAGATTGGTCTAAACTTTTCAAATCAATCACCACCACGTCTAAAACTTGGTAACATAAAAACATTTAGAAAAGAAGTGAAAAAACATTTAGTAAAAAAATTGTTAAATAGAATACATTTTATTTTTAACATCACCTTATCAACTTTACTCGCTTTTGATTAAAATCATTACTAAACACACGTCTAGTTATTTGTAAATTTAATGTTTTTGAAATACATTGTTTTTTAGTATTAAATTGTATTGTAGTTATACATTGTACAACTGTACAATGTATAAAACTTACGTGTACGTGTATGTGTAACTGTACTGTGTATGTGTGTGTTGTTGCATTACATTTTCTTTTTGTTATTGCATTGTAACGCACTTATTAGAATCTTTTAAAGTCATTCCTATACATTTATACATGTGATGGAAATAAATAATCTTATCCTTGAACTGTGCGAGCGTTCAGAACTATTTTATCTGTTGATAGGTTTAAATTTTACTACTTGTTAATTGAACATTTTGTAGACGATTAAAATTTTGTGTGTAGTAAAATATAAAACTAGTTAAGACTCTGGCTTTTATATTTGAATTAAAAATATTACAGAAATAAGTTTATTGCATTGCTAATATTTAAAAAAATATCTTTATTTAATTAAATATTTGTACATAATTTTATCGTTATGAAGTAATTATGTAATACTAAATACTGAAAAATTAAAAAAAAACATAAAACAATTTAATATATTTATTAACTATCTAAAAGGTGCGTTCTTGTTAAAACTTGGGTAGTTGCAATTAATTAAATACTCGTAAGATTTATAATCCACAATGCTAAATGAAGTTTTTTTTCCAACCTTTCAGTGATCAAAATATAATTTTAAAATATTTTCAAAATAATAAATTGTATTCAAAATGCAAAATTAGCTGAGAAAGTAGACACGTGGTAAAACCTATAAAGTATCTAGTGTGACCTACTTGCCGTTAGAAGACTTCTAGCTGGGGTAGTAATATTTAAAAAAAAAAAATGTGAAAAAACCAACGTTCTAAACCTTTAACCGTTTCATGTTTGATAAAATGTAATAATATAAACAATAAAACTTTTTTTAAACAAAAAAAATCTTTAGCTGTTATGCATTCCCCTTTGGCTACAATGTATGCAAATTTATTAAAACTTACAATTATTTAAGATCACCATTTGTTTTTTGTTATTTTACCACTAAGTACTCAATTAAGTACTCGTATTAGAATAAAAATAAAGAAATGTGTAGAAAGACATTTTTTAGGTAAACACTAGATACTGAACGTGTCCATCCAGTTCAATAGCATATTATGCTATTGGATTATCTCCATTATGATATACATAAATACATTGACATATAATATAAAAAATGTTTATATTATAATATAAACATAATGTATATATATATTTATATATTTGCAATTATAATACTTGATTTTACAGAATCACAGGTTAAAGCAACCGTAGGAAAAGTGGGTTTATTTTGGTACTGTTCAGTAATGACGGCGGACGGTCTTGAGATCGAGGCGAGGCTCCGAGTCTCAAATTGTCAAGTCGTGCGTGAGACGTGGACCAGGCCTTGATTAGAACGGCGCCTAGCCCATCTCAATGTTCAAAGCGTCAGCGATAGGGTTGACCTTAGCCTAATAACAAAATAATCGATTTCATTATTCTCGCTAGCATCTAGACAATTTTACTACTAACTACATAACTGACTAACTATATATCTTTTACTGTACCTACAGTAGATACAGAATACATGCCGGACCTCTAAAGTTTCAGGTTCCACCTCGTTGTATGCTTATACAACATTTTTTTCAGGTGAGGTATATCTAGCAGCACCTTTACTTCTATGCCTTAGATATTTAGGAATTAGTTTATTTTGCTAGCAGTTCCTGTAGTTGGTTGGGAGCTTAATCTAGATCAGGTAGTTTCATTCACTGAGTTTTATACAATTATATTCGACAATACAAATAATTCATAACTTCTTTTAGTTAGTTGCTTCCAATTAAAAAGCGAAATTATTTTGATGAATAGCTGACCATCCAAACCAAATTTTCAGTTGTAATACATAATATTAAATCCACTATAATTATAAAATATATTGGTTATAACCTAACCTCTATTTATTTTTAAATTTAAATGGCAGGTTAATTTAAAAGCGTTTGTATTTAAGCAATAATATATAAAAAAAATAAAATTTGGAAAGTAAACGTAGAAAACATAGATGAGACTGTCATTTTAACTTCTATCTTTCGAACAGCTCCCAAGCTATCTTTCCTACAGCTGACAAGTCGGCGTTAAATATTAATAGTGGAATTGATAATGAGCCGTCTTATTAACTAATAACGTCTATTAATAATGTTGGTACATTCAGAATTTCAGAATCGATTTATTGATATCGAAATGAAAACTTCCCTAGATTCGCTCGGTCCTCTCCCCCCGCTCCGGTGTTGGCTAATCTCCCCCTGGGCCGCATTGTCGGACCGGACAAGTCCAGACCGTGTTCTGAATGCCAATCGGCAGCGGCTAGAAGAGTCGTTAGCGTTCGCCTTCTTCATCCATCCACCGCTGGACTCTTGGAAACACATCCCGAAATCGTCGCGTTTATTCCGGTTTTAAATTAGAATTGCGAAGGAAGACACTGCCTTTTTTTTAGGATATCAAACAAAAACGATAACATTTCTTTATAATCTTCGACAGATGTTCTTTCGGTAAAACATAGATATAAAAATGGACCACCGGCCACTTTAGGTAGATCTATTTAATAAGGATAGAGCTATTTAATTAGCCTTGTTAGAATAATTAGATAGGAATTCTTGATGGTTAAAAATATGGATTATATTGTATCTCAATAGGTAACTCTCCGCTTTTATCTAGCATTCTATATATTTAATTATGTTTTGTAACTGTTTCACCCGGGGGCATAATGCGTCACTGAGTTTCATAACTGTTTCTCAAAACAGGTATCATATTTGCTGTCATCATAATAAAAATTTAGGATGACACATTTTTATGGTTATTATGTAACATTTAGATCACAAATAACGTTTTAAACTATCTCACCGTAACTTCAATATAGATCTATTTAGGTACATAAGACCGAACTGTCAATGGCCAATAAGTGTAACGATAAATAACATATTACAATTATTTGGTCTCCTGGCCAGTTGGTGTATTTTTAAAACGTTTTGAAATGTGTGGCTTGGTAAATAATTTATTATCAGTTACATAGGGTTTAAATTTGGAACAGATCAAACAACTTTGAGAAGCTATTGGCCGAGTGGTTAATTAATATGTAAAAATGTATGCCAATAACTTATAGTACACATTACATGCTGAAAAAAAATCTCTTCAATTAATAATATAGTTAGATACTGCAATAGAGACACAAAAAGATAATAATCGTTCCACAATCTCCTCTGACTGTAACACAGTAAAATTTAGCTTGTTTGAGTTAGGTCCAAAAAAGTTGAATATGTAGGTCATAGAAATTATCTGTAATATAAAAAAAAGATGCTTTTATTAAGCTCCTGAGAATGATACTATGCAAGATAGGCTTTTGGTGAAATTGACATAAGTACAGTCAAGTGAAAAAGAGTCACCCCCCCCGAAGACAATGTCACGAGTTAAACCTGCGGCATTTTCGCTGTCCGTGTTATTGAAGTTTTATGGTGCAGCGATGTATTCTGATTCATCCTGATTCAAATAAATCTATCCCACAAGTATGGGAAGGACACCATATTTGTATTAAATGTCTTGAAATAAAAAGGAAAATCCAAGTCCGGCAAAACCGGTCGATTGTGACCCTGGCGACCGCGCAGGCGTTTTATCTGCGGAAGACTCACACTACCTGAGATGAATAAGGAAAAAGCTTAATTAGCAAAAGCTGCCAATGATCAAAGAGTCGTTTCATCATTCTAATCAGTCTTCGCCTTAATGCTCTATAAGATATTATCTCAGGAAGATCTTCACTTATATTGTCTAGAAATGATTAAATTCTTTGTCTGTAATGAGAGATGTCTATATAGTTAATACTCTGCAGAGATGGTCATTTTAAGAGTGGAGCCGTTTTTACCTTTTTAATAAAGGTATCTTTATCGTAACCGTAACATCTTAATTAATAATCTCGAGTGTCATAAAAACGTAGACGTATTTATAACAAATATGATATTCGACCACACACAATCACCCTTATAAAGTGACATAATAATATAATCATAAAAGTATAAAAATATCTAACACAGATACAATTCAAAATTTTTGTAATCAATGCTTAATGTTTTAATTCATTCGCTTGTTCTTTTATTAAATGTTTTTTTTTCTGTAATCTAATTTTTAATTTAATTAATCGCCACTCTTCCTTGCTTGTAATTACTTGTATGTAGTTAAACATGTTACTGTATTAAGTGTAAGGATATCACCAAATATTTCAATGTTAGGAAAATGTAATATTGAGAAAATGGGAGTAAGTTAAAATATCTGTTTCATTGGGTTTTTTTTTCTCTTCTTTGACCCGCTGTTTTTTTAAATAGAATAATATTGCTAAATTTTAATTTATGCTACCTTCATTATTATAACTTAGTAACTAAAGTTTTTTCATCTATATTTAAAAATAATAAAAAAAAATCCTTTTTCTTATTTTAAATACCCAATACAAATAAAATATTCCTGTAAAGTTGAATATTACATACCTTCTAGTTGCTTGCGTTTATTGATTAGGGTAAGATACTTTCAGTACTCCTAATTTAGTAAGCGACTAAAATACAGATCTGTAATCTCGTTTACTGCTAATTAAACCGCGCCGGAATGGCTTAATTTGATTCGCTATCAATATGATTTGAAATTAGTGTTATGTCGCCGGCGATAACTGTCACGAGAGCTTACTCCCGGTCGTATAGTTAGATAGCTATACTCGTATGTTTAATAGTTACGCATAGTATTGTCAGAACCCCGTTTGGCGTATATCATAATAGTTGCAGTTGATAAGGACCGCACATCGAGCAGGCGGGAAATCCTGCAGCGTTGGTTTCTTTTTTAATTTGATTACGCGGACATCTATAACCATCTCTAATAATTCTCAGGCGCACCCAAAAATGTAGTTAAATGATTTTTTTAAAATTTACAATAATGAATGCGCGATTACCTTGTAATTTATTTATTTATTTATTTATTCTTTATTGCGAAATCCACAGTATTACATTTTTACAATTACAAACAAAACTTATTACTAGTATATAAAATCAATTATGGATTTCGGTCATTTTACATAATAACATTAGCATAAAAATTTGAACAGTGTTCTTAAAATATATATAGATTATTAATATTATATACGTATACAGTAGTTTTTTTTTTTAAGTTTTATGTGTAATTTGTGAGTGATGTTTGTGGTAGTCGTGAGTGTGTGACACTTGTATGTTAATAAAAATAAATAAAGTAATAAATTAAATAAGGTTTTAGTATGTATAAAAATAATTTATGAATGTGATAAAAATATAGTATGTATGTATGTATATTCTATATGTAATTGCAATTACAAGTACGTATATGTTACTATTAATCATTACAAACATAACAATATAACAATACAATTAGGTTTTATTTATCTTTACTATTGATGATATTGGAAATCTCTTTTTTGAATGATAATAAGGAGGTATTCAATATATCGATTTTTGAAATATTTTTATTGTTATAAAGTAATGAAACCATTAAAAAAAAAATAGTTCCTAATTTTTAAAAAACGGATTTATTTTAGTGCAACAAACGTTCAGCTAAAAAGCAATATAAACCCTACGAAACGGTGTATTATAATTCTGGCCATGTAAAAAATAAAAAAAAAATATATATTCTATCGAAAAGAGAAAGAAATAGTGGGGATTTTGAGTGCCTGAAAAGCCACAGATTGATTTACTTTGCCATCAAATTACTGATATTTAAGAGCCAGTATATCGTGAGGTAACCTTGAAATTCGGCCTTTGCAAATGGTGTGAGCCAGGTGCACTTTGAGCATCCATCGACAAGATCAAAGAATGAACATTTGATAGTTTTTTATTTGTATTTAAAATATAAGGTAATTTAAAAAAAATCTAAGTTTAAGGTTTTCTGTAGAATTTTATTGCGGACATTTCTATGCATAAATTAGGCTTACGTCACATATGTAGTTTGGTTTATGAGAAATTAAAAAAATAAAAATTACCAATTTCAATATTTTTTTATGTAAACATAGGATTATTTATTTAATAAACCAGCTTAACGGTTTTCTAGAAATACGTTTAGTTAATCTAATTATATTTTTTATATTCGAGTGCGTTATGGTTCTTAAAAAAGAACAAATATCCGAGAGAAAGAGAAAGGTTGCATCGGCTATAAAAGTTCCTCCTGCTTATTAGTAAGGGTTTCGGGGTATCTTTGTCGCTTGCACTTGTGAATTGCGATCGTGCGCTCTCCCTCGCGCTCATGTATAAAAATGCGATGGCGCAAGAGCACACATTTTTTGCTCGTTAAAACGAGATTCCTTACAAATGTTTGGAGTATATCAGCGCAAACAGATCGTATGCAGTCGAGACCATCCCCTTATCGTATCGTATAGGTCCTCCTTTGAGAGTGTCGCGCGATAATTACGTAGCTGTCATAATTCAAAGCAACCTTACAGCGTATAAGCTCTCGAAAAAGAAAAAAAGGTTAAATAAATCTGTGCTTGACGGACAAGTAACGTCAACGATATTTGGTCAGCATTTGGTATTTGGAAACAGGTGAGTATCTCGTTCGCCCGGCGTTGAACATCTAGTATTATATTATGAAATGTTACCTCACAACACAATTTATTAAACAAGTATTTAAACCGTATACCATATTGTTAAATATTAATAAATGATACCATCAAGGTTTCGAAATTACTTATATTTTCTTTAGCATAAACAAATAATATTTTTACGTATTATGTAAGCTGGTGGTGTCTGTTGCTTTACTTATAGAAATCAATTTGATTAAACGGAGTTTTTTTTTAATTTAGAGATAATGGAAGATACGCCGTTCATTACTCTTAATATAAAATTATATTTATAGTATTTTTAGAGAATAAAACACTAATCGACTAGGAAATGGAAATTGAATATCATATATATATTGCACCATACGTTAGCTATTATTTTATAATGTATTTAAAAAGTATTTATTCATAAAAGATATATATTACATTAAATGAGTTCTGGCAAAATCATTTAACTAAAAAAAAGAATACCTATTTAATTTTGAAAACTTCATTTGAATATAATACAATTTGTTTTGGGTCTCCCTGACTTTTTGGAAGTCGCCACAGAATTGGCACACTTGTCACTTGGGCCACAGAATTGTAAAAAAAAAAAATAGTAAAATATTGCATATTATTTAAAAAAAAGTAATCCTATAATAGTTTTAGAGGATAATATAGAAAATCAAACATAACATACATAATCGTTTTCCAATATTGACCCTAGCCAGTTATAGTACACATCTTAGTATTCGCTAGAGCGGGTGAGATGCCGGAAATAGACACTGCTACCTAACCGGAAGTGGCGCCTGACTACCACACACCGGAAACGAATACCGGTTATATAAGATTAAAGGAAAAGGCACCCACTGAAATTTATTTTCAAATAAAGAAATATATAAGTATATAAATATCATAAACAGGTCAAATCAGCATATAAATGTTTTTCGTATCGCTTATTATATTCTAGATTTTAAAAAGTAAAAAACAACAAATTTTATTAATTTATTATTACTAAATTAAGGTATTGCCATATTTTAAAAATATATAGTTCACCTCGAAAGCTTGATCTTGCTAATTAATACATTTTATTTAAAAATTGCTGGGTTTTAGACGAATACGTATAACAAGTTGTTATATTTTTTATTAAAATAGAGGCCTATATTCAGAATTTGTTTTTGGTTTCAAGTTCTCTAGAGCTGAATCTACATTTTAACTCACTATTACTATTGTTTTCTTTTCTCTAATTTATTACGAGAAAAAAATTAGACGAGAAAACCTGTTCAATACATAAATAAATAAAGGACGTTCCTAATTTGATTTGTGTGTGTTTTTTTACTCATTTAATTTTTGTCCAATAATTCAATTTTTTCAATTCCAAATTTTACTGTAATATATGTTATTACTTCTATATCAGCAATTAAAATATAATCTCATTCAAGGAGGTGATCTTGAGGTGTGTTTTTAATTCAATTAGTGCTACCTTCTAGATTAGCAAAACACTCCTATTAGCTAGAACTCCTTAACGGGCGTTCTCATTGTTACGTTTTCATTATATTGAAGGGCCAAAGTCATCCGCGGGAAGAGAAAAATCCCCCTTTTCAAGAAAGTCAATTAGCGAAAAACGAACCTAAAATCGTCCGTAACATAAAAAAATCGGTTTATTTACTATGTATTTTTTATGTTAAAAGGATTAAATAGAATGTTGTGATGTATCTGCATGTACAAAAAAACAAAAAAAATAATATCTATTTTTTATATATACTTAGGTAACAACTAAATTATCAAGACGTGATGAAATCATTGTTTAACGTAAAAAAATTTTTTTTTATTGATAACACTATTGGCACAAGAATATGACATATATTATAAGGTAAAGTGACAGTTTTATTTTACTCTAAAGCGACAGTTATATTATACTGTTAAGTGACAGTATCTTCACCTTAGGTGGTTTAAATTTTGTTAGAGATATATTCATCGCCGCTTCAGTACTTCAGACTAACACAATAAACAATGTTTTGTTGGTTAAATCGATTATTCAAATAACTGTTTTTTTTTGCGAAATAAAATCGATACACTAAAACTAAAAATATCTAAAAACAAATTGCGAAGAGCTAAAAAAATCCTTTAAGTGCTTTAGTATGCTTTCTCACGTTTTTTTATGCTTCACGATTTGGATGCCTCGTTTACCACTTGGGGCTTGAAGCTCTTAAGCCCCAAGTATTTTTAGAGAATTTAGATTACTAACTGGTCATTCATAAAAAGTTTTCTCACACAAACCGGGCTGCACTTAAAAATCCTGTAAGAGAGTATCGTTCATTGCACGCTTATAAAAAAAGGATCACAAACCATTTGAGCGATTACTAAGTGTTCTTTGATTTATGGCCTGTATTCAATCAGAAACGGTGTGAAGATTTTATTAATTATTTATATTAATTAGATCACTAATAATTGTGTTAGTTAAAACAGAGTATTCGATTCAGTAAGTGTGTAAAAAAAAAACACTATAGGGTGTATGACTAAGATGTTCCGAATTGTTGCTTCCATCCAAATTTTAAAAGTATTAATACCCTTTATAATTGGGTTCTAAATTTACTTATTTTCTTTAAATTAAATACAGTCATATGCACAATATAATATTCAAAATAATAGCTCAATAGAGATAATGATAATCTAGTGATTAAGGTGTGTTACTATTACCCCGGCTGTCACGGGTTCGAATCTGCACTCATACCATTTTAATGCTTCGTTGCCATTATCTCCTCTGACTTATAATGCATGTATGACTGACGCACATTAGGCTTAGTCGACTAGGGTCCAAAATAATTATATATGACCTACTTTAAAGCAATCCTTTAAAAAAAATCTAAATTATTCATGGTCTCTAAGTATAGCTTATTTTTTATGGCATCAATTTAAACAATTTAATTTCTCCAATATTAAAAATACTCCCAGAGAACTAGTTAAGGTCGCCATTATAAATGTTTTCCAAAATTATACTTTATCGCAACGAAAGTACTGTTAATCTTAGTGTACCTACGATAATTGAAGGTAGATTACTTTAAACAATTATTGTAAAATGTATATTTATCGTGTAAAATTGTAACTGATTAATAGGTATAATGAAATGAACATATTTGTAAGGCTTGTATTTAGAAAAGAAATATTATTATTATTATTAATTACTATTCAAACTCGATAATCAAATACGATAATTATTAAATTATTAGCATGATAACGGAAAAGGCCATTTGTAATATATTGAGTGTTTTTCATGACAAAAATAATATAGCCACTATGCTAGTCGTTTAAAGTCAAAATTAAAAAAAAACGGTCACTATTGATAATGTTTTTATCCCATGCTGTATCCATAAATAAATAAAATGACGATTTTTAAAATCTAAACCGCAAGTTGGAATTCATTATAAGCTAGTAAAATGCAGTACAGTACAGTGCATTTGACTCAAAGTTGAAAAAAGTAAACATAGCTTTAAAGTTTCCGGGCCAATTACGAACGTTAGAAGACAGACGCGCGCAGAAGTTCCCCGGCTGGCTCGATACGCGATGCCCGTTCAGAATATTAAGCGACCGAATCTAGTCGCAGTGCTTTCTTGTCGATCTTTCGGGACGAATTCAACCCGAGTTGCAGTATTACCCCACGTAGATTAGTTGGTGCATAGGTCTGTGGAGTCAATCACATAGGAAGTTTATAAATCACATTAAGGCAGCAAGAATTATTCCGTATACCCCGTTATCATACTAATTCTATGAACAATAGCACCATACCACATATCTGCTCCCTTTATAACAATAAAGATATTTCAAAAATCGATATATTGAATACCTCCTTATTATCATTCAAAAAAGAGATTTCCAATATCATCAATAGTAAAGATAAATAAAACCTAATTGTATTGTTAGATTGTTATGTTGTTAATGGTTAATTGTAACATACAAGTACTTGTTATTTCTATTACAAATAGAATATGCATACATATTATATTTATATTACCTTCATCATAAATTGTTTTTATACAAAATAAAAACATACTTAATTTATTACTTTATTTTAACATATACATACAAACCCACAACTACCACAAATACAACTCACAAATTACACATAACACATTAAAAAAATCTACTATATACGTATAAAATATTCATAATCTATATATATTTTAAGAGCACTATTCCAATTTTTTTATGCTAATGTTAATATGTAAAATGTCCGAAATCCATAATTGATTTTGTATACTTGTAATAAGTTTTGTTTGTAATTATAAAAATGAATACTGTTGGATTTTTCAACAAAGAATAAATAAATAAATTAAATGAGAAAATATCAAGCACTACTGAATCATTCTTTATACTGTGTTGTAAGGGTTGCTCATATCAAAAATTGTTGAAAAAAAATAACAAAAGTTGTAGAGAAATTATCCTGCAATTTACACTTTGAATGAATTTAATCCTGTGCCTATTAAGGAAGTTATAATTTTTTTGAATTTTGAAAAACCAGTTTTTCCCACCCCTAGAACTAATGGTTAGAGTTATCAAAAAAGTTTGCAAAGATAAGTCTTAGGCTTTTATCTAAGAAATAATATAAAATTTGAATGAATTCGATATCTTATATACAAAGAAAGTTATAGCAAAATTTCACTTTTTCGAAAAACCCCTTCCATTCCCGCCCCTTGGCCCTTAAATTGGCCTTTTGTGCCCTTAAATTTTAGGTATCAATTTGAAAGTGATTGGTGTAAAATTATGGCAGTTATCGTAGCTACAAGAAAGCGATTATATATAGATAAATAGATAGATATATAAATTTATACATAAACTTCAAAACTGAGGGTGGTTTAGGCTCTAGGGGATGTGAAACGCGAAGATATGTCGACATTTTCCGGAAGTCATCACATGGTACCCATTACAATAGGTAGCTTACCTAAAGAAATGTACCTAAAAGTATAGTGCAAAAATGTTCTTTATTCCACGCCGTATTCTGTCCCAAAAATGCTCGGAATTTTCACGAAAACGTTCAAAAGAATGGATATTAACTTACAAGATAAACTCAGGTCGGGGCGGGTTTCGCTACGCAGGAATGTATTTGTCAACTCTCGACTCGAAGGTATATTTTTGTACGCTTGGGCTGTTGTCTGTCAGGAAACGAGGAGGAAGGGAGGGGATCTTGTGCATTCAGGCAACGAAGAAAAGGGCTTACGAACCTGGAATGATGCCTGCAATAATAATTTGTATGCTTTTCTATTTTCGCATTTCGAAATACCGCCCTTAAATCATATCTTCATCATTATGCTGTAACTCTGAATAACCTCAATTATCGTGAAGATTTTTAACGAGTGAAAATGCTCCACCTTTTTATGGTGCCAGCTATATGTTTATATCGTATCCCTAAACGTTGTGAAATAAAGAAATACACCCACTTTTGTCAATGTCTTTTTTACGGTTATGTATAAATAGGTCGAGGCAAAGATAATATGTAAGTGATTCATGATTTAGGCCTATCATCTAGATAAAAATAATCTTACAAAACAAATAAATATATAACACATATAATAACATAATATAATAATATATTTAACTATAATTTTATTAAGGAATATGCATTTATTTAATACCTTACTGTTAGGTACCCTACTGTTTACACACACACTGCGTGTTTATTTATTTAAAAAAAGAAGTGTATGTAAAGTGTATGTAATACACCTGTAAACGAAAAGAACTAAACAAAAAAGGTGTAAAACGAGTTTACGTCCGCTCGACCTTGAGTTGCATTCACGATGTGGCGTCCGACGTGTTTTCAGCGGGTTTAGTATGCCTGGCAAACGCTGCCGTAATATTATGGTTTAAAAAATAATTAATTTGGGTATCAAATATTTTTGCATTTTTTTATATAATTTCTTACTCGTAACAGGGAACATATACACCCCCTTAAATTTACGGGAATGATCTTGGGACATCCTGTATATGTATTTGACACTTCTTTATTTGTTTCGTTTATTTAAATTAATGAACTTTCATTTACAACGTATCGGTAAGTTGGTATCGAGCATTATTGTTATCGATACTTTCGACCACTACAACTAAAATACTAGTAGGCGTATTTGTATTTGAAGCCACAAAATTATGTCCTTAAAGTAGTTTTATAAAATTCAGGAGATTTCCAATTATCACCTGTGTGGGTAGTCAAGTTTTGCCCGACAAACAATACTTGGAACGATAATAGTGATAAATCTTTTACTGGCGATGACGGTACCTTCGTAAATCTCCCAGTAAAATTTCAAACAGGGAAAAGCTGGCATTGTGTTGTCTACGCGAATTGAGAAGATCCGGTATATTCTGTTAGCTTACCATGCGTGCATAATCCCCTCTTATTGTGTATCCGGCATACTTTGGGACAAATCTTTTTATTGAAGCATGTTCTTTCGCAGTGCGGGTAAATACACAAGTAGCCATGAGCTACTGAAAGGTAAGAACGTGCCTGAAAAGATATTTTCGTCAAAAATATAGGCACCTAAATTAAGGTTTTTTTAGCTGGTTTTTAGACAGTTTCTTCAAACTAGTATGAGAAAATGCATACAAATAAAAACCGATATGACACATCCTGAGATCATTCACAAAATTGTCTCCAATTATTCATTTGAGCTGCTGGGCATTTGACGGAAATCGATATTTTATAAATGACCGTTTTGATGATATTTTTGTAATAATCCTAAATCTTTTGAAAATACATCATTTATATATTATTTTTTTATTTTTAAATATTTCTTAAATAATGAATTACACAACCATACCTAACTGGGCATTGCCCGTACTACGGTAGGTTGATTATTTAATTGTTTTTTTTTTGAAAAAAATAGGAAATATAAAATCAATCTATAATACTAAAATATAATATATTAACATTTTATTTTTTATGAGACCGGTTTAGTTATCGATATAGATTAACTCCCCTAAAAGGGGATCAGTGAATTTAAATACACTGTATAGGTACTTTTTTTAAAAACCTAATAGATCTAGGAAATAAGAAAGAAGGAATAATTGTTACATTATGCATAGAATACGTTACAAAATGCATATAGAATAGTTTATTAACAAAGTTTCAATAAATTAGTAATAAAATACATTATCAAAAAACAAGATTTTATTTAAGTGCTTGAAATTTCGTGTCTGTTCTGTAGACCGTTGAGGAGTTCCTTCGTCTGGAACCATTCCTGGGTGCAGAATCAGGTCATGCTTAGTACCATAATAATGCATTGGAATCGAAACTGAACTAACATGTCAGATTTCAACTCCGTAGGATGAGAGGAAATGGTTCTAATGCACGATTTGACCTAAATCGATAGACAAATATTGCAAGCTGATTAAAAGATTATAAAAATAGATTTTTAGTAAAATAAGATTTACTTTAGTTTTATTAAGATTTACCACGCTATTTGTGAGTATTTGTGAGTGTATTTATAATAAATTAAATCGGGATTGGAATTTAACAAAATGGATCAACAAATTAAAATTGAGATAAAAGATTGGCTCATTGAGTTAGGTCGGATAAGGTCAGAACATTTAGTCTCTTCGACATTTGTTTAATAATAGGCTAATATTCCTTACAAATATAGTCATTTTTTTCTTTCCTTTTATTTTTGCATTATAAATCTCTCTCTACCTTTCCCTGTCATTCCACAGCGTGCCCCCATAAATACTCTTTCTCTCGCACTAAAATTTTAAAACATACTAAAGTGTACACTACACTACACTACAGACTATATATTTCTCTATACTACACTATAATTACATTGTAATTTCTATTAGCATAAGTTTATCTCCGTTTATGTTCTTTTTTATCTCTTCTTTTCTTAAACTCAATTATTTATAAATTTATAAAATATACAAACGTAATTATATGTTTTTGTGAATTTAAAAAACCTACAATTTTGCTCCGTATACTTCGTATTCAGGCACATTTTTAATGGAAACAGATAGTCCATGTTAGAACAGGTATTTAGCACCTAATTAGATGGACACGGTGAAGATTCTGACATGCCTCTAAATGCTATTTTTTTTATTATATAATTATATAGTAATTATAAATAGTATGGTTTGTATATTGCGCTTATATTCTGTAATAATAATAAATAAATAAACTGATTTCAGGTATGTAAGAGCCTTAAAAATATATCACGCTTCTCATGAAATGAAAAACTTAAAAAAACTCGCGTCTCGATCAATCTCCGGCGCACAGGTACACAATATAAATTCAACAGAAAGTCGACATTAAAGGACGCCTAAATCAACTTCCCCTGAGACGCAGCAATTTATAATAAGTTAGAAGTATGGAGGTCTCCCGCCCCGGCCGCAGCCGTCGCGGCTCCCAACTCCGAGGTAAAACAAATATAGGGGAAATGCCGAGGGCTGCCGAGACAAATAATCCCACTTTGTATACATAAAACAAACACGGTTACATTAAAGAGCCTCCTTAGCACCCCTGACTTTTCGACAGCTTCAAGAATGCAAGGGGTTAACGTCGACTATCAGTTGACACAGATTTTTTTGTAACACATTAAAATATGATTATGTATGCCACACGAGTAGACTTATCTTAAAATTGTTGTTATTATACCTAAATTAAAATGTAATTCCTTTATGCATTTATCTAATGTATTTGAAAAAAAATATTTGAATTTTTAAATACGGCCTATGAAATATGATAGGTTTTTCAATATTTCAGATAAAACAATATTTTTTAGGATATATTAATAGAAGGTATCGTCTAATCGTTGTACTCGTACGTATAGATAAAATTAGTTGAACAAATATTTTTTTGCCACCCCTAACTCTGATCAATTTAACAAACCTTAGGAAAATAAAATAATATTACTATTATTTGGCTGATACAATTTAAACAATATAGTCTTAGAATAACTATTTCATATTACAGCATCACAATTGCAGTAGTCACCATAATTATTTATTCAAATATGTATATATTTTTTAAATTATTATCGATATTTTTCTAGGTTACGATTTTTTTATGTTTTGTTGGTTTTCTAAATGATATGCCAAATAAATGAAGAAGATAAATATCGTGGGAAGATAAATTTCCACCACTGCAAACGTGCAAAATATCATGAAAGAAAAACGAATTTAAACAAAAGTATAATTTAAACAAAAGGTTTAAGTGCCTGTTAAGTAGGATCCTTTTTAGCCTTTATATCATCATTAATACCTTTATACTTAACTTTACTACATTTAATCTGTATTTCTTCAAATAATTTTATGTTCGATAATAGCCCAAGTACAGGTGTATAAAGTATATTTTTCTAACATGTTTACTTTATAAAATATGTTAACTGCAATAAATAAATATCGCTAAATGGTAACAATATATATAAAATAAATAAATAAGACACCTTTGAAAAACTAAACCGGTGCGAAAACGGTGGTTCTCATAGATACAGTACACACACACACGCGTACTTTCTCTTTTCAGTTCAACTTTAAATACTCCGATGGCCTTTGACTGACTTACACAATATTATTATTTTGAATAACTAATTGACCCTAATGTGTTAATTAAGGTATTTAATAGTTATTTCTTCTTATCTATCCCTTTTCTCATTAATAATTACTAACAACCCTTAAACATATTATTCTAATGTTTGATAACTATACACATAATCTTTGTCATAGTGCCTTGGAATTGATCCTAGCACCATAATTGTATCAAAAGGTGTATCTGGACTTTTCATTAGGTACATATTTTC
Organism: Neomicropteryx cornuta; assembly: GCA_020383195.1. NCBI lineage: Eukaryota > Metazoa > Arthropoda > Insecta > Lepidoptera > Micropterigidae > Neomicropteryx > Neomicropteryx cornuta. Next base: position 5,867,465 of record JAHKQU010000014.1, read on the forward strand.
CTCCCACTGCCTCTGAGTGTTTATTTAGTTGGCTGTTTATCTCATATAATTACTTTTTATGTAGTTTATGCGTGTGCGTGAAATATTCATGTGTGCTGTGTACAAAGTGCTTTATATTTAAATACTTAAAAGCTTTGATTTAACTATTTTTATATGTATTCACGGTCTTACAAAGTGGCAGTTGATTTTTTACTATGTACTAAAATTCGTTTCGTCCCGCTACCAGACGTGTCGTCAAAGTCGCCTCAATGCAATTTTATTCCTTGTTTTAAGCGACCAGAGATTCTTAAAGTTTTCCAATTAATTTTACCTAATAATATTAGTTTTATAAAAAGTACGCCATTTCTACCACGAGTCTATGGGTGTAAATTAGTTTGTTAAAGCTCTCACTGAAAATACCTATTTATTTAATTATAGATTAAAAATAATTTGGAAGTGCCTGCTTATAAAATATTACGTTTTAATTATAAAGTTATTATGGTGATAAATAAGTTTTTTCTTAACAATCATAAATATAATTTACTCGTAAAATTTGATTAGGAGTACAAATTTTCAGAGAATTAAAATCAAACAAACTCAGAAAACTATACAGGCCGGACTGAAAATCAAACCTGGCCTACCGAAAGCCTCGCTGATTACGCTAAGCATTATTTCATTTCTATGTGACCTGCGTATTGGGACGTTTTTTGAGTAATTTAACTTCAGTCATTTAAAGCTTCATCGAAAAACTTTAAAGCTATATCAATTAGCTAACCCAATGCAATATATATATTTCTATGAAATTATAAATATTACAGAAAATTCTATAAAATACCCTTTGTATGTTCTCATGTTACTTCTGGTGTAAGGTTGCTAAGATCAAGGCTAAGTTAGCTAAAAAATTAAAACTGACTGCAAAATAAATCTATAACCAAAAAACTGAACCAATTAACTCCTTAATGTTAGTAAACAATACAACACTGCCTTCCTTAGTACAGACATAGTCTAGTAAAGAAGGCGGGGACAAAATGTAGCAGTGCTAATCGCTCCCTGTGCATTTGCAATATTCTTTTATAACTGTGTATTTCTACTACTACATTTCTATTTTTTTTTGTCAAATTAATTATGTACAATAAATAAATAAATAAATAAAAAATAAGAAATCCAACCCAACAAAAGGAAGTCAAAGTTTTAATTTTTTATTTGCAGTTTTTTTCACAATATTAGAGTCAGTAGAATACAAATATCACTTAAGCCTTCTTGCCAACGATCGTTGCTGATAATTGCCCCATGAAACTTTATAACATCATGATTTTTATGTTTGAAAACCTTAGGAGATACTAAGATCCTCGTTCGCGAAGTTTATAATCCAGTTAAGGCGCGGCCTGACTTCCGCGCCCCGCCCGAATTAGGCCTGCGGAATTACCGACTTAATTTTCACCTCAGAAATTACAATAATGACTTGTATCTAGTACCGACTACCGCCCTCAAGCCGATTATTTTGTCCCCATCTTGTTTTCCTCTCATTTAGGATGCTGTTTCTTCCATGCCTTGTTTTTTTTGTGTTTTAGAACGATCCTGATTTTCTTCGGCAATCATTACAACAAATAAACATAAAGGTTTAAAACGTGAACGCATTTTAATCTGCTTCCTCTTTTATAAAAGTGGAATATTTGATTGAGGGAAAAATCAATCAAAAGTCTGCGAAGTTTCTTCGCCAAGCTGGGGCGGGCGGAATGCTGGTGACAGTGAAAGATATTCGACGTGCACAAAATTGAATCGCAAAGCAACTCGTTATAACTTGAAAAGTATGTCACTTCTGCCGCTGTGTTTTGTATTTGATTTATGAATATCAGTTACTTGGTGCTTGATCAAGGTAAGCCGTCGTACAACGACAACGATTCGACGTCAATCTTTATACATTTTCACTAAATACTAATTTTATTTTTTGACTTATGATACGGTTAAATGTGTAAAAGATTTTTGATTTCATCCACGGTAAAAAATATTAACTAATTGGAATGAACGTATCATGACTAGGTACCCTTGTTTTTATTTATTTTTAAGATCTTAAAAAAATGATCTTCGAAAACCATCTTGAAAAATGGTTTCGTCCGTTGGACCGTCGCGCTTTAATTGAACAGATTACTAGCAGTTTTAAAAATCCAAAGTCAAGTTTTATGTCAAATTATTTATTTTATATAACTGTAATGAATTAACTGACTGGTCTGATTTAAGCTCCTAACTTTTCAGACCTTCTTAAATTGGTCGCAATGACCATTCCTTCTTGATAGTATTTTTTTCTAGGACAATTCGCGAATTTGATCCGTTACGTATTCCAAGACTGTATATAAGCGTACTCTGTAAGTTATAAAGCATTATCACAACTGCTGACAATATTATCAACAAATCGAAAAACCATACGTTCTTTAATTAGGACGAAGTATGAAATTTCACACCTATAAGAATTGCTAAAATGGTAACAAAAAAGGTTCATCAATAAAGCTCTATCAATAATATATATATATTATGTTCCTTGATTAAAATTTTATCTTAAGTTATTAATTTTTAATGTTCATTTAAATAAATATTGCAATGTATTTTTAGTTATCATTTTAAGTAAAAACATAATATTTTATGGATCAAGACCTTTTTTGTTACCACATTTCATTCCAGCAATTCGAATAGGTGTGAAATGTCACACTTACGTCCCAATAGAAAAACGGTCAGCTTATCATTACTCGACTATATGTTTATTATTTAGGCATCCACGTTCAATGAGCAGTGAAATTGCCTAAGTTTGACATTTCAAACCATGTTATTAAAACTGGGTTACAAAAACGTGTATAAGAAAGTGACTAAAGTGTAATTTAATAGATTTAAAATTTAGGACTAATGTTTTGTGGGTTAATTTTCAATCACTAAAAAGATTCGCTTATAATGTGATATCCCATAGCGGGTTGCACACTAGCGTTCAGCGAACGACACATGACATACGCCCCTCTGATAATATTCCATCGCTGCTTATGATTAAGTATGGCAATTTTTACAGAAAGGCAAGCGCCATATGGTACATTATTCGATGTCATTCGGGCGCTCGTTTGCATGTTTCATTTAAGCGGATGGAATACTGGCCGATGTACGGCCAGCCTTACGCGGTTTTTAAAAGCATATACCTGATAAAATGTATTTCATATTTGTAATTCTTCTATCACCAATTTACTTTGTTTAACTTATTTTTAGTTATAGACAAGCTATTACCATTAAATCAGTACAAACTTAGATAATGTATATATTTTGACATTAAATCCAACGCCTTCGAAATGATAAAAGATTTAACATCAAGGATAAAAAAAACGAATGATTGCTTCTCAAAAAGGTAACTTATTAAATGCTGTAATCCGTGGGTGGCAATAGAAACAAATTATTTTGTTTAAAATATTTCATGAAAAATTCCGACGAAACGCTATTTGACGGTAAAGCGGTAATTCACGTATTTGTATATGTTACGGGCAAATCCCACGATAATTAATTAATGATATCCCATAGTCAAACTTTCCTTAAAATAAACCTAGTTTCTAGATTTTTAACCATAACCTAATAAACAAATTTTACTGTTTATCGTACCTATACATAAATACTATAAAATTATTTGACTTATGAATTATTTGAATTATTTGATGATTGTTTTTTAATAGCGGCAAATCGCCTGAAAAGATAAATGACACAATTTTTGACAATATTGAAAATTTTTGAACAAGTTTTTAATTATTTGATAAAGTGCTGGATAGCATAATATTTATAAAGGTTCTAAAGAGGTACTGTACTTGAAAGCGCAGGATGTCGGTTTAAACCCAGCGCTGAGTTTTATAAAAATGCATTTTTAACTATAAAAAATATATTAAACCTTGGAATCGGAAGCAATAAAATTAAATGTTAAGGAACATTTTTATTCTTAGTTTTTTTCTTAGTTCTCTCGCCGGAGAAGCGTGAAGCTACTAACTGACCCGTTCTGTCAGCATTTTAATAATTTCCTGTGAATCTCTTTCGTGATTAATTGTGATTTACCTATCCATATACTATAACAACAAAAGTTACCCATAGTGGCCCCATTGGCCATGGGTAAAAAGTTTAATTATGCATGGCAAAATCAACAGCTGGTGATAGTTTTAAGCAGCGAGTCCGCCATGCAATTTCGTCGCTTCGAATTATAGATGTCTCTACGCTTGACTTTATTGCTTTTTTTTGTGGGGTGTTCAAACGAGGGTTATCGAGAGAAGACTTGCTCCCGTTTCTGAACTTTTACATTATTTTCTACTCTTTACATTAGATTCCAACCTACATAATTACAAATTTAAAACCGTAATGCATTGATTTTGTTTAATTTCACTATTTTACTAAAAACTGTTATAAGCTCTCATAAAAACAATCCTTTTTTTTATCTTTGTTATACTATTTTTTTAATAATATATGAACCTAAAAACATACTTTGTGCGGTTAAATATTATACATTGTAAATACATTATTTTTAAAATGATTTAATATTTATGTATTGCAAATTTTCCTATCTCATATTTTAATACTATTTTGCGAAGTTTATTTTAAAAGTTCATCCTAATAAACCATTAGAATTATCAAAGTTTTAAAATCGAAACGAATTTTGTCATTTTGAACTAATATCTAAATATATTTTTAACCTTGTTAGTCACTATGTAATAATATTATTTATAAAAAAAAAATATTATTATTTATTTATTTATTATTTATTTATATTATTTATAAAAAAAAATAGTGTTATTTAAAATTTTGTTTTTAGTTGCAAGTTTGCTGAAATGTGCAAATTTCAAATGAATTGAATATTTTAAAATGGAAACTAAAATAAGGTCTTTCAAATTAAATCATTTTAATTTTAATTTCTTCCGTCTATTTTCAAATAGGTAGCTAAATGACAGTGACGAAAATTACTCGCAAGAGTTGGATCGCGTTCACACTGTTTTGTAAATGCCGATCGAGGGAGATAAATAACTATATAATAATAATAATACATGGAATATAAATAAAGAGTGAATACTTTATGAATGTTACATTTTGATGGTTTTATTAATATTTAACTAAAAAAGTTTATTTATTTAATTTTTAAGTCCTACATTTTCGAAAGTGAAAATAAATATATTATTTTAGAAAAGTAATTAACAGAAGCCTATTTTTTTTTCCCAACCTCCGTGCCTTACGATAGTAATGTAAATAGTAGGTAAAAATAGGATGTAATTTATTTGTGTATTAGTATTATGTTTCTAATTTGTGGTTAAGCATATTTTTGATAAATTAAAACGTTTTACATTCAGTATTAAACATAGGGCTTCTTAAGATGGCTCTAGCCTAACCACATGTTGGACTTTTAGGTTTACCGTATGCAATCGTGTTCCTATAAGAGCCACTATTTTATTAGGTTCCTATAAAAGGCACAATTGGTACTTTAATCTTATATAAAACAAGATTAAAATACCCATTTTTGAAGTGCAAAAATGAATCTGTGAATAAACCATTAGAATTCTATTTTTAAGTTTCGCGAAACACGTTCGCCTGTTTGCAAATGCATTTCGTTTATTTATACAACATCGGCGTATGCGACGTTGCCAGATTTCCGGCCGATTGTGTCAAAAAGCGCGCATCTGATGGATGAGTGACGCGCGGCGGCGACGTTGCCATTTTTACGGTCTGGCAATGTTTAAAAATCTATTTGATCGCCGATCGCCGGCGGCTAAATGGCCTACCTAAATGCGCGTTTGCTAAAATATGTCATCAGGGCGGGCGGGCGGCCCATTGATATTTGAACGTCCCTATTTTACTTTTCATGACGTGAAAGCCACTCCTTTGTCGTTTCAGATTAATTTATTAGAGTTCGATTTATTTCATTCAGCCGTATTTGCATAGTTCAAAGTTGCATAGTTTGTTTAGTCGAATTTGCATAGTTCAGTCCAACGATCTTTTAAAACATATGTTTTAAAAGCTCGTTTTAAACATATGTTTTAAAAGATCGTTTAAAACATATGCTTTAAAAGATTGTTGTTTCAGTCAGCAACATAAGTACAAATTGCTGCGAAAAAACTGACTTATTAAAATGGCCACAATTAAATATTATCTTTATAAGACAGATACATTGTTTTTTCTGTTTTAAATCGCATTTGACAGTCGATATATTTCTTAAAACACTGGCTAAAAGCAGTTTCATTCAAATAAAACTATGTAATTTTCGCCGGTGAGAATATTCCACTGCGTTTTAGTTACATAGTCGCCTAAGTAAATAAGGTTGATAAATAAAAATAGATTAAATCTTCTTAGGTCATTTTAATTTCTGTTTATTTTTTTGTAACATTGTAAAGGCAAGATATTTGTGGTTGCAATGTTATTTGTCCATATGTAAAACTATGTTTTGTTTTGTAAAATTCGTTGTTGTTTTGGAGAGAATAATAATTTTACCTTGTGGTGTTGTATATTGGTCTACTAAAAGTTATATAATTATTTAAGACATGTTTAAATAACCATCTTTCGATGAACTATATTTTTACCACCACCCTACACAGCTTAGGGTTTTGTAGTCCATTTATTTTCTACGAGGTCTAAAAGAAGCAAATGCGTTGCTCAACTCTCTTGTACTAATGAATTCAAATATTTGACTGTTCAGCGATTAAGAATGCTCAAGGCATCCCACAGCACAAAACATTCAAATTCGGTGATGCTGCGTCTACGAGACAGTTCATATCAACTTACTAACAACGACATGTATCCCCTCTTTATACTTTATAGCCTCGATTACCATATCCAAATATATTAATGCGCCGCGATGCGCTCTAAGTCCCATAATTCCTCGACTAGGTACATGATAATCTGTGAGCGACCCTTGCAAATCTACTGAATCCCTAAATCTAATCAGCGCGATACGCAGCCTAATAATGCCAACACAAGATGCTGCGATGCCGCGTAATATTGTAATATTACAGAGTTACCTAGATAATAATATTCCGGATCATCTCCAGCAGAAAGGAATATACTTTAGAGTTATCATACATTTTGCACAAATCACCAATTCGAATTGTCAGATTTTTATTTAGAACAACAACATTACAAGAATGAGAGATCAGATATGTTCTCAGATATGTATCAGAGACCAAACAGTATATTTTACATATTTAATTATATTTGAAAGTATACTGAAAAATATATTTTATGATGGTTTTTTATAAAGGGATATTGCATTAAAAATGATAAAATCAACACATTATAATTTATATAATTATGTTTTATTTATACTATTTTAAGTTTATTGTTGTTGATAGCATATAGTAGTGTAAAATATTGTTCGATTTGTTATAGGAACAATATTTATGCGTTCATTTGGTATTTTATTATTTATTCATTTAATATTTAGCCAACTAGATGAATTTTAAATATAATTGTGTTATTATATAAAAAAAAGAACTCAAAAGGTACGGCACAAGACAATCAACCAAAATTAAAAAAACTCCACCTAAAATAATTTTATGTATCACGACCATTTATAACCACTAAAATAAGTATTATTTCACGGCATAGGATTCCAAAATTGAATTTTATGTTTTGTTTGTAGATTATTAATATATTTATAGACACTTAGTCTTATGAAACTTACTAGTTTAACATAACCCTGTTTACACGTTGCAATGAAATCGTGAATTCTTATTCGAAAATACGAGTTCAAATGACAGTTTTGTTGACAGTTGTCAAAGTAAAATTATTTGAGCGATCTTTATGTGGCTTTTTTTAAAATTAATTATTTTTTTTAAATTATTTTATTATTTATCTGATGTTGCGCTATATTATTTTGATTTCGATATTATAGGTTAATTATATTAACGTCGTATTCGCATTTTAGGGTTTCTTGTATTTTGGAATTTTAACGCATAACTTGATTCGAGACGGTCCTCTGATGCCACGGTGGTGTCCAAACCACCATCAGTGGTGGTGGTGGTTATACAAACAACAAAATAATGATTACAAGTTTCGTGCCACAACATCCGAATTTCCTTTTTTTTCTTTCAATTTCCGGTTGTCCGCGTCAAAAAATCATATGAGGCACACGGAAATGAAAAATTGAAACACATCGGATGCCATATTGAAGTTAACATATTCAAACTATGTTTTTAAGGTAAAAAAATATTTCTTTATTTTTTGTTACAGGAGCCAATACCATAAAATATAAAAACAATAAAAAACCGAAATTAATTCTACACTGTTAGACTAAAATAAAAAAATATTTGAGTGATCGTAATAACTTGTTTTATTAAAAGTGTAGGTATGAGAATAGATAATTTTATATCATAGATATTAAAAGATTTCAAAAAAGTTTTCTTAATATTAAATACTTCATTTTGAATAATATAGATATATTGATTGCAATGAATTAGTCAACAATGATTTATGACAGGTGGATGACCTTTGAAATAAATTCGCTTGTCGCCTAAATTATGAGGTTTATGTATTTACTTAAACATTACAAACATTCAAACATTTTATTTAATAATATACAAAATAAATATCTTCGTGCTTACACGTAACTGGTTTCTTTCTATTCCTTTAGGATACAGAATCTATCGGTAATAGAATGTACAAAATATGCTCTTTTTAAATTTATCATTAGGAACAATTTAACCAAATAAAGGGACAAAAAAAAACAGGTCCTTTTATTCTAATAGGCACATTGGTGTATTCGGTAACTAAAATAAAAATATACATACACCGTGTCCCAAGAACATTCTCGATAAAAAAAAACCAGCTTTTTGACCCTGTGTTTTCAAATATGATTTATAAAGACGACATATCTAAATACATCGTGGTTTTTGAGAATAAAAATGAAAACACAATCTCTTAAGTATTCGGAAGTGGTCTCAGGATAGGCTGTATCAAGTTTTTTTTTAATCTTTTAGGTGACTTATTACAATATCTGGCGGCTTAAGCGCAAACGTAAAGGAAATGTGTGTACAATGACCAATGGCATAAAATAAAGTGGTTGCATAACTAGCCTGCCGGGTCGCGTCGTAGCCAACTGCTAGCAAAGCGCAAAAAGATACATCCTAATCGAGAAAAGAACTCAAAGGGTGGAAACGTGTAGGGTAGGATACGGCAAAAGAATTTATGAAAATGGGATATAATGAATATCTACCTATAAAAGGATGAAATATGGAATGAAATATTCCTGAAATAAACCCCTAAATAAAAGATATAGTTTCCATGATAATTGTTTCATTGTTAAATATCAGTATGCCCTATTTGTATGTAATCAGCATTCTATGACTAAAATGACCCATGTGTATTTATTTGTCGGAGAGGTTACATCACATTAAATATTTTTTTTTTAAATAATACTATGCCGGGGAGGTTCCAGGTCCAGGAATGATGGAGGTTAAATGAGTTCTCAGAGTTCTGGATCCGTTTATTCCTCACGCGGCAATATTTACATTTACAATGAATCCCTTATGGGAGACATCTCAACAATTACAAGTAACGGATAATTAAAACTAGGCAACAATTAATTGTAAATGTCGAAATTAAGATAAAAGGAAATAAAATATAGTCAGGTACAATAATAATTGTAAAAGAATGTTCAGTGCCACATTATAATTATTATAAATTGAAATATTATGTTAAAATTTACAAAAAAAAAATTAAATTTATGATGAATTGAAAGAATGTCATGATACTGCACCATTGTGTGTTTATTTTTATTTTAATCTACTTAGACATAAAAAAATAACCCACTTGCGCCTCTATGGCCATCCAAAATGTACACCCCCTCGCAAGTTAGACTCTACACTCTTAAGAGATGAACATTAATGATTCAAAATTGAATTGATTTGAAAAAAAAAAAAAATTGAACCCACACATAAATTCACACCTCAGAATCCATTAAATAAAAATGCTCTTAGAATGTTTTATTTTTTTGTAATAGGGAAATACTAATTAGTTAATGTTTTCAAAAAAATGTGTTTATTATAATAATTGTATGTTTCTAGCTGTGTTTTTTACTTTCACTTAAAAATAAAAATAAATAAAATAACATGTGTTATTATAATTTTAGTATGCGTGTATTTTTTTGATAATTATCTCATTATTATTCAAGCCTGACCGGCCACTAGGATTCGAACCCAGGGTCGCCTGAAACAGAATTAGGTATTACTTTATCAATTGGTATTACCTACCTATCGGATTTACGCTCCTTATTACCATTTACGCTCCTTATTTATAACAAAACCAATAAAAATAATGGTTACCGATCATTGCGTCCTGTGCAATTTTGTACTAATGCCATGTGTTTGTTATGTTGAGTATTTTTATTTTTATTTAATAATGGATTCGAAATAACCATGGGAATTGTGATTTTCTAAAAAAATGATATCTAGCCTAGAATTTAAAATATCCCCAGGTAACGCGGATTATTCGTACGTGGAATCAAGAGAGCGGAGTTGCATAAAGCGCAGTTTTATTACATATTCCACGCTTCGCTGGACCTGAAGAAAGCTTTCAACCATTTTGTCTTTTAGACCTTACTCGCAGAATCCCATTTGCAGCTTTTCTGCACTCGAATACGTCGTATGATTCTTTATATCTTAAGTTCAAATATTTTTTATGATTGCAGCGTGATAAATTTCTGGGTGGGTGTATTTAACCTACAAATATTTAAACTCACAATAGCGGTTAATCAGTTAAACAAGCTTGCTTTGAAGCACAGTCATAGTAAATTTATAATCCTATATGCACAAACAAGAAAATAAAAAAAATACAGTCGAAATGAAATTACGCTAATATATTGTGACGTATAATTAATGAGAAAATATTTATTTTGGAAAATTCCCGAAAATTAACGGTATCAATATTTAAATACCTAGTGTGAAGCTATATAGCAGTTGAACGGGCGACAAGATCACATACAATAAAACTGCTATAAAGTACGACTATAAATGTTTATTTTACGTTGAGATAGGCACACTTTGTTTTCTTGCATAGTGCATCTTTGTTTTCGACTGACATTTCGTATATGGACGCAAAATCATTCTATGATTCCACAAGGCAAGTCTCCGAAATTGCATTATCCTTCTCAATAGTCTAACCTAACCTAACCTAACTTAAAGTAAGGGAACGGTCTACTGCGAGTCGACGCGGTAAAAGTAGTTAACTTCTCTATGCAGCCAAACCGCGTAGATTCCGGTTTCCGTGTAGCACAGGGTTGCCACAATTTGTTAGCCGAATTATTAATAAGTATTATATAATTTGAAAATCAAAAAATTGGAAAATTTACTGCAATACGTACAGAAATTTGTTGCAGTACGTACAGAAAAATAAAAAAAAACACGTTCTCGCAAATATTCTAATATTCTAAAATAGCGTTAAACTCAACAGCAAAGTTTTAAATATTTTTGTACATAGGCGTAAGCTTTAATTGGCCTTATAATTAACCCTTTGTAAAATGTATGTTCTATTGTTACGCTGTATGCTTACCTGTCAATAAATAAATATAATAAACATAAATAATATGGTCAAAAAGTTATAAGAAATAATTAAAGAAAAAATAATACACATATCAAAAATTTGGCCTATGTGAGGACAGCGGAGTGTGTGTGGTGGTCTAGCAGCTCGTCATTATGTAAGCAGTAGGTTTATGCTATAATTATTGTATGTCGCTTGTTTATTTATCATTTGATACTTTCTTGTGAAAATTTCTAAGGTGCTTTACTATTTTTTCTTGTTTTTTAATAATTTAAATATAACATTTACTCTTGAAAGATGCGTCTGCGTTTCGAATGAGCTCTGAACATAGACAACCTTTATTATTTTCAGAAAGCATATGAAAGCATATGTTGCCTCGCAGGCAACATATGTGTACACGGGGAAACCTGTTAGAAATAAATAATATTACATTGAATTATTTGTTTATCTAATTAGTGTCTGTGACTTAAACTACATTTTTTTTATTAACAATAAATAATCATAAATATGTTTATTTAATACTGTGATTACACACATAATAATTGCTAACATTTCCTAATGTGATAGGCTTCAATGTAATTACCTTAATGTAATTTGCATAAAATAGAATATAAATAAACGACGCTAAAATATAATAAACTTGGCGACTATAACATAAATGATTATATTAAAAAAATTGAACATAAATACCATTAACGACGTCTAAAATTTAAATACTAGCCAGCCAGAAATAAATTCATTTTAGTGCGTGGTAATAAATTGGAAACTAATTTAATAATTGTCAAATTAATAGGTACATGTATTGATCTACTAGTACAAATATACAAAAAAATATATTTTTATTATTTTTGTAAAAAATAAATACGACTATAAAAATAAATAAATCGTGGTTGATATTTTATATTCCTGTATTTAAAAAATATATATTTCTATAATGAAATGAAGTGAGCATACTTGTTCACAAGGAAAGCGGCAATCCACCGCGACAGGCATAAAATATTCATCAAAAGGCCATTCCTTTCGCCTCAGGGAGTACCGGAGCGAAGCGCGGAGGCGCGCAGCTCGCGTAGCGGTGGCGTAGCGGGGCGTAGCGGTGCCGCGGGTCGGCCGCGACATCTGTTGACCCTCTCTCACAACTTTCCGCGTTTTGATTACACTTCGCGTTCTCGCCGGGCGTTTCATTTCGTCTGGAGGGACGAACTGAACGATTCTATAGTTCTTTTATAATGTTGTTACGCTTATTATAATAAAGTTAATATTTTACTAGCTACTTCGCGGTCCTCACAAAAACAGTCTTTAAAAAGAACACGCACAAAATAAAAAAAAACCATATGCAACAAACTGGCGATCTTATTATCGTAGTACAATTTCTACTAGAAAATCCATTACAAAAAAGAATCCCTAATAAACATATATATTACAATATGAAATAAAAACGTATTACCTATACTCTACTTAATAATAAATTAGATCATAAATCATATTTTTTTGCACTTGCATTCATTTTTTTAGATGGCTTCTTCAATATTTTACACTCTGAAAGCTCGACTACATTTAGTAATAGAAAGTATATTGAATTTTTATTACAAGCTTTTATATTTCAATAAATTTAGAACGATAATGCATATAATTATCAACAAAAAAGTTTTCGTGTATTAAAAAAAACCTATAAAATATAATCATATTTTTTAAATTATGTTTACACACATAGTCTACAATCACAGTAAATATTTTTTTAAACTGAACTGTGTTCATTTTCGTTTGAAAAGCTAGTGCTCATCTTTGGTTTTTTTCTAAAATTTAACACGTGATGATATAATCACGAATTAATGATAAGATAATGTGTTTTTTTTATAAAGTGAAGCTTTTTTTAAAGATATAATATACTTTTGCATAATGAGTAAAAATATTGTAAGTAGCAGCGTTTTTTATAAAATCTGCATTATTAGTGTTTTAAAATAGTGTAAAAAAATATTAAATTTAAGAAAAGATTGCGATACCTACCTTATTAAAAATGTAAATATTTTAAGTACACATTTAGTTAAGTTATACACAGTTATTTAAGTCGTATTTATTTATTTTAATTATTTTAAGTGCATATAGATTAAAACAAAAAAAAATAATGGCTTTATACACTATTAATTTTTCTGATAAGAAATAAAAAAACAATGTTTATTTAAATACCGCACTAAAAATAAATACAATAAAAGCATATCAAAATAATTGAACATGTATAAAAAATTAGTTAGTTAATGACAGGGACATTATATATAAATAGTCCAAAAATAATTATTTTTTATTTATTTTAAATACCATATCGAAATAGGCCAGATAAATAAAACGCTAAAACGCTTCTACAAAAACATAAACAGGTTTTGATAAATTGGAAATAAATGATAATTGGAATGAGTTCTTCCCAGATTTCTTAACAGATGTGGAATCATAATATGCGGTCGCGTACTCCGAGGTTCAATTCATGGTTGTCTGATGCATTCATTTACTTTGTTGTTTTTTCTGCAGGATTTTAATTTTTTCTGTTTGATAATTGACTGATGATAATATGGTATTTACATTTATTATTATTATTTATTAATATTTCTAGATATGGCTATAAATGTAATAATATAAAATATTTACTGTAACTATATTTTCTTCTTAAAATGCAACTATTAAATGTAAATTAAAGTATTGAGTAAGAAAAAAAAACTAAATGGAATTAGGACACTTAATTTTCTTGAAATTCGTTAATAAACGCTATAAAACGTTAAATAATTTTAGGATATCATATTTATGTGTAAAAGACCAGTCAGCTATCTAGCCAGCAACGGAAATGAAAAGCTCTGCATTTAAAATGAAGGTTGTCTCGACCTGCCGACGAACAAACGCCGAAATGTGTCGGCGATAAAGGGGAAGCCGTTACGTGATTTTTCTTTTGCGCTTTTCCACCGGGACGGTAGATGCCGCCACGGATAAGTGTGCCTATTACATTTTCCTCGAGCTGCGGGGAAAACGTGCCAATGGCAGATCCGGAATACGTTTGTTGTAATTTTACAAATCCGCTTCTACGTCGATCGACGGAAACATTTTTTTAATCAAAGTATCTTTTTTTTTTGGTTTTTTATCATAACACTAGCGGTGGGCAGCTTTAACTGCATCACTCGCGCCTACGACGTTCGGGGGAATTAAAAATATTTGCATTGACCTAGAATTTCCGAGAGCATTCCAAAATACCACAAAAATACCTTCCTAGTATGTTATCTAAATAAATGCCATACAATCTTCCATCCGCTTTTTCACACTCTTAAAGGTTATTTTTTTACAAAAAGTATTCTATGTCTTTCTCCGGGATTCTAGAAATTAAAATAAAATGAAATAGACTGAAAATACAATAAATATTAGCTAAACCTAAACTGCTTTTAGTATAAGTTTTACCTATACCGAACTAGGTCTTACAATCACGCGATAGTATTAACCAGCTTAGCCCAGGAGAAACTAGTTAGTCCTAAGCGTGACAGGATCAAGCAATTTGGCCTAGGCCAAACCAGTATATCCTAGTATGAATACGCACACTCCAGGATCAATTGATATGACTTAGTCTAAACTAAAATAGCCTTAATTTCTATTATTCAGAATTGAGCAAACGAATTTTGACCACTTCAATGCCGCAAGAAATCATTAATAATATTCAGAATGACCTAAGAAATATTATCAAAGAAGATTGTGATATTGGCCAGACATGTTAAAGTTGTAAAATATACTATGACGAAAATTCTTCAGCTGAATACGATGTTCAAAACGCTAAAAAATAGTGACATAAAAATATTGAAAAATATGCTAAGAAAATGAAAGCTACTTCTGAAAAATCTCTATCGCTAGCCAATATTAGAGACAATACTAATTCCGACACTGACAAAGGCAAATGGGACATCAGAAATGGATTTTCAGTGAAATGGCGCGAAGCATTTACGTAGTTGGCAGAAATCATATTCTTATTCTTCATTAAATATCTTATTACATTATTATCCTATATTTATAGATAAACGTAAATACCACCTGAGTAGTAATAAGGTAATAATAAAAATCACATAATCACATAGCTCATCTAAATTTGCGTTTGGTGAAATGTCGGAATATTCACCGTGTCCATTTAACTAGGTGCTTAACACCTGTCCTAAAAATGTGTCTGAATGCGAAGTATTTGGAGTAGAAAGGACAGAAATGCAGGATTCTTAAGAAAACTGAAACTTTTTTTTAATTCACAAAACATATATATATACTACACCCATATACTACGTATATTACATAAATTAATAATTATGGTTAAGAAAAGCAGAGAAAAAAAGGCCATAAAAGAAGGTAAGCTTATCCTAATACAAAGTACAGTGCAATATAGTGTAGTATAGTGGAATATGTATTGTATATAAAATCGTATTTAGCCGGCAGCACAATATATAAATAAATAAGAAAAAAAAATATAAAAAGAAATTACCGTAAAAGATAGAAAAGCAGTCAGAAAAATGTTTAAGAAAAGCTGCGAAGAAAAGTTTAAAAAAAAATGAGAAAGTGCATTAAATATAAGTTTTTGTTTAACACATTTGAATATATTATACGTGTACTGTATATGCATATTATCCAGGATGTATTTTAAATAACTACTATCCATTCAGAAGGTACATCTAAATAAAAAATTAAACAGTAATTAGAAAAAAAAATAAAAAATAATATTTATTCAATTATTAATATTATATTTTATTTTAATACTTATTCATTATAAATATTTTATTTATTATAAGTAAAAGTGTATTTGTTATTAAAAAAATCATACGACAAGAGAAAAAATAAATGTATAAATGAATTTAAAAAAATCCATTCAATTTAGATTAAAACTTTCTTTTTACAGTTTGTTCTTTTTACTACCTTCTTAAGTTTTGTCTATTTATTAGACATTTTGTATTTCCATATTATTTTATAAAATTAAATACATTTCAAATAAATTTCTTAAGCTAAAGCCAGGGAAAATAGCTGTAAAAAAGCGTTTAAAACGGATTGACTGCCATTAGTCGAACGCCCTAACAACTAGACTAGTAGGTACAACAGTTACACCCCGAACGCCCCTTATTGAAAAGTCTCCTGCAGTGGAAAACTGTCAGCAAAGAAAACTGTCCGAACCCGTGAGCGCGCCGGGGCGGGGGCGCTGCGGGGGGCGGTGTGTTTATATAGAGGGCCACTTTCGTTTAACGGCGTCACTTTGGAAGACACTCAAAAGAAACGTGTGTACGAGTGGACAGATAGAGCACGCCCACAATCACGCGAAACAATCGCCGCCACCGCTTAAGCGGAGTTTAAGCGCGCAGTTGAAAGTTAACGGGCTTAGGATTAACGGCCCTGGATATTGTTTGTGTAAATGAAATTAGGCGAAGAATCTTTGGCCCAAATCTACAAATGATTGGCGTCTTCTTGGTACAGCACATTACATGGCGTCTTCTTGATTACAAATGACAATAATGCACGTTATGAACAATGTATTTATTGTGTAAACACTATTTGTTATTTTATAAGAGTGCATGTAAATAAGATATAAATAAATTAAGTAATTAAAGTACACATTGAACAAATAAAAGCGTTCACATATTGCACAAATACTTCATTATAATCCTACAGTAAAGAAATAACTACAGTTAAAATGATAGAAATAGGAATAATATACCAGTTTATGGAACTTTATGATTAAAAGTGTATGTGTTTGTATGAGATTTTGCATGACCAATTGGTGAGTAAATATGAATAGTAGAGATATATATAAAAAAATACCTACAGCATTTTTCCTCGTGTTCGAAGCTTTTACTAAACGAGTAGTCCCATTCTCTTAAGTCGTCATTTATCCGCGCAGCATCCTCAGTGGCGCACAACTGCCTCACTCGGTTCGAGTCCCTTCTCCTCGCATTTATCGCGGGGCTTTATCTTCCTATTTCATCGCCAGAACTACAAATCTCCAGAGGGATCTCGACGCTCTCTTCGCACGATTTCCTATCCATATTAAATAAAGCGTCGAGGATATACCAACGTTTTCCTACTTACACTATAAACTTTTGTTACTGAACTAAAGCGAAAAATATTAGCATTGTCGTAGCGGTTACGTTGTTATTAAATCGACAACAAATATCGAACGCATGAATTGGAAGCGCACAAAGCACGCTGATACCTTAAGATTTAATTTATTATAAATAAATCGTTTGGAATATGTAGAAAAAAAAAATATTTTTCGTAATCTACATTAAATTTACTTCTAATGTTTAGTAACATTTTTATAAAATTACTGATTCTAATAAAATACTTACACACGAAAAATAGCTTAAATTTTAAAAAGTCCAAAAAGGCTGTTATTGTTATAGGGCAATCGCCTAATTTTATATTAAAATATTATTGTTCTGTATAAAAATTGACAAGTTAGTGGTCAATTAATTTTGTTTTCATTTAAAAAATATATTTCCTCTTGACTAGCTAGGTACCAAAAAAACTGAATCATGTATGTTCATGTCTATTCCCAATAATTATTATATCTATTTTATTTCGCATACATATTATTATATATACGAAATGATTCAAAATAAGTACCTTTATGTATAATACGAATATTTACACTAAATTTTATATTTGTTCTTCTATTATTTACAATTTCTGCTTATACACTTACGCAATTTAATAATTTTAACACTTATTTTAAAATATGTTTTTTTCTGTCTTTAAGTATTCATAATTCCAGTGGATATAAAATACTTTAGTATGGTTCACATAGGTAGACTCAATACTGAATCTTAAAACCTAATAAATAAAAATATTATTATTCCTTAATATTTGTGATTTTTGTTTTATGAAATTATGTTAAAAAAAAATAATTAAATATAAATTTATGTTTGCAAACATTTTAATTTCACTTTAAATATTTTATACCTTTACATTATTACCCTATACATACGGCATGCCTTTTAAGCTTAACTAACGCGCACTCGATTTATCTCTTATTGCAAACCCGCCAGGGATTCTTAAAGATAAGCATCTGCTAGTGTGAGATTGTGCTGAGGAGCGGAAATTCCGTACATTTGCACGCCTACCAAACTCATTGCCAGCTTCTTTAGGCGAATGAAAGTATAAAAATTCAGGGTTATCAAATTTTAAAAGAAAAAAATATTTTCTACACCTTTGATGAAATATTCTCCCTCGTTGTTTTTCTTCGTCTATAAGTATATCTTTTTTTTACTGTTATCCTAAAATTAAGCGTCGCTCGCTGGTTGACTTTTTTGTAGTGTATTTTAAAATAAAATTAATAAACTCAGATACCATACAAATTCTTGCAAGGTTTCTCATATAACACTTGTATACAATCGTATAAATTTTATTCTCTAACCTGTTTGAATAAAATGAATTTGTCATTTTGCTAATTAACATAATTAAATAATTGAATGTTAACAATGCCCAGAATGCACTATCAGACCTTATTAAATCGGCTACCATAACTGATACGCTCACTATTTATGAAACATTTTATTACTTTCTGATGAATATTTGTTTTTTACTTTAAATAAAACTAAAGATTTTAATGTTGCCTTTACCTTGTTTCGCGAAATAAAAATGTTGAAGTTGAATTTGAATGCACACCCCTTACATTATTTTTTCCAACGTGAAAGTCAAATGTTCGAGGTGAGAATCTAGATCGAATGTGACGTCTTATACACCCATCCATTTGTATTTGGATTATCTGGAGATCAGCGGAGAGCCTCTCAGAGGCGCCGCTCGCCTCCCGCCTCCCGGTCCAGAGGTGCGAAGATATGCTCGCCTACTCGGCTACGTGACTTGAAAGAACTCACTCGTTTTGCATAAATAAAAGACACCTCTGATATGTGACGCGTATCGCCACTCTCGCCCCACGTGTAGTCGTACCTTTACACTTATAATGCTAATAACAAACACGATCACTATATCTGACAAGAACGGATAGAGTATCAAATACGAAATATACTAAACATTGACAACCAATGAAAACACTTCCGACGTTAACATAGATTTCTGTGTATACTTAAACTATTAAACTAATAAATCTCTAAAGGCTCGGTTTACTCATGGCACGTGTATGGTACTGCCGTCAAGGCGATCGCTGGAAAAGGTTAAACCGTGCGAGCGATTGCAACTCGTGTTGGCTTTTCGGCGCCTGCGACCATTTTCCGACACGCGCCTAAGTTTTTTGACGTCAGGGGCTTTTAACATAAATTCGTTCGTGTGCAATCATTGAACTTAGTGCGCATTACCAGACAATAAATAAATCAAATAATGCTTTTACAAAATAGTTTGACTGATTACACATTTTAAAGAAAATCTGTTTATTACATAAATTGCTAGATTACATTATTACCCAAATTAAATTAAAAATCTAATTATTTAATTATTGAAAATACTTAACATAATCACAGAGTTAAAAATTGAATTTGCAATTTAAACATTAGGTAAATGTTAAACCGATTACAAGCTGTTTTCTGTAACCGTAATAATGCTCGAAGAGGTTCGACGGTTTTATCTTCACGGTGTTTGGCTATTAATTCTTTCAAGCAGACAAAGTTTCGCAAATATAAAATTAAATGTGTCTTTGTGTCTTGTTAGTTTATTGGATATTTTACATTTAAATTTATTTAGAAAACATCTATCTCTATAAAATATTGATAGGTCTATTAAAAATGTTAACCTGTAAATAATGTCAAATTATCATATTTTTAACAGGTGATAACTCAAATAATATTTATAATACAATAAATAAATTTAGAAAGGCTTTTTACTCAACGATATATCTTAAAGATATGCACGTAATGTGCATTTATTTTATGCTATCCTTTTATTTTACTCATGAACGATTCATTTGTTTAATATATCTAGGTTAAGCTTAAGGTATTTTTCTTGTAAAAAAATCATTAAATTATTTACTCATCATTCTCATTTATTATAAAATATATTTATTACGTATTCTATTCTATTTTTATTATTATTCCATTTTTAAATCTTGTTTTTACTACCATAATAAAAGTTTGATTTTTTTGCATTTGACGTGTCAAATAGAATATATATAGAAAATTTAAAAGTTTATAAAATAGGCCTTTAACTTTATGAATAACTCACTCATATAAGGTAACCAAAATCCTTCATCTTAATCACATATCCATTATTTTTTATTTTTTTGGTAAAATACCCTCCTTTTCTTATTTTAAATATTTATATAATATTTTATAATATATTTTTTTTATAAAACCTAAGATTTTTTTAAAAACTCAGTGCTTTGTTTTAAATCGATATACTGACCTCTTTAGTACCTTTAGTGTCGAGGAGCTTGTCTACTACGGTTCGAAACAGGATCCCCTAAATCAAAAGCAGGGGCTTATACCACTCTGCCACCAGTCTGAAAGTAGTTATGTGTAAATGAGGTATGAAATAAAAGTGCTGAATGTGCATTGATTTACATAAACTTGTTATTTAAAGAAAACAACAGGGTGATCAGAACTCCACTTAACAGCGCCTCCCCGACAACACAAGCGACACGATAAGATGAGGATCACGTGTTACATTTTCGGAAATGTTACATCTCGTTCGTCTACTCGCCTCCAGAGCGTACGTACGTCGGCTCTAGTAGAGAACTTATAAATTCAAATTAGCCCCAGACAAACCGCAAAGGAGCCCCTCGGAGACGTCTCACGCAAAGCCAACGAAGGTAATCGTAGAAATCCTTCCCTCCTCCTCAGTTAAAGGTAAGATGGGGGGAGGGGGGGGGGGGGAGGAAACGGAAAAGAGGGAAACCCCTCAAGAATACGAAATAGAAAGAACGAGCCGGTGCACTGAGGTGAACTTTTAATATCCATTCTAAATGTTAGACCGGGTAAACTTAACATCTGGAATAGTGTGATAAGAACTTTGTCTCACTTCTTCTGTGTTAAATCATTATATGAACGTATGGTAATTTCATTGAATTATTAATTAATGTTTTTTTAACGTAATCGTTGGTAATTAATTCAACGTAATTAATTTTCATTAAAAGCAAATAACTCTAAAGCCAAATAACAATAATATCTATATATAAATAAAAGTAACGAATAATTTAGGTTAATAAGTATAAACTATAATACTATTAAATTGTAAATTCCACTAAACTTTATTCTAATTGAATTATGAGGTACGCAAATAAAATAATAAAAAACTAACAATATAATGTTTATTACTAAATAAAGGATAATTTTATCATAGAATTATTTTTTAAATATTGATAATTACAACTTAATTAAAATGTAAACCAATATTTAAAATAAAAATACTAAATGACCATACAGAAAAAGAAATGATATATCCGTAATAGCTTCGCCGAATATGTATCTAACTGATTCTAAAATTTACTCTACAACAGAATGTTCTATTTGGATAGTTGCTTGTCAACTTGGCAATAAAACGCTGAAAAAAAATTTTAACCTGAAAAATATTTAGCAAATATTTATTTACACAAAACAATGTTTATTGTAAAGGAAATTAAATAATATATATTTTTAATCAAAAAGATTGTTTAAAAAAAATACTATCATATTATTGGAAATAAAAGATGGTGAAAAAATATAAAAAATAGGAAGTATCTTGTAGATACTTTGTTATTTGTGTAAAATTATTAATTAAAATGATAAATGATTAATTATTAATTATTAATAAGCCTACCACACATACTTCCGTGAGATAGGTTTATGGATATGGCTTATAATCTAAATGTTTATTCTAATAAGCTAACCTTTATCTGACCTTTAAAGAACATAATATTAAGAAAATTTGTCTTGAAATACAATGCGTTTGTAATGAACTAATTTAGGTATCCATATTTAATTAAATCGTCAGTAATAAGAGTTTAAAATTATTTTTTCGTAAATCGTAAATTTAATAACATACAAGAAAAAAACTAAACCCTTTACGGTTAAGTACGGTAAGTACGTACTATACAAATAACAAAATACTAAGAATATATATGTTATTTACCTTCACGTAATAGAAAAATTTAAACTGCTTTAGTAGGCAAATAAATACTATTACCAGCAACTACTACTCGTATATTTGCAAAGTTTTATGAATAGCTAATAATTATAATTTGCCATTTTTTGTTTATCCAAGTTTTACCAAAAACATTAAATCAATTACGGAATACTAACATTACTTTGAACGATATCAAAAGAATTCATATTTTATGAAAACGTCTTAAGTTTCTTAATAATTTAGTTTTATTTTTAATATAGGTACCTAATTTATTTTTATTATTTCTTTACACTTAAAAACAACTGTTTACACAGGTTGTTTTTACCCCCGTCGCAAATAGAGAAGTATTATAAATTTAACGTGCCTGTGTGTCTATGTGTGTTATCGTAGCATAAACTGATTTTATTGTTTTATTTTTGTTTGAAAGGTGATTTGATCGAGAGTGTCCTTAGCTATGATCCAAGAAAATCTATTTAGCCGTTTGTGTTTCGAGGGTTTTTAAATTTTTTAATAATTTGTATTTCAATGCTGTTTGTAAGTCTTATGTTACTGGTTATTATTAAGCCTAATAAAAAATGCCCAGTATTTAATATGGTTTTATCTGCTGTTTTGATAATCTTTACAGACATCGATAGTAAGATCTTATCATGCTTACACATCTCAGATGTAAATATTCTGTAACATTGTCATTCTAATGGCGTATCCAGTATAACCCCGCCACGGGCATCTATCCAACCTTTGCACAACTCTAATTAAGGATACAAACGTAGCGCTCGTTGCTATGTTAGAAAGAAACAGATAGAAGAGTAAACGAGACGAAGAGAAAAGAAAAACAGAAGAAGATGTTAAACGGATGAGTCGAAGTTTTCTTATTGCAATAAATTGTTTCTCAACATCCTAACCCTCAACGAAGGAATATTGATCACACAAATATTAATTAACTGATAAATCGCTATGTCTGCACAAAGTGAAACCACCTAAATTAAAGATCATTTAAATATATCATAGGTCACATTTGATATCTTATTTGATGTATTTTTTTTTTCTATAAAAAATAGCTTTACCACAAAAAAGTTTTATTAATTATATTGAGTTTTTAGGTTTTTATTATGTTATAATTACGATATTTATCAATTTATGATGCTAAATAAAAGACTTAGATTAAAAAAAATAGTGGGTTAATACAAGTGAGAATACAAATACAATTTAGTGTATATATTTAAAATAGATATGTGGACAAAAAATAATTAGTATACAATCATAAGGAAACGATTATATAGGTGTAATGTTAAGTGTATTTTTTAAGATTTTTAAACCTTGTATAAGGTTTTTTAAAAAAAAGTTTATAAGACATCAATGTAATAAGAAGACTGTACCCTAAAAAAAATACTTTCAATTTGGTAGTAGTTATTGTATTTGTTTTAATATTAAATTGTATTTGTTTAATATTAAAAAAATAAATAAATATTCAAAAAATATTTACTCTTCTGGCAGCCCTGCAAGCATTTATGTCTTGTGCAATAGCATTTTCTAATAGCATTGCATTGCATTCTCTTAATAGTAATATTTTAAAAACTACCACAAACAAAAAAATACTTTCGAGGGTGCACTATATCCACTCAAAAATATGAGAGTCAATATCAATTTTCCAACCCGACGTTTTAGCATTTAAGCGAAAACGGGCGAAAATACCCATCAGCAGTTATTATAGGATGGTACGGAGCGACTGAATATAGCAACATTTATTTATAATATATAAAAAACACATTGCTTTTAAATTAGAAATATTTAAAAGTATTATTATAAATAAATGTGTATAATTTGAATCAATAAAACAAAACAAAAAAAAGTGTAATCATTAACTTTTAACAAGCTTTGGTAACAATAAATAATGGATACTAAAAAAGGTTTAATATTTATCAACAAAACTTTTATGAGATGTACTCGTATTATTGTTGGTGCTCATTGGTACAAACATATTTCAGTCTTTACGCGCTGTATGTATTTTTGTAAAAACCAGTGTATGGTTAAACCTGCATTCTGTGTATAAAATGTATAAATAAAAAAAAAAGGTATGTATAAAATTAATCAATAAAAATTTAAAAAAAAGAATAAATATATACTCAAATATATAAGATGTCTATCATAACTATGGGGGTTATAAAAAATTTAAAGTTTATTTTCATTATAGAAATTATTTTATAATTATTTAAATTACATTATTATACAAATTTTCATTATACAAATCTCTTAAAAAATATTTTTTAAAGGTTAAAAACTGTTTTCTACAAACCTTCTTTTTTAACTTTTGCTGAAAAAATGTAAAAATACGGCATTTCTATTTATTTCATTATAATTCTGAAATCTTTTGATGTTTTAATGTTTAACTTCTATAGATACATTATTTTATAAGAAGCTACTATCCACGTACTATGACCATCTGTCCGTCCGTTGAATCTTTCAACTCGAAAAAAAAAGAAAATCGAAAGAGTTGAACCTTAAAGTCAACAATTTTTAGTAATAATAAATGAAAACCAAAACTCTGTCAAGACAGAGAGTTTTGTCCCAGTGCATAGTGGAGGAGGATACAGCTTCCTTAGAAGCATAATCGGCGTCCCATCTTTGGCTATTAATTATGCGAGAGTACTCCGAGTGGCTTCAACTTGTTCAAAAACCTTCTGTGTAAATTGACAGCCGCATTAGATATAGTGTCAATTGATTTGTAAACGTCAAAGTTTCTTTATGGTTATTGATAAAGTTGATAGCTGGGTAGTTAACAGTTGACAGACAGTTGTGGCAAGAATCGCTCTTTGGTACAGCCATGTGTAAAGTGCTTGAAAAACTACATTTGGAAAAACTACCTCTTTTAACTTTTCTTTTAGCCAATGCTTTGCATATCCATGCATTCATTATTAAAAAAAAAGATATATCACACTATGATATGTAACTGCCGCGATCGGAACGTATGTAGCCAATAACATATAAGTATAATAAACGTTTAATTTTTTATTCAAATAATATTTTTATTTCGAATCGATCATGACAGGCACCTTTCTTTCGCATTTATGTAAAACAAAAATCAGACCCCTGGGTGCTATATATATCGATCGCGTACAGACGCGCAGTGTAGCAATTTAAATAAATAAATAAAAACATTGTTAACCCTAAAACTGTGAACACATTGCCAGCTCGCATGGTGCGCCGTATGTATTAACGGTGCGCCGGGCACGTAAATAATAACAGAATTTTTTAATAAATTTCCAAAGGCTGTGACAACAGACGCCGCACGTGATCTGAACGAGCTACTAGCGCGCTCTAACGGCGATGCAGCAAATTAACCAACGAATCGTCTGTTTGCTTTACTCCGTGCGCAATACTAAAATGTAGGGTAGCTCGCGAATTGTAAATATTAGCATTTCTGTCAGGTATTCCTCACTGAACAGTAAAAATAAAGTCTTTAGAGATTTCCGACACCCACATAATATGTCATATGCAGTATGTCCCGAGGCCATTCCCTATAAAACATCCAGCTAATCCCCCTACGATTTCAATCATCACTTGTAAAGACGACACATCAAAATTAATCATGGTTTCCGAGAAAAAAAAGTAAACTTTATCTGATAATATTAAACCGTTGTTGTCATACATATGAACGCCAGCTGATCGTTCACTCGCAGCGCGTAGGTCATTGCCGCACTCAGTCAAGGCTACTAGATACGAGTTTAACTACGCCAAAGTCAATTCACACCAGCACTTTAATAAAAATTGTGAATTTGTGGGTAAATTATTTTCGCTTTTATCTTACTCGTAATAGGAAACACAAACACCACTTTAAGTCTTTGAGAATGGTTTTAGAATACCTGTATAATATACGTAAATTGTGATTTATTTATGCATACATTATGCATGTTTTTTGCATTATTGCATTAATTTGACCAATCAGCTAACCAATCAATTATTTTTTATTTATATGTTGTAATTTTCATTGTTTCAGGTAAATAGAACAAAAACCTAAATGGTTTTGGAGTCAAACATATATTATGGTATGTTAAGATTTCGCCAATTTTTGTTTATACATATATTATCACATTTATTTTGCTCTCATTAGTAGATGATTGGATTTTTAATTAAAATCATCTAATTATATTTCAAATTAACGTTTTCGACAAATACATATCAAATAGTCTTAACAAACGAAAAATACAAAAAAAAAATGAGATCTAATTATCTACTTTTTATGTTTTAAGCAAAAAAAAAGCATATTGAATGTAAAGAGGTTGAACGTGGAATAACTCGAATATTATGATTTAACACTAATACTATACGGTAGCATTTGATGAAATAAAATATATAATATACACCGTGTTCCAAGACCATTTCTGGTAAAAAAAACCAGCAAAATGGCCCTGCAATTTCAAATATGAATTGTTAAGACAATATATAAAAATTCATTTTTTTGGTCTTGGAACAGCCTGTATATTTTTTTAAAGACGAAAAGTATATTATGCTTTTCGTCTTTGAATATAAGCATTTTCCCGTCGAGAGCGGCTCAAAAAAATACATTTAAAAGCAATAATTACTCTAATTACGCTGTCAACGGGAAAGCAAAACAGAGAGGCCATTATCGATAAGCTCACTTGCGTGGCAGTTGCGTGAGATAGGGAGAGAAGAAAAACTTCAACACGCGTTTCTGATAAACATTCCTCTCGGTTGTATAACAAGATCTATCCGACAGATAAACTTTCATATAAAAGTTTTCCTTTTCCTTTTCCAACACCCTCACACTCCTGTCTGCGGCACTCTTTCACCCCCCCCCCTCCACTCCCCCCCCCGCCCGCCCTCCTACCGACGTCGACCGCGCTTTGACTGCTCGCTGTTGCCACCTTTCCTCGTTATTAGACAGGTTTGGAGTTTTGCGAGGGCGTACACTTTTTAGGGTGCTTAGAGATTATTTTTTGTAACATTTACAGATTGTACTAAATAGATTTTGAAATAAACCAATTTTTATATTTTCTAAATTTTGTGTATGTGCGTTATGATTTTGTTAGTTAATATTTAAATAATATATTGAAAATTATATAATACCGTCAAATACACAGAATTATTTCGTATCGTAGGATTTAGAGGAACCGAGCTTCGAGCCAGAGCAGTTCTTTTTAGATCATTTAGTTTACCAAATTCTAGTAATTTTATCAGCAATGCAAATCTTATGACGTAATATTAAAATCTAAGAAAAAATCGGCAATAAAACTTAAATTAAAAGAATTTATGGAAAAAACATAGTAAAAAATATTTAGATATAGTTAAGTTAATTTTGTTTGTAAATCACATGAGTTACGTTAACTAATTTTTAAGTATTTTGTATTATATTTTGTGAATGTATAAATAAATTCTTCTTAGTTAAGATTAAGAAACCGGCAGATAAGACAATGTCTTAGCAGGATCTATACATTGTAATTGTATATATTTGAATAATAAAAATTGCTTCTGGCAACATTGAAAAAAAAAACTAGCAAGTTAGAAATTTCAAAACACCGTGTTGTGGCATTTTATGATGTTAAGACAAATACGCAATCACGTGAATATATACGATATTATTAAACGAAAGTAAAGTAAATATTAAACGCGTCGCCGGCACAAAATAAAAGAAAGGCAAACGGTGAATTATGCCGACCACAAAAGATTCGTCGAAATGAATGTAGGACGTGTGTGTCCTTTGTGCGTTTTCGCATGATATTATTTTAATGAATGTTTAATAATACAATTTCGCCGGCGCTTTCGTTCACTTCAATTACATTAGCGCAACTTAAACATTTGCACAGGAGTTGGATTACGCGAAATCCGCACTTCGGTATGCAGCTCGCTACAGTCGGGCCCTTCTGTTTGCCCGCCCGCAATCTGCACAGTTTGACTAATTCCGCGGCTGGTCCAATCCAGACATTGTCGCCGGAGACAAATAGAGCGCGTCGCGTCCGCTATTCTCTCCTGGCGAGATATTCTAATACCACGCGAGCGGGTGCCTCAGCGGCATTCTCAATTCCGACCATCTGACCGAGGCCCATACTGCATACGAGTACAGAATGCTACCCGCATATTGTTAGAGTCGCTCCAAGTTTGTTCCAAGGGCGGAAATTCTGAGATAATTTGAAAGAATTATAAATACGCTGACCAATTTTGTTTTTGTTCCTGAGTTCATTGTGTAGTTTTTTTTTATATATATAAATTCGAACGTCTAGAACGAACAGTATACGAGCATATTATAATTTCCATACATTATGTTTTCAGACTTAAAAAAATAAAAAAACAAAAGCTTTTGTGTGCGCGCGATATTTATGTTTTTATTAAATTTAATGGGCATTATTTTTTTGTATTTTTGAATAATAACAAATGGTAATTAATAAAGTAGATTATATTTCTTATCAATCCAAGTTTTATTTTTAAATAAAAACTTAAAAAAATATACGATAATTGTAGGTAAGTAAGGGTAGGTAGGTAAGTAACAAAATAGATAGTTGGGAAAAATCTATAAGCATCTAAATTATATCATTTTTACTATAAACTGGTACTATTATTGGGCC
The DNA here is from genome assembly GCA_020383195.1 of Neomicropteryx cornuta. Lineage (NCBI taxonomy): Eukaryota > Metazoa > Arthropoda > Insecta > Lepidoptera > Micropterigidae > Neomicropteryx > Neomicropteryx cornuta. The sequence goes on from JAHKQU010000014.1 coordinate 5,896,582, forward strand.
ACAAAAGTGGGCATGATGTCAAAGTAATTTTTCGGTCAATACTGAGCGCGGTAGGATTTTGTTTTAGTACATTTTGTGTTTCGGTATTCTAATACGAAGCTTATGTTCTAGGTTATTTATTGTGGAATAAACGAAAAGATTTTATATATGAATATACGGGTAGACATAGTTGTTTTAATTGCGCTTTAAGGTTACAGGTGTCTGATGTGAAAATTCGCCTATTATTCTATACTTCAATAATGCTTAATCATCTTGTACCACTTTTTTGATTATAATCAATATTGCCCAGCCTGTCGACCGCGACTATCAACTAGTGGTATTGCCATTTATATATTAAAGTACTTAGGTATGCGAACAAAGGTTATGAGGTAAAATTATGGTAATAACTTTAATTTTTTTTTATTACCATTATTTTTACGCGAAGCATTATTTTTTTTCTGCAGTCGGACGAAATAATGAAAATGATTCAAAGCGGATAGACAATGCGCTAACTAAAATAATCGTCCAAGGAAGTTAAACGCCAAGAAAAAGTTTCACCTTCGCAATCGTAGGTACTTATGTACATTTCTTTTCTAAAAGCTGAATGTTTCGTCCGCATAATACAAAATGGCTTCAGATATCATAAAGGCTAGGGTTGCCACATTATTTTTTACTATTTTTGTAGTTGCGAATTATTGCATCATGCATTGTATATACACAAAAAAAAACACAGATTAAATATAATAAACTAGTGAACGCTTGATTTAACATAACGCCGTAACTCAAACTCTTTAGTTTAAATCATGTTAAAAGGTTTTGATCTGCATATTGATTTGATGTTGCATATTTTGTAACCTCAGCTGTCAAAGTTTTATTTGTTCTGAAAAGGCAATTTACTTTTATATTTTTTATATACTTTTATATAAATAAAGATTTAAAAACAGGTATATTTATTTAAACGTCAAAAAAAATGATTGAAAATTTGTCTTTATAACTCGAATCCTAACAAAAATAGACTAAACTAAAGTTTATTTAATACTGTTTATTATTTCTTCTGTTATCGAATGTTTTATAATTTATTTTAGTTTTTTATTGAATCGATCGCATCGTTCGTGATGATGGTCATTTTTATGGTTAGGTGATTTAAATAAAATATTGCCTATACTAACCAGTAAATTAAAATATTTAAAAAATGCCTACGTACATTATAACATTCGCATATTAATAAATAAAACATATATTATAATATCTGTGCGTAAATATATATCGATAATTTCCTAGTTAACGAGAGTAAATGGCAGAGAATAAAAATGTAGAATAAAGCTTAAGTATAAATATCTAGCATATTCTATTTTTTTAACAGAGGTAAGTCTTTAACTAAAAGAACTTTATTTTTGAATACCCATATAGTAGTAGTAGACTAGAGTAGTATTAAATAAACTGTACGTTTGTTTTTTTACTTCTCTAAAAATCTATATCTACCCCTCTTTAATTACATATTTTAGTAAAATAAAAAAATTAGTAAAATTACGCAGAAAACGGATGAGACATATCCTTTTGGTTGCGCCGAGGGTTGATTTAAGTGGACTGTTGGAGGGTTGACACAACCATGAATCCCCATTAATTCTAAAATACCCCGGGTAAGAGGGGACGCAGTACAGGGTCATTTTAGCGTTTGGAAAACAAAGGTAGGAGATGTTCGAAGTCTCGTTTGGAGTATCTCCGACACTCACTGATGTCTGCTTTAGAGTTAAGTATTTATTTATTTTTTGTTTTCATTTTAATCACGTCGACCGCAACAGTACGCGGGTAGGTTATTATTTGTTGTAATTGTTTTGAGATTGGCGGTTTCAGGAATTCTGCGAAATCGCAAGAATTCACACACGGTTTTACTGATTTCCTCCTAAAAATGTAGCGTAAATGTAAAAAAGGCGGTTCGAACGTGGAGCGGTCATATGACGCTTGCACGTTCGCTCGACGAAGAAATTCTGACGTAGAGAATAGATAGGATTTTACACAGGACAGGATTTAGAAAATAAGAATGCAAAAATGGTCGATTTTTGATGATTTTGGCGTGCCGCATACAAAGACCTTTTAACAATTCAAATAATATTTTAACAAAAAAAATCCTAATTAAGTTACGCACAAAATATGTACAGAATCTATTTTAATATAATTTTAACATATACCTATTAATCCCTTCTAATGTGATATACCTTGATAAAATAAAATCCTAGTAAAATTAAGCTAAACACGGTCCCAGTACTACGCTTATTACTTACTAACTTGCTTAGATAATACTTCAATAAGTCATAATTTTTGTATTATAAATATAATAATTGTAGAAATTAAAACGTAAAGGAAGTGTAAAAGTGAAATAAAAAGGCAGTGTGTTTAATTGGGGAATAAAATCATAACAATAGTAAAATACATGCTCAGAGATTTTCAAGTACAAACTTTGTTTTCTTTTTATTATAAGAGTATTAAAATAATAATTAAAAAATCAAATAAAACCTTAAATAATAGAAATAATTTATGTTATTTAACCTACAATCCAGCTTCCGTTTGTCTTTTGTTATCATACAGACATTCTGTTTTGTCTTCTCTACTGTAAATTTAATTTTGATATTTAAGGTTTCTTTTCTGACCTCTTTAAGTATGTGCATATTGTAGGTCATAATATATATATATATATATATATATATATATATATATATATATTAATATGCAATATTTAAATTGTAGGGTATATTTTGTAGGGGCAATATGAGGTACACCAAAACTGGCGATCTCCATCTTGCCCCAAATATATTTAGTTCTAAAAATTAAAAATTAGGATACATTTACATGCACCAGTGTACAGGTTGTCCTAGAACTAGACTAGCTATATGTTTTTCTATTTATGAGCTACAAAAATATAAACGTTATAAACATACATCGGAGTGACGACTGGGAGGTCGAAAACATCGCTGCGTCTCTTATTAATGGAAGTGAGTGACAGAGACGCTACAAATAGACTCGTTAAAGATGAATTTGTTGAATAAAATTAAACCTAAACAACGTTTTTCACTTAAGGTTAATTAAATATCAAAAAAATATTCCTCTACAACGATGCATACAATAGTGAGACATAAATAACCTAATCATTTTTATAGCTACCATTTTACTCCCTTTAAGAATTCTCAAAGGGACTGAGACATTCTGTATACACTTAGTAACACCACAATAAAGTATTGAACTGTAAAGTATTATACTACATTTTATTAACAAAATAAAGTAGGGTAAAACAGGAATGCTATTCGCTCACAGTTAAAGTTAACTAAAATAACCTATTTATTAATATCACACTGCCTCATTAAATCCGTCCTGACCGTCTTTCTCCATGTGACTTTTTTTTATTTATTGTTTTAAAACAACCAGAATAATAAACTCATAAGAAAATAAAATTATCATATTTTCAAAATACAATTGTATTTTAAAACAGTTCCAATTTTTATATATTATGTACCTATAATTTAATCGTAACCATACGAGATATAATCGGAAATAATATTTTGAATTCTTTCGCGTCCTTTAAGAGTCAACTTTCTGAATTCTTTTTGTAGTCTCTCGGCATCATGACTTAAAATTTCACCAATGTCAGCGACATTATTTGAATCGGCAGTCATGCCCAAAGTATATGCCACAGTAATGACTAGGGCATGCGGAGCAAATTTTCGTTCATCAGCCTTAAATGCTTCTTTCGGATACACATCGTCCACGCTGAGGCCAAACCTTCGCAAGAGATGTCCCAAATCAGCGTAGTACCAGTCAAATATGTTGCTGTGATATTTCTGACGTGTTTCTGAATCCGTGCATATAAAAATCATATAGTGTAAATCGGAAAACAGAGAACCGCACCTTAGGAGTTGCCAGTCAAAGAAACAAATATCAGTAGGTTTTTTGTCCTATAAAAGAAATGAAAACATACAGTGATGTGAAATGCTAATTTAATTAAAAATGTGCGTAATTATTAAAAAAAAATATATTTGATGAAAGGAGTCTTTTTTTTATGGATTCAGAATTGAAGGAGGGGGGGGGGAGAGATATAAATATTAAAATAAACATCTAAATATCTCCTCTTAAACATTTTTTACTTCAATTGAGTTTCCTTACGTACCTTGTCGTATTTAAACCAAAAGTTATTGATCCAAAGGTCCCCGTGGCATATAACATCGTATGGCTCAGCTGCCGCTCTTGAGGTCAAATAAGCTAAGCGCTTCGGTAAATCTACAAGAGTTTTATCAATTAAACTAAGTTGTTGTGGATTGCTTAAGAAATTCTTTGAGTTCTTCATAGATTCTGTTAGGAAAAATAGCGATTTGTCATTGTTGGTAAGATTTACGTCAGCTGGAATTCGTCTCACAATATCTTCAAATATCCCTCTTTCTTTTATTTTTAGTGCTAATATTGAACCGTGATAGTTTGCAATTTTAGTTACTAACAAACGTAAATGATTGTAATCTAATGGTTTTAGACGACCATACTGTTCGAATCCTTCTAAGCTGATGTCTCCCATTGCTAAATATTCATTATATTGTTCACAAGATATTTCAATCGCTCTAGGAACTTTGAACGACTCAATAAAATCCATACCAGCATTTCTTTGTAGCTCGTGCAGTACTGGAATAAGTGAAAAATAAGCAGTTTTTTCATTATTAAACATGGCTTCTACGACATTGAAACGTAGTTTTTCATCAGTATTCGCATATTTTATTATCACATTATAATCAATGTTGTCTATATCTTGTTTTGATCCGGAAATAACCATTTCAATTACATTACTATTGTAATTTTCACCTCGTATGCTTTGTTTATTTAATTGTATCACAAATTTTATGAAACCTTCTTTTTTTGCGATTGAGAATGCATCGATATTTATTCCATCAATGCTAATGCACTCGCCCAGATATGCGGCCATTTTTGAATTGTATAGTTAATAAAATAAGTGCACTGACCTGAACGGACTCAAGTGCTACTACCCGCGCACTGATCACACAACACAATTTATCAGAATATAAATCGAATGTTCTATGCTTTCAAAGTAAAACAAAAAATAAATTGTAAATTGATAATAGGAGGTAAATTGATTGGAGGAGCAGATTATTTATACATTTTTTTTTCAGAAATGGAACATACACCAATAATGAATAACATCAAGAAAGATAAATCAATAAATATGCTCTTATCCTTTCTGATGGTCCTCTTATATGAACACAATATATCTTATAACTTTTATCAGAAAATGAGATATCAATGATTTCGTCATTCGTCGTTATCTGTAGGTACCTTTGTCTGTACCTATTACCTATCATACCTATTGTTTATATTAGTAAATACTTGAGTTTACTTTTCTTCAGTAAACTATCAAAACGAATCAGAAACCTTATATTTATTAATGATTTCAAAAAGGCCATTAAAGAATATTTATTAGAACGAAATTTATATAGTTTAAATAAATACTAAATGATTTTTACAGTAATAATTTTAAGTAATTTACAGTAATTTTACCTTACACAATAATGGAATTCTAACTTCATATACGAATCCTTCTTTCTTCGATCCCCTAGTTCGTTACTCACTATCACTGGTAATAAAACCAGTTTTTGATATTACGTATAACATTTATCCAAACTAGGTTCTTATTGTACGGTAATTCAAATTAAATTGACGGTAGTTAGGTTTGTATTGTTGTTATACTTTAGTTGTTATAGCTGTTGTGTATATGATAATATATTTTGGAAATAAATAACTTGAACTTATTAATTTAGGGAATATTGAATATATTTTCTACACTGTATATTGTAGTATGTAATATTGAAGATGTATTATTTACATGTAAGAATGTAATATTTTATAAAATTAAAATATAAAAATATCTGTCATGTGATCAGCGCAGAATTATAGGGTTTGGTCGAGGAAACAAGTACTGTATCTACAGTAAGCGTTTTAGGTTCCTGTGTCGGCGCTTATGCTAACCGAGCAAGTAAATATCCGTACTTAAAAAGATGAGTGTATTTCTTGTGCCACGAAAAATATAAATAAAATTATATTATAAACTCTAAGTGATATAATAAATAATAATTTACCGAGATTGCCAAGTGAAACCTCAAATCTCTTTGATACAATATTTTATTTCCTAGTAGACTCAATTTCACGGCATTTTAATACGCAATCATTTTAAACCACTCGCCCTCCGCCTTTTTAGGCATCACGTTGGCAACCGGAAGAATGTTTTTTCTTTTTTTTTCTTCATTTCTTACCTTTCCTTCTTTTTCTTTAACAATAGTTAAATAACCATAAATACGCTGTTTGTTAATTTGGGTTAGTTCGTAACTAAACATTTGATTAAATAAAATCAAATCATCAACTCCATTGAGTGAGTTAACGCAAAGCAGACTAATTTAAATGAGCATTTGAGTGTGAAAAGAGCCGTTAAGGGACTTGGCTATTTGTCTTCAAGCCTTAAGAACAATATGCACAATATAATAAATAGTAACTTCCTAACCGACAGAATACAGAATACAGAAGGAACTACTTTAACTAAAGATTTTTGAATAAAAAAAAACTAGCGGATCTACATACTTTAATACCTGAAGCCAGTGCAATAATCCTGTAACAATAATTTCGTAACATTTACTATGAAATTAAATTATTTGAATGATTAAAACCAAATTAGATCTAAATATTTTTATCGCACTGAGCAATCTTGGGAGTAGTTTAATAATATTGCGGTTATTCTACATAAATTCTTATAAAATAAAAATATAAACAAAATAAAATATAACAAAAAAGGCAAAATAAATCACGTTTTTTGTTTTTGTAATGTTATCTTTTTTATTTTTTTGTATTATTATTATAATATTAACCGCTCGAGGAAATATTTTTCAATTGAGTTTCTGTCAGACAAGCCCATCAGCCTCTGGCAGGACAAGATATTTTTTTATGTTTTTATCAGATGATAATATAAACATCGCTATTAGTGCCATTGCACTGAACTGATATGACAAATATTTTTTGCAAACATTACTATGAATTACATAAGAAAAAAGTAGGGCAGTATGATACATCTGATACCCCCCCCCCCCTCCCCCCCACCCCATCAGTTACCTTAACTACAGAAACCTACAAAGCATTCGATTTCAATTTGCATTGCATAAAGAATTCATAGACCCTAGGGGAGGCTTTGTTGTAGGCACGTTCCAGGTGTGACGTCATTGTTAGCAGAGTTGTGTCGTTAATTTTGTACTTCATTGTTGGCAGTCTACCAAATTGCTCTCTAGTATAACTTTACAATTAAACAGCTAAACGGACGGATTTTCCATACAATTTCCGCCCCCTTTTAGGAAGTGTCTAAGCAAACCAATATTTTGACGATTGTTCACGATTGCCTTAGTTAAAGCCATGACCTCCTCAAGGAAAAGTTAAAGATCGACTCAGTATATGGGTTTAAGAGTCGTCAAATGGTTCCAATATTTTACTAATTATTGTGTTTTAAAATATCTATAAAGTTATAGGTTCACCAGATTCCTCCATTGGGTAACTCATGTTGGTGGTGTAGTGAAAAAGGCTCACAAACAATTACGGTTTGTTATGCGAAGTCTTAAAGGTGCTGGTTTTAAAGCGCGATCATTAGCATATAAAACATTGGTTCATCCTACCCTTGAATACTGCTCATCAGTATGGGATCCTCACACCCAATGTCTTAAGACGAACTGGAAGCAGTTCAGCGAAAAGCAAGCCGGCACATCTTTAGGCGTTTTAGTCGATATGATAGTCCATCCGAAATAATTTCAATTCTTAATTGGAAGACACTAAATAGAAGGCTTATTGAATTCAGATTAACTAGTTTATATAAGACCGTGAAGAATGAATCTGCCTGGTGTGCATTAAGCTCCCAACTCTCTAAGCCTTCTTATGCTGGTCGTAATGAATTATTCTTCCGAGATAAAACTTATATCGAGAAAACGGAACATTGGGTTCAATTCTTTTCTTTCCAGAACAATTCGCCAGTGGAATGCTCTTCATAGGACAGTATTTGACCGTTTTCCTGGTTCCAAAGCTGTTTTTAAGCGTAGGCTGCGAGTTGTTAAGCATTATTTTTTCCTCTCCTACTAAACTCAACAGTATCATCAGAGCTAGCTTCTAAATATTGTAATTACTTTATCAACCGTTGAAAAATAATTTTTCAATTTATAATTATTCATTTTCGAATTTTTACAATGCGTATTTATGCATATTTTATTTAAAATTAGTAACGCCAATATTTTTCATTAAAATTTTAATTTATGTGATTTTACGCATAAAATAAAAATATCTACATATCACATAATAATAATATATACGAGGAAGCATCCCGTGAATTGTCGCCAACACAATATTCATGACGTCTCATCACCTATCAAACTTCATCTCCGTCTTCATTTTCTCGAGGATCCGATATTGGAGAGATGAGAACGAATATGCTTTGATACATATTCGATCAGTGGCCGGTCCGTACGGTTGGCTCTTGACAACACACAGCATGTTTAGCATTTTGATAACGCCGAGCGCGCCGCCCCCAGATATACGAGCACTCCATAGAGGTGAAACGAGCCACCTTCGTTACATAGAATTACATCATTATAAATAATATTATTTTTAAAATAGCTATGTTTATTTACAAATCAATGCGAATAGATTAATTTCGATTAAAAATGTTTATTTGCAACATTCATTACATTTTATCCTCATCAACTTGCTTAATATTTCCTAAGATAAAGAAATACCCAACAGTCACACATTAAAAATTACAGCATATACTGGTACCTAGGTGCTATTTAAGATAGTATTCAAATTAGGATTATTGTCTACTACTAATAAAATAGTTGTTACTATGTGACCGCAGCTGGGTGAAATTTTATATTTTTTCTTCACAATAAAAGTGTACACATAACAAAAATAGTTTTCACAAATTAATAACTTGTCGTATTTATAAAGTATAGGACGATATTAATAAAAAAACATCTTTGTTGTGTTAATATGTAGTAACTTAATTTTTTATTTTTCGCGTATGCATGTATATACAACTATGGGAATCTGTCATTACTTTTTTGAAATAAAAACAATAAACGACAAAAAAAAAATAATGTATGAATCTGTGGAATATAATAAACAATGTTTTAGGTACTTTATGAATATCAATAAGTTCTGTGAATTACCTACATAGATGCTAAAAAGCTATGAACGACAAACAGGCTAAAAGAAAGCGTCTTTGTCTTGTCATATTGTTTTTCTTACCCTATTACGGATCGAAAAGTTTCATAACAAGTTATAAGCTTTGCCTTTTGATAAAATAAAATACACATAAATTTAATTGTAATGAAATAATAACATATTTTGAAGGGTGATTTACATTTTTAATGAAGAAAATCGTGTTTCCATGCCAAATAAAATGAAAGCAAATTTTTTTATTTTTTTTAATGTTTTCATAGGTTCTTTTTTGATTTTATTGTTTTTTTAATTACCTGTACATACCTCTATAGCGCTAACTGCTGTGCTAGGTTAGGATTTTGGTGATAAGTCACAACAAAATACCAATAAGACCATGTTTATAAATCTCAAAATAAATGATCTTACAGGGTTATTCGAAACACCCGGTGGAAGAAGCCGACTTACATATCGCTCAGTCTCTGTGACAGGATCCAGAGATCCCGTCTGTTCACATCCCGTTCCGCGTACCGTACATAATCATAGGACCTTTTGTGCATCCGTCAAATTACGTTTGCCTCACGGCTCCTTCCTTTTGCATCGGCCGCAAATAAGAAAGGAATATTTTGATATGTTGACGTCACATTGTATCGGACCGATGCGATGGCGTTCCTTCTTAAGCCGAAAAAAAAACGGTAGAATATATTCACTTTTTTTCTCTGATATATTCTATCAATTTTACAAATATCAACCTTATGTGTCGTGCGAATAGGGGTTAAAACGGTCGCAGGGAAATGTAATAAAGTGAACTAGGCTATTTTCGCATAATATATTGTTTGGACAACTTTGTTTGTTTGTTTGTTGTTTAATTACCTAAAGTTATTCTATTGTCTGGCGTGTTAGACTGGTACAATTTCTTTTAGGATTCGATATTATTGATTATTAAAAACATTAAAAAATTTGAAAGATCAAAATTTAACTCATCAAACTTACACTCATAGATCGTGTATATTACAACTACTGTTCCTGCACGGCCTATACCTGCCTTTTTAATATACCTACAAGCTACATAAATTTAATCTGTTAGTGGTTTTTATTTATGATTTACATATTTTTTTTTTTTTTGAGGTACACAAACCTGGGAATGCTTTGCCAGATAGAGTGATTGACTACGTAATAATTGTCTGATTTCAATGTGGAACGGATATGATAGGTAGAGGCGTCATACCAACCGTGAACGTCGGCAGCTATGCGAGACTTTTTTCAGAAAGAAGTACTTAAATTAAATGAGCTGAATTATATACTAATTTATACAACTATTATTATTGCTAACTTTTGACTATATTATGACAAAAATTACACAAACGCGCATTACATTAAACTTCTTTTCTGTGTATATATTTTTCCTAATACTTTGTCAATATCCACTTTAGCCATATATATATCCAATTTATTTTTCCATATATTGTCTGTTTTTACCAACGTAATAAATACCAAACAATAACAGGTGGTTTAACAGTATTTTTGTAAAGTCAATTAAATTATTACTTAAATACTTTATTTTCAATGTCTAATTTGTATTTAAGAAAGATTTTTATTTTTTCACACCGTAAACTATTTCTGTTGGATGGTTGAAATAAATTAATAAAAAACATACAGTTCTTCTCAAAAACCGTGGGTTAATTTTACATTTATGTTTTCTTTTCAAAATGACCACAAGTGACTAATGCATTGAGTTCGCCCCGGTCGGGCGACTAAAATCTGACGACCAGACAACTAACCGCCCAAGCAAGCCGTCCGCCCATAAAACTGAAAGTGCAAACTTCACAAAGGAGTCGGTGGTGACTACCCTAACGATTAGAGGCGCCCAAAGCTAACACAGGGCTGGCAAAGATTCCGTACACAATAACATAATATCTTATTAATTATTAGTATTTTAAAGTATTTTTTTGCATTTTATTATTAATCTTTTTTTACTTTATTTAATACTGATCTTTTAATTTCATACTGAAAAGGATTTTTTAACGAATAAAACGAATGCAAAAAAATTCAATAATAAATAATTAAATTTATAGGCTAATTTATATTATAGGCTATTTATAGGATAATTTATATTAAGTTTATTTTTCCAAAAAGAAAGTACATGATATAATTATTTTAAAAATGACTAAAAAATTGGTAAAAACTAAAAATATCAAAAAAAAAAAATTAGGCTTAACTATATGACCACCCAAATCCTAGAGGTTTTTTAGAGTCAACTTTGTAAAAATATATATTTTTAAAAACCATAAAAAACAGATATTGTCGCAACTTGCGGCCGAGATATAAGCAACGAATGCAACAAATATATCAAGGAGTGTTAAAGAAAACAAAGCAATTATTTAGCCCATGAGTGTGTATTATTTAAACGCTCTAATTTCTAGTCATTCTTGCGTCAAAAAAGAAATAATATTATTATTTTATTTTCTTAAAAGAAAGACCTTTACAAAACGTTACATGGAAGATGGTATTAATCGGCAAGTTACTGGAAAGATTTAATCTTCAAGTAATTTAACAATTAAGTTTTATATTACGTATATCCAAAAAGTATAAAAAGAGCTATATATTATGTTTTTAATTCTTTACTTTTTTCCATTCATGGTTAAATAAATAAAAAATAATCTCGTAAACCTACCGAATGGAGTTAACCTTTATTTTGTTTACAATTATAATATGTTATATGTTTTATAATATGAGTAATAAGTACTTTTTGTTTGTGATATATACAGGATGTATTTAAAATCACTGATGCCCATTTAGAAGCTTAATCTATATCAACAATCAAATATTAATCAGATAATGAAATTTTTCTGTGTTTCGAGAAAAACTTATTTTAAATCTCATCTAACGTTAAACAAACTTTGGAAATCCGTCGTATGAGCGCATCGATCTGTCCGAAATATAACAAACTTCATCGAGTAGTCGCTCTAGCACGATGTAAACTAATTTCGAAATTTAATCAAAATATATAAACTATTTTTTTTTAAATGTTATATTTTGCATTTTTTGAGACCATTAAAGTTGTCGATGTACGTCAACCAAATAAACTGCAGTTATTTAACATTTATTTTTTATTTTATTTGCATTTTTAGGTTTAATAAATAAAATAAAAATAGTTCAATTTTATGAAACTTTTTCAAATAAGTTTGGTTATTTTAAAATTAAACTCTAGCCATTAGATTTGTATAATACAATAGTATAATAAAATTATCACTTAATACGAATCAGTTTATTTTATTTCTGTATAACCTTTGGTTTCGAAGTTATGAGGCTAGATCTTATTTGTGTTAATTTTCTGTTGCAGAAACATTTATGTCTTAAAAAAAACCTAAATTTTTCCAACCCCATACTCTGGGGGTTTTTTGTTGATGAAGTCATCTTCACCTAGTCCTTTTCGTTTGAATACTTATTTTGCGGACACATAAATTTAGCCATTAATTTATTATTACTTTTGGACCAATACACTCTGTGTACATTTTAAACGCACATATAATTTTAAAAATGTGTATGCGTACGGTTGTATATATATAGCTGTGGGCATTCATAAGAAATAAATAGGTAGACCATCGCGATACTGATTATAAAATTAAATTATTTATTTTATATATTAAACAGTTACGTAACAAAAAAAATCATATACTTGGCTGTACACAATAATAAAATAATAAAATCAGAGATAGCAATGGTACCCACTAACAAGTATAAAATAAAATTAATTTAATATTTCCATAGAGTGAGTATAAAACTAGTGTTTCACCTAAGAAATGTAAAAAAGATGAAGAGAGGAGAATGGAGAGGAAAGAAAATTTCATGTTAAAGTTTGGCTTTTGATCATTTTTTCAAACGCCACTAGGTTAACATTAAATATATCAATTTCTGAATATTTTAAATTTAAGTTTGAACATATTCTATATAGTCTATAATTGGTTCTACGACGTGGGATTCGTGCGATCGTTTGTTATTGTCACACGTGAGATGCATTAGTCTGAATAGGGAACAACAGTTAACTGCATTATAAAATTTAATTTTATACCCACCTTCAAATATATTTGGTGTTTGCTATCTTGAGTTTTATCCTAGACTAAAAATTTACTGCGAACTTGTCAGCCCTAAGTGCACCGCTTTCGTCACGTAGCCACCGAAATGTCCATCCTGGGTAGAAAAGGTCGAAACCGCCCTAAGGCCAGTAATTGACTATTATAGAAATTGCCCTTGACTCTTGGCATTTTGTGGCCAAACCGATGGTGCGTCGAGGGTTGGCTGTTAGAACTATCGAACATTGACGGTAACATCCAACCGGGGAGTAGGCTGATTGAATAGGAGACGTGTGAGAATAATTGCGCTAGATAAAGAAATAAAATAAGGTTTTCATGCGTGTGAATCTATTTTCGAGATTGCATTGTTTTTTCACCTTTTTCACAAATAGGCCAATTTTTGTTAAATATACTACATATCACTAGTTAAGATTAATCATTGTATTAATTTAATATTTCTAAATATAAATTACATTAAAATAAGAATATATACGAAAAATTAATTAAAAATAATATTTTCCTAAAACAAATGAAATGAAAACAATACATTTTTTAAATTATTTCAGAAAATATATTTATGTTTTTTCATATTACAAAATATTTTATTAAAATGTTTTTGTTTTTTATTGTGCTATTATTATTCAAGCGATTTACACATACTGCATGTACGTACGAGCCAAGATCATGGCTTATCGCAGGTGTAAAATATATCGTACATAGATTTATATTTATCTTTCATTTAGTAGTAAAATGATATTTTGAAGCGGTACGGTACGGTGCTATACGCCTTTGACAAAATAGTTTAAAACAATTAAATATAACATTATACACAGAGTCGCATTTACATTGAAATCCGTCGGTTTATATTAAAAAAACACATCTTAAGTAAATGGTAATTAATGGTATCGAAATATAAAATTGCATAGTAACTTCGGCTGATCGAAACTAGTATATTAATAGTTGATTTGTAAATATGTTTAATTTCAACGTTAGATGTTTCTTTTAACAAAAAAAAACCTATAAATTATCTAATAACCAAATAGCGCTATGTATTGAAACCATAGCGGTATCGCGAATACGGTATACGTTCAAAATGCATGTGGTGGGGCGCGCATTGGACGCGCAGTATTCAAGTCACGCTTCATCTGTACTGTTATTCAGGGCGGCGCCCGCCCTGCGATGCCACCTGACAGGGCGGCCTCCCGACCATCCGACCTAATGGATAAATGTCACTACATTTAGCTTTTTTCTTAGACTAGCCTTATGATTAATAATTTTACATCCTAATTGTATTGGGTGGTTCGGCTGTACTGTAGTATCTTCGTTTTTCGTGTTAACGATTAACTTCTTAACGCGAAAATGCTATGCTATGTTCAATATAACCGTCAATTCGACAATATTCTTATAAAATGTTGTGTGAAAATCGTTTTGTAGTTATTTTAACCTAAATATATTATTATCTCTTTGTAACAACTTTTAAAATAAGGTTTTTTAACAGCTATATTTTTGTGATAGAAAACAACATAAATATTAAACTAATGTAAAAAAAAATATATTTACTAAAATTCAATATTTTTATGGAAATATCCTATAAAGTTTCGATGTACAGATACCGTTCTGCTGAAGTTAGTTCTACATAAAGAGAATTTGTTAATATAAACACTCACTATTTAACGATTATACTTGTATACTTTTTGCAACAGCTTCAAATAGATTTATGATGGCGGGTACAACCAAAGACGCAATTATTATTTTAAATGAATTTAAAAACTTTTGCTGTGCATACACTCATAAATTTCAAGTGCACGGTTCGTTAATGTATACATTTTCAGGATTGGTCTTAAACGAGGATGATTTAATTCGTTTTGATATTTTATACTTTCTATAATCTTCTACACGTATTGTTTTAAATTAATAAATTTGTTTGTCAAGGGAGATGATAGTAGTAATGCTTGTGCTAGAGTCAGGAGAGATGATAGTAATAAAGCGTTATGGTATGGCTATAAAGAGCGGATTCAAACTCATGGCCCAAAACAAACCATACAAAGGCCCAAACAAATAGACTATCATGATAGATAAATACATTGTTTACGTGTTATTTGTAAATGATAAATATATATATCGATAATGTGGCCAGAAATAATAAGTACGAAAAACGAAGTTTTATCATTTTAAGATAGTGCTACGTTGTCAATACCACGTCAATATCACGTTATCATATTTAGGTCAAGCGTCCAAGCGTTATCGAATCGATACAAAGCGTCATTTATCAGTATATCGCTTCACATTTATTTTTTACGAGTATTTGATAATCTAAAAATGAAATGGTTCCCTGATCGGCACAAAATAACCAGCTTTAAGGTAATCACCTTCTTAACCAGGAAGATATAGGTACACACAAAAAAGTGTATATTAAATAGTAAAACAGTTTTGCAAAATAACCAGTGCACGAGAAACACCAAAATGCACTAGTAAGATAATGTCGTCAAGGAAATAACTAGAATAAGAATGTAAAATAATTAGCTGACGCGGAGTCGTTAGAAGTGTTGGGGGTAAGTTATGGGGATGTTATTCCGGATTTATTTTAAAATAAATATATTTTATTAAATTTAAAACTGGTGGTTAGGCGCAAGACGTAAACGTTTGTCATCTCTCAGACTAAGACAATTTCCGAATGATCTTCGGTTCGTCGACTTCCCGTTGCCAAGTGGCAGGGTCTCGCTAAATGTTGTTTTATGCAGATTTACAAGAATTGCGTTTATAGGGCGTATGTCTTGTAATATATGCATGTCGATACAATTAATATACCTACACCAGCTTTTTTATTATTTTGTAAATATTTAAATAAATTATTATCTATTAGTTTTTTTAATGAAACATTTGATGTTAAATGTAAAAAATAATATAATTAAAAAAACCCATTCGAAAGTTTCTAGCTACGAAAGTTTTGATACTTTTTTAAACATATTATTTTATTTTTAGACGTTATTACCACTATTAAGATATATCGCTTATAATGTTTTATAATGAGGGCTAAAATTGACCCTTAATTAAAAATAATGAAAGGATCCCGATTTACAAATTTGAAAAATGCATTACTAGTAAAACATTCATACATTTTTTTTAGTATAGATATTCGAGTGCGAGCTTCTTCTAAATTAGTTACTAAAAGTTGAGAGCGAAGCTCTATCCATACAACTGACAGAGCGCCGAGTCAATGCGAATAAAATATTACGGAAGCTCAGAAAAACTCTTTTTTTCATTGGGTCAACATGTCTGCATACTTATAAAGTCTCTAAGCATCTAAAGATTAACACTGATAACATTGAAATTGGTCCAATAGTTTCCGGGTTTTGTTATTTGCTATTTAAAAAACCTACAGTTTATTGCTATAGGTTTTTTTTGCTATTGCTATTTTGTCTATAGATAGAATAATTAGGTTTTGGGAGTGAATTTATAAAACGGTGCAGAGGGCAATACAAAATTTTATGATAAAGAATTGGGGAAATTATCGTATTACAGCTCAAAAACTATTATACATAACTCACTTAAAACTCATAAAATCACTTCAAAGTGCATCATTTTACAACCAAAGTAATACATATTTTGTTGCGTTTAGTAGGACCGCGGTAGGCGGGCGGTTCGCTCCCATTTTGAGTTTGATTTGCTCCATATGAAAACTTGGCGCAGTATAACTTTTGATTTAGAGAAGCTACGACGCATTTATTTTGATTTCAATAGTCAGATTTTGTTGAGATCTATTGATATCTTATAAAAAATACTCGTATTCAAGAAGATAGAGAAGTTATACAAGTTCGGAGAAGATCGTTGGAGTTGAAATGAAAATTTAACAAAAGCTAATACAATGTCGGTTAAAACGAACGTCTCGCTAGCAATCCAATAATATCCGGAAACTCCGTATTAGCGAGTTAAGCCGTGTCTGGAACGAAAGAAAAGCGCGGCACCGCGCGTCGACAACTACACGAGTACGTCTGCCTTTATCCCGACCCTGTTTTCACACGTCAAACCCAGTTTTATTGTTTATTTCCTACCATATTTCCTTCCCAATACCGTGATAAAAAAATCTGTTCGTTTCACAAATACGTGACACAAATCATTTTATTCATATAAGAAGATTACACTCATTTAAACTATTCTAATTAATAATCTTACACCCGTCAATGGTTCCGTGATGGTATATAAAAATCTTAAGAACTAACTTTAGATGGTATGCATATCATTGCAGATATTATTAGCGTCTTAATGCATAGCCATCCAACAAATACATCTTCCCTGGGGCATTGTAGCCAAAGTGTACCATTCCACTGGATACATAGTATAACTCATATTTCTCAAAAGTCATCTCTCGATGAAGCGTTCGACGCAGTTGCCCAACATTCTACAAAACAGTTGAACGCTAAACTCATGTAGAAAATATAAATAAACTTTAACTGCAGTGTATAACAAAGATCTAATGAGACTTTGTCCAATATCCAACTCCCCTTAGTGCAAAATAGCAGCCAGCAATAAATTCCGAATATATGCTAATTGGCAGATCACGAGCCTAGATCATAACTTAATTAATATTTTGGATATTATCCCTAAAGATATATTACATAGTATTTTCAGTAACCTATTACTGGTATTGTAACCAAAAATTTAGCATTTTGGAAACTATGGATATTCTCTTATATCGATTTTGTTTCAATCGATGCATATGATCATTTTTATCTTAACAGGTAAGAGGACTTATGTGGTAAAACTGTTCAAAAATAGTTTATTTTATTTTGATTTTTAAAATACCAATTTTTGTAGCATCACAAAATAGTCGTACACTTCCTTCTTAGCTCCTCCAGCTTAGTTGTTTTTTGTTTATGAATTTGAACACTTACCCTATCAACTATATACATGTATAAATTCATAAGTTATTTATCTATAGCATTTTAAATTCATATAAATATTCTGTTTACAAGAGTTGTTTTTTTTTTAATATAGATATTTAAATAGTTATGTAAACCCTTACTTAATTTATTTATAGATATTCGTGAACCTGTATATTTCTACTTCTTAGGCCTAATTCTGTCTAAGAAATATTGACGAAACTTCATATAAAGTTTTATAAACTTCAAAAGTTTCAATAAAATGTCAATGTATTGTGCTCAACTTGCTTCGTGGGTAATAATCGGTTTCAGTGCTGGCTTATGCGCTTTGTACTCTCGCAAAGCGAACTTAATCAATTCACATGTAAATGGTTTTGTTTGTATAATGATGAGGCGGAGGTTTAATTGACACGTCATTAATTGCGTATACTCGTATTCATTCAGTCACACAAAGGGCTCTGAGGGATCTGAACATCGCATTGATGATGATGAAGCGAATGATGTAGAACGAATGGCTTGAATGATTTTCTTTGGCTGCTGTTTTATTGGATGTATTTGAAATTCAACGTTTGTAGAATTACTTCACATCTTTTTCACAATTCTATCTAAGATAGGTTTTACTTTAATAACTGGTCATAAATATTGCCTAGATTCATACACAAGGTAAAGAAGTTGAAAAAATTGGTCATCAACTGGGTAATAATAAATTAACCAAAACTATTTC
This sequence comes from Neomicropteryx cornuta, assembly GCA_020383195.1. NCBI lineage: Eukaryota > Metazoa > Arthropoda > Insecta > Lepidoptera > Micropterigidae > Neomicropteryx > Neomicropteryx cornuta. The sequence continues at coordinate 5,915,466 of JAHKQU010000014.1, forward strand.
TACAGTCGACACTGTTTCCGAACACCTATTTAAATAAGAATAGAATCAGCTTAACAGATAACCAAAAATCAACGTGACGGCTGGACGGACTTTAGCCGAATAAGCGTGTCGCATTCAACTTCCAAAAAAGTTCAAGGAAATTGAAGATATACCTCAATTTAAGAAAGCCATCAAAAAGTTTTTACTTAACAAAAACTTTTATAAATACAGCGAACTGAGTGATATTCAATTCTGGAATTTATATGTATAAAGTGTTGAATAAAATGTTTGTAATGCAGTACAATGTAAATATATTGTTTTTAAAATATAAGGCCATTCCTACTTATGTATTAATCACGGAAAATAAATAAATAAAAAAAAAATAGATTCATTAACATTCATTACAAAGATTCATTAGCATAGGAAAATTGTGAAATATGCGTGTAAAGAAGTTTTAGCTTAAAATGCCTACCATTTTTCTTTAATACGATAGTACTTTTACCTATAACTTGTGGCTATATTGTAAACTCATGAATTTCTACCAAGCATCTCCTGATGGAAAGTGGTACGCTGGCCAGAATTAATAAAGGAGATTATAATTCAGTGCCAGGAGTAAGGAGTCTGCACAAAGATCGGCCCGAGGCGCCGCCTTTTTCTGGCGTAATCTCCGGGGACCCACTCGCCTACATGAGGCTCCGCGTCTACTGCATGATATTTTTATAGGTAAATTAATTTGAGGCAGTGTACACACGCCCTAATAAAGAAACCTTGTTTGAGCTGTTTTAATATTTCGTAGGTTATTGTTTCGGTATGACAGGATTCTCTTGTTAGGATTAGCTCTAATTTTGTTTTGTTTGAAATTAATTTAGACTTTAATAAAATGAGCATACGTTTTAAATTTGTTATAAAAATTTAAATTAAATTCTAGTGTATTACAATGATTTATTTATTTTCTTACTGTCTCTTACAATTTATTTATTTCTCTTACACCTCCTACCTCTATTGTGTAAAATATTGTCAAATATTATGTATTTATTTAAATGAAATAATAAATTGTGATTTTAAACAAAAAAATATGAATATGTGTTTATGATGAGGGTTTTATGAGTGGATATAGTGTTATGTTGATAAAACTAATGGAAATGTAAAAATTAAATTAAAGGGTATGCATATCGTCGCTTAAGTTTTAACGCCGCGTAAGTTAATTTTTGGGAAAATAATATTGTGATACCATTGGATCGAGGAAGTCACGGCGCATCCCCTCATTGGTTAAATATGTGGCGTTTAATTATCCACAACCTAATACGCGAAAAACATAACCCCACATGTCAATTGGGGTGGTTTTGTTCACGGTTTGCACAACAGATGTCAGTTGACCATATTTTGCCTTGTACTCCAGAATATAATAACTTAATTCGTTTTATAGTGGTGAAAATAATCGCAAATTGAGTGAGTTGGGTTTACCAGTGAGTACAATTTCTCCAATTTAATGATGTAAGTGTGCTGTGGGCTCAAGTGTTTATTAATGGCACTTACGCGGCGTTTTGTCAGAGTTTAAAAGAGATAGACTACACCGCATATGCCATTATTTTAATTAAAACAAGAGATTTTTTTTTTTTTTTTTTATTAAGATTATTATTTTATTATATAGAAAACAACAAACCCTTCATATAAACTAAAATATTTTTTTTTCTCTGCTGTAAAATCGTTAAAAAAATTACTGTTTCTTAGGACGTTTACAAAAGAGCGATTAGTTACCGTGAGATATCACCGATATTTTATTTATATATGAGTTATATTAAATTTCTAATTCGTTTTTCTCGTATTAGGAAACATTTTCTCAATATTTTGAGTTAATTAATATTCGACTGTTGCTATAGGTCAACCCCTTAAAAGGAAGTCAGTGAATTTAAATGCTCCTTTATATGATATTATGATAATATAAAAATAACCGATAATATTAAAAAAGTAATTGTCTTTAAAGTGTTAGAAACTAGCAATAAAATATTCAAAATCACAAAAGTTCAGTAAAATTTGGATAACAGTGGTTGAAACCTGGTCTCTACTTTCCTGACTAGGTTAACTAATATTCTCAAGCAATTCAAAGTCTTTTAATGAATTTTATTACGAGGACAAGTTCTCAACTCTCGGCGCGGCAGTCGGGGAATTAGGCGAGCGTAATGACTGAGGGCAAATTTGCATATAAAACGCGACAGTCGGTTAGCTGTTGGGAGATATCGCTTCTACCTATTATGTAGATGTCGCTGAATATTCAAAGCGTTCTGGAAATAATGGTGCATCAACCGGATCGACTGACTGTTTGTGCGAGAGCACAAAAGATAATATACGAAACGAGGTTAAACGCTTCAAATATTCATACAAAAAATTAATGCTAGGCAAGATTTTTTTATCTCGAAATAACTTAACAAATTCTTAACAATAAAAAAAACCAGAGATTCTTTTACAACCATAAATTTGCAAAACTATGTATCTAATCCAAATGCAGTTAAATATATGTTGTGATTATTTTAACCGTAGTATCTCTCATATAACTATTAAATATTTGCCTATAAATATTGTTTTTTTGTATACATATAACAGTATAATAATCCCCCCCCCCCCCCCCGAATCACCCGAATCGGGGTAGCCTTCACCCCGAATCATAATCTATTATCCTGTTTTTTGTAATACTTAAACTTAATTAGGATCTGTACTCGCCAGTGTGAGACATTTTAACTGTCACGGTTGAGTACGAATTATGCACAGAATTCATCATCGACCATGTAAGCTTTACAACAGCATGCTGGACACCATCGCTATATTCAACACTACCTTCCCGGAATTCAAGAGAGTATCTACTCTAGCTTTAACCCTAGAGTAGTATATGTATATCTAAAATCTATTATTTTTAAAGAGTTATGCTGTATTTTGTATTCGGGTAGTTACGTAAATTCCCCAACCCCTTCTACTTTCTAATCCCAACCTCGTTCCTGGATGTATTTTTCCTATTTTGTTAAGTTTGAAGGAAACTCTCATTGGCTTTATGTTTTCATTATTTTTATTTTAACTTTATTTTTGTATCAGATTTTGTTTTCTGAAATAAATAAGTATATAAGGAATACTTTCACACATTGCATCTAATGTTGCATGCAGTAGTAATATAATCTATGAATTATATTTTCATAGATTATGAACAGAATATGTGCATTGATATGTTTAATTGCAGTAATTTTCATTTAATATATCAATATAGTAAAAGAAGATCTTATCGTGTAGTTAGTGGTGTATTTTTGATAACTTTATTTTATTGTTTATTTTAATAGCGTAGCTACTAAAATATTTGGCATGCGCATTTCACTACATATCTTTGTTGACAGCGATGCGAATGTTCATTAGTGCTTGAAATATGACCTAGCCGAGTTTGACTCATCTATTTGGGGTCTCTCAAGCAATTCAGCGGTTAGCAAGCAGACTTACAAATATTGGTCGTCCAATTAACCTTTTCACTACTTAAAGCTTCCAGCATAGTCCTCAATTAGTGAACAATTTAAAAAACCTCTTTATATTGGAAGCATGGCAAGAAGCCTACAAAAACGTGCTTACCTTTCTATAAAAAATCCCATCCCTGATAAAAAACTGAATTAATCGTTTGATCTAAAAAGATACTCTTTATTATTTTACCTGTCAAAACGCTGTACCACTAAAGAAATATTTAGAAAAAATGTGTAATATTATGCTTTTATTTAGTTGGTTAATTATTTTTCAAACAGTCATTAGGGCCATGTCAACACCGTTTGTTACGCTGCTACAGACAAGACAAAGATCGCTCTGTGGGTACGTTAAACGCGTAAAAACTTCGCAATATAAGATGTATGTGCCGAATGAAAGAAAAAAAAACAGTTTTTCGTTTTTCATTTCATTATTCACATAAATAGTCATTTATGTGAATTTTATTTTTCTTTCTATTATTAGCTATAGGTTTTACCATGATATGATAGAACATTTATTTTGTTTCGCGCATATATACATAAATAAATACATAGGTAATTAGCCGATGATCAGTTTTGCCCCGGCCAATTCGCAGACAAGCGTGGTCCATGGCACACAGCACCAACAGTACGAGCAGCTTAGTTGGTGACGACGCGACGTTCACGGCGCACTGCTAGCAAAGCGTTACGTGACGTGAATGCATCATTCATTAAAGCGTGCGCTGCAATGCCACGCTGCGAATATTTATTAATTAAATTTGTTGCTTACGTTCGGATACCGCATTTATTGCATTTGAAATAATAGCCTACGTGCAAAATACGAGGGGTGTACTGAATTTGTATAATTAGCAAATATAATCCGCATACAGATTACGTAGTATATAATTGAAAGTTTTGATTTAGATTATTTATTTATTTATTCAAAACAACCATATTTCTTATTAAACTAGGTAAAATAAGGCATATTTTCATATCAGTTTATATTGTTAAACAAAACATATTTGCATGTAACGGTCCCTTATGATCGTAGCACGGGTTTATATGGATTTTATCAATTCACTAGGCTGATGCCTGTCTTAAAGTGATATCAAATTAAAAGGTTCTATTTTTGTAAATCGAAGCAACACATTTTTTCTTGCGAGATTTTGTTTGCCTGTACGAATGGCCTCGCATCATGAAAACAGTATTAAGGCAGTATTAATTAGACCCCCCGACAGCACAAGCCATACGCTAAATAAATCAATGAAACACTTCAAATCTAATAAAACGAAAGCAACTATTGCTTCCCAAGCAAGTCTCACATGTCAACTTATATCAAACCCAGTTACTTTAATGGACATATGATAGCTTTAGATTAAGTTAAAATATGATAGGTCTCCAGTCCGTACTTGCGAGCGATGGGACCCATCTCGAGCGTTTCAGGCTAAAGCAACCCGCAGGGTCTAACTTTTAGTTCATGGCAAACCCTTTAGCTGTCGTTGCGGTCTCAGTATTGCGACTGGGATTATAATTTGGGGTCCGAATGTTTCCTTATATTGAGGAAGAAATTTCTGAAGATCCTTTGGTTTGTAAAGAAGTTTTAATTTTAGGCGTATTATAAAATTTGTTAAAATATTAACCTATGTACCTAATAACTTATTTGTAAAACTGGTATTTTTGTAAATGCATCCATTTTAAAATACAGAATATTTCCCAGCATTTTTTTAAATAATTATTCTATGTATTAATAGGTGGAATAGGGTTTTTGATTTTTTTACAACTAGGATGAACTTATTTAGCGTAAGCGAGGTTCAGTCTAAAAAAGAATGAACCTAAATTGTTCTTCATTCAATAAAAATCATTCTAATATTCAGGCTTGACATTATTAATTTGCTAACCTCCCGCACCTACTCTAATGAGTAGTCAAAAACAAAGCAGACGTTTTCCCCAAAAGCACAGCGAAACTTAGAGCACATTCCTACGCCCGAAGCAATTGCACAAGTCGATGCAAATGAACAAGAAGCCAGTTTCGTCCTGTTTGCTATGCAATTAGCTGTGTTACTTTGTTGAAGAAAGCTTCCGAGTTCGCCATGAGCTCGTGATTTTCAAACTTTCTTATTGCAATGAGCAGAATGTTTGTCTTAACGCGTGTTGCAGACAACTTTGTTTAGTTAGATAACATCTATATAAATTAATCATAATTATACAGAATGCTGCCAAGTCACGAAAGATCAAACCGCGAGATATTTGTTTAAAGTATAATTTATAATATTTCTCATTTTTATTAAATAGATGAACTTATCTAATTGAGGTATCCATCAATGACATTTACATTATTACATTACATTACTTATATTGTATTTACTCATTAGGATTAATAAAATATATATTTGTCAAACAATAAAATTGTAATCTTGTCTTTGACTCGACAGTTGGTCGAAAATAGCAAATATATCACCCAATACAGATCGCAGTGTTTCTGTAATATCCCTTTCCATAAAAATGAAAATTCAGCACTTGTGAATAGCGTCTTTACAGGTCGTCTCTAAAAACGTATTCTGTTAAATATGGCTGAGAGCACAATAATTTAATATAAATAAGCCTTAGCTGTCAGGTCGTTTTGAATTTCGTATATTTCGCTTTACACAAAAATAAAGGGTCGGGATATTTTGCTCTCGTTAAGTAGTTTTACAAGTTCATTGTATTACTTTTTTTTTATTTATTTATCTATAATATGGTACATAAATATTTTATTACTGTTTCTTTAAAAAAATATACAATGATCCAACATTACAATTTTAACAAAAACAACAAAAGAAAAAAATAAAATATTTCATACAAAATTACAACCAAAAAAATTAATTAAATGTGGTATCAGCGTAGAATTATAGGCTTATAACATAAGCTCAGCACGCTAGATTTCGTTGAAAAAGGGGTTACTGTGTTTACCTAACTAGGTGTGAACACTTGTTCTGAGGTAAACTTTGTGTAAGGTACCCCTATCAGTGAATATGATAACCCTATCATATAACCTGAGCAAGTATTTACACATAAGTTATGTATACATATATGTTATAATATAATAAATAATCATGATGTAATATTATATAATAAATAATATTTTATAACCTATTTATTTTTTCTCTTTATTTAACATTTTTTTTTTATGTTCCACCTAAGCTCAGGGCTTATCTGCTGGATAAACTGTAAGATGCATTACATAGGTAGGTATTTAATCGTCTTTCACATTTATAAATGAATATTTCAAGAGTAACGTAATGTGCGTTACACTCAGTTTACAATATTAAAAACTACTAACAATCAGCAACATTTTATATTTACAGTGAAAATACCTCAGCTTATGTAAAGGCACAGAGAAATGACAAAGTATATAATACTAGCAATAAACCTTTCAATTTGAATTTTTTCAATTTGAACTACCCATCAGTGAAAACTTAAGAAGTTTCGGAGAAAAGGTGTGACAACACGAAAACATACTCTCATTTATAGGTAGTAGTGACAGCGATAAAATCTATTTCTGTATTCAGTGAGATAAAAACTCAATCTAAATGATTGTGGTTTAGTTTATTTGAGGTTATATTTAAGTTAAATTTAATCAAAATACTCATCAAATGCCAGCCTTCTTCTACGGGACGGATTACAGAAGAGGATTTCATGCATACGTAGATAAGCTCTCAATTACATGAGTATGCCAAAAGAAAAACTTCAACGTACTTTGTAAACAAAAACACCTATTTAATATCAAAATACAATATTTCGTTTTACCGTAAAGCTATTACATTTATATTTTTCAGGAAAACAGTAGTACGTTCATCGTATGCAAATTTTTGACTGCAAAACAATGACTGACGCGCTCAAGAATATTTAATATTTTATCCGCCTTATTGAAGTCCCAGTTTATGGAATGCAAGACGTAGTTGGTTAAGATAATTTGCTTAGTTTTGTGACGGTGGCCTTTTGGGAGAACGGTCTCTTCAAGAAGCAACATTTACATCGCTTTGCCTATGGGCTTAACTTGTTGAACAAGAGACAACAAATATTTATATATATGTATTTTTTACAAACATTGTTAATGAATTCTTATATTATCAATATTTATAGCACAACCTGCTGTTTTAAGGTAATCAATATTATTTCTTTAGCTGACCATGCCAATAACATCAAACAATGATACTATATATAATATAATATAATTCTCATTTGTCGGGAGTCACTAAGAATACTCTTCTGTCATTTGGGAGTCCCTCATATAAAGTTTATGTAAGCAGAATAGAAAGTATTCAACATAACTTTCTCAGACCCCTGAATTGGCGTTGTCAAATCTCACTGGACACTTACCAAGAAGCTGAAGATTTCCACCAAATTGGATACCAGAAGGAAAGTGTTTGATGCTGTTTTCCTATATAAATTACTCAATAATCGAATAGACTGTTAAGAGCTTCTACAATTTATTCACTTTATAGTTTCACAACGAATTACTAAAACAACAGCTCGTTTTTTTATTAAATAAAACAAACACGAACTATGCTCAAAACGCAACACTTCACAGAATATGTCATGAATATAATAGTAATCTTTCAGAATTAGATATTTTTAATTGTACTTTGAATTTATTCAAAAACAAGGCAAGTAAAATATACACGTCTCATACAGGTAATTAGAGGTAAAATTCCTAAATATTTATGTTTATCACATATACAATCCATATCATATGTCATATATATACTCTATACAACCCATATTCTAATTAATACGTTTTTTTTTATTTATAAGTATAAATATGCAAAAACGAAACTATTTTATTTTGTGTACACTTTTCATAATGTTCTTTTTTTATGTAATCAGTTTTAGGTGAACAGACATCTCAATTATATTGTTAAACAGTGGATTCATGTAATTGGCCAAATGTATAACTATGTATTTACTGTTTTAATAACTAAATAACGCTGTATGTTTCGCTAAAATATATTAAATTAAATTAAATTAAATTGAATTATAGTTCTTACCGACTTAAATTGTTTATGGGGGTATACCGTTAAAGGTAAATTTAAGATTTAAACATAAAATTGTTCTTTATTTAGGTGCGATACGAAATCTCTTTTAATATGATATGTACGAGTATATCTATGTATGACCATGATCTCAACAATTTATTTTATTCAAGAAACATTAGTTCATTAGATTAGCATTTTTAGACACAAAGTTTTAAAATGCTTAAGAATTCAGGGTATTTTTTTTCAGAACGCATTCGTTTTCAGGTTAATGGGGACGTAATATATTTATTCATACAACACCATTTACCATTATTTTTAATAAAAGTAAACATATATAATATTTTTCTTGTGCTTTTGACAAATGTTTAGGTAGTTTAGGTCGCTGATAGCAGGACGAGAAAGTCTTTTTATTATAATAATTATTATGTTTAAACCGTTACAAATTTTACAGATGAACAAATGTTCATCTGTAAAATTTGTCTTACTTATTATTATTTTGTAATGTCTGTAATGAAATCATATTCTAGGAAATTAGATTTCTTAATTTAAATATTGCCTGCAAATCATATTGTCTTATGTTAGGTGTTATTAAAATATTTTTCTTTAAATAGTCCCTCAGTGGTAAAAATGTTGCTGTAACTAAGACAATAAGAACAGAGAGCAATGAATATTCTATTCCATCGTCCCGTCTCTATTATTCCTCGTTGGCTCATTGTTGTTTTTAATAATGACTGCCTGAATGTTCAGTTTCGGTTCACTGTGTTGAGCCAAATTTCAGGGTTGTTATAATTATTACTACTCTGCATACGGTAGCTTGTTCAATGAAAATATATTTAATTAAATAATCTCTGCGATTTGATTGATTCATTAAACATACACCGTGTCCCACGACCTTTTACGATAAAACCCCGGCTTATTGGTCTTGCGATTTCCAGTACTATTTACAAAGAAAGTATATCAAAATTCATCATGGTTTCTGAGAAATTAATTTGTAAACTTTACGTATTTACAATGAAAATGTTCAGTCGTGCGTGGCTGCGATGGAAGCATTTGCACCGGTGCGCGGCCGTTTATATCATTTATTGGAGCGAAGTTCCCATGTGGTGACTCAAATGTCACTCTGTTCACGGACTAAGGCTCTAGAACTACAAGACCGATTTTGATAATTTTTTTTAAATGACCATGACAATGTCTTCTGTGCATAGATTCCAAAAAACATATACATTTGATTGCGCAAAGAATTATAAAATATTAAATGGTAATCCCTATGGAGAAATACATGTAAAAGAAAGTCGTGCGCGTTTTTTCGAAATAATTATTCATCACATTAAATTACATTTTATTTAATAATGAGCAAATGTTTCCTGAAATTATTATACCACTAAACATTACAGGCACGAAACAGTAAATGTAATGTATTTAAACACATAATAACAACTAATTATTTATATACTAAACTCCGCTCCAATGTATGCCGCAGCAAAGCAAAGCAGCGCCCTAGTATGATATAGACGGTCTGTATATCATTTATATGATATAAATGATATACAGAGAGTACCGCGGTAATTAATTGAGTAATTAATGTTGGCCTTCGGATTCAGTGTATGTTTTGAAAGGACAAGCAGCGTGCGAAGACAACATCGTCAATACTTTTAAACGGAAAGTAGGTAAATCGCAGTTATTAAAATATTTACTAAATTCTGCCAATGAAAAAATTTAAATTAATAATCTGTTCGATTAATAATAGCACGTGCGTTCGAACTGCGGCGTGCACGATTCCCTCCCTCGCACGGAAATAGCACAGAACCATAGCGGTAATTTACACTATTTAAAAACAGGAATCAAATTTGTCTATAATTATTTTTGTATATTTTATCCAAAATCATACCTAGAATAGGGACGAAAACCCCCCTTATGTTTTCGTAAAACGTCATGGGACACGGTGTATAGAAACATTTTCAGCATAGCGGCTGTTAAATACTGCAGAGGGAACTAAAAAATCACCCACCACCCACCAGTACAGTCACCTAGACCCACCCTTCAATTAATTAATGTTACAATAATTTTACATACACAATAATTTCAATTATTATTAAATACCTAATTAAAGCGATAAGCGACTGTTACATGGTACATATGTTTCCTGCCTTCCTAACTAGTACTAAGAATCTGTACTAAGGGAAGCAGTTTGGGTTTGTTTGCATAATGTGCCACTTCCGTCATCTAATCGATGCTATAATAATATCTAAACGCTATGCAAATAATATAATGTAAGATAAATACAGAAAATCAATAAACAATTATTGCATTTACATTATATATTTCCATTACGCAAAACTAAAACCAACATTTATTAGTGAACCTTCTTAACCCTCAACGCCTTAACCACTAGACTACCGAGAAATTGTGATAGTCTAGTGGTTAAGACTATTGACCCAAAGGTCGCGGGTTCGAATCCGCACATGGTCACTTTTAACGCTTTATTACCACCATCTCCCCTGACTCTAGGACAGGAAAATTTGGCCTAGTTGAGTAGGGCCCAAAAATGATTGTATATGACCTAGGTCATAGCAATTATTTTATTAAAAAAAAACTGATATAGGACATCCTTTTACACACACACTTTAGGACACTTTTAGGACATACCTTTGGACATTTATATACAATTCTACATAGCATTGTGCGTGTATTATTAAGCGTGTTATGTTATGCATACGCATGTGTTATGATCGAAACTACTGATTTCGTTCCGCTTAGTTTTATGCTTTAAAATCTTAATCGGATTCTTTCAAAGAAGCCAGAGTTGCGAGAATTTATGAAGAAATAAGCGAGGTTTATCGCTTCTTTAAGCGGAACGTCGGCAGGAAAATTAATTTGCATGGAAATTTCAGGCTTAAACGGGTCGACTGGATAAAAACACAAAATACCGACAGGTCTTTTACAGTGGAAAATATCCGAAGAACAAGCACTGAAAGAAAGTCACAAACTAGAAATTACAAAAGGAAAACGCTGAACTCGTTATAAAATCTAAAAAGCTTCAGATTAACACGCGACTACTTTTCAGCCCGACGAACAAAGGGACTTGGCCTGTATCTTCAAAGCTTGATAATGGCATGACATTTCGTTGTTCAAATGTATAATTTTTAAAAAATGAGTGTAATTTTCTATTTAAAACGTTGTTTTGTAACTAGGTTATAAGTAAAGCATTTGAAATGCATTTTTACCATTCATTTTTTTTTTATTTGAATCTAATCAGATCTAAAAAATAACCCACTGAATGAACTAAAAGTGCCGCAGGCACAAGTGAAGATAGGAAATAAAGCAAACCATAATAAATTGGTACAAAAGCCGCGAGTAGTCTCGGGGGATGACGCCTGAAGGGCCTAGCCGTAAGACGTCATGTTCTGGTTAAATAATTTACTACTACTAAACAATGTATAGTGGCAGTTGACATTATGTGATTGCTATATTGTGTCATTGTGTTATTTTTTATATAAGTAGGCTAAATTTAAAACTGAAATACATAACTAAGAACCTATCGTACTTTATGGTGAAATAATTTTATATACAGTAAATTATAAATGGTTTAAACCTCTCAATAATGTTGAATTTAGAGTTGGCGAGGCAACGAACTCAAATTTTGTTAGGGGTGTGAGTACGTATAATTTATTATTATTTTATTTTATTTTTCATTTTTTATATGTAGTTAAAGACATTTAAATGCGAAGGCGTTTGATAAGTTAACGATGTATTTTCAAAGATTTTTTTTAAAAATGATTTTTTTTTTTACTTCGGTTGGAGTTCGACCTAAATACAAGGATTTACCTTTAAAAATATTTCATCGCTATTATTATCGTAGTGAGGAGAAGTTTGTCATTTTACTAACCACCGGTATGTGTTTTGCATTGTTAATTAGGGAGCAATTTTGTAATCAATATTACGGCAAAAGTATCCCAATTTAAATATATACTTTTGTTCGTTTGAAATATAATCGACACATTAGACACGAGAGAAATATTCACCTTTGATAAAAACACCCAGCTACGTGGGCACTGTATGAAATTCGATAGACGTCCTTTTCAAGCAACCCCAGGAAGAACTTCATCAGTAACAGAGTCGTGGAAGCATGGAATGGATTACCAGAAAGTGTCATAGAATCAAAGACCACCAACCAATTTAAAAACAATCTGGAAGAACATATAAGAAAAATAAAAAAAAAAGAAAAAATAATAAAAATATTGATATTGAATAAGATATAGGCTTATCAGCTATGCTGCCTGCCTATTACGAAATAATAATAATAATAATAATAACATTATATGTAAGATTGTAACCGTGCACTTTTGGGAAACTCAACAAACGACATCGGTTTGAATGCCAGTTACTCTGCAGCGAGCAAATACGCAGAGCGAAAACAAACTCAGTCGTGGGGAGTTCATTGCAGTAGCAACGGCGTCGCCGGTACGCAAGACTTCGCCTTTGGAATAATATTATTTTATTCCTGTTATAGTAAGAACCTACCGTACGACTGGGTTACAGTAAAATAGGGAAGGAGAAGGGATGCAAGGGGGTAGCAATCCTTGCCCCGACTGGCCCACTGGCCGACTGGCTCCAGGGGTAACACGGATAATGACTTTTCGGATGCGACTGAAATATCCACAGGCATTTTGGCTACTCGTCCGAAATGAGTTCAGCCCTAGCACAATTCTTTAGGATGGCGTCGAAATAAACTATGTATTCTATGAGCATTCCCGAGTATACAAAACATGCCCAAATTTATTAATTTTATCAAAGCGCTCGTGTAAACTCCCTTTTGTCTCGCAGGCGCTGTGTCAAGGCCGATCAATGAACCAGCGCGATTTCATACCGTAAAGTTTACAATTTTTTTACTATGAAACCATGATGAATTTTGATATGAGGTCAAAAGAAATCATGTTTGAACTCGCAGGAATTTTTATCGGGAATGGTCTCGTATACCCAAATACTACGTTTTAACAGTTACGGTCGTTTTACAGCAATACGTATAGTCGACAGCTGACTGACGCGTTCTTATTGTAGAAATCGCTCGCTCGCACTTATGACGATACCTGTATGCCCGCTAGTACTTAACGAGTCTACCTAGGTACATTGTTTTATATAGGTATAGCGGTATGTTTAACTGTCACTGGCCATATTTACTTTACATCAGTGTATTTTTAAATACCTAGTATTAATAAATACTCGTTTACATAGCATTATAGCTTTGCACGTATCTATTGTACGACTACTTAACCTACAGACGCACACCTCCTTTGGGAAATTTCTGCCTCAGTGCCACGAGCTGTACAAACGAAAAAAGAAGGATGCTCTTTTGGTTGGACTGCGGGACGAGGGTCGAAGGGAGGAACAGGGAGGGAGACCCTCTGGAGCGAAGAACAACCACCACTTAGCATTCATCGCACGCATCGAGTACGTAATATATTTTGTGAATCATTGGTTCTCATGAAACCATATTATAACGCTCGCCGCAGAGCGAGACGGCAGCATTGTTCGTTTCTTTCGCTCCTCCGCGATGCGACCGCGACATCTGGGGCCGATCTTAATATTGTATAAATACGAAAATACTAACAGTCCTATCCGTAATAACGTTAGCTTTTGCGGATACGCGGAGGTTCTGAAGACGATGTCATAAATATTTATTTTATCAAAAGCCCCGGGATGTTTATTTAATCAACGTTATACGATTTCAAAAAAAAAGCCCAGCATAATCTGTCGATCCATATTTTTTTAAGTATTGTATAAAAAATGAAACGTTTATTTATTTAACAGGTTTTCCTATGTACACATTTAATTCATAAAAAAAATATAATACTAAAAAAAAACAACATTGACAACCAAAATCAATGAACAAAAAATAACCACAACTAATCAAGAAAAATACAAAGTGACTATCTATATTAAAAAATAGGGGGATGGGGTAGGATTTATGGGTCAATATTGTTTTAATTTTTAATTTACACGCTCTATACCGTCGTTTCGTAATCAAGCTTATATAATTTGGCTACAATTTTAACGGAACCAGGTTGTACATTTTTGCAAAAATATATATAATTTGCTTTGATTTTAGTTTATTTATTAAATATTATTCTTTTAAATCTATTTATATATTTTTTTAAATATAAAAACATTGACTATGCTATGGGAGTGGGTGTGGTTAGGAAGTTGGGGTTTGGGGACATTTTACACTTCAACGAGAATGTGTAATGTGTGCCTTTAGGAAATGTAGCTGCTAGCAATAGAGGTTTATAAACCATGTCATATTCATTACAAAATGGCGGATGTAAATGTCTTACACGTCCGTTAGATCGAAATTATATGTTTAAACATGAGTATTGTTCTTTTTTTAATATTTCGTTTCATAAAAACTTACCCTGAAAATAATCCGACCCAAGGCCGTATCCAGAAGTCTTCTTGGGCAGTGCACAAGGGGGGTAAAGGACTGGGGGGTATGGAGTTCGCCCCGCCCCATCTGAAGCGAGGGTTCCCCGGAAAATTTTAAAATGGAATGAGGGTAAAACACAATTTTCGGCTACTACAATTTTTGAGTGTTTTTAGACCTTAGTAAAAATTGTTTAAATTAATATTTTGTACCAGTTTTTGTACGGTGCCGATTCTGTTATTAATCCGAAATATTGGTGATTGTATCTTCCCTAATGAGTAATTAATATGCTGCCGATACCTTGATTCATGTATTGTGTTATTTTAATGATCCTTTTTCCTTTACATTGAGTTAACAACTCTTACTTTTTATTATCGACCACGTTACTACCCTATGGTGAGTAATATGTTAACAAATGTACCACGAACGCCTGCCTCAGAATTATATTGGCCGGAAACGGTTATTGTTTGGAATTATTATTATTATTACCTACCTTAACTGTACTTACTAGAGATGAAGAGAGAGCGGGACAACATCATATGCGGCACATGTGAATGAGTGAGCCAGCCTATAGCGAGGAAGATTGTCGTCAGCAGATTGACATAGTCATGTTTTAATACCGACTTTATCTGCTTGTCTTTATTGGCGTTTGAAAATTATGCGCTACTTTTCCGCTAAATAAGGACTTAGCGCTTATTTTAAGAAAACCTGAGGAGTTTGAATATTTATAACCAATAACAATGTGCGTTAATCGTATTTAATTAACGGTTTGGTAACAAACAATATAAATATTAAAACAAAACTATAAAAAAAACTGACTTTAAAATAAATCTAAAAACAAATCAATAATGAGGTTGTATAGATGTTTTTTTTTATTTTCTCATCTTAATCTTCAAAAAAGAAACGATATAGGAGTAAAATATTTTTTTCGAAATCTTATAATTGAATGAAGTTACAGAGTTAATAATCCATTGCCTAAAAATTGAAGGACGTTTTTCATGGAATGTGACTGAGGATCTACTGATGATATAATTAGACAGACAACCCGGACAGACATTAATAATAATTAGGTATTTTAATTTGTAAAGCTATCAACGGATAACTCATATTGAGATTTTCATAAAATTCCAGCTTTTAGTAAAAATCTTTATTAGAAATCAATGACTGTCCAATTAATTCGAGCACGCCGCGCCGAACAAAAAAAAAATATATTTGAAAGCACTTTTAACAGAAAAAGCACACAGAAATAACGGCTGAGATTCAACTACCTACTAACGGAAGAAGTGCCGTGCTCCTGCTGTGATGGATTTAACGTGACGTCATAAGGGAGTGCTTGACAACGTCATTATGACGTTAATGTTTTTCAAATTGAGATTGCTGCAAGGCGGCTGTATGTGGGTGGGGATGGGGGGGGGAGGGGGAGGGCGGTGGCAGTTGCGAAGAGGATTACGAAGCACAGTCCAAACGCAATAACTTTTTAATGAATACCAACGTCCTTACACTTTTACGAAATAATTATCATGGACGGTAGGAAATCTATTTGCACGTCTCATTTTTAGCACGACACGAAGGATGGCCATCCTTCGTGATGTAACTTTCGACGGATTTTCTGCATTTTCACGCGTAAATAGATTTTTTTTTACTTTTCTGTAAATAATATTATAATAATAAATACACCCCAGACTTAGTCAAAAATATCTTGAGCTCTAAATGTAATATTAGTTTAATAATATAAAATTTATTTTATCCCCTTTTTTACGTATTAGCATTTTAGAAGGTGCATAAAATGTAGCAGTTTTTAAAACGACTGAACAGTATTTGATACATTTTTTTAGAAAGATACATTATTCATAAGCATAATAGGTTAGGTTAGGACGTTTGAACTAAATCTAATTTAATAAAAAAAATAGATTTTAGTGTTCAGTATTATTTATCTATACAAATCTACAGATTCTCATAGTACTACAACGACCAAAGATAAAAAACACGTAATATATAATAAAAATATAATATAAAAAAAATACAAAAATCTAAACACAGATCCTATATTAAGCTACTTAGATGATAATATAATTAAGAACGAAACTAAAATATTACGTGTTAAAAAAACTTAAAAATAGAAATTATATACATTTTTCAGAGTTCTTTATAATATCAAAACATTTTTTTTTTATTGAAATTTACTTAGCTTTAGGCTATCATGAAAAATCACATCAAGTTATCAATAACTTTTAAAGTAACCAAAACCAGACAACCAAATTGATAGAAATTATATTGATAGAAACCTATTGATAGAAAATAATTTCCTATATTATCTCAATTTCTTTAAAACATGACATGAAAGGTTAATTAATGAATTTCAGTCTTTTGACTGTTTATTGTTCGCTAAATAAAAATGTTATTCATATGTAGGTAATATGCCTAAATTCTCTTAAATATATATTAAACAAATAAACAAGAATATTATCCAACTATGTACTCGTATTATAATGTATGTTTGAGTGCAAACAAGAAGTAAGTAGTTGTGGATATTCGATTCAGGCACTTATTGGGAATCCATTGTGCGGCACCTGTAAGCCGCGAGGGCGTCCGCCTGTCGGCTCTCCGCCGGGCGGGCGGGCGGGCGGCCAAACAAGGCGCGACACTTCGAGGGATTTTTATGGGGCGTCGCGACGCTCGCAACGGAGAACTTTCAACGCGCAGACAATTCAATTGTCGACAGACTCGCAACTCGTTACACTTCTGCCGGGGACTCGGACGGTCGCCGGCGTCTCAGCCAAATACTGAATTGATTTTATTTTCAACAAAATTTGCCTTCACCTTGTGTCACAATATTTAATAAGATAAGTTTGCGGGTAAAGGAAGATTAGATGTAAAGCATGTGAATATTAAAACGTATAAAAAATATGTAAAAATAATTGATAAAATGGTTACCAATTTTGAAAAAAAAAATTTTTTGTTGTTGTTACGTACTTCATACCGTATACTTCATAGTATAATATGTTTATGCCTAACGTATTTATATGTAACACTCCTTTATGATGAATATTCATTTATATATTCAAAAATTTTGTTTATTTATTTATTCAAAAAAATTATATACCTAGTGTTTAACGGTTAAACATTAGTGTATTTGTGTGTGTATGTATATTTGTGCTTATATTTAATATTTATTATTTTTCACAGCGTTTTGCGTAGGTCTTTTATCCTCACACTTTAACTATTTATAAATAACCTTTCTTAGAACAGGTAACTCTTACCTAGTTAAAAAGGCAACAGACGTTATCATATCGTCTAACATGACTGGTACCTAGGTACTCGATTTTTTATATTTGGGTATTGTATTTTATTTTTATATTTGGTTTAGGTAAAACTGAACATTATGTTGCCGATACCTTATTTTGTTTAATAAAAACTTTGAATTTGAATTATACATATTGCAATAAAATAATATTTAAAAATTAGATTAAACAGCTGTGAATTATTAAAAGGTTGTTAATTAGTAATATAACTATTCTCCTAACAATCAACAAATAAACTAAATAACAAATTAAATAAATAGTGAAAATAGGTACAAGTACCTTTATATAATTTCTCTTACACTCTCTTCTTAAACTGACTTCTCACACATACACATACCCACCCCATCATCCGTATCTTCATATTATATACAATCACTTACATAGCATTCAACTTTTACACGTCACATAATACCACAACTAACGCATAGAATATTCTCATATTTCGACCGTAATAAACATAAAACATAACTAGTAATATTATTTGGTACAAATTTAATAAATATTTTTAAAAAAAACCTGTAATTATTGCGTACTTGCACAGCGATTAAGGAAACAAAAACTTTACCTTAGAACACACGGACGTTTACATCTATTTAGGTGAACTTGGTCCACGACATTATCCAGTCTGCTAAGGTCAGGTTAAAAACCAATATTTTATGGTGCCTTTAAAAGACATATTTTTATAAATTTAGAAAAAGGTAGAGGAAGTATTAATGATATATCTGAAAATTGTAAATTATATTTAAATAAATAATAATTTGGGTTATTAAAACAATTTAAAAAAATTATTAACAAAAATAAAAAAGTCTAAACGAAGATCAAATTTATTAATGTGTAAATTCTATTTCATATTCAAACCTCTAATTTGTATTATACAGGTGAACTTTTTCTCATGCACATCCTTTTATGGGGTCACTCTATACTTCAAACTGCTTAACTTTTGTTCTACATGTTTTTCAATGTGTCAAAAAAAGTAGGTAAAAAACAGTAGAAAACCAAAATCCTATTAGCGTTTGAACAAACGCTAATAGGATTTTTTCTGACGCCGCGCATTCTTGACAATGTTTGGTTTGCTCGCGGCGAGATGACCAAACGTTTCCTGGGATATTATTTATTTTGTATGGAAAAAAATATGTCAAAATTAAGAAAAACCTGTCAAACAAAACTTGTGTAGAATAATCCCATAAAAGGATGTGCGTGAGAAAAAGTTCATCCTATATAAGAGTATTACCTAATATTTATCCACGTGAGAAGACATTCTAAATATTTTTCCCGCATGTTTTACTCCGCATTAACAAGAGAAAAAAAACGGTTTTTAAGTTATTTCCTTGGATAATATCCTAAGGATTCATTTTAATATTGTGGTTACATTTTTATCCAAGGCGAGACGAGACCAAGGGAAAGGGGAAAGACCAAGGTGGGCTGAAGATCATTCCGCCAAGACAAGATGGAGCAATTTGCATATCTCGTTATTTACGCCCGCTCGCCGGGCCGACTTATCAAAACCCAATCTCAGCTCGTCTACGCGCCGCGCCCTAGAAACCACATCTCTAATATAATTTTTATCAAATACGCACCTGACTTATTATATATTGTGTGGGTGTATTTAGCCGCATTTTAATGGATTTTAACCAAAATATTTACACCGGATAAAGCTATGAATATCAGATTATTTCCATCATAGTACTTACTATGTAGGAATATGCTAATGTATAATGTTTACATTGTATAATTATATCATATTATATGTATGATTCATTTACATATATCTACGTTGAACGTAAGATATTCCTGTAAGTATTCATTAAATTATTCACTTCTCATCATTCTCATACATCATATTCGTTACATTTTCACCGTTTTCCATCATTATTATTTCCTTCTTAAATTATTTTTTTACTACTTTATTAAAGGTTTCATAGGTGAGAGTGAAAGGCTTTCGTAAAATGCAGGCCCGTATCAATGCGCATTAACTCAAGCGATGCAACTATCTGTGCATTCGGTATTAATTTTCCTTTGGGTATCTGTAAAAATATTAAAAAGAATTCGAATTTTCTAATATACTGCCAGACTTTTATATAATGTAAGCTTACGGCTTTTGCCTATTAAAACGTAAAACATCGTCTAAATACGGTATTTAAGAAATACAATTTACAATTATACTATATCTTAACTATAAAAGCAGATATAACTAAATAACTATATTTATGTGTAGCTACTTGCTCGTACTCTATCATATGCACTGATAGAGGTACCTTACACAAAGTTTACCTTAGAACAGGTGTTTACCTAGTTAGGTAAACACAGTAACCCCTTTCTCAACAAAACCTAGTATACTGAGCTTAAGTAATGCGCTCATAATTCTACGCTGATACTTCATTTAATATATACTTATAAATTAGATCCTAGTTCGTTGTGTTAAACGTATATGTTAAATTGGAGATGCCTGTAGTCGGCTTAAGTTGTTAATTATGTATTTCTATGTAACTGTCATTATGTATAGCTGTAAGCATTTCTCATACAAATAAATAATTATATAAATATATATATACCATGTCCAAAGACCATTCCCGATAAAAAACAGCTAAATAATTCTGCGATTTCTAGTGTTATTTGTTAAGAAACTATATCAAAAGTTATTATGGTAGTTGAGAAAAGAAAATATAAACTTTACGTGAAAATAGTAAAAGTATATAAATTAATGTCTTTGGCGTGAGAACTCAGCTATCGCTGTGCGCCGTAACGATGTCGAGGCCATTATCCATTATTGATACCAACTGTTAAAAAGAATTATAAATTTGGGGATGAATTCTTTTTTATTTTTTTTACATTATTTCTTACTCGTAATAGGGTAAATATACCATTACTTTGGAAAAGATCTTGAGACACTCTATAATTTTATATGGTTTTATATATATATAATATATTATTATTATTATATATATTATTATTTCACAAAGTGTATGATAAAAGGTTGTAAAGCTTTTGAGGGGAGGTAGGTGAGTTAATTGAAAATTATTTAACCACATTACCTCTAATGAAAGTCTCGTATATTTCATATACTATATAAGTATATGTTACAGGTAAAGCTCGCAGGGTGTGGTGCAGAGACAATGCCGACATTGCTCGGGCAATATGCACACCCTACGGGCTTTGCCCGTAGCACATATATATTAATTTCCCAAAATTTGACCTAAAACTAAATTTTAAATTTTCCTTATTTCTTAGTTCTTTTTTATTTAAAATAGATTTGCATAGATTGTATCATATTAAGATTTTATCACATTAGGGCTTTTGCCTGTCTTCAATAGTCATATAGATTAGTTAAATAAAGAGCGGGTTTTTAATATTTAGTTTTATTGATTTGTTCAGCACCATTAAAATATGGATAAACAACAACGTTCCTTATTTTTCTAATGTTCTGAATATAAAGATAATAGGTAATAAATCAATATTTATTTCAAGAATATAATAGAAATATAATAATAATACCAACACCATATACATACGAGTCTATGTTAAGTTGTTACTCAAAAAATATGAAATAATATAAATGTTAAATGATTTTACCTAGCAAATCATCATACAAATTTCAAATTTTCACGCCGAACCCATCTATAGCTTGCATTTATTCGTCATTCGCACATCGTACCACTCCTATAATATCATTATCACGTATCTCAATTAAGCGTAAACAAAGTGATAGACGCGTACTGTCAGTATTAACGCAATCAGTCCTGTCTTTGATTTCCACCGCCCGTCTGGCTGGAAATCTAATCTTCTTGTCGTCGCACCTTTAGAATCTTCAAGTGGCGTGAAAATGTCATACAAAAGATACAGTCACCGAATGTTAATTATTTATTAAGAGTGGATTTCTTCAAATGAAATTTCAAGCGTCTTTGTCTTGTCGATTACATAGAAAAGAGACCGAGGCTATTTCACATCGCATATTATAACATAAATCTTTAAGCACTTTTAGTAATCTTTAAAATAAAATGTACTTAATAAGGGTTAAGCACTAACCGGAAATTTGAAAAATAATGCTTATATGCACTAAAAAAATGAGAAAATAAATTTAAATTGGCGTAATAAAATACTGACTATAAATGATAAAAACGTCAAGAACTAAAATATATTAACAGAATATTTTTTAGCAGAATATTTTCTTTTATTATTATTTTTGAATTTCTGATTACTTTAATTTTAGATCTCACGTGTATTGTCATATAAAATCAAAAATCAAAAGCCATAGAAATAATGTTATTATTTACTGTTTATGTACATGAAACCAGTTTAGAGCTATAAAAACAATCTTTAAAATTAAAAAAGGAATGTTAAAATTTTAATTCAATATATTTTATATTGTGAATCTAAATAAAGCAATGACCGAGTGTGAAACTATACCCATATTTTTAGGTTCTGGGGTTGATAAGCCCCCTAAAACGAATGTATCTGTATAAAGGGTGAAAACGAATTTATACAAAAATGCCATTTATGAATCATCGTTATGCCTTTAAACCTGTTAAAATAAAATTATGTTATCTTTATTTAAAGTCAATCAATATTGTTTTTATTTTGCATTCGCATTGTTTTTTTTTAATGTGTCTGTGTGTGTCTGGATTCGATTCTTTTTATACAGTATTTTATCATCTTTCTACTGCTAAAACAAATTAATAATAGTTTTTGTCCAATATGCTAAACATAATTACATCAGAAAAAAATAATGATTATATTTTTTTCTTTTACAGTTGTCGAAGAGCCGGAATTCACGGATATCATAGAAAATATTACGGTTCCAGCAGGACGCAGCGTAAAACTGGCATGTTCAGTCCGAAATCTTGGCTCTTATAAGGTATTTTATTTTTTATTATAGTATTATTACTAAAGGCCTCTGAAGGTGAAACTATACGACTTGAACATTAAAGGAGTATTACATTACACTCTATATCGATATTTTTTAATTTTTAACCGACTTCAAAATAAGAAGGAAATTCTCAAATCGATATGAATGTATTTATACTTCATACCTTGTCCTCGTACCTCCACCAAAGTAGCTTGGGCGATCCCAAATATTTATTTTGCTAGAATTTGTCAGGAATGGTCACATTTTAGTTTGGTTATGTTACGTCCAGAGTTAAGTAGGAGAAAGATATACATTTCAAATATTTTGATGTTGAATTGGTTTAAGATTTCATTTATTATTATTGCTAATTGTACTAGAATGCTAGGAGTTCCAAAGTTTCGTCTAAGTACGAAATCGATTAAAAACAAAATTTAAGGTCGATATTCTTACGATTAATGAACAAAAATATACAAGTTAACACAAAAGTTTTTGTACTATTTATAGTGGATGGTTGTAGGTTTAAATAAATCCTACTTTAATTTTTAACGTCAGATTTTTCATTCGAAATATTTATTTATTCCCTATAGTCCTCGTTTTATTATTTAGGTTCTAACTAGCACACTGTTGAATCGCCTTTATAGGAGCGACTCGCTTAAAAGATTTGCATTTTATATCTTTCTTTTGTTATTTATTAATCTGACAGTAATTGATATAATAAAATGAAAAGCTTTATAATATCAGAGGTATTTTTACAGTATTAGAATAAGTATAACTTCCAATATTAATATCAGTAATATATGACTATAATTGAAATCCCAAAAACAAATGTTAAAAGCTTAATTTAGAACTCCTATACTTTAAAAGAACAATTTTGAATAGTGTTTATGCAATCTGAAACGCTATTTAAGTAGTAAAATAGTTCGATACTGTTAGTAAAAAAATTGTAACCTAAAATGTAATGGTCCTTATTAGTGGGGTTAAAAAAAAATAATTTAGTACATATTAGTAAATTACATTAAACTAAAGAGCCTATTATTTGTGAATAGACGGCCAATACAAAACTAGGTAGATAGTTAAAGAAAAAGCACTACTGTCCATGTAAAAAAATGTGTGCATAAGTACATGTAAAAACGCGGAGTCGACTTAAAAAATCAGGCGCCAATGCCATCAATCCCAGTGACAGAATCCAGTGTTCCAGGCAATCCATGCTGGGCGCGACGCCGTACGATAACGGCCGGTGTTAAATTACACGGCGACATTTCAGAATGCAGATTGAGCGTCCCGAGACGCCGCGACGCCGAGGCGCCGCCCCGAGGGCAGGCAGTTTTTGTTCAGATTTCGTTGAAGAAAACTGCTTACTGAATGTGACGTTTACAAAACAACAAAAAAAAACACATCTACAATTAGGTTATTATTTTCAGCAAGGTAAAAGGAGAGTAGAGTACTGATGTATGTATATACGAGTATTCATAGGCGCACCTATACTGGAGAATGGAATACATATCTAACACCAAACCGAAACTAAAATCTATCTTTTTAAGTGTTATCCACTATTTACTGGTCATCCTTTATTCTAACTACTATCACTTTAATCACATTTGTAAATATTATAATGTGAAGTTGCATATTTCTTGTACATTTATTACTTTAATCTGTATTCTAATAATCGGTTTAATATCTGATAACTGGTTTAATCGGTATTTGTTAGATGGTAAAATATAGAAATTGTACGTAAGTATTCGATTGGTTTAGTCATTAGTTAGATTGTTTATTAGAGTGATATCTTGCTGACTTTTTATAGTTTCAATTTATAATTTTCTTTAATGAACACGTTAGCCAATATTTTTCTTTCATTAGTTATTTTTTCTCTGAGTCATTACTAGTAGTAATGTTATGTCGATCGAAACTGAAATTATACACTGAACGAACCCTTTTATGTTTTCTTTTTTTGTATGTAAAGATCGCATCATAACCTCTTACTAACGTTGTTATTATGCAGTATCTCGTTCGCGGGGCCGAAAGTCGAAATGTACCCCGTCGCGGGGGATGATTTAGTGGCCCACCGCTCCGCTGGTCGAGATAAATCTATGCGCCCCACCAGTCACGTCTACGCTAAAGCGGGACGCGCACATCGTCTCCGCAAACGCGCGAAAGAGACGGCACGCTGCGTGACTTATTACGATCCACAAACGCATCTGACTCACGTCCCGTGCAAGAGATGAGGTGTAAACATGGAAGAATGGAGGTTATTACAGGGAGGTTTACTCTCTTAACACTCAAATGGAGTATGTTTTGATATTTACTGTTTAACACATTACCTACTTCAGTTCAGTTAGAAGACGTGGAACCATTGAAGAAACTAACACAAATCGACCTTAAAGCCTTTGAAATGTAGGTCTACAGGCGATACTTGATTCGATGTTGGAAAAAAAAATAAATATATTTTTTTTTTGTTTTTTAAATTTATATATCGTTTTAATAGCGACATAAAAATACTTACGTAAAAATCAATCCTAATTGAAATATGTAAGTATACGTATAAATATTACTAGCTGTCCCTTCCTGGTTTCGCACGGAGATGTTTTTTTAATCCTAATGGAAATTCTTGTCAACAAAGTTGTTTATTCCCCATTTTTTTATAAAAAAGGTTTTATTTTGATGATCACACATTGCAAACTACGATCGCATTACACAAACATATAACCGGTCTCGCGAAAAAAAAATATAATTTCGGAAAAAATCACACTAAAATAATTATATTATTATAAAAAATAAAGAAAGTACTTCGCGAACCGCGCGATTGGGCGGTTTTCGCCCGACCTCGCGCAATGCGTTCAACCGCGTTCCCAAACAATAAAACGATTTCCGTTAATTTTTTAATTAATTTTTCTCGTTATTGAGAAAAAAATCTCTAGTTTTTTTCTGATTAATGTTTACATAGATCAACCACCTGAAGTAGTGTTTTTAAATACAAGCTGTATTATGTCCTATATTGTATTTTCATCACACAATTTTATAAGACAGCATTTTTTCCATCACTTAACAGTATGGAAAAGTATGGATCACATGTACTGACATAATGATTATAACCTTCGTTATACTAAGATCGCTGTGCTTTGCCAAGTAGATGTCAACTGTCAGGCCTTTTTGAATTTCGATTATTTCGAATATAACCTTGCTAAAGATCCAAGCTATCCAACAGTGAAAACACCATTCAAATCCATTCAGTGGTTTTGGGGAAGAACTTCAACCCGAAAAACGATGATCATTCCTTATCAACGTGTGTTCGCACCAGCGAAGAGATTTCAGTTATTTTCCTTAATCAAATTAAAAATAATGTCACGGGCATTTAGACCCCGTACAAACACCTCTTCCTTTTCTTACACTCCTAATACCTTGTTAGTACTGAAAACGCATGTATTGAAAGATTGCGGGTACTGACAGTTGACTTCGAGAGTGTCTCAGCATCAATTCGCGGGTCGCGCGCATTTTATGTGTCCTCCCTGGACCATTGTGAGTAATCATACTGTTCAGCGCAGCATCCGTTCATCGTTTAATTTTGTTATCGCATCGTAAGTTACATTTGGTGAAGTTAAGTGTCAGCTAAGCAAAAATTGATACGAGTTATTGATATTAAGTTATTGATATTAAGATAGTTAATCTTATGAATATTCAGCAATTATATAAAGGTATGAATTATGTAATTACAAATAAATTGTAATTAATTGTAATTACAAATAAAGTATAAAACTATTACATACAAAAAAAAAACTGAAAATATATATGAAAAATAAAAAGCAAATTAATAAAGATCTATAAACTTTTCTAGATCATGTTAAACCATTTAGTATTGACCCTGTGGTCGCGGATTCGAATAGTCACACAATTTTAATGCTTTATTACCATCATCTCCCTTGATTCTAGCATAAACAAATTTAGGTTAGTTAAGTAGGGCATTTTTTTTTTTTTTGATTACTTGCTCTAATCAATGAAGTATTTAAAAATGCGTCACTTAAACATCCGTAACCATTTATTTTAGATGCTAAATGATTTCTAACAAAATTCATTTGCCAAAGCATACGGCAGACGTAGGCGCGTTGCTGAACTCATTCAATCCGGCGAAAGCGGAAGACTTTCAACTCCTCCAGCATCCCATAAAGGCAAACGTCGGTCGCCCCAACCTCCGCTCCCCCGCCCACCTTCTTCCCGGTCGGGGTTTATCTCCGACAATAATTTTATTATCCGGCCATAAAGAGTGGGGTAGGCATGAATAAAATTTCGAGTAATGATCGTCTGGCAAGCAGTGCTTATGTCGTGTCATTTTTTACCGACCGGACTCGCTTTGTTCGGCGCGACCGAGGCGGGACGTTTATTTTTCACCATTCCGCAATGAATAATCATTTTTACCGCTTTTAGAGTTACTCTTTTTACTTTACACAGAGTGATAATCCTATCGCAAACTTCACGACGATCTCGAAGAGCCAAATAGTTTATCAGTTTTCGATAAAGTGACCACGAAAGCTATATAACACTTTTTTAACGACAATTTTGAATAAATTAGTTATGAATTAAAGTAAATAACGTAAATCATATCCTTAGAATTTCAGAAGTTATTTTCAAAAAGATACACTATAAAAGCACCAAACATATTTAAATTCACTATTTAATTCTGTTGCACATGCTGAAAAAATATAGTAATAAAAAAAATATCTTTGCCTATCGAGACTATCGCCCTCCATAAGGAAGTCATTTAATCGAATAATTTAGAAGCTTTTTAGCTCTATGTTATATTAGCTAAAAATTACCTAAATCTGTTTTCAATGAAGGATTATTAAATCAATAAATATTTTATTACATCAAAGCCATACATTTGGCTTTAGATAAGATAAGATAAGATAAATTTTATTTTCCAAAAACAAACATAAATTGTATAGGAATGACATTTGCAATTTAAAACAGTAAATACATAAAACAGCGGTTAAAACATAAGAAAAAGCATTTACGCACCTTTATCCTATAAAGGTGCATATATAAACCAGTAACATACATATATATTTTTAAACAGACAAATATGATGACATCCATTGATGAAGTTCATAGTCTTTTGATAAAAAATAATACTGAATAAAATTAACAGATAGTAGAAAAAACTAAGTGATGGACGAATTGCTTACGGAACTAGAATCCATGTTCTAGTCTACGTGTGTGTTTTTACTTTTTCTACTATGTTTACCTGTTATATTAATTTGATTTACTTAATATCTATATAATGATAACTATAATATAATGATTTTTTTTATGGTATAAAGATTACAAAAATATGTAATCACTTGTTTCTGCAAAATAAGGTCTATAGGTTATAAATAAGGTCTCTTAAATTTATTTTTACAATTTTTCAATCAATTTGTTTGTAAGATTTTCTAACCAAAAAAAAAATATTTTATACTCTCGTATCTGTGTAATATATTGTACAAAACTATTTTTTTTTTTTTTTTCACAATACAGTTGCTAAATTTCAAATTTAAACAAACTTCTCAAATTATATAATGTACTTATAATAGACATTAAAAAATAAATCTGTTTAAATTTAACTAAAACATTGTCATAAATAATTTAAATTTCCTAAACTTCATATTGTGGCACAAAGGACAATAATAATAAGAATAATTCATTTTTGGCGTTGGTTAGGAAAGTATTTATACTTATAGAATTAAAGCAATCATTTCATTGTTAGAAGGTTTCATTGTCTAAAATTATAAGTGTTCAAAATATACGGTTTCGTTCAAATGCAGACATTCCCATAGTAAAAGCATTATTTTCAGATTGCATATGATTTCATTTAAAACCGGACAAATCATACTTAATAATTATTTTGTAGCGAAATTACTAAACAAAACCGGTCAAATTCTGTGATTTCATCTTTTTATAATATTTGCAGCGTTTATAGGATTAATTGATTATTTTAATTTTGCGTCTGGAAATAATGAACTTAGAGCATTGATCCGTACAGGCAAACCGCGGCGCGCTGTCAGCTGTTCGAAGAAAAGAAATTCATAAAGAAATATTATGAAGTATCGTAAAAAAAAATATTTAATTTATTTAAGGACCGTAATAAAATTAATAGACAGTGATAATAATATCAGTAGTAAATAGCATATAAATAAAAAAAAAGACGTAAACGGTAATTAATGAACTTTTGTTGGGGTTTTTGTGCATATTGTAAAAAATGTTTTGATTGTGTATTTTAATTTTATACATTTTTTTTTTATACTTCCCGCAAATATTTTTTTATTTATCACAAGTTATTAACCTCTTTTTTCATTTATTTTATTTGTCTTATATTTAAAGAACATAAATCCACAGCTTAACCTTAGCTTAATACATAAGAATGTATTTCAAACATCAAACATTTGTATTTTTTATACGAGACTTGAAATCAGATATTATTAACATATCTAAAAATATTGTGTGGTAATTCTAGAAAAGCTACTGCGGATCCAATTTAATTTTTTTTTTTCGGTTGAACGTTTTATAAGTATATTGTAATATATTTTGATGATTTCAAAAGATAAAGTTGGTGAAACAAAAGTGCAATGCTGCCTGTAGCATTTGTTTTCTTCCTCTGTCTCAACCAACTCCCTTCAGCTACCTCACACCATAATATCTGCTCGCAGATCTCAACGTTGGGTCGTAATCGTTGTCGTGAGGGAAATTTAGCGGTTTGTTTACCATGCGTATCTCCGTGAAAGCTTTTACGGGTCTAGATCAATATGTAATTTTACTTCCCATTTAAATTATCAATTTGACAAAGTTAAAATGGAAATTTTTAAATCAATTAAACAAGTATAGATTGATGTTTATTAAAAAATGAACTTGAGTTAGCAACCACAATCCTATTTAGGTACAGTCCACTCTCGCTAGTCATTTTAACCTCATTTTTGGACATAGTTGCTCCATTTAAAAGTTGGACAAAAAAAAATACCCTTACATAGAACGGATATTTTTATAGTCTTCTATTTTTAAATATGTCATTTCGTATTGCCAAAAAAAAAAAACACCATCACACAAGTTTTTATTTCTGACAGTCCCATTACTAATGTCACATTACTATTAGATACCACCATAATATGTATCTCTAGTTATGTTTCATAATCTTATTAAGAACAGATTTTTATTTATTTATCAAACTGGTTTCCCCATGTACACATAATAATACAAGTAAAAAAATAAACTAGGGTGTTTTTTTTAGAGGCGTGGTATTCAATCTGGCACTACTTTTTTCGTAGTAGGTGTTTTTGACAGCTGTCACTTGATTTATGCTCAGTTTGGTTTGCCATTTCATAATGAATAGACTTACTCCTGAACAACGGTTGCAAATAGTGCAAATTTAGAAAAAAACACTCTACATTTTTTTTAAATCACTCTAAAATAAAGTAAAAATCGCGTCGAGGGCCTGTGGCGTGGCCTCCAAGATCGTGCGATTTAACACCGCTGGACTATTTTTTGTGGGGTTATGTGAAGTCGCTTGTCTACGCAGATAAGCCGGACACGATTAACGCCTTGGAAGAGAATATTCGGCGCGTTATTGCTGACATACCCAACTTGCTGCAAAAAGTGGTTGAAAATTGGGCCTCTCGGCTGGAATTTGTTCGAGTCAGCCGCGGCGGCCACTTACCCGAAATCATTTTTAAAACATAATGGCAAACCCTTATCTTTATAATAAAACTAAATTCTTAGCCATAACATCAAATTATATGCATTTTATCTCTTCTTGAAAACCACGCCTCTAAAAAATACCTGAAAAGTGCCACCGGATGTTTTAACATCCAAAACGAAATGCCTACCCTCGGCTTACAAAACAAAACGCTTGAGATCGTATATGGAGAGCACGATGGTTGTAGTACACGCGGTAAAGTAGGTGGTACAAGGCTATTAGTAGCATCGCACGTAATTTAATTTCCGCTGTCCGTTACAGTCAATTAAGTAATACGCCACAGCGCGGCGTATAACGCCCCATAATGGCCTACATTTTTCTGTCTACATATGAAAAGCTGCCGCAGGCGTTGGCTGTACCATTCACTACCTACCGTTTCAGGGTTGCAGAGTATTTTTTAGGTGACTATTAAATGTATAAGTGTGTTTACGAGTTTTACATGTTCACAGGGAACAATTTGTTGGCCATTTGCGCTTACTAAGTCACATGTTTCGACCTTCAAAGCAGTACATTTTTTTTAGACCAAACTAAAAATAACACTTAACTATAAATATTACACAAAAAAAATGAATCATTATAAACCGATAACCAGTTTTATTAAAAAAAACCACGAAATTCTAAAACCTTGTTTAAAATTAAAAAAAATATCGCGTTAGCCCAAAAGCTATTCAAAGCGAAATAATAGACAATCCTATGTTAAAAAAATAACATACTTTTTATTTTTTTTTCTGTATTGCGAAGATTGTGATCTTTAAGGTGATTTGCTGCTAGTAAAAATAATTAATAAAATAAATAAAAAAATTAAAAAATAATAAATAAGTCAAATACATTTGAAATTACGTAATTATCTAAATAATACGCACACTAATCATGTGCTATAAGTTTTACATATTTATATAACTAAAGCACAAGATTTAATTTTTTAAATTATTGCATTTCCATTATTTCTAATTTATAATTATTTTGCTATGTAGATCCTACGCTTTATCAAACAAAAAAACAGTTTTAAAACACGGTAACACTAAGTATATTCTTTTTTTATGGGTAACTTCAAATCGTATAAGATTTTAGCCCAACGTACTATGAACACTGATTTAATAAAATTTATTGTGTAATAACCACATTTTTACAGCCTGTTTGTGTAATCAGTTTATTTTAACTATTCACTCTAGGTACAGTTATCAAAAATTATCTTAGTGATAAGGCTGTCTGGTTAGGAATCTATGGTAATATTTACTTGTTTCTAATAACAGAGCCACTTATAATAGCAAATTATTAATTATAAATATTATAAATATTACTCACCAATAATTATAAAGCTGGTCGACAACACAGAGAGTCGTATACGAGTTGCCTCGAGAAAAGGAGCATTATGAACCCGTTCCTGGCTCCTAATCTTTTTAATGCGATCCTGTCAAAGTAAAAACTACATAATTAATAATTATACAACGCGGTGGCAGCCCTACTCAGCGCCGTGATAAAGTGGCGCTTTTAACACCGTCGCAATAAATAGGGAACGGATGTCTAGGGCGGCCCTGAGCTGTTGACATGTAATATCGTTTCCGCCGTTGTGTTAGCTGAGTCGAGTACTGTATTGCCATTTCGTATTTCTATTCAGAATGATGGGAAACATAATTAGTCTCTTTGAATTCAACATATAATCAGATGCTTTATAAAATGGTGTTTAAACAATTTTATCAGTAATTGTTTTTGGCGTATAAATATTTATACGCGAACCCCTATGTAAAATGAATTTCAATTTGGTTTAGATCTGTCAGTGATGTTCTGATATCAGAGTTAGTCAATAACGGCTGACATTTCAAATTTAATGCGAAGCCAAAGAATAAATATTAATTTCGATTAATTTAGACCCTTTTTTCTACGGAAAACATTTGGTAACTGTTGGATATATAATCATAAAAATAATATGTTTAGATACGTTGATCTTATATCTTGAACAAAGTAAAGGCAGATTTTTAAAATTCAATTCTATTTCTGAGAAATTTAATAATTAATAATGAACTGCTAGTAGTTCTTCTTTAGTTCAATTGATCTCTTTTGAAAGTAATAAGGACACTAGGAAAAATAGTAATTCAAGGCAATAAAAATTAAAACATTTTTTTTTTTTTATTTCTATATTATGAAACTGTAATTAAATAAAAACCAACCACTGTTTACTGATCGAGCAAAGAGTAAAATCGATTGGCAGTCGGCGCCGAATTTCATGGTCGACTGTCAATATACTTCACCTTAAAATCAAGTTTGCACTTTATGAACGGAATACGCGACGAACCAGCCAGCGTGAGGAAACACGGTTTTATTGCAATGCATTCACGTTACTAACTTTTTGTGAAACTAGTAACTGCGAGTGGACTGGCATCACAGTTACTAACCTAATATTTTTTGTATTTCAAAAAAATGCGTACATTACCACCCTGCAATACTACCCTGTTCAATATCAACGGAACCATAGTATTATACAAATATGCTTTCATGGCATAGTTCATTATAATGCACTCGACAATAAGCAGACACTGGGTTGGTGTAACGTAGTCATAAGTTCACGGTGTAGAGTTTTTTCATCCAAATTTATTGACAGTTAAATCTTTCTATATTATAGCACTTAAAGAGCCTCCGCCACTTGGGACTACCTTAAAACCTAATTAAAATGCATAGACTGAGTCTGTTTTTATTTTTTGTAGCCCAAATAGCAGAATAACTAAAATATTTTTGTAGATTTGTTTATTTAGGCTACTTATTTGAGTCGATGGGAATTTGAT
This sequence comes from Neomicropteryx cornuta, assembly GCA_020383195.1. NCBI lineage: Eukaryota > Metazoa > Arthropoda > Insecta > Lepidoptera > Micropterigidae > Neomicropteryx > Neomicropteryx cornuta. Next base: position 5,948,984 of record JAHKQU010000014.1, read on the forward strand.
GGTGATGAAACATTAAAAATTGTGTTTCTTTAAGATTCGAAATCATACCCAGGGTCTGCTGGGCCAATTGTCAAATGCGTATTTTTTTTTAAACATGTGTTTGATATTCATTTTAAACTTTCAAAATTGGGAGTCGGTCTAGGACATGCACTATTTAGGTATTTTTTTTAGGACAAACGATTCGATATAACTCTCAAATTACATATACGAAATAAAATATTACTAATAAGAAATATAATTGATAATATGTAGTAATAACCTTTTCTAAACCTACTTTAAATTGTTTTTTTCTTGGATAGTGAATTGTGTTTTTCTTTGTATTTTATTTATGTTTAGCTTATTTATTTATTTTTTTTTGTTGTCAAATGTTATTTTATTTTAATATCTAACCAAAATTTTGTATATAAATTTGGTACGTAATTTTATAAAAAGTGCCATAAAGTTGAGTTTCTGGCACCCAAAACCATGTTTTTGCCAGAACCCATTTAATGTAATATGTGTCTTGTCTTTTTTTTGAATAAATACTTTATTAATAAATTTTAAAAGGTCTCTCTCTTTTTGTATAAAGTATGTGAATCTTAATAAAACTTAAAACACAACGATTTCAAATTAATTTTAACGACGTTCTGAATTAGGTTACAGTTTGATATCATCTACCGAAGCCGTCCGCCCAAGGCCTCGACACCGCCCAATAAATTTCCTCGCAGCTTGTAGCCATGGTGGAATTTAATTGCATCATGTGACCGTTAGGCAGTTGGATACTAACTGCCACTTTTAGCCACGTAATCAGTGGTGTTTATCTTATATGTAAGATAGTTAGTACGGAGTTGAATATGTAATTTGATTTAAAATGTGACACCAGTCAAACATGCTCATCACAAATATCGCAGGTTCCACACTAACTTAAATAAAACTAATGAGATTCAATTTTATTAGCTGTGTATTGCGTAGGCTTCATCGCAGGTAATACTTACTGTTTACATTTTTCATAAAACCTTTTAATCTAGGTGCGTTTAGTAGTTATGATTTTATGGTTCATATTAGTTGGGAATAAACCAATTTAAACTACTTTATAGAACTCATTGTTTTCAGTAATTCTTGTGTACAAAATTGAATTAAATTAAATTAATATAATTATTTATTTATTTCATTCATTATTATAAAATATTTTAATTATCCTGGCAAAAACACAGTTTTGGCTGCCAGAAACTAAAAATGATATAAATTAATTAATCATTTACATTTTACAAACACGTTAAACATACCATGTCTGTTTGTTACAAATACAAAATAACTTATTTGTAACAAAAAAAAAATAAAAATAAACAAGACTACAGATACACGAACGATTCACGCAGAAAGAATTTCATCAAATCACTTTTCACAGTTTGTAAAAGCTTTGATTTCACTAGCCTATATTCACTCAGCATAAGCTTTTCAGATTTCTCTATACCTACATTTACTTAACGTTGCTGATTAGCTGTAATATGTGATAATGATGATAGATTGTCATATGACAATCCTAGTAAAACTAGGAATACGATGATGACAGTTTTATTAAAATACGTCCGGAATTTTGGGAGATTATAATTGGAGGTTGGATATACAAATAATTCAAATTCGAAGTTTTAAATATATAAAATAAGGTATCGGCAACATAAATAAGTAAAAAAATAAATTTTAAATATCTATAAATAAAGTACAAAACTTTAGGAAATTGAGTACTTAGGTGCCAGTCATGTTGTCCGATTTAATAAAAGCCCTTTATGCTACCTTTCTAACTAGGTAGGAGGAACCTGTTCTAAGAAAAGTTATTTACTGACTTCATGTACGGCGATGGATGATGAAAGAAGAAAGATGGTAAGTGTGATCCCGAAACGTTTAGAGCCTGTCTCCGAGTTTAAGATGGCCTAGTCTAGTCTGACGCGCACACGTCGCGGATGCTGACACTTGGCCAAATCGCATTTGGATCGGGGCGCGCGGAGAGCTTACGGCCGTCTTAAGTGGCGACGTCCACGTCCAGCCAATGATGGAGAACGGAAAGCTTTTACACGGAAGGACACTAAGCCTACTTATAGTCTTACGAGATTGAAAGACTTTTTTTTATATCAGGGCTGACAAAACTGTTAATTATTTTCTAACGGTATATTTTAATATTATTTCAGTTCGTTTATTTTCGTATTAAATATTTTTTGAAAGCGATTAGATATCTATTTACTATTACGGATTGGAAAATTAAATTATATTTTAAAAATAATTTAATTTTTTGACATATATCAACGTAATTGTATATAATTATATATAGTCAATCAAACTGAATGTATTTGAACTTTAATACATTAAATATCAGAATGGGAATGACAGTACAAAATTAGACTAAAAAAAAATAGAAATAAATGTGGGACGTTTTAACAGAATTTTTTACAAAATCTATACTCCAGCAGTCTTGCTGCAGTGAGGGGCCAACGACTGTTTTAACACACAAGTATGTTGTGAATATATCATATAGAAGGTTTTAGAAAACTAGAAGGTGGGTATAAAATAGGTAGGAAAAGAATTTAAAATCTACGGTTTGCAGATGACACTACTCTTGTTGCCCATGCACAAGCAGAAATGGCCGAAATTCTCTAGCATGTAGAAAACGAGAGTAAGAAGCTGGGTCTAGAGATAACCAAAGCTAAGGCTATGATTATGAGCGTCGACCAGAGCAACCATATGCCCAAACCCGGTATAATCGATGTCTGAAAACATGAAAATTGATATTAAAAAATTGTTGCGCTGGAAAAGTACGTTGATAATACCGTGGACTGCAAAATGCATCGATGTTTTCTTTTTGAATTGGACGGTAATTAAGGACAGGATCCTTATAATCTGCTCGCAACATATGCTCATATTTTTTGACCAAGTTGCCGTATTCAATTTCAAATCTTAGACCAATTTTCAGACAATTTAACAAAAAAATAGCAATTTAATGAGTACTGCACATACGAAAACTTCTAAGGTTTTTATATTTAATATTTTTTTTTACGGAAATTTAATAGTGACAACCGTAATATTGTGGGAACCTACTCTGATTTTGCAAGCACTTAACCAGCATTTACTTTTCCATTTGCAAAGTTTTTCATCTATTGGTCACCCACATGAGTTAAAGGAAAAGTTAAATATATAAAAAAAAGTATATTCAGAGAAATATAAACATATTTTATTTAGTTTTTTAGTATGTGACGGATTCTTTATTAAGAGAAATCAACGGTCTTACAAACAATTGGTATTAATAAGTTTATATTCTTAAAAAGTATCAAACGAATCAAAACTAAAACTAATCAAAGATTTCTACTGTTAATATAAACACTAAAAACTAAGTTAGAAACTAAACATGTATACAAATTATGCTATTAGATTAGGATTGCAGGGCTACTCGTGCTTAGACCATTTCAAACCGCAAAAGCTTAGCTAAACTGTCAAATCATGTAATGATTAATACTTCACATCTAGTAAGCGACTCCTGCACATTCGTATTCCATTTTTAAACATCGAAAATACATTAAAAAGTAAAAAAAAAGTTCAACAATTTTTTTTATTTGTAAAGAACTTTAATAACTTAATAAGCTAACAATAATTGCTTAGCTGGTCGAATGCTTACTTGGACGAATAAGTATTTTAAGAATAACCTTTTTAATATTTTTCAATTACGAAAAATAAATAATGATATTATTTAATTAAAAATAATATATCTAGCTAAATAGAGTTTTGCTTTTCTTTAATTAAATGATTTTGAAATCTATGGATCGACAAAATAATAAACAGAAAACATTCATATAAAAACAGCAGTAATATTGGATCTCGTCGCTATCGCAGTTAGATTTTTTTACATCGTTCTTTTTTCGCAATGTCAGCTGATTACATTTCTAATGCTTTATTTGAATTTTTTTTAATACTATTGATTTCTTATTTAGTTAGTACCTACATATCACCACTATTAACAAGAGTTGCTTTTCTTCGTGTTGTTTTTTTTTTCTCAGCTAAAATCACTTAATCTTTTCGAATGGGTATTTTATTTTTGAAATTCGTGGTTCTTAGCTGGCAAAGGATCACTTTCGATCTATGTATAAAATTGAGTGAAGGGCTTACAAGATTACACATCACATACAATTTTTTTTATCCGACGCCGAGATTACTTCCTCAAGAAAAATGTGCCAAAGTACCCACCAACATACTCTCGTGACATGCGACCGCGACGAGAGAAAGGCTAAATCTCAAAGAGATCGAAGACACAGCGGTGACTTGGAGAAATCAACGGCCGAGAAAATGAGCTCCGCGCCAAGCGAAGCGGAAAATGGTCAGACGCCTGCGGGCGAAAATGTCTCGCCCCTCCGGCCATCGGCCGAAGCGAAACCAACGCGTGAAGACCAATAATGGGGGAAGTGAGGGGGGAGGGGGGGGGGTGAAGCATTGATGAAGATTGACATTGGCGTAACTCCATAAACAAACCAAGGGGAATTATTTTGTCGACGAATATTTTTACCCCAATGACTGTTCCCATGTGTATTTTATTTATTTTTATTACTATTAATTTATTTTTTTTACTTCACCTATACTTTTCAAACAGTCTTAGAAACAATATGTCCTCAGCTGACTATGTATGTATAATAACTTATATAGAAATAGTCGCATTGATATTTTCCATGATAGCCTTAGTCAATTCAAAAGGCATATTCTTGAATTGCTTCAGAAATAATAAAAATATAAAACTACATATTTATGTTCAGACATTATATATATATATATATATTATCCATATTTGTAGTGTATGGTTTTTTATATATAATTTATATTGTTTCTATTTAATATAATCTGTGTTTTATCTTTCTTTTTATTTGAATATTGATAAAGTTTTCTTTTTACTTTAGTATCTAAGATTAAACATGTATGTTTTGTCAGAGTACCGTCTAACTCAAAACGCAAACGATAAACTAAAGGCTGCTTGCTATTGTAAAGCGTTTTACTTTTCAAAATCTCAATAGTGACTGCCAGAAACTAACTAATTTATAAATGCATTTCTCTCATTGGTCGTAAGACCTAAAACTTTAGAACTTTGGATGCTAATATTGTACCTTTTTTAAAGCGCTAACCAAAACACTCCGATGATTCAGAAAATTTGGGGCCAAAAGGTATGTCTGCCTACGCGTGATACTTTCTAAATAAATAACATATCTCTATGATAAAAGGTACCTTAAATTTGATTTTAAAATAAACGATATATTATTATTATTAGTGTTATAAAAATAATAAAAAAAGAGAAATAATATATTTACTTTTCTTTCTTTCATATTGTTTGTGGTGATTAAATAAACAATATTATGCTCACCAGACCAAAGATTATTAGGTTAAGCTAATGCAATCTTATAATTGAATTATTTCACGAGCAAACGAATTGAATGCATCTCTCTCTGGCTTCAGACGTGAGCGACGTTGCTTAGCAATGCTGCAGGCATTTCGCATTATATTGGTCACTGTCGCGACGCTTATTGTCCTAGCGGAGAGCGCTTTGTCAAGAGCTCTGTATACCTACGTTTGTCTCTTTCGCACTGCCGCCAGGCAAAGGGCAAATTAAGGCAGCCGTTCATCATCCCCTTTCCCCACCCCCACCCCCTTCCACTCCTTCAGTGTTGCTCCTTTTCAATTCTTAGATTTAAAGAGCAATTTTAACTACAAAAGCCGACGAATACATTACACATAATATCTGTCTTGTTTTCCGAATCGTCGGCTGACACAAAGGAGTGAATAAATTTGACCTTTTTCTTTAGTTTTCACAGATTATTTCACAGTCTTCTCCGAGGTTTTTTATCCTAATTATTTTTCGTCCTCACTTTAAAAGATATTTCGTAATTGGTTAAATTAGCAACTGCGCAGGATTAAAATTTACATACGTAGAAAAAAATCCCTTTCGGCACGTCGAAATGCGAAGGTAGATTTCACCGGATCAGAGTAGGGGATACGCGAACTCCAATTGTACGAACTTGTGTCAAACATTGCGCGAACTGCCCCGTGCGGCAGTGTTATAGATAGATATATTACCTTATATATAAACTTTAAAAGTGTGGTTTTGTGTTCTAGATGTGAAACGTGAAGATATGTCGAAATATTTTGGAAGTTATGACATGGTACCAATTGCAATAGGTACCATGAATGCGATAAATACTACGTTCCACATTTTTCGACATTTGAAATTGAATTTTCGAAATATGATTTTTCAGCGCTCTATTGAACTGCCAATGTTTAATTAATTAATACTAACAAAATGATAACTTTATTGTTATTTATCTATAATATTCGACCAGCCTCCGATGTGATTTTAACGGCTATGGTTGTTTTTCAAGAACATCAATCTGCACACAAAACTTCATGTCTTTCACATTTGTACTTTTCGAGTATAGAAGCTAAAAGGAATAAGAATATCTGTAATACTCTATATTTATGTTTAGCTAACGTTACTCCGGGCTGTTTCGCTGCGATGCCGCCGTAACTACCTCCAATCAACACTGTTCGGCTCAAGTTACTCTTAAAGCGCGCTTGATTAGAAGCTCTTCTGTTACCTTGGCTATTTCCGTTTAATCCCATAGGATAATTCTTTTTTAATTTAACAGTAAAATTAAATATGCTACGTATTTAATACTTTAAATAAACGTAATATCACAGTTAGATCTGTAAACATACGAGTAAATACCTAAGATTCTCGGTCTTATGGATATTTGCGTTGCATAGTACACTTTTTAACTTAAAAATGACCAAACATACTACAGTTTAATTGGTGCTTAGCCTATACTAACCGCAAAAGTGACCATTCTATTTTATTTTTTTGTATACCGGATGATTCATATCCACCGACTTTGCCTACCGCTATGAGATTTTCATTAAATTTCTTTATTTAGATCGATTGGCTATTTAGATCGATTGGCATTGGTTCTATATTCCGTTCTTAAATAAAAAAAAAACGTTCCCCTTCAGTGTGGTTTAATTAAAGATCAAATAACGCGGTTTCGTTCTCTTCCTCTGATGACCTTCTGTTCTCTTTTCCCTATCTCCCTGCATAATCCCGTTTAATATACATTTTTGCGCTATCGTATCTGCTTTCCTAAGGTACCTTTGAGTGGATATCTTAAGCTTCGCCTAAGTGTTGTAGTAATTGGTCGAGAAGTTTCTAATGGGGTAAAAGAAGTTAAAGTTTTAATTTAAATACATTGTTTAATATGTTTTTGATTATTATCATACGCCAGAAAATGAGGTATTAATAAGTTTTTTGTTTTTGTGATCCAAATGATGATGATAATTAATATAAATATCGGCCTCTCGGTCAGTGTGCAGCAACCCATGCGATCTACTATTTTGTAAACATCGTTTTACACATGTACTACTAAACATCTGTCACTAAGAAATCACATCTCCCCGTCGCTATTGGATGACGGGTAATCTGCGATTGCCCTTTTTAAATATATTATATCAATTTTATTAAATAAGTAAAAGTAGGAAAGTAGAAAATGTTTTGTTTATAAATAAAGATTTAAAAAAAAACTCTATTAACGTAGACCTTTTATTATCTAGTAAGAAAATAGTCTCACTAAATTAATCAAATTATTTGCCTTTGGCGTTGCGACACGCGATCGATTTTCATAGGATTGAACGGAGCGCTATATTTTTTTTTCTCTGAAACCGTGACTGATTTTCATTCGTTGTCTTTAAAAATCATTTTTGAAATTGCAGGGCCATTTAGTTGATTTTTTTATCAGGATTGGTCTTAGATACACTAAATGTGGTGTCCGCCACTACCGGTGACCCATCACTAGTGCGGCACCCACTTAGTCGCGGCTCGCACTACAGCCGGCCTCTTTGCCGACCGACCACCGCGGCGACAACATCGCGCGCTCTTAAGATTAATTACCGCTTGTAATGGTTTACGAATTACTGAATAAAAGAACTGTATAAAATCACGTGCTCTTTTCATGTTACTCGACCTAGCAAGTCCACACCTAAGTAACTAGCAGCAAATACCACAACTGGCGACGAGGATTACGCAGTAATTTCAAAAAATTAAACCAGTTTACTCGCGCGGTAAAAGTAAGAAAAAAAACGTGGTCGGTCGCACTGCAGCACCTTTGGCATCGCAAGGGGTACCAAAGATCAAGGACAACGTCGGGGACTGGACACGGCGATCCACGTCAGGACTTCGTAAGGGGAGCATCCGACGCGTCAACGGCAGCCAGAAAAGGGGAAGACTGAGCATCCAGAGAAGACTGGACGACATCGTGAGGCGCTGAATCCGCGACCGGTCGAGCAGTCAAGAGAAGGAGTCGGCACAGCAAGAAAAAAAAATCTTAGCTAAGTACCCTCCTTAAGTTTTAAAGTCATCAGTAGAGTCATTTTTTTTAGTTTTTTTCATTACAGTGTAACAGTAGAGCCATTTTTCGTATATCATTAACGTAGAATCATTTATTGCTTTTTTTTTTATTTTTTGAAAAAACCTGTTACCAATATGTCAGCCATGTTCGGTCAGCTAAGTGAGTTTGATCATAGGCACATGAACTGGGAATCGTACAGGGGAAAATTAATGCAATTTTTGTTGGCTAATGATGTAAAAAACGCTATCAAAAAACGGGCAATATTTCTGAGCGGGTTAGCTGAAGATACCCACATATTGCTACAAGACCTGTCTTACCCGCAGAGGGCAGACGAGGTATCTTTTGATGATTTAATACTATGCATGTCTAACCATTTTAAACCTGTTACAGCAATCTTCAGGGAACGGTCGAATTTTTATATCGCGTCGCAAAATCAAAATGAGTCCATAACAGATTATGTGGCTAGATTAAGAAAACTCGCGGTAACCTGTAAATTCGGTGATATGCTCGAACAATGTTTAAGAGATCGGTTTGTGTTAGGGATTCAGAAAGGCCAAGCTCAAGTTAAGTTATTTTCTTACGACGAAAAACTAACGTTTGCAGAAGCGATTCACATTGCATTGTCCGCTCAAGCAAGTACGTCGGTAACACGTAACGATACGGTAAAGTCGGAAGTAAATAAAATAACGAAAAGTAGTCATTCTAGCACCAAAGTAGTTACAAAAACAGGCGGCGAAAACACGAAAAATGTGGTAATTTGTCGCGTGTGCGGTAAAAAGGGACATAATGCGGCAATTTGCAGGTATAAAGACCTCAAATGCCGGATTTGCTCAAAAGAAGGACATCTAGCGGTAGTCTGCCGGAGTAAAAATAAAACTAAATCGACTAATTTCGTTGAAGAATCAACTGAACAACATTTAGTACAGTGTATTAGTGACAATACAATACAAAATAATACCATTCCGTTTGACTTAACAATAAAATTGAACGATAAATAATAGAGGCACAGATTGATACGGGCTCAAGTTGTTGCGTAATCAGTGAGCAATTATATCGGAAATCATTTTCAAATGTTAAGCTAATCAAAACGAGTGTAAAATTATCGAGTTATGACAATCGCAACTGCAACAGATAGGTAAAATACATCTGGAGGCTAGTTGGCAGAACAAAAAACGTAAACTCGAATTCTATGTAATGAGAAGCGGAACGGCTACATTACTAGGTAGAAACTTTTTACAAAAATACGGTTTAGGCATTAAACAGAAACAAAATATCGATAATTCGAAAAATGACGTTAAATCGGAGAATAATTGTTCGGATTTTTTGTCTAGGGCACCGTTAGAATGCGAAGTCAATAACGAGCGAACAGCTGATTGTTTCTTACAGTACGTAACTGACAATACATTGATACCGCTCACTCCTACCGAAATTGCGCACGAAACAGAAAAGGACGAAACGCTAGCGACCGTGTGTCAATACGTCAAAACCGGTTGGCCGGCGCGGATACCGTCAACAAATGTTGCATCGGAATATAGTTTCTGTCGCGATGAATTACGTCTTACACAGGGTTGTTTATTGCGTGGCGATCGCGTAATCGTCCCAACAAACTTACAGCTGCGCGTGTTAAACGAAATACACACCGCGCATCTAGGAATTGTTAAATGTAAATTGATAGCTAGGGCACACGTTTGGTGGCCGAAAATCAATGACCAAATTGAAACGTTAGTAAAAAATTGTTTTGAGTGTAAAACAGTGCAGGCAACACCACAAAAATGCGAACTGACACCATGGCCATGCGATAATAGTGCTTGGGTTAGAATACATTGCGACTATTTTGGCCCGGTCAATAATAAATATTTTTTGGTAATCTGCGACGCATACTCAAAATGGATAGAATGCACCGAAATGCAATCAACAAATACGCAAAACACAGTAAACGAACTTAGAAATTTATTTGCTAGATTTGGGATCGTAAAAACGATAGTAACCGATAATGGAGCCCAATTTTGTAGCGCAGAGTTTAAAAGTTTTTGTGAACAAAACGGTATAAAACATTTAACAACGGCAATATTTACACCATCGAGCAACGGTCAAGCCGAAAACAGTGTAAAATCTTGTAAATTATTTATAAAAAAATTATTAGTTAACAATAAATTACCTACTAATTATAAAGTTCAATTAAATAATTTTTTAATGACACAAAGGAATACTCCACATTCAACGACAGGTTTAGAACCTTCTGTTCTATTGTTAGGCCATAGGCTTAGAACAAGGCTAGATTTGTTAAAACCAGAGGACACAAACAAAGTAAAAACGCCACTGGAAAAACAAATAGAAAACAAAGTTCGAACAGCGCAGGAAAAACAAAAGAAATATTATAATGGGAAGGGAAGGGGTAATAGGAAAATTACACCAGGTTGTATCGTGATGGCAAAGGACTACAGAATTGTCAATAAAGTAACATGGGTAAAGGCCCATGTCACTCGCCAAATAGGTAGGCGGCTGTTTCTCTTAAAGGAATGCGAAACAGGGTTAATATGGAAAAGGCATGTTAACCAATTGACTTTTGTTTCAGTAGCGCCACTGTCTGAAGCCCAACAGGACCACCGCCCCAGTAGGAGACCCAGGGAAAGTTCACCTACTGATCGTATTTCTTCTCTTTCTTGGCAGGTTCCGTCGAGGGAGGCAACGCGCGCAGATGCGCAAACCGAAGCGACGACAAGGCATCGCTACCATCTGCGTCGTCGGCCGAACTCACGGACACCTGCAAAGAACTAGCTGTCCGAAACCCTGATGTGGAGGTCCAGGTCTTAAGGAGGGAGGAGTGTGGTGTCCGCCACTACCGGTGACCCATCACTAGTGCGGCACCCACTTAGTCGCGGCTCGCACTACAGCCGGCCTCTTTGCCGACCGACCACCGCGGCGACAACATCGCGCGCTCTTAAGATTAATTACCGCTTGTAATGGTTTACGAATTACTGAATAAAAGAACTGTATAAAATCACGTGCTCTTTTCATGTTACTCGACCTAGCAAGTCCACACCTAAGTAACTAGCAGCAAATACCACACTAAATATAACTCACGCGTGACGCAGGTTACTGATAAATATATTAGCAGAATGTTAAGAGGTAAACTGTATGACAAATCGAAAACAGAACTATCGGACAGATAACTATAATGACATCGACATGAAAACATTTTGAATGCAAAACTTACTTTTTGATGTATTGCTTACCTTCCATTGCATCCTTACACTCGACGATACTTAACGAAAATAATATAAGAAGCACACTTGAGGAATTCCTTATCGTTATTAAAAATACTAAATTCTGCTGGTGGATTTAGGTGGGACACTCATTTTAAAGGTTCAATTTATGCAATATCTAGATTACATCTTACTCCTAAAAATCAATAAATGTATTCTTCTATTGCCATTTCGCCTAGATAATTCTCTACGCCAACACACATAACAATTTTTCAGGCATACGTGGGTTCATTCAACCCCCTCTCGTTTACTACTCGCCCCCTCACCGATTCGACTCCTACAAACCACCTCCTTTAACTTCCGCTTGGGGGCGAATTGACCTGGCCGCTTTCAATTAAGCCTAAATCGCCCCGACTAAGAGATTGTCTGAAATTAGATCACTTCAGGTGGCCATTAAGGAAATCGACTTTCGCACCCTCCAGTCGCCGCATCGGAACGGTGACTATGTTTGAACATCAACGTACTCTAAATTTACACTTATTCCTAATCACTATTTGCAGACACTTTTAGCATTCTTTAAATGCCTTAAAAATGTCTAATTGCATTTCAAATAACCAGGTTGCAAACAGTCAAGGGTTGGTGGTTCAAATCCTTGAATAGGTAATGAAGCAAATAATATGTAGTATAAGTCTCTTCAGATAAATTAAAAAGGGCAACCCTCATAATGATAAATAACGTACCTATATCCATACACATTTTATATAATACTGTAATAATAAAAGATAAATCCATAAGGTAAAAAGTACATTTATTTTAGAGAATTAATCGGTAATAAAATTTACAGATTATTAGGTTTTAGGCCAAAAAGACTAAAAACAGAAACCCTATTGTCGAGATTACTTTGTTGCTTGTACCATAAAACCTCTTTAGTATCATTATTATTTTGCTCTACGACCTAATATCCAACGATTTATTAAAACATAAAATAAACTATCAATATTGTCAAAAATTATGACATTCATAATTTCACGTTATTTGAAAATAAACTTCAAATATAAAAATATATATTTAATGCGAGTTTTTAATTTAAAAGTAAAAGTAAAAATATTATTTAAGCACAAAAGATTTCATTAAACGCTTGAAACTATTTAGAAACTTTAAAATATTGTTTTGTTATAGCTATAGTCGACATTTTTATATTGGATTCATGAGGATTTTTTTGCGCTGCGGATAATAACCATTATCACTATCTACTCTTTATACTGTATCTTTGATCTAACTAGAGATGTGATATCGTAACATTTTTTTAATGAGCTATGACCTCGTTATTTTGGACCATACCCAACTAAGCTAAATATGCTTGTGCTAGAGTCAGTAAATTGGTAATAATGAAGCGTTAAAAATGGTATAACTGCGTGCATATTCGAACCCGCGACAGCTGGGTTAATACTCAACACCTCAACTACAAACCCAACACGAACTAAGTTATTTAATTAATTCCAAAGTTCATATAAAAATATAATTGTACGGACACCTGAGCATTTTCGATGATACACTTTAAAGCGAATTTCAGTGAAATTATTCCCGCCCGGTGCTTATGAATGTTAGTTAAAATTTGGTCCAGTGGGGTGGAGCGGCAGCTGGCGGTCGTGACCACGTGACGCCGCGTTATTGCCTCAGAAGGGGGGCGGCGGAGGGGGAGTGTCTCTCCATGCCATATACGATTCGTAGGGTAGTCAAGCATACAACTATATCCAATCATTGTATCTCTGTTAAATAGTGCATATTTTAAATATATACATAGTGTCCTAATCACCATACCTAAATGTTTACTAAACACGACCGTCCAAATTATTGTTTTTATTTTATCATTGCAGTAACATGCAAAATAAATTTACTGTAAACTTAAATAAGTTTTGACAATGTTTAAAACGGTTAATTTACTAAATATTATTTTTTTTTTTATTTTGTCAAAACTTGATTGAAAACTGATTGCTATGTATGTGATTATAGTCAGTTTTAGAGAAGTTTTTTAAATGACATTTTTTTTTTATTACATACCATATCTGTTAACTGGCCATTCAGTGAAATTGATCTATCAGCACTTATTTACAATCTCGAATAATATTATTTATTATTATTACGCATGTGTGTGTTTATATATTTGTAAAATAATACAATAAAATTGATGAACTCAATATTTGTAATTTTCTCAGTTCAGAACGACTACCATACATAGAGCACCATTATCATTCTTGTAAAGGTAAAATCGACTATTTATTTTGAGATGTGATGAAAATAAAACTGGCCATACAAATCGAATAGCTAATTTAACTAATCTTTCTTTAACGGACATATAAGGATAAGGGTTATTCGGCGGATCAGGAAATTGCTTTTTTTACACGATCATCAATCGTGTGTGTTAATACGCGAAGGAAAAATTGCGTGCACGGCGGAATGTGAGACTTAGCATAGATATAATGTTTATATGAGGAAGAAGTCCAAACAGCTAAAATTATTTATAATATAAATACATTAAATTTAATAAATAAAACGTTCATACAACTAACAGCTCATCATTGTCAGAATGAATGTCGAACTGTGAATTGTGTGTGTGAATAATGTCAAGCAAAAATCATTATTAATGTCATCTTATACTTCTACTAATGCAAAGTCTCGTTTTTACACGAAAAAAATAAAACTAAAAAATGTATTAAAAAATAAATACAAGCTGTAATTGAGTTTTTTTTCAACTGTTATTAACATTAAATTTTAAATTTCAAATTGCAGGGAATTAAAGCAAACAGCACACGCTAATGACGCTCGCATCGAATTTTGTCCACTGGGCGACCGCTAGTTAATAATGCTATATATTTGTCATTATATATATATATTTTGTGGCATTTCTGAATGTTATCTTTTTATATGTATATATATATATATATACACATATAATATATTCTTTTAAGAAATTAGTTTCATTTCATAATACTGATTGATTTATCTAGCAAGACTGGATATATTTATCTTTTAGTTGAAAATGCGATTTTCGAATTTATGAAGGTTGCATTTTAAACGTCATCTTTCATATTTTTTCTGACGACGCCGAATGGCGAAAGCTTAAAAATAAAAATCATCAAATCTATATATACACATATGTACATATAAAACCTAGATTCAAAATAAATAAAAACTCATATAAGATTAGCGTACATGATAGCGTAAACTGAAAACCGGTTTTAATTTAATGCTGAAAATAATAATGCTCGGTTTAAATATTTACAAAAAAATAACACTAGCCAGATAGTAGATAGATCCTGCACAGTTGGGGTGAGGGTTGTGCAGAGAGGGTGGAATGGGGGGTAGAGGGTGGTTGGTGGAGAACAGTGTACAGATCGCACGTACGCGGCCGACTTCAAATATTGCACGAGAGCGCACCAATGCATAGCCTCCGTTGTGAGCGCGAACAATGCCAATTTCAAAGGGGCGCCGCCGCGCGCCGCTCAGATTCACTAATTATCTTGTTTGTTTCCCGTAAGTAGGTATTACGCCGCGCATACGGAAATGCTTTTATTATCGTACTGACACCAGCGAGTGCAAATGTCAATACTTTAACGGCCTAAACACCGCCAATTTATTATTTTACAAAAGCGTATGAATGATGCATTAAAATATCGATTATTAATTAATCTATTTCATTTATTAATACCAAAAACACTACAATTGTATAAACCCAGAATTATAATCTTAATTAATCATATACGAGTACATAGATTGGACACTTCATAAATTAGGTGCAAAAATTTCGTTACATAAGATATTTATCTCTAATTACTATTATTAAAATATAATTTGAATTGTCCAAAATCCTTAAAAACTTATTGTAAAAATATCTCTTTGGTAATATATTATTATATCGCTTATTATTGTATTATAGTAATTTGCTAGTCTAAAATAATGTTTTAGATATAAGTAAAATAATGTAAATATTAAATTGTGAGTGGGAAGTATGCACTATACAGACCTACTCAATCATGGAACCTACAAAACATGGTTCGCTCAATGATTTCCAACTGATAAGCCTTGGGCTTGGTTGGATCTTACATAATATACAATGTTTAAATAAAATAATAATAAAAAAAATAATAATAAACATACACAATACATATATTTTTTTGTGAATGAGTTTAAATGAGTTGGCATTAAGTTCATTAATCGTGACAAAATGATTATATTTTGTCGTTCACCGTAGACACTTTAATGGTTATTTGACGCGTTTTATATTTATGAGTAAAGAAAAAAAGAAAAAAATTAATAGTAATATAAAAATATAAAAATAAGAAAAAAATTAAATATAAAATTAAAAAGTAGTAATTGAACATCTGAAAAACATTTAGAACGCCATAATGTTTAAGAGACTTAACGGGTTATTTTTGTACTAAGTTTTAATATGTTTCGGTGCCAACAGTTTTAAAATCCTATATTGTTTAGTGGATTAGAAGTGACCCAAAAAAAGGGTGATGAAAAAAAACGAACGAATAAAACATTAAAATTTTAACCGACCTGACCTACCTTGTCATTAGGAGACCTGTACATTTTACAATAAGCCAACTAATAAAATAAATGAAAGGTTATGAATGAGTGGATAAACCGTGGGATATAAGCTACGGTTTATTACAAAAAAAAATGCGAGCTTCTTATTCCTAATATTTATTTATTTTAATTATTGCAGGTGGCATGGATGCACTTCGAGCAGTCCGCTATACTGACAGTACACAACCACGTTATAACGCGGAACCCCCGCATTTCCGTGACCCACGATAAGCATCGCACATGGTTTCTACACATCGCCGACGTCCGCGAGGAAGATCGGGGAAGGTACATGTGTCAAATTAACACTGTCACCGCGAAGACGCAATTTGGATACCTCCATGTCGTCGGTATGTAATGGAAAATGTTTTTAAATCCATTATGTTTTACTCCTTGCATGTTTATACTCACTCGCACACACTTCCGATGTATCTACGAGACCATAATCAAGTATGCTTTATGCTTTGGTGGCAGTTCTGTATGACCGGACGGACTTCTACCTAAAGAATTTCATCTGCGTTAGGTTTGCGCTCGTTCGCGCTCTGCCTTGACCGATAGCGGTCAATCAACGAGCGCGATCAGCTGTCGCTGCACGACAACGAAAGGTTTAATCGCGTAGGGTTTACAATTGTTTTTCTAGGAGACAATTGTGAATTTTAATATGATGTCTTTACAAACTTTAAATTGCAGGGTCAATAAGCTGGATTTATTATCGGAAATGGTCTTGGGATACGGTATATAGGTGGTACATAGTAAAAGTACACACTATCCTGCAAGTTATAAGAAAAAAGGTGCGATTAAAGAGGGTGGGGAATGTGTGCTTCGAAATTTTTTAGAAGTCCTATGATGTATGGGAAGCCTTTGGGAGATGCAGCCACTCGTAGCAGTACACTAAGGTGGTATCCATACACTTCCGTTGGATAACATGATGGATAGCGATCTACGTAATTCATAATACCAAGATATATTTTTTTCATTGACATTAACTCATCACTAATCAGCTCATTCGAGATTGTATTTAAATATCAGATTCCTAGCTCTAAAATAAATCAAACAAAAATGTGTCGAATGCGCAGGTGGCATTACAGGTTTAATTTAGAAGTATCCTAATGGCCTAAAACAAATTGATCCTAAAATTGATTAAACATTTAAAATAGAATTTAGAATAAACAATATATATCTCCTAATGTATTGTGCTTCGAGCCCCTTCATTCTCTCAGTGGAGAAAAAACTAATTGGTAATACATATTTTATATGTATATGTAGGTACTTATAAGAGTGAGCAGAATTTTCTCCGACGGGTAGGCATTGAAAACTTAATTAAATGCCGCAAATGGCACCGGAAATGTTTGTCTTTTATTTGCCAAGAAGAATTCCAACGTTTTTTTTTTTTTGTCTGCTTCCTGGCCACGATCCGCATTATATTAAAGATTTATTTAGCCTCACGGCCGCATTTTACAGCTCGAAATGCGGGAACCATTCAGAAATCTGAATGGCTAGAGAGGAACGAGAGTCTAATTGAAAGCTCCACAAAAACCAGGCAAGTCCTAAACACACATTTTTAATATTACCTAAACTTTTAAAATAAAATATACATATAATATATATCCTATATATAGAGAGGTACTCGTCTAATCTCTATCTTCTTCTACCTTTTCTCCATCTGTCAACTAACAATAACAAGTGTTTAAACAACCAAAAAACTTGAAGTATTATATACTTGTATATTAAAGATACATTTTATTACAATAAATATCTATTTAAAATAATAAGCAGGGAAGCAACATTTCATTATAGTAGAATCTCGTAAAATTAAAGGCATGACCAAAACATTATTTTTTTAACGATTTCGATGGTTGTATCTAGTATGAACCTAAGGTCTTCGTAGTTATTTATAAACATACTAAGGAGCCTCAGAATATATACGCAAATTTAAGGTTATATAATCTAGCGTATTGACATATATTATCATCGTGATTTCCGATATTATATATTTTTATTATTTTTTAAACAAAGAAAATATAGATAGTGTGGTACTATATTAACTTAATAGACATAGTCTGTTCTAGGGTAACACCAAGTTAACTGTTTGTTGGGTAATACCAAGTTAACTGGGCGTTGCTGCGTATTATTTACATTTATCTTACCTCAATACATACACGATAATATAAAACCTTTTGGCTTTTGTGTGACTGGTGCTTGCGATGTTCACCATTTTTTTCCTAGAATACTTTCAGAATACAGTTACTTAAGTAGGTAATATGGATTCTTCTACCTACATTTGACACATTTTTTGTAGTAAGTATTACGGGGCCGTCTGACCCTAGAAGTAATTTGAACCTCATTTTTGACACACTCTGAATTATTGGATAAGATATCAATCAGAATACACTTACACAATCTTCTACGAATTTATTTATTAAATCTGAGTTCATATTGTCAGAGTATCAATAATATGCATTTTACATGTCAAAAAGAAATCATATGCATTCAAACAATAAATTCACAGAAGACTATAAAACTGCTCCCCTATGTAGGAGTATTTTTATGTTTTGTCCAACATTAAATATGAAGCAGCCAAATTGTGTAAAAAACTTGGTCAAAATTACTCCTGGGGTCGAACTGCCTTTTAACATATATTTAGCAGCGAAAATAGTTAGTTATAAATAATACACTAATGAAATCAAGAGCCGTTTTACACAGACTGATAAACTTAAACCTGAAACATAATAAATATTGTATTATATAAAAAACTTCGATTCGCGATATGGAAAAAAATGGGATATGGGAAAAAAATAAGTTATTATCGCAAGTACATTTTTTTTTGATCATGTCAATGTAAGTTTAATATTTATGTTACAAGTACCAAATCTACTTTTCTTTAATGCCCATAGTTCCACCTAACATCGATGATTCGTTATCATCCAGTGACGTCATCGTTAGAGAAGGCTCCAACGTGACCTTGAACTGTCGCGCCAGTGGAAGTCCCAAGCCTACGGTCAAGTGGAAAAGGGATGACAACTCTAAGATATCCATTAATAAAGGATACTCAGGTGACTTAAATATATTTGATGGCTTAATGTAAGGCCTTTGAATATAAAAGTTAACCCTAAAAAATAAATATGATTTAGAATAAAATCTACTACTTTCGCATATAGAACTTTTTATTGGTTATCATTTTTTAAATCAGATTTTCAAATAATTGACATCATTTCATGATTTAAATAAAATTATTATTAAAATGACATTACTTAGAGTTAGATATTTTGTAATTTTCCTAAAATAGTTGTTTGTTTGCCTCCCCAAAGAGAGGTAGAAATAATATAATATCGAAACACAGATACATGCTTCCACATGCTAAATGATTCTGAAACAATTAAAAGAGCCGATGCGATGTAAATTTATTTATTTGTTGTTATGTATAATTAACTATGCATTTCATATGTTAATTATTATTATTTTATAAATTTGAACATTTATCTCCTGCAAAGCTTCGTATTTTGTCGATTAAATTTTTGAGCGACTTTAAAATAAAAATAAGTAACCTAAATGGATCTGTGTTTTTTTTTTGTGTTTGTTGACTCATTACTCTGATATGGCTCAAGCGATTTTGATGATTTTTTTAATTTCTCAAGAGTGGTCCATAAAACCAAAAATCACTGAAGTTGCATACGTTTGCACCGATTTTTACACGGACACGCATTATTTTTGTAATATTGCTTAGTTTTTTTGTTGTAGATTTATTATGAGTTCGGTATTATTTTTCTTTTTTTATATTTATTTATATGCCATAATATTACTAATTCGTTTACATGGGCTAACCTGTTATATAAATAATAAAATAAATATACCTACCAATACCAAAAAAAAAATATTTTTCCCTAATTAATTTTTATAGTTACCGAATACGTTTATTCCATTAATAAGTTCAATGTGAACACGTTTAACTTACGTCATTATTTCATTTATTTCTATTTTTCAGTGATCGATTGGGATGGGGAAGTTCTGGAGATGTCCAGAATTTCTAGGTTGGATATGGGGGCGTACTTATGTATAGCCAGCAACGGTGTTCCGCCTACTGTCTCCAAAAGGATCAAAGTCAGCGTTGATTGTGAGTATTATGTAAAATGGTATAAATTGGTAGGTCATATCAGGTAGATAAATTCATAATATGACCTTTTATTGGTATTTCATTCTAAGCAGATGTTTACAGTGAACTTTTATTTGTTAAAAATACTTTTAATAACAATCCTTACATCACACATTACTATGAAGTAAAATTATTGCACAAAATACCTGATGGCAAAAAATGAGGTCCAATATTTATTAATTTGTTACAATATTTTACACCGGCTTTAAAAAAGCCGAACAAAAATTCCTTGAGCTTGATAATCAAATAATACCTAATGAAATAATAATATTAATAAAAAAAAACCCTAAAACTTTTCAGACTTAATCGAATTGCTGTCGCCGCCCAAAGTGCGTGTTTTTACTTTGTTAGGGTTGCGTTGTTCTTCTGTATTATTATTCTTATTTTAGGTTTTTTTTTCCAAATTCCGAAACGAAAAACTTCTTATCTTTTACAGTTTTCCAAACTAGGTATTTTAAGAATTACTGAAATTAGGATGACCTTTAAAGAAAGCACAGGTTAAAAAAGAGAGAAAAACAGATATTCAGATTTAAAATCTACATTTCATATCAGCAATGCCAAATGAGCGATAATTTTACTATAAATAAGTAATTTATGCGCGAAGTTAGTTCAAAAATTTAAAGAAATTGAAAACGAAGTCAATTCGTGTAACTTAAAGCCACGCGTTTTTAATAATCGTCTTAGAATGTCACACGGGTTTATTATTTGCACGCAAATAATAAATAAGGAGATATTATAAAAATACAAATGGAAATACATACTTATATTTATAGATTCAAGATCGGTTTAAAACTAAATAGATTTAACTAAATATAAGGTGGAGTAATTGTAGCTATTAAGAGGCTTCTTCCTGAAAATGTTTCTATCTAATTTTTTACGTTTCGTTTGTATCCAATCGTATGGCCTAATTTAAAAAATATAATATTTATTGTTTATTTATTTACTTAATTATTTTTGCAAATCTTATAAAAATCATACCATAATTTAAAATATCTTGCCTAACTAGGCTGTCGCCTGTTTTAAGGAAAACATTCTGTCTATTATGTACTTAGAAGTCTTATTGCCGCGTCGAAAAGAAATTGAAAAAATCACATTAATATTCACAAATATATGGAATATATCTGAATTTATACAAGCATACATACTATTACACTATATACTAATACAAACACATATAAGAAATAAATATTATATATAAAATTACATGTATACATACCAATACATTTTAATCTTAAATACTGAAAAAATTACTAAAAGAACTACTTAAATTTACTTGTTAGTATTTTATATTTATTTAATTTTTTTAAATAATAATATACCAAATGTATGTTATCTATAAACTATTTATTTTTAGAATATATATTTACACATTACTATTACTATTACTATTACTTTTTACTATTACTATTATTACCATTCTTATTACTACTACTACTACTACTACTACTACTATTACTACTATATTATTATTACTGTATTATTTACTATTTATATATACTTTATATTTTGTTTGTATTAGTTATATTAGTTTTAGCTAACCAGTAAGGTTTTCTTAGATTTTTTCAAGGTAATTCGTTTTCAAGGTGTGTAAAATGAAATATTTTAGTATATATTGTTTTTTAATTTTCCACAGTTCCGCCGATGCTTTGGATTCCCCATCAGTTAGTCGGAACGCCGATAGCATGCAATGTCACGCTGGAATGCTTCACGGAGGCTCATCCGACCTCTCTGAACTACTGGACACGCGAAGATGGCCACATGATACACGAAAGTGTCAAGTACCACATGGAGAACTCCATCGGTTCGCCGGCTTACAAAACTCACATGAAGATGACCATCAGGAATGTGGCACACACCGATTACGGTACTTACAAATGCGTCGCCAAGAATCCTCGCGGGGAATCCGACGGGATAATAAGACTCTATCGTAAGTTCAATGAATTAAACTAGCGTTACATTTTATTATGTATAGGGCCGATCTTTTAAGTGGCAGTTTTGAAATATAATTTATTACTATAATGATTAATATAATTTAAATAAATAAAAATAATCATATATGATGTTGCTTTTTTCGACACAAACTCACCCGAAAAGCTAATTACCCGGTCTCGCTAACCATCTGTTAACTCTAACTGGCGATTAAAAGATGGTTCTTTAAACATAAATATACTTTTTTGGTTGGCCGTATTTTTTTTAATGAATTAGATGATATTGAATTGGATATTTTTATTTTTGATAATATTGAACTTTTTTATTAAAAGTTTTGTTTATATTATATTCCGTGATGTCATATTTGTTTCATAATATGACGGCGTTGTGCTGATACAAATAAAAAATAAAAAAATATAAAAGATTGCTAATTTTTATTACACTTTAGACGTTATTTTAGATGATGCTTCAAATATTATTCATTTAAATACAGTTTACCTTATATCCCAAATTACAATTATATTCAATATTTTGTTTTAAACAAGTAAGAGATATTTTTAGGATTCTTTTTACTAAAAATGTGTTTTGAAAAACATAGCTAAAAATTACAAAAAATATTTCTACACTACATTATGTAATATTAAATAAAGAAATTAAAAAAAGAAGCAATCTAGTATTTTTTATTTTTATACATACGAGCATTCATTATGTATTTATTTAAGCAGTTTAAATATAGAGGCAACATTTTAGCTAGATAAACAAAAACCAATGAAGTACTGAAAACAAATTAAAAATAAACAAATTGCATGGTTTTAAGATGATATGTAATTTACTAAGATTAGACTTATAATGTGTTTAATGATTAATAAATCGAAGCATGCTATAATATTATATAAATAAACTAGCTGACCCGGCCACGCGTTGCTGTGGCTAAAGTTTTTGTTATATTACATTATAGTAAACAATCTAAGAGGAACAATAAGAGAACATCAGTCACGGAGTCCACTATGCTTTTTCACACAGATGGTATTTGTAAAAAAATATGGTGATCTCCTTATTTGACTTTCTACTACTATAAATAACCCTTTAGTACAATGAAATTATTTACGAACAAAGACGAAAATGTTGATGTTGGTATACAAATTCACTGGATTGAGATTTGAAGGGGAAGTACGTTGAACACAATTAATTAAAATGTTCTTACACTTGATACTAAGCAGAAATCAATAGGTAAAAAATAAAAATTTATCAGATTTATTATTTCCATTTAATTTTATAACAAATATAAGTATATTACAGTATAATACAGTAAATAACATGTGACGCTTAAACTCATGAATGAGGTAGGCAAGGCAGACAGTCTTAAACTTTTAAACATTAATATCTTTTTTTTTGAATTATAAATACTTTCAATTTCAATTTAATTTAACACCAATCGGTGCACAATGTTTTTGGTTAACCTGTCTTTAGCTAACACAAATAGATTCGACGGTTTCCCAACACGTGAACACGCAAAATATAGTTGCCCATGAGAAAAACATGGATTTTCCAAATCTAAACCACAAATGGACATTGTTTGACCTTGAGATTTATTTATAGACATGGCGAAAGCTAAACGAATTGGAAACTGTAGCCTTTTGAAGGGTATGGTAGAATCTGATGGTATCATCGGAATACGTGGCAGCAGGACCACTTTTCCTTTAAACTTCCCAGCCAAAATGGTTGCTTCAAGAATGTTTCCGGTGATCTTTTTGATGACCAAACGCGTACCGTTACATAATTGAGGTGGATTCAAATTACGGAGGAGAATAATAGGGGAACCAATCTTTAATCGAAGATTATGTGATGGCATTCCAGGGATATCTAATGAATTTAAAAATTCAATCGGAAAATTTACACTTTCATTTTCATCAACAACAGTATCGATTGATTTAAAAGACATCAGATCGCCTGGTAACAACTGTTGTATCTGGAAGTTAATTTCGTCAACATCAACGTTTTTGGCTGCCAAAATCGCCCGTTGACTAAGCCATTCATGATTCAAATAATTATTCTGTATATCCGGGAAAATACTCTGAATCAATTCAGTTTTATCCTGAACAACAGTGCAAAAATTGTCTGGTAGTTTAATGCATTGCGTATTTGGTTGCAGTTTTATTTTACCGTTCCCAATATCTAGTAGTTGTTCGGAAAATATTAGTGCTGATGGATCATTTTGCAATTGTACTCGCATATTTATGGTCAATCGAAGTGTTTCAACACTTCGCCATAAGAATGATTGTTTCAAACATGCATTAATCTCATCCGCGAAAGTAGAGCGAGGTATAACCGGTAAGGTCTGCCGGAAGTCACCAGACAAAAGTAAGATAGCACCACCGAAAAGTTTATTATTGCTGTTTAAATCTTGCATAGTTCTGTTTAATGCTTCAAGTGAATATTTGTGTGCCATTGTGCACTCATCCCAAATTATTATAGAACTCTTCCGCAACACTGCAGCTATTCCACTATTCTTTTTGATGTTACACATTGCATCTGGTTTATTATGAACGTCCAATGGCAGCTTGAATGTTGAATGTGCTGTTCGCCCACCATCCAGTAAAGTAGCCGCAATGCCTGACGATGCTAATGCTAATGCGATTTTTTGTTGCGACCGTATTTTGGCAAGAATCAACGATATTAAAAATGTCTTACCGGTTCCACCGGGTGCATCCAAGAAAAAAAAACCGCCTTGTTCAGCAGCAACAGCCAGCATAATCCGATCATAAATAATTTTTTGTTCTGCTGTCAGTAATGGTTCACTGTTCATGATAATTGTTGCTAAACTTCCATGGTCATATTGATTTTCTCGTTGTAAATCGGTATTGACTAAGTCGGTGGCTGGACGATTAGGTGATGGCATACCATAATGATTAAGTGGTAAATTTGAAATAAGAACACATAAATCCTCGATCAAGACCAATGCTTCATTGTACATCTCTGGTGTATAATCTATGTTTTGGCATTGATTTGTTTGTCTAATTCGGTGCAAGATGTCTTCTGTCATACAATTTTTATATTTTTCCCACAAAGTTTGTGCTTGCGAGGGATAACATGTCGCCAAAATAATTGCAAACAACTGACGAATGTTATTCGGTGTTGATGTCAACGCAGCATCAGCAAGCGTTAAGTCCCAATGGTTATCGTCTTCTAGCAATTGCAGTTCACGACATGCATCCTGGTATGTATTGAATACTCGACCATTAGCTGTTCGTAAAAATTCAA
Source organism: Neomicropteryx cornuta (assembly GCA_020383195.1). Classification (NCBI taxonomy): domain Eukaryota; kingdom Metazoa; phylum Arthropoda; class Insecta; order Lepidoptera; family Micropterigidae; genus Neomicropteryx; species Neomicropteryx cornuta. Next base: position 5,974,516 of record JAHKQU010000014.1, read on the forward strand.
AAGACGTTGGTCCGGGAACATTCACCAATAACAAACGTAAATAGAAGCACTCACGTTGCTTTGGATGTACCGTGTAAAGTCTCCCCAATGTCTTAGCTTTGAATATGCCTGTAATGGAAGGATGTGGTTTTCCTTGTTTCCGTGGCTCCCATTTTTTACTGGATTTGTTCCATGTGAAATAACGTGGAACATCACCATACACCAATGTCTTCGCGAATTGGCCAAAAACATCAGGTTTTTGACACAATGTAAAAAATTCAGTTAGAGTCGTTTTCGGAGCTTCGAACGCTCTTTGGAGAACATTTTCTTCAGTGAAGTATACACGTTGACCGTTTTCAAGATGTATTGCCAGATGTTGGACAGCAGGATCTCTTTCGTGGATGGGAAAGCTGAGAATATGCCAAATAGCTTCATTGCTGCTAATGTATCTGCCCATTTGGTATCGTGCTATTTCGTCATTTTTATTTATGTTTTTTACTTCAAATATGGCCAAATCACTGTCTTTGTTTACATATTTACAAATATACTTAATTGATTTAACAGAACTGCAAAGCTCAACATTGATATGAGCTTTGTAAGTTTTTGAAAGTAGTGGTGAGTATGGTACCACCCACTGATTATCAAACTCAACTTGATTTGGAAAGTTCGGCAGTCGCATTGTAAATGTGTGGCCACCATTCTCAGTACTTCTGCGGCGATACATTGGATAACCATCAATATCCGTGATCGTGTCATTCGTATGCGGCTTTGGGAAGTTTTTTTTACATTTTCCATTTTCCATGCACGGTGACGTCATGTTGAAAACACCGCATGGCCCATGGATCATGTGTTTGGTGACAATATCAAATAATTCTTGATCAATTAATGGGTCTGGAATTTCGGCTGAAATTATTTGATCGATTTCTTCAGGACGGATTCTATCTTTAAGCCAAACCAAAATGTGGGCATGAGGCAAACCTCGCTTTTGCCACTCTATCGTATTCAGCCAACAACGTGTGATACCAAAAATTGTATATTTAACAATAAAATCAATTAAGGATTTCAATTTTTGTTTAAACACACGTGCAGTTAAATCATGACGATGAATGGCTTGTTGTCCTGGCAATAGTAAAGTTTGTATCTCTTCCCAATTCGGATTACATGTGAATGTAATAAATAAATCCGGTCGGCCGTAATGACGTACGTAAGTCATCGCATCTTGTATGTATTCCTGCATGTTCCGTGGACTGCCGATGTAGCTTGAAGGTAAAATGAAAGCATTACCGATGTCATTGGGATTTAAATTTCCATCGATGTTTCCAGCAACAGCATCTCGTAAGTGAATATATTCTTCCGATCGTAGTTTTGCCTGGTTGAATCGAAGGAATCGCAAGCGTTCGCTTTCGACCTTAGCATACATATCAACAATGTATTGATGGAACAGCTGACGATATCGAAGGATATAATTGTCTTGATGTTGTCTAACCATTATTCGGTGTGCGTAGTAGTTCATTGAGCTAACTTTATTATTTCTGTAATCACCTAAAAAAATAAAAAATAAAATGCAATACGAAATTAAAATCTATACATACAGTAAGAAAGTAAATAGATAATTGTCAAATTTACCGGTATTTGGATCATACTGTTTGATATTAAGGTGATATTCATCTTGTCCTTGCCAAAATATCAATGGATATTGTAGTGCGTCATATGAACGGTGTAGATCCGAAATCGTACTGACAGTGTTGTCTCGCCGTGTAATGTTTATAGATCTTTTGTCAACTGGATCACCAACCATGATAACAGCAACCTCATCAACAGTTGGAGCGTTGAATCTACCAGCATGTTCACCTAATGGTACTTTGTCGGCTTTTATGACGATTTGATAATTGTCATTTTGCAGTCGTGGCGAAACTCTTTTGATCAATTGAATTAGTTGATTGTGATCTTTTAAAAAATTTTCCAATAATATCACAATTGCTCTTTCCTCTGCTTGTTCAATAAAATTATACAGGCACCGAGTCGTCACGCGCTCTTCACAATCGCCCATAAAATAAATTTGAAGAAATTTCGGATTGTTATCAGGCATTGGCATCAGTGATCCGATTTTATGGTACAACTGGCCTTGAATTTTGAAGGTAAAATGAAGGTAAAATGAAAGCATTACCGATGTCATTGGGATTTAAATTTCCATCGATGTTTCCAGCAACAGCATCTCGTAAGTGAATATATTCTTCCGATCGTACTTTTGCCTGGTTGAATCGAAGGAATCGCAAGCGTTCGCTTTCGACCTTAGCATACATATCAATAATGTATTGATGGAACAGCTGACGATATCGAAGGATATAATTGTCTTGATGTTGTCTAACCATTATTCGGTGTGCGTAGTAGTTCATTGAGCTAACTTTATTATTTCTGTAATCACCTAAAAAAATAAAAAATAAAATGCAATACGAAATTAAAATCTATACATACAGTAAGAAAGTAAATAGATAATTGTCAAATTTACCGGTATTTGGATCATACTGTTTGATATTAAGGTGATATTCATCTTGTCCTTGCCAAAATATCAATGGATATTGTAGTGCGTCATATGAACGGTGTAGATCCTAAATCGTACTGACAGTGTTGTCTCGCCGTGTAATGTTTATAGATCTTTTGTCAACTGGATCACCAACCATGATAACAGCAACCTCATCAACAGTTGGAGAGTTGAATCTACCAGCATGTTCACCTAATGGTACTTTGTCGGCTTTTATGACGATTTGATAATTGTCATTTTGCAGTCGTGGCGAAACTCTTTTGATCAATTGAATTAGTTGATTTAGTTGGATAACCATCAATATCCGTGATCGTGTCATTCGTATGCGGCTTTGGGAAGTTTTTTTTACATTTTCCATTTTCCATGCACGGTGAGGTCATGTTGAAAACACCGCATGGCCCATGGATCATGTGTTTGGTGACAATATCAAATAATTCTTGATCAATTAATGGGTCTGGAATTTCGGCTGAAATTATTTGATCGATTTCTTCAGGACGGATTCTATCTTTAAGCCAAACCAAAATGTGGGCATGAGGCAAACCTCGCTTTTGCCACTCTATCGTATTCAGCCAACAACGTGTGATACCAAAAATTGTATATTTTACAATAAAATCAATTAAGGATTTCAATTTTTGTTTAAACACACGTGCAGTTAAATCATGACGATGAATGGCTTGTTGTCCTGGCAATAGTAAAGTTTGTATCTCTTCCCAATTCGGATTACATGTGAATGTAATAAATAAATCCGGTCGGCCGTAATGACGTACGTAAGTCATCGCATCTTGTATGTATTCCTGCATGTTCCGTGGACTGCCGATGTAGCTTGAAGGTAAAATGAAAGCATTACCGATGTCATTGGGATTTAAATTTCCATCGATGTTTCCAGCAACAGCATCTCGTAAGTGAATATATTATTCCGATCGTAGTTTTGACGTTTGCGTTTTGACGTTTGCCGCTCGCGTTGTTGAGGTTAGATTTTTTCGGTGGCATTTGACTGAAAATAATAATTTTCTTGTTCTTATGATATTCTCTTGAAGACGTTCGTTACACTGTTCTTGAGATTTTTGTGCATGACCTTCTGCTGTCCTGATTCTTTGAGCTGGATTTCTTGATTCAATTTGTTCTGCCAACTGATGGGCTCTTTTAATACGTTTGCGTCGAATAACTGTCACTGTCAAATAATAACAGACATTAGCGCCATCAACCCAGTCGAAAGGTATCGACATCTGTCAGTTTTATGACTGCCAAATAATAACGGACAAAAAATTAGCGATAAATTAAAATTGCGACTATAATTTGAGATTTAAACTATCCTATCTCTCAAGTGCACATCGAACTGCACATGGTGTTCAAATTTTATTATAATCGTTTAAGTGTTTTAGGAGTCCATTGAGGACAAACATTGTGACACGAGATTTATATATATTAAGATTAACTTTTTGACAGCGTCTACGCCGCCTACGACGACCCCGGATCCAAACATTGCACTATCGAGTCTTGCGCCCACAACGACCTCCAGAACTGTTCAAAGCAAAGACTCGCCTAAATCTGATAAAGGTAACATTCTACTTTATTTTTTCTAAATATTGATGTAATGTTTCGTCTTTTGTCAATTTATTATATCAACTAACATAATATAGGTTGGATATACAGGTACATTTAATTTCACTGATGTTGATCTATATCAACAATCAAACATTAATAAGCAAAAAATATTGAAAAAATGTTTCCCAATTACGATAAAAATGAATTAATTTTTTTACAGAAAACGCTTTAACGCGAGTGAGGTCGGGCAGCGACCGCCGAGCAATCGGATCGTGAAATACTTATATCATTATCAATTACTTAAATTATAAATACTAAAATAGTTATCGATTCGATAAATTCGCCCGTCGTTTCGTCTAAATCTATCTCAAACAATAATAGGATCCAACCACTGGCATTTATTTCTTTGAATCGTGTGCTTTCAAATCTCATACTAAATTAGTTTAAAATATGAACTCCCTAGTAAATGTAAAACTTGTCGATTTTAGAAATCAAGATTTGATTACTTCTTGTAAAATACTTGTAAACATTAAATATTGCTTCACCTAAACGATATAATTAAACGAATAGTTTTATATGGGTGCGTTTGGTCATATAACAATAAGTTGTTTTAACCACTGTAAAATGTAAAAGTTAATTGATACATTATTATTATTATTTATATGTAAGTAAACCTAAGATATGTTATTACATCATCGCAAAATAGCACCGTACTGACATTAACAGTGACAGCTGTTGTCAAAATGTATGGCGGGAACTTATTAATCTTAGCAGAACATTGTTGCAATTTCAATATCAAACCATTTGCATATAGAACTTAATTTACTAGTATTTTATGTGGTTTTAAAGACTCGATTTTGATACTATAACGATATTGGTAATCTTTTTTTTTAATTTTTGTTACTTTTTAAAATGAAAATATTCAAAATTACTAGATAGAACCCTTTTTAACCAATGCGAGCCATAAATTAGGGGGCAGTTTTTTATATTAAAATAATGATATTAATATTTAGTTAAGCATTCTAATAAAGAGATCACATACTTGCCTAGCATGGTGTCGCTAGTATTCTTTTATGTAGGTTTTCTTTATTTTAGTTTCTATTTCATTCCACAAAACATGCGAAGAAGCAAATGCAAGCTTATTTTGCATCCCACAAAACTAACAACTTATGCATTTTAGGTTACTGATAAGCTTAACAGCTCACTAACACTAATGTGCATAAAGTTGAATATCTTTAAATGATCAGACATTAATCATTTTAATTATTTTGGAAAACTCATCTTAGTATCGCAAAACTTCAATTTTAAATTATATTTATTTATTTATTTAATCCTGGCAATTGTTATAAAAATAATTTTAAAATGCAAAATATCTTGCCTAACTAGGCTATCGCCTGTTCTAAGGAAAACATTTATTAAAATAAATATTCTTTACATGCATAACAAAATAAACCAAATAATCTCAGTTAATTTTATTTTTTAATTTAAAAGCATCGATTACTTTAAATTACTATTTATCATTTATGAATGAAAGCTTTTGAATAATATAGTTTATAAGCGTAGGTACTTTTCGTTGGCTCAGAGTGGTTTGCATTCAATAGAAACCTCCATTTGGCTGAAATCTCATTAATCCAAGCGGTTAAACTGCTCGCAGATCTCAGAGCGATCTTTATAGCAACACCAGCGCCGGGCTGCTGGGTCATTAGCATAACATTATGAAAACAAGGAAAATGTTTTGTTTACTTTGCTATGAACTATCCGCCCGCGACGTCCCTCGTTAGATAACCTCTTAGCCAACCGCAACATGCGCAATTTACACGTAGGGTTTACTTTACGATAGTCACAATAGATCCATGGCGAACGCCAAGTCTTGGCTTCTCAGGTTTTTCTTGAAATTTCGGGTGAATACTAAAAAAACACACCTTGACTCCAACTTAAAAATAACGTTGTAGAAGGGATCTTCTTTTAAAGGATCAATAAGATAAAATAAAATTATTATTCACATTATTAAAATTAATATTATGTCTCTTCTTCTTTTTCTTTTTCTCCTTAGCCTGTCGCCATCCACTCCTGGATGTGGGCCTCTTCCATTTCCTTCCACGTATTTCTGTCTGTTGCTGTTTGCCCCTGCAGCCCTACGGATGTCATACGTTCACCTCATTCTTCCGAATTTAGTGTAAAAAAAGTTATGTAGTTTAAAAAAATCTAAACAAATTAAGAAGTTTACAAAAACCAAAACACATAAATACAAAAGAATCTAATTTTTAGGAATTTCTAAATTCATTTTTCGAATCTACCTATATACAGTATTTTATATTTTAATCTGGAGGTCTTATGTCAAATCTATTTATTTTATGCATACATTATTTTTTAAATTAAAATTTTATTGTAGCGCTCATTTAATATTTTTTGTATGTTATTCGATAACATGCATGTAATATTTCTCGCTGTCTTTTGAAAGATAATTTTTATTGATAGTACTTAGGTAAATAATAGGCACCGTAATATGACTTACTTAAACTTTACATTTATTTTGTGTATAGTTTTGTTATATCTCTAACAATAATTGTATTTACCTAATTCTAATTAATTATAGGCAATTTGAAGTGGCATTTTTCCTTATAATAATGCACTGCTCGGCTTTCTGATTTTAGAAATTATTCATTTTTATCTGGTTTCATGCGAAGAAATTCAGTCTAAAATTTGAAGCAATTTCATTGCTGCGTTTAGATGCTATCGTGTTCATAAACATATATACTACAGATTCTAAAAATGGTCAAAATCGCATCATGTAACCTCAAAATTCAAAGGGGTTCAACTTTTATCTGACAACATTACTTCCTTTGACTTAGATAAGTAGTGTAATACAAAAAAAATATGTGATTAAAAAAATAATTCTTGAGTAAATAAAGATTCTTGCTAATTATGCTTGCTAATATATGTGTACCTTTATGATAAATCGATTTCATAATCCAAGAATAATCAATATAATAAAAGAATATTTTATTATTAAGCTACTAAAAAAAACATTAAAAATAATTTATGTTAATCGAGAATATTTAAGTTATCCTTTAAGCGTGTCATTCGCTAGAACTAACTTACGGTATTTTTTAACTGTTTCAACATTGTGCGAATGGAGACATTACAAACTGAACTGTTTAGTCCTCAATCAGGATTCTATTAGTGGGCAATAATGAATAAACCCTAAAAGTTTACAAATTCTTAATCTGCTATTACCAACCCTTCAATTGCGGGAAAACTCAGTCAACGATTTATGGCCGCTATGCGTTCTATACCACAAACAAATAATGGCATGTATGCTTATAAGTCAAGTGTACTATATATATTCTTAGACACTTAAAGTATAATGTTGCCTTGTAAATTGACTTCAACCTACCGCGATGACTTCTTTTACCGTTTATCGTCGTCTAAGTCAATTAATTATTCTTCGTTAAAAATTACCGAGGCGTAAACATCGTCACTTTACTAAGGACTCGTTTGTAATGTGCTAAGGTTTATTAACTTTACCAGAAGACTAGAAGAATTATTGTTTATTGCAACGTGATAAACTTTGATCTTTGTGATAACGTCAAAATGATTCGACAGTCGTATGCATAATATAAGTGTTTATTGCAATCTAACAATGGAATCGGGTGTCGGCGACTAGAGTTCCTCTTGTAACTAATTTTGTACACTTTTATTACAATATTACTTAATAATTTTCCCAAAAATAAAACTGTTATAGTTTTTTATCTATATTACGTAAGAAATTTACATAAATGACATAATTTTTTTATATAATTTAAATTGTATGATTAATTCACAGTATTTTAAATTTCCTAATATATTATTCATTGTAATGTAATGTGAAACTATATGTAAAAAGATTGTCAAAAACTTGGAAAGGGTCTATCTCTTTTATATAAAAAGTTATTAATTTTTGAAATTTGTTTTACCCATAGCCATATATTTTACTCTTTTTTACGTTTCAAAACTGCTTATTTTATTGATTTTACATTGTTTTAACTAATAAAACTTAGCCTATCCAATCATTTGATCAGTGAAAATAAGTTTTTATTGATACCGAACACAGGTAGTTTTTTTTTTTTATTTAATTTCATCCAATCGGAATTTTAAAACTTGTGTTACCAAATAAAAACAATATTAAAAACTAAAAAGCTTTTATAGTCGCCATGGTGATTGTTTTTTATATTTAAGTTTAGAGTTTATTTATGACAATTGGACATTTCAAACATTTTACCACTTTAATGGGCGTGGGAACCGGATATACATAGGTGTGGGATGTTTTTAATATTTTTTTAAATTTCCATTATTTCCACTATTTTTATTTATTATTGAAAATAATTATAAAATTTTATATAATTACATTTTAAAAAATAGTATTAGTAGTTAAAGTTAAAATATGTATCCGGATAATCATAAAACCTTTACCGTTTGCCAGTTCAAAGTTTAAGTAAGGTAAAGTTACTTCGAGTTGACGTAGCGTGTAAAGCAACCGATATTATTAATGGAGGCAAATTATATTCCTCGACACGGTAGCGATCTTAAAGGTAGCCCTTAAGGTTAAGCCTGAACCTGTTTTATCTAAGTCGAGTAACGCGAGTTTCTTAGGGTAAAGACATAACGGCAGATGGATGCAATAATGGCCTCAATAATAGTGGCTTTTATGTGGTCATGTGGTTGTCGCGTTGTTCTTTTGTTTTAGAAAGAGAATTGTTATTACCTCGAGCATATACATTATATTTGTTTCCTCCCCTCAACCTAGCTTAATTTGCTAATTAGTCCCGTGATTTCAAGCATGATTTGTATTGACGTCATATCAAAATTCACTATAAATTCCGAAAAAAAAAATGTAAACTTTACGTGATACTATTAAATCGGCCTTGGCCGCGCGCAAGCAATCGAACGAAAAAGTAAAGGAATTTACACCATCGCTTTAATAAAAAATAATAAATTTGGTGATTTATTTGTTCATAAAATTTCTTACTCGTAAAAGGGAACATAAACACCACCATTAGTCTTCAAGAATAGTCTTGGGACACTCTGTAAACTGTTTAGAACTGTTTAAAAATGTATAAAGCTATATTTCTTAAATTCCTAAACATTTTGTTAAGTTAAAAAATAAACAATCTGGGATAAGAAGGCTATGTGTTCTTTCATTATTAAACGCATTTTATAAAAACAATATAACATCGAGTAGATCAAAAGTAAAATAATTATATACCTATTAAAATACTTAGTTGTATGAGCGCCGTAGGCGTCAATAAATCCGCCTGCATGATTTAAACTCGGACGGCGAGTACCATTTATAGACAGAACCTAGTTGTTATTTAGGTAGTTCATTAAAAAAACGTCTTCTAAACATAAATAGTTTAGTGGTCGGACTATTAAAGCAAAGGTCTCGAGTTCGAATCCGCACATGGGCATACCATTTTTAACGCTTCATTACCACGATCTCCCCCTGACTCTAGCACAGGCTCATTTGGCCTAGTTGAGCAGGGCTCAAAACAATTTTATATATTTGGAAAGATAAATAAAACTTGATTATTTGAAAACCTTATTTTTTCCACCTAGATGATTTATATTTGTGTGCATATTTTTATTTATATTAAACTTCCAAATATTTTGAATTGATATTTTTTTAGAAACGTTTTGATTTTTTTTAGATTAGAATAGATTTTACTCCATTTATTAGATGATATGTCACCATGTCCGTAATCTTACACACACGCATGCCAAAGAGGGAGAAACTTCGTCGCTATCGCGAACATTCAGAGAAGGTTAATAAATTATATCAGTGGAAAACTTTGAGTATCAAACAATCGTTCCGGGGAAATTATAATTACCATTTTCATTTCGCCTTCGCAATCTAATTTACGACTTCTACTTAAGGACTGAAAAGAGTTAAAGTTTTAATAAGTACATTTTTTTTTATACCCCGAATGTTCTTAGATTAGAGAATGGCCACAGAATAAAATAAAAATGTGCATATTTTCAGAGCCAATTATATCCGAATTAGTAAAACGTGAGTTCAAGCATTTTGTTATGTATTTAATAGTTTAAAGTAAAATTGAATTATAAATTTTTAGTTTTTATATTAACAATAGAAATCTGTTATTCGGTGGCCATTTGGCGATGTCTGGACGGACAAAGCGAACTCTGTTTCTCGCTTTTATATCTACCGTTTATGACGCGAGTTATCAAGAGTCTTTACAAGAACCGTTTATAGTTTTTTTCCTCGGAAACTACGACTGTTTGATATACCGTATTCACAAACAAAACTTGAAATCGCAAGACCAATCTTCTGGATTTTTTATTGAGAATCGTCTTGGGAGAATCGTCTGTGTCGCAGCTAACGGTCTCATGACAAGTAACGGTATATTATTAACAAAAATGTAAAGTTTACATTTTTTTATTCGTAAACTATATGACGTCAATACAAATCGTGTTTAAAAAAGTAGAGTAAGTTAGGAGGATTTTTGATCGGGAGTGTTCCCGAGACACGGTGTATACATTTAATAATTTATTTCTAATTGCATTACATATGATTATAATTATTTTAAAAATGCATTCATATCTTAAATATTGTCGTACTAATATTATGTGATGTAAATACCACTTTTGTGCATAAAGTAAAGAGGATGGGCGAGTTTGAAGAATAAATGTAGAGCGAAAGGCGGGGGCGGGGCGGAGGCCGGGGCGGGCGCCAGCAACATCTTGCGGCCGGGCGCTAAGGCCGAGGGCGGGCCGGGAAAACTTTGCCAATAAAAACCAATATAATAGCGCACTGCTCGGGCTTTATCTTTAGCCCCGCCGGCTGGCCGATTTACGGCCGCGGCCCCGGGCCACTCCGAAACATCCGTAATGATAACTTAAAGACTTTAGATTAAAGGGAAACGGATGGAGATTACTTGAAAACTCCGACTGGCGCCGAAAAGAATGTTCTCGGTTTGATCTCGCGGTCGGCGAAGAGAGAGAGGGGTGGGGTTGGGGAGGGGTGAGAACGGTGGATTAATGGTTGGTTTATTCCGAAGTAATTGATGGCCGAGAAGCCTTAAAAGTGGAAAATTGACTGAAAATTAGCATATCATTACGAAAACGAATTTTATACAAAACGACTTTAAATAATAAGCAGTAAACGCATCCATGCATCAAATGTACGAATCGGCTAGGGCCAAATTTACGAAAAGTTTTTAATACACAATATATATTGTGTATTTTTATAATTCTATAATTATGTTTCCATTTTATTTTATAGTTATGATGATAAAAACATTATTGTAAAAAAAATTTTTTATTTGTGATTTCTTTAATAGGGTAAGCTTTTTTTATTTATTTGTTATATAATGGCTCGAGAAGAAGTCACAACAATAAATCACATAATCAAATTGAACAAATGTAAAATCATGAAGGCAAAATAAATATCACCCATTTATTGATTTTTGAGTCATTTATTAAGTAACATGGCTACTCTAATCAGTTTTAAAAAAAACCTGTTCTAAGAAGAGGCTAGAAGAAGGTGGCAAACTGTTTTAAATTACTATTCGCATACGTGAATATTCTACGAATAGTTTAAATTTACACATGTTGAAAGCACAGTGACTTTACAGTATTAAGAAGCCCAACTTCCAATAGATACGAGCTTTTATTAAATACCTTATTAGATGTCCCTACTAGTTTTTGATAATTTGTAAACTTAAGTCATTATTTTCTGCTTAAGGTATCTGGAACAAAATAAATGAAAATATATCAATACTTGATAAATTAATTCTTTGCACTGCAAAAATAATGAAATGTATTCAAATATAAATACGCACCATACTACAGTCGATGCGTAGTCACATTAGACGCAACATTGAGAGCGCAAACTTCGGACCCCGAGCAAGTCTGTCGACATATTGAGCGACCCAGGCGGCGAGCGGCTAATACCAACTTTTCGGGAATAAAGAGCAACTTTGTCCATCTTTTACTGACTCCCCCCCTCCTTCCTTCCCCCCCCCACTCCAATCTCATCCCACTTCCTACCGACAGATGAAATGAACGATTGCTCGAGATGGACAACGCACTCTCAATGTACTAAAGCTTGGAAAGAACCCAGATGCTGCGAGATATAAATAGGTTATTTATTTATGAACAGACTGTTGCCAAAAAAATATTTTATATTAAAATTAGGGTTGCACCATGAGTTTATCGATGACCATATGTGAATGAAAAATAAATAAGTCAATTTATCATATCTGCGTAATTATTATATATAGAGTATGTATACATTGTTGCTAAATATTATAAATTTAGGAATCGTTTTGCAGTGAAATGAGTAAATGAAATATTTTTCGAATAGTTGCTGTTATGTGTAGGGTACCATCTACGAACATCTAAAATTCACTGACCATACCAGAATTCACGCATTAAAACATTATGCAATATAGCTATTATAGAAGCAAGCAGGCATACAGAATATATACGGACTGCGTTTTTATTTTTACTCTTATAAAGTTGTTTCCAAAATGTTGTTGAAATCAAATTAAAAATTAAAACGTTGACAACCTAGTCGCATGGCGCTGGGTCAGGCAAGGACCACCCGATCGCGCGATGTACTTCGAAAAAATAAACTTTATTTTTAATATAATGTTTTTATTACATTTTTTTCCTTAGGCCGGTTAAGTTGTCGATGTTGATGAAAGCCCTGATATGGGCGAAGTGACTAAAAATACAACCTGTACAGCTAAGGGGATGTACCGAAAATCAGCACCTTTCTCTCGCAAAAAGAAGTCTGCTAACAATTCTATCATTCTGCACACCCCTATAAATACTCTTCACCTACACCCTGAAGAAATATACATTTTAGTCATACACATATAATCAGTATGAAAATTACCAAAATTGATTTATTTTAATTTATTTAATCCTTGGAAATATTATAAACATAATTATATAATGTAAAATATCTTGCCCAACTAGGCTATCTCATCTTCTAAGGATATCATTCTATCTATTAATTAATTAGTATTGTTGCCGCGTCGAAACATTTGAAAAATACACGTACTTTATAATCATAAATAGATATGGATATATACGGAATATTTATAAAAGCATACAAACAAAAATATATAATATAATATACACTAACACTTATACTAATACAAAGTAATATAAGAAATAAAAATTATATATAATAATTACATACGAACATACTGATAAATTTTAATATTAATAAACTTATAAATCTATATAATCCTCTTACTTTTAACTGGCTAATTTTATTAAAAGAATAAACCGTTTTAATATGTATAGCTGTAGGTATTCAAGTAACCTAAAAATAAAAAAAAAATAATGAAAGAAGTAAAATATCCATACATTTTTACAATAACTATTCATTTTCCTTTTCTTTCGAATTACGTGCAGAAAAAATAAAATTGTTTATTTATAAGTGAGACCACATTGCAAAAACCAACCTATACTATTCCAAAACGAATCTCAAAAAGCTATGCGGCGTTTGTATTAGACGCTATAAATAATTTGAAATAGCCCGCCGCGCGTCGCGCCGGCTCGAGCCAAACCAAACGGGGAAATAAAAAAGCGACCGAGGAAGGAAAGTAAAAAAAAAGAAACCCGGGAAAATGTAGTTGCCGCACTGGCGTTGCACCGGCCGGAGTCATAACAATAATTCGGGAAATGAAATGAGTAGCGAGCGGGCTGCTGCCTAGAAAACTGATTCTGCCTCTGCGACGACTCCCTCTGTCTAGTTTCATGCGTCGAATGTGTCCATCCTCTTCTTACAATGTATCAATTTACTCAGGAAAAACTCATAGAATGGATTAGAGATGTGACACGACTTAGATTTTAGCCTATTTCGTATATTATAAAGTATATGTATTTACATGAAAGTGTATGTATATGTATGTATGTATGTATTGATAGGATGAAGATATAAAGTATATGTATTATAGATTCTGCACATATTCATTCATTGTTTTTCTATTCTTTTGTTTCTTTTATTTTTTTATTTTTGTATACTTATTTTTAAAAAATCATTAACGTGAGATTCTTATAGTTGTATATATATATATATATATATTTGTGTGCATATATTTTATGTATATATGTATGTATATATATATATACCACTTTTTTCGATCCATTTCTACGTATCCCTTTCTTAGATCCCATTGTCCAAATTTATGGATGTGCACCCTAGTGCGTTATTCACTGTCACGATAATAAAACCAGTTTCTGGTTTTATTTTATGTCATTTATCAAAACTAGGGTCCTTATTGCACGGTGATTTAAATGAATTTGACGGTAGTTAGGTTATTGTTCTTGGTTTTTTATTGCTGTTATACTCTAATTGTTATCGCTGTTAAACTTGTGGGTAATTTAACTTTATATTATTACCTTCTCTTGAATTTTTAAACGTCGTTATTTTAATGTTTATCATGTATTCCTCATGATATTCCTATATATTAAAACATACTGTGGAAATAAAATAACTTGAACTTGAAATTCATAACTATTTTAAACTTTCACCATTCTACGTAGTCAGAAAATATGTGAAAGATGACGTTTAAAATGCAACTTTCATAAATTCGAAAATCGCATTGCAGTTTTGCTAGATAAATTAATTAGTATTATCAAATGAAACTATTTTCTTAAAAGGAGAATCACGCATTAAACTTCATTACTTTAGTTTAATTTTGTCTATTTAGATCTACAAACCTGCAAGCGCCAAAACCCATATATGAGAAAGTTCCCTTGTCTTCAAATCAATTTCCTGCGCATCCGCAAGCAAAGACTTCAAAACCTTTACATTAAAGCAAGCATCGAAATCCCTACCGTGAGTTCTCGCGTGAATTGGAACGGATAAAGCGGAAAGTAATTTATTATACGATAATCTATAATTATTAATTCTAATGTTTAATGGCGTCGTAGTCTCACCAACATAAAACGTATCACAAAACTTACATAGAAGCTGATACACAATATTATATATATATATATATATATTAGACTTATATATGATTATTATTTTTTCATAGCGGATTTACCGGTATGAAAAAATAAATGACACAATATTTGACAATATTGAAAGATTTAGAAAAGTTTATTAATTTTTTGATAACCGTAGGATAGCAAAATATTTATCTACAATCAATTTTGTCTATTTCTTTTTAAAAATTAAAACTTGGAATATCGTAATACAATTTCGTAATAATTTATGTAACCTCAATCAATCTGGGCGGGAATATCCTTAGAATTAGACTATTGTATTTTTTACAGTAAGAATAAATTAAATCTTCGATTTATCTCTCAGAACATTTCACAAACGCTATTTGCGGTCAGGTATTTAAAAATATGTATTAAGATGTGACAAAATAATTTTAATTTTAATACTTTTTATGACGTCCTCGCTTGAAAAAATCTTTCGAAACCAAACAATGTTGTCTAGACTGCGTTGTCATTGAGGCAATCTCAGAAATGCTTCAATTTTGTTGTGGATTAGGGTTGCCGAAACATTAATTTGTAGTTTTTGATTCCTTATATACTTTTTTTACCCAGAATATTTATTGACTAGAATGAATTTTTAAAAGGAAGAATATCGGATTCCATTATTTATTACTTCTTATGTGATATGTGTTAATAAGTAATAATTAAGTTATAATAATTTAGTGTATTCTAAGGCTCCTACTGGTATTTCTATTTTTATAGCATTGAGAATTGAGAATTAATTTAGGAAATTCAGACATATTTTCCCATTGCTATGGTATCCTTATTTGTATAATAATTACCTATCCGAAGGTTACAATATGTTTATACTTGAGGCTAGGACGATAACTCTTAGAAATGTTTGGTTTCGCCTATATATTATACATATTGTATGTGATAGAGTGACAACCCTAAAGCCTACAAAAGCCTAAAGCTGCCTGCCACACAGCACGCTTCGCTCGCCGCCCGCCCTAGTATCCCAGCGAGTAACTTTTTGCACGGTTCATGATTTCGTTTACGCGGACCGTTGCACTGATATTTTCATCATTGAAATAAGAATACGTATCTCGGCAGGCATGCCATTGCTCCGCGATCTCGTAAACATATTTATGTAAGCTGCGGAAGAGATAGGTAGATACCTGCTATAAAATGCCCTTTGATGATAAATATATTTTAGAATCATCTAAAATCGCCTGTTAGTTTTTTCATTTATTTTACAAGTACATTAAAACATACATATTTCATGCTAGTTAATTATCTAAGATAAATATTGAAATAACTGAAATATAATACAAACTTTTCCTATTATTTATTTGTAAGAAAGACTAAAATGGTAACACTGTGTAGACACTATTACACTATAAATAATTATGACACTCTGTATAACGAAAAAGGTCTCGTATAACTCCATGTTATACCTCCTCCTCCCCCCTGTTTCATCCGTTTAAATTTAGTGCTCGACGAGTTATACTTATTTTAGTATCGTGTAGTTGTTATTGACCTTTAATGGTTAAAGAATTAATACAAAATAAATAAATAAATAGTTATTAACCCCTAATTCCCCCTCGGCGCTTTGAACTAACTTCAAATTATCGTGCGACTGAGGTAATAAAGCGTTTTAGGACTTAATCATTTTCTTATTGAGTGCGTTTTCAATAAACATCCCATTCAAAATTGATTCTCAGAATCCATATTTAAAAAATATAAAATAATGACCCCCTTTTCCCCCGTCTGTGCTCATAACCTCGATCTATCGAGTACATTGTTGTTGCAAGGCAACTTTCACGATTAAATAATCTTTGTACATAAATATGTGTATTTTTAATGAGTACCTACACTTTTTTGAAATTCTCCTTTCGTGGCCAATGAAAGATTAAAAAAATGTATAATTTAGACAACCTAACCCTATGCGATGGTCTAAATATATACTTATATCTATATTTAAATAACTTCCTGTGAAATTAAAAATCGGCATCGGCTTCAAATCTACATTTTTTGTTTGATAAGTTGATATACATTAATAATTTATATTATATTTAAAATAATAAATATTATAAATATGAAAACATCTTGCCACATTTTTATACATGCGAAATCAGTAAGAAAAAAATGGTTTTTAAGCATCATGTAATATAAATTATGTTTTTTTTTTACCTAATCGATAAGCTGAACAATAAATTAATTTGTTAGCTTGATGTAGTCAATTGTGTTACTAAATAAATCATTTAAATTTAAACTAATAAATTTAACGTATTTACCAAACTTTTAGATATAGAATTGTAATATTTGTAGTGTAAACGATTATTTGTGATTTAATCTATCGTTGCAGTTAATTGGCTATTAAAAATATGTAACAAAATTTTAATGGTAAAATATTTATGGTTAAAATATGAAATAACACACAATAAAAAAAATAATTTCACATTAAATTTAATGTTTTGTTTCTATGTTGATCTGTTGTGTGTTAGATGGTTATTTTAAAATTGCACGATATGAAACCCCTTCATAATGTTTCGACAGATGCGCAATTTATCCGATCTCAGAATTTGCAAGTTTTGCGTTTTGTCTATCGTGATGAAAAGAGGTGCAATTTTAGCAATATCTATACAACTTATGAAGTGTATATTTATTCTGTTATCTTTATAACAGAATATTTATTCCGTTGTCATTCTCCATATAAACGATGTAGTGTTGTGACTCTTATTTGTAGATATATAGAAAAAAATAATATTGGATATTGTTTTATCTCCAAATTATCTAAGCTGCCATATAAATAAAAGTTAAGAGCCTCGAAAAGTCTGTATTTTACCATAAATTTTACCAAAAGTTCATGTCATGTCATATTGATTTAATAGAAGAATTGAGAAAATAAAAATACAAAATCATAGTTATATCTCAAAAAGATGCAAATTCGACTAAGTTTGTTAACATACATTGATTTTGTTTTTCATTATTTATTTATTTATTTATTTTTATCGTCATTTACATGCACTCTTAACTAACACTAGAAATAACAGTAAAATAGTGCTTACACAATAAATGCATTGCAATACGTACATTGTTGTAATTTATAACCACGTGCAATGGATTAGTTTTGTGCATCACCTCAATAGCACAATGTGCTGTTCCAGGTTCCAAAATGCCAATCATTTATAGATGTAGTTTAGGATTTTAATGCAACCCACCAAATTGTGGTTCTTGAATTGACCAACAACGGTACGAAGTTTTTTTTTGCGTTAGATGAGACAACGATTTAAAAGCGAGACAGAAAGGAACGCCACCAGGAAGAGCTCTTTAAGGAGAATTAATTACATACTTACCTAAAATCATTTATTGAATAATAAATTATTGTGCTATTATTAATCAATGGATGATTATTGTAAAATTTTAATTTAATAACACACAATGACTTACATTAACTGTCTTTTTTTTTATTTATTTATTTATTAACAGGTAAGCATACAGCGTAATAATCGTATATACATTTTTCAAAGGGTTAATAATAAGGCCAATTAAAGCTTACGCCTATATTTATGATTAACAATTCTTATTAAACTGTGGGATCTGTCTGTGGGGGTGATCTGGGTTACGGACGATTTTCAACCCTTACTTTCTGGTATCACATCGTTTCACGATCTTACGGGGAAGTACTATGGGGTCAAGAGGTTTCTTGACGACCACGCCAGGTTTCCGCTAACGACAGCTTCAGATGCCAGGTCCAAAGTCCGTCAACCGAGAGAGACACCGGCCGAATGCACCAGGGCTGAGGTACAAGGTTTCCCCTGCGACACAAATGGCAGTCT
This sequence comes from Neomicropteryx cornuta, assembly GCA_020383195.1. NCBI lineage: Eukaryota > Metazoa > Arthropoda > Insecta > Lepidoptera > Micropterigidae > Neomicropteryx > Neomicropteryx cornuta. The sequence goes on from JAHKQU010000014.1 coordinate 5,993,389, forward strand.
ATATGAACGGAGGTCGCCCGCTAGTGCAGGGCCTTTTCACCTGAGTTCGTCGCGCTGCTAATACCTACGCTCGACTGCCGACGTCACACCGGTTCGCGTCTTCGCATAATGGAGTTGAAACATTATTGTATATCTGAATATTTATGTATACAGTGGATCAAGTAATAAACCTCATAACAAACTCACAAGTTATTACTTATATCTACGGGCCATACGCAGTTTGGTCCGTTACAAAACTAAATTTTAAATACAGTTTTTTTTTTATTACATTAAGATGTTCTTCCTTTTCGATAATATAATTTAAATAATTTTGTAATAAAATTACTTTACTCTTTTTGACATAATTTTTTTTCTGAAATAATCAGTGGTATTTTATGAAAAAACACGAGACATGTTACTTGTTAAGCTAAACCTATTTTATATCAATTATTATAAACCTGACTTAATATATTGTTTTTTTTTGTTACAGGATCAAAATATCAATCGAATTTAAACGAAATTGACAAATTTGAGCAGAAGTCTGCCGACGGTGGAAAGTCTAGGCATGATTGGGTGATGGATAATGGCGGTATGGATAACGGTATTATTTTTTTTATATTTGCGTTTATAAACTAGTATATACTTTCCATATTTTCCTTATCCATACTTTGTCTAATTTCTGTACCGCGAACTTCACCGAACGCCTTCCAACCATTTGTCCGCTAGGTGTCTATAGACCACAAGACATTGGTTGTAAAATTGCATCTGATTCATATGTAAAGTAAAAGTCTTCGGTAAAATTTATTGATCGTCACGTCGTTTATCAATCAAAAGTACCTGTGATGACATTGTATGAAACACTACACTGGTATCCGGAATTGGTAACTTATTAAGGTTTTATAGTATCATTTAAATAATGTAACAGCATACAAATGATAGGTTTTATGAACTAAATACACACACACACACGCGTGCGTTATTATTTTTGCAATAATATTATTTCGGTAATTCTTCATTCGTATGGCCTGTTTTGTCGGGAGGCGCTATTGGGCGCAGTTCTGACCTTATTTTTGTTTTCATAATGCGAGGCCGTTAATTACAGCCAAACAACGTCTCGCAAGTCTGAAACTAAATAAGTGTTTTTTTCTTGTGTATGCCTTGTTACTTAACACAGTCGGCAATGTTGAGAAAAGCGCCGTTGAATATTCTCAACGGCGAAAAATTACCTGGCATTATACCACTGCGCCTCCAGGCCAGGATACTATAATACGCACAAACGATGCATTTTTATCATAATTCTAATAATATTATGAGAAAAATAACTAACACAGATATTTTAGAGTATATAAATAAAATATATCTTTTTTCACTTGCTAATTCAGAATTAAACCATAAACAATGCGTTTCAGCTCATCTGTATATTATAAATATTTGTCTTTCTATTTACTTCAGCTAAAAATAAACGTTTAAAAGTTTCTTATTAAATTGTTACTAATTATATATTTTTATTATTAAATATTTTACTAATCAGTATAATTAACATATTATTATTTTATTATCCTGATCTTGTTTCTTTAACTTTATAATGTTTGTATTTCTTTTGCAGCTGGAGAAACCATCAAAACGTCATCGTCTTTCATTGACATTGTTTTAGCAGCAACAATATTAAATTATGTTTTTATTTCGTGAGTTATTTTTTTAAAATATTTTTAATTTAATTAGTAATTTATTTCTTTTAATCGTAACATTATATATAAACTTTTTTTCTTTTAACCTTTACAGGGGATATTGAAAGTTTTAATTTAATTTTTCACGTAATTTATTTCAATGTTAATAACCTAATTTTCTATTATCATAATTATTATTAACAATACTTTTTATGTGTCCCATGTGAATTGAATTCTTTGTAAAATTTATGTATTTTGGTACTCAAAATAAATAAATTAAAAGAATAAGTAAATATGCTTTAATACATAGATTGTGCCAAAATGTACTATGAATAGGTATATATTTTTTTTTCCGAAAAATATTTAAGCGATGAAAACTATACTGAAAATGTTCCTTCCTAACAAAATGTAAAGATATATCAATAAAATTAAAAGAAAACGATAAACATTATACAAATTCTCTATTTATTCAAGTATTGCGTTTAAAATAAAATATACTACTTCGAAAATATATCCAAAGGGAGTTTTTAAACAAAATAACTTTTCAGATTATAAAGCTATATGAGGACTTTGTTAAAATTTTACGTTTTCACCATAGTTTAAAAAATAAATATTTAATGTGTCGTCCTTCAACTGAGATTGGTTATTGTCGTTATATATTACATGGTCAGAAATTTATGTTATCATTACGTTGGATATATTCTTATATACGTAATATTTTTAATATTAATATTTGTAATATCATGTACCAAGCGCATGGTTTATTTTAGTAGCAAATTTCAGTTTATAAAGCACATGTTACATCTCCACTTTAGTATCATGTATTTTTTTAACGGAATTTTAGATAATACACAATATATTGGATCTTGAAAAAAATTATAAAATTAAATTATCAAGAAAACATATTGCAGAAAACTACATTAAAGGAAAATTATTTTTGTCAATGTGATTTCGACTTAGCTGATGATATTACAAATATTACAATATATCGGTGTTATGATTTATTTATTTCTTTAATGTGCATTTTTTTCTGATTATTTTTGTTATTACCCTGTATAAATATATCAGTATAAGTTAAATATTAATAATTTGTAAGTATTTATTTTAATGTATTTAAGGAATATTAATGGTAAAACAAATATATATTATTGCAATAAACAAATATATATCTCGCTAATTGGCATATACTGTTATTAAGTCAATTGTGCTTTCTAGCCAATATATTGTCAACTTTGTGTTAGGAAAATGTGTAAATAATATTCATGTATGAAATATACGTAAATTAAAAATAACTTTGCACTTAATAACACTTTTCATAAACTAGTTAATTCAAGCATGTCACTCGTGATATGAATGCACTGGATAGATTTAATTATAATATAGTTAAATTTTAATAAAGCTTGTTGACACAACACCTATGATTCCTGTTTTATTTGTACATTTTAAGAGATTCCCATTCGCCATCAAACAAAAAAAAAATAAACTGATAAATCGATTAAAGATATATTCGATTGAATTTTAATAGCTACCAGTCAGGGTAGACACAAATAAAAATTCACAGTTCAGATTATTTCGTTGTTTCATTTACACGCTAAATCAAACATCCTGTCAAACCAGAACATGTCAAAAAAATTAATTGTCAAAATAATGTAATAGTACTCATAGTATGCATTTGGGCACACATTAACTTGTTGCAAAAACAATTATTGCAATAACGTGCCATTTTTTACTTTTTGAAAATGGAAACTACGTTAGAACAAAATGCAGGTGAGACTGCAGGGGCGGATCTGGAAAAAATCTTGGGGGGTAAAATGTCAAGGACATCCATTTTCGATTTGCGATAAATACTTCTATTTACAATAAATTAGTTTAATACGATTCTTATAAAAACAATTCGTCTAGTAACACTCTCGGAAAAGGTACATTGTAGTTAGATGAATTGTAATTAGACGAATTTCCAGCAGACGCACATTTCCACATTTATTTATTTCTCGCTTTCTTTGGAATATACAAATAGCGATAAGCAAATAAAAAACTGTAAAAATTACTTTTTGGTTTGATTTATTCAAATTTTTCGAATTTATCCCGCTTTAAAAAACTGTTGTACAATTAGACTTTCAATTATGTAAAATGGTCTTTTTTTTTTAAATACTAAAAATATAATAGTAATTTTAAATTCATATTTTTGGTGGTATGACTATTGTATGAAATTCACTATGAAATAGAAACGAACACTGTAGAATGTGTACAGGTGAGTGTTATTGAAAGTTCTTGGGGGAGGTAATAACCCCCTTCCCCCCCCCCCTGGGATCCGCGAAACGGAGACAAGCTACAGACGAGCGAACGGGATAGCTCGATCGTCTCATGTGCACGTTGAGCACTTGCCTTAATTTATCCATACCACAATATAAAGAGGTATTGCACACCAGTAATTTTAATTTTAAATACATTCAATAAAACATTACTTTTCTTATCCTGGGGATTCTAATATAAAAAAAATATATCATTGAACTATTTTCCTCAAATTAAAACTATAATTTCTATCTAAAATAGCATATTTTAAGAACTTATTTTAAACAGTCACATTCGTCACACAAGGTTTATAAAAATTATGATTATAAGATTGGATATGATGTTTTATTTTCCGAGGCATACAAAAATGTACACATGAATGACATAATAATAGTATAAAAGAATGACTGCAAATTTGGAGCCAAGGCTAAAATGTGTTTAAATTATTAAAAAATATGTTATCTTTGGGAGTTATCGTAGTCGAAATCGTTCGCATATATAATTTCCCTGAAAAGTCATTGTTTTTGTAAACACAATCTTTTTTTTGGTGAAGTTTACATTTTTATAAGCTATGTTTTTTCAGAGGTATAAAAAAAATGTGTGTAAAAATGCACGCGCCTTCTCATTCATCAAGAGCTTTATACTTTTAAAAACACCCTCATAACCGAAAGCTTGTTGGAAATGGGCCAACTTTTTACAAGATTATGAGCAATATTGTTGAAACATCAGAAGGCCGCGTAATTTATTCGCTCGAACGCGGGGCTTAGTCTTGCGGAAGTCTTTAAGCCAGCGAAACCTTAATTTAAAGAGCCATCAGTCTTCATTTTTATGATCGGGCAGTACACGCTTTCAGTACAGGCGCCGTCTGGCCATTGTCAGCAATGTACGATATACAACACGGTGACACTTTATACGATATCTTATTTTTGAGGCAGGTCTCACTTTAAACTTCTATATAATCATATTTACGAAGCTACTATCTCCCATCCTTTGGCCGACTGTCTGCTGCATTTTTCAACTCGAAAAGTACGAATGCGAAAGAGTTGAATTTTTGTATGTAGATAGTTGCTCTTTAAAAACGACCATAGCCAATACCATCGATCATCGAAAGCTTGTCGAATAATGTAAATATATAACATTAAACTCAACATTTTATCAGCACTAATTCGTGAAACATTAACAGTTCGATAGAGCGTTCTAATAATATATTCGAATTTCAAAAATATGCATGGTTGGCTGTTAGAACGTATTATTTATTACTGGCCAGTTAAAATTAACACAAACACACAAACAATGAAAACAATGCTTAGTAATTATTATAAATTGAAATATTATAACCGTGTTGTTTCATTACTAGCCGCGGGTCAAAATTTACAAAAAAAATAGTGTTAAAATTTATGATGAATTAAAAGTATATCATGACCCCATTGTCCATTTTTTTTTTTATTTTAATCTCCACAGACCTAAAAAATAACCAAGGTCGTGGTCATCCAAAATGCACACCAAGTAGGCTAAAAGGAAATGAAATTACCCATCACAAATTGATACCACAGGCGCAATTAGTCTGGGTGGGAGATGCCTTTAATGATGGCTCTAGTGCCTAGCTGTAAGACGTCAGGTTTTGGTTATATATTTTACTACAAGTAAACAATGTTTAGAAGCAGTTGATATTTTATGATAGATATAGGTTGTCATAGCCATTTTGTTACTTTTATATCACAGGAGAATATTCTTATCCCTTCTTCATTTAGGTACATAATGGATTTATTTTTACCTAATTTATTAGTTAGTATACTTATTCAGAATCTACTGAATTTAGCAATAAAAAGCAAGAAAAAAACAATGAACACAGGCACATCTACATTATAAAATATTTATCTATAGATTGTACTGTACTTTATAGTGCTTTTTATGAATAAATATTTAATTATTTGTTCAACTTTCTGTTGAAAGTTCAACTCTGTGTACGGAGTAGGTCGGTACGTACATTGTTCACTCAAACGCGCCGCATAGTGATGCAATCCTTCCTAGCATTTGAATAATATCGTATGTGAAGATTGTATTTAATTAATATTGTACAATGCACATCCCCATAAGTTAGGTGTACTCAGTGACTGTCTTCGCTTGGTTTGTCAGCCGTCTGCTGGCGGCCGGCGGGTGGTGGTTCCCGGTGGATCCCAGCGGATCCCGGCCGTTCCCGAAGTTGTCCGTAATGGCTAACGGCCTCGACAACATGTTGCCTTAATTTGTGCCCCCGCAAAGGGCCACTTGTTTCGTGGCCGCGTGCCACGGTACATTCAATGCTAAAAATGCGACCAATAAAAATAAAAACCGTCGACAGTGAACGGCGTTCATGTGTAAAGGTTTTCGTATCTGCAAACCTACCCAAAACGTAGTGTAATTTATTTACCAAATTTTGAAAATAAAATAAAATAAAAAAAAGACTAAATCTAGAGTAATACATCGCATCGATAGGAAAACCTTTTGACAAAAATCATGACATCAATAGGAAACACATTTAAACATGAAACTTACCTTTTGATTCATTGCAGTACTTAAAGTTGTTTAACAAGACTTATTTTATTTTATGAAACTAATATGGAGCCATCCCTGAGAGATTCAATATATTATGTAATAAAATATAATTCAAAATGAATATACATAAAAAAAACTTTCATATCGAATGAAATATTACTCCTTTCTTTGAAATCGGTTAACAAGCTATTCTATTTTTAAAAAAAATATATCTAATTGTATGTTTTATATTGTATATTTGCATTTTATATATGTTTCCAAAAAAAATGTATTTTTTTACTTTTTAAATAAATTAAAAAGTGAGAGATTCTTGGCTCCTTCACTTCTTGATTCTTAGCGTAATGCATGCTGAATTTGTTGTAAAATATTAAGGTCAATTGGTACACACATAGGACGACATATAGGTCTATAGATTTCTTTACAATAGCGCTAGGGGCTCGTGAGCGCAGTAAACTTCACTTTTATTATATAAGTATAGCCAAAAACAAGAACTTAATTTTAGGTAAAACACTGACTATGGATACAGTCCTTATACTATATTTCCAGTTTAAAATGTGGTGTACTTTGTGGGAATATAACAAATCCTAAAATAAGTAAAAAAAATACTTAAAAATATTGTCTGTACTTATATATTTTAAAATATTTGGGAATATAAAAGAAGGAAAACCAGAGACCAAAATACCTAATAAGCATAATACATCCTTAATATTATTATTTAATTATATTACAATTATTATTTAAATTATCGAACTACATAGTGATGAATTTCGATGATCCTTTAATGTGTTTATTCAGAAATATGTTATATTAATAAATAAAAAAATATATTTCTTATTGATATTCATAAAACTTGAAATATGCGAATCTCCTCGTCTAAAAATCACTTCCTATAGGGTAAATCGTAGCATAACCGACCATCGCCCACCAAAAGACGTTACCTTCAAGGGATGGTCCCTGGGGGACTACTTGGGACCCTTCTGGGGGCGAGGGAGGGGTTTTGGCGTTTAACCCCCAGCGACAAGAATCAGCCCTTGTAATGGGCGTTTCGAGGAAACCGCTTTTGGACGTTTAGTTGGCTAACTGAAAAATGTAACTGTTATTTATGGAAAATAACATATTAAAAATTATTTAGGTATTAATTAAATTTAGTTAATTTTGTTTTAAATCACATAAGTTACGTTAAGTATTTTGTATTATATTTTATGCATGTATAAATAAATTGTTTCTAGTTAAAATTAGGAAATTGGCAGATAAGACAATGTCTTAGCTGGATCTATTTACATTGTAATTGTATATATTTGAATAATAAAAGTTGCTTCAGGCAACGTTGAAATTGAATGGAATTGAATTGAAGCATTTATTATTATTGTTCACAGGTCGAGAAAATAAAATCTTTTTTTTTCTGTTTTTCTGCAGAAGGTTACATTTGTATGTATTATTCTTGTATTATTTTAAGTATTATTCTTCGCGTGTTACTTTCCTTATAAATATTATATATAATTGATGTTTAAAATAATGTTATTCTTCCAAATTATCATTCTTTTAATACATATGCGCATATTAACAGCATTTGACCACACCAATGCCCATCCTAACCTGACTTAGCTGGGTAATGTAGCATTGCCATTTATTTATTTATTATTTTTTTTTAAATAATTGCTATGACCTAGGTCATATACAATTATTTTGGGCCCTACTCAACTAGGCCAAATATGCCTGTACTAGAGTCAGGGGAGATGGTGGTAATGAAGCGTTAAAAATGGTATGCCCATGTGCGGATTCGAACTCGAGACCTTTGCTTCAATAGTCCAACCACTAAACTATTTATGTTTAGAAGACGTTTTTTTAATGAACTACCTAAATAACAACTAGGTTCTGTCTATAAATGGTACTCGCCGTCTGAGTTTAAATCATGCAGGCGGATTTATTGACGCCTACGGCGCTCATACAACAATTAATATTTTAATAGGTTTATAATACAAGTATTTTAATAGGTTTATAATTATTTTACTTTTGATCTACTCGATGTTCTATTGTTTTTATAAAATGCGTTTAATAATGAAAGAACACAATATAGCCTTCTTATCCCAGATTGATTATTTTTTTTCTTAACAATTTTTTTTGCATAACAAACACATACTAGCCTGGGGTAAAAATCTATATTTAATTTTAAATATAGATTAATAAAGCCTATATTTAATGTTACTCCCGGGATTAGAATAAATTTAATGAGTAAGCAAAGTTAGATCAATACGTAGCAAAGGGTGTGGAAACTAACAAATGTTGGCATTCTGGATGGGTCGCTTCGCTTCCCATCTCTAACCGGCTACAAGGCAACCGGATCATTCGAGGCCTGGTGATTCATGTCAATCGCAAGACTGTTGTTTTAAAATGAGAACTATACATACTTTAAGCGGCATCCAATCATGTTTAAAAATTTGAAATTGGCATAAGTTATAATAAGGCCTCCCCCTCTCCCCCCAATACGCTCTAAATTATTACATAAAGGTTTTGAACTCTTTTCTTTCAAATGTTAAAGAGGATAAGGAAAACACAATTTAAAAATTATACATATACATAGTTGTGCGAAACTCAATGGATTTATCAATTGGATTAAATCATAAGATTAGTTTGAAAAAATAATTTTAAATGTTATCGTTTGGTAAGTGATTACAAAATCTTAATTTTCCGATGCCTACCGTTGCGTTTGCGCCTACCCTAAGGGACGCATTTCTCGACGTTCGCGTTGTTGCGGGGCGGGGATTTGCGGGCAGCCGCAGCCGCAAACGCGCCTTAAGCCGCCCCCGGCTTTCCGGCTTACCCGACCTAATAATTGAGTGTTTACAATGTGGTTTTTCATATTACCCAATTACCCGACCCCGAGTTTAAGTCGGTAAAGCGGACTGTGTCAACGCGGAAGAAATTGAATTGACTAGGTAAAATAATCGAAAAAGTACCCACCAGTAACGTTAAAAATGGAAACCTAATAATAAAATAGGTTTAAATATGTCTAAAAAAGAGACCAATCCTTTAAAAGAGAAACAATAAATCACAGTACCAAAAAGGCGAGCTTATTAGCTAAACCAGAGAGATTAATCATGATTTCCCAGAAAAAAAGGAGAATTTACGTGATAATATTAAAACGTTCCTGTCATATGCCAAAAAGCAGTTCTCCGAGTTATGAATCGAAAACCTTTTCGTTATAGTTCTGATGTCTTATCTAACTACAAAGTCCTTGATATCCGACAAATCTTTATTAAAAACGTCATTCTTAATCAACGACTATATAAGCAACAACCCTTAGATACTTTAAATCCTTCAATTATTGTAACTCGATCAAGGTTACGAGGAAATGTGGTACTGCCAAAAATGAATACCACTTTTGGGCAAAGGCATCTTAATTTCCTTGGACCTAAACTTCTCAACAGCGCAGATGAGCAATTTAAAAAAGCACGATCTAAATACAATCTTGCAAAAAGCATCACCAAATGGCTCCTCGCAATAGGCAGAAACGAATCTGAAAAGATGGTGAGCAGTGTGTTGCAATAGACATAACTATATAACATATATAGACTATAAGTAATTTTATATATTTTCTTTGTTTAGTTTTTTTCTGTATATTTAGCCTATAAATTATAAGTAAAACAATTATTAGAATTATATATTTAATAAATGTATATTGTATGTAATATATATTTTATATATATGTATATAATATTATGCACTATTTATTATATGTATTATATTTTGTATTTATGATATTTATCCTATGATCCCCTTTGTTATTAGTAACGTCTCGCGAATGTAATAATATTACATTTTTTCTGCAACTTCCTTTTGCTCTTAAAACAGGTTTTTTAACCTAGTTAGAGTAGCCATGTTACTTCAGAGCAACAATAAATGACTGGTGTTTAATTTGTCTATATTATATTAATTTAATTCATTCAGTGTTATTATATCATTTATTGTTGTAACATCTTATTGTACCATATTGAATAAAATCAAATAAATTAATAAATAAATATGTTCGTCAGCTAGCGAGGCCGCGCCACCCGGGGTCATTGACGGCCTTGGCCGAACGCGAGCGAGCGACCGAAAGAGCGATTTACAATAAGGAAATTTACACGAATGCTTTCATAAAATTATTAAATTTGGGTATTCATTATTTTCGTTTTTTTTTAACAAATATCTTATACTAATAGGAAACATAAACACCCCATTAAGTCTTCGGGAATGGCGAAAAGTCCTTAATAAAAAATAATGACAATATTAAAATATTTGAACGTAGAATATGTCTTATATTTAAATTTACTTGATTATTTAATTATTCAATTATAAAAAAAAAATGTTCATATATCCAATTCGATTCATATTATCTAATATCACATACACATCACATATTATGTAAGAAGTTTTTTCTTCAAAATTAATTTATCAACTGATTTTTGCGTGCAATTATTATTTTGCACAAATTACCTTATCGTACACGGAAAATATATTTTCAAAAATAATTCAATATTATAGGAATTTAAAGAGATAGCTATGATTTACATACTTGTGCATTCCTGTGTATTCCTGTGCTTTGTTTCGTGACATTTTAAAAAAATATATCACGAAATAGATGTAGTCCTTTGCTTAGGTATTTTTGTGGGCGCATTCCCGATTTGAACGTCACTTTAACCGATTAGATTTTTGGAAATAGCACAGGAAACACGTGGATAAACACATAAATTCTCGTCCACTGCCATTGCGAAGTAACTGAATTTCGTTCCCAACTTTTGTTTTTACAACGAAAGGATTGCCTCGTATTTTATCAGAGAGACAAATTCTTTTGGCTTTCTAAAATTAGAGGATGAACCGGATCAAGGTCGTCCTAATTGTTTTATAATTATATTATTTTTAAGTAGTAGGATGAAAAATAAGAGGATGAACCGGGTCAAGGGGTGTGTAGGTAGGAGAGAGGAATGGAAAGCCGAAATGTTAGGATGAGTGACACGTGCACATCGCAAAGTAATATAGGTATTTAAAGACAAAACATAAGAATAAGGAAACATATTTGTCACCAAATTATTTTTTTTATAATTTCAGAAAACCTGTACTAATAAATGTACCAAGAGACGAAATCTACAATGGACAAGAAGTATTTCCAATATAAATTAAATATATTACCTGAAAAAATATAATCTGATTCAGATATGCCATCGTGATCTTGGGATCGTCTCCCACATCCATTCCTGATAAAAAAAAAATAGCTAATTGGTTCTGCGATTTCTAGCGTTATTTGTTTTAAATATATATCAAAATTCATCATTAAGTTACAGAGGAAAAAAAATAAACCTTTACGTGAAAATAGTAAAAAGATCATTTGTAATAATGTCTTTGGTGTGATCTCACAGCTGTTGCCGTAAAACGTAACGGTGTCAAGGCCATTATCGATCGTCACGGCATCGGAATTCGCGCACTGACCGATTTGCAACTACTTGTTAAAAAATAAATTAAATTTAAGGGTGATTTTTTTATAATATTTCTTACCCATAATAGGATATACAACACCTTAAGTCTTTGGGAATGGTCTTGTGATATCCTGTGCACGGCTTGATTAACTTGAACTGACACAGTTCGTGTATTATTCATAATGTGAGTGGGGAAACCATTTATTTAAAAAAAATACTAATTTTATAATTATTCCTAGTATGTTTTGAATATTATGTTTGTTTATTTATTTCAGGAAACAACAGCTAAAACAAAAAATAAAGTTACAATAGAAAACAATCAAAACATAAAGCCAATGAAAGTTTCCTTCGAACCTAATTAAATAGAAAAAATACATCCAGGAACGGGGTTGAGATTAAGAAGTAGGAGGGGTTAGGGAATTCACATAATTACCAGAATATAAAATACAGCATAACTTTCACAAATATACATATACTACTCTAGGGTTAGAGCTAGAGTAGACACTCTTTTGAATTCGGAAGGTAGTGTTGAATATATCGATGGCGCTGTTGAAAAGCTTTGTTGTTTGTGAACTTTATTTGTAAAAATTTACTTCTATTATTTTATACAACGTGTCCGGAAAATATGTGTTCAAATAAAAATGACAGATACTGGGCTAAATTTCATCGACTAATATGTAAAAATATCTGATTTTGTCCTATTTGAAAATTTAGGAAATTTTATGACAGGTTTTCTGTGATTGGGATTTAATCATTTCTGTGGCATTTTTTCAGAAAAATATGTAATCTGCTAGTTAACAAGGTCATGGCGCGGCTTTGAGGATGGGTGAGGCCTGAATTTTTATTTAGGATTATTATCATAAATAAAAAAATAGTTTTTTATTAGTAACCTACAAGATTTAATTACAAAAATATTTATCACAATATATATTAGGGTAGGTATTGCTAAAGAAAAGGATCTAGACAAAATAAATATGTTTCTTATATATTTTATATATTTATAAGTAAAGCGAAAAATAAGATATAATTGTTTAGAGAAAACTGAATGGTAATTATTTAGTCTTATCGATAAAAAGAAAGGTTTTTTAAAGGTTTGGGTTAATAATTTCAATAACAAATTTATCGATTCAAAATTTGTCATATTACATATTATTTAAAATTTATTTCACTGACATTTGACAAACTTGGGGCACAGATAATAATTTGTTACAAAGTAATGAATCTGTATATAAGTGAACGTGCGGTATCGTTGCAACCTCTATTAGCTGCCTTCTTAACTAGACTTATGTGTGTTCTAAAGAAGGTAGTCAGTTTGCGTGTCATTTTTTTAAATAAATTGTTTAACATTAAAGAGTTTAACAAACTTACATAGATACATAAGTGCATACTTACATAACAGTAGTAATGATATTATATAATATAAAGTAATTCATAGCTACTATGCAAAATTAATATAATAGTAGTTACTCCAACATCTTCATATTTACACAATAAGTTTTGTTTAAAGAGGAAGAGACAATGTTTATAGTTATATATAAATGATAATACTTAAATAAAATTTGTTAAATAACATTATTTGGTATTTTTGGTGCAAAATTTTCTCCATCTTCTATTAGCTAATAATATTTTTGCATTTTCCTAATACCTTATTGTTATCATTCGACCACTTTTCCTCCTTTATTAAGTTGTATGCTTAGAACCTACATACTTCTCTGCCCAAATAGTTTAAAAAATATGTCTATATTTCGTTCTACGATTTCATGAATTGACTACCCACATTTTTGTTTCTAAAAGAGTAAGAAACATTACATATATAGATAGATGCGGTACAACATATAGCTATAGGCCTTTCGAGTATAACTGTTATCTTTCCAAAAACAGTAGCGTTAATCTTGTCGCCGAGCACTCCAGCTCTGCCTGAAATATTAATATTACACGACGCTCGACTTCAAATACTTGACTCCGGGATTGGAGGGGAAATCCTTTCGGAAACCGAGGAAAAAATGTCTTGAATAAGCGAACTCACGGCGGCCCCTCCTAACCTCAAGAAGTGGATAATCATAAATTCGTTTGCGCGGCTGTAAGACGTTGTCATGTTATGTATATGTACATATATTACATTACTACATTAATACTGATTTAAGATGAACATATTGCACTTTTTTCATACGTTTCTCTACTGTATTACAGCCGTATGCGAAGTCGAAGTAGTATTAAATTAAAAAGGACACTTTTAAGTAGTTTTTCAGTGCTATAAATAAAATCAAATAGATAAATGAATATACTAGTAACAACATAAAAATGAAAATTACGTTATATAATACGTTATAAAAGAAGGAGATATAAAAAACACATTTTTAAACATTTATAAAATTAGGTCATTTATAAAAATCCTATGAATGAACAGAAGTATGTAATTTAGTTTGCACCGCGGCACATTTAGGTATTATCTAGATTAGTGCGGTAGGGAACAAATACATCACAAAAACGTCTTATCTACATATTTTTATTTGTTTTATTTTTTTAATTTAAAAGAATTTATTTCAGTCTTTATAGCGCAGTCGCTGTAGTTCACTGCTAAAGTGACAGCCTAAGCATTTTATTACGGTAAGTGGTCCTGTTTAAGCTTAGCAACAAACCTTGAAAAGTTTGAAGGTCGATCTGTCGGGCAGACATTACGAGTGTCTTGGGCGGCCATCGCGCGCCAAATTCGCGTTTTTTTTCGCCGCCCCGCGTGGCAACGCTGAAAATCCACCGCCGATATCAACAAAAGTGCCAACTGAACCTAATGAATAATTCAAAAGCGCCGGGCGGGTGCATGTTCTATCTCTGCTTTATCTATTGTGGGGCTTTGCCGAACGACCGGCGCGCTCTTCCCTCTCCCTCTCTCTCTCGGTGAATGGGATTTTATCGGCGTACTCCCGCTGCGCCACGCGCGAGCGCGGAGGACTCACACTGAACAAATCATTATAATGTTGTTACGTTTTAATGGTTCTGTATAAGGTTTGCAACCTTACCATTTAAAAAAAATAAATAGCGTATTAGTCGGCGTCCCTGTTTAAAAAAATAAAAAAAAAATCGTACAGTTAACGACGTTAATATACTTTATATGTAAAATGACGTATCTACAGGTGTTTGGTAGGTCCATGCAAAACTTTTAGAAACTGATGGAAGCCGTACTTTAGTAAAGTTTTATGGTTTAGTAGATTTTTACCATTTTAACCTTATTTAAAATAATGCCGAAAACAAGCAGTTTTACGCCAATTACACAATAATGAAAGGTAGTATAGTTCAAAATTATTTTTTTCTATTGCTCTAATATGTATTTATTCTGCACAATATGATAACAAATATCTAAATATTAATTAAACAATAATAATGACATTTTATTTTCGCAAAAAATTTTCAGTATCTGGGAAGTTTTGGGTTTTTGGGTAAAATAGATAAAACATAAGGCAACCTTGGATGGTCAAATACTTTAAAAACTTCTGTAATTTATGCTCTTTCTGATAGTGCAAACCACAGGTAGGAACCTAGCAAATTCTTAGAATTGCAAGCAGATTAGCAAAAATGAGCTTCAATGGCGCGATGATCTTCTATCAACTCCTAAAAGGTTTGCATCGACCTACCAAACAACCTGAATAATTCTTGGAGAATAATAAAAAATGTCATAGAGCAACTTTGGAGTAATTACATATGGAAAGTGTTTTAGACCCTTAATTTGCCTTTCAATTACTATTTTTCCTAAGACTCTAATGTCTTACTAAAAAAGAACTATCTTTTATCATTCATTAAATTTCTCAGAAATTGACCTAAACTTTAAAAATCTGCATTTACCATGTTAAAGACATCGGATCAAGGTATCTAAACATAATTTTTTGTGATTAAATATCCAATGGTTACCAAATGACAGCCATAGAAAGGCCAAAATGAATCGAAATTAATATTTATCCTTTGGCTTCGCCTTAAATATATTACACTTATTTTTTTTTAATATATTTATTACCATATATATTGCGAATATCCTTATACACAATCATGCCATTACATATTAGAATAAATATAAACAAAGGTGCTTTGTATGATAAAAACAATGCTTATTTTAAAATAAGGCTTCTTATTGTACAAATTTCCGAATTTAGCGAGCTTCATTTATCAGTGACGGACACACACGTAAAAAAGATTTCTTATCGTTATACTTATTTATGTTAATTTCTAATTAATCCAAAAAATTGAAAATACGCAAATGCAAAATAAAAAATATATTAGTGTGCACCTTACTTATGTTTCCTTCGAGTACAACATTCACGAACGATGAATGGTTACATACACTCGCTAAGGTGAGAAATATGCAATAAAAATGTTCTCTTTTTGCTGTCGTTTTTTGAACGTGTACTCTGTCATAGTCTGCCCTACACGCTGTTACACGATTGGTAATGTTGGTGTATAAAGAGAGATTTAGTATTCTAAATAAAACAAATATATGTTTCTAATACTATATTCCGATAACGTTGACTTAACCAATCATTGTTTATTTATTACTCTTAGTTAACAAGCCGAGGGTTATAAACATTACTTCAAATCAATCGGAAATCGGTCTAGTAAGCGAAGGAATACTTGGTGAGTAGACGAGTCCAAGCAAAGCCGAATCTTCTGTCCTGCTCTAACCTTATGAGTAAGAGTGATTGAAAGCAATATGATAGCATCGATAACAACCCTCTTCCCTTTCCGCTAGACATTTGAATTTTATTCGTATGGAGAGATTTTATGGAAAAAGCAATAGAGGTAAGAAACCGCTTCGTACTCGTACTGGCGGTACCCGGTGCAGATATCGTGGTGTCACACCAAGAATAAAATCTGTTAAAATTAAAATATATATACAGGTTGTTTTTAAATTTAGGGCCAAGGCGTCAAATAAACATTAATCAGGAAAAAGTATTGGAAAAATGTTACTCAATTACGAGAAAAACGAATTAAAAAATAAATAGTAATCGTTTTAATGTTTTAATGAGCAAGCGACTCCCAAAGCACTTCGAAGAAAAACAAAGTTTTTTTAATAATGTACCTATTTTAGTATTAATTTATATTTTTCGAAATTACATTATATTTCGATTTATCGATAGTTTTTAAGTTTTAATCGATTCAGTTATCAATAAAAACCAACCGCCTAAAAGGAGTGCCCTAAATTAAAAACATCGTATATACACAGTTTGAACTTTTTCTCACGCACAACCTTTTATGAGGTCATTCTATCCTTCAAACTGATCAACTTTTATTCTAAAAACATTAAATAATAATGTATATATGAGTAATAATTTTGCGAATTAGTGCCTAAATTAAATAAAAGAATAAAAGTACTTGCTACAAATTACAAAAAAAAAACACTTTTAAAAGAGCTATAAATGTTTTTTTTTTATTTTGTATTTTTATATTTATTATTATCAAACTTTTATTGTTATTTTTATCAAACTTTTCCAAAAAATATATGCCTTTTCATAATTCTGAAAGTAGCTACCTACAATGTATTTTTTTAATTTAAAATATTAAGAGAAATCAAGCAAATTTAAAAACTATAGCATATTTTAAACATTTTCATTAATTAAAATTACTCTTTTTGATGATAGTACCTAATTACTTTATTTTTTAAATAATTATTATGACCTAGTTCGTATGCAATTATTTTTAGTCCTGATAAACTAAGCCAAATGTGCCTGTCCTAGAGTCAGGGGGTGGTATTGAAGCGTTAAAAATGGTATGACCATGGGCGGATTTGAACCCAACACCTTTGGGTCAATAGTCCTGTGCCTTAAGCACTAGACTACCACGATCTAGACTAGACGAATACGAATGTGTATATTAAATTCAAATAAATTCCAAACTATTATTATTATTATTAAAACTATTTAATTATTATTAAAATTATTAATTATTAAAACTATTATTCCAAAATTTATAAAAAATATCATGTTCTACAGGTCCGTCTGTTTGTATTCCATATCGAAAACTTAAAATTATATTTTTAGACGTGCTTACTTGTTACTTTAACTTTAGTTTTTGTGTGATCTTTAAATTCATTTGAATTTATTTTTAGAAATGTTTCGAAAATAAATATCCTCGTAGTAGGATAATTGAAATAAATAGATTCATGGTTACTTTGAAGGAAGTTTTTTAAAACGTTATACGTTTAAACAAGTTCACTTTTTCATCATTAATGCTAGCTTTTTTTATTTTTATTAAAATTCGTCTTAAAGTCAAAGTTCTGAAACAGAGAGACCACGAAATTTCACCATTCAACCATTTTAATCTTAACCCTGAAACTGGTCAGACATTTAGTTGATTCATTTCAGCGTGTATTTTCTAGTTCGATATGTCATCTTTGTAATATGAAATGGCTAAAATTCGAAAACGCGAAACGAAATATTCCTTTGCTGCTAGGGCGGCGACAAGCGAGGAGCGCGAATTGCGCGCCAGAGAGGCTTCACAAAAAGAACACAAAAAATATTTTAATGGTTGAGTTCTGAAACAAAGTACAGTGGCGGTATCTGCACCAATAACGGGTGTCGTTACGTCGCCGACGCGCACGTTTTCCCTAGTTTTCCAGTGGCCGTGGAGCCCGAGAGGGCATGCGCGTTTAACGCGAACTAAACCCCAATTTATCGAGCCCGTGTCGCTTAATTAGATTAACAAATTATAATATTATCCTAAACGTATATCAAACGTCAAACTTCTTTGACAACACTTAGAATATAATATGTTTATGGTCGGTATGGTTTGTGGATTGGTGAGGTGGTGTACTTCATATTATAATTCCCAAAACACTTTATTTTTAAAAACAAATTTATTTTAATCTAGTTTAAAATTTTCCGCCAAGGTATACAGGGATGTCCCAAGGTCAATCCCAATAAAAAAAACAGCTAATAGGTACTACGATTCCTAGTGTTATTTGTTAAGAAACTATATCAAAAATAATTATGGTATTCGAGAAAAAAAATGTTAAAGTTTCTTTTCTATATCATGTAAAACAGATATTTTTCAATGGCTTCTCCCTCGGATAACTACGTCACTGGGTCACTGGGCCGTGGTCAGTCAAGATCGAGGTTAATGACCCGCCGCGTTGTTCGAAACGCCCTATTAGGGCGGAGCTAAATGATTGCTGTCAGATGCCACTGGTCGAACAGAGGTCGGTCTAAGAAGAAGGAGAAACTCCTTTCCCCTTCTCTGGGGTTGTAAGAGGGATACTATTGGTCGACAGATAATATTGATTTATCGATTGATAAGATCGATTTACACCAATTTTATTACAAAAATAATAAATTTGGTGATTTTTCGCATTTTGTTACATAATTTCTTACTCTTAATAGGGAACTTAAACACCCCCTAAAGTTTGTGGGATTGGTCTTGGGACATCCTGTATATTTCTTTAAACTTAATTGGCGATGATGATTGTTTGTCAATTCATTATTTTGGAAAGCCCGTCGTTAAAGCTGTTTATAACATTACATGCATTTCAGTTTTATATCCTTTTTATATATATAGCACTTATTTATAAATCATGTATCTTACTATGGCTGTGATTACGTCAGTATTTTTAAAATGACTTACTAACGATGTATGAAATACTCACCGTGTCAGTTACGTTTCTTAGCTTGCGTATTACACGGCACTTAATCTCAAAGTACGCATCTTTTAGTCCAAGAACGTGATAGATCGTATAGCAATCTATATTTTAGTTTTATATGAAAACGGCGAGAAAACTGTGTCGCGTTTAGTATTAGGACGTAACATGCCGTATCTAAAAGCATAATAATTAAAGATCGTTGGCGCTTACCCAGCGTGGCTCCCGTCGAGCAGTGACGTTTTTCCCTCGCCGCCGAGGGACATAAATTCAACGCGGCAATATTTCGGATAGCCTGTCACAATAGCTGTCAGGTCAATACACAGCTCCAATGATAATGAGCTAATATTAGCCTTTCACTGGACAACACGACGCGACGTGAAAGGTTAAACTAATGTACTTATACTATACCTACACAATGGCATTTGACCAGTAATACATATCACAGGCCGTATTATGTAAGTAAATTGTGTCGTCTGCGCTCATTAATTTATTGGATTGTATTGAGTATGAAAAGGGCACGAACCAAAACAGATTATGTTGACTTTCACTATGGCGATTAAAGTAAACATTTGAAAAAATGTACTTTACTTATTTTAAGAAAAACTTTAACGGTAGTTGGGTTTTCAGAACGTTTATGTCCATGTGCCCGTCAGCACGTTTCAACTCTAAACGTTAAAAATACCAGGTTTTTACAAATTTGTATGCATATTGAAAGTACGTTTTAAACATATGAGGTAATTTCGGAGCGGTAATTTCGGGCCTTGATTGAGTATATCAGGGGTTCCGAGATATCGAATCTCAAAGGCATATTAACATTTCAGGCATATTAACAAATGATAATAAAGTAACTTACAATACAACTACAATAACTAATGTAATGTAACTTATAATATAACTACATTTATTTTCACTAGGAGTTAACTTTTTCTCTCTCAATAATCCTATCACTTACCTATACACCGTGTTCCAAGACTATTCCCGCCAAAACAGTTTATTGGCCCTGCGATTTCGAACATGTTTTTTTTTTACTTCAAATCAAAATTGATCATGGTTTCCGAGTAAAAATTTGTAAACTTTACGTCATAAGTTTGGTCGCTAGCAAGGTCGCGTCGCGCCGGGTCATTAATCGCCCTTAGCCGAGCGTCTGCGAGCAAAAACGGAATTCACACGAGCGCTTTGATAAAATTAATAAATTTGTGCATTAATTATTTCCGCATTTTTTTTATACAATTTTTTACACGTAATAGGGGACATAAACATCCCCTTAAGCCCTTGGGCCTTGGGCCTTGGTCTTGGAACAGCCTGTATAGTGATCTTTTGAAATATTTTTGCTATTTATTTAACGCCTGTTAACGTTTCACCATTCACTTATCGCAACAAAAATCGTTTAGAAAAGCGTGGTGTATTTAACCCCCCCCCCCACCCACCTTCCCCCTTCACCCCCCTCCTACTCCCCCAACTCAACAATGCAAAGAAACACAATCCGAAGCAAACGAATACCCGAGATGCCATTTTCAATTTGTCTATGCTATGAACACCCCCCAACCGTGCCCGTCTTCTATAAACGACTATTCGAGGGTTATGCTTGCAGGGAAATAGAATGAACATACATTTGAAAATATAGGAAACAGAATTGACAGCATTTTAAAAAGGTTCATTCTAGCCAGAAAAAAATCTTAAACACGCAAGTAATATGAGTACCTAATATTGTTTGTCTTTTATCAGGTTTTCCCATATAGTTACATTAATAATAATCTTTTGATAAAACTACCCGTAAAGATAATATTGTATTGTATTGTTTTGTAGTATTAACTAAAAACTGTAAAACTGTGTTTTTATTTTTATAGATCACTAACAAATATTTATAATTAGAGCTACATAAATGTTTTAGCTTTAGATTTTTGCCTGAAATTTTAATCTGATATCGAGAAACACAATAATACCAGATAGATCATTTTTTGTTATAGTTATATATTATTGCGTATTCGGTACCAAATGTCCATAAAATAAATATTTATTAAAACCTAATGCGCTTTTTCATCAGGTTATATCTTAAAAAACCACGTAGTCATAAAAAGACGAGTTTAATAGGTAGGACGATGTTATCTAATGTATATAAAAAAGATTTTAAATTTATAAGTGAGTGCGAGGAATAACATAAGCTACATCGTTAAAAGAGTGTCTTTATAATTAAATCTACCAAAGATAATTAAACAATAATAATCCATGTATGTTTCGTTGAACTTTATGTAAATTTATAAAGCTGTTGATTTCTCTTATAAATAAATATTAATGGTAAAATAATAATATTATTAATTTAATTATTCTTTTATTTATAGTAAATAATTTATTAAAAAAAAAAAGTCACCCAAATAGCTGCCTTCTTTAGAATTGACTTATAAATCTAGTTTTGAAGGCAGCGAACGGAGGTTGCCATGGTACTAAACGCTCACTTACTTACAAACTACTTTGTTACAAATTACATTGAAAACAAAAAGATATTAAGATAACGCATATTAATCATTACTCACAATGTCTTAAAAACCTCACAAACATAAATTATAATGATATGAGAAATTGTGTTATTTAAAATAAGTGTTCATTAATAAAAAAAACTAATAAAAGCGAGTGCATTATTGATTATTGCCAACCCTGTGAAACCAGTCAGCGGCATGAATCCATAATTTGTATATTTATATCCAACAGAGCGGAGCATTCCTGACATTGCTATTATTTTACTCCCCATGTTTTCATCCTTATGTCGACTGCCGTAGGACTAAGGTAGAGCCACGACACCATAAAGATATTGTAATATGACAAGAAATTCAAACACCACTACATTTTTCACTCGCATCTCTATAAATCACATATAACATAGTTTGCTCAGAATAAACCATATTATAATATTATTAGATATTATATATTTCAAATATGTATTATATTGATTTTTTTACGAAATATTTATGTACTATATTTGTAAAAATATTAAGCATTCGTAATAAATATAATATATAATTATATTTAAATTATTTGTTATACCACTAATAATATTATCTGCTCACGTACTTATGAATATTATTTTAGGACTGATGAGTCGAGGAACTATTTAGTAATTTAATAATTATTTTTAGATTTGGTCTTCTATTCAATGCTTTTTATATTATATTTTAAAAAGAATATGAAATATTTTCATCTACGAAAATTACACAATAAAGTTATCTCTTTTACCTTATTAGGTAAGTTATGAAAAGTCAGTTTATAACCTTGGAACGTCGTGCACACATATTTGATTTATTTATTTATACAATATATACTTAAAGAACTTTATTTTCATTCTATGTTTTCCGTCTCTTCACAATGACTCCACAATGATCAATAACTTCTTCTATGATGGACGAAGTTGCTATGCAACTGAACTAACTTTTGCCGCGTATTGTCGCTCTATTTCTACTGTTCGCTAGTGTGTCGTTAGACTTAATCATATTTTAGGCGCGACTTCTTCCAGAATTAGCTAACTTTATTTTCTAGTTTATTTATGCTAACATAAGTAAATTAACAGTACCCACACAGGCGTCTATTATTAAAACGCATAGAAAGTTGTACGGTCGCAACGAGAAGAATATTTTAATGAAAAGCGCCTCGCAGCAATAAGACGAGACGACGGCGCCCTCCCGCGTCGCCGTTCCGAAACATCTCGGCCGACATCCGGCAGATGTCGCTCGCCGTTTCGGTTTCGATTCTCGACACGCGTCACCCTGATGACGTCACGTAGTCCCGTCTTCATTATAACTACCCGCGCAGGGGCGCGCGGCGTCTTAAGTCTAGTTTCCACGCGATGATGTTATCTATGCTTGAGATTTTGTCTCTCTGAGGCATCGGCAGCTTTTAACTTTGTTGCTTTTTTGAGAAAATGTAAATATCTCATGTATTTCGCATTATTTTCTGGACCTATTGAGTTAGAATGTCAGGCGCCAATAACCAGTTTTATTATGAGTTAGTTGTCTATAGGTCCTAAAACTTTAAGGCAGTCTAACGACTTCAACATTCAGGGAATTCTTTAAAAGCTAAATGAGAAAAAATATTACACAGTGTGAAACATTTGCTCGACTTAAATTTACTGTACCTTAATACATAAAAATTTAAAACAAATAAAAATGGGGGGGGGGGATTAAGGAAATATTGTTTCGCAACTATAACTCTTTTCCTAAATTTTATTAATAAAATATTAATAAAAATATGGAAAAATCTAACAGGTATATTTTCCAATTTGAGATTTATTTGTATAACTAGTTTTAACGATTCATTTCGTTATATGTAATAACACAACTGTTATGTAATAGTAAAATGTTAGTTAATTAATTGATAAATGAAAAAGTTTTTAGGTTTTGTCAGTTTTTTTTTATGAAGAGTAGCAATGGCACGGTAAAGAAAAGGTCTTATTGGACGAAATCCATTGTGAAACGGTAAAAAACTTAAGGACCACCTATGCAAAGAGCTCTAAAAAAGAAAGAGCGAAAGAATCATATGCAATGTCAATGCTTTTAATGTTGGTCAAAAAACAAAAATATACTCACATATACTGGACAGTTCTGTAGGCTCCTAAAAATGATTAATTAATTTTATCAAATCATAATATGGCTACGAAAAAATATCGCGAGATTGGGCATCGACATCGCGCCCGCCCGGCCCGCGAAGTAGGTACTTCGAACAAAAACATTTTTTTTTAAATTATAATGTAATTATTTTAGCATGTTTTTTTATTTCGAAAATATATATTTTTTAACGCGAGACGGGTTTATTTGTCAAAATATATCAACCTCCTAGAAGGAGAATATAAATACATCCTGTATAAAAACGGAATTTTAAATTTGTCTTCATACTTAGTTTTACAGTCAATAATAATTTGTTTAGCTTTAGCTCAAAAATTACCCAACTGTCCAATCTATGTGAGTGTTTTTTTTTTATGTCCAACATTAAAAATGAAGTAACCAATGTTTCCAATAAGGTTAAAATGACTTTCGAAATCGGAAGTCATTTGTAGAAACCGTAATTATTCGACCGTATCCTACCATGAAATATTACCGGGACATATTATGATATCAAAACATAACGTCATTCCGCCATTCTTCGTCTACCAGACTTTTTTGTGTCGCTTTTAACACTCGAACGGAGTATTTTTGGATGCCTGAGACTAACGACTCGAGGCCATCGATGCGAATTTGAGAGACTGGCTGACTGAACGAAGAATCCGAAGACAGGTTGAATGAAGACCCGCAGATCCACCGCCACGGATTCATACAGAAAAGCCTCATAAATCGCAAAAAAAAAATAAAGTTCAACCAAGCTATCTTCTACCGTTTTAGCTTCTATACGTACATTCATTTATGTATAAGAAGCTACTATCCCCGTCCTTTGGCCGTCTGCCTGTCCATCCGTCCGTTACGTCTATCAAATCGAAAAGTACAAATGCGATAGAGTTGAATTTTTGTATGTATTTTAATTCTCTTAAAAAACAACCACGGCGGTTGGTCGAATAATATAGATATATAACATTAAAGTCAACAAAGTTTTACTACTATAAAATGAAACATTGACAGTTAAATACAGCGCTAAAATACCACATTCGAATTTCAAAAATATGATAGTACGGCTGTTGGAAACTTAAGGACGTATTGCTTATTACTGGACAGTTAAAAGTAATAAAAACTCAACTATCTGCGCAAATAGAAACATTGAAAAGAATGTTTAGTGGTATATTATAGTATTGTAACATTATTATTAATAATAATAAATTGATTTAGTTACTAGCCGCGTGTCAAAATGTACAAAAGAAAACTAAAATGATGGTAAAAATTATAATGAATGGAAAGAATCTCATGATTCCATTGTATGTTTTTTTTATTCTAATCTTCTCAGACCTAAAAAAATAACCCACTCTCGCCTCTATGGCTATCGAAAACATACATCGAATGGGCTAAAAGTGCCGCAGGCAGAAGTCGAGATAGGAAATGAAGCAACCCATCATAAATTGGTACCACTGGCGCAAGTAATCTGGGTGTGAAGCCATTAATGACGCCTGTAGAGCCTAGCTATAAGACATGAGGTTCTGATTAAAAAATTTACTACTACTAAATTGAAGCAGATGATATTGTTATGAAAATACTATTATCGCATTATTATTAAATAAAGAATATTTAATTTATCCTGATAAATTATCTATTATCAGTAGCCTGCTACTGATAGTAGGATTCAAGGTAAAAATATTTAAAATAAAAACATAATCCATACATCTAATCCTCTTTAATAATGATAAATCGTTTTGTTGCAGCGTGTATATCATATAATAATAAAAAATGCAATAATAAAAAAAAATCTATTCCCGAAGTAAGAATATAACAAAATGTACCCCTGTTCCCATCCACCTTAAGTGTGCGATGTCATTCGTTAGTCATGCGCCGGTGACTTTTTATAAGTGTGCGGGCGTCTCGCCTCTACTTTATATGACGTGACGTAGTATTTTCACCGAGTCGACATGCGGTACTACTGGCCGCCCATCGCCCCCGAAACCCGCCCCTAAACATGGGACGAAAAACATGGTATTTTCCCAAAACACGGCTCTGACATGGCAATTTACGCTTTATGACTGTTTTTTTTTTTTGGTGCGCGTGTTGACAAGCCGGCTTTGATTTTGTGAGGTGATGTATTTTTAAGTAGACATGTATTGTGGAGCACACTATTAAATATTTAAGCGAAAGAATTTTCTTGAAGAAACAAGAATGGCTATGACACCTGTAGCTATCCGTTAATATCAACTGCTTCTATACATCGTTCAGTAGTAGTTAATTATTAAACCAGACGTTAATTATTAAATTATGTAACACATCTGACGCCTTGTAGCTATATCCTACAGGCGTCCCCGGACTACTTGTGCCTGTCTGTGGTTTTAACTTTTCTGCGTTAGGTAGATTAATTTAAAAATAAACTGCTTCAATGGTGTGATGACATTATAAATGTTAAGACTATTTATGTTTTTATTTGTAAATTTTGAGGCGCGGCTAGTAATGAAACAACCCCCCAGCCCCTTTTCTATTTACTGAATTTGTGATTTATTTAATACCTACTACCTTTCCCAAATTAACCATTTTTTAATAACTCGGCAAAAGTTTCGCAAAGCTGTCAATTATACCAATACTATACGAATACTAATACAAATACTATACGAATGCACAAAACCACAGACAAAATTCCTAGTCTAGTTCCGTATAAAATCACTTTTTTTATTTTTTAAATATTTATAAATAATCAAAGTTTAAATTGTTGCATTTGTGGATGGTAAAAACAGAAAAATAACGCCGTTCTCCGATTAAATTCAATGAAATTGCTTGTACTATGTGTTAAATCAACGGAATATATATATTTTTTTTTATTGAGAAATCAAGTTGGCCGATGAGTACAAGTCTATAACCTTCCTAACTAGGTAAAAGTTACCTGTTCTAAGGAAGGTTATATATGACGTGTTACAGTGCATACAATAGACCAGCGCAAATCCCTGTGAAAAATATAAAATTACCTAAGGCACAATTTTTTTTATTTAAAAATTAAAAATTTATCAGTAAAATTGGTTGCAGGTGGAAATGCAATGAATAAAGTCTGTAGTGCAGTGTAGTAGTGTAGTGTATTTTTTGAAGCTACACTCCATAATAACGCTATAATAGTAACTATATTAACAACGCACAGCCGTCGGGCAATATAAACATGTCACCTACGCATCGACGACCATCTTCCCCTGTGTAAGGGTTTCGTTTAATATTAATTTATATCCAATATACGATATTTTAAAGATTACGCTTTTTATATTTCTAGAAATTAATAAAGAATTCTACACATTCGTTCTTCTTTCTTTTTTTTATTTTTACTGTTATATATTATGTTATAATTGTTTTGTTGTAAGAACGCGACATTGGAGGTTCGAAATGATTAATCCATAATCCAACAGTGATTTTCGGTTATAACCGATGAATATTATAAAACGATACATTTCTAGGAAACAAAAAGGGATACGTTAGCAATGTCTTTAAAATTATTTGTTTCGGAAAATACTTTTATTTGGATTTTAAATTTACGTAATTATTAAATGGATTTTAATTTATATATTAAGTAAGTTGATGCTTGTAACAACTCGCAGTGTTTTAAATCAATTACTATTGATTTTACTTTTACCTTGATTTTAAGCATTCTGAATTAAATATAACCTAAAACTAATGAATAACTAATAAAAAAAAAAGATTTTTTTTATATACGCCGATGATAAGTCACTATGCTTCATTGTTGCAAATAAACGCTTTTTTACAGATCTCCGGACCGAATGTTGGAAATGGCACTTTGGATAAAAAAAAAATATAATAAATTAACGCGCTCGGATATTAAAACACCTCCCTGGTGCAACCAGGTAACAACAACGTGCGTTTCATAAATATCCCACGTGCAATGTTGCTGCTCGTAAAGCGAACGCGCCCTCCGGCGTAATCTGGCATATCGACCACTGACCGGTGAGAGAGCTGGCTTTGTTTGCGCGTGCAGCGCAAACCGTGTGCCGCGGGCTCCGTCCCGCGCTATCTTCCTCCCGTTGTCAATGCACAAAAATGGTAGCCTAAAAGTTTGGCCTGGGGTTCTATGGCACCATTATCATTTTATTATTCTACAACATTTGTTTCCCGATAATTGCTATTCAGTGGCTTGTTATTATCTTAATGATAACGACGTAAATAAATAAGTGTCCGAAAACATCGTTGAATCTAGATACCAGTATGAGCAGATAATTTTGAAAAATAATATAACAAAATATAATCAACTTTCTTACAGATGTTTTACTTCTAGCCCGCGGGGTGTAAACACATACACACCGTTTTTATTTATTAAATTTTTAACCTATTTAAAATCAATTCCAGATAAAAAATAAATCCCTCAAAATGCTTCCTTGATAGCCAAGGAGAATTATATAATTAGACATTTTAGCGTTTTATGTGAGTATACGATGTGTACAAATCGCATTACAATAAATAAATAAACAAAAAACAACAGATTGTGAAAAAAAAATACCACCAATAAGCTCATTGTCTCTTTTTTTAAGAAAAAGACTATAACCTATACAGAATTTACATATTATAGGTACACAAAACATAAAGTAATATAGAGTATGTAAGCGAGTCTAAATATATAAAATGCATGCAATACAAAATGAGACTGATTGACAATTGTATTATTGAAATGTATGATTTTTCAATGTTGTATTAAAAACTATTACACATTCGGTATATAAGATTACAATTTAATAAATAGGTTTCAAATAAATTTAACCTAATAGTCATTTTTATAAACTTTTAAAAACTATGTCGATATTGTTAAAAATATTTTAACATAAAACGCCGAATTAATAATTAAACATTATCGAACATTGCTTCCTCGAATATTGAAATACAAGCGAAATGCATTTACTCCTTTCGTTGCAGGTGACAATAGAATCTGTGGTCCAGTTCGGATGCTTAATTGACTTGCAGATTAGTCCGGATCCGTGCTCAGTATCGATATAAGTAGACAAACTCTAGTTTGACGTATTTCTTGTTACGTAAATACCCATATTATAATGAAATATCGATCATTTTTAATATGTATTACATCTTAGGACGTGCTTTACCATATACTTAGTGTCATTTAGTACAAATGTCTGGTTTTTTTAGTGGAACTGTAAGCGTTTGTCCCTTTGCCATGGAAAAGACCACCATATATTTTTCTAACAAAAAGAACAAAAATACAGTTTAATTGAAAAAAAATATAAAAACTATTTAATGCATAATTTTAAAAATAAATTAAATAGGCAGCAAAAGAATACAAAATTTCAATCCTAAAGCTAAATCCGCTGATTTTCCTTAACTGTAAGGTGTTAAATTTACGAGTAATTCATTAACTTTTATTATAAAAAAAAAATCACTATAAAAATTCAGGCAACAAGATTTTTGTTTTTTTTTTGACTGACTGATACCGATTTTACTTAATACGTTTCCTTGAATATAATTTTTTTGAAAATTAAGCACTTATATCTCAGAAAAAAGTCATATCATAGAAATAAATAAGAGTTTTAGATAAGGGCAATCTATTTATTTATTTATTTGTATGAGAAATGCTTACAGCTATACATAATGACAGTTGCATAGAAATAGATCAATGAATGATAGATAGATTGATAGATTGCGCTGCTATTATCGTAAAAAAACTGCGATCTGCTGCGAAAAACAATTCTAGTGACATCCGGGGTCGTTGGTCGTTTATTTATACAGGTTTTCCCACGATTTAGGGGGGGGGAAGTGTTTGTGTATTAATGTATCAGTAAGAATTTATATAAAAAAAATGCGAAAGAAAACCCAAATTTATTATGTTTTTCAATAGATTGTCTAAATTCGGTTAACGGGCGAATTTGAAGCGTACGGGCTTCAATGACCTAATTTTAGCTGAGTTATCAGCTCGCAGCGAGAGTCACAGTTGTGCGTTCACAGCAGAGACCTTATTACAAGATTTGTTTATAAATATCAACTAAAGTTTATTTAGTTTTTTTTTTCTCAAAATCGTATATGAATTTTGATATATATTCGTTACAAATAACACTCGAAATCGGAATTTACGGAAATTTGGTAAATTAGCTGTTTTTTTTTAAACACGCAAAATTTAAATAAATCCTGTTTTAAGGAATCGAATCAAAATGATGAAAATTTTCATGTACGACACATTCTATATACATCGGTTAGCACATATGCCTCCTCTAAGCTAATCCGACTTTTCTCTTGTGACGAATTTCCGCATGAGGCGACGCGACGGTCTTAGCGCGTTAAAGAAAACTTACTTGTCGCGCTGCAAATGCCTGCCTGTATTGAAATGAAGGCATGTTGATTCCAGGGCTGGAGCGGGATGCCCCCCCTCCTTTCCGCTCCTCATTCTTATTCAATTTCCTGGCGCGTGTCGACACAAAATTGGAAACGAATATCTACATTTTTTTCAATACATTATGACCGCATATTTCAACGCGCGAAGCGGATTTACTTCTCGACGAAAGTATTCATTTTGAATTTTGAGATGGAATAAAAAAAAACGGCATTTCCACAATACGAATAAAATATAAAACAACTGGTGCCTGGAGTTACTAGCAAATAAGGTGTAAACTCTTTTAAAATGCACAGAACAAAATTGGTAGCGATGCGCAGTTTCCATTTATTACAACATCGAAGTTTTAAGCGAAGAAAAGAAAAGAAGCTCAGTTTCTGAGAAGTTGATTAAAGAGTTAAGTACCTACTTGTATTCATTCCTTGACTTGAGTACACTTGAAGACCGCCCCAGGTTTCCGCAGACGACGACATGATACCCTAGGTTCAAAGTCCGTCGACCGAGAGTGACGCCGGCCGAATGCGCCAGGGCTGAGGTAGAGGGTTTCCCCTCCGACGCAAATGGCAGTCTATAAGAATGTAGGTCGCCCGCTAGTGCAGGGCCTTTTCACCTGAGTTTGCCGCGAAGCCTATACCTACTCTAATCTTCCGTCGTCATGCCGGTCCGCGTCCTCACATATCGGAGTATTTATATAGAGAGTGGATCAAACTCTCATGTTATTACTATTATCCCACGGGCGACACCCAGTTTGGTCCGTTACAATATAATATCAACCGCTTTATATTATTAGTACATTAGAGTAAATAGTAAAGTGAAGTAGTATTGTAGTCTATTGTATTCGGCGAATTAATTAACCAGAATCTGACGTCTTATAGCTAGACCCTAGATCCGCTATTAACGGCATCTTCTCCCCAGACTACTCGCGCCTGTCGTACCAACTTGTCATGGGTACTTCATTTCCTATCTTCACTTGAGCCTGCGGCAGTTTTAGCCCATTCGATGTGCATTTTGGATGGCCATAGAGGCGACGGTGGGTTATTTTTTAAGTCTGAGTACCTACATTAAAATAAAAAAACACACATGGTATCATGACATGCTTTCAATTATTCATCATGATTTTAACACCTTTTTAATTATTTTTTTTTTTGTGAATTTTGACACCCAGCTAGGTAATGAAACAACACGGATATAATATTTTTTTTGTGGTGTTGAATATTATTTTACGTTTTTCTATTTGCGCACATAAGTAGATAAGTTTTTATTCATTTTAACGGGCCAGAACTTTCATGTTTCAATTATTAGTGCTAAAATTTTCCTTTCAAAAAGTACGGGGACTAGAAAATAAATCTTTATAGCTTATTAATTCGAGTCTCGAACAACAATATGTTTTATATATACTTTTTATATAATAATTGTTAGTTAATAATAAATGAACCTAATTTACTAATAAAATCACTGTCAGAACTAAGAAATAAACTGTCAGAGGGGCCTTTTTTTGTGCGCTTATAAGTTTAGAAAAACCATTATTTAAAGAGACTAATTACTATTGGTATATTAGGATACTGAACTTATAGCTTCATGCAGCTTCATGCGAAAAATAACTAGCAAAATAACTTTTTGAGGAAAGCGCAAATAACAGCGTTAAAAATTTATTGGGTACAAGACGGCTAGTATGTAAGCGAGTCTAAAAATGAATGAAGAATATTTCAATAATCGTATTTGTACCTAAAGAGCAAATGAATAGCTTCAATGAAGCACATCTCAAATATAGAGAAATACGAGAAGAACGGCGTTTGTCGCAAAACGGTGTCGGATCGGATTTGAGTCACCGTGTTAGTGGAAAACCACTCTACTCACTAAACGTCGCCGATTCACTAAGAGGTCCCTAATAATAGAAGAGATCGTGATCAAAGGCTTACCAATCCCCAAAATTCAACAGAAACTCTGTAACAATAATAGAAATTCGGGCAAAGGATGATATGGCTAGTTTTAATGAAATCGCATCATGCGTGATGTCATTACGCGGTTACGTGCTGGGCATACCGGCACATTCAATACCCAATAATATGATAAAACTAGAATAATGCCAACTAGCTAGTTCCTGTGTTCGTGATAGTTAGAAATTTGATACTATCAATCAATTATTATATTTTTCCTATTTTATTCGCACATATAAAGTTAACACCGTGTCATGGTATACTTTGTTTGGTTAAAAAGTAGATAAAGTTTTATGTTATAAAAAAGGTCTAACTGAAAATACTGGCGATAATATATTTCGTTATCGTATAGGCAAACCAAGTAATCAGTCAACCTCGGTACGCTGAAGGCTGAAAGAGGTGTGCTTCATAAATCGGGTTAGTTAGTAAACGAAATGTAAAACGATGGTCTATGGTTTCACGAATAGAATGGCACACTTACATGAAAATATTTTCGAAATATTCTTGCAGTGGACGCCAGTTAAAAAAATGTCAAATATCACGCGGTGATTGCAAACAAGCAGCAACTAGCCCATACTTCAAACATTTTAGGTAAATTAATATCGGTAAAATATTTTTCGGTAATCAACATGAACATATTTAGGAGGTCGTTCGCTCAAAGGTTGCTTTTACACTGAAAGAGCCAATGTACCCTGCGTCGAAAGTAAATTGAGTTTTAGTTTGCCATTTACATCAAATATAAGCGACCCTTTTGTTCTTGGCGGGCGCGAGTGTATGGGGTTGGCGTGTATCGAAACAACGGGCAACTTTTCTCCTTCGCCTAGACGGTTCTTCAAACGGTTAGAGAAATGCCAATTCCTTTTCGCCTTTTCAGTCAGCTACCGGCTGTGATGAAAGACGACGATTTTGCATTGAAGTTGACGTTTCAAATTTGAAGGGTTGGCTTTGCTCCAAAAATCTCCTATGCCTTTATTTATTTATTGCGTTATTTACCGTTAATATTCAATAATATTAGGTATGTTTTTTTTATATTGTTTAAAATATAAACGAAATTATACCCAAATAGGTACCTAACCAAAATGCCTTACTAAATTAGACCCAATAATTTTAAATTTTAGGAAAATATTTTATTTTTCTTTCTTTTTATATTACTTAGAAGTAATAGAGAAATTGTATATATTTATTATATTGACAAACGATCGTAACAAAAAATTAAATATTGAATTAAATTAAAGTGGACAATGCCTTGGCAACTTCAGATTAAAAATGTCGATCTGAGATGCGTGGTAAGGAGGCCTTGCTAACAGTAACAAATTTCAAAATATTCGTTCTATCATGGGGAGGTCTAAAAAGGCTGAAAGTTTTCTCGTAATTGGGAAACATTTTTTCAATATTTTTTGCTGATTAATGTTTGATTATTGATATAAATCAACCCCTAAAGGACCTCACTGTTATCTGTGTATATATACCTAAACTTAGACAAGGAAGGCTGGTAACATTTTCCTCGTTTTGTACTGAGATGAATCATTTTAGATCTAAATGTAGTATACATAATCTTTACAATATTTTACATTTATTCCTTAATTTAGAACTGTACCAAAACGGTTCCTCGTCTACAGAAGGTAGGATAGAATGAAAGGTTTGCTACTTAACCCCGCCGTGGCCCCAGCTAAGCATAGCATATGCGAGCTAAGCTAAGCCGCCCTGAGAAGAATGCAACGTGCACCACATACCGAGCGAGCGCCCCGGCCGCTTAGATACTCGCAAGACGCCCGCTGAATTGATAATGACTCGACTACTAAAAACTTAACTACTGCCTACGGTACATTCGGACCGCCCCGGGGTTTACTGCGAAACTTTTTGGTGCCCTCCAAATTCGCAAACTTTAGGCCCGGAACGTGGAGCGCCGGCTCGAGCAATTCAAATGAATATAAAGGCAATGAGGAAACACTCTGTAATTATCGTGTGTCCGTCTGAATGTGCTCGAATCGCAAACCCAGGTGAAATAAAATTCACGCGTTATCCTATATATTTTTAAAATTATTGTACAAATATTTACCTCTAAAAATGCGATTAAACTTTGGATTGTGTTAGCAACATTAAAGCATTTCTCTAACATGGCTTACATATAAAAACATTCTAAGGTCATTTATTAGTACTGTAAGCGCGTGAGCGTGTGTGTGGGTTACAATGATGTTTATCTATTCAAGGTATAAGTGTATGTGTTTTACCATGGAAAAGATTTTTGAACTAATTCATAAAATAAGGCTGGGGATACACTTCGCACGGCTTCGTACTATAATACCTATAATTTATATATGTATACACGGGTACTTAAAAGTTACAGTAAGCTTTTTTATCACAAAAAAACATTTTCCTTAATTTCTCTTTACTATTAGAAATATTAAAATTTTAAATGATAATCAAATGGTATGGTTAGCGCTTTTGGTCAACAGCATTATAAATATTATGGACCAAAAATATACAATAATCTTCCTAAAACTATGAAATCAGCTGCTAGCATTTTAATATGGAAAAAGTACATAAATAAACTACTGATAGATGAAGGTATTAATTATCCTGATAATACTGTGCAAAGGAAACTATACTATTTTATATTGTTATGAAGCCTCTGTATATTTGTAATTTATATTTGATTATATTTAAATATTTGTAATATTTATTTTGAATATTCATACATAAGAAAGTATATCTATTTATTTTATAGAAGGTATTATTTAATATTACATTAATATATTTTATAAAAATATATGTTTTATTTTCAACTCAATATTTATATAATTTTAATTTATATATCGTAAAAAATTGTCTAGAAACTATACGCAATATTTAAAAACGACAAATAAGTTTACCTTGAAACAGGCAGTTCGCCTAGTTTGACTAGACTATGTTTCATTTTTGTACTTAAATAAATGTGGTATTTAGTATATCAATATTTGAGATATCACTGTTCCTATAAAGGGAGCAGATTCGTGGCATGATGATATTGTTCATTTAATTTGTATGATATCAGGCCATTGAAATAATACAGTTTATAGTTTTGTATAAAAATGTTAAATCAACGATATAAAAGAGAATTTATTTTTAACTACCAACCACTGTTGTTAACGGCACAGTTGTAAATTAAAAGCTTGGGTAATACTATTATAGTATGCTATAAATAGATATTTAAATTACATTGTAAATTATATTTATTATTATAATCGAGTAACCGTTACAATTTGAGCAGTTTCACAAAGATAAAACTAGATTTCTGTTGAAATAAAGATAACTAAACACACATGATAAAAAGTTTACATAAACACAGCATACTAAAAATATTTTGGAAAATAACTCCTTATCTGTAAAGATCCAAAAATAAATGGCGCTTTCGCGAATGCATGAGGAAATGTATAATTTAAGTCTACTCCTAAAGGCACGGAGCCAAAACAAAATGGCCGGCCAGGCTGTCACAAACCTGCATTAATAACATATTTATGCGACCATTCGTTATTGAACCAACCAAAACTTGGCTAGTATTAGGTTCAAGATATATCTTCGAGTTCATATCGAATGGACGATATAGAAAAATTATGACTTTCCAAACGAAGCGTACGGTTTTCCGGTTTCAGTTTCATTGCTGCAAAATGACGTATATTTTTAATATTATTACACAAAAAGTCCTGTAGTCAAATCTGTTAACAGGTCCTTTTCAATTCACTTTACAATACAGTAAAATATTTTCAAATATATTTTTACCACATTGTGATTTACTTTAAAGAGTAAATCTTCTATTATTTAGTCAAGTTTTGAACGTTTAGAAAAAAAAATATATTTTTAGCATCTAAAGTAACCAAGCGAATGCTAGAAGTTTCCAATCGAAGCAGTTTTATTGGAACAGATACAAAAACAGCTGCTCGCATAACATAAGAAAAATCCTAAATGTTTTATTTTTCAATAACTAAATTACATAAATTATTAATACAGCTAAAGTAGCTGTTATGCATTTCTACTAGATTATAAAATTACAATTGGAGTATTTACTTTTATACACAAATTTGTATAAAAATATATACGAGTATATCGTAATAAAATAAAGTGCACATCATAGTAGACAATAAAGGTGTTATTTTTATGAATACAAATGAGGTATTAAACATAATAGTGAACATAATAACGGTAAAAAATGTTCATGATATGGTTTAAACCATTTAATATAAAAAGATATTCACTAATAAATATTAAAAATATAAGTAAAATTACCTACATAACATTACGATCCCTAAATTTAAATATAAATGATATTCCGATGCGTCATTAAATAATCTAA
Source organism: Neomicropteryx cornuta (assembly GCA_020383195.1). Lineage (NCBI taxonomy): Eukaryota > Metazoa > Arthropoda > Insecta > Lepidoptera > Micropterigidae > Neomicropteryx > Neomicropteryx cornuta. Next base: position 6,030,132 of record JAHKQU010000014.1, read on the forward strand.
ATCTGATTATTAAAATCTGTAAATTAAAAAGGAATTTGATACCTATAAAATATTAATAGATCTAAAGAAAATACTTGTCTTTAAAGACCTAACACATTACGTTAATAAAATATAACCGAACCATAAAATGATTACCCGTAAGATAGTATAAGAATTATAAATAAACACGTGGTAAAGATAATAGGATCAAGAAAGGTATCGCTTACCAATTGTGGTATTACTAATTGATATCGACGATGAAGACGTTTCTCTAATATATTTGGCCCTTATATACCTCTGTACTATGAAAACTTTTTACTATGATAGCCAGAGTTGAATTTACAGGTTATATGTTTAAGATTCAGTCGATAAAAATACGTGGCATCGTTATTGTGTTTTAAGAACTATGAAAAATGATCTGAATACATTTCACAAACGATACTAGGTATAATGGCCAATAATGGCCATTGACTTGGTTCGATGTTACACATTGGCTTGTTTTTGATTTTATAATCGAGCTTAACCTATTTTTAAAACTTATATAGCGAATAAATTTGAACTTTTATAATATATTAGGAATTTCTATGACGACACAAACATTATATTTTAAACGACCTAATTAAAACGACCTAAATAAAATTGACCATTAACTTTAAATCCAAAATTTTAGATTGTTCCATAAGGGGTTGTAAATTTACGGTAATTATCAAGAAAAATATGTTTTTAAAATAAGGTATCGTTTAAAACACCTACCGTGGTAGTATAGTTATTAGGGCGGCAGTGGCGGGTTCGAATCTGCACTTTAGAGTCATTTATATGCTTCACACCACCATCTGCACTGACTCTAGCACAATAAAGTTTAACTTAGTTACATAGGGCGCAGAATAATAGTGCATGACTTACATTATAGCATTTATATAAAAAAAACATTTAAAATAAACAATTGATCCGAATATTTAACACAAATTGAAAGTAAATACAAAAAAAACAATAAATAGCCATTGCATTTAACGTTAGTGAGGTTATTTAAATAGGTACATGCCTATATTTAATAAAACATAAAATATTTTTCAGAAAAATAATATACTTTCACTGTAACAAACTTATAAATAACCCGTCGATAACTATACACAAAAATAAATTAAATGCGCGTTACAGGATGTTTAAGAGGTTGATAACTAAACCGGTCTCAATAGACTTTGTCATTATCAGTCATCTGGTAACCGTTTCCTTATTTTAATTTTAGATATTATTAAATGTTTTATAATTTTTATATAGTACTATGGTTTTATTTTTTAATAATGCCATAGATCGATTTTTTAAAAAATTTCCGATACACAGAAACATATTATGCACATATCATGCTTGTGTCACACAGGCCTGTGCCTGTGTGTGCGTGCACAATTTATATACAGATAATTTGTACGGATTGCTACTAACATATTACTAAAGGATATCCAGGCTCGTAGAAGTTATTTATTTTGAAATTGAAAAATGTTTAAACCAATTTATTCCCCTTACCTCGCCTAATCCAGCCTCACCCCACCCACAAACTTATCTCAACATGTAAAGCAAATGAGTAATTCTTGAAGCGAGTCGCCAACTTGATGTTGTACGAGATTGTTAAGGAGCTCGTTAGCTCGGCCAAGAGAGGCGAGGCGTCGAGCGGCCACTCGGACAAATTAGTCTCGATGCTCTTGTAAACTTGACGCTGCGAACGACGTTTCAACTAATACTTATTAATATAATCGAATTTTCATTTGTTTGGAAGCCTAATTATATTTTTCGTCGGAGGTCAATAATCAGGGCTGAGTAAAATAGAGTGAAATTTGTGATTAAGATCTTAGAAATAAATGAAAAGTGCTTTTGACGTAAGTTATACCTACTGAAAATACTGACAGCCATTTGCTATTCAAACCAAGGGACGACGAAAAGTAAAATATTGAAATAATTATGATTTTTAATATTGATATATTGAATAATCAATAAATTTGTTTTTTAATATCTACATTATATAAATCTTTACAAATATACGTTTATTATGAAATTTTAAATCATAAAAGCCGATCACCTGCAAGCCAAGCCAAAATTTGCGCTTATAACCTATAAATGTAGCTGCAATTTAATTATATGGATCTATATTATATTTTTTAATTGGAGCCTGAAGTAGAATTGAGATTACCATTGAGGTTGTACCATGAGAGGACATTGGATGAACTATCGTATCGGGAAAATTGATCGCATAAGTATAAACATTTATCCGATTATGAGGACGGGTGTATGGCTAACAACAAAAAGAAGGAAATGTAATGGACTTGAGCACTGCCACCCCGTAGGTTTACCGTCAGATGAATACAGGATTCGTGACAAACATAAGTCAAATCTTAAGGTATCAAACTTTTACTAACCGCCACGTGACTTTCAAAAAGTCAAAGTTCACTTATCGAAGATCTTATTGTGTATTGCGTGGGACTGAATAAGAGTTCTCCGGTTAATTTTGTGACGTTCTTCGACGCTTCTGTGGACAATCACCTGGAACGTATCTTCTTATCGACCGCAGCGAGCCCATTTTGATTCTATACTTTTACAGGTTTCTCACATTCGAACCAGGAAGTCTAATGTTATAACAAAATTGAATCTACCTTATTCTTAAACTAAATACGCCTGATCATATTAAATAATTAATATCACCACCACGCATTTTCCAATAAAAGTATGTTTTACTCGATCCAATTGGTGTTATTTTTTGATGTGTGTATATGTGTGTGTGTGTATGTGTTTACCAGATTAATATTATATTAAATGAAACCGATTTGCAGCGAACTTCGGCAAATGACGCTCTAATAAGGTTAGGTAAAACAATATACTTGAATCCATGCGAAGCCTAGTCAGGTCTAATGATATATTTTATATACAATGTATTTTATTAATTATTAGATATAATTTGGAACAGCGAACGGGCTGATACGAACTAAAATTCACCCTGGAAATCCACTCCCTGAGTTTTTTAATAATTAATTTTGAGCACAGCTTGTAAATGAAACGTGTTCGTGAAATGTCTTCAGGAACCTTGTGACGTACACGAAAATTCTGAAATACTGAAGCATACTACACGAAATGATGGCATCTAAACAATGTCCTAGCAAATTGTATAAATATGGCCTGTTACATGACGAACATTAAATAAAAAATATGTTACAACAAACAAAGCAAACATATATATAATGACGTTATAAAATTGGCTTTCAACTCGCATCTCGTTTATATATGATTTCGTTAATGAAAAAAAAGTGAATATTGCGAAACTTAGCGGCTGCGTTACAATACATTCATAAACAGCCCCTCGTAATCTTCGAACAGAAAACGTGCACAATCTGCCCAGGTTTTGGCGACACTAGCCACGCCTTCACTTTTTTCTATGATCTAAAATTTGTCAGATATATTCTACAGATGTCCTTACTTTATTTTTTATTATATTATTGCCAAATATACACAAAACGATGTTGCATGAATGTTTAATAATGTTTACTTTATTTTATACGTATAAATAACATTGAAACAAAACATAAATAATCATTTTGAAGGTCTTGTAACATACTTTTTATTTGTCTATTGTTCGTTCCATTTGTACCGATTTACTTTAAGTGCAACTTATAGATGTACGTAGACACCTCAAAAAATATGTACCTAATATTTATTTTATTCCGTTTTTTTAAGATAACTTGAATAAATATTTAATGTACTTACTTGGATACATATTATTTCCCCAGGAATCACTGGGGACTTCCGAATATCTGGGGGACGGGAGCCGCGTAAGATTTCTGCGTCCGAGAGGATTTCTTTTGTTGCTCGCCGTGGCGGGGCCAATTCACAGACCGACCGCGGCTGGCAAAGATCTTGGCTGCAGATTGCTTTTTGCCAATTAAGATTGAAAAGGCAATCAATGGACGCGTCGGGATGCTGCGGTACAGTCGATGTCTTCGTTGCCTCTTATAGGTTTTAGTTTATCAATAATTTATTTTCTTTGTCTTTTAAATAATGATTACTTCTTTTATATGCGGAGGCCTACCTAACTATGCAGTTATTGTTCGAACTAAGGTAGGCTTTATACAAATTTGTACAGTAGCCTAGAAGATAGCATACTCAGTGCAAAATTTATGAATTTCTGACTGCAAATATAAATTAATAAATGACCGGTAATAGTTTCGACTCGACTTGTATATTTGTTTGACTACTTAGGAAAGTGTCTAGACTGGGAGCGCAGTGAGTAAAGACTGAAGACTGAAATTTCCGTCTTCGATTATGAAAACCAAACCGTGAGAAAGAAATTTAAAACTAGTCTCAAGACGTTACAACGTGTGAAATGCAACTTAGCATTTTTCCAAACAAAGCAAATGCTTGTGACTTTCAATTAGGAATTTGCAAACTAATTATGGCTAGTTGTCTTTGACCTCAATAGAAAACTTCCAGTTATACTGGGCATGAGAACTGAATATCTGGCAATTTCGCAAGTGTGCAAAATGCTTACGTTAGCAACACGTGGCGATGGCATAATATACATACTAATAAACCCAAAGTTTATTGTTATTATACTCAAAATGTTAATTTTCAACTAATTCGTTTACTACATGATGTTTCACATATAAGAATTGCTGTAAGGACACAGTTTTTAATGCTTTATCGTTCAACATCTCATTTGACACAAATTTTTTCAGCTATGTAAGTTTATCGCTGAAAAAATCGCGGTAGTCAAGCTATTGACACAGCGGTCGCAGGTTCGAAATCGCACATTGTAGTCATACCATTTTAATCGCTTCACCACAACCATTTCCCCTACCTTTAGAACAAGCGATTTTGCTAAGGTAACAAACAAGTATTATTTGCATATACTCTTTTATATTATTTGCCAGAAAATGCGTCCGTAGGCAATACAAATGTAGTTATGCAAATACACCTATGATTGTTTACAAAAGATTCATAACTAAGAATATATGTTGCATAGAGAGTGCATATTGGTTGTGTGTTAATCACAGACACGCGCACGTCGAATTAGCTATGAAACAGAATATAAAAAAATGAAGCTGAGATAAATATTTATTTATTTTGTTGCAGGATTATTAAATAATCCGGGTTTTTTGCAAAACACCGTATTATTAACATTATTATTCAATTAAGAGGTTAAGAGATAAGTAACTTTGCAAGACTCCTATCTACATTCGTAATATTGCAAAAAAGATAACCTAACTGAACGATTTTGCAAATACTCTAACTAAACATACACATAGCGATCGGCAGTTATTTTTTTTCAGTAATAATAAAAATAATAAGAAAAAATAAATATTTGTTTGTGGGGACGTACTCTTATTTATACCTAGGTATAATTTAATAATAATTTGGAAAATCAAATTTTATAAACAAAAATTTTACACTATGCCGATATCTCTATTACCTATTCGACCAACTGTACTTTTCCAATATTGGCGTCAAGCTGTTTATAGTGCGGGCAGTCGGCCGCCCAAAACTATCGAACAGTATGTGGGAAGGCGAGAAAGAAATACGACCCGCGAGGGGCGAGGGAGGGACGGGGAGAGGGGTTTGGCTCTTTACACCAATCAGCCAGCGCTTGAATCGCGCTCCTTGTGGACTGGAACAATTGCTCAATTTATCTATCGCCTAGGTAAGAACCGCCATCTGTCGGTGAAAAATAACACCAAGGGCCGTAGAGACGTCAAATCCGAAAGCGTCTAGCCCGAAGTTGAGTCAGTTAGTTCTCTTGTTTATAAAATATATTATCATGGCTAATGCTCCTTGCTTTTAAATCCACGTTCTTATAATCATAAAACTCGATACCTAAAACTCACATGCTATGCAGGGTGTTCTAAAACCTTTCCCGAAGGCTTAAGGGTAAGAAATGATAATAAAAAAGGCGGAAAAAAATCATCCCCAAAATTATAATATTTTTTCGCGCGCTAATTCCGATGCCGAGCCGATCGATAATGGCCTTGACACCGTTACAGCGTACAACAAAAACATTATAACGTGAACCTTTTGCTATTTTGACATAAAGTATACATATTTTTTTCTCGGTAACCATGATGAATTTTGATGTAGTTTCTTACCAAATAACACTAGAAATCGCATGACTACTTAGCATTGTACTATACACATAATCAATTGAAAGTGTAATAGTATAATGGTTTTTTTAAAGCTGGATAGATTCGAAAAAATGAATAAATCAACCTTAATTACAAACAAAGTTATTTTCATAGTTTTTATTTGCTTTTCGCTATGATATATTCCAATGAAAGGGAGGTATAAATAAATTGCATCTGCGGAAAATTCGTCTAAAACAACGCGACTAATTACAATTATTCATCTGACTACAATGTGTATTTTCCGAGAGAGTTCTAGACGGATGGTTTTTAGACGAATGGTTTTAATAGGTCGAATTTTATTGTAATGTCTAAAATGGGTGTCCTTGACATTCTACTCTCCCCCTCCCCCTTCCCCCAAGAATTTTTCCAGATCTGTTCCTAGCAGTGAACAGCGTGCAGTAGGGTAAATGAGCGATGAAGCTATTTTGGGCTCATTTAGGATGGCCGCCACCTAAATGATATATTTTTTAATACCCGATTTAAATAAAATAAAAGTAAAAAAAAAATATATGAAAATCGTCCTTCACCTGTACATACAGCCATTTTCACCTTGTTTGATTAAGTGTTGGTTTCAACAAGTCTCCACAACTAACGGTTAACCGTCGTTCAGAAAATCGTTCAGTTATCTTTCAGCCAGACGTCAATAAATGTGACAATTGCCTTTTCGCCCGGTCAGAAAATGAATCAGCGGTTGTTTATTGTATTACAAAATACTTAACCGATTGTACCTAGTTAACTTTTCATTTCTTTTCATTACATAACCCTAATTATTTTCCCATACTTAATTATTTTATTAAGCGTAAAAGTATTTGAACTGCTTTATCTTTTTACTTAGTTTTTCTTAAAACGATTAATGACCTGATAAAATAAATGACATGATAAAATAAAATTGTAAATTTTGAATAGACTCATACAATATGGTCTCATATACTCATAATCCTTCATCTTAATAACATATCCATTATCATCTTAATCTTATTTCATCTAATTAGATAGATGCAATATTAATAAGGTTTAAGGTGACTAATTTAGAGTGAATAAAATAAACCTAAAATGCATTTGATCCGCTTAAAAAAAACAAGGTTCACATTTTAATAGACGAAAGAGTGGCGGATAATTACACCTTACCGGCATAGCTAACCGTATCTCATTACGTAGGTATATAACTATATGCATAAGATATGAGGGTAATTTTTATTTTATTTTTTATTTATCTTTATTGGAGAAACCAACAATTTTACACAGTACATATAAAATAAAAAAATACATTTGATGAATCGATAAAAAACTATGTAAAACTAAAAATAGGTTTCTACTAATAAAAAGTATTAAAGTTAATAACAAAAATAACAAAACCATTTTATATCAATATATATACATATCTTATACACGAATTTAGAACAGTTAATTCTTACACAAAAGATCGTTGCTGAACACTTTAAATTGCGATTTATTCAGAGTCAATTTATCGAAGCAGTTAACAGTTTAATTAAAATAACTTTGCATCCGTGGTATCGGCGAATGTAGAGCGTTATTTGAGGAGCATGAAGGTATTTTAAAAACATTGTAATGACGGGTACGATGTGACGACGGTACATTAATCGAAAAGGATTTCAGGTAATAAAACTATAAGCTGTCCAGATATTCAATACTAATCACTATTACATGTCCAGTCATCTAATACGGATTATTAACTTATCTACCGATAATAAGCTAATGATCGGGTAATCTTTTTATATATTATTGAATAAAATGTAATGTTTTGTAAATGTCAGATTATTATTATTTACCTGCGAGGTAAATATAAAATAGGACATCGAAGTAAATAATAATTATTATTTATTATAGACTATATTATTTTGATTAATCAATATAAAAAAAAATATTTAATTACTCAAAAATCATAAATAATTTATAGTTTCAAATTATCATAGTATAAAAGTGTTGTGTCTGCGTAAAAATATATTTTGATGATAGAGTTTTATAAAGTGTTGTCCGAAAAGCCAAATAGAAAAAAATATTACGAAAGTACTGAGGAAATTAGTATTTTCCTATTCTCATATTTGTTCAGTGAATAATAATTCTGGAATGCAATTGATAGCAGCGCATGAAAGCATGACATCCAATCATAAATTAATTGACGGGAAATTGAATCAGTGAGTGCTCTGTCACAAGTTGAGGACTTTCTTGATGACTCAACGATGATCATGGCCATTGTGTTGGCGAAATGCAATGCGTCACCCGACACTGGACGTGGACATGGCTGTACGTATGCTATTAGTATTCTATTCTATTCATATTCCATTCTGGCTGGTATATTCTATTCAAAAATATGTCTAATAGAAGGTTCCAGTTTAAATTTTCATATTATTATTATTTTATTCGAAATTATTAACAAAGCTACAACACAAATTACAATCATAGTTATTTATATTATTTTTTATTTTTAACCGATTAAAAAAAAACAAGTGAAGTAGCTATATAAAATATAACCTGCATCGTTTAATTTAGAAATATGTACAAACGACATTATTATTTTAAACGCAAACTCTTTGGCTACGTGTGTACTTTTTTTCTATAGTGACAATAAATTTAAGGTTTATTGCAAATTTAAACAAAATATTTTATCTACCAAATTGATTATTGCATATTTCAGATATCTGTACGAAGTAGTCGCAATATTTATTATTTTGTATACGAAAATAAAATGCATACATGATAAAATTGCAATATTTATTTTGTACTATTATTTTTTTTTTAATATTTATTTGTATTAGTAAATCATTTTTACTTGCGATTTAATTTCACCGTATCAGCTGGTGTTCTCTCTTTTTATATTCAGCACAAAATCTATCTTTCGATCTTCTTCAATACTTGACAAACTTGAAGTAAAAACAATGTGGCGAAAGGTGGCTCGGATATATACAAGGTTTATGAACTGAATTATTTTATGAAGTTTTAAATATTATATCAGCTATTAAGTGTTTTATATTATCCGTCTGACTGTATCTAGACAACCCATAAGTCCTTTTTATTTAGCTCTGATTTTCATCGTGTGCCTATCTACATTCTCAGTTATAATCAATGTCGAATATTTCCCGTTATTTGTTTCATTAAACAAATAAAAGGAGGTAGATTTGATTATACGATTTGCCAAAGCAGCTGTGATCAGGCATTGCTCAATACTTAAAACAACGTTAAGAAGGTGCGCACGTCTATTAAAATTCTTACAGGAATATACCTAGCGTTTTGTTATTCCAACCACGTTTTAAATCCATCCAACTATTGTTGATACATTTATCCGTGTCCATCCCGGGGAATCCCTGCAGACGAAGACCCCGCGGATTCAGTGCAATTCAGTTCAGGTTCCGATCGTAGCGCAACGGCAAGAAAAAAGCTTATATTTAGCTTACTTATATTTTTGTTTTGCATTTTTTCTATACTAATGAATACATATATTATTATAACATAATAATACTATTTAGGTTCTGGTTTTTGTTGGCTTGTTTGACTATTTAATATATTTTTTTATGTAGGCACCTAGTTTTTTATTGCTATCTCTCTTGTATCGATATTCAGTAGTAGCCAACGTATCTAGCAGAGACTTACACGGTATGCATTCAGTAATAATCCACAAGTACATCCATAAGTACCTCTAATTATTTAATTCTAACGTCAATGTTTTAATTGGCCGATGAACCCTATAGCTGCAAACCGTATCTATATTTTGGTTTCAGTATGCCATTTAATATATGTTCTTGTATAAAACTAATATATGTATTACATTTCGATATTACACTTTCAGCGATTTTTACTAATAATAAAAATTATTTAAGTGAGTTTTATTTTAACATCGATATGGTAGCTTTGTCGGTTTTTTTTTAAGTTGCAATATTGAAGGGGCTGAAATGGGGGGAGGAATATCCATAGTCTAATTATATCGAATATATTAATTCTCGTCGGTCTAAATCGGGACATCAAGAACGCGTCGTCCATAATAACGAGTAATGTTCGAAAAATATTTTTCATTTCCAATCAACAACTTTCCCGTCGTTCTTTGGCCGATAATATTTCAGCTTCAGCCGGAAATCGACGACGTGCCTGCTTTGATCTGCTCCGCAGTGCTGCCACACGGCCGACGGAAACATGTTTGCTTATTGAAAATGTAGCTTTCCTTTTAAATATGATTTAACTCAAAATAAAAAACACCTTCTTCACAAATCTACTTGTATTTTGGTGGTCTCGAGTCTAGCTACCTGAATTATATAAATAAATTCATATTTAGTTCTTAGGCATTAAACAATGTTACAATTTTCTTTTTTTTTTACATAGTAAAAGACAACGAAATTATCTAGTGCCATTTTTTATACGCTAGCCGTATTATTCTGCAAAAACCAGTTTAAAAATGGCCATTTTTTGTTTTAACTGTCACCAATTTTCAAGAGTAGGTACTATCATTCGCCACTAAATAACAGATGTGTATTACATTAAATTTTTTTGAAAATAAATTGCTATTAGTAAAATTTAGCATAGAACTTTATGAAGTATTATTTTCTTGCACTGATATGATGAAATAGTAAGGTCAGCTACTGAAACAGATTATTGTTTAGCCGCTGAAATTGAAATAGGACATTAATAATAATTTTAATAATATGTAAACACAACATCACAGAGCAGCAAATCTCAATCTTACAAGAAGACTATAGCGGTAGCTAGTACCTACTGTAACCGCTCTTTTCCGGGCCTTTGATAGAAAACCCGAAATGCTCACAGGGTGTTTGACAAGGTGAAGGCGAAGATTGATTTTACTCAACCCTAACTAATACCAAGATCAAAGACTACACACTTCGCGAAGTTTAAATCACTGCATGTAAAAGTTCAAAAGCTGCTCTAGTTCACCAGGAACAGTGAACCATCTCAGTTCACATGACTTCGTTTAGGATACCTTTTTGCTCTAATTTGTCCTTTTTTAATCTTATTTGTCTCGCCAGTGTGAGACATTCCATCTGTCACGGTTGAGTACGAATTATGCCCAGAATTCATATTTACATCGAGCATGTAAGCTTTACAACAGCATGTTAATAGACATCGATATATTGAACACTACTTTCCCGGCATTCAAGAGAGTGTCTATTTTAGCCCTTGAGTAGTATATTTATATTCATATGTATACGTAGAATTTATTATATTTTATATTATATTCTGGTGATTGTGTGGATTCCCCAACCCCTCCTACTTCCTACTTCCTGGTCCCGGCCTCGCTCCCGAATGTGTTTTATATTTTTTTAAGTTTGGGGATTTTTGGAGTTTGGAGTTTGGACTGTTATTGGTTTTGTGTTTTAATTGTTTTTTTTTTTGTTATTGTAATTTTACTATGTAAGCTGTTGTTTCCTGAAATAAAATAAAAATAAAATAAAATAAAATTTGACTCGGTGCCTTACTACACCGTTTATTAGTTCAGCTTTTTAAACTGAATAGCTTAATGACGATAGCGTAACAATAATACGATTTGTACGAAAATACGAATAACAAAATTTGGGTGCCACCTTTTCTTTAGAACAGAAAAGAAAATATTAATATTAAAAGTTATAACCAACTCGCAGACCAAACCAGTTTTAAAATTAACAATTTGACTAACTCTACTTTAAAATAGAAAATTACTTTTTATTCGCGAAGCTAAAACGACAAATTCGCGCGTTTTTATTATACTCTCGTAAACTATTGTGATCCTGTTCTCACTCAGTCACACCGTATCAATACGACAGCCAATAAGTGCTACTTCAGACCGTATCACACTAAATTAGTACTATGAAATTATTGTATATTTTAAAATGTTTTATTATTTGTGAGTGTGAGAGTCTTTCGGGGTTGGGCATAACGTCAAAAAAATGTTCAAGCATACATTTGAATCGATGCCTAATATTTATTTATTTATTTATTATTGTGTGTTGCTCTTGATGTGTAAACAAATGTTTACGCAAACAAATGTCTGTTTATGTAACGGGGCCGGAGTCAATTGCGATTTGGTAACAGCGTCAGTGATACTAGTGACGTCACGAGCGTACGCGATGTGAGACGATGCGAGAGTGCAATCAATGAGAAGTGCCATAAAAGAGAAAAGAGTACTGAAAAGGAGGCTGAAATTTAAATACTATATAACTGAAATTTATTAACTGGGGAAGTAAAGGCTCTTAAATAAACACTAAGCAAATGACATTTATTAATTGAAATCAAAATAAATGAAATATTAATACTTATTTCATTTCATTTAAAACGAAGCAATAGTGTGCCTAATGCTTTGCATGGATGTAGGTGTAGTTTAGTGGTCAATTCATTCGACTGTCAACCAAGAAGCCAGGGTTCGAGTCAGCTTCAGGTCAGCTTCAGGGTTGAAATTAGACCCTAAAATAATACGTTTTTTTTAGCTACAAAACTATTATCTAACTATCTCTGTATTTACAAATTGTTTGAGAACATATTTGAATTGATTTCAACATATCTATTGCGTGTTGTATGCTTGTCTATTTTGTTCTTTCGCCATTCATTTTTATTGAGTTTTAAAACGTATGAATTTTATATTAGTTTTTTGAACCATATAAATAATTGCTAAACATAATTTTTATTTCTTTATTATTTTTTTTTTTGCTTGTCTGGACCAAGACTACTTTATATTTTCAGTCAAATTACTATAGACCCGGTGGTCGCAGGTTCGTATCCGCACATCCATCATACATTTTTCAACGCTTCACTACCAACAATTCTCCTAACTCTAGCACAAACAAAAATAGCATAGTTGAGTAGAGCTCAAATTAATTTTAAATGATTTAAGTCATTATTTAAGCAATTATGTAAAAATATTTAGAAATAGGTCTGAAAAAAAATCCCAATTTTTTTTTTTGTTCTATATTTGCTATGTTTTATACTTACCCGAGAGGTAGGTAATAGGTATACTTAGATATTTCTAAGTATACCTATTACCTACCTCTCGCGTTTTATATTGTTAGCGTTTAGTAATGAAGGGCTTCGGGCGTAGAGCAAGCTTTAGCGTAGTCCAGAAACAGAAACGGAATGTTCAGATCAGAAAACAAGAGAACTATGTATTGTAATCAAACAGCAAAATGCCAGATGGTGCTGACTGCTGACGCGCCAAACTTGGTACTGTCAGACACACAAATAGGAATACTATTCTAAGCATTGCTTCACGATATGAAGTCATATTATGCATACAATAAAATTATACGGAGATACGTGACCTAAACACAGCGGAACTCGTAAAATATATCACCAACCGACATCCTGCGCTCACAAGTACAGGAACTCTTCAGTACCTTTACAAGTGTTATATGACTTTAAAAAAAGACTTTCAATATTGACAAAATTGTGTCATTTGTCACACACATATATATATATAATTGTGTAAATCTTTATTATTTTTTATCTTATTTATTTTATATTATTATCTTTATTTATTTACATGTATAAATGAATACACTAATAAACATAAATATACACATACATATAAACATAATATATATAAATAAATATTTCCTTTCCGTGTCGTTGGTATTCAAATATTTTACCTCGAGTGTACAATCACAACTTTTTCAGCAACTTGCAAAGACACGGTTTTAATATTATTGAACTTGTATGATATTACAACATGTACTACTTACATACTTATTCCAAAATAATTTTCGAAGTGAGTTTTCTTTCGTTATCACTGTAGATTAAAAGTTACAATGTACGAATATGCTAATACATATATATGACATAAATTTATTATGACAAAATTGCGTTTTTAATTCAAACGTGACTGTCTTGATTGAGTTTTGTTATTCAACAGAAAAAATAGAACTATAAACACACACAAACATTTCCATGGCACAAATAGAGACATACTTCACATTACACACCACACACTTCTCGCACATTCACATTGTTTTATTAATTTGATGTTTTCAACCATATTGGCACATTTTTCTGGAAAATTATATTTTTGTAACGCTGTTTCTAGATAATTACATAAATAAATAAATAAGTCAAGCACGTATAGCACGTAGTCTTTTGTATAGCTAATTATATTAATACCTTGAAATTTATATTTAAAAAAAAAAAAGAATTATGTACTTATGTACTTAGAATTATGAACTTTGTGCATACTGTATTGTACTACTATGGATAAATAAATAAATAATAATAATAATAATAATATGTTTTCATTTCATTATTATTTAATTTTGGTCATCTCCGACGGGATGTCATCGCGCGTGTTTTTAGGTTATGTCCGCGTCAGTCCGGCGTCGACCCGCGCCGTGACAGAGGGCTCGCAGCGGCGCGACCGACACTTGTTTGTTATCCCGCCACGGACTCGCTGGCATCAAATTGACGAGGGACGTCGCGTGGAGGATTTTTCATTGTCGCGGCCAACCTATGAATATTCCGCCGGGCGCATTTCGAGAGGATTAATCAGGGAAATGGAGGACGCCTATTCACGTCGGCGGGGCGGGCGGCGGCGTTTCGGCGCCGTGGGCGGGGGCGGAAATTAAAGCCACGATCGAGTGGCACACTCATTATTATCATCCGGTTCAAAGGACCAAAATAGACTTCGATTATATTTTACTGAACATACTAAATTTTAATGAAATCGTCAAAACGCTTTCTGCCAAACAAAATATTTTTTCCCGTCATATAGGGAAGCCAAATATAAGTAAGGCACAGGAAGAACGAAAGTCCTCATGGGGTTACTTACGGTAATATCCTGGAGGTTATTCAGAGGAGGTTCCTTAGATACCTTTATCTCCGTAGGTATGGATATTATCCAGAAATGTTTCCTAATACGTATCCATCAGCATTTGTATTAGGGATGTTAGGCTTTAACACACTCGAGTTTAGGCGGCAAATCCATACGTTGTGTTATTTTTATAAGGTTATTCGCGGTTTCATCGAGAATCCCGTAATACTCGGTGATATTGGTATCTTTGTTCCGGACCGTCGTACTAGAGCGCGGAAGCACACGTTATTTAAGCGGTTAGCGTGTCGTACCGACGTATACAAGTATAGTCCGATTGGGAGAGCAGTCGAATTATTAAATTCCATTTCCGCGGAGATTGATATTTTTGTCTGTTCGCCCAATGGGATTAAAAATCTGCTTTCTATTACGCCGTTGTAGGATCGGCGTGAATTATTTATGCATTAATGTTTGCCTGGAGGCATTATTTTAATTTTTTAGTTTAGTATGTTTCATGCTATTGTTTTTTATTTTTAATGCTTTTTGTTTTTCTTTTGGTAATTTAATTTGTTTTACTGTAATTATAATGTACATGGGGAAACCTGTTAAATAAATAAAAAAAAAAAAAGTTTGAACTTAAAATATCAAGTTTGTCTTATTTCTATCGGGGTTTATTGCTGCAATATTTTGGCTACATTTTTTACTAAATCGTTAAATAATTTATATTTATAATTTTTTCGATCATAATAATACAATTTCTATTATTTTTATTTCTTATTCTATCAAAATCTTCATCACATAAACAGAGTATTTAGCATACCTAGCAGTACTAGCAGACTTGGATTTCAAATAACACATTGCCAGTCCGATGACACAGGCATTGTGTAATGGGATGGTTAGATCTACAGCTTCATTGATTTTGATGAAAAAAATATTAATAATAATATTTTAATAAATATGCATACCTTTTTAAATTAATATACTTAGGTTTTTTAAATAGTAAATACTCCCGAATCATTTAATATTGTAATTATTGCTGTGAGCAGTATGCTAGCAAGATAGGCGGTATTAACTACCCAAATAGTCTTTTAGTTTATTAATATTAGATATATTTTGGAAATGTTTCTCTGATTAATAGATAGAATTCAATAAATTATATTTTTCAGCTGGTATGCGTCCTAAGCGGAGGGATTAAATACGTTAAACTTATGACTATTCTATAATTTTCTGATACAATTTTCTCATTCAGAGACAATATTTTCTCAAATAAACCAACATTGTATTTATTATTTTTTTTTTATTTAAGATATGAAATTATTGAGAACTTTTACCCTTTTAATTACTATTAACATTATACGTATAAAAGCGTATTCGAAGAGCGGTAAGGAAAATTATTTCACTTCACTTATTTCAGTGCAAAAATGCTCTGAAAGAAAATTATTTTTTAAATTATTATCGTGTCTAATTGAGGTTAATTAACTCTCAACCTTAATTCGAAGGTTGACTAGAGGAGGTGGCTCTTGAAAGTTACTCCTGGAAAAACGTTATCAAGCAAACTGCCCCGCGGAGCATAATACTAGCACAATTAAGATGGAAGCACTCTCATAAGGAGGAGAGATTCTAATCAGGAAAAGTTTTATATTACCAGCCCGAAAGTCGACGATTAAAATGGCGCCGATAGCATCGGTCGCCGGGCCATAAAGTAGGGCCCGTCTAATTTGGCCTGAAATATGGCAACGGGATAAGATTGATACGAGCAAAACAGAACGATTTGCGGAACTCTACTTTCTTATCGACGAGTCGAATTTCGCCTTGAATCGTTTATTGCGCTTTCGACTTATCTCGAATGTAGTCTTGACTAGTTTCAGAGGTGGGACAGTGAAACTAGGCATTCTTCAATCTGGCAAGAAACTATTTTTATGCTAATTTTGCCTTTTTTTAGCATTTATGATTTTCTATGGCAAACTGCCGACAGCAAGTAAGAAGATATTAATTACTTATTAGTATCAGCACATAATTAAATATGCCATATTACGTCACAAGCTTAATATAAATAGTTGTAATGATTACTTAGGTACTTTAGGAGCTTAAATCTTATACAAGGAAGATTCAGAGAGAAGTTAAAAAATAAAGTGACATTGTTTTGCATTACTTTTAATTTATTTATTTTCTCAAAGTGTAAAATATAGAATCAGTAAAAAATAATCTCATCTATTTATGACACCCTCATAAGGGCTAGCCTTGTCGGTTTTATCAGTGCCGCCTGATGGTATCTTTTATTTTTAAAATTTAATTTTATTTCGGATGGTTAGGGAAAATATAAATGGTTTGCGAAGGTTTCTTCATTATTTTTATATGGCATTATATTTTTATTATTATGATGATAATGGCGTGAAGTGCAATTCACTAATGAAGTGACTATTGGTTTTTTTATTTTTATTTTATTTTATTTCATTATTTAAATGCATTTTTTTTTTGTTATGGAATATAAATTGGCCGATGAGTATAAGTCTATAACCTTCCTAACTAGGTAATAGTTACCTGTTCTAAGGATTATATTATATATTGGAGTTATTAAATTGTTTATTTTATTTATGTTTTTAGTATTTGTCGTATTTAAAATTTTATTGTTTTAACTGTAACATAAAAATAGTGTTAACCTATAAGATATACACGAAATCATTATTACGCTCGCTATCATTCTTGACCTACCCGCAGAACCACATTCGCTGGGTCTGCTTGTGTCAAGGGTCAGTTGATTCTTCTCCGCCTGCTGAGAAAGACGTCCGTGACGTTGAAAAGTATGGAGCTCTATTCCTCTTTATAATTTTTCTCCCATCTGTTTTAACTTTAGTTTATTTTTACACCATACACAAAGTCCAGTCAGTCTTGTATAATGTTTTCAGCAATCTAAATGAACGCTTGCTTGATTTTGATTTCTATCAATTACATTTATTTTAAAGATGTGTATATTATCTTTAATTTAATAAAAAGTTTCCTATTTTTTTTTTTTGTTAAGCGTTCAAATAATATTTATATACATCTAACCGATTTTTTTATCATATAATTGCAATCCATTTAATCATATGTATGTGATGTGAAGAAAGTTGGACGATTCCCCCAAAATTACACATTCAAATTATATGTATACATAAACTCAACAAAACAACGCCACAGACGTCCATTACTTAATTAATGCGCGTTTATTTAGACGAGGTGGGTGACAGACTGCGGTCGCGGCCGCGGGGCGGCGAGGGGTGCGCGGCGGGGGGTGAAGTGGAGCAGTTCGAGTGACTCTCGAAAGGAGAGGGTAGGGGTTGGGCGATTAGATGATTGGAGTTACAAATAAACGTCAGAATATAGGCATTCCGCTAACAGTACATTTAAATTATTTACTTACTTTACTTTTTACTTTACCTAACTTTTGCAAAAATGTTTGTCTCCGTTAAGATTAAAAACTAGAGCACCGTTACACCACAAGTGTTAGAACCAGTAATTGATTATTAATTCAGCGGTCGCGGGCTCGAATCCGCACATTATAGTATTTTTTAACGCTCTGATCTTTGTTATGTAGCGTCAAAAATAATTGTACGGTTTATGACGCCCATAAAAAACAGTAATCTAGATTTTTTTAAACGAATACCATTAAAAAATATTTATCAGAAATTAAAAAGATAGATAAAGGTAGTTATGGTAGACATACACCTATTAAATTAAGTCTTTTTAAATATTTTTAGGCTGAATAACCAAATATATGTTAATATATATAATTTTTAAATATTATTTGGCACCATATAGTCAACGCAAAGGCAGTCGAAACTGCGAGTAACAACCCCCTCTCTAACAAAAAATATGTTATTTCCGTATAAAATAGTATATATAATATTGTTTAATTTTGTTTCAATCTCTATTATTTTTTTGTATTCAATAAATAATAATAAGAATAAATGGTTTGTTTTGGATCACGTTTTATAAGAGAGCACCTAACTTGGTATTTCCCATACAAGATACAGATATTTTTTTCCCAATGACGGCGGCAACTACAAATTCAACATTACAGATAATTATAATACTATAAATATACTTTTTGCGACCATCTGCTTCATTTTCTATCTAAAATATCTTTAAATATCTTCAAATAAAATATTTTTAACTTTAAATAAAATAGTTAAAGTCATTTTTAGAAAGAAATTCTACAATAGTTTACCAATTTATATTGAGGTTATCAAATTGTAATAAGTACTAGTTAATGGCAAAAATTTTAGCTCTAACTTTGTATCTATGCACTTTTTTCTCTAGCTATGTATAGCTAAAGACCTAATTAGAAGTAAGAGGCGAAATTACATTAAAACTTTAAATGATCAAGATGTAGTGTTTGTATTGGAGTGTACACTGCACACTCCAATACAAACAACGAATAAAAAAGTTTTCTAAGTTCGAGTCTGATCACTTCGCCGAGACGGCCGAGAGTCGCCACTGCGTGGGAGAGAATTGAAACGGGCTAGTCAATAAACGACCAGGCGCACTAGCTTGAACCACTCTGATTAGGAACGCACTGCCTTTACTGACAAATGAGGTCATTTCGTTATATATTACATAGTTAAAGTATGCCTTCCTATTTTGAATTGGTTCAATCTATAGAGTAATACGTGAAGGGAAAATGTCGGATTCGGATTCGACTGATATTTTACACGTGACTCGGGATCTACTAACGGTCTAGCGGATAGCGAATAGTGGCCTTGGTCCTGTGGTTTCTTTTATTTGAGCAAACGTTTACGCCCACGATAGATTTCGAAGTCACTAGCACAAGCACAGAATAGCGAAGCTTATAATTTATTTATTTAATTTTTAAAGAAAATTACTTATTTCAGCGCTAAAAGAATGTAACGAATAAGAAGAAAATAGAAATGGCCACGTCAAAGAGTACGTAGAAGTACTAGTGGATTTCATTAATGTATTCCGCAGTTGTAATGTATTCCACATTCAGGAGTTGGCAGCTCCTTCATGCCATACTATACTGGTTGTTGGCTCCAGCATAACAACTGCAGAAAAGCGGAGGACACAGTAACATTTAGGAAAGTTTAATCCTTTTAATAAATTAATTTGTGTAATCTTCAAATAACTTATTACAAAACATTTCTAAAATTATAACCTAATCATGGATTTTCCTTGTAGATAAAATACTTATCTAACTACAAATTATTTAAATGTTAAAGATAAGCCTAACAAACTTAGTGATTATGCTATATTGATCTACAATTGATCAGATTATTACGTTTTACACGTTACACAATTTATATTATAGTTTGGACGAAAAGTTTATATATAATTTGATTTTCTTAAATTTTCGCGGATTCATCAGCACATGCTATTCAGACGTTTAGCGTGTCGTACCGACGCGTACAACAAGTTTAGTCCGATTGAGAGAGGAGTCGAATTGTTAAATTCGATTTCTGCTGAAATTTTAATATTCGTCTCTTCGACCGATCGGATTAAAGATCCGTTTTCTATTACTCCATTGTGAGATCAACGTAAATTATTTGTTTGTTATTTTTCGCCTGAGCGTGTAATTTTTAGTTATATTTAGTTGCCATGTATTTTTTACAATTAAATGTGGTTATTTCATGTTTTTTATTGTATATATTTTGTTTATACCGTTACAGGTTTAAAATTTCACGGTAGAAAGTTCTACATAAAGCAGTGTTACCTGTCTAAATCTGTTATTATATAAAATAGATGTTCTTTTACACGGCGCTGCGTTATCCTTTTCTATTCAATGAGCAATATAAATTTATTCATTGTGAAAATCGGTCAATTATAAAATAAAAAATCGAAATCATGTTAAACAGAATACAGTTTACAATCTTGAACAGTATGCTTAACCATTGTTTAGCTATAATAGTCTGCAGTCTTTTTTAATGAGGTTTCCTTTGGTTTTAAGTCTTACCCGACTTTTTATGTTTTAACATGTAGCTTAAAAATAAAAACCAGTCAAAACATAATATTTACTGAGTGTGCGAGAAATTACATTAAAACTTTAAATGAGCAAGAAGTAGTAGTGTACACTCCAACATAAACATTGAAGAAAAAAAGTTTTCTAAGTTAAAGAGTCTGATCACTTCGCCGAGACGGCCGCGAGTCGCCACTGCGCAAAAGAGAGTTGAAACGTTGTAAGTAACTAAGATCAGCTCTAATAAGTTAAGCTCATTGAGTATCATCAAAAATCACCCAATATTTTTTTCGTAACTAGTCTGTTATTTGCTAATTAAAAATGATGATTTAACCGTGATAGTTAAGCATGAAAAAAATACTTTGGAATCGACAATCAATATAAACGTGTCCCATGTTCATTCGCATTTTATTATATAATTTCTTACTCGTAATAGGGATCACACCCTTAAGTCTTCGAGAATGAACTTGAGACACTCTGTATATACAATGTTAACTGTTAGTTATTACATACAGATTGAACGGAGAACCTTCTTCTTTTTTTAAGTTTACTGTCAATAAATTGAAATGGTAATGGCATTGGAAAGGATACGCGTAACAGGTTGACAAATAAAATTTGATGCAAATGGAACAATCCCATTAGATCACTTTCCGAAGAGAGAAGAAAAAGAGAAGCACTCTGTGACGTCATAGGATAATCTTGAAATACAGAATCATTGAATAATAAAAAAGAACTTTTTGACTGCATCTTTATAATTAGTATGGTAAATATATTTAGTATATAGTGTATTGTCTTTATATATTTTAGTATATCCGACATAACATAATTTAAAAATTTACAGATATTATGTGGTATTTTATTTAATTTAAAAAAAAATGTTTTGTTCTATGTGCTAATTTTAAAAAAAAGTTATACTATAAACGTATAACATAAAACTATATTCACTTATTTTTTTTAAAAACGAAAACTGTAACCTGTTGATCGCATATCATTTAAAACTTGGAAAGGACTTTAGTACAGACGGCCGTCTAGTTGAGGGGGTAGGAAACAGAGCTTGTACGAACTTACTGTTTCATTTTTCTTAATTATTTTACCATATTTACAACATCATTGTGAACCTAAATAAATAAATAAAAATAGCTTTACCTCTGCAGTTTATATTTTCGATTTAGGTATTCAGTCGGTTTAAAGTTTTAATAATATACACCTAGAAAATACAAACTTTTCGAGGCTTTTAACTTTTAGACAGAGTGGAAATGTACCATTTTCATTCTATATATGTATGCGATAAATGAGGTTCAATCAAAAAAGAGAGTCACAATATTACAACTTTTGTATGGAGAAATGACCGGGCTGCGTTCTGCTAAATGTTTGACATGAAGATCATTTCAATTTCCTCGTATTCTATGCATTTTATTATGATATAAGAATATAAACGTACGAATATTGTCGATGATGGGAAGTTTAATTCCTAACATGGACCTCTCCGCGGCGCTACAAGAGTAACTATCTTCAACCACACGAGACGTGTAAACCGCGCACGGCACTGCTTCTCGCCCGCAGTGTGTTCGTTAGGCAGGGAATTTGGCTCGAGACGAGTGAAAGTCAAATAGCCAAAGCAAACTATCCCGAGCGGGTAGGCAAACACTTGTAGAATCACATTATTCAGCTGCTCGTCTATTGTTTATACTTTTCACTGATCCTGAGCCGCCGCCTGCAACATTCTAAACAAGTTCTACTCTGCGAGGAATACCAATGAAAATTGATCGTTCATCGACGCGAAACTTGACCAATACGTCTAAAAGTTAACCGATGACGAGGCGTCAGACGTTTTTGCAAAAAGCGAAAAATTACAATTTCTCTCAGTCGTACGTTACACAACAATTACATCGTACAAAAAAAATAATACGGGACATCATTTTATCTCCTAATCTTTTAAGCTTCTATAGAATTAAAAACTTAAATTTTAAAAGTCTATATTTATACATACAATTTATCAAATGCTTAGACGTAAATATCTTATTGACCGAATACAAGAATCGAAATAATAAAACTACAGAAACATTCTATTTCAAGTCCGTTTCATAAAGATGCAAATTCAACTAAGTTTTTAAGAATATCTTGATTCTGTTTTTCATCATTATCCAACAACGGTACAGAGTGTTATGCATAATCCGGTATAATTTATTTTTACATTTTTTAGTAAAATGTGCTCCTTTTCTTATTACTTCTAAATGAATAGGATAGATAATATTTGAAAATATTTTAAAGGTCAGGTGAGAGTAAAAATGGGTTTCCGATATTGCGCATCCAACGGAAAAATAAATAACTCTAAATTTTTCAATATTGCCAAAAATTGTCTTTAATTTTTTCAAGCGATTTGATGCTTTTAATAAACAATCATCAAATATATATAATATTGAATTTTTATGGGAGATAGTATTGCTGACTGGTATGATTAGACTTTTGGTGTCGGTATTGGAAAGTATTAGAACAAAGTAGAAAAGGTAAATTAATTTAGATTGTGAATTGACACCATAAAGGTACATTGATTGATGTATAAATATTTATAAAAAATAATATTTTTCCTCAATTGTGGATGTCCATCTTCTTAACTTTTCTTGGAACTCAAGCAAATCCGTTTCAAAATATAATACCAATTATAACTGATTGCTAGGTTAGTAATGTGTGTATCATATGTAATTGTGTATGATCTAGATTCTAGAAGCAGGATGTGTATGTATGTGCTGAGGTGCGTAATATTTCATTTAATTCTTAATATTTCATTTCATTTTACATGGACGATTTTAATAATAACATACTTAATAGTTATATATACATACAAATAAAGATATTAATAAAAACATACGAATTAAATACACATAGAATTATAATAAATATAAAGAATAATAGATACACTAAGTCTAACCAAATATACTATAAAAAAATCTACTGAATACAATACAATACAATAGTGTCAAAATTAGTAAATATTTTTTAACACAATATGTTTAATAATTTGTCTAATTTGGGTCTACCCGTTTCTATTAGCCACTTATTTATTTTTTTAGTAAAGACTTTGAGTTTTTTTACCTCTTTTAGGTTCACAGGAAGTAAATTACACATTTTGGAGACTAAAAATTTTCAAGACCGTTACACGTAAGTATTTTTTACTTACACCAAATCACGACTTATTATGGCCAAACATTTTAGAAGGTGCAGGCCTGGGATAGATGAACAGACAACGAAACCTTACACTAAAGGTTCCTGTTTTTGATAATTGTGGTCCGGAAACCTTCAAAAAGACACAAACAGATCTATGAAAGACAAACATTGCAGACAAAAATTCTAGCATTAAAATTGTGTCCGATGTTAAACTTACGTAATAATTAATAGATTAATAGATAAGCTAATAATTTAATAGATTTGTATTTCACGAATAAACTTAACTAATAATGAAAGCATTCTGCAATCATTCATTGTAAATAGTCTAATATTATTTATTATTATTATTTTTTAATTTATTTATTAATATTAGTCTATTTATTTATTTACAATTTATTTATTTACAATATTTTATTTATTTTTTTATTTATTTATCGTTTATTCGGAAAACCAACAGTACAATATATGAAAAAAGAATGGTACATACAGTTGTTTGTAAAATTAACTGATGACAGGTTTTCTCAAAAGTACAGAGATACATGTAAAGGTTAAAATTAAATTAAATTACACTCGCATTAGCACTCTAAATATAGAAATATATATGAATATATATATTTTGTTTTTTTTTTTAAACATATATTATTTTGAAATAATGGTATGTTTTAAAAATAGTCAGAGGCCAAAGAAAAGAAACTGAAAATGATGTCCAAAGATTACTATTTTTTTGTTTTGCTAATTTAAGGTTTTTCGCAACTCGCAATGAAAAGAATAAATTTGTTTAATAAAAATATATCTGTCGAGGAGAATAAATCACCGTATTGCAGACAAAATCGAGCGACCGCCGTCTTAGCGTTTGTTTTGTATCGCTGGAGTGAAAAAAGGCCTTAAATATTCACTGTCTAAGTTTTAACTGCATATTTTTTAAAATATATTACTTAAAATAATAAATTAGGCTTTGTCAAAATGATTTTTTAAATAGATTATTATTTAATACCCGATAAATTGTTTCATATCCATCATTTATAACAGCTACATCAAGATACAGTAATCTTTAAAATCTTAATCGTATTAAGCTGATAATAATTAGTATGACCTCATCATCAATTTCTGATTCATATATATATAAAGACTGCTTTGCAATCATTTAATAACATTTCAATTATTTCCATTACTGTTTGATTTAGTGAAATGGCGGTCATATTTAAAATAACATTTTTCCTGATTTCATTATTGGTCCTCGCTACAGGATATCCTAAAAATAGTCTCGTGAAAAGTAAGTAGTCTTCGTATCATTATTATTAAAGAAAATAAACTATTAAGTAGTGGCATTTGATGCATTCAAAGTATAATAATAATTTATATTACAGAATTTATTAAAGGAAAGTATATTTTTAATTACTTTTTTTCCTTAAATACATAGCGACAAAAGTTTGAGTTTCTTTTAAATTGGTCATATTCATTTTTTTTGGGCCCTCCTCATCTAATGATAATTTGTTAATGAGATGGTGAAGAGTATAAAATAGTATGACTTTGACTGAATAGTCAAACGCTCTAAAATCTTTTCTTTAAAATCTTCTTTTGTCTACCTACATTATCTAGAGACACTGTGAAGTTACCTTCAGCGCTAACTTGATCCTGGGTCCTATCCGAAAGCACCTACTCATGGGTTATTTTAAACTACAGACTGACCACACAGCTACTTGTTTTTAAATTAACTTAATATTTACCTACGTGTGGACCAGAAGACCTTAATCAAATCAAGTCCTTTTTACAGTGGTGGGATTCCTAAAATTACCACCTATACGAATACATTTAATAGCGTCTAACTTTACTGCACTGTTAAACTACCCGAATGACGTGCTAAGTTTGCGTCGTAAGCGGTTGCTTTGGTTAAAACAACCGACCAATTTACAACAACTGTCATGTTCCACGCCAAAAAAAATATTGATCGATCTATATTTTATACGTCACTGAGAAATTGAATCTGCCTTTTTTATTGTATGATAAAACAATTATTATTTATTATTATATTTACTATCCACACATTTTACGTACAAACCAAGCCCATTATATTTAAATCCTGTGAATTAAAAAATATACAATAACTAATAATTTATAGATTGGCGTTAACTGGCTAAAAATTTTAAAAATATTATTATCTCGTACCAAAGGCAATCACACTGTGACTATAGATTTTATAACATTTTTAAGAGCGGACTATCCCCGCATACTATAATAAGTTTTTAAATAAACTATTCCTAATAAAAATAATTTAAGAGTATTTATAGGTGAATATAAATAATAATATAAATTGAGTAAATATATACGAGTGCCACATATATAAACATGAAATACGCAATACATATCGATATTTATTATTGTATTATAAAAATAATAATATGTGTAACATAAACTAATTTACAAAAATAATTTGCTATTAAATAAACATTTCCGATTTCAACCAAATTACCAATAGCTTTTTTTTTTTTTGAATATTAGGCGTGCTTAAAAAAAATATTTTTATAAAACCAGGCCCATCTTAACTAGACTATATGTTTAAATACTTTATGTTTTTATCTTGCCTCAGCTTTGTGGTACCCATATATTATGTGATGCTTTTAAATTACGTAGATACCTACATTTACATAATTTACTTTTTATTCTTGTAATTTATAAGCCAGAAAGTTTAAAATCTACAATCCACCCCCTAAACCCATAGACAACTGATCTCAACAGTACATATGTTTCAACAGATGGATCCGTTACCGATATCATCGATGATAATGATCTTGCTGAGAAACTCAAACTCGCCGAAGATGAAGGCAAGCTCGTGATGCTCGAGTTCTATTTCTACGGATGTGTTTTTTACCATAGAAATATACCCATAGTTCTGGAGCTGGCTGAAGAGTTCGCAACACAAATGGTCGTTTTGACAGTTGATTTTCTTAAACTTGTAGACTTAAAGGACAAATACCGCATCAGAGCATCTCCAACTTATGTATATTTAAAGGGAGGCGAGGAACTTAGTCGACAGGAAGGCGGTAGTTATGCGTCGATAAAACGAAATATTGACCTACACCTTGGAAATAGCGTAATTATTGGCCAAAGTTACCTTAATAAGGCATTGCCAACATGTCAACTGTAACTTTTGTTCTAGTATTTTATTAAAAAATATTTTTAATACATTTCAAAATTTATTTTTTTGACTACTGCAAATAAGTTGCTTTTTTAATTACATATTTAAGAACTATGCATTGTGAGAAATATACCAATAAAGCATTAATTGTTATATTCCGTGTGTTTTATTTGATTAAATGGTTTTTTTTTTGTTGTGGCGACCCCAGTCAATAGCGTTGGTAGCAGTGTTGCCACCGTCTGAATATTAACTGCCGTATCTAGAGTAGGGAAATTGCCGTATTTATTTTAAAAAAACCCAGAACTGCCGCATATCGTAACTTTTATTAAACACTAATTATTCGCTTTTATTTTCTTCGTTTAGTCTATTAGGTCAAGATTCTGGCTTATTCTGAAAATATTTCTTCTTCTTTTTCATCTTATCACACATGAAGTTTATCGCTCATTCCCGGCAGAAGTTTAAGTTGGCGAGTGGCAAGAAAACGAACTAATTTTGACATTTCTCAATGCTTTGTTGTTTCGTACGCAACGACGACAGCGCCGCCATTGGAACGAACGCGGAACTTAAACTTGTGTAACTGTAATTGCGGTATTTTTTGTTACAGGTTTGCCGTATTATCTAATTAAAATGAATGGAATCACCGTTTCTTACGGAAATTGCCGTATCAATGGTATTGGTTGATTTACATCGCCATAAAAGGGGCGGTGCGGTTAGCGGACAGTGGAATAGCAAATTGGGAAACGAAGACTGACCTCTTGTTTATACGTCGCTGTGCCGTTCAGATACAACTTGATTTCCTAGGGAGCACTTCACACACTTTCACCAACTATTTGCGGGTCCTAAAGTAGGTACACTTTTTAATATTAAGGCGCCCCGGGACGCATTTGTCCTTGAGATTTGAAAGAGTAGGCTTTATTCGAACATTGACGTGTAGAAAAGAGACGGATATACTCGCCGACCGCGAATTCGTTACATTTGGAATCGAAGAAACATGTTTTTTGTATTTAAATAATTATTATCATTTGAAAAAAATGTTTTTTTTTAAGTAATGTCCTAGATTATTATATTGTCTATCTTCAGAAAGAAAAATTAGGTTCGCGTCACTTACACAACTTAAAAGAAAATCGTTGCAAGAAAAAACCAACACTTTCTTATTTATTTATTTTCATTACTATAATAAGGTGTATTCGTTTTTTTTTAAAGCAAAGGACTAAATTAATATATGTAGAATATTGTGGTATTTTTAGTTTTAGCCATTTGTTGGGAATAACTTCAACAAAATGCACCAAAATACGTTACAAAACACGTTTTAGGGACTGGTGGCGCCGGGGGTTTAGCAGCCAAAGGCTGACGTGCGCAGCGCGGGCGCCTATTGCTTGACTACTCACTCGGTTGTTTGTCGCTCACGATCTTTCAGGTAGGGTAGAAAGGGACGGAATATTCGTAAGCAAGGATGGTGAGAAAGAATGATGATTAATATCTTCTTCGTGTCTTTGCAAGCAAATATTATTTTATTTAGCTCAACGAAGTTATTTATCTTTTTTAATTTTTAATAGCTAATAATGTTTTAATATGTTTACATGCAACTATAAAAACGTCATATACTCGTACATATATTGTTTAACTATATGTACGTATGTATTAAAATACTCTATGCAGAAGTTATATTATTTTCATTTATAATATTTAGAAAGTACCTATTTTTTGTTTTTTTTTTGTTTAGCGTAAGAAAAAAGTTTAGCGTAAGTAAATTTTCTTATTAAAATTGGTCTACCGACCCATATAAACAATATGTAATTAAGCTAAGTGATATTATTTAATCATTATCTAATAAATAAATAATGTTCCGAGTAGGTAGGAGTCATTATTTTTTCTCAGTTCAAATTAAATGTTGTAATTTATCTACTCCAATCCTAATTAACCAGTCCGAGTAAATACTCGGTGAATGTATTATCGATACATTTTTTTATTTCTGGAGATAATTAAATAAAAAATAATAATAAATAAAATCCATCTCCCCAAAGTGTGCATATAGCCTTTGCATAAACCTACACTTTACCTACTTTATAGTGTATTAAATAAAGCAACAAGCATTTTACATAACTTGGTTGACAATACATAATTCCATTTCCATTCCATAATCGTACTTATTTTCATTTTGGAACATTATAGAATTGTTTGGAATTCTTTATTATTAATATGACTTTATTTACTATTTTAGAGATTTAATTGATTATATTATTATATGTAAGAGGACAATCTATTTAAAAAAAAAAAACATTAAAACCGACTTCAAAATAAAACTAAAGGTAACAATACCCTCCCCTTTTTTGTTTACTGAATTCGTAATTTATTTAATACCTACTAACTTCCCCAAATGACCTTTTTTTAATAACTGCAAAAGTTCGCACCACACTAAATACCACAATACAAAACACAATAAATAAATAAATAGACAAGATTATATTTTAATTTATACACTGCACAGAATATTCTTTTAAATATTTCTATTTTCGCTCATAGATAAGTTTATATTAATTTATACTGACAAGCAATAAGTAAAACGTTCCAATAGCCACGCTGTCAAATGTTTGAAATTTGAATTGATCGGACCTTAATGATGAACGCTATGTCATATTATTGTAAATTTATGATCTAGCTTTTACCTACTTAGCAGTCTTTAAAAACTCCTTTATGCATAATTAAAACCCCACACCTCCTCCAAATTCAAGTTATTTTTAACGCAATTATTATACATATGAATGTTATCGCTGAATAATATTATCTCTCGTCCTTTCGTCTTATCTCATAGCGCGACAGATGGTTTCATGTAGATGTCATGGATACGAGTATATTTCCGTAGTTCAATAGTTTTAAGTTTCCACTTCGCGGAAAATTCTTTAGTTTTCTGTTTGGATCCTTTTCTCTCCAACTCGCTTTGCGCGATTCATACAGCGAAATATCCACCGCACAAACGTTTCAGACATGATGAACAATAAAATATTTGCACTAAATAGTGACTAAAAATATTTGATTTATTTTTCCGTACAAATATTGTTTATCCGGCTTAATGTATGTGACATGATTACTTGAAAACGGCTCAAATTTTCAAATATGTGATATATTTTTTAATTTAGAGAAGCTCGTTTATAAACAGATCTTCTACAAATTTAGTTTGGCTCCGTATGGCCTGAATGATAAAGACAGAGCTAATGGAGAAAGCATGAATTGTTTTTTTGTAATTAATTGCTACGATAGCAATTATTAAAAAAACAAAAAAAAAATTTTTTTTTCTTAAATGTTTTTCTTGTATGTTTTTGTTTCATTTTCAGTCTGTTTTAAAAAATTAAAAAATATTTATCATATCCTCCACACCAATTTTCTTAAAATCATGTATGTTCGTTGGTGAAAATTAAATAAAAAATGTTGCGAAGGTTTCTGTTTCCTTTTCTATAATTAAGTTTAAAAAAGTTTATTTTTAATTTGTTTTATCAAATGTTTGAGCCCTTTTTAAATATATTCTGATTAAAGTATTTATCTATTTAATTGTCGTGGCAAGGATACACCTATCTCTATTCTACCCACAAAATATATCCCCGGTCTCAATCTTCAGCACCAAACTACCCGCAGAGACGATCCAGTAATCGAACGGTACGGTTGTATCATCCCCACTTCGGTGCAATGTCGCGAGTGCAGAAATACATCAAACTGAAAGCAACAGCAAATTCATCAATCAGTGCACATGTCATCGAAAGGTTGGTGAATTTCATTCTGTTTGGTTTATTCCGTTTTAACCCAATTACCTTCTAGTTACAATTAACAATTTATATAGCTAAACTTATCCAATAGTTATATCGAAAATAACTACCATCAATAATTTGATCTTCAATTTCTTTTATTAAGAAATTTATTCCTCCAAAGTTATACCAAATAGATAAAAAAAATAAGACTACGTAATATATTTTATACCCCCAGCATTTTTTATACCCTATGGTTATTATTCTGTCACTAAGCGATTTTTATACATAATTTACTTTAAAATTTAATTTGAGAATCATATCATAATACCCAGACATTGGTGAACAATAATTTAAAATAGATATTCCTTCATTCTTAAAACACTGACTTTTCAAATAATATAATTCTATAAATTAGTGAAGCTTCTGGCATAAAACAAAATATTCAAAAAGTTCCAAATTTGCTTCCAGACAAATTGAAAATTGCAGTATTTTTTTTTTTGTGAGGACTATCCTATATTTTGTTTGACTATATTTCTGAACGTAACTTTGTGATTATTCTTCCATATTATAATCACCTGAATATTTTTTTTTTTATAAAAATAGCCAAACACAAATGTTTTGTAAACGTTATTTAGTGCCGTACAGGTAACTGTACAATAGATTCTTTTTTTTTAGAATTAGTCCTCAAAAATCCGAGTTTATTCAACCTCGAAATTAGCTGTGAAAATGTCCTATTTCGTCGGCATAACTAGTAAACTTTGTGAATCCCAAATGCTATATTATTTCAGGGGTTGTTAAAACTTGTTTATTTGGAATTTACCAAATAAAAAACTCGTAAATCCCGGTTTTTTGAAAACACCCTACCTTGGCTCCAATTGAAGTTGTAACTATAACAATATAAAAGTACGATAGTCACTTTCCGTCATAATTTATAGGAGTATTTTCCAATTATGATATATTTATTTATTTAAATAGTATTTCATCAAAAATTGTACCACCTTCTGCGAAAAACGACATTCCGTTGACATTTGACAGTACAAAATGGCGACCATAGCGACGTTTGCAAAACTTTTTTGAAGTTATATCGTATTGATGAAAAGGTGGATTTACGAGGTTTATAAGTTGGCCCGACGATTTGATACATAGTTTATAAATTTATATATTGTCCAAACGTAACGGACACGTTAAGAGTTTTTAAAACTTCATACGGTAAATTATCGCAAATAATAATATTACTAGATGTTTTAAAAAAAAGATATAACTTTTTGTGCCACACTTTGTTATTTTTTGTTCGATATAGACTTTAATATGTCAATAACATGCGCTGAACGCGAGACAGAAACATCTCACATGTTTTTGGGTGAGCGTTTGTATGGCTTGTTACTAAGCTCGGTGACAGGGTTGAGAAAAGCGCCGTTGAAAATTCTCAATCGCAAAAAAATAACCTAACCGATTTTGGATCAGAACAAGGAGTATATACCCCTATCCACCGGGAAATCACCTGTATGATGAGAATATTGATGTGATTTGGCGTTCATCACAAACTAGATTGATATACTTTGTTGGCTGAAAGTAGATCGAGTCGCTCTTCGGCGATACGGATTTATCTCCACGACTGTACCGTTGTATCGCCGTGGCTCCGTTGCGTCGAAGCGTAAGAGATAGCCCCCCCCCCCCCCCCCCACCTCATAAGAGCGCCTACCCTCTGGGCGTGTTAAGGTGACAAGTGCGCCCTGGGACCCGGGCCTTAGACAGATGCCTCTTATGCTACTTTGCTTATTTCAATCTTGGATTTCTTTTATTTTTATTTTCTTAGCTTTTCTTTTAGTTTCATAGAGAGAACCGCCTCACCTCGTACAAAAGGACTCATAATACCAATACCAACAAGTGCAATGCATGTATGAATCTCATTTGATAGTGATCCAAAGAGAAAAAGATACATCAGATATAATTTCTTCTTAATAATTAAATATAAACGCATTCGTTTTTTCTTTTGCAAAAGCAGCGTGATATCTTCATGTCGACGCATGCGTATCGTCTATTTTATTTTGTTTATATTTTGTATAATAAATTTTCTAGGAATATGAATGTTGGATTCAAAAATTTTCTACGGCAAACTATTAGTGATTGGAATTCTTAACAACGATCTAAGTTTACGCTCTTCCCCTAAACTAAGACGTTTCTAAAAGTAGTAGTCTATGAAAAAAAACATAATCTGCCAATACCAGCAATATCACTCATTCTAAGACTCACATCATACAGGTGTGCCAAGACCATTGCCGAAAACTTAGGGGGTGTTTATGTTCCCTATTATTACACGTAAGAAATTGTATAAAAAAAAACGAGAATAATTCATGCCCAAATTTATTTTGTTATTAAAGCGCTCATGTAAATTCCCTTTTTGCTCGCACCCGCTGGACCAAGGCCGGTCGCAGCCTCGCTATCGAACAAACTAATGACAAGAGTAATTTCATATCATCATGTATAGTTTCCATTTTGTTTTTCTCGGAAACCACGATGAATTTGATCTTAAGACCCGAATTTTTAAAAGCCCCCGTAACTCTCTCTGCTAACTACTAGATCTGAGAACCACACGGACCTCACGCACCCCCAAATTCCTCAAGTAACACATGATTGAAATCGAAGGACTAATTTGCAGTTTTTTTTTTTTTTTTTTGGGAATGATGTATGGTATTTGGGAATGAAGACACGGTGTATACGCACAATCTTTTATGCATATTGTATGTGAAATATCGATTGGCAGTACAAAAGTGGATCCGTCATTTACGTCGATTTAAATATTTATTGTAACACTGTCGACTCTGCTATGTGGGTTTTATTATATTTCCAGCTATCCCATTGTTGATCCCGACTCCATTTCACGGGAATGCCTCATAATATAAAAGATTGATCAAAAATAAAATCCGAATCGAACTGCAAAAGTTTCGTCAGATGTTCCGAGCGCCAAAGCCGACCGTCGGAATGATCGCCAATACTTGGCCATGCATAAAATTGATCTCGGAATAAATGCATAGAAAAGGAGTGGCTGCGGGGAATGCCGACATTATGCGGACACGCCGCCGCCCGCCCAGCTCGCCGCCGCCCGCCCAGCTCGCCGCCGCGCCCGCGACACCCGCGCGGCCCAAACTTCCGCATAATCTATCACGCGAGTCAAAACTTTGCGATAAAAATACGGGCTTACCGAGCTTTAGCGATGATGACGTCACTCAAACAACTCATCGGCAGGAATCCAAGCTCAGCAACGATCCGAATATATTAGGGAGCAATTCTTACCGTTGTATTGTATTTCAATACGGATAACTGTACCTCATAAAACCTCGGATTTAGAGTCATCAAGTGATAATAAATGACTTCTTCGTACATACGTCATGAAAAAGGTTAGCTTACGATAGGACACGATGCATATGAAATATTTATTCCTTGAAAGGCACCTTTTATTCCTCAAACAGTGTTTAATATAAACCCTCACACACTTCCATACATACATAACTTCAAATTATTCAATAACTTTTATCTCTTGCTCTCGAACTATATTTATGAAACCTGTATAATTATTTTGTATGAATCTAAGTGTCCACAGTGTGGCTCTAGTTAAATTTTCAGTTGCACACTTTATTATTTTATTTTTTTTTATATGAATTTTTTTTCTTTTTTAGTTTATGAATCGTCAGCTGAGGATCTATGTTGTTATAAATGATTACATCACCTTAGAACACCCTATAAAGGGGATGTATAATTAAATGTATTGTTTTTACGCAAAACCCTCATTGCTATACACCGTGTTCCAAGACCATTCCCGATTAAAAATCCAGCTTATTGGTCCTGCGATTTCAACACGACTTGTTTTGACCTCATGCTAACATTCATCATGGTTTACGAGTAAGAAAATTGTAAACTTTACGTGATAATATGAAATCGCTCTTGTCATAAGTTCGGTCGCTAGCGAGGCCGCGCCGTGCTGGGTCATTGGCCGGCTTTACCAAGCGCCTGCGAGAATAAGAGAATTTACACGAGCGCTTTGCTAAAATTAATAAATTTGTGCTCAAAATATTTTCGCATATTTGTATACAAGTCTATACGCTAATTTTTGTATTGCGCTATAACAATTGTACTATAATTCTATAAAGGTTGTATTTATATTCTCTGATTTACTTAAGGAGATTGTTCTATATCAACAATCATTAATCAGCAAAACATATTGGAAAATGTTTCCCAAATACGAGAGAAACGATTTCTAAATTTAATAGAAATCGCTTTAATGTTTGAGACCGCGGTTGAACGCATGGCGCGACATCGGTCAGACATTTTTTTTTTTAATAATATCATTATTTTAGTATGAAATATTTTTTTTCGAAATTTTATTTTTTTGTTTACTTTTCGGTATAGATTAACCCCCTAAAAGGAAATCAGTGAATATGCAACCTGATTTTGGAATGGTTTTCCAGAGTTTGTGTTTTTTTTTCTTTGTCCTTTTCAAATACTTAACGTAGCATGCGCTGAATAGGTAAGTATAGGTCATAAACCTTTCGTGTTGATCTGCTCTCACGGCAGTTTAATGTCCGTTAAAATTTGTCCTTGACCCGTGTCTATAGCACACAATACAGGATGTACTTAAAATCACTACAGTCCGTTTAGGTGGTTAATCTATATCAACAATCAAACGGTAAACAGCAATATATATTGGAAAAATGTTTTCCATATACGAGCAAAACGAATTTCAAATTTAATAAAAACCGTTCGATTGATTGAGAACGTTATATGTTTGTCGTGGTAAGGCGAAGTTAAGCGCCAAGGCAAACAAAGTAAGGGCGCGGTGCTGAGTACAGAGCGGTGGGAAGATTAATTAATTGTCAGCGAATAATCTTTTCGAAAATATATGTTTTTTTTTCGTCGAACCACCAAAAAGTAATTTAAATACAACCTGTATAGATACCAAATATTTCTAGACATTTTTTGTGACAACTGATAAATTCGGAAGCTACAAGCATTTTGATACTGTAGGAGATTAAGACTCGAATTGTTTCATCGCCAATTTATCGTTTGCCATGTACCAATAATTGCTACAATTGCTTCCTTAATTATAAAGGAATAACGATGCCGTTTCAATATTGCTTTTGCCGTTAAAAATGTTACACCAAAATGGAAAAACAAACCGGTTTTCTTTGTAAATCTCGCCTGAAAACGTTTTTGAAGCGATGGCATGTGTTTGTGCTTTTCTCAGGAACGAATATTAAAAAAAGGGAAAGAAGGAGAAATTAGATTCTCCTCCCGTCACCTCCCCCTACGACAACCGCATTCTCAGCTTTAGCAACCGACAAAATATGTAACACATTGGAAAACAATTGCCGTCCAAGCAGTGACGTACTAAAATATACATAGGTATATGTATTTTTAAAAGGTTCAAAAAAATATATGGCTATCTCTTAGAGTATTTCCTATTTTATTCACAAGCATAAAATATAATAAATATAAAACTGTTAAAATCTATAATAAATTGAGCTGAGAGTAAATACGAGTAATGGATCATATACTACGAGCATATTTAAAAAACATACCGTAGGTACGATAAATAAGTGCCCATATATAAATATCAACAGATCATACAATTTCATAATTTTGCGTAAAATAATAAATTCATATAATTTTCTAAAAGCAAGTAAAACTTAATTCTTAAAACGCCTTTCACCAATTCTATATCAGGTAAATAGCCTATTAAAAAAATAAACTTATGTGTAAGCATTTCATTTATAAACCTCAGCGCTGGGTTTAACCGTCATCCTGCGATCTCACGATGTTGTAGATTTCAAAGGAACCTAGATATACACAAATACAGACTGTCAAAGTTTTATCTGCTACTCTATTTTATTATATTTAAATACCGTGATGGTTTTTAACTTTTACCATTTACGTCAAAGGTTCAAATCTGCACAGAATCAAATAGTTTTTAACTTTTCAATATCATAATGTCCCCTACATATAGTATAGGCATTTATCTTAGTTGAAATATATCCAAAATTGTTTAATAAATACTCGTATGATCCGGGTAATACTCGTACGAAGAAATATTTAAAGCTAAAGATATCTAATTAAATCTAGTTGCAGTCTACGTATACAATAGCTAATCCTGGATCCTTTGCCAAAAATATTATACCTGCCACTAGGCAATAAAGTAGCATTTTTTTAGATAGGCTGATAATAAAGTCCAGTTACATAAGAAATAAAACATTCAGATAAAATCGCAGTGTCTCATTACTCCTAAAGAACTAGCTCTTTTTGCTTGGATACGTATGCAAAATGCGTCACCTAAATTTTCCTATAACGGTTTAGCATATGAAATACATACAAGATCAAGAGAACGATTGCCTTCCAAAAAAACCACATGAATATGATCAAGTATGAGTATGATTCTTGCCATTATATTGATATAATTAGCTTTGATCAAAATTGATATTTATTTATTATTTACAAAAAAATAAAAAATAAATCCTCATTAGAAAAAACATACATTACAATAAGAATATTAATTTATAGATAAAACATAAATATACAATTATAAAACTTCTATATTTGGTATTTTTTAATATAAATATGATAATATATTTTATTATAATAATAATATGTTGCCTGCGAGCCGGCACTGCACGAGTTTTGATCTCCGTCACATACGAAACAAGTCGTGGAAAAGAAATAAATAAATTCTACATTTCGATGTGATAAAGGAAGAGGAAAGGCTGAAAAAAAATACATGAATGTAGGCTTTTTGAAGCTTAGAAAAGCATTTACGCTTTGCTGAGTCAAGGCTGTCGGTTTCAAACTGACAGAGCCTTTTAATCGAACAACTAAGTTTTATTTACGGGCGTTTTTTTTTAGATACGCAATGTGCTATGTAGTATTTTTTTAACTAAACATTGATTATCAGATCGTATAAGTAAACACAAAGGGCGATAACATCACAGAGGGATTTTATGGGTCATTTAAAGAGAACAAGTCATATTCTATCATAGTCATTAATGTTTTTTTGTTATAAGTGTGCTGATTAATAATTAAGTATTGTGATCACGTTAAAGCGTGTTATATCACCAGTTTGTAAAAAAATACCACTTTGATGCTTAGTCTTAGAGTGAAACGCAGAAACGTAGTAATTGAAAAATCTGTTTTATTAATCATTTAATTATTTAAAAAAAAACAGCTCTACGACCATTACATTTCTGTAAAACTTATTTATTTTTAATATGAAAATAAAACAAATAGACAAAGAATTAATTAACATTTAAAGTTTCATTACACTCTCTTAAACATCTGCAAAATCTACCAATAAGTAAATAACTGCACACATACATAAACTAACAACTACAACACTAATAACTAAACTAATAACTACATACATACATAAATAATTATATTATAATAATACTTAATATAAAATTTAAATAGGTTAATGATGTATCGAAGTTACTTTTTAAAGGTAAAAAATTATTTATACTAAATATTTAGTAATACTCATTTATTTATGCATACATATACAAAACTTATGATGATAAAAAATCACAGTCTATCCTAGCTGAGCCATTCCCGTACTAAGGTAGACTTTATTTGTGGCGGTTTAGTCATAAATCATGTTTATACTTTCCAGCGCCGTATTAAAATAAATAATTATTTGATATTAAATTATAATGGAATTATATGCTTTAATGCATAATAATAAGTATAATAATTACTGATAAAAATGGGAGATCGTGAAAACAATTTTTCAGGTTTTTTTTGTTGAATAGGTGATAAACTATAATATGGTAATTTTCTATTACTTATGCATTAGTATAAAAAAAAAATGTGTTCTCACAAAAGAAAAATTACTTTTTACTTTATCCTACACTACTTACTTACTTTTACCTACAGAGATTTGTGATTTAACAGCTGCAGCTGCAGCTGCAGGTCACTAGCTACTAGCTACTAGCAGGTTCCGCGGGTCACTAGCTACTTGTAATGTAACAAAAATAAGATGAGTAACTAATTCTCATTACTAAGTATGTATAGGACTGATATTTGTTTGCTTTATAGATGTGTTGAAATTAGTTCATCTCGACGTATCGAATGGATCAGACCCGATGGCTGTCGGAGACCTCATTCGACCATTTCTTGTGTTGTTTTTTCGTCTTGCTTGTATTTCTCTCTCGTTCATTGGCACACCTGAGTGAGGCTGCCGTCCGATGAGCTAAAGGTAAAAGTAAACATTGATCCTTGGATATTTACGATTTCCATTAGAGACGAAGGCGTACAAGGAAAGGAAGGAAAGAGACGGTTCGTTCGCGTCCACCTGTTCGCTCCTCGGAGACTCACTTTGACGGGGCGAAACGAAATCTGCAGCTAAGTAAATATTCCCTGAAGGAACGAGCAAAAGAGTTGACATCAGGATGTAGCGGCTTCCTCGTTATATATTTATTTATTATACACCGTACTTATTTACAAGCGGAATGACATCGCGGTATGACCAAGGACGCTGACACTCAGGACAGCTTGCACTAGATCAAAAGCAACATATTATGCAGAGTCGTTCCTTAACTTTTCCTCAACGAAGGTAAAGTTAAGAGAGAAATATCGCCTGTTCTAAGGAAGACATCCTGTCTATTACACGTCTAGTTGCCGCGATGAAAAAAAAATTAAAAACATCACATACATGTTCACAAATGCATGGAATATAACTAATTTATTTATTTATTTTACTTATTAATTTATTTCCAGTAAATGTTATAAAAACAATATTGCAATGCAATAGTATATACGAGTATGTACTAAAAACACTTATATAAGAAATAAATGTTATATACAATGCATTATATACAATATAATTACATACGAAAATACATTAATAATATTACAGAATATATATTAATCTAAGATACTCAAATACTTACTAAAAAAACTTATTTTTTTATGAATTTACTAATAGATCTTTCATAATAACCTCTGCCTTGGAGAATTGTTTTTTAAAAATACATACTATTATCACTTACTTATTATTGATAGATTAAAATCATCCCGAATGATTTGTCATTTTCAAAAAAAAAGGTTTCTGGCAAATCCATACTTCTATTTCCTAGTAAATTTGGTGATTTTTTTATTTTAAAATGCAGCTTACCTATCCGGAGGAAAATACAAGCGCTCCAGCTGTTGGCTTTTATTTTCAAATATTCATATGCTGTGTTAAGAATAAAAGTATTTTTAATTGGTCAATGTGTATGAACATGTTTTTTTTTTTATTGTTAGTACCTAATGACCGCCGGTTTCGATAATTACAAAACAACTAGCTGACCCGGCCACGCGTTGCTGTGGCTAAAGTTTTTGTTATATTACATTATAGTAAACAATAAGAGAACATCAGTCACGGAGTCCACTATGCTTTTTCACACAGATGGTATTTGTAAAAAAATATGGTGATCTCCTTATTTGACTTTCTACTACTATAACCCTTTAGTACAATGAAATTATTTACGAACTAAGACGACAATGATGATGTTGGTATACAAATTCACTGGATTGAGATTTGAAGGGGAAGTACGTTGAACACAATTAATTAAAATGTTCTTACACTTGATACTAAGCAGAAATCAATAGGTAAAAAATAAAAATTTATCAGATTTATTATTTCCATTTAATTTTATAACAAATATAAGTATATTACAGTATAATACAGTAAATAACATGTGACGCTTAAACTCATGAATGAGGTAGGCAAGGCAGACAGTCTTAAACTTTTAAACATTAATATCTTTTTTTTTGAATTATAAATACTTTCAATTTCAATTTAATTTAACACCAATCGGTGCACAATGTTTTTGGTTAACCTGTCTTTAGCTAACACAAATAGATTCGACGGTTTCCCAACACGTGAACACGCAACATATAGTTGCCCATGAGAAAAACATGGATTTTCCAAATCTAAACCACAAATGGACATTGTTTGACCTTGAGATTTATTTATAGACATGGCGAAAGCTAAACGAATTGGAAACTGTAGCCTTTTGAAGGGTATGGTAGAATCTGATGGTATCATCGGAATACGTGGCAGCAGGACCACTTTTCCTTTAAACTTCCCAGCCAAAATGGTTGCTTCAAGAATGTTTCCGGTGATCTTTTTGATGACCAAACGCGTACCGTTACATAATTGAGGTGGATTCAAATTACGGAGGAGAATAATAGGGGAACCAATCTTTAATCGAAGATTATGTGGTGGCATTCCAGGGATATCTAATGAATTTAAAAATTCAATCGGAAAATTTACACTTTCATTTTCATCAACAACAGTATCGATTGATTTAAAAGACATCAGATCGCCTGGTAACAACTGTTGTATCTGGAAGTTAATTTCGTCAACATCAACGTTTTTGGCTGCCAAAATCGCCCGTTGACTAAGCCATTCATGATTCAAATAATTATTCTGTATATCCGGGAAAATACTCTGAATCAATTCAGTTTTATCCTGAACAACAGTGCAAAAATTGTCTGGTAGTTTAATGCATTGCGTATTTGGTTGCAGTTTTATTTTACCGTTCCCAATATCTAGTAGTTGTTCGGAAAATATTAGTGCTGATGGATCATTTTGCAATTGTACTCGCATATTTATGGTCAATCGAAGTGTTTCAACACTTCGCCATAAGAATGATTGTTTCAAACATGCATTAATCTCATCCGCGACAGTAGAGCGAGGTATAACCGGTTAGGTCTGCCGGAAGGTCACCAGACAAAAGTAAGATAGCACCACCGAAAAGTTTATTATTGCTGTTTAAATCTTGCATAGTTCTGTTTAATGCTTCAAGTGAATATTTGTGTGCCATTGTGCACTCATCCCAAATTATTATAGAACTCTTCCGCAACACTGCAGCTATTCCACTATTCTTTTTGATGTTACACATTGCATCTGGTTTATTATGAACGTCCAATGGCAGCTTGAATGTTGAATGTGCTGTTCGCCCACCATCCAGTAAAGTAGCCGCAATGCCTGACGATGCTAATGCTAATGCGATTTTTTGTTGCGACCGTATTTTGGCAAGAATCAACGATATTAAAAATGTCTTACCGGTTCCACCGGGTGCATCCAAGAAAAAAAAACCGCCTTGTTCAGCAGCAACAGCCAGCATAATCCGATCATAAATAATTTTTTGTTCTGCTGTCAGTAATGGTTCACTGTTCATGATAATTGTTGCTAAACTTCCATGGTCATATTGATTTTCTCGTTGTAAATCGGTATTGACTAAGTCGGTGGCTGGACGATTAGGTGATGGCATACCATAATGATTAAGTGGTAAATTTGAAATAAGAACACATAAATCCTCGATCAAGACCAATGCTTCATTGTACATCTCTGGTGTATAATCTATGTTTTGGCATTGATTTGTTTGTCTAATTCGGTGCAA
This sequence comes from Neomicropteryx cornuta, assembly GCA_020383195.1. Classification (NCBI taxonomy): domain Eukaryota; kingdom Metazoa; phylum Arthropoda; class Insecta; order Lepidoptera; family Micropterigidae; genus Neomicropteryx; species Neomicropteryx cornuta. Next base: position 6,072,417 of record JAHKQU010000014.1, read on the forward strand.
GATGTCTTCTGTCATACAATTTTTATATTTTTCCCACAAAGTTTGTGCTTGCGAGGGATAACATGTCGCCAAAATAATTGCAAACAACTGACGAATGTTATTCGGTGTTGATGTCAACGCAGCATCAGCAAGCGTTAAGTCCCAATGGTTATCGTCTTCTAGCAATTGCAGTTCACGACATGCATCCTGGTATGTATTGAATACTCGACCATTAGCTGTTCGTAAAAATTCAAAAGACGTTGGTCCGGGAACATTCACCAATAACAAACGTAAATAGAAGCACTCACGTTGCTTTGGATGTACCGTGTAAAGTCTCCCCAATGTCTTAGCTTTGAATATGCCTGTAATGGAAGGATGTGGTTTTCCTTGTTTCCGTGGCTCCCATTTTTTACTGGATTTGTTCCATGTGAAATAACGTGGAACATCACCATACACCAATGTCTTCGCGAATTGGCCAAAAACATCAGGTTTTTGACACAATGTAAAAAATTCAGTTAGAGTCGTTTTCGGAGCTTCGAACGCTCTTTGGAGAACATTTTCTTCAGTGAAGTATACACGTTGACCGTTTTCAAGATGTATTGCCAGATGTTGGACAGCAGGATCTCTTTCGTGGATGGGAAAGCTGAGAATATGCCAAATAGCTTCATTGCTGCTAATGTATCTGCCCATTTGGTATCGTGCTATTTCGTCATTTTTATTTATGTTTTTTACTTCAAATATGGCCAAATCACTGCCTTTGTTTACATATTTACAAATATACTTAATTGATTTAACAGAACTGCAAAGCTCAACATTGATATGAGCTTTGTAAGTTTTTGAAAGTAGTGGTGAGTATGGTACCACCCACTGATTATCAAACTCAACTTGATTTGGAAAGTTCGGCAGTCGCATTGTAAATGTGTGGCCACCATTCTCAGTACTTCTGCGGCGATACATTGGATAACCATCAATATCCGTGATCGTGTCATTCGTATGCGGCTTTGGGAAGTTTTTTTTACATTTTCCATTTTCCATGCACGGTGACGTCATGTTGAAAACACCGCATGGCCCATGTATCATGTGTTTGGTGACAATATCAAATAATTCTTGATCAATTAATGGGTCTGGAATTTCGGCTGAAATTATTTGATCGATTTCTTCAGGACGGATTCTATCTTTAAGCCAAACCAAAATGTGGGCATGAGGCAAACCTCGCTTTTGCCACTCTATCGTATACAGCCAACAACGTGTGATACCAAAAATTGTATATTTAACAATAAAATCAATTAAGGATTTCAATTTTTGTTTAAACACACGTGCAGTTAAATCATGACGATGAATGGCTTGTTGTCCTGGCAATAGTAAAGTTTGTATCTCTTCCCAATTCGGATTACATGTGAATGTAATAAATAAATCCGGTCGGCCGTAATGACGTACGTAAGTCATCGCATCTTGTATGTATTCCTGCATGTTCCGTGGACTGCCGATGTAGCTTGAAGGTAAAATGAAAGCATTACCGATGTCATTGGGATTTAAATTTCCATCGATGTTTCCAGCAACAGCATCTCGTAAGTGAATATATTATTCCGATCGTAGTTTTGACGTTTGCGTTTTGACGTTTGCCGCTCGCGTTGTTGAGGTTAGATTTTTTCGGTGGCATTTGACTGAAAATAATAATTTTCTTGTTCTTATGATATTCTCTTGAAGACGTTCGTTACACTGTTCTTGAGATTCTTGTGCATGACCTGCTGTCCTGATTCTTTGAGCTGGATTTCTTGATTCAATTTGTTCTGCCAACTGATGGGCTCTTTTAATACGTTTGCGTCGAATAACTGTCACTGTCAAATAATAACAGACATTAGCGCCATCAACCCAGTCGAAAGGTATCGACATCTGTCAGTTTTATGACTGCCAAATAATAACAGACAAATAATTAGCGATAAATTAAAATTGCGACTATAATTTGAGATTTAAACTATCCTATCTCTCAAGTGCACATCGAACTGCACATGGTGTTCAAATTTTATTATAATCGGTTAAGTGGTTCAGCCGTCCATTGAGGACAAACATTGTGACACGAGATTTATATATATTAAGATATATGCGATGTCGAATCTGCAGCTTGCTTACACAGCACTGAATGTAAGTCACACGCGGAATAACCAAATTAAGTCACGCACATGCCAGCCAGTATGTAGAGCGCGCGCCAGGGCGGCTGCAAAGGCCCGGACGGCCCGGCCTTTTGCTCACAGAAGCGTCACGCTTACACAATTTTACATATTGATAAATACATCCCACAAATTGCCTTTCAAAGCCGTGACGAATTATGCAAATATTTTGCCAAGTTAATTTCGCCGGCGGTGGCAACACCGCGCTTGTTTAGGAATCTTGCCTCCGATCCGATCCGCTCCGCGCCTCGATTCGACCGTGTCTCGGGCGAACTTTACACCCTCTACTACTCTCTACTAGTCATTCTAGAACCGTATATCTCATAAATGGCAAATACCGTCATTTTTATCAAATTACTTAAAATCATATTTTAATCTGTTGAGTGTTATCGAGTAGACTTCAGTAGACACTTAAATTGTATTCATGTGTGTGTGTGTGTGGGTGTGTATATCAGTATGTATATTTGTGCCTTAGTTAATTTTTATATTTTCACAGGGGTTTGCGCTGGTCTCTTGTATGCTCACTGTAACACATCATATATAACCTTCCTTAGAACAGATAACTCTTACCTAGTTAGGAAGGTTATAAACTTGTACTCATCGGCCAACATGTTTTCTCAATAAAAAAAAAAATCTCGAATATCAAATACAGCCCTACAGTGGGAGTGGAGAGGACTGAATAACCTAAATGGTAACTCAAAGCATCAGAGGTTTCAGAAAAAACAATTAAAGGTATGATGTGGACATTTATTGTCGGGACAGTTTCAGAACTTGCCCGAGGCATCAGATGAGGGGATCCTTTATATACCCCCAGCTTGAGTCCTTTAAGATTGAAGGGAGATATCCTATGTGTATTAATTAATATTATATAATAGTCTGGTGATAATATTTGCGGCCGCTTCCCGTAATTTTTCAGGGTCCCCTTTGAAGTTCGAATTCTACTTTAAGAGTAAATATTTTTTTTCCAAACTTGAAGCATGGTGGTTAAACATTAAAGATAAAATCATCATTGAATTAATTTTTCGACCTAATAAAGCGTTTTTAATTCTATTATATTAACTTAATAGTGAGAGCCTTGGTGAAGAAGTGGTGTATTGTTAGATGAAGTCTGACACTATTAACTCAATTTAATTCAATGTTAACTTTGCCAGAAGATACTTTTATTCAACCAAATATATACAAATAGATCCAGCTAAGACACTGACTTTTCTGCCGGTTTCTTAAACATATTTAAAGTACAATTAATTTATGCATGCATAAAATGAAATAAAATAAAATACAAAATACTTACAAATTAAGTTAAATGTAATGTAAAAAAGTTAATGTAATTAAGATACTTAAATAAGTTTTACTTCGTTTTTTTTTCATAAATTCTTTTAATTTAAGTTTTATTAAAGCTTTACTTTTCTATTGTCTAACTTCTAAAGGTATTTTATTAAATAGGCTGAGTATCATATATTTTAATTGTTGATACCCATAAGTATTTATATATCTTTCGACAATATACTTTTCATTAGACATTTGTCTAATAGAGTACTTATTAGTAACAAGATTTTTCCATGTTTCATCTGAAAAGTGGTTGATCGTAATTATATAATAAAAAAGTTGGTGTACTTTGAAGTGGGTAAAAGTAAACTAGTTACATATGTGATTGACTGACTACAAAGTAGCTTGCTCGGGGGACGGACGATTCCAACGGCGCTAGGTATAAGCCCCTCCCCCCCATAATCGCCTCCAATAAGCTCATTTTTTTTAAATCAGATCTGCACGCAGCTAGCTAAATTTAGCGAAGGGGAGTTATATTTTTGCAAAAATACTTTTTTTTTCAAACCAATACCGAAACAAAACATCTAAACATTTGAACATTGGCCGGTTTCAAAACCAGAAATCTTATTAGGTTATTATATTGTAAAGTTGTCAAGTCGTACGTGTGTAGGCTATATCATTGATTATATAGTGTTTTAAGATTGATCACGTCCTTACATACAAAGAGCGCCCATGCAGCGACTGCGTGGCACAGATGGCGCTGAATTTAGTCTTCGAAAAATATAATTAAAATATTCCTTCGAAGCCATAGCCGAGATTCGAACTTAAGCAATGTTTAGAAACGGTAAGCTGTCAAACGCGAGATGACACTATTGACGGCCTTCGAGAGTCATCTGTCAATATCAAATGTTTGTAATTTGATTTTGCTTAGTGTAATCATTTTACCTAAAACGCCTAATAATTGCGCTTTTAAAACACTATATAATCAATGGCTATATATAATATAGTACACACACGAGTGACTGGTGCGTTGTGAAGTCGCCCCGATAGGTCGGTGTGGTTGGCTAGGTTGCCCGCCCGAACGCGGCCACAACGTGATTCCGCATATAAATTTGCGCTTGACATTACTTTACGGAATAATATTTATCAAAGGGCTGAAACGGGGCGATTTTAAACCCCAGCGAGCTGTCCGCTTTACCCTCCTAAGATCCCAACAATGGCGATTGGAAATTTTCTTAAAATTAAAATCGTTAATCGTTTTGTTTTCCTCATATTTAAATCCATTTTTGTCGGTTTATTTAAATCCATGCCTGACGAATAACCATAATTTTTACGTTTGCTACTATAAATTGAGCACAATTTACCATTTTATGATGATGCGAATTTCTTAGTGTATTCGTTACTAACAGATTCGGCTCTACGCTTCTAAACCCTCTGACGGCGTTTAGTGCGTGCGGACTTTCATATATTGAGGCTGGGCTGGCATAGATATTTAGCTTACAAAATTATATTATTTTTTTATAAACGCTTTTACTGATTATTTTGTCTATAAATTTGTGCAGACCATATTTAATGTATTTTGATTTTATTTCAAATTTGGTTTATATTATTTTGATCCTTTTGATTGGAAGTGCTTTTTAAATATTTAAAGTCATAGTTATAAATTAAATTGTAATGTGTATAAATATTGGTAAGACACGATAAAAGTATTAGACTGTGCTTCTAAATTCCTTATTTTGTAACATTGTAACATAAAATGTTTCTTTTTTTTTTTTGAGGCAATAAAACTCTGTTTATTTTATTTGGTAAACGATTTAACATTACAAGAAACTCTCCTTGTGGAAAAGCCACAATTGATTTGCTTTTCGATTTACTTTCTTTTTGGATCGAATTTTGTGCTAAAAATCAGACGAATCAATGTGCATGTAAGCTTGCAAGATAAGTATTTGTTCTAAACCGTTAAGCATTTTCTCTCCGTTAACCACGTGAAGGTGACCTTAAATGTGGCCATTTTATGTGCAAGTATGCTAGAGTATTTTGAATATGTTTATTTGCGAACCGTCGCTTTTTAGCGAATATCGCCTTACGACTTGCGTGCTGGAAAATTTAGTGGCTTGTTCGCGTCGCCGCCACTGAAATGTGTAAACTTAATAACAACATGATACATTTAGTGGGTCGGGGCATGCGGGGAGGGGGGAAGGGGGAAGGGGGAAGGGGGCGGCGGGACAGACAGCCCTGCCGCCCGGGGGCGCCATCATCAGGGTTGGTCGCTAATCCGGGCCCGGGCGCTCGGCTCCTTCGGCTGAACGCAAACAATACCGTGCGCGATTTATCTGAGCGTGCTGCGAGTATAATAATAGAGGGGTACCGTGTAAAAGGTAACATAGTCCAAATTTTCTATTTTTGGCACACGGGAATAATCATGTCAGTCCATCAATTGACATGACTCTGGACGCTGTTACTCTGTTTATAAATTATTAGTTTTTCTTACGTGGTCGTTTTCCTATCGAACTACCGATTTTCCGGATTTATATAAAATAATCACACACACTCACAACTACCACAAATATCACTCACAATTTACACATAACACAATTTACACATAACACATAACAATAAAAAATTCCACTGTATACGTATATTATATTCATAATCTATATATATTTTAACACTGTCCCAATTTTTTTATGCTAATGTTAATATGTAAAATGTCCGAAATCCATAATTGGTTTTGTATACTAGTAATAAGTTTTGTTTGTAATTATAAAAATAATACTATTGGATTTTTCAATAAAGAATAAATAAATATATACATAATTGTTACGGGCGTTTACAATTTGGTTAAAAAAAATCACAGAATAGCGAACATAGGTTTGATAGAACTCTTATATTATAAAAATATTTATTTTGCCAAATTAAAAGAATAACTTTCAAAAAACTAATATCTGGTCGCCGTAGGTCCGGGCCTGGAAAGTCCGCTTCTGCCCAGAAGTGTTTTTTATACTTGTATATTATTTCAAATATTAACACAAAATACGCTAATTATCCAACAAATATTAATTTTAGTTTTATTAAACGTGAATTTACTTTTGAAGCTCAGGAAAAGAAAGCAATCTCATATAAAATGTTTTGAAGTTATATTCTCAGTGACCGATTGTAAATGCGCAGTAGCCTCTATTTGGAAAGACGTGAGATTGTAGATATTTGCAAATTATCACGGAACAATAACATTATTGATTGGAATTATTAGCGGTAATGTAGATTGATGTACGCACAAATCGGATTTATTAACGCAATGACGTCACTTCCATCGACGGGGGTTAGACATAGAGTAAGCGCTGAAGTCTTACTGCCGGCGAGGATTAATCGACCCAGGAAGGCCTATTATGCAAGTCACTTCTACTGATTATGACGTCACGCTCCCCTAATCCATTCTGGAAAACGAAAATGAGCAGTAATAATCGTCGAGTTAAATAATTTCCTATTAATAACGGATTCGCTGTCCCAGTCGGCAATACGATGGCTTAGGAATTTCGACAATCATGCGAATGTAATAAACCGGTATATTAAACAAGGTTAGCTTTAGAACTCTCCCATGCGAGGAGTCGGAAACTTTAGGAATAAAATAGTCTTAGTAGGATTAATACACACGGTTTGTTAAATCCGCAAAATTAGCTTGTTATGCGCCGGCTAAATATCTATTTCTAAGATGAATAACCGTTTATTAGTCCAGCACATTATAACTAAAATTATAGCCGATAAACCTGTGAACACTTTACGATCACCCATTACCCATCAGTCGTAAGCAGTCATCTTGAGTTGCAAAAAACTCTAAATTTAAGAAACAAACTAAATTAATAAAACAAAATAATAAATAAAATAAACTATGATTAAATCATTAGACATAATTTTCTTTCCGCCTCTGACAGTTTGAACCTATTATTGTTTCAAAATAATGTATGTTAAAAAAAAAGTGTATTTCGCTACTTTAGCGAAAACTTGTTATGAGGCAACTTTATACGCAATTGTAAGTACCATTTCTTATATATTGTAGGTACTGTTGATTTTCCAAATAAACGATATATAAATAAATTATTGAAATACATATATGTATGTTTCTTAGTTTGCGATTCGACTTTGATCTTATTATGTAATATTGGGTGCTCGCTACAAAAAAAAAAAATATTTGCCTATTGCTAGATATCAAAAAAAAGAACTATATATATAAATTGAAATAAAGCACAGTAGCATAATTACGGGTATTAATAATACAATATTAACCTTCATAACCGTACTTTAAAAGTAAGCTTGTTAAAACTTATTTAAAAATCATTTATTTCTTAAGTATTTGAAAAGTTTTGTAACTCCTTCTAGTAATTTATTAACTATTAATATAAATGCATCACGCTTTTAACTTATTTTTATACTTAAACTTGAAGTCGAATACGATTTTCTAGTTGCCGTACTGAACCAAAGTTACAGAAAAATTCACGATTCCAGTTAGAAAAACTTTTTAATTGCACTCTGAATTTATAAAGTATAGATGTAACTTGGCAATACCGCCTTCTCGGGTGGAAAATTTTTACGAACCCACCTGTACAGTTACGGAGCACTTGCAGCATTGAAAAAATGCATCCCTTCAAATTCCATTCAGGGTAGGGAAGAGTCCGGGACTTGTAGTACAGCATGGTAGCTCGTGATCTACTCTTGTGAAAACCCTTTGAATGCTTTGGAAAATTGCAAAATAAAAATGAGAATAGTGAAATAATAAAAAAAAAACATTTAAAAAGTTATCATAATTTCGAATGTGAGTCAGACAGATTATAATGTTATATCTTGGAGCGAGGTCACAAGGTGTATTAAAAATCACTACTGTCCTTTCACTACCAAACATCTATAAGTAAATATATTGAAAAAATGTTTCTCGATTATGGAAAAAACGAATTTTAAATTTAATAAAAACCGTTCGAATGCTTGAGAACGTTATATGTTTGTCGAGGTGGGGGGGAATTATGCACCTGGATGGGCGTGGTACTGAATGCTGACTGGCGGTTCCTGACCTTGGCAACGCATTGGCCTAGGTACGGGGGACAGACGAAACACCAGTGAATAATAACAAAGTTTATATATAATATTTTTATTTTCTATCTAATAGTTTAAATAGTAATCGTGACACAATAAAAGCCATATTTTTTATCAAAATTGTATCCAAAACAAAAATGACAACAAAGAACTCTGAATGACTGTCGGCAACAAGAGGCTTCAATAAAAGCCAGTGAACGCGTCTTGATGAAAACAACATTTCTCGTATTTATTTAGTTTTCCTTAATTTGTAACACTTCTACTTATCTTATACACAAATTTTGGCTCGCCTTTTATTTGACCACTTATATAATATAAAAAGTTGCAACCAAAGGATTCCTATTATCGAAAAAAATATTTACAAAATTTAGTAGGCATTAACAGACTTCAAATTAAAATTGTAATAATCAAAATATTGCCGCAATCATAAGCCACTCCTAACTTAATTCTACACTTTTAATTTATAATTTCTTGCTTTCCGGGCCTCGTCTGCTCATCACCTCCACTCATTCCTCGCCCTCTCCCGCCCCCCCCCCCCGCCCCTTTCCGCCCACTTCTGCAGTTCACCGCGTCGCTCCTTGGAGAGCCCTCGAGAGTAATAATAATTATCGGCCACCGCATCACTGAAAAACTGAAAAAAGCTCTCTTCTGGCAGTTCATAAAATCCGCGGATAATATAATCATTTCTTGAAGTGCGCTGTCATTTGAGAAATACGTAAATTTTAAAACGGTGTCAAGTATGTCGTTGCCCCTAGGAAACCTGCCCTCCTTGCACGTAGGTAGGTTTTCTCGATTAATGATATTTTTAAAAGCATTATATGCTATTTGAAAGTATTTAATCTTACCATGATCTCGAATTGCATTATTATCACTTACGACTATATACGTGAACAAAGGAACAATTTATGAACGATTCTGACCTACAAATCGTTACCCGCAAAAATAAACTGAAAGGTGTAAACTATACATACATATTATGGCATGAACGGCGCTTATAACACAAACCGCGGCCAACGATTTTGTATTTATTAATGATAGTATTTTTTGAAAAATAACGGACGTGTTTTTTAATAATAACACAAAAAATAATAAAACATGCATTTTCTATAAAAATTAATAGCTTCAACATGAATAATAATTTTAGGCAAATTTTGTTATTTCATTTATTTTATATGGGATGTTTCCGCTTTTAAAAAAAGGGTGACTTTAAAAAATGCTCTTTCAAAAACATAGTGATTTTGTTTTTTTATGTTTTTGCATGTTTATTTCGTGAGGTAAATAAAAATAAAGTATCTTTGATCTTAATAAACTAGATTAGTCATATCTCTCCTAACGCCATTGAAAACCTGTAAATTCGCATTTTTGCAGCATTCAGTTCGTAGGCGCCGCGCCATAAATAACGCAACAGATTTTCGTATTACAGATATCTGCACACCTTTTCTGCGTTAAATAAGAAGAGGTTGATCAACGAGGCTTGAGTTGTGTTCCTTGCACAATAAGTACGATGCATGATGAGATAAATAGATAGTGAAAGGGGAAAGGGAGATGCTGGCACGGGGTAAGGAGATCTCGGAACCTCGACAACTGAATGATACGGTTTTGAGGTTATGGAAGCTGTAGTTTGAAGTTGTGGCCATACGACAACTTCGTGAATATGTGTCTTTTCGATGACTGATTTTATATTTATGTTTCTTTGTAACAAAGCGCAGCGCGGTCAAAGGGATAAATAGCGGAAACATCGCCCGCGCCGTGAGGCAACATTGGCCTGTCGCGACGTTCACTCCTGGCTGGCGAGTTGACTGACGTCACCGGAAATTGACGGTCATCTGGCCGTGTCGGGAGTCGCGAACGCCGTATCCGGGTTTTCCAATAGCTACTGCCATTTTGCGATAGCAGCATTTCTTTTCGTTTGCAACCTTTCTCGCTCTCTGAAGGGTTTCGTCTTTTATAACGTCCTCTACTTCTGCTACTCAAATCCCTTGTCATTACTTTTGTATTATTATTATTACAAAAGGTTTCATGTGATTATACTACGAAAACGTATTAGGAAATTATCAAAAATAGACTAATAGATGTTGATAACTAAAGTTCTATGGATAAACTAAATCTTAAAAAAAAATTAAGCAAAGTCATTTGAAGCAGGTGAAAGCAGTTACCACCATCAATAACTTAAACTACCAAAAATAAATAAATATATATGTGTATATAAATACGCTAAAATGTTTCTGGATTTAAGATCGCAAAATATCGATATATTAACTCTTTACGTAAACATTACTCAAGCATGCTATTTGTTAAATAGTTTATTTTTACAATAATCCTAATGAGCATAGAACTCCAAAACTAGAGAGATGAAAGTAATGTTAATGTATCATCGACGTTAATGTAGTAGTTTTACCGTTTATAATTTTTTACTTAAAAAAACAGTTTAGAAAATACATCTTTTCTACTCTAAGGTTGATCCACATCCGGAGACGTTTTCCTGACTTTTAAGACGAGGGTTCCTATTGTATATTCCAATTTTCGTTCGAAACTTTTACATGTCATTCGTCAATAATCAGCGAACGATATCACCATAAATTAAAGCGAGCAATAATAATTAGCTTTTAGATTTTTATATTTATATCTTTTAATAAATCTTTTACATCTTTAATTACTGTATATATAGTATAATTAATAGTTTAACGTTGGTTGGCCGATAGATAATTTTCCAATGAAATCTCTTTTTTTTATTTTATCACCTTCTTTTTTTTATCTGATGTTTCGATATCAGATTGGGTGGATCTGTATATATCGAGCGACGTGAGTAAAATATTGTCAATTAGACGTGTATTCATACTCGATCGCTTAACTCATATTATGCTTCAAAGACATCGTCTAACGATGGAAAAACCCTCGTGTATTCAAATACAATATTTAATTTGCTATTGAAATGAATGGTTGTGATTTTACCATGTTTTTTCGGTTTGAAATATTTTCACAAAAACGACGCATAAATACAAGGCATACAAAAATAATATAAACAAAAATATATAGGATCTCCCGAGACCATTTTCGATAACTTGTGTGATTAAAAAATTATACAAAAAATGCGAAAATTATTTATCCCCAAATTGATTATTTTTATTAAGGCCCTGGTGTAATTTACGCACCGCGGCCGCGTCGATTAGCTGTCAATATTAGCTTTTACAAGAATCGTATAATATTATCGAGTAATTTACATTTTTTTTTCTCGGACAGCATGATGATTTTGACACACCATTTTTGATATATCGTCTTTACAAATACGACTCGAAATTGCAGGGCCAATCAATTGAGAATAGTCTTGGATGCGAGACCCAGAAAACCATAAAAATAGTAAAAAGGTAATGTTCCGTTTCGCCTGCCAATATGTGAAACTAGTACTGGACCAAATAGCTTAATCGTTTAAATAGCTTTAGTAGCACAAAAATTTTCTGTTCCGCTGGTACCTATTTCACTGTTCTTATTTCTTTCGCCGTTAATTGTGTATGGATTATTTTTTTACTTACTGTATATAGGTAAGCCTAATATTTTTTTTAAGAATTGCTAAAACCAAGGTTTAGGTTTTATGGTATAAAAACAGTTATTACAAATATTTTAAAAAATATCTAGTTATTTAATGGCTAATAATAATAATATCTGTGAGCTGTATTGTGTATAGGTATTGATAATGATCACGTTTCCCGTAGTGTGGAAGGAGGTGTTATCGTTGACAGGTAACCCGAGCTAAGATTACGGCCAAAGCCACCGTTTCGCAGGGCAGTTTATTAATGTGGCGCACGCTTTACCTACACACAACAGCGAACGTAACAAGAGCGCCCCCCGCGACCGGCACACACGTGTCCACCTGAACAAGCAGACGATAGCGGGCCTGGCATTGTGTCTCCTTCGTCCTTGTTTAGTTTATCACCGCTTCCTAGTTCCTCCTCGGGTCGGACTTGTAACGCGAGTGCTCAACCATCATCCGAACAACATACATCATGTAACCCTGCCGCAGTTTAAGATACTTTTTTTTATTTAGTTTTTAATAATCGAATCGATAAGCAATTGTGTCGACAAATTCATCAAAAAGTGTATAAAAAAATAGGAACTACGTTCAATCTCTTTAATGAATTTTTGACGATCGCTTTAAATTATAATGTTTTGTTTATATAAATATATATATTATAGGCACAAGCGACATTAGGAGTATGTTACATCGTACGAGTGACAGCCCTGTTGAAATTAGACGGATTTGACAGTGCGCTTTGAAAAGCGCGTTCTTGAAAAACCGAGCGCAGATTCGCCTCTGAACACGTCCGCACAACCCCTTAGCCGGGCCGTGACTGAACGGTCGCTCCGGGAATACGCACAGTACTGATTTTGTATAGGCAAATGTATGAAAATTTTGCGCCGCGAAATTGTTTATCTTTACTCGATGATATTTCAGTAAAAAAAAAAACACGTTTATTGCAACCGAGTTCAAGATATGAGAAACGATAATGTAAAAAAAGTGGTCTTTTCTAGTAAAAACGTTGCACCAAAAATAGATCATTTACACGAAATTCGAATGTTTACGATTTTTTTTTCTGATATATAACTACGCATTATAGAAAATCGAGATACCTACCCTTTGATATGTTTTTTTTTGTGGTCTTTACGTAGGTAAGTGCTTTAAATTTCACTTTTAAATATCCTTATAATTTAAATATCCTTAAAATATCTTTTGAATATAAATTTATAAATTTAAACAATAATATTTGCTAGGTAAAACTGTCCCTTGTATTCAAAATATCGCTTGTGCCTGTTTGTATTTACCACCCCCCCCCCCCTCCTTCTCCCACTCCGCCCGTAACTACTGAAACTTATATTAAGTAATGTTAAATATTTCAGTGTATTTATTATACATTCTTTTTATTTAACGTTGTGTAAAAAAATATAATTAGTTTTCTATATTGCTTTATATCCAACGTTTTGGCGATTTGATCATTATTTCTTAAAAGCGGCAAATCGCCTAAAAAGCGAATGACACGATCATTGACAATACTGAAAAATTTAATAGTTTTATTTAATTTTTGTACAGCATTGGATATACATCCCTATAGGAAAAAGACACTTAAGATGCATAAATACGTACATAAATTGTAGTACATAATTAAAGATAAATAAATGATTAAAAATGATGTAATCGGACACTAATATTTTTTGATCCTAGGATAATAAAATTTTGACTGAATTAAAATTGAAACTTGCAATAAATGATTCCTTATTCGCTGTACGAGTACTACCACGAGTTAAATTAAATTCCACTTCTCATAATATTGAACTTCCAAGCGTTCTTATCTTTGTATCTATCGTTCAAGTAAAAAACCCTTTGAGATCAAAAAGTATTAAAATCATAATTTTCCCATAAAATGGCGGTCGAGTCGTTCGTTTCACCCCGGGCCTACTTGCAGGGTTATCGAATGTCTTAAAGTTGCATTCAATATAATATTCTTAATCATTTTTCATTTTTTGAATGTTACTGAAAAATTGAATAATATAAATGTATACATATAGTCGAAGAGAAAATCAGTGTATAGTTTTGCGAATGTATAGTATAGTTGATAGTATATATGTATATGTATCCATGTAAAATAATAAAGAGAGCATTATAGTAAATTAATGAGGTAGCAGTAGTAATATATTTAAAAAATATAAATTGCTTAATTAAGTATGCTACTGCAGATTTTCTCAAATAAGTATAAAAAGATTTTCGAAATCCACACATTCTAAATTAATGTACTCCTTTAATAAAAAAAACTTAAAGCAATACGAGTCAAATAATATGTTAATTATTTATTTTATCATAAAATGTTACAATATAAGGACAATTAATTCTTCAGACGAGGTGAATATCATTAGGAAAACTCATCGGTTTAGCTGTTTTATTAGAAGACAATATGTAGAGAGCAATATATCAGAGTGCCAATATTCAAGTAAATTGATAGGTAAGGAATCGAATGCGTTGAATCCTTCAGTTAAAGTTAGGACTGAGTTCGCTTGAGAAACGACTTGCGTATGGGTGTAGGACTTCTTGGGTTTAGGTCTAAGCTCACAGACTACAATTTTTGCCTTCATTACATTTATTTAGAGATTTACTCTTTCGCCGTAACGTCACGGTCACTTCAAACTAGTAGTAATGCGCTACCAGTTGTTTGTATGTTTTATATGTTTAAGGGAGACTACATACGTGGATGCCTTTGGAATTATAAAGAATTGATTAATTCCATACAGTTAGGAGGCGAGCACAAAATGGTGATCGCGTCTGGCAACCCTGGCGTCACGGACCATGAACATCTGTCACGGGCGTAAGACACAATTTAAATGCAAATGGCGCCGCGACGCGGTAGAAAGAGGCCCTTCCGGTGGCCGGAAATACACTACATTCATTTTGGCGGGAACGCTTAAGCGACGCGTCATAAATGTTAGCGGGGGAATTAGGCGAGCGGGTCGATGTGATTTTCGGTGCACCGGAAGTGGCTTGTATTGATGGTTGTTGAAGACATTTTAAGTAGACTGCTCATGGAATCAACGAGTTTTGAAGTTAGTGTGTGCATTGCCGTTATCAAGAGACTGGCTGGTCAATATTGTTCGTGTCACTGTACATGTGCAGTTCACGGATTGGCCCTCTCTTTTTTGTTTTTTGGCATCCCTCTTGCACCTCTAAAATACACATACGTCGGTGTCCATGAAAAAATGACAGTTGTTCAAAAACGGTCACATAAGCTCAATGTTAAATCGATTTAACCACGCCTCTCGATATGAGAGACAAACGAACACAAATTCCGAACTCTGTGCATGGAATAATGTATTAAAGTGAGTCTTAACGATATGGAAAATCATTAAAAAAAATCGACCAACGATGAGCATTATTTTGCGACCAAAATAAGGTAGAGATGCATATGTATGGTTGTATGGTAGCTGGGAATGGGGTTTGAGGAGGAGCGGAGGGGTAATATGCTTTTTCTTTTAATTTATTTCACAAGTTTTCCCGTGGATACATTTTCTTTTTTCAAAACCAAAGAATAATAAAATTCGAAAAAAAAATGATTTTATGTTCTGTTGTTTCTCAACAACAAGAATGACAACAAAAACAAAGAATAACGATAATCTATCACGAAAAAACATGACAACTAACTATAATTAAAAATAACGCTCTCAGGCGAAAAATAACAAAAAAAAAATATTTACGCTGATTTAACACAGCTATAATACAAAGCATATTTTAATTCGGTGGTTAAGTTTTAGTCTTTAATTGGATTAATCCAATTGTTTTTAATAAGTTTACTGGAGTATACCTTGAGCGAATAAAATACATCTAAGTGGATTTTGTGAAAAAGAGGTGAAATGTACGTAGGGATAAAGAGTTTTATTTATATTATTTATTTTATGCTAGACTCAGCATGATAACGACTACTTTTATTACTACGAAGAAGTCTACTATTCATCTTGGAAAATGATTGAATTTTAAATCCACGTTGAAATAACGAGCGTATTTTTTATAAATCCTCGGCATTACGGCAATAATCCTTTTGACAGCGCGTCGACTCCCCTGCAGAAGGAGCAATTTCTCGGGATATCTCCGCTGGCAGAAACGGTCCTTTACCGGGCGCAGCCTCCTTTTTTTGCCGAACCATTCCAGCGCGAGAGGATTAATTCGCACAAGAAGAATGGCTTTTCCGCTTTCGTAACAGTTTCGTTGCGCGGAACAATCTTCATATAATTGATGTAAAAGTTTTGATTTATACGCGATGAATGCGTCTAAAGACAGCGTATTCCAATGTGTGGTTCATATTTATACCAATATTTAAACTATAGTAAAATTGTAAAATATATTTCTCAAAAATCGTATCTAGATATATATTGGCGAACGCCATAACCTTACATTATTTGAAAGTCTGATAGTGTATTGACATTTAGAAAAAGCGATGGAAATTTTTCAAACAAATCATATAGACAGAATGCCCAAAAGAAAATTAATACCGAAACACGCAAGGAGTTGTATCGTCTGAGTTAATGGAGGCCTGTATTTTATGAAAGCCTTCTATTTTCACCTATCCATCTGTACGCTTATGAAATACGATCAAAAATTCATTAAAAAAGAAACATTAATAATAAAAAACGGTGAAAATGTAACGAATATGATGTGTAATGAATGAGAATGATAAGAAGTGAATAATTTAATGAAAATTAACAAGAATAATTTACGTTTAAAGTAGATATAGAGACATGGAAATCATCATGGCTAAAATGCAAAATAATAACCTTTTTTTTATTATTTGAGGTAAACATGAAATAGGTAGTTTTTTACATAAGTTAAAACTACAGCTCTCTTTTCTAAGATACTCTTCTGACATATTCCTTGGGATCTTGCCACTGAGAAAAATCGTAGCTAACTAAAATCGTTTTGCCGAAATTCGGGTAAAAAAGTGTCAAACACAAACAAGTAAAACTTTTAATTAAAGTTGTCTAGCTAATTTACAGGTAGCAGATGAAGCTTATTCCTCACGTAAATTTAACAATATGATGAGACCATCGGGTGCAAAGTTAACCCGAGCTCCAGTTAATTCTGACAGAAATGCGTTTACCAAAAATAGATATTTATCTCAGCAACACGCTTTCTGATGCAACTAGTATTTTAGCTATATTTACTAAAACTGAAACAAATATAGTTAACGATTTTTTTCTCAGTGTAAGATACCATTTTCTCTCAATATGAGTACACCCAGTTTCCATTATACAACTTTTTAACCGAAGAAACAATCCGCTTCATTCAAAATTTGAAACAAGTTAAACATTTTTACCCAAAAGGCGGTATATTATAAAAAGATGAATATATTTTTTTTATTTTTAAAAGTTTGTTTTTTTTGCGTTCAGTATTTTGGAAGTTTTTTTTACCGTTAACTTGTGTCACAGATTTTCTACAGCGGATTAGCTGGCCATAACCGAATAATGGGGAACCGTAGCCTGAAAGATGTACCTATGTAATATGTTCTAGGTAAAGTAAGATAATATAGTTAGGTAATAAAACTTGTGTGTTTAAACTAAAGTAAAAATATTAAATATTGTACTTAGTTCAGAGTATTATAAAATCAGACGTAAAAAGTTTGAGAATCTGTTGACAACGAAAGCGGAACAGATCGGTGCGGCGTTAATAGATCTGTTCGCGAACTTCGCAAGTTATGGGGATCTGGATATCTAAATTATTGTTTGAGTTTAACGAGCCCTTCCAATTATAAGTATAGATTTTGGGCGGGGTCGCTTTTCATCCTATCAATTTTCACAAATTGAACACTGCCGAGATAATTCGTTTTGGTTATATGAGGGAAATAAAGTGGATTCATAGGAATGTTTTTATTTTCGATGTCAATGAATCGACTGGTCGGTGACCAACTTCTTTATTTATCAGCTATTTAACCCCAGATTTGTACTAAGTTGGCTGCCAGGCCCTGAAAGTGGCTTTAATGGCACCTTCGGCGCCCGGAGGCTCGTGCCGCTGATTTAGAAATTCCGATAACTTTCCAAAATCACCTTCATAGCATGGTTACCTAAATAATTCTCATACAATCTTCCATCCTCTATTTCACCTTAACATTTTCATTTAATAAAAAATATCACCATATCCTCCCCGACTTTCGAACCTAACCCAGCCCACAGTAATCGGGCAAAATATCCTGTTAAAGAATAAAAAATAATATTTGTACTTGTATTAGATCTTAACAGTAAGGGGTGTGTTGTTTCATTTTATTAGGAATAAAGATTGGCTACTCGTGTTAGGGCTTACATAAAGATTTAACCTTTGAAAAGGCCCGCAAAAGGGATTTGTCTGAATCTGAATCTAAAATGGTTATTTTCGGTTAATTGTGTCAATACCTGAATCTAATGAATACTAAATACCTGTATAATAAAAAGTACCTATAATACGAGCGCCGGATCGTCACGTTGGAAATATTATCAAAAGTTTCTAAAGTCGCGCAGCTTAATTTGGATCTTTTATTAATACGCGGCTGGACCAAGTTTCTCCCGCAAAGCGCCTTGGCCCCCGGCGTAGGCCTTTAACGAGAGGCAGCTACGTTTCTTTTTGCTAAGCAAATACATGCGAATCGCAGAAGCTTAAAAGAGCACTAACTTGACGCAAAACTTTCCATTTTCGCTCTTTCTTCTTTGTCAGCATTTTAATTTAGTTTAGAAATTAACGCGAGAACGCTGACTCTGTGTTTAATTTTAGAAAATCTTTACGTAATTTTTAGGTAAAACCACTAATCGGTATTCATTTTATCTTATTTTCCAATACTTACTTAAGATTTATGTAATAGTTAAAAGGACTTAAGAAATTTAAAGTAAAGTAAAAAATATTATTCATGTAATTATATAATTGGCATTGTGTTAATTATGATGCTGTTAAATTCAAGTTTCATAATAGTATTTTTTTTCATAACATATCTATGTTGTAACATAGCATGTTTTTTTTTTGTAGTATTTTTACCGCTTGATTGCTTCTAATCTCTAAAGTAAAATGGGCTAGTCAGAGGTAACAGATAAACAACTAAGAACAGGCGTTTACTCCCCGCTAAAAATTAGGGAGGATTGTTGCCAAACCCGAGTTTTGCAGCACAAGTCGTTTGCCCAGGGACGAACCGAACCTTTTTTTTCATATTATGTGTACGAGTATGTTCAGACCGCCGTCAGCTTCAAAAATAATCTATTTAATATTTTAACCAAGCTAAAGAAAATCGTTGTCAGCATTCGACTTTTTATGAGGGGTTGTAGTACGATTAACGAACTTGTATCGTCATAATAGCTGCCCTTAAATATTTCCTCAGCCCTCTTTTTTTACCGTTAAAAAAAAGATATTTTGAGGAACACCACGATATCAAATTTAAGAAAATGAATCCCTCGGGATAAGTTGTCTAAAAGCATGTTGAGTGATAATGATCATTTTAACTTGAATATACTATTTAGATTAGAATTAAATAACAAAAATAAAAAATATATTATTAATATTTTTTTTATTCTTATTTAAAAATAGGTTGTTGCTTAACTGAAACCCGATCTAGATAGCCAAAAAAAATAACAGACAGCTTAAAGAACTGGATACAAAAATATGTCATTAGGCTAATTTGAGCTCTGAGGAGCTTGCACCGAAAGATTTTATATGATTTTTTACATTTAAACGTACCCATATAAATTAAATATTGTAATAACACTTTAATTTTACACTTTTACATTTCCATTATTTTTATTTTTTTCATCAACTTCATACATAAATCACTCATAAAATCATCTCATTTCACCATCATTCTTCATCGTATTCACAAATCCATTATTTTTATATTTTTTGTTAAAATATCATCCTTTCCTTATTTCATCTAATTAGATGGTTACATAATATTTGACAATATTTTACACTAAAGAGGACAGGTGAGAGTTAAAAATGCATTTTTATAAAACTCAGCGCTGGGTTTAAACCGACATCCTGCGCTCTCAAGTACAGGACCTCTTTAGAACCTTTATAAATATTATGCTATCCAGCACTTTATCAAATAATTATATATATATATATATATATATATATATATTATATACATATTATATATATATAAAGTTCCAATAGGTCGATGATATAAAATCTTGTAAGCTTTTTCCTCGAGAAAGAAATAAGTGAAAATGTCGTCGTCACATCGAAGGCCCCGAAGTAGTAAATTTTCACTTTCATTCGTTCTGTCCCTAGAGAAGAGATTTTATTTCGTCTTAGAAAATTCCCACGCCTTTGGGCTGGGTAGGTACCTATAACTCTATAACTAAACGCATCTACTAGAACAAGAACGCGACCTGTAAAAATGACGAAATAACAGCCGCAAGGCGGTTTTGCTATTTTTTAAAGTAGGTACTTACATTTTACTATCCGAATCCCTTGGGTAAGGCAAAATTTTACTTCCCCTCTTTTGTCGGATACTTGAAGCCATTTTAAGATTGACGTATGTTGTTAACACAAAAGTTTTTGTGATTTTGATCTTTGTTTAGACGGTATGGTAAGAGTGTCTCTATAATAATACAAACCATAAGATAGTAGAAGGTAAACAAGTCCTCTTCAATAGTATCGAAATCAAAATCGATATATGTTATCTGTACCCTGCGTATTGATAATTTTTTATGTTAGTCACAAAAAGCTGTTTTGACTATTTGTCGGTAGGATATGATTTAGTTAATGGCATATTATATATAACTGTGATTAAAAAAATCGTTTAGACACGAACTAACGAATTTATGTCAAATGTTATAATTTAATTTAATATTTATGTAAATAATTAAATGGTCAATATATACGTCCATACACAAAATCTTTTAGCATGTTATAAAATAAATGACCGTTCATTCCTTGCCAACTATTTAAACTGACGTATGTTAAGTTAGTCAGAATAACATTGAAAAATATATCAGTTTTATATTTATTTATTTATTTTTTTTACTATATGGAATTCCCACATAAGAATAATTTTGTCCGTGTACATTAGAATGAAAAGAATCATACCAATTAATGCACTTTAAAATAAATACACAATAAATCGGCCAAACCTCGTAACGCTAAATTCTATCAAATATACATTTATTGTATGTATTTAGGTTTAGAATAAATTTTAACAATGGGAAAACACCTGATAGTTATTTAATAGTTTTTGGCGATAATTTTTTTTTAAACATTATATTCTGTTATAATACCTTAAAAAACTAAATTTAAAATTAATCTGATTTAAAAAAAATCCGGATTTGATTTGTATGTTAGTTTCTAGCGGATAGCCTAAGGGAGGAGGAGCGAAGTAACTTGCCTCGACCGCAGGCACGAATATCTGGATCTCGAACGAATGTCTCGTAGTCTCGAAGATTTTTGTATGAATAAATTTAATTGAAGTCTTGTTTTTAAAGGTTGATTACTTTTCCAGGAAAAGGAAATTGAATTTAATTTAAACGAATAAAAACCGATATTATAGATTTGAAAGGAATTATTGGCGCTTTGCCTCAGAAAAGCAGAAGAAGGAATGGCCTGAGGGCAACTTCGCTGAAAAGTTCTTAAAAGGATCGGGAAATATGTTTCGTTTCTGAACGCACCGAGACAGCCCAAGAGTATAATATCAGGGCTGCATGCGCAAGGAGAAGTACCTACCCAAATTCTGTACATAACAGTTACAACTTTAAACTAGGACTTTTCTCCTTAAAGGGACTGATAAATATCACTTTGTTATAAATAGAAATTTGATTTCTAAGAAAAGGAAGATAAAGGCAAATTGTCACTGCAGTAGTGGGTGGTTTTTCTGCACGCACCTCTCCTCCCCCCCTTTAACCCCTCTCTTCAAAAGTTTCGCGATAGACATTTTAAATTCATAACATACACATAGGAATCGACCAAATCAATAAATATAACCGTACCTATTCCACAAGTGTGGAATGTCTATCATTAAAAAAAGAAGAGCTTCTTAATTCGATATATATGTTTTATTTTTGTTTTATGCTCACTCATTACTCCAGAGAAGCTTGAGCGATTTCGAATATTACTTGCGTATATTGGGAATTTTTAGAGCGGGTTCCATATTTTTAGTTTAGTTGGAGCGAAGCTCCCATGTGGTGACTCAAATGTCACTCTGTTCACGGACTAAGGCTCTAGAACTACAAGACCGATTTTGATAATTATTTTTTTAAAATGACCATGACAATGTCTTCTGTGCAAAATACATATACATTTGGTTGCACAAAGAATTATAAAAATTAAATGGTAATCCCTATGGAGAAATACATTTATATACTAAACTCCGCTCCAATGTATGCCGCAGCGAAGCAATGCGGCGCCCTAGTTAAATTACATCTAGTGTAAGATAGGAAAAATGAATAAATATTAGGTTTTTCGTTAAAAATGCAAACACGCTGAATAAAGGAATGTATCCAACGCTTTCACATAACGCTGTCATATTCTGACGTACCTAAAATCTGTGAAAAGGGAATTTTAATGGGTCAAAATATTCACCCCTCTTTCACGGAAAATTAATAGTTCACAATCCAATGTGTCAACCCTTGTCAGGGTGGTCGCTATATAAGGAATAGCAGCGGATGCGGTGCAAGCAACGCCGATAATAGTCGGCGATAATTAGATGGACGGAGGAGACGTCGCGTCGCCTGCGGCTGATCTGTGGTCGTCCTCTCCTTCCTCCCTCCTCCATCCTCTTTCCTCCTTTCTCTTCCTTTCCCTACCCCCCCCCCCTCCCCCGATTACCATCCACCACTTTCTCCTTTTGCAATACGCTTAGAGCCACCGCTAACTTTTTCTATATATATCGAACTAAGTGCTTTACTCAAAGTTAAAGACTACGAACATAATAACATCGTATCGTCGGTATTAATGAATCTTTAAAATTCAGTTTAATATTATTAAAATTTATCGTGTCTTTTTACGTAATTATGGTAAGTGGGGAATAAAAATACACATATCTATTTGTATTTTTTCCTGGAGTGTTTATTAATGTGAATTGTTGTCTGTATTTCAGTGGTGGATATCGATTAGAAACTTATTCTAAAAAAATATAGGTTATAGTCCGTTGAATATTTTTAGGGACGAGAGGTTATAAGTCGGTAAATTTCTATTCACAGACACACATTTAAGTTGTTCTCCCGTTTGGTACCGGTTGTTAAAGAGAAACCATTCGACAGCAAGCTAGCTTTAGACACACAAAGTTCTGGACAAGTCAGATCATAAAACCGACCTCATATTAAAAAAAAAGGTGCGACTACTAAGTATACAATATAGAATACTATAATAAGTATACTCTCACTAAGGAAACTAGCTTTAAAAAAAATATTTAGTAAATGCTGTCTAATTTCAATTTCATATTTCTAAAACTCAAAAATCAACGCCTCTTTTAAACTTTGGAGCGCCATTCTCTCGTCAACCGTGAAAAAATTTCTGGCGTCCATGGTAAACAAAAGCACGGATGGATAACCGTAAAAGAACAAACGCACGTGCCGACACAAGAATGAACAAAAGACGAATGACTATCAATTGTCAGTCAAAATGTTAGATTACTGTGAGTGAAACCATAGACAACACGGCAGGTTGCCAATGTAAAAATACGAAATTAATGACGTAATCTACTAACAATGACGACTCACCTTTAAACAAACCCTTACTCAAGGTGTGCGTATTTTTTGACTCTGCATTGAAAATTATAAGGTAAGGAATCGAATATCCTTCAGTAAGGATTTGGTTACGGGCCTTAGGTTCAATATGTCTAGCCAATTTATTACTATTTTTGATAGAAGCTGTATATACGCTGACTGACTGACTTTTGGAAATCAACCATAGCTTACTATGAACTGGGCAAGTTGGAGCTTATTCCACCAAAAACAAAAGCGATGGTACGTATTGTGATTAATTTACAGTAAAATTTCCAAATGCCTTTCAGTACCTAAATCGTAATCTACTTAGATAATACCCACTACGGCCTTATACAGTCACTTGCATAAATAAGTTGTTGAGATATCGTACGGCTTATTATTTTTAGAATATTGGAAAAAAACCGATTTTAAAACCGCCATTTTTCGAAAAAAAATTATATCGCTATGCTTTTAAGTTATTAATTTTTTTATATTTTTTTTCTCTCAGTTCGCACTTTTTTTTTAATATTCGCCAATATAAAAACGAGTAAACGTAATGTTTTCAAGGCTCTTATCAGCACGACACATCGCTACCGCAAATGTAATGGGTCCTGGGCAAGACGGAAAACGCGAAGCACAGATTGTTGCCACATTTTGTAGGAGAAAAGTCGTCCTTATTACGATAAGAATCGGCATTTTTCATTTGTCGTGCGCGGGTCTTGTACATACGAGCGGGCACCAAAGAGATAGCTTCGCAAATGGCACTAGGCTTTTTTGAAATATTTAAAAAATAACTCTTTATCTTATCTTTAAGTTGTAACCTATAATTTTAATGGATACAACATTTATAGATGAGTAAAAATATATTTCGATAATACGAGCGTAATACGATTTTGTCTCCAAAAAATGTATTCCTCGTAATGCGCATCCTATTTAAAAACCTATAGTCTTATAAAATATATATCGTAGTTAAAAATAAAGTCTCAACATATTCAATGTTTCGATGATGACCTATATATGTCAATAAATATGAGAGATTTATCGTAACTATGCATTTGAGGATATTTGCCAATACATGTCATAGTCTTAACATTGAATGATAATACCTAGTATGCCAGAGTAAACACCATTGTATTCAATCAATCATTTATTTTTTCAATCAATATCTTCTAAAAATATTTATTTATTTGGTATTATAGTGCAGTTTAAACTACATAATATTTATTGACGGTGATTATGATAATATTTACTTTAATGTTTGGTTTTTTTTTTAATATACAAGTGCTTATTTATCAAAATTATTCTTGATCTATAAATTTACTGAGTAGGTAAATAAATGAATATAAAACCTAACTTGTTCTTATGAAAATTATTTACACTTGGAATGGATTGCTATGCGTGTTTAACCTTTAGGTTATTTTTGCCTATTTTACAGTACTATAATTATATTTGAATATTTATAAAAAAAAATTACCCACTCGAAAGGTCTCTTTCCGGATATAAAAAACACCAATGTGTATTTTTTTTATATTTTACTATGTAAGCCTAATTATGATAAATCGTCTGTGAAGGATCTCCTCTTTAGTAGGATTTTTAACTGCAAAGAAAAAGAATCTTGTTTTGGCATTAAAGTGTCGCAGGGCCCGCGGCTCGCGCTACCCCACAAACGGCGGAAGAAAGTCCAAGCGAGGAGTAAAAGGGGGCAATTTGAAAGATGGCCCGCGGGGCTTGGGGAGTTTTTAAGGCTCGGCGTGGAACTTGTTTAAAAAGTCTCGGCTGTTTTATGGCAACACTCCTCGCCCCCGCGCGGACCTCCCGAACTCATCCTTTAGCATTTATGACTAATCGACTCAAAGTATGACGAAAATTTTAAAACGTTAAAATCGATGGCAACGAACCGTCTTTCATTTCGCTGCGAATTATACGTGAGAGGCTATAAAAGTGGTTGAAAATTTCGATACTTGATTTTCTATATCAGGTCAGATATGAAGATAAAAATGTAGAGCTAAAAAGTACACTTATATTTCTCAGTAATAGAAAAATCGAATCAAATTTTGTGTAGTTTTTTTTTAATGTGAATTTGTAACATTATTATAATGATATTTTTTGTAAAATAATGAAACCTTTCACGAACAACAACCCTTGCACCCAACAGAGGTTACAGAGATCGTCAGACAAACGCGCGTGAATGCCTAAAGAAAATGAATATTAATCGTTATCATTACGTTAAAATATTAATCCTCCGTTAGCGCGATGAAATATCCGGCGGCTAAGGGGATGAGGGGTGAGACGGGTCCGGAAAGGGGAGGACAGGTTGGGGGTCGCTTAGCATTTTCGGTGATTGATGCCTTGCAACATAATTATGTGCTGTAAATATTTGTCGATTCGATCGTGATCGTAGATGTCGATTTTGTACGCATAGGCCATGTTTCTTTTATAGAAAACGAGAGATTATATCGTTTCAACTAATTGCTTTTCAAATAAATAAAAAAACAAGCCGTATCTAGTATCCGTACATAATAGGAACTGAATATAGTGCAGGTTTTACTGTTCGCCATGAGCAAAATAAAACCATATTTCGAGCGTCTAAATAAATAAATAAGTTATTTTTAAAATTCTCTGTTTGTGAAAGGCGAAAATATATTTTTGGTAAACTATTTCTAGAACATATGCAATTGCAATGTGTTTAAAAGGAAACACATTGCAATTTGTTGCAACAATTGCTTTACTTTCCTTTGTCCCAAGACCATCCCCGAAGACTTAAGGGACACCCCTTTGTTCATGTTCCCTATTGATGAAATTCATGCCCGAATTCACTTTATTAAAGCGCTCGTGTAAATTCCCTTTGCTTTTTCATTCGCTCGCTCATAACGGACGAACTTATCGCAAGAACGATTTAATATGTTCATGTAAAGCTTACATTTTTTTTTGGGTCTTGAGGTCTAGACAAATCATGTTAAACATCGTAGGGTCAATTAGCTGGATTTTTTATCGGGAATGGACACGGTGTATTAACTGGTGAATTTTAACCTTAACTTTATTATCGTATAGTTAGCGCTAGCAAATGAAATGAAGTAAGGCAAAGAGTGATGACCTTTTTTAAACTAATAAATAATCAAATATTATTTTCATAAATATTATTATCATAAAATGACCGTATTTTTTTTCAATATTATTTATTTAACAATGCACGTTTTTTCTTTAAATATTTAATAAGTGTAATAAAAAAACATATAATTAGTCGGTATTTGGACGATAGTGGTAGTTATTAATATAGCCCCAGACCTCTTATTTTCCCTTCAGTTTAATAATCGATCTGGTATCTTAAGAGTACACTACATCTTTCTAATATTATCATATATCTCATTTTTTTAACATTCACCAATACAACTCAATTTTATTTGTAGTACACATATAAAATTAAAATCCTGTAGTTTGTTTCTCTTTTGCGATATATGCGACTATGCGTTATTATAGGAATCAAGAAGACTTAGAAATCAGGCCTGCGGAAGATGATGGGTGTATGGCGAAGACAGTCGAAAGGAAATCAGACTTGAAAGATGTTCTCCGCTATTATGATCATCGCACGACTCGTAAAACGTATAAAATTGGGAGCGAAACGCTAGTCGAAGGGGTGTAAAATAAAATATGTTCGATCTACGGACAGAAAGGGAGAATGTCAAATATTACGGATGAGATTGTCGAGGGTAGACCCATTCTTTCCTTTTCCGCTAATACTATGTAAAGCGTAAAGTTATCGAGTAACTCAAATATTTATATACGAGTACACTACAAATTAGGTGTACTCGTGAAAATATAATATTATCCTCTCAAGCTGAAAAAAGCACGCAACAAAAAAAAAAAATACTCTTTAGAACGTTTAGTGCGCTTATTGTTGTGTTCCTGACCTACATTACAATATTTTATACGGAAATAAATATTATTTCACAGATAAATTAATTGTTAATAGTTTAAATTTTAATATGCACTAATATTTTGCAATTTCAATCATTTCTTTAGGTTGTTTGCAGTGACGCGTTCTGAACGAAGTACGCCACTCATAATCGGATTAAAGGAAATTGCTTTGCGGGATTTTGGTTTCATCGGATTAATGTTGGTCATCCTAACAATACTGCCTATAGGTGGGGGTTTTTGACAATCTGAGCTTATTATAGACCTCTGAATTATGTTAAGTAATATCCTACGTATACCACAGTGCTTGATGATGCAGAGGTTATAAGCGCCTGCTTCTAAAATTCAGATGTTCCGGGTTCGAATCCCCAGTGGGCCAAATCCGGCCAGGTCATTTTTCGCCGCTGAAAATATTCAACAGCGCTTTTCTCAGCACTGTCGACTGCATTAAGTAACAAGACAGACACACAAAAAACACTCATTCAGTTACAGACTACAGAGGTATACACAATGCACCCCCAAGAATATAGCCTAAGCGTAGAAGCCATCTGTCTGCCCTCCAATCCAAACCTTGAAACCAGAATCCTTACGTATAATAAATATGTCTATTATTATGCCTTAGATCAGACAAAATTAGACAGACTAAGCTAATTTACTCGTCCTAGAGTCAGTGGAGATGGTAGTGATGAAGAATGAATCAAGGGAGATAGTGGTAATGGTGGTTAAAATGGCATGAGGTGTCATGCCATTTTAATGCTGATGTTAATCGCCCTAACAACTACACCACCACGATCTCTACATAGTATTCACTGTACTATCATAGTATTCAGTATTCTCGTATTTACAATTGAGTTCCTACGGTTACTCGTTCCAAACAAGCCAACACGTTAGTTATTTTTTTTTTCAATTAGTGTATACAATAAATGAAAACACTATTCTTATAAATAGGAATTTGAACAATAATAAATTCGATATAAATCAATTTGTTAAAATAAAAAATAAACTTAAAACATAATTTCAAAGTGTCATAAATGGCACAATGTCAAAACTCACAATTGAAATAACATAAATATTGCTTAGGTAGTGTTTTATTAACATATTTTTAATATAAAGATGCTATTATAGTATCCTCTTTAATTTCTTTAGGCAAATCTGTAATGGGAAATCTGTACTAGGAATGATAGGTAAGTCAACAGTGGGCTTAGCAACTAATAGTATCATTCCTTGGCCAATTATTATTTCTCTAAAGTCTCCCCGAGGAAGATTGCATTGGTGAGTTGCAAATTATATAGTCTGATTACACTTTTCGACTCGGGATTATTTTATAACAGAGTCGTAACGGTTGCATCTGCAAATAATCAAATCGAAATAAAATTTGAATGAACTATATTTTCTAATAGAAATTTCGAAATATGATAAACAAAATCTAATAATAATATGAACTACATATCTTATCTTAAACATAAAATTAATTTTTAATATGTTCTTTTGTACAATTACATAACAAGTTTTAAATTAACTACAACCTAGGTACCCAGTAACAACTTTTGGTGCCTGAAGCAGGAATATTCCTTTACTTCCCTCCCCCCCCCATGAATGTCTCCCCTTAAACTATATATATGGGGAGACACAGTCACACACACACAATTTCTTACCAATAAAAAATGTATAAAAGCATAGCTTGAAAACGGAACTGGTGAATGAACAACGCAATAATCAAAATAAAAAATTTAAAAAATTACAATTTGCACTTCATGAGGATGAGTGTAAGGATAATAGGTCCTAACAACGTGTTGCACAAGCATTACACGCACTCGCAAGGACCTTAGTGCCCTTAGTCACCACGGATATTGCCCGTAGAGTCAATACATTTAAAATTAGCCTCAACCGTTATTGAGGATAATTATATTGATCATATTGTATTGTAAACTTTTTCCTCTGTGTAGTATAATTAATAAAGAAAATTTTGAATTTTGAATTTAAAGGATTTAATGTTTTTATCGGTCGATACTTTTGTCAGATATCACTCTCGACCGGGTCTACAGGTTCCCAGAGCCAACGAACAAGTAACCAAGTCCATCATGGTGAATGGATATGTTTACACGATAATACTGCCGAGTCGACATCTTCAATCTCGCATCCGGGGCAGGTTTGCTACGAGGTTTCATTTCGTCGTTCCCGCCTGAAAGAGAAATGCATCGCAAATATTTCAGCGTATCTTCCATTAGGTCGGATGCGGAATTACTTTTTTCTGCTCTTACGTTTTCTACTTCTTTCTATTTCTATTTCTATTTCTACCCAACCGCCCTACGTGCGCAACGAATGGCCCCAAGCCTGTTGGATTGAACCGTGAACCAGTATTACTTTGAACGTTAGATGGTGACAAATATTGCAAAATAATCAAACTTAAATATTTAAAGTTTAATGTTTCCATAATATTATAAACTTATTTTTCTTTGATACACATAACCAGGAAAACGTTACGTTATTTTAAAACATATGAAACAGAATACTTTTTAATAATTTTCGAATATCCCTAATCCCTAACCTTAAAATTCAACAAATTTCTTCCTTAAATATTTATATTATACAAACCAGCAATACCTAATATTATTTTTATTTCTTGCTTTTCCTTCAGTAAGTAATATTGAATATCGAATTAACTGATAAAGTATGAATTAATAGTTGTACATATTCTATATCAAAAAAACGGTTAAGCTTTAACATCGTTCGCAACCGAATATGTTTGGCTTGGAATTATTTGAGGTCATATAGAGATATCTCAAGGAAATGTCTATCTTTCGCTTTGTTATTTATGGTTTTGAGTATTTCTTGAGAGTTTTAATAATCGTATATACTTGCAACTTTTTGCCGGAAAACTAAAGATGATCTACTTACCTCTTTAGACGGATGGTTGGAAATTATAAACCTCATACTTTCAATCCATTTTTACAAGCTTTTACTTAGCTTGCGATGTTTGTATGTCGGTTTAGGTTCAAATCTTGCAAGCTGAATTAGAACCACTTTACCTTATCCTTCGAAGTTGTAATTTGTCATGTTGGATCAGTTCCGATGGTAATGCATTTTTATGGTAAGCATGACCTTACGATATACCTTCTTCACAAGACCAATAATCCGGATTTTTTTACGTAAAACATCGCCATTACCGAAAAAAAACAGCTAGTTGGTCCTGCGATTTCTAGTGTTATTTGTTAAGAATCTATATCAAAAATTATCATGGTTACCGAGAAAAAAAAAAGTTTAAGGAAAATAGTAAAAAATCATATAATAATGTCACTGTACGCCGTAACGGTGACATATCATTTCTAGGTAGCTTTGAACAATTTTTTTTTTTTTTTTTGAGAAATCAAGTTGGCTGATGACTACCTAGGTAAGAGTTACCTGTTTTAAGGAAGGTTATATATGAAGTATTACAGTGAGCTTACAAGAGACCAGCGCAAAACCCTGTGAAAATATAAAAATTAACTAAGGCACAAATATACACACTCACACACACATGAATGTTTTTATGTTAAATTTGTTTTGGCTCACTGTTACAGTTTGTTTTACATGAAAAAACCTTATAAACTGTGAGTGAACCAGTGTCCCCACGACCATAACTGTCTCATACGTCGAGTCATAACTACATAGATTCTTATTGTAGGTTTGGAACCATAATTTTCATGTTAAAAAAAGTAAGAATATACCAATGTCGCGTTTTATTTATTTTACAGGTTTCCCTTATACACATTTGTTACGGCCTTTAAAAATGGCCCTAAAATCACATCGCATGACAATTTCGCATTGAACCTTCAGCGCAAAATAAAGCTATCGAATTACACGGTTAATTCTCGCGGCGACATGAAAAATCCATTAACTTTTTCGCATGCCGTCCATGCCGCTCGGCTGAGACCAGTTGGCCGGGCATTATCCTGGATTTGTGCTGCTACCGTAATAGCAGAAGCTGCATTGGTTTATTGGATGCACGCTGTGAACATCGAAAAACCAAAATGTTTAATATAATTTCGAAAAAATTTCAAAAACCACGTCAGAATCATAACATTTTAGATATGCATTTTAGATATAAGGTAGATTTCTCGAGTACATTTTTTTTAAACCACATACCAAAACACACAATCACCAAATAACACAGGTTATAAAGAAAAACCAAATATAAAAATAAAATAAATAACACTATTGTTATAAATAAACACATAATATAATATAATACAGTGTTTTTAAATTTAGGGCACTGCTTTTAGAATGTTGATCTATATAGGCAATCAAAAAATGTTTCTCAATTACGAGAAAAACGACTTCAAAATTAAATAGAATGCACATCATGAATGCACAATGCAGTCGCAATGCACATCGAAGAGCAATTTTTTTTAATAATATAATTATTTTATTATAATTATTTTTTTTGAAATTACATTTTTTTCGTCAGACCGGTTTAGTTATCGATATAGATCAACGTCCTAAAAGGAGTATCCTAAATTTAAAAATAAAAAACAAATAATTATGTTACGAACTCAAACCGAGCAACCAAACGAAACAATGCATCAGCCCGCCATTAGTTCGTATCGAACGGACTAGTCGAACTCTAGCCTGAGCACGGAATGTGTGATCATCTTCGAAATGTCGGATTTAAATAGTCTTATTTAAGGTTTTATGCTATACATCCAGGATATTGTTTCACCTGCGATTTCAATAAAGTTCCGCTGAATCATTTTCCAATAATATCTTTATTATTTTCCCGGCAAACTTCGCACCGCCTCAGAATCAATTAATGTTGCGTTAACTTATTAGCTGAATTAAATTCAGTTTTTTATTAAGAATAATCAAAATGAATTGAGTTTAATAAATGAACAAAAATCAA
Source organism: Neomicropteryx cornuta (assembly GCA_020383195.1). Classification (NCBI taxonomy): domain Eukaryota; kingdom Metazoa; phylum Arthropoda; class Insecta; order Lepidoptera; family Micropterigidae; genus Neomicropteryx; species Neomicropteryx cornuta. The sequence continues at coordinate 6,104,886 of JAHKQU010000014.1, forward strand.
AAATGTATTTTCATTATCGATGCGCGCACAATGACAAAAGTGAATATCTTTGAAAGCAACTTACCGCTTGAAAATAGAATTCCACAGAATACAAAGCCGTTCCATAATGTAAGAGAAAATGAATTTTCTTTATATATTTTTTTTCATGAATTTTTCCGATCTTTTAATAGTTATTCTGCTATTCGGGCCGGAGAAAAATCCGACAAATCAAAGGTTATAAAAATCGGTCCATCCGTTCTTGAGTTATATATACATGGTGTAACTAACCCGACTTTCTTTTATATCTATAGATTGAGAAGTATTATCGTCGTTTTCCTCATGAATGAGAGTAGACCAGGGCAACCGTTAAACCAGCCCGCTGGCCCGCCTTGAGTCGAGGGAAAGATCTGGCCACATCATGCAATAATAATAAGTACTCCCGCAGAGATTGCGCGATAAAAGATGCTGGTAAACAGATAAGATGCGGGCGTAAATAAGCCCGGCTTAAGCGGCTCCTTAGCGCTAAGCCTAGGCTCCTTAAGGACAAACCCTGCTAATGAATAAAGTAGCTACGAGTAGCTGGGTTGTATTTTATTTATAATGGCGTATTCGACTCTCGGAGGGCAGAAAAGCCGACAAAATAACGTTCATTTAATTACATTAATTCTACAAGACTTAGCTTTTTCACAGATTTCCCTTTAAGGTGTGATTCAGGGCGTTAAATTGAAAACTGTTGTTTAACAACCTATGTAAATAAAGTTAAAAAAACTGGTCTAAAATGACAAAAGAAAGAGTTCAAAAAACAGTTTAAAGTATGGTCACTTAACAAAATATCAGATCGCGCGGCGTCACAACGTCTCGACCCAGTAACGTAGTTTCCAGCGCGCAAATATTGTAATCAATTGGATAGGTCAGGAACATAACAATACGCGCGCCTATTTTTAATAAGGTATATATATATTTTTATATGTATTTTTTTTTTTTGTTAGTTTTATTAAAACTTGTTGAACAAAAACATTCTTTAAAAGGATACTGCTAACTTTATTCACCCTGTATTTTAAAAAAGCTCAGGGCAAAACTTTGACGGGGGTTTGTCTGTTACAATAATAGAAATATTATTCAATAGTTTTGTATTGCCCAGCAAACGTGGCATCAAATGTCACCGGGTACTTATTTATTTATTTAATTCTTTAAAGTGCTTACATTCACATGATAAATACATTTATTTCAATTAACATTTTTGTTTTAATAAGTGAACTAACTTAACGTAACTGGTATTTCGCAATATTTAGGCACTAGGTACTGGTTACAATAATCCAAGAGAACAAAGAAAATTATACATTTTAAACTGAAAGTATAAAGTGGGAGAATGTATTAGGTTGTGGGTTTACAGAGTGTTAACGTGTATGTGTATAGAATGGTGGAGGTGGTAGTGGTAGCGGTGTATTTGCAACGGTCATCATGTTAAAAAGTACTCGCAAGTACTATTTCAATCCGTTCTATTAAAATTAAATAAGTTTCTTACTGTTAGCAATCTACAAAGAACGCCGCAGTTACAAGTCGATCTGTGTTGATGTCTCCGACAACGCCAAGTTGGTGTGATTTCCTTTGTGGAAGTTTGAAAGGAATTCTACGCGGAGGGCTTTTTTACTCCCTTAGAAGCGGCCCTATTTCAAGCGCGGGTCGCGGTCCAACGCAGTAACCTACCTACAGCCGACAGTTTGATCTGTCAATCGATCCGTTCGTAATGGCGGGCTGATTTTCAATGGGTCGCCAAATCGTTTGTCAGGCGGCAAGAATACTCTTGCAAATCTCTTTTGGATCTCTTTCGACTGGATGATTTATACTTTGGATACAGAAGGCAGCCTTTTCGACTACTTTCTTCGATGGATTTTTCCAAAGCTTCACTACGGATTGAAGTTGCCAACTTCTTACAATATATTGAATGTCAGCAACCTTAAAAATGGTAAATTCAAGCGTCATAAATATACTTCCTTCATACTATATATTTAAAATCCATATTGAACTGATTTATTTGTAGGGGGCAGAGGTTCGCTAGTTGTGCTCCTTCCGTACCTCAAATGCATGTTTTTTTTTACCAGAGAATACATATTTTGAATACTCGTACTAATGTGGTTAATCGGCATACAAATGATATGTACCAGTTTAACACATACGATCCGATGTATTTAATTATTTTTAGAAATTCCGACAGTAGTAATTTTAAACATGGTATTTCTAGAATATAAAACCAATTATGTATTTCAGTCATTTTGTAAAGCAACTAATATTAAGATAGGTCCTTCTAAAAGCTTTCACTTATCTTTTCTTAAAAATATTCATACCGTAGAAGAAGTTATAGCGTAGGCATATGGGTGAGTGAAGTCTATGTTAAACTATTTGTGGTTTTAGTATGTAATCATCATCATCGTCATTAGCAGCCGGTGTCTATACACTGTTGGACATAGGCCTCTCCTAATGTGCGCCATTTCTCCCTATCTTCTGCTATCCGCATCTAGCTGCTTCCTGCTCTTTGATGTCGACCGTCCAGCGCGCTGGTGGTCAACCTACGCTTCGTCTTCTAGTTCGAGGTCTCCATTCGAGTATTTTTCTGCTTCAGCGGTTGTCAGACCTTCGGCACAGATGACCTGCTATGTCTTCAGCTTTAGTGTATGAAGTTTTGGTGTAAACTTACAGTAATGCAAGTTTTTGAGAAATGCCTTCAAAATATAATGGTAAACCAAACCAAAACCAAATCGTAAGAAACAGTGATTAGGGCAATGTTATAAATACAAATTAAAAGTAATACAACGACCAAAAACCTCAGTTTATCATTCAATTTAATGACATAATCAGTACGCACATATTCGTGTAATTATTAAAATGAACAATTATAGTTATTATTAACTACCTACATAGAATAAATAAAATATGCTATCTTCGTATTTACTGTTGTACTTAAAAATTAAAACCTCACCCAATACATAGCCGCCCTAATTCTGGTATAATCTGGTAAATTCTCCGTCGGACCAACAGCTGCAATAGCAGGGCATTTATCGTAGATATACTTACTGCATACATCGCGAACATTCGCCGTGGTGACAGCATCGATCCTCTCCTCGAGCTCGTGCAGTGGAATCCGGCGACTGTAGCTGAGCAACTGCCTGCCGATGTCCTTGCATACATCCGTCGTCCCACTGAGCTTTAGCAGCAAGTGTGTCTTGAGCGCGTTCTTCGCACGTTCTATCTCGATATCTGTCACCATGGTACATAACCTCATCCACTCGTCGAGCGCCAATAAAATCATATCCTCGCAGGACATTCTAGGACACGAGCAGTAGAGACCCCAGAGGCCAGTATGCTTGTAGCGAATGTTAATTGCTCTATACGCATGACTAAAGTTGTCCACTTCGCTCGCTCGCGCTAGAATCGAAGAATGGTTCTTACCGCCTCCCTGAGATTTGTCCCATGAGCCAATCATCGCGGTAGCCACCATCAGAGGTATATGGTCCAGGCTACACCAGCCGGCTGTTTCCACTGCTATGGCGATATGCGTCAAGGGAAGTGCGTCATCTCGCAATCTCAATTCTGAGCCGGTGAACCGACATGGTGCTTCGCTCGATTGGGTTGGTTCGCAATCTTGTGCTTTGAAATCTCCCAAGGCGTTCTTCGCCATGCTTACCAAGTGCTCGTGCTTTACGCCCCCGGCGGCGGCTAGAACGACCCTCGATGGCCTAATATTATCGTTCATATAATTCCTGATATCAGTACGAGATATACAATTGATATTCTCGGTTGGCCCGTAAATAGAGTACGCCAACGGCGTTCCTTGGTATGCAGTCATATGTAAATAATCTAAAACTACTTCTTCTGAATTATGATCTTCTATGTCTTGCAGCTCCTTGAGAATTACTTTTCTTTCTTTGGTGATAATTTCCTCGTCCAGTTTTAAATTCTTCATTATATCTCCCAGTATATCGACGACTTTAGCGACATCTTTCGTCAAGCATTTCGCGTATATGCCGCTTTGCTCTCGCGACGTGAATGCCCTAAAGCGGGCACCCATGCTTTCGATTTCAAGCTCCAGATCCGTCTGCGTCCTACTAGTTGTGCCTTTGAATACCATATGCTCCATGAAGTGAGCGACTCCGTTGTTGGAGGCGATCTCGTAGTACGATCCAGAGTCCATCCATAAACCAACTGTTGTTGTTTTTGAACCTGTATCCTCAGAAGCTACGCGCAAATTGTTTTCAAGAGTACTGCATTCGGTTGGAGGAATTGAGGCCAATGCATCTTTGAATTTTTTTTGAATTTGAATAGCAGCCGATAAGAAGCGTATTTGAGGTATGTTTTTTTTGGCGGTTTCAAAACGCCCAATACGAAAAAACTTTAATAAATGATATGCCATCATCGTGCGTTAGACTTTTACTGCTTTAAATCTGACAGATTGAAATATTCTGACACATATTTCGCAAGATTCTTTTCCACTATTTTTAACTACCTGTTACAATAAAGGATTCATTTGTCATTATGGTCAGTTTACATTCATTTATTGATTTAAATCGTCGAGTTCATCTCTATTCAAATATAATATTTTTAAATATTATAATTGCATGGCGTACCTATATATCATATTTATTTTATTTTATTTTACTGTAAATTGTAAAAATAATGTTTCGAACTAATACACCCAATTAAAAAATAATACCATTCTATACAATTACAAACATTCAATATTAAATGTTTCTGTGTAATCTAGTCTATAATTAAGTTGGTACTGAAGGAGACATTTATATATTATAATGAATAATTTAATTATCATGTTTTAATGTGTAATTTTATTAAAATATACCAAGAAGAACATGCTCCTTTTCTCAGCGCCTTCGCTCCGAAATTAAATTAAGAAATTAAAAAAAAACAATCTAATGAAGGGGTCTGTAAGGATTATAGATAACTATAAAGAAAGTAAGATTTTTATTGAATCCCTTTCGTGTTCACCTAGAAAACTTAAAATGCCAGGATATTCACGTGTGTTTTAAGGATCACATTAAGGACAGTACCGATATATGGCTTTGTCGATAATCCTGATATACTAAAATTATTTAACTTTTACGTTTCTGATGTCCATCAAAGTGGTCTCCAGATCACAATCTCTTGCAGGAATAAATATTGGTTGGACGATATTTCTTCCTAGGCATGCTTCTGCAAATAGGTATAGATATATTTAGTTTGAGAAGAGGTATAGACGCAAAATGTTTTCCTAATGGTTTTTTTTTGCTCATAGCGCAATTGTTTTCTGTAATGTTATATGCTAAATACTAATTAAATAAATAAATATGTGACCTCAAATCCAGAAACATTCGTTTTTATATTATTGAAGGATCCAACATGTTTACATAGTTATTATAATAAATTTAATTTTAAAATTAAATATATTTTCTATCATATCGTGGGATAGTGAGATTGTGGTAGTCTAAATGTTGTTTACCTAGTAACCAAGCGAATCCGAACATAATAATCATAACATTTTTAACGCTTCATTACCGCCATCTCCCTTAAATATATTTAGCGATGTTTAGTAGAGCCTAACTTAATTATAAGTGACATAAGTTATAATAATTCTTCAAATGATAGCATATAATATGTTTCTCCTGAAACTAAATCTTAAAGTATATTATAACTAATAACTCAATCCACACCAGAAAGTCAGAATAACCGAGATTAGATTTAATTAGTCTTTAATTTGCGATGACACTGATGAATATGTAATTATTAACATAATTGTCGTGATAGAGGGCAAATGGTAATTACAACTGAAGAGGGAGTGTTTGGCTGCCATTATAATTGCAGAAGATAATGAATGAATCCAATCTGCAATTATTGGCCTACGAATAAACAAGAACGCTTTAAGAATAGTATGCTTTGAATATGTATTACCAGAGAATTACAACATGATCACGTGACGCCCGAACTCAAAATCAAAAGGGTAAAATTTTGCAACGTTGTACTGCAAAATTTACCAAATTTGCCAGTTTAAATAATATAATATAATAATTAATACCTATTAGAATAGTACAAGAGTGGCGCAATTATTGCGAGTAGCGTCAAGTGCATTGCATAATAAAACGTCTTGCATTCGAACTGAGGCGCGCTTGCTTACGTCATCCCTATCGAAAGTAAGGGACCACCGATCCCGATGTCCGTAAGAAAAACTATTCGGGGTAAAAAATTGAACATAATAGATTTTGACTCGGTTAATGTGGCCACATTAACTAAAAACTTTAATTTACTACTTGCAAATAAATACAACAGAGATTGTATTATATCAACGTAACAAACACATGCGTTTCATTGGTTATGTGTTATTTTCTGTCGGGGTGAGAGGCGCTGTTCTTCTTTCATACTTTATGTTAACACGCATGCAATACTGCGATAATTGCATAACTAATCTGCTACATACCTACTGATAATTTACACGTTAAAAAAAATAAAAGCAGTGTGTTTAATTTACTATATTATACACACCGTCGATAGAGAACCCTTCTTGCAAAATTGTTACTAACATTTATTGACTAATTAAGATCTCTTAATTATTTCATCCTTCAAGATTCTATTATAGTGAAGTGTTGAATTGATGCTTCTGCTAATTAGCAATAACTACCATAATGATGAGCTGGCCGTAATTATCCATTGTCTATATATAAGTAGAATTTATCTAAATTTTACTTCCTTTTGTGCCAGACATTCTATAATTCGAACTACCCAGCCAGGATACGATGACCAAGAATATATGTTTATTTTTAATTTTCTACGTGCAATTTACGCTTGGCGGGCGACCGGTAAAAAGATTTCCCTTTTCTCTTCAAGTTGCATAATGAGTTTGATTATTTTATTCGGGTGAAAAGTCTGCTTAACGGTTTGATATTTGAAACTATAGACTAGCTTTAAGAAGATGTCGTGAATAGTGTCCCGTTTATAAACTACCACAAAATATATTTTTTTTAGGAGTTCCCAGAAGAATTCAGAGAAATTCTCGAGCATGTGCACAACACATGCAGAGACCAAACTGGCACAACTGAACGTATGTAAACATATTTTAATAAAAATCCTCCATATTTGCAGTTTTCTAACATTTTCCATAACTGCCTTATCTTCTATTACTCCTATTTTTCTAATTTTCTTTTTTTTATAATAATATAACACAAAATAACTGTCATTAACTTAATTTTTATTTTTTTAGTGATAAGGAATATAGGTAGACTGTATATTGTGAAATTAATATTATTTCAAGGTTTTATAAGTTAAAAAAAAACAGTCTCAAATATCATTGAATATTATTTATTGAATTGTAATGTCATTTGTACCTAACGTTCGGTAACTAATTAATATTTTTAGGTGAAATATATTTTAATATATATTATTATTTGTGTGCACCCTATTTAATTTAAATGGCTAATTTATATTTCCAGAGGATATATCGAATTGCGAAAACGGTATATTCAAGGAAGACAATAAACTGAAGTGCTATATGTTTTGCTTATTGGAAGAAGCTAATTTTGTAAGTGTGTATGTGTCTACCCTACTTCATAGCCATAAAATTACCGAACATAAGCATTATTTTTTTTTTGTGAAATCAACGTTTTTTATAGTTTATAAATAATACAATAATCATTATCTGCCTGGTTCGAAAGAGGGTGTTATTCTGGATAGTGGAATGTTAACAGTATTATTTATAAATAATAAAAATCTCTGATGGGAATAGTGCGAAAAAAATATTTAAAAATAGCATTTAATAAGGTAAGGTTAAGTTTCCTTAACTTAAAACTAATAAACTTATTACACATCTATTATTTTAGGATTATTTTTACCTTCAAATAAAATATTGGATCAGATTTCTATAAATTTATTGATGTTTCATAAATAGTGGGTATAATTATAATAACAGTAGTAGTAGTTATAATTACAACGTTCGTTTAAATTAAGTATTTACAAAATATTTTATTTTCAACGTACCGTCAAAAATACATTTTATGGAAGTTGTTTGAAAATTAACGTTGATTTGTCATTTATTTCATCAAGCTGAAACTAACTATAATTTAAGAGAATACGTTTTCAATGCCATGCCTTGTTTTCATGCCTAGATTTCAAAAAGTTTTTTAACATTGTTTATAACAGGCGGACGAGAATGGTACTGTGGACTATGATATGTTAATTGGGATGATACCCGAAGAATGGAAGAAAAAAGTTGGTACAATGATCAACAGCTGTAAGCATAACGGTACTAATATTGCTATTACCTAGATTTATTGACTATTTATTTATACTTCAAAACAAAATTACAGCATCTAGTCGTCTTTGAGACAAATTTAGGTCGTGAAACTTTTTATAAATTAAATTATAGAAACAAATTTAATATAATTTAAACTAATCATAATATTGTCAGTAATGACATCTAATGAACATAGGTTTGAGAACAGATCTGAGGATTAATAAATAAGACAAAACTATATTATGAAGATAAGAATGTCACACATGGTTAAACTAATGGAGTTAAACTAATGGAGATCGAAATGTAACAAATAGAAGAGTTTTTAATATGCTCAAGTTATCAGCCAAATCTTGATTTATATCAATGAATGCAATATCACCTTAATCGATAATTGAGAGAATTAAACTATTGTTTAACGAACACTTACTTGGTTAACTGTGGTAAAAAACGTTTAGGAAACGTAGAGAAGCGAAAGTTTTTCGACTGATATCTTTAACATGAGGAACACACGAAAAAAATGTATCCAGTCCCAAATTTTTAACATTTTAACATTTTCATTATTTAAAATAATTTGTGGACGTACACATAATTCTATAAGAGGTTACCAACTATGATTATAGAATGCTATTTGGGTGGGTTGATAAGTAACCCATTTTCATCTGCCCTTAAAGAAATCCTTTCGAGGTCAGAATTGAGGCTTAAAAGTGCATCCCTCAAACAATCTGTTTCACAGCAGAAGATAATAATAATAATTGAAGATATTCAGCATACAGATGATAATTAAGTGAGAGAAGAATAGAAGTAATAGAAGTAATGAATAAAGAAAAGATAAAACTTATTATTTGTATTTTATTTTTTATTTTGTATAAACTACAGACATTTGCACATCCAATACGCATTGGATGTTTAGATGTCTGTTACAACCATTGGATGTGCTGTGGATATGTCTGTAGTTTATAGAAAATATATTATAATAACACGTTGCTTAAGACCTTTTGATTAGTTAAGAAACCAACCATGTTATTATCATTTAACGCCAGATTATGTTTCAAAAAATACAATGATATTCTTACTTCTAGTAAAAATGGAACAGTCTGCCAATAAAACGACATGATAACTTTTTCTGATTTTTTTTGCCAGATTTTAATTTTTAGTATTATCAACGTATGATATAATAAATATAATTTAAAAGGAAACCTTATAATGGATAATAAAATTAAATATGTTTGCCAAGTACGACAGTTTACTTTCTTTTGTAAGTATTAATAAATACTTTATTACATTTGCAGATTGCAGATTGTAAAAGTCTAGTTTCCTTTAAGTCGTTACCTAAATATATTGAGTGACATTAAATTCTTTCCATTTTTTTTATGCATCTTTTTTTATTTGAGTAATGCACCATATACAACCCCACGAAGGCTGGTGCCTTTTCCGTAGGTATCTTAACATACAAATTAAACAATTAAACGTCTCAACATATAGTCACATTGTTCTTATGACTACACTATGGTGACCAACGTATGTTTTAAAAGATCGTTGATGGTGACACTTTTCGCGACACATTAATTAAATTAAAACACTGTGAACTGACAGCAATCCCAAATAATTACTATTACTATTTAGATTTACTAAGTGTTATGGGTTAATTTGGATCTCATATTTTCGCAATCAGCGACCCAAAATACTGCGATACCATTTGAATATTTAAGTTTATTATTAGGTATAGCCCATTTTTTTAGAACAGAAAAGAACCAGTTAGAACCAAAATATAACGAGCTAGCATTGCAGATTTTGGCGTCACAAGTTAATTATGATATGAGTACCTTGTATGATAAACGTTTTCATCTTGGCGCACCCCTACGTAATAAATAGTCTAACATACTGGCCGCGGTTGACATAAATCAGCATCAGCTTCTCCTTTTTACTATTTGATTTCTTTATTTGCGAACTGATCGATTTATAATATGGTAATATCATTCATTCGAACATTTTTTTTTTTTATACATGCCTTTCTGCCAGCGAACATTACTATTTTTAATTATTGCTTTTATTAAACAGATGTAATTGGGAGGGATAAATGCGAAAATGCTTTCGCGGTACACAAATGCTGCTACAAAATGGATCCAGATGTTAGTAAATGTAGAGTAATTAAAATAAAATACTTTCATAACATCAAACTCCTGCTTATTCATATTTTTGTCTGTTTCAGCTATACTTTCTATTTTGACCAAGATCAATCCTCGTGATTTCGAAAGCAAAATACGCTCAGAAAGAAGATTTAATTTGTAATACTTTTGGTCAATTAGTAAAAAAAAAGTAATTGAAATATATGTATAGATAGCTTTTTTTAAAAATAACTAATATGTTATTGTTGTTACATTCATACAATTAATCATACATATAAAAATAAATTACATATTGTATATAAAAACATGAGAAAGTCAATATAACAAATTTTCTAACTCAAGTTGCATATCAAATTTGTCAAAACCCACAGCCACGGAAACTTTTATATTTCTCGTTTATTAGGAGCGACTTTTTGGGATTTAGGACAAAATCCCATATATAATTTTCGTAGACAAATAAAATATGTATTGTCAAACCTCATGCAATACTTAAATATCTCACATAACATAATCGCTTATGTATTATATAAATATATATACCTTTTATTATGCAAATGTTTATAAATTTGCAATATTTATTCTTATAGTTTATTTACGCGTGTAACTTTTCCAAAAGTTTTCCTTTCAGTCATGTTTCTGACGGTTTGACAATCTCAGTTGTAGCACAATACAACACTGCCTTCCTTAGTACAGACATAGTCTAGTAAAGAAGGCAGGGCACAAAATGTAGCAGTGCTAATCGCTCCCTGTGTATTTGCAATATTCTTTTATAACTGTGTATTTCTACTACTACATTTCTATTTTTTTTGACAAATTAATTTTGTACAATAAATAAATAAAATAAATAACAAACACAATGTGAAGCTAAAGATTAACACCAAGTACTTAGTTTAAATATCACAAGGAAAGTATTTGATGCTGTTTTTCTATATCAACTGGCAAAATTCGAGATCAACAGCTCAATTTTAATTGAGTTCAAAAAAGAAGGAGGTTAATTTTTATTTTTATAGCTTGGTGATAAAAATAAGATAAGATATCCCCGATTTCGTTTATTATTTTTGTATATTGTGTTGAAATGCTTGGAGGTTAATTCTTTATTTTTATTTTAAGACGTTTTTGGGTGCTAAGTTGCCTTTTATACTATTTTATGACAAAAGTAATTTCTGTTCATTTATATAATTTTGTTCAAAATTAGGAAAAAAACAAAAAAGAGGAAACTCAAAGCGAATGTAATATAGTTTATTTGTCCATTTTACAAAACTTTAGTAGGTAGATTAAGTTTATTTATTTAATAAACCAGTTTCCCCTTGGTAAAAGCAATAAATATAAAATGCCAGCACATGCAAATAACCAAATAGATATAAAAAAACAAAATTATAATCAACGTAATAAAAAATAACAATATACCTATTTTAAACATAAACACAGTGGCAATGACGCTCACTAGAGCGTAAATATTTTGTTTTATAAAAATGAATTTTCATAATACTTTGTTTTGTCTGATTAGTTGCCCAAAATTTCTTATTATTCATGACATTTCAGAAATAAGTTAATAATATTGATAAGCAAAAAAAAATAGAAAAAAGATACTTCGCCCGTAATTTTATTTCATTTTTAACTTGTTTTGGATTTAATTTGCACTGGTAGAGTTGGTAACACAGAGACCAAAGACTCGATAGCAGTGTTACCAGATGTACGATAATTAACGTATTTGTACGATAAATGTGATCTCCGTACGATTTACGATGCAAAATGATGTATCGTATGCAAAAAGACGATAATTAATGTTGCTGATGAAAAAATTGCATTATGCTAACACACTGGCCCTAACGCTGGGGAGCATTCGGAAAGATATTGTAACGTCTGAACATTGACCCCAGCCTTGTATGGGATCGCCTTTATTTTTTCGACTTTGATGTTGAGTTTCGGGGCTTTCCCCTTTTATCGATCGAATGACAGCCCAATAACTGCGTCCCAGTAACAGTTATGCATTATTAACAGACCTGCGAATCGTTTTCTATTCAGGTACTTACGATAAGCTCTGATACTTTGATAATTTATTAACAAATTGGAGTAAATGGTTTTCTCGTAATTTCTTGGAAAAGTAAAGGTGAGTTGAAATCTAGTGCGGACCGTGAACTGATTTTTTAAAGTATAAATAATATTAAAACATGTAGTCGTAATCGCCTTATAACTTCCACTATAAATGGACTCATGCTTTCCAGGCAACATGTGAAAGATAGTGGAAAGTGTTGCAAACCTTTTCACCAAGTAGCAGCATGATAAGCAATATGTCGACATCAAATTTATATGGGAATGATAATAATGATGACGATATTTTTAATAATAATTAATTTCTACTTAGGTTGTATTTTCGTTTATTCCACTTATAAACTTATTTTTAAAGCTTTGGTATATCTTTTTAATTTTTTTACACGTGGTGTGTCTTCATGTTTATTTTTTATAAAAAAAGTAATCATAAAATAATTACCAAATGCGGAAATATTGAAAATATGCGATAATTTTGTCTTTAATCTGATAATTTAGATGTGACCACGATTATTTTGGTTCACGATCTGGCAGCACTGCTCAGAAGTTAGTCCTTCCTAACCTATACTGTCAGTCAAAAGCCGTCGAAATGAGCCGTCATGTGTTCACAAATATATTATTTTCGTGAATGCAATAGTAAAATTATAATTAAGGACACTTTTTTAAATATATTAACCGTGTTTCAAAACGTAGAGCATTGGTTCAGTGTATATTTTGGGTACGCTAATAAACATGGTGCTTTTAACAAATATTCTTAGATGTGTTAAGGTCAAAACTAAGGTGTTTGCAAAATCCCGAAAGGGCTTTCTAGATTCGATTACATTGGTCGCCAAAGGAGGATCTGGTGGATCAGGTCAGCCAAAGTATGGAGGAGTTGGCGGTAAAGGAGGTTGTGTTTATTGCATCGGATCGAAAGTCGAAAGCTTGCGGGAAGTTTATATGAAATACCCACATAAAACTGTGTTTGCCAAACATGGCCAGGATAGCACTAATAAGAAATTTGCTGGTGATCCAGGTGAAGATTCCAGTATTGATGTCCCAGTAGGGATTTCTGTACTCGATGATGAGGGACGTAAACTGGGAGAAGTAAACTATATAGGCGATACATGTGTTTTGGCTCGCGGTGGTCCTGGCGGTGACTCGACCAATAATTTTATCGGTTTTGAAGGGCAAGAACACAAAATAACATTAGATTTGAGGCTCATTGCGGATGTCGGTCTTATAGGCTTTCCTAATGCGGGTAAAAGTACATTTCTGAAGGCAGTGTCGAAAGCCAAACCTAAAATTGCCAACTATCCGTTTACAACTATCAAACCCAACGTTGGAATCATAGAATACAGAGACCGTAGACAAATTTCAGTAGCCGACTTGCCGGGTTTGATCGAAGGGGCTCATGTTAATATTGGTATGGGTCATAAGTTTCTAAAACATGTTGAACGTACAAAGCTATTACTGCTCATAGCTGACATATCTGGGTTTGCTCTCACTCCAAAACACGGACTAAGGTCATGCCTTGAAACTATTATTTTATTAAACAAAGAATTAGAAATGTATAATCCAGAGCTTTTGCACAAACCAGCAATATTGGCCATCAACAAAGTCGATTTACATGAATCCAATGTACTTTACCAGAAAATAGTTGACGATGTTATCAACATTAAGGACAAATTTGATGAAATTGACGAGGCTGTCCGACCCAATGTTTTCATTGAGTTTAATCACATTGTTGGCATATCTGCTCTTCGTAATGGACAAGATATACAAAAGCTTAAAGATATAATAAGAGAAACTCTTGACATACATGCGGAATCGGAAATAACCGGAGCTGAGCTATCAAAGCAATTCCGAGCACAAATCACTGAGCGAGGTCCGCAGATAACATAATGGAGTCCACTATTGTTAAATAATCCAACTTTTATTACAGAATAAGCCAACACATCTATGCATTAAATCAATGTAATCTGTACCAAATAAATATTTCCTTTAAAATGGAATGTCCATTATTTCCACTAGGTACTGATGCTTTTTAAGTCGCCTTTTAATATGTTCTATAAGATATTCATCCTTGAAATTCCATAATGAGTTGTGTGTTTACCAGTAATAAGCTTAACCATAGTTAAACCCATGAACTTATTTCATACTATATTTTTCTGAACTCAAGATTCAGATTTTCATTTTCGCCTGTGTCTAGATTTGACTTTCACAAGTCAAAATAACAATCTTTCTTTTTATAAGTAGTCTAGAATGCCTTCATTGGAGCAGATTGTTTGAAATTTAGAAATGTATGCAGGAAGTCCTGAGAACATTCCCGATTATAAATATACATGTAAAACATAATACTTAATATAGACAAAATGTAAGAAAATATGTTTATGGTGATTTATTTTTCATCGCTTATAGTTTAGTTTTGGAACACGGATATAGTATTCTGTGAACAAAATAAAAATAACAAGTACCTACCTATACTTATTTTATCATAGATTTAACTTTCAGCAACTACAGCCAACCTGCCAGGTGTAGTTTACTACATACTTTTATTCAAAAATCATATTAGAGTGGAATGTTGAATTTGAACAATTCGTTAGGTAATATTAGTAATAATTCATTAGTTGTCTATGTAAACATCATGGCTTTAAAAGATTTTATCCCGCATATTATCTGCAAATTTAACGCATGCCTTTTAATCTTTTAAAAATTATTGCTTAGGATCAGCAATAAAGATTACGTCAACATTAGGTGGAAAAAAGTAAAAAAAGTGGTGGGTGGTGGCCCCCCACCACCCACCACTTTTTTTATTTGCCTTTTTGGATTATATCAATGATATATTTAAGGCAGCTCTTATGCTCTTACCACATAAGTACAAGATCTTTGAGCATTTCATAACATATCTGGATCAACTTCTCTAAGTAATATTTACATATTATTATCTAATACAAAGCAAATGTAAAAGTTGATTTTTAAAATATATTTATATTTAGGCTCCGCTCAACTTAACCAGAGTTGCTCAGAATAGTCACGACAAATGGTGGTGATATTGCTAAACCATCTGTCAATTTACTCATTTAAACCCACAGCGGTAGTAATTAAACAACTAGATCATCGCAATCAATGATTTGCGAAAGAGCACTAATTATATATTTTTTTTAAAAAGTAGTTTTTTTTTTTATTTCTTAGCAGTTCTTTTTATGCTGTTAATGTATCCAGAGAGTTTTTAAACATATTTTTACTTTTGATTACCCTCATCAGTAGAGAAGGGATGAATATTCAAAATTTGTTGTTCATTTCATGCATATTATAATTGAGTAGATATGGTATAGCAGTACTTACATTTTCTTTTATACTTTTTAAATTTTTGAAATATCTCGTTATTTGAGGCTGACTTGATCGCTCTAGCAGCATTATTTTATATCTTATATAAAAAAAAGAGACCGGTCAGTAGGGTTTTTGTGGGTCTCATAAAGAATTCCTAAATCCATTTAGGTCATATATCCTCTAGCTGTACTAAGGTCTGTCCTGTGCACTTTACATACGTTAGCTTAATCTAAGGACTACAAAACCTCAACCTATCTAACGGCACATCCCTTCCACTCTTTCGTCGTGAAACCTCGAGGATACAGGAAGGTGAAAGACTGTTGTACCTTAAACCAATCCTGAAAGAGATTAAATTGATTGGAAAATATTGAAAACAGTTTAAGCTATCTAGCTGAACGTATTTCCGGGTATTATTATGTATGTACAGGGAAGAGATAAATGGGAATTAATATAGAGCGCTACTGTTCGTTTCATTGCGGGGGTGATTGCAACCGAGAAGATAACTACTAGACTAGAGTTGCCATAAATGGTTTGGCTCCGACCGGGACTGATATCAATTAGGTGGAAATATAGGGGAGTTATTGGAGGAGTGGGGGGGCTACCGCCCCCCATAGCGCCCCAATCTGGTTTGTGAAAAAAGAAAATCTTTCAATGGTTCCCACATTTTCAGAATACGTTCGATGGCCGGCAACAAAGACGGTTAAGCACCTAGTTTTGTGAGTGAGATCGTTAATTACCACGAATTACATCAGCTGCCTCACAAAGGTATTTCAGTCTTTCATTCCGTACTGTAAGGAAAAATATTTGTAAAATGTCAGTACATCCCTTGAGCCCACATTTACCATGATTATTCGTTTACCGGGACATATGGTGGGTCAAACGGGACAACCGGGACCGAGGCTCTAAACCGGTGACATCTCCCGGTGTACCGGGACGTATGGCAACCCTATACTAGACCTGTCCTGGCAAATCCTTGTCTTAGACTGTTTGGTGCAGCATGTCTCCAATCTTCGGTTTTTGGCGAGTTTGTGGTGTCAACTAAAAAATATGAGAGCTGCTGCATTTCTTCATTACCAACGATCTTTTAAAACATACATCGTTGTTCATTACCAAAACAGGCGCCAGCATTATTTGTTAGAGCAGTATATTCTGATACTGAAACATTACTTTTAAACATATTTGACGGTCAGAGACAATATATTTGGAACATCAGACAGACTCCGTATTCCAAAAATATTGCTGTTATATTTCTTTTTTTTAGAAGCTTTGCTATTTTGTCGAAGAAGAAAAAGTACTTGTTTGTCCTGTCAGACTAATATTTTTGTTGTGCCGTGTGCGTGTCACTTCGTGTGGGCGAATACAAAACGAGTCGAAAGATTTGCAATTTCCATATTTTGTTTTAATTGTATGTACGGTAAATAGATTTGATGTTTGACGTAAATGTATTTTGTTAATATATAAAATCATATTTTGCAATACAAATTTGGTCGAAGTGAAGTATTTTGCCTATTCAAACATTCCATTATAATAATGTTCGGTGGGCCACGATTTCGTATTATAGTTTTGGTGCTAGTCGTTCTTATTATTTGGCAATTATACAGATTGGTTAGAAAAGATGAAAACGGCAGTACAGCTAATATTCCTGAAAAAGAGGTAACTACCTACTTACGCATTAACTTTTAAAAACCATGCGTTGGTGTATTCGAATTTGTTTTCGTGCTATGTATTAGAGATAAGTTTCTAATGTTATTTTAGTATTTAGGCATTTTCCATTCAAACTCAATATATTCGTCCTGATCTTATTTTTTTTTTGTTGCAGAATCATAAAAAAAGCTACAATCCTAAATTGGCAAACACGGTTCCTGATGTTGAAGCAAAAGTTTTTAATGTAGACATTTACTATGAAGCACTATGTCCAGATTCGCGTCATTTCTTTCTACATCATCTTTTGCCTGTAAAAGAAGAGCTCGAACAATATGTCAAAATAAATCTAATTCCATACGGCAAAGCAAAAGTATGTATCATTTTTAAAACCTCATCTTGTGCACCGTATGTATTCTGTTAATAATCTTTGTAATTGTTTTGTATTCTAGACCATCACAAATGCAGCGGGCAAATTGGAATTTAAATGCCAGCATGGCATGGTTGAATGTTATGCTAATAAAGTGCATGCATGCTCATTAAAGAATTTCGACAATGATTTGGACCGTGTTAAATTTACTACATGCATGATAACGGACAATTTAGACCCAGATAATTCTCTTTACAGGGTTAGTGTCCATTAAACACCTAATTCATCTAATAATTCAGTAATTAGGTCAAATGTCTTTCTATTGTCTGAATCTTTTTAGGGGGGTTATTACAACCCTCCTTTCCATAACACTTTTTGATTGGTTTGACATGTACCATCACCCCCTGCAGTATGGCCAGAGGAGTCCCTTCCACCCTGTATAAGGCCATTACAGAAAATTCGGGAACAAGTGAAAGAGTAACAATAGTCAAAGTCGCTTGCATAGAATAGGACGGTAGGCACGTATATTATTACTCCCCATCCCGAGCAGGCACGAGTTGTCGTTCGCCAAAGGCACCCTCAAAGCCGCCGACAGGGCATAGCTGCCAACCCAGGGCAAAGCTCGGGTTTGAACAGGTAGTGCATAATAAATTAAAGTCTGTTATATTATATACCAGTATAAATAAAAGATTGACAAATTTTTTTTTATTACTTTGATGTTCAATGTTAGTTTGTGCTCTGTTAAGATGTTATGTGTACGAAGTGGAGCGTCCAATAACGAAAGACTCTTTTATCTTTGGTCGCACTATAATATCATAAAACTACTAACCGGTGAAAGAAGTAGTGTATGTAATATTATGATAGCCATAGGGTATTAAAACAAGTAAATACTCCACACAAATTGTAAAAAAATGACAGCATTAATGTTTATATCTTTAGTAAATCCTCCTTAGATTCTATTTTTTATTTTATAGTGTGGTGAATTGGACAACATTGATGTGGATCCCATTCGGGCTTGTGCCAATGCAGACGAGGGTTCGCAACTGTTAAAAGAGCATGGTATCAAAACTGATCTCATTCAGCCGTACTTTATACCTACAATCATAATAGACGGTTCCAAAGACAATCAAGCTAACATCCTGAAAAACTTCAAGCTTGAAATTTGTAAGTTATTCAATAACGACACTAAACCAGCATCCGTCTGCTCATGACCAAGAGAAGACAATTTTGGCTGTCTGAGAAAGGCTGTGTTCATCCTTCCCTATATTCAAGTTCTTACCTATTGATTAATTTGACTAATTTTAATTTTGTGAAAAATTTATTCACAATTTATCAAAAAACAATATTACACACCACAGAATTGCAACTCAATTTTTGCCATATCTTGTAGCCAACGTGGGTGTATTATAGTGGCATGGAGAAATGGTAAGTACTGAGGAAAACGATCGGCTTCCCTTTGCACAATAATCAAGAATGGCTATGACAACCTGTAGCTATCATATTTATTTATCGTTTATTCGGAAAACCAAAAGTACAATATATAAAAAAGAATGTAATAATATCAACTGCTTATTTAACCAGAAACAGATCTCCTATAGCTAGGCCCTACAGGCGTCATTAATGGCATCTTCCTCTCAGACTACTTGTTCCTGACATAACATGATATTTTTTCAATTCGTCATAAATTTTAACACCATTTTATTTTTGTAAATTTTGGCTGTAATAAACAACCCCCCCCCCCCTATTTTTTTAATATTAACTTCTCCCAAATTGACCTTTTCTGAGTAACTGCAAAAGTTTCACAATACTATACCAATGCAAAAATCCAGGAAGAAAATTTCTAGTTTGGTTCTATTTTAAATCAGTCTTTTTTTGTTTCTATATATCAACGCTTAAATTGCTGTATTTCATTGCTTAATTGCTTAAATTTTGTATTTTTGTTTAAATTTAAAATAGTTTTTTTTTTTTTGTTTATTTATCTTACTTAAATTCGGTTAATATATTTTAATTTTGTTCTTTTCTACCTCTAACTATTTTTATTATCCAATTGCGCTACCCCAGTTTAAAAAATGTATACTTTAATTTAAATTGTATTTACGTCATAACCTGTAAACATTACGTTGAGTAAAACAGAAATTGCACACAAATATATATATATATAATATACAAATTATAAATAAATAAAAACTAAATAAACAAACACAGACTTCATATTTCAAGTTATAATCATTATGATGTGGCACTGAACATTCTTTTGCATGTTTTTATTTGCGCACATAGATGAGTTTATAATAATTATATTAATAAATAATGTTTTAACAGCAGTGCTGTCATATTTTTGAAATTCAAACATGATATTTGAGCTCTGTTTAACTGTCGATGTTTCATTAATTAATACTAGAAATTTGTTGACTTTATTGTTATATATCTGTATTATTTGACCAGCCTCCGATGTAATCTAAACGGCTATGGTTGTTTTTTAAGAGCATCAGTCTACACACAAAAATCAACTATTTCGCATTTGTACTTTTGGAGTTGAAAGATTCAACAGACAGACGGACAGTCGGTCAAAGGACGGGGATAGTAGCTTCTTATACATGAATGTATAGAAGCGAAAACTATGTTATGTCTGTGGGACAGATTGATTGTTTCAAAAGAATGTCACTACCACTATAATACAACCACGGTAAACTGATAATCCATCATTTAAATGTGCTTTTCTTCAAAAATATGTGTTGATTTAGTAAAATTTACATTTGTTAATTATTTTTATAGGAATTCCTTTGACGATTCTAAACTTAACTATATTCAACTTTAAGTGTAACGGTAACTATTGTGAAATCTATAGTGTTTAATTATTTTCTTAAATTACATATATAAATAAATTATAATTGGTAGATTTTTTTTCCAATAAACACCCTAGGAACTATAGATTCTTATTAGCTATTACTAAAAATTGTAAATATCAACAAAATAATATTCAGATTGAGCAAAAATCTATATGTTCTTCATAATTAAACAATACAAAAGACTATAAAACCTCATGAAACTAAATTTTAAGTAGATGGCGCGGATTTTAGAAAATTGTAACCTGCTACTTCGAATAATAATTACAATAAACAAACGTGAATTCCTTACATTTAGCCTATTCTATAAAAAACTATATATTTTTTAAATTATTAGCAGTGTAACTACAAAGCAAAAATAATACTTGCTTATCACACATTAATATCAGTATATTAATGTGTCTTATAAGGCATACATACGTTGGTTTGCAAATTAGGATTCGCACCCGAGACAGTAAGTAATATTTTACAGCTTTTTTGTGTACGTTCCTTCGAATTGAAAAAGTCCGCATCAAAATTAGTTTGGTGTTTCTCTCGTGGAAAATGAACAGACAGTCATATATTTAATTATTCATGCTGTAACAGAGAGTTTTTAAGAACTTTTAAATAATTTTATTATAACGATTAACTAAAACGTTACTGATTGATTCACTTCAATATGTATAATTTATATAGTTATTCTGAACTGCTACATGCTTAATGATTTATATTAAAATAAAGTAGAACCTGCGACGATTTCATTGACAGTATATATTAATAAAAAAAAAAACTAAAACCAAAATCAAATTATTATATTCAACGTTGTATTTGTTCATTTGTGCATTTGATTTTTTATGCATAAAATGATTACGCACATTCCGGCGTTTCGCCGGCTTAGTGCTTTAATATCATAATATAGTTGACCGGCGCTTCGCCGGCTTCGTGTGTCAATGGGTTCAATGACGTTATTCATTTTAGACTATACAGATAAATGTACTGTTCTGTACATTCAATTACAATAATTATATAGTTTCAATATGACCTAAACCATTAAAACAAGTTTAATAGAAAAAAATACTATTACTTACAAAAAATGCTTTTAATTATATTTTGCAGACAAAAGAAGTTTGAAAAGCTTACATAAATTACGTTTAAAGATCTAGTTTTTAAAAAATATTGGAATAAAATAGCTGCATTTGGTAAAATGAACAGATTAATTAAATTATAGAAAAGTATTAAAGTACAGAAAAAAATATAAAAGCGTTTATCAAAGGACAACATTTAATGAGAAAAATTATTAAATGCAGTGAATCTATTTGAAAAAACTTTTTTCTATATCGTAGATCAGCCATGTCAAACTTAAAGTCACTGGTGGGCCAAATCATTTTTAAAACCATTTAAAACTGCGTCCAAGTGTGCGTCCGTCAATCGCGATCTTGCAGGAGATTTGTTCCCTTTCATCAAAGAAATTAATTGGCTGTTTTCAAAATTGATTCGGGCCGCAAGAAAATGCTCAGTGGGCCGCATGTTTGACATGGCTGGCGTAGATGGACCTATAATAATCAAGTTAATTATAAAATTCACTGGGAATTCACTTCAATTGTTGAAGTTACAAATTTTAGAATATTCCATATCTTTAAAAATATGATATATTATACGCACTAATAAAAATTTCTAGTATCTACTAGAAACACTCTTTGAAACATAAGTAGGCATTTTCAACAAAAAATTTAGGTATGCCCTTCTTCCAATACAACAACGATATATGAAATAATATTTTAAGGTAGTATTTTTTTATCGGAAGTGCAATAGTGTGGGAGTATGTTTATTTTTTGTTTAATTACCACGAGGAAAATTTTATTTAAAGGTAAAATGTTTTGTGAAAACACCAATGTATTTTCATTGTATTTTATTAGGATCTATTAGCGCGAACAAATATTAAGAGATTTTGCGATTTTCATTCTAATAGATATTTCATATTCTTTAAGTTTAGGTTTTAAGAAATATCTACATTATGTACTTTCAATAATATTATCCTCATAAATACTTTTATAACATGGTTTCTCTATCCGGTATTCATTTTTTTCAATAGACAATTCATTCGATAAAATTGTCAATGAAAAATACAAATTATTTATAAGAGTTTAATAACTATATAAAAAATGTTTATGCAAAACTTGCAATAAAACTTTATAAACAAATCATGGTAAAGGAACAAATTGATTGATTCAAATGCTGTGCTTAAATTATTGTGTTATTAATGTTTAAAATAATATTTCTTAATCGGATATTTGCAATCTTATCCCATCAAGAAATGAATTTCTTTACCATTATTATTTCATTTTATATTATGAGAATTCTGCTGATCATTTAATTGTTTATAAAGAAAGAAAGGCAATAAGACATGCAATTCAACGTTTAGGTTGGTTTGATAATCCTACAAAATAATTGTCTATTGAAAAGACGTAATGCTTTGGTTATTTTGCTGTTCGCAAAAAATGTATGTACTTAAAGACCGTGCGAGTTAACATTGTAGTATCATGATACTAAGTAAACTCCTGTACCACTTAAACCCGTAGTATCATGAAGTGTTTTGTACAATCCCTTTTTCATAAGGTCTTATATGATATAAAGCACCTAAAAAACTTTTACTGTAGTTCACAGGGCAATAGTCCTTGCCAATTTAATTTATTTATAGTAATTTATCCATGTCTGTGATTCATAAATTATTATTTTGGCAACTATAACAATAAATGTTATTCCTAATTAAACTAATCATAACAAATACAATTACTATCACTATTCTAATTACATTATTGTGCGTCTTTCTCGGGGTAAAGTGGTAAAAATTCATTAGGATTATTCCTTAAAGAACTACATTTATCTAAATTTATATTCATGATCACCCACTTTTAAAATGTTATCTTTGGGGAAAACTGTTTTCCCAGGGAGCAGGTGGTTTTCCCGAATTATAAGCTTTATTGTTTTATTGGTAAAGATAGAGAATATATCATTTTTGTAAGAAAAGCATTTTGATTAAAAAGGTTTTTATGTTGGTCACATTTTCTTGTACTCTGGATATGGCCATACAAAACCATATACAGAATATATTTAAATTCACTACTGTCCTGTCAGGAGGTTAATCTATATCCTCTAAACCCATAGAACAGTTTAATTGTATAGAGTCACCCTTACCTATATTCTGCATATTGAGCTGTGAGCCAAAGTCTGACATTGAAACTGTGTTGGTGAGAATATGTGTGAAGTGGGTGAAAAGCACACGAAGCCAGCACGGAAACAAAGCCTGTAATTACATCCCGCTGACCGCGAGCATAACCTAATAATGTTTGTTAATGCCGGCTGCACAAAATGGTGGGCATGTTGACTTCGACTATCGACAAAATGACATCTTTGTCATAGCTCGCTTCTTACTCAATGAAACTATTCGATGACCGTATATTTTTTTTTTCATAGTAAAGTAATTATATTATAAACAACTAAATAAAACTAGGTCAAGGTGAGTTTTTTTAATTATTTTGTTTATTGTCAAACACTTATGAAGATTACAGTTTTATTAGTTTGCCACATTTATTACCGTTTCATTAGAACGGGGTTTTCCTTAACCTTCCTGCTGGATCTTCGCTAAGCAGTAATACTAAATAAATTACTACGAAAATCTTCAATTTCGAACAATGCAATAAATGTGTGTAGGTATGTAAGAATATTTAATACGAACTTCATCTACGCTCATCCGCAAATGCGAACGGCATTTTGCATAGATACAGTACACAGTCTGACGAGGGACGAAACGGTGCCAATATTTTCTATTTTTTTACGCATTTCAGTTTAACTTCAAAAGCTCTGAGTAGCCGACTGTACAAAATTAGTTTTATTTTATATTGGAAAGAATAATGATACTTTGATTTATATTAATTTTAGGAACTAAATGTTATTCATATTGTTGCATATTTTTTTATGAGCCCTTGTAAATACAACATAATTTAAAATTGATTTTACAAAAAATACTTCCTGCCATTAAGTTACAAACTATGAGATGTAAATAAAATGGTTGTGTTCCTTTTAATCAACATGTTTGCTATGACTACAATATGGCTTACATATTAATTTTATAATTCATAAGTCTTAATTTGTGTTACTAGACTGGTTTTAATTTTAAAAATAAATTTTCACCCACCAAAACGAATTAAAATAAAATTACTGTCATACAAAAAAAATGTTTTTATTATTTACTTATAATATAACAATAAGTATAATATGTAATATCTACTCCAGCAACTGTAACGTGTTAAGCTTCTCTACAGAGTAAAAGCCGGCTCTGACCTGCCTACCTCCGAAAAACCTTCCATTCAGGTCGACGACAGCTTTGATGGCACTTTCTATTCGTTTGAACTCTACAAATATTCTCACAGCTTCTTCTGGTATGGTGTTTGGTATTTCATAAATAATAACTTTGATAACGTCCCCATATTTAGTGTTGCATTCATCCTTTACCTCTGGCTCCAACTCTTCGTCTACATCTCCTGGTCCAACCATATTCTGAAACGGAGAGGAAATAAATAATTAAAAAATACAATTTTTTTGTTCTGAATCCTTTCACTTCTTGAAGCAAAGCTTCTACAGTTTAAGGCTAAAATTTGCACAGACGAGGAAAATTATTAGATGAAAAAAAAATGATTTTAGTAGAATTGTGGGTGGCTTGAAATGGCCCCTTTACAACCCTATAGGTGTTTTTTTTTTCATTATACTATCTAATATCTAAAATTTAAATCAAAAGATAATCAATAGTATGTTGTAAAGTGGCCAAGAAAAATGTAAATTTTCCCACAAACTACCACTCAAAATACAACTATCAATGAGAGTATCTTAAAAATCTATTTTCATCTATCCCAAAAGACTAATTTTATTAATTTAACACCACTGGCACATAATAAAAAAATATGACAAGTCACATTTTAAGTAGCGAAATTATACTGAAAGTGTGCCTCATTTTCAGGTTACATCTCTACATTTTGACTATCCTCAGGCATGGAAGTTGACGTTTTGAATATAGCATCCGTATGAAGAAAAATTAAATTTGCCTGGCATTTGTAATTTTGGAATTTGAACACGGACAGACACGAGTTCAATTAGTTATTGAGATAAAGTATATATTTTACCCTGAGAAGAACTACTTTGCTAGGACTCTTCATGATTTCTGTAATAGTGGGCTCTAGCTTTGCCACTGCTGCAGCACTGCCTGGCAGGGCTGGAGGATTCATAGAAGCCGCACCCTCATCTGAAAGATATATTATTCTATTTATTTAATATAGTATCGTCGCAACTACAATATTATGGCAATATAAAATTATCTTATTTGAGTAGCTTACGTCTACAGGCATTGATTACCTAATAAAATTACAACCTGAATGGTCAAGTGAAGGAAATAGGGGCATCATTGTGACTTCTCAGTATTTTTTTTTTGACTACTCCATTAAATGAGTGCTAATTTCTTTCAATTATGACCATCCAGTTGTGAATTTAGTTGAAATGATTTCTCGAAGAATGTATATCAATTCTCAACAACAACAACAACATCAACAATAACAATGTATAACAATTAGACTCAACAGATTAGATAAATTTATTGCTTCCTTTATCCAAGATATTCAGTTTATGTAGACAGCTTGGGCATTCTGGTTTTCAGAAAGTTTTTAAACTAAAAATAGGTTACAATAACCATTAAAATAATATGTAAATAAAAATATTCTTTCGGAGACCATTTGCAAAGGGTCAGCTCAAGTACCTGATGTTCCGAAGCTAACAGCAGGCTCTCCGACTCGCTTAGTAAAGGCTTTAAAGAAGACTTTTCCCAGGCCGCTGAATGTCTGCCTGGCCGTGTTTTTAATATATTTTTGGCATTGTTAATTGTATGCATAATTCTTTTCACCGGTGATTGCGAGTTTAGAGGGTTTTGAGCTGGTAGCAAGACAATAGCCAAAATTCGTTTAATATAGAGATTGCTGGATCGTAAATTTACTTTCAGTGAAAAATTATAATTAAAGAAATCTTGCCACCCCCACACTTCTCTCTTTCAAGTTTGATGCTTGTTGAAGTGGAAAGTTGGATTTATACAAACAAGCTACTACTGCTAGAAAATATCGGTTTAAATTTTCTCACTGCTCTACAAATGTAATTATACAAAAAAGGTTGTCTTTTTCTTAAATTTTTAGACTAATAGACAATTCACTCTTTTAAAAATATATATATATATATATACCTGTATTAGGTATCAAAGGAGGCGGTGGTGGCATAACTTTTTCATCTTTTTCATGAATGATTCGACCGCCTCGTTTTGACGTCTTCTCAACCTGTAAAGCTACTGACATTCCTTGCTCCTTCTTACCCAGTCCTTGGCCTTCCTAATGTACAAATGAAGTTTTATTTACAAAATGTGTGATATTTCAAAATTTATGAAACAATCATATGACTGACAATACCACTTCGATACAGCCCACTACATAAATATATTAATCCTTGACATTCTATGGTGTCACTGAAAACAGTCTTTATAGTTGAACTAACCATTCCATAGTATGACATCTTAGAACCTTTTAAAGTCTAAATAATTACCTCACATGAGCTATAAACAAAAAGTATTAAGCTACGCGGCTGAGGTAGACAAAAAAAAGTAGTTTTCGGGCCAAAACTTAAAGATCTGGAGCTGACCAGAAAATATAAAAATATAAACACCTTCCTTGAACATATTTAAAAAGAAACCGCTTTGGCAGCATCACTAAATATTTGGATATTGAAACTGCCCCGTAGGAGTAAGGAATTTTGAAACCCATTTAAGCGTGTGTGAAATCTGTGAGATGCTAAATTTTACAAATTGAAAATTCAACTTGACATTTCAATTTGTAAAATTTAGGCATCTCCCAGATTTGCAAGGATCACAAATTGTTAATCTTTACCTATACTATCTTCCGTATACCCTTGTATCGTGGGCCTGACCCAGGATAGTGATTCTCGCCCCCGGAAATTGATCTCAATAGATTCAGACAGGACAAGCACCAATAAAATTCAAGAACCGCCACTCTAATAAATTAATAATAACCTTTGTTTTATACCACCATTACCTTAAATCCGTATTTGGCCATGATCTTGGCAGCAATTGAGCCCCCGCTATATCCTCCAACATTCAACCCTGGTTTCTCCCCAGCCGGGTTTGTAGGTGAAGGAGTCGATTCCTGTAACGAAGGTGGTGGTGCAATTGCTGCTCCACCAGCCCTTCTTGGCGTTGAAGGTTCTTCTTCCTCATCGGATGGTGGTTTCACGAGCTCCCGCTGGAACAAAAATAAAAATATTATTGTTTTTATTATTGAGAGTTGGGCTTACTTTGAGGTTGGCACTAGTGGCAGACAGTCTTAATAGACGAAGTGCTATTCACATAGGCAGACAAATGGGAAATGAAATGCTAAAGATTGAAGTAAATCTGTCAACTTTACGGTTCATTTAAAACCAATCAAGTCACATTAGTTAAAAAACATTAACAATGAATTGGTTGGCTTTTACCTTGGAGAATATTAATACAAAAAACCAATTTGAAACAAAGAAATATTTATAAAGTACAGCATATCCTGGATAAACCATGCAAATACAAATGGCCTGTTCGTGTGGGCGCATTTGGATTATAGTATGTAAACTACAAAAGGTAAAATAAATAAAACAGTGGTTATGTTACACATACACAACTCTTACTCTTAATTATGTATGTAAGTAATTAAACTTTATACCTTATATTTTTATTTTTAAAAATCATGAATGGTGGAAAATAATAGATCAAAGCAGTGCTAATCGGCTAATGTTTAATGATTCTATATAAAATTGCATATTATAATATGTTCTAGAATTAATCATTTGTTTTATTTATTGTATAAATGAATTACATACATAATCAAAAAAACCAAATATACATCACTACTTACCATTGGCTTCTCAGCGTTATTATCGTCATCCACAAAACGACTTCTTCTTTTTCTTTCAGTCCTCTCTCCTCTCTCTTCTCTGATTATCTCTTTGTCTCTCTGCTCTCGAATTTCTATAAGATTAAGTTTGTTACTTATTTCTTACAGAAAAAAACTTCAACGTCAATTATTACAAAACTAGTAGTTTATTTGGAAGAATTTATTTTTTTATTTAGTTTGAATATTTATTTAGAAGAATTTTGTTGTCGTCTTTGACATATACAGCTGTAGTTTTTTTGGGAAGTGAGCCTACTTATGTAAATTAAGAATTCAAAATGTCACACACATACAAAATGTCAAAAAAAACTTAATATAAATACTTTTTCACTCAATGAGCTTTGTCCGCAGTATAAATTTTATAAAACATTTTTGAGACCGGGTATTTCTTCAAAAATGAAACTGACAAGTATATTGTAAGTATGTACGTGTAAAACTATGTCACACAGAAAATGATAGGTTCGTAATAATATGGTTTATGATATCATAAACTATTTTATAAACAATATTTTTTATAAATTGTTATAATTTCTATTAGGTAAAATCACGACGAATGCTGCACTCGAAAATAGTGTTCAAACTATTTGGAGGTATTTTTTTCAGCGAGGGGCTGGATAGGTCTGGAAATTCAGGTGAGGGCCCGACTTGATTGAATTATTTTGGTATTTGTTTCATTTATTAAAATTATGATTTATAACTCAAAAATGAAACAAATTTTAAGAAAGCAACATGGTCTTGAAAAAGTAAACATATATGATTTTTTCTTAACGTAAAGCTCTTTTTTATAATCCAAAATAGACTACCTTTTACAGCCTTCTCATAGTCATTTGGCCACAGTGGGTCATATTCGCCTATAACATCCCAGTCGTAATCTCTCACATTTGTACTGACTGGGGTCTGTTTTGTTTGAGGGGTTAAGGTCAAGACGATAGGAGTAAATATTTCATCTTCCTCCTTTTGTTTACTTTTCAGGTCAATTACAGGTGGCAGCTGAAATAAAAAAATTGCCTTAACAGGAAACACGTACACACACACACGGTATATGTTTAACTCTTATAAATATTTATCTTATTAGATAGAGGCATACTTAGTTTACAATATTATTTTTGTCTCATGGAAAGTTTTTTTTTATTAAATAGAATTTTAACTAACCCACCCCCTTCCCCAAATTATATACCATTGCAACACTATGAAATTCCTTGATAAAACAAATGCAAAATAAAATATATAATACCACAGCTATTACATATTTATTGGTTTGGCCTTTTATTAAAATGATTTTATAATTAAAAACATGTAGAAGTAAAAACAAGAGGAACAAAAATGTTAAGTCAACTCAATTTCGTTAAGGTTTTATACTGGTCTCTAATTTCGGATTAAATATTTTCACTAATTTCCACAAAAAACTTCGATAAGTGTTAAAGTCGTAGGTTTTGACCGCCGTCTTTCGCATGTACCTACTCATTTCATTTCCTTTAATGTTTTAAGTCATTTCATTAAAGGAGGGGGTTATTTTTTTTTTGACGGTTTAATTTTGTGGCCGGCCGGCCAATCTGCCAGTATGCTTAACTCCTTTGGCTTGTGGGGAAGTTTTTTGTTAAATTGTGTGGTTTAGTAGTAGGAAAGCGCGCGGGCTGACGACTGTAAAATGTCGTTTAATTAAACGTCCCGCTTGTTAGTTAATACTCTACGATAATACAAACCCTTTAATAGACCATGTGTTATTTATTGTGTGCTATAAACGTATTATAAAGAGAAGACAGTTCTTTCTTTCAGTTCATGTTTTCAGACTGAGAATTATTTGAACATTCGACGACCTAAATAGTCATTATTAAAAAGTTTTGTAAGTAGTATTATTTCGAACAATATTTCTTTGGAGTTGTATTTGTATATTTTTAACATGTCGTCGAGTGGCAATCGGAACAGGGAGTTTACAAGTACTCTATGAAATCACTTTGACAGGATAAATACACAACGTATAATACAAATCAACTATATCAAATCTAAAAGAACATCTAACATCTCGTGAATGTACAAAACCTCTACTGGGAATTAATTGTAAAAAAAATATTGACTGCATTCAATTTAACTGTTTAAATAATAATTAACCTCAATGCCCGTTTTATCTTAGATAATTAAACGCCTAGGCTTAGTCAACAAACTATTATGTTTCCCTTTCATACGTATGAAATAAGCTCAACCTTAACGAGCATACCATAGTTTATAAAGGGGTCTCTTTCACACATATAGGATTTCTCATAGAGCTATGAGCCAAGTGTCCGTATGACATTATTTTTAACCTATCGGACAGAATTAACTACAAAGGCATTAATCGAATGTACTGTTCATATCATTATCGCCAAATGTGGCTTCGGCGCAGCGCGTGCAGAGAATGTGTCGCGCTTGCGACAATAATAATTTGGTGTATTTTATTACTGTTTTATCGAGTTATTATGAAATATGTTTTTAAGTGGAGTAACCCTTTTTTTATTCATTTTTCTCCTACTAAGAGATAAGTATTATATGGTTCTATTTAATGTAATATTTTGTTAGGAATACTAATAGGGGTTGTTGTAATACTTGTCAGGAAACTTTACTTAGTAGAGTTTAATTATTAAATTTTCTTATTTAAAATTCTTTTCTAACAGATCTAGTTAGTTAAAATTTGTCTTTTAAGCAAATGACTTTTAAAATTAAATCACAAATGAGCCAGTACTTTTTCTCCTGATTTTGAAACTGTTGCGGGATAGGTTAGGTAATGCTAGTTGCAGAGGTTTATCATTATTGATACAAGTTTTCTATGAACTTGTATCAATGTATGAATAAACCAAAGATTTATGCAGATTTTTCGTTTGAAAACTGGTTAGATACGAAACAGGACGTTGGGAAAACTCTGAACGGATTTCGCAGTTACATTTAACAATTGGCTTGATTTCTTTCTAGGCCATCGAAAATGAGAAACCACTATACAACCACTATGACTCCAAATAAAGTTAATATAGTGTATTTAAGTCAGCAGCTTCGTTATGGTTAAAAACAAAACAACTCAATGTTTGGTCAATATTGCTTGGCAGGTGTTCGCCTCGGTCATGGTTTGTAGGACAATAACTGCCAAGAGATATTAACGGGAACCTTAAAGGCCTATTATTATTCCTATGTACACTAATGTATTTTCGGAAATAAAAATATATATATGTATATATATCTTATTCATAAATGTGTTAGTACAAAGCTTAAAAGTAAGAAACCATAAGAAAATACATGGGCTGTTACTTTAACAGTAAAATGATGCAACTATGTATAAGGTAGCAAAGTTATTTTGCACTAAACTATATCCATTCGGATTAGCAATAAGATATTGGAGCAAATAGAAGAAACCAACAGCCCTTGCTTCTCTGACCATGAATTTTAAGCACTTTTATGTCGTCTCAAATTTTATGCATTCACTGACTTTAGGAAAAAAAAAATATGGGAAAAAAAAATATATATGAGAAAAAGTTGTGGTAAAAAACCTATCAGAACCTATAGAGTGGTATAGAACCTATTTCTTACCGACCATGTGCAGAACTGAACTATCAAAATAATTAGCATAAATACTTAATTAAAATTAACAGTAATTCTTAACATATTATGCTTATTAGGCCCACTGGTAAAACCGATTTAAAGCCACATATGTATTGCACTGTTTTAGAAGCTATAACACACAAATACATAA
Source organism: Neomicropteryx cornuta (assembly GCA_020383195.1). Taxonomy (NCBI): domain Eukaryota; kingdom Metazoa; phylum Arthropoda; class Insecta; order Lepidoptera; family Micropterigidae; genus Neomicropteryx; species Neomicropteryx cornuta. The sequence goes on from JAHKQU010000014.1 coordinate 6,137,193, forward strand.
AATATTGCATTGACTAATCAATGCAATAGTAACTGTGTAAAATGAAAATTTTATAACTTGATTGTATCCCAGCTACATACATATTTGCTATATGTACATTTTTAACTCTTTACGACTGTCTTGATTTTTATATGACCGACAGCTATTTCATGTTTGAACGCAAGGCGCTAGCAAGTTACATATTATTAAAAAGGTATTTACATAGAAGAGCGAAGAAGGATACCAATTTAGAATCATGAACAATAATTAATAAAGAAAAGGGAATGCGAAGAAAAGCTATTTCAAAAGAAAAAAGTCGTTTTACCTGAGTTGATTTTCTCAAAGAATCCCGTTTGGGCTGAGTTGTGGCGGCTTTTTTTAGTTGTAATTGTGATTGCAACAACTTTATGCCCGATGACCATCCGGCAACTTTATCATTATTACGTGATTTTATTGTATCAAAATCGTCGTAAAGTGACATGTTGATTGTGTTTCACTAACGTTTAATTCACACTTCACCGTACCCAGGTAGTAAGGCGGTTGAATCCTACACTATGAAACTGGTATCAGCCAAAGAATATAAACACGATTATAAACGTTTTTAACAGTAAACCGGCCAAATGTTCCCGTTTCAACGCATTCGATCCTTGAGAAACAACCAAAACCATTAGAATATAGTAAACAACTTTGACTGACAGTTTGACTGACATCGGAGGAATAGTTAGTTCTTTCAATTTAATGGCCTTCATTATAAACTACTATGGCCAGCATCAAGTAACAATTATAACTAGGTAAATGTAAAAAGTAAAGACCAAGAAAGTAAAAAAAAAGAAACTACAATAAAAAGTATTTGAAGCTTACATACCGTACAAAATAAAACGCTCCTTCGCGACAAAAAAAACATAAATAATAATAATATTGAATTAATAATATTTAATAATAATATTTAATAATATGTAATATGTAATAATATGTAATAATATTTTTCATGTTATTTATTCTAATAAAATTTATTTAAATTTAAATAACATATTTAATAAGAACTGATAACAAACTTGAAGCTGGAAGTTGAATTTTATTTAATTCAAGATCATTATATAACAAAGGATATTTATGAGATGATTACATTCTAAAAATAATTATTTAAAGTTCCTTCAACCAAACCGCATTCACAAATAAATGAATTAATAATATGGATTTTGGAAAAATGAACAGGAGTAAGGCAATATTCAAATCTCATCCTACAAATTATAGAAGTGTTTTTCACAATTTGAAACTCCTTGAAGGAAAGAATAAACGACTGTATGAAAGCATAATACCGTCCCTTGAACTGGTTCACTCTTTGCCAATATCGAGACCACTGATTAAACAAATTAATTTTAAGGGACGGAATCAGATCTTGAATTAAACACGTGGTAAAAGAAGAATGGCCGTTATAGGCATCGTCTTTAGCTACAGCATCAATATTTTCATTCCCAAGAATACGAGTGCCCAGGAATCCAAACTAGCAAGATAATTTTTGTTATTGTTGATATAAAGGCAGTGCAAAATAGTTCTAATATCAAATAAAAGTGAATTGTTGTCCCCACAACAATTCAAACAATTCAACAGTTCAACGGTAAAATAAATTCGGTTTAGTTTTTTTGAAGACTACAAAGTGAATCAGAAAATATAACAGCTTTCATAATATAGGCCACATAAAAACCTACAGTGAAGACTACCAGTTGGCAGTTACCACCGCATTCGGCAATTACTTTGCATTTATTTTTGTTAGCACAGTTAGTTATCAGTTTTGGAAACAAAAACTTCAAGAAGTATAGCGTTTGGCAGAAGTATCACTACGGTTAAAAACCTCATAGAGAAATCCAATAATTTCGGCTGATTTCTGGATAGTTACTTTCTTATTTTTTGCCTTTCTTGGAATAAAAATGACAACACAGCTAATCTATTCTGCCCGTAAGAATACCTACGAAAACTATTACTTTCATTGCAGTGTTTGGCTTTATCCGTGAGTTCATTTTATAAATAGTTTCGATAACTTTTTTTTTTAATTGGCATTTCCACCCTCATCTATCGAAACATACGCGTATTTTATTGTAAAGTAATTCTACTCAAATCTGTGGCTTGGTACAAAAACTGCCAGAATATAAAAAATAATTGTGCTTAGTTTAGATTTGGTCACACCAAAAAAATATTCATATATTATTATTATATTCATAAAAAATGTTTTTTTTTTAATAACACGATGCACAGGCAAACGCTGACATTGGCACTTTTTGTACCAAGCCAGTTATATTCTCATTTTTTTTTCAATATTGTTTTATTTTGTAAGGTGGGCATTTATTGAATATCTTTTACGTATAAGTTGATTCGATTCGAGTTGATTTTCTTTTATAAACACAAAATATCACACTAAAAGCTTTTTATTTAATGTTAATTATGAATATAATAATTAATATACCTATGAATATTTTTTTAGTTCGAATATATCTAACCCAAGCCGGCTTTTAAAACAATAATAATAAGTAGGTAATATTATAACATTCTTTTAGGTTTTATAACTTTAACATTTTCTTTACTTCATATCTTTTATTTTCTTTGCTAGTTTTCTAATTAGTATCCTTAGTATATTCAATGCGGTATAGTTTGTATAGACTCCGTGTTATTACTTAATACAGACCAAAAATAATGACTTATTTTAAATGCCATTTTTACAAAGAAGAAGGTCAATTTGCTGTTTGTCAGTTCTCGTTTTGAAGTTTGAAAATATTAACTCTTCATATATCAAACAAAACAGTTTTATTTCCACATTAATTATTGATTGCTTTATAGTCTCCAACTATATATCATATGTGCACGAAATCTGTAAAAGTAAGTTAAAAGTTTCATTTGCTTAAAAATATGGATAGACAATGCAATATTTCTGTCCTATTTTGTGCACTCCGTTCCATTGTATAGAGCTTCATCTCTTTGATAATAAATAAAGTACCTTTAAATAAACAATATTTATTTCTTTCAGCTATATCAAACATAAAGTAAAGTACCAAAATTATGGAAGACCGCAAAATCGATGGTAATCAAGATAGCGTGTCTAGTGAAGAAACTGCATCTGCTGGGGCTACGATTTTTGATAAAATAAATGCTATAACCACAGAAAATCCGATAACAGCAAAGGTACTTTATTTAATTTTAAGAATTCGTTGAAATATATATTTTTTCCTGTAACTTATCACTAAATTAAAAGAAAATGGTGATACTTTTAGGCAATTGTTATTACGCTCCAATATTTTTCATTTTAATTAGCATAATTTGAAAAATTAAATGTGCTTTATTTCTTTATACATAATAAAAACTTCAGATTTTGAGGGTATTATGGTATTAGAAAGGACATTTAATTTATACTCTATTTTTTAAAAGTATAGTGACATCAATAATTAACAGTTTCATTATATCCATAAGTTAAATTGACCTAGCTTTCTTACAGATTTGTTTTCTTATGACAATACAAATTTAAAAAAAAACATGCTTGTGAGAATATTTTGCTCTAAGCTTTACCATTCATTCTGCCTAATAGTTAATATAAACATATTTTATTTTTCTTTCTTTTCTTACTCCCATAAAATTTTAATTTAAAATTGTATTATAATTTTAATTAGGGGAATAAAAATATTTAAAATTTTTTTGTTTCATCTTTTTTTTTAAGTTACTTAATAAATTCATACTTAGTTACCTGACGAATCGGCCAACATGACTGGTACCCAGGTACTCAAGTTTATGTATTTGAATATACTTAGTATTTTATTTAATAAAGACTTTGAATTTGAAATTTGAATTGGTTTTCGTTTTAAGGTTCCCGAAATAGACGATTTTTGCATTGTCAAACCTATCAGCAGAGGATCTTTTGGCAAAGTGTTTCTCGCTTACAAAAAAGCTATTCCTGACCAGATTTACGCCATAAAAGTAATGAAGAAATCAGACATGATAAATAAAAATATGGTATCCCAAGTGGTCACAGAACGGAATGCTCTAGCTTTGTCAAGAAGCCCTTTTTGCGTTCATCTATTTTATTCACTGCAGACATTAACCTCTGTTTATTTGGTGAGTAATGGTTTTGACCACATGTCATATCAGCAACACTTTACACCATTTCGACCACAAACGGTACCCAGTGCTTGAATCGCCACCATACACCACACTCCAAATGATAAACTTCACCCAACTCCACTCTAACAACAAATACGTAATACTCTAAAGGTTATTTTTTTTTATTTGCAATTAATTTGTAAAATAAACAATCATTTATGATTGTTGCCAAACTATTTACTTCTTGTTAAAATAGTGGCAGGCTGGTATCATACTAAAAAATCAATAAATCACAGTTTCTGGTTTATCTCGGAAAGGTGGACCTAGGCGGCATCAAGTACTTTGAAGTGATTGTGGTAATTAATGTAGAGAATCCAATTTTAGAAATCAGAAGTAAAATTGCGAAAATCTTCAAAAATTGAATAAAATATACTGTTTTCCATACTAAAAAAATATAAATATTAAATAACTTTTTAAATTAAACTAGTATAAGAAAATATGTAGGCCTCTAAATATACTAAACAAATTATGTAATATTAAATTTAAAATTTTATAAGTATTGCAGGGAATTAAGGCAAACAACATATTGGATGTATTTGTGCACGTTCGCAGCTGATATAATAGAACAAAATAAAATATATATATATATGCAATGATTATAGAGGTATACTATCCATATGATAGAGGCATAAGAACATCAATAACTCTCAAACTTCAAATTTTAATGAATTACGGTCATATTTCGACCGCTGGGCGACCTCTAGTATAAATAAAAAGACATTTTTTATTGCATTACAGGCAGTGATTAGTATAGTAACAGTGGAAGTTTTTTAAAATATATTGAATACGAAACTATGGCATATAAACGGATTAAATCAATTGAAGTGATTAATGATTAACTTGTTTTCCTACTTTATTTTGCTCGTAAAATTTTCTCTATGGGGGTAAAAAACTATTTATTGGTGATACAAAAACTATGGCATATAAACGGAATAAATCCGTTGAAGTGGGGTTCCAACTTAATACCTCATAACTTTTTTCCTTGGGGGTACAAATAAAATTATTGGCGGTACAAAATGGTATAAAACTGGTACAAAACTATGGCATATAATTGGATTAAATCCGTTCAAGTGGGGTTCAAACTTAATGATCTTGTTTTGTTCGTAACTTTTTTCCCTGGGGGCACAAAACTTTTTATTGGTGGTACAAAACTATGATAAATAAACGGATTAAAACTGTTTATGACTCCATTTTTATCAAACATCATCAAATGCACATAAAAATATTACATTACTACAAAAATGTATTTTGTATTTTGTAAAAATGTTTGGTAAAGAAAATCTTTTAGTGTAATAATTAATTATAAATTTTGCTGCTAATATTTAACCGTTGAATAATTAAAACCTTATTTTTAATTTTAGGTGATGGAATATATGGTAGGTGGTGACCTTAAATCACTTTTGGGAGTGTATGGATATCTAGACGAGGCCATGGCTATATTCTATGCATCAGAAGTGGTCCTCGCTTTAGAGTACCTCCATAAACATAACATAGTGCACCGAGACCTTAAACCTGATAACATGCTCATTTCAAAGGAAGGCCACATTAAACTCACCGATTTTGGATTATCGAGAATTGAGAAGCATCGAGGTATTTTTAAAATTTAGAAATTTGAAATGAATCGCTCCATGTTACAAGGACACAAGTCACATTTTTGACCATTTTGATGCAAAAGTTTTCCAATAATACATCTTCCTATTCACATTCAATATCTAACAATAAGGGACATGCCCAGCATATTACCTAAAGAAAACTTTTATGATGGTTTGAATTCTATTCTGAAAAGAGACTAGTCCAAGGAAAAACACCCGTTTAACATGAAAATCATAAATTTTGGTAGCGAGGATTTATTATGGTACTTTCAACAAACTTTTGAAAAAGCATTCATATTGAAGGAGGCTGCTGGAAAGAAAATTCCAATGGACAAAAAAAGATATTAATTGAGATAAATAAGTACACACCATCATTCTCAAAACATAGAAAGTTTTATGAAGACATTAATTATCTCACTTCCGATAATCGATTGTAAGCCAACTTTGCTCCATTTAGATTTTATTTTAAAATATATTTCAATAGCATAAAATAAAAAAATTATTGTAAAAATATATTAGATGCTAAAAAAGTTTAAAAATCTATACCATAAATCTATAAAAAAACCTTTTCATAAAAATATATATATTAGTAACATTTATTTCTACCATATTTCATAAAAAAAAAGTCGCAAACTCCGATACTTAAATTTTTTCTAAAATCCCTAGTCCAGCTAAACGATCAATCTCCTGTTCCACTTTATCCTTAATCGCGAACGGCAACGGTCTCACATTCAAAAATTTAGGTCTGGCACCATCTACTGTTCTTAGCGTCCCTATATGACTTTATAATTTACCCAACTTATCAGAAAAAACTTCCCTAAAATCATTTAATAATTCATTCTGAAATTGCGCACACCTACTTTCATTGTTACCTACCAATGGAATGCCTACCGTATTTAATCGCCCGTCCGATTTACCTTCACAAATTATCAATCTGAATTCTTTCATAAAATCGTGGCCCGCCAAAATAGCGCTTCCGCTTCGAATCACAAAAACCGATATCCTTTTCATACTCCCGTTACACCGTATGAGCGCATTAAAGGTTCCTACCGATTTTAATAACGTCGAATCATACGCATACACTCTCGCATTACACGGATCCAGTTTTATATCTTTGCAGTTTACTAAAAACAGTTACCTGGCACGACTGTCGCCGACGCCCCACACAATAATGAATGTTTTTCTCACCCCACAATGTAAAAGTAACGTATTTTGTCACCATTGCCTTAAATTTCCAATCACTACAATAAATATAATGTGACATACACTTCATTCTTGATTTAATTAAAGAATTAAATTATTTACCTAACTAATTATCTATATCTAATTAATGAGTGCATTGTTTTATAAAAAAATATATTAAAATTGATTTAACTTTTTCATTTGTAAATCTATTTTTCGGAAATTTCTTAAATAAAGAAGGAAAAAATACATAATACAACTTACATATTTTATAATTCATTTCAGATCTTGAAATAGATGACCTGGTGAATTGCACTCCAAGTTTTAACACACGAACTCCAGGTCAACTTCTGTCCTTGACCACGCATTTATCATTTGGCTCTGGAGGAATCGACAGTAGTCGTCGAGGCTCTGGAAGCTCCATTGATTCTCCTACATTTCGTATGTCTTTAGTATTTGTTTATACCTTACTATTCTCTAAACCCTTTTAAGAACATGCTGAAATTGGTATATAAATACTACAATTACATTTACATTGAGCTCCTCATCTAAATACATGCTCATTTATACGAATATGGCCAAGAATCTTGTTAAATATTTTTACTTTTTAGTACATTTTAATAAATAACTTTATTTACTAGTTATTAAAGTTTATTAAGGTACTTTTTATTTTTAAGTTATTCTTAAACTCGTAAGTTTAATTGCATAGATTGTTTCCACTCCACTGCCCTTTAAGTATTATTCTGCCATTTCATCGATAAACTAACCGAGTAACTAGTAACTTAAGTGATAAAAATATTTTATAGGTACATACATTGTTTATAAACTTACTTTAATGAATTCAAATTTTGATTTAAACACTTGCAGATTTATATTTCTTAAATTATATTTTTGTCATTTTAGCAAAAAAAAATCCGCAGTCAATTTTCAAATGTAAGAGAGCAAGCAGATGGCAACATTCTGGCTCTTTTAGCAGTACGCATAACAACATGTCAGGCGTAATACCTTTCACAAATGGCACAATCCAAGATTCACATGTAAGTAATATTAATTAAAGCTATTAATTTATTCTTCATTCTGGGTGCACTGCACATCGGACGGAGCCCACTTACGCTGTTTATATTTATTGGACGGAGCCGACTTACGCTGTTTTGGACGGAGCCCACTTACGCTGTTTATATTTATTGGACAGAGCCCACTTACGCTGTTTATATTTATTGGACGGAGCCTACTTACGCTGTCTATATTTATTGTTAAAAATAATAATAAACACTTAATTTGACGCTCATAAATGTGTAATAAGGGAGTGAGCTTATTGCCATATGACATTCTATACAGCTAATGCAGCTAACCGAGACAGGTTCTGTAATTGAAAGAAAAAGTCTAATAAAAATCAATGGAGAAATTAATTTATTTTAACGTAAACTTTCAACTATACTTGTATATCTAGCGGCATGAACCGTGAAAAACTTGAAATACTCTTGATATTTACAAGAAAATGTAATCACTTGTATATCAATATGTCACACAGGTCTTGTCATGTCTACAGAATGTCATTTTATGGTCATCCTGACCTCAACCATGAACATATTTTGTTCTGGAAGAAATACAAAGTGGTTCCAGAATTATATAATGATTTTAGTGATTGTTACTTCCTTGCATTTTCCCAATTTCAGAGTATCAGCGATCGTAGCTCTTACCATACGTGTGAAAGCTCAAATGCTAACTCGCGAGAGCTCTATTCCCATTGCGATAAAACAGACGATTTGAAAAGTTCCAAAGATTACAGCATCGGCGATAACACTAGTGACTTTTTGTCGTCCACTGGCGAAAACTCAAATGGAAACGAAGAAACACACGAGCAGTCTTCATCGCCTTTGAGCCGCTCGCGCTCATTAAAAAGGCCAGATAATCGGTACTCTCAAAGTTATGTTGAAGTGAGACTCAAAAGTTTTAAATTAATAATTTAATATTTGAATGTATAATCTCTCTTATTGACATCTGATTGACCAATGACAAGTTACAAATTACAAAACAACAATAACAATTACATTATCTATATTGTTTTTATTAGCACTAGTAAGATGAATGTAAAATTATACATCCAATAATATTTTTTTTATTAATTTAATTGTCTCCGTAAATTTGTTTATTTAAAAGCGTTAATAATAGTACTAATAATTTAATTCTTATTTGAAGTAACAACATGAAACGTAAGCGGGTATTCCAGGATCATGACGAAGATGAAAATGGCCACACGAAAGTGGCCACTCTCTCCAAGTTCAGTAAGATCAGTCACACAGGTCTAACTCAGGAGATTCTTTTGATGGATTTGTCAAATAGTACACCTAAGAGAAACATTCTGGAAGTTTCTCCAGAGCTGTCAAACAAAAGTCCTTTAAAAAGTGTATTAAAAAAGAGGTATGATGCTCTCCAATTCTTAATAATCAAAAATACGAATCGTGTCTTTTATTTCAGTTACTTTTCAGATGGGTGTCAGAAGACGACATGCACACCGGAATGCTTTATTCAACTCCGGTTTTATCTGATGCAAACAATTCACCGAGGCGGCTGAATGACAAGAATATAAAAGCAACAAGATTCATTTTGCCCGATCGATCAGGTCTCGGTGAACCTTCCGATAGACGACATTCTTCGGCTGATTGCTTTCTTACGAAACACCAGCAAACGGTCTCACCTATTAACGGAGTGGAAACCATGCAGTCCATAAATGCTAATGTCAACACTCCTTATCGGACTCCAAAAAGCGTCCGACGCGGCGCTCGAGCATCGGATCACCGAATCCTCGGAACACCTGACTATTTAGCTCCAGAACTATTGTTAAGGTTTTACTTTTATTTCATTATTTTCTTTCCTTCAGCTTTTGATATTAAATATAAAATCTGATTATTACGTTTTTAGCAGTAAGAGTTTTTACTAATAAGATTAGAGTGGGATTTCAAGATTTAACTATCTCATTATTTTTTAATGATATATATATAGAGTTTTTGCTGGTGGTTTTTTGGGGATTTTTGGGAGCACTATTATTCTCTTTGATCCCATCCCAATTAGCCCACATCTAGCCATTCTAAGGCTGGCTAATAATGTGGGTTTTCCTTTAGGACTACAAACCGTTATCTTTCCATTTTCCCCATTTTAAGTACATAATTTATTTTGTATTATGGATAATTTTATCAGATGTACAAATATAGATGTGACTATAAAAAAATGTGACTTTTATGCAATACAATATAAATTAATAATCCATAATTTACCATTATATATAATATGTACAGATTATTTTTTTAGTATAAATAAATTATATCAAGTTATAAAACAATTTTTTATAAAACATTTTTATTGATGCCATCTTTGCTTCAAAAGACATTTTAAATTTTTATTTTCATCTCATGGTACATCATTTAATTATTTTCAGGCAAGGCCATGGTCCTGCTGTTGACTGGTGGGCTCTTGGTGTCTGTCTCTATGAGTTCATGACGGGAATTCCGCCTTTTAACGATGAAACTCCTCAGGCTGTGTTCAATAATATCCTAAATAGAAGTAAGTTGACTTTGATGTTTATTTTGATTTATGCTACATTTGGACACTCACATACTGTGAGCCAGTTTGTAGATGGATTGGATGGATTGTATTGGAGCGCTGCCAGATGATTGCTACACTTAGGCCACATTCTTGGTGGGCCCCTTGTGAACCACATCAAATTCCTAACCTAACCATTTTTTTTTTGTGGTGTATAAAAGTTCGTCTTATTTTTCCAAAACTCATTTTATTTACTCACCAGTCCATTGGCGTCAGCTCCAAAGTTGCATATTTTTTGATTCGGCAACTTCTAATGTACTTGTAATGTATTGTTTAGAATAGATGGTATACAACATTATGCATAGTTCGGTGCTAAGCTCAAAAGTGGCCACTAATTATACTAAAATGTGTTCAAACATGTATGTGTCAGTTTAGTTAGTTGCTAAATAGATTATGTATCTTACTGTATTATAAACAAACGAGATGAGTTGATCTAGGCCAATATAAATGATAACAAGTACTTGATAAAAATATTTTCTAGATCTAGAGTGGCCAGAAGGTGAAGAAGCCCTGTCAACGGAAGCCGTTACCGTCATAGAAACGTTCCTCACGATGGAACCGGAGAAAAGGCCAACCGCTAAAGATGTCAAACTTATGAACTTATTCAAGCAAGTCGACTGGGAAAATCAACTTAAGGCCGAGCCACCATTTGTTCCTAGTCCAGATGATGTCTTCGATACGGGATATTTTCAAGGTGAGTCATTTTTTTTTAAATTATTGCTTTGAACCTTAGCATGGCCCTGCTCAACCGAGCTAATTCACACTTACGACTATGATGGTGATGAAGTGTGCACGTTCGAACCTACTGCACCTTCCATTCGAATGCCTCTACTTCAATGCTACCATCATCCAAATTTGTTATTTTCCTATATCAGACGACATATGAAGCATTTTAGTGTGCAATTTAGGTACTGGGAAATCGCTTAGGTGTCTCTATCTGGGAGTTTAAATCTTGACTAGTAATATTTCTGTGTTACGAGTACACTACTAAAATTTAATGTACTGGAGGTGTTGAAGCAAGAGAAGAGAAGAATTCCTCTTAGAGTTTCCACTTGTTAATTGATGTAATTGTATCACTAGAAATAACCATTCTTAGAACATTGTTAGAACCTACTTATCTATGTTTTACCATTTTGTTACTACTGAAGGCTGTTTCTATTCAATTTTGAACATAGGGAGCTATAGAGAATGTCTTCATTGTCCAACTATTAGTGTTATAATTATTATTTAAAATAACATATACTTTGGAGGTACCATTCCTCCGGTGGTATAGCTGATTGGCAGGTGGTGCAACAAATACAAATGGTGGTGGTGTTAGTACAAATATTATAACACGCATACACATAAATATTGCACATTGAGATATTTATTCACACAGAGAGAAGTTATATGTTTCTCTACATAATATTATTTTATTAATATATAATTTAATATATTTTTATCCCAGCATATATATCATTCATTATTATTTTTTTTATTGATTTGATTTTTAATACTTTTCAGCTCGGAATATTATGCAACATCTTAATGTCTCCAACTTCGAGTCATGACCACAAACGGAGAATTTCATTTAAATTGTATGTATTGTATATTAATAATATTAAGTTATTAGTTTAGCGATAGTCTTTTAATGTTCTAGACATTGATTGTTGTCTATTGTATAATTTACATTATTTCATGTGCCATATCCTAGTAATGGTAAGTTTGATCACAATTGCGATGTAATTTATAATTATACGCTGTGTATAGTATCAACATTATAATGTTGTGCTAGTATTACAATTTTATATAAAATGTTTACATAATTTATATTGGCTATACTAAGGGAGTGTAGTTTAAAAACAAGTCAAATGCTAGAATTTCGTATTTTATTTTGAAACCTCGTCAACTAAGCTAAATTGCTTGTTATGGAGATGGAGATGTGGTGGTGATGGATCACTAAAATTGCATTACTATTTGCAACATCTGTGTTTATACAGATACCATGAAAATCATTCACAAAATTTAAGCACATCATAAAAGTGTCAAAAAGGGGCAGTATTAGAAATGTTAGTAAACCACAGTTGAAAAAACCTCTTGGATTTAAAAATTGTTTACAGGACCAATGTTTACCTAATAGTTTGAAGGTTAAGGATCTTGACCTTCAAAATTTACTATGCATTAAGATAGATACAGAGCATCCAGCGTGGATGAGACGCGCCGTGAGCAAAGTAAACATTTCCTGTGATATTATTTATTTTGATGCACTTATTATATTTAAATTGGATTGTTTTGATGTAATCTTAAGATAACATTGTACGAAGATTGTTTATACAACTTAGTCTATTTTGTATACCTGATTGCAATAAATTCTAACCTTTATACTGTAACTTTTGTTTGCTAATCTGAGGTTTCCCTTTCTTGGAATCTCGTAATAATCTCTTTCGGCCGCTATACACCTATTTTCTATGACCTACAATTATATCATGATTTTGTCCCACACCTTTCGTTGTCGGCCTTCGCACACAGATCTGTGAATGAAGATTCGCGTGCCTGACCTACAAGAATGCAATTACCCCAGCAGTGCCATTCTCCTCAAATGAAGTGGGAGACCTCATGGACGAGTAAAGATCCCTCTACCCTTGTTTACATCTACGTAACTAGACCGCTGCCGCCTCACAAACCTAAATATCTTTTTTTTTCTGTATTTTGAATAAATTCGTAAAAACTTTCCTTTCTTTTATTTAGTCAACAGTTTTTTCAATCACCTATCCTTTGACATCCCTCTAACTATACCTATCCCATGATCCACTTGATGACCTGGCCTACTAACCAGGTATGAGTGTGACAACATATGAGTAGCAGAAGTGTCTGTCTGTGATATCGAAATAAATACTTTCTTCTAAGTGAGTGAATGATGATTATTCGCACGCAACCATAAACTAAACACTCATTTTTTTTGTCTGTCTGTCCAGGCTAATCTCCGAAATGGCTAAAGCGATTTTAACGAGATTTTCATTATCAGGTAGAGGACTTTTCAGAGATTAATCTAGGTTACTTTTTATCGCGGAAATATTCTGGGTTTCTTTGTAGAAATTGAAAAAATATAGATAAAGGATGGTCGTCGAAGCCGCTTGCATAGAATAGGATGGTAGGACCCATCCTGATTGCCACAGGCACGAGTTGTTGCACGCCGAAGCCGCTGTCAAAGCCGCCTGCAGGTCCTAGCTGCCAAGTGGGGCAACACCCGGGGTTCTCAAAGTCCTATTTTGATTACTTTAGCATGTAAGTAAGCATTTTTGGATGATGGCAATGATTTTTTAGTGCACCAGGTGAATAAAACAATGTCAGTATAATTTTATAGATTTTATTTGATATTTTATACCAATCATTAATTGCTAGTGTGTCTAGTCATTAATTTAAAGTTCTTTTTCTGTAAGTATTTTAAAAGTAAATAAATTAATTTGGTTTTATTTACTTTTTAAATGGCAATCGTTGGCTGAAAGTATTTATCTATTATGGTAAATATTGAATCCATGAGATAATCATGTTTCAGTTGACTTTTTATCATTTGTGGCATTTACCACATTAGGGAAATTACTCACAGTAGTTTTCATGAAATAGGCACCATTTTTTTGCCTTGTGACATATTTTACATATGTTTAATGTAATTGTAGTAGGTAGACTATTTTAACTTAGATACCTTATCTTAAATACTAATAGTTATTGTAAATAGTCACTATTTGCATAATAAAATATCATTAAATAAAACACTAATTTCACTCAACAGTTCACTATGCCAACACTATGCTCACGCTCTGGGTTGGAGGCTGTGCAGACTATGTGCACTCAATTCTGGAGGCTATGCCGAGTTCTTCTTTATCCATGGCAAGAAATGCGTGATTCTGGTGTATACTCCAGGGTAGTTACCTTTACCGCAACCAATTCCCCATGAGACAATTCCTACTTGAGTCCAATGGCCATTTTCGTTTATCATCAAAGGACCACCGCTGTCACCCTATTAAAAGAAAATAATATTCATTAGTGGATTCACTCTAAAGTCATATATAATCGATAGATACCAGGCACATCCCTAGCTTCAAAAATGTTTGGTTTTAAATCAAGTTAAAAATCTTATAAATTGTAGCAGAATTTAGTCAAAACATCCAACTGCAAGTTTTATAAATATAAATGTAATTTGGTTACCAACTGGAATGTCTAAATTAATTTTTATATATTTTTTTGAAATTACGCTAATTTTAGGTGTAAAGTTATTGTTTTTCATTTTTATACGAGTTTACAATTAATCAATACATAAAAATACAAAAACATATGCAATTACACTACTTGTCCTAAAAGATAAATTTAAATAACATACGTTTCAATTTATAATAATAGATTAAATTTGTAATATTGCAATAAACATAAAGTAAGTTTTTGTGAAAAGATAATCCAATTCTTGCATTCTGTGCTAATAAAAATTTTGCAAAATCGTATAAAACAAGGGTCCTAAATTACGCGCCATCAATGCATACTTGACATACATCAGCTGTCTACTATAATTTGAATGTTTTGAGGGCATTGTAGAAAATTACACTAGGAAACCTGTGTCCTGTGTCCAAAATTGTGTGCTTTTTCCAATAAATTATGATGTTTGAGATTTTGTACGACATGTGTATCGTATTTTAGTTATTAAAGAGTGACATGAGTATATGGCAATAAATTCTTGAGGTCTAAATTGAAAATTGTTTACAAACAGTGCACCATCTGTGAATTGGCAAGATAAATTTTTCAAACTAAATATTTATGTGGTTCGCGTATAAAAAAATAGCATATCTACATCTTGGAATCATTTTTAGGTATCTCTACAACTGTATGAGGCTAAGCTATCTACGACATTACCAAGTATACCTGCAAATAGTACATATTCAATAATATTACCTATATTCAATAAACTTTTAACTAAATTATATCTATAGAGACATGGGACATGTTGTATCTATGTGGCAACATCAGCAGGGTCGGACCTGCCCAGGCTCAAATGTTGCGGGCGCATCACTTTCAGGGCGCATTGCTTTCAAGTTTCAGGAAAATTTAAAATTAAAATATTGGTTAAAGTAATCAGTTTAAAAATGGAGCGTGAGCGTCAAATATACGTCACTCTGACTGCGACGCTGTGGTCCAACCATGAAGCAGTGAACGATACGCGACGTGCTCATAGCTTCATGGCCTCAAACCACCACCAAAGAGGCGCCGCACTGAGCTTGCGCCATCGGCGCTCATCAACGCTTCATCAAAAATGCATCAAAATTAATTTTTAAGGGCTTTGTGGAGCAGTATTATTACAACTGGCTAATCCGTTGAGTCAGGTCAGTTGAAATCGACGCAATACAATACAATACAACACAATACAATACAATACAACACAATACAATACAATACAACGCATTACAATACAACAATATTTGCAATATTTACAATATTGCGATCATTATATCAAGAGTTAAAAAGGTTTACATATTTACAAAATTGGTCATGAAACTTTATTCAATAGCAGGTAATTGCGCAAGTTCTTTGTTTTTTTTTCTTTCTTTCAGTTTTCGTATAGGTATCGTTACCCAAGAAAGATTAGGATGGTACTTGGCCTAGCTACAATTTCAATGGTACGTAATTTGTGTGAAGAATTGAGTAGGTATTCAAATTTTAAAAGCTAAAGCTTAAAAGGCTGAAGCTCGTACTTATTGCGAATTTTCAATAAGTATACCATTCTATTAAAGTCTATTCTTCGATTGAGGCATTTTTAAAAATATTTTAGTAGTATTACAATGCATGGAGACATGACAATGCATATTTGTCTACAATAGGTATTGTAGCGGCGCTACATATTTGGACTGCGGCTGGCAGCGTCGTTTTGACCGGCGATGTGCGATCGCAGCCAGGCGCATCTAATTGGTCAGCATCTGCGCAGGCGCGCATTGGAACGGCTCACGGGCGATTCGCCAGCGACGCAGGCAGTCGCTCGGTACATTGGGTTTGCAAGCCATTATGCGCCGACAACTTTTATTGGTGGATATGGTGGTGGTTTATGTGCCAATGAGAAAAAAAATATTCAAATTCATTTGTCGGTATGAGACCTGCTGCTCTCTGAGTGGGATGGAGGTTATAAAGTTGAAGAACTTAATCCACGCATCTTTCTCGCTAACCACATCAGTTAATCAGTCATCCGTGTCTGCCCCGATATGGAAAGTTGCAATGTGCTTTCATGCCTAAACATTTAAAAGTTTTGAATAATGCTCACACTGCATGAGTCTTTTGATATCCGCCCAGCACAGAGCATATGCTCTACAATGCCTCCAGGTGCGGCTGCTCCATATTTATTTCTACATTCGGCGTTTGTCCAGATGGGAATTGATACTTCTTGCAGGACTGACGGCTGCGGTCCATCTGAAAATATAAACAATATTTAATTCACTGCATCATCATTATTATTGTATGGCAAGTGTATTATTTTATATATAAGTACTTGAATGTGTATTCAAAATTTAGTGTCTGTGCTGCTGACCGTTGAGGAGTTCCTTCGTCTGGAAGCATTCCTGAGTTTAGAATCACGTCATGCTTACCATAAAAATGCATTATCATCAGAACTGATCTAACATGTCAAATTTTATAAGAGGATAGGATAAGAGGATAAGAGGAAGTGGTTCTAATTCAGCTTGCAAGATTTGACCTAAACCGACATACAAACATTGCGAGCTAAATAAAAGCTTGTAATAACATTACATAGTACGTTCATCCTATATATTGATCTGCTGTAGTCACCCACCTGACTGGCATTGCGCCCTTGCAAAAAGACCTTACATGTTTACCTTAACATATTTTCGCCCTAAAATAAATTATCTTTCCTTTTTTTTTCTTTGTTTAGACAATAGTGACCAACAACCTTTTTTAAGATTTTAGGTGGATGTCGCTCAGTACATTTTGTTTGCAACATATGCACTCCCTATTTATTGTAGGAGAAAAGAGAGAGTATAGACCAATCCCTCTCCTTCTTTAATTAAAATAAATTAAAAAGACCATGTTGTAAGACGGTTAGACGTATTTGCAGTAATAATAATATACGTACTCTCTCTCAAGCTGCCCCATCCGATAACAGTCGCTGTTTGCCCAGAGTATTGCGTGCCGCTGGTTGGCAGGCAAATTGGCCTTATAATGTTAGAGAATTGAACGGGGGAGTCCAATGTTAATATTGACACATCGTTGTACTGAAAAAACAAAAAATATATTATTTCCAATTTTAATACTATTCTGCTCTCTAAATAGCATACTTTTAAATATGGATGCTACTCTAAGGCTTAACATATTTTTATTTTTTGAACATTTGGACTATTATAATTGCTTCAAGTTAAATTATTTAGGAGGATTTAAAGATCCTGATAAGCTATGTTTTTTTTTGGCCATAGTTCCAAGCTGGTTTACACAAACCAGCTGGTTTATATAACTACAAATTTATACATTTGTTAACCTTTCAAAAAAATCTTACCAAAGTTCTCATGTCAAATCCTCTATGCCGGACTACTCGCTTGACTTTTTTCTCAACATGCTGTACTTCGGTATTCGTTTTAATGTTGTGATCGCCTAAACGCACTGTTATCCTAGCCACGTCCCACGAAGTCATGCTGAAAAATATTAAATATTATTTATAAAGCATAATAATTATTCTAGGATTAATAATTTACATGTTATATATGATCTGCTATGCCTACAGGTGATAAACATTTTTTTTTACAAATACAGTTGATTAATATTCTTCAGTAACCACAATCTGTACCCAATGCTGACTCTTGTAGATGCCGCCCATGCATTGATGTGACTATGAAGTCATTTCAACAAACATATGCTGGCCGCAGTCTTGTGGCAATTCGAACCAATATGCTTATAACTGGAAGCTGTCTGCACTTAACTATATTAAACACATACTATTGAGCATATAAGCTTAGGGCTTAGCTGGAACGTGAAAAAAAATAGGAAAAATAAAATAAATAAATAGATTTGAGGTGAATGTTCCAGTCCCAATCAAAGGAAGGGTTCTTGGATATTTTAAACATTTAAAAATTCTACACGCTATCGCAAGAGTAAGGTTTTTTTATAGTTTTCGATAAATAAATAAGTTTGAACAATACGTATTATTTTGCAAAATTTGTTCGTAAAACGGCCAATTAGGAGTGATTGATCTGATTAGGAGTGAATTAGGAGTGAGGATCTGCGTGAATGTATACGTACTGGGCTACGCAGTGGGCAGCTGAAATGACGTGAATATTGTCAATGAGTGAGCCTCCACAGAATTGCCTTCCATTATTGAGGAGTACTACGGCCCATGGCCATTCATTCTGGTCAGCGTTGTGCCCACCAAGAATTCTTTCTTGATCCTGAAATAATGCCAATTTTAATCATAAATTAAAGAATGTTAATATGTCTCTAATAGAATCAATTCTAGTTCACCGTGTTTGGGGAGTGTTGACCAGTTATTTGTGAGTGGGAATCAATTTGACCATACTCTACCAATGAACGCTTATATTTTTTAATTAGAGAAATCTTATTCTTGGCGGTATGTTTATAGTGGGGGCGCCGAGGAATTTTTCAAGAAACACTGCTAGTAAAATGGCCTGTGGCGATTTCTGATAATATGATTAGTTCCCATGTCAATGGAAAGGAATATAAAGCATACTTCTCCAGCAACGATCTTTTTAAACATATAGATACGGCAACTGAAAGTGAAAACGCGCCACACCAAGTACGCCACTTTGCGTCGAGTACGCCACTTTGCGTATCATGCTCGCCATAAGCATAAGTTTTCGCATAAGCGAGACATGTATGGCGGGGGAAATCGTCAGTGTCGGGTTTTCACAAAAATGATTTGTTTGACATGCCGTATCTATATGTTTTAAACGATCGCTGATCTACAGCCATACATTTTTGAAAGTGTTTCGATATGCTGTCTCTCAATATCCATGATCAGAAAAGATCGCAATTTCTCTTAGTCGTTTCTTGATCCGCGATCTATTAACAATTTAGATTTATGATAGCAGCTATTGTTATTAATTGGTCCTCCTCTAGGTATAAAAATACTATTGCATTAGAAGAATAATATATGTAAAAAAAATACCTGATAGCCATTTTTTATACCACAAGTGCTGTAGTCCGAAACGACTGGCTGATATGGAGGCTTGGTTGCGGCAGTTGGGGGTTTTGTGGTTTCTGGTCGCGAAGGATGTGCCGGTGTCCACTGAAAAACCCATAACATAGCGTTATAAATTTTCAACTATATTATAATTTCAGGTTGGATCAAAATATAAGCTCACCTGAGAAATATATAAAAAGGATAAAAAAAGCATAAAAGTGCTAATATTTAATTAAATTTATTATTTGAAATTGACCAGTTTTAACAGTTTTTGCATTGAAATGGTTATGACCGATCTTAAAACATATTTATACCTATGGTTACGGCAGTCGCTTCAATGTTCAATCCAGATATTAAAATTATTTTTTTAAGTTCATAATCTTTCAAAATAATAAGAATCTGGCCCAGTTTCTTTTCTACATAATTATTACAAACACATTATAAAATAATATCCCTAAGTCTATAAAGAAAAGCTGGAATATGCAAAATATCTGTGTCTAAGATAGAAATATTTCCAATTTTGCTTCGGGAAAATTAAAATGTTTTTATTACGGATTTCACTGTTTTCGCTTTGATTGTTAAACCCTTAAAAAAATGTCCCAAATTGTTGCTTTCTATAGTTTTTAATTCTTAAATATTTACATTTTTTATGAAACCTAACAGAAATATTCAACAAACATGCAAAATCAAGTAATTTCAGTCTATTACTGAAAACTTTTAATTGTAAATAATTAAAATATAGAAGCATTTGAAAAATATGATTTCAAATTGAAACAATAAATTACTTAAAAATATCGCAGGGTAAATAAAGTTTTTTTTGCACAAACCCTGATAATATTGTAAAACCCTCAAAATATTATTCAATTTTCCTTTACTGATGTTAATAGATCTCATTTCGAGCTATCGAACTATTTTGTAAGATTTGTAGTGGTTGAACCTGAACCTGTATGTTAAATGTAAGGGAATAGCTCATTTTTTTAAGTAAATCATTTGTAAAGGAAGACTTCCTATAATGTTGGATTTAACTAAAGTTTAATAGAGGATTTATCACAGTAACAGAGAATGAAACGGGTTGTTTTCCATAGCTATATATTTTTATTTATTTAATTACAATGTATAATATTATCGAATATCTAATTCGTTTCACATGAGACCCAAATTACAACAATTCCGTAGGTTTGAGAAAGGCGCCTTCGCAACTGCCTATGAAATAAAATATTAAAAATTATCAATGGTCTCCGTGAGTGCACAGTTGCCATGATAATCATTAACTACTGTAGTCAGTAAAAAGGGGAATTCGGAACAAAAGGATAAGTTTGATGATTACCCTCAACTTGTACCCTATTTTGTAGTCTCTTTTATACCTATTTCCGAATACATTAAATAAATATAATTAATCGAAGTTGTGGAGTAATTTCAATTAGATCATTGTATTTATTTGATTTTAAAAAAATGATCTTAAAATTATTGTGAAATTATTTGTTTTTTTAATTGCTATGACTTAATAAAACTATATTGGGCCCTGCTCAGCTAAGCTAAATTCACTTGTAATAGAGTCAGAGTAGATATTATATATAAAACATTAAAAATAGCTATAGACAGCTAGAACAACAGAAATATGTTACTCACCTGAGGTTTTGTAGTGATTGGCTTTTGAGGTTTAGTTCCTGTAATTGGTTTCAGCGTTGGTTTTGCAACAGTTACTGGCTTCTGGGTTGGTTTCATCGGCCACGACGGTTTCATGCTACCTGGCTTTGTTGTAGGCTGATATACTGTTAAATAAGTAAGGGGTTTCAGAGATCACTTTTTTTAAAATCACAATACAAAATAAAATTATCGTAAAATAATTTTACGATGTAATTAGTCCTCCAACCCCCTAACCCCACTCCCTTGCCACTATCCTATTAGGCTGGTTTGGGAGGTTTAATGTACTGGTAGGCAGATCATTGTCAGACTGCTTTAGGTTTAACTAAATAACTAAACCTATGGTACAGCTACTTTAAGTATATTTGTATAGCTCGCTCTTTGGTAGCAGATGAATAGGCAATCTACATAGTAAATAAAAGGCCTATGTCACGTCAGGTCACGTTTAAAAAATTAACTTTAAAGTTAGTTATTAGCAATTTTTCAAAGAAACGCCTAGTCAGCGATTTATTATTAAAACAAGCCCTAAATTACCTGCAGTGACCCCAGTATCCCCATTGTCAAAGGAGAAAGTAAATAATACTCCGTATGTCATAATTTTCAAATAGATAATAAAATATACGGCTTACAGGGTGGATGCGTTGCTGGTGTATGATCCGGAGGGTGTGTGGGGATCGGCGGTGGCCAGTTCCCGAATGGATAAAGGGGATTGTAGGAAGCAGGCTCCACAGCATAAGATGGTTCTTCAGCGAGCACCGGTTCGATCAATGGCCCTTCACCTTCAGGTAAAATTGGATAAAGCGGAGAAATTGGATTTGTGCAGCAGACTCCAAAAGCCTGAAACGAAAATGGAATGAAACAGAAAAGAATCATAAAAAGTTTAAAAAAAAGTATTCAAGACATTACCCTACTAACTCAATACTTTGAGAGCGGCCTAGTATAGGCACTTTTTTATGATATTAGCGTTTTTTTAGCCCTATCAAAAAATGTTATATATTAGAAATCTATAATTGGAAGTGTGAAATAGTGGTCCTTCCCAACATAACCAGCTTTAAACTTATAGATAAAGTTAAAAGATAAACGTCACTAAAATAATTGTTATAATATGAGTAAGTATCATTAACTGCCCCCCTCTCTAGAAGTATGTTGCATTAACATTCAATGTTTAATCTGTCGTCTACTTTAGTTATTTAATGATCATTTGAGTTTATATAAATTGCATAATGGTCTCGGTGCATCTCGGTCGATTTTCAACAATTTATACACCATAAAAATACTTATGTTAAGCGATAAAACTATTTTTGAAACAAATACCTCTCTTCCATCGTCACTTGGATAACTGCAGGTGTCATAGTGGCCAAAAACCCATCCTTCCCATCCGCCTACTTGGGGCAGCTTGAAGTAGGGATAGCATTCTCTGAACGAGGTGCACCGACCTGGTCTGCCGCCTGCTGTCACGCAAGGTGGTGGTGATAGGCTACTCCCGCCAATGGAATAAGGCTGCTCTATCCACGGAGACTGAAACTGTTGAAATACATTCCATATTTACGATGGCACGACAAAAAAAAAAATTTACTTTAATATATAATTCCTTACTAAATTATGGTGATTTTATTTAGTATGGTTAGTAGCCATTTACAGTGATATGAGTTTGATATAATTTTTAGGGTTCTGAAAACATGCAGGTGGTAGGAAACCTTTTTATTTCTATTATGAAAAAAAAGTGATCTCCCTTCAACTGTGCATTTCCTAAAAAGGGCATTGGATAAGTTTTTCAACTGTGAAGTGTACCTCTAGCAGTATAAGTGTAGTCCTAATATCAAATGAATGAGATATTTGTCTACGATTATATTTTTATAATATTTAAAACTTACACATAAATATACAGCGTGTCCCAAGTCCATTCCCGATAAAAAAACAGCTAGTAGGTCCTGCGACGCCTAGTGTTATATGTTAAGGAAGTATATCAAAATTAATCATGTTTACCGAGAAAAAAATGTAAACTTTACGTGAAAATAGTAAAAAAATCATGTAATAATGTCTTTATTGTGAGCGCTCAGCTGTCGCTGTCCGCCTTAACAGCGTCAAGACCATTATCAATCGACGAGGCAACGGAATTCACCCGCTAACCGAATTGGCACCATCTGTTAAAACATGTTTGGGGATGATTTTTTTTCGCATTATTTATATCATTTCTTACTCATAATAGGTTACCCAAAACCCCCTAAGTCTTCAGGAATGGTCTTGAGACATCTTTTATAGGTAATCTCCGTTAAGCGATAAGAAGATAAAAATGTATTTTAATTTTATTCTAAACTTTGCAAGCACAATTTAAATCACCTCAGAAATTCCTAATTACCCTTCTTGGTATTAATTGACCCGTAATAAAACATTTTTTTAACATTTGATTGATTTTATTAACATTTTTATTTGACTTTTTTATGTCCTAAGAGTTGTGTGTTATGTTCAATTCGAACTGCCCTCTTATATTCATTATACAAAGTCATTTATTCAAAGGCAGCAACATCTTGGCATGATCTGTAAATAAAAATATGTTTTGTGCCTTCCACAAATCGTCGACAATCGGATAATTGCATAATTGCGATTACGTCCTCCAGACAGCTCACATTTTTGGTTTTATCACATTGTAAACAAATTAAAAAAATATGAACTTTATTATTTTCAGCTTTTATTTTACTTTTTACGTATCAAGATACGTGGGCATCAAGATAAAATAATAAAATCATTTTATATTACCTACCCGTTTCACTGGATTTATTGCTAGTTTTACTAATAATCAGGACAATCAGACATCAGACAGAATAATCAGACATTGCAATTTTTTAAAACAAACTTAGCAATTGCAATGCTCTCATTGTTACACCGGATTCCAGAACAGTAATTATAACATGAAAAGAGTTTTGTTAACCTGCTTCGTATTAGGCGAACCCGACGGTTTTACCGTTTCCTGTGGTGCCTCTCTGTAGATCGACTCAGCCTCGGGGTCAGCCTCCGCATCAGGCTTTGCGTTACGTCGCTGAATATTATGAAGGTAGGCGGCTGAAAATAAAATTAATGTTTTGCATAATTAAACTGAAGGTTGTATTGATGACGCCTCCATCATGCTACATTGAACCTCTCCCCCCTAACATAAGTTTCAGGATAGATAAAACGATAGAAATAGTATGAATTTAATGTGCAGACTCAAACTTGCAACCGCTCTTCCCCGGTTTCGAGCACCACCACACCCAACTCTCCGCTGGGCATTCCGGGCATCGACAAGTTACACAGAAACACTGACGAAAAATTTAATTAACCGATTTTAACCGGTCTTCAAATTCAATTACAATTTCGCGACCTTTATTTAAGATATACAGGTGTATTTACAACTACTGTCCTTTCAGGGGGTTGATCTATGCCAACAATCAAACATCAATCAGCAAAATATATTGTTAACTTAATGTTTTCCAATTACAAGGTAAACGAATTTCATAGTTAAGCCTCAGGACACGGAGGGCATGCGCGTGGTACTGAATACTGACTGCCTAGTCCCGACCTTGGCCGCACATTGGCTAAGTATTTGACCTAGATGATCGGCGCGGGGGTCAGAATACAGTTGTTGATAGATCAACCCTCTAAAAGGACAGCAGTGATTTTAAAAACGACCTGTATAACACGACACACAAGTTTGCATGTTCTGGAAGAGTCTGCCGACTGGTCTACCGGATACTATTATAATTACTATTATTTCTTCTAATATTACAATGTTTTTACGCACGTTACTAGTGCCTATACAAGAACAATGAAATGAAGAATATAAGTATATTTTCAGTTCCTTATTTATATCACTATTTATCTAAATTTATTTCTATGTTTCAGTATAATAAATATCTCCGATGTTCATTAATTACCTTGTAGAATTATACACGAAACGACATAAAAAAGGCTTTTAAAACTTTCCGTAAAAACCCATCCCAAGCTAAGAAGCTAAGAAGAATTATACAGTTGCAAAAAATAACCTTATAAAACCGCCTTCCAACCAAATATACTACCGGAAGAATACCTTAAATTATATGTGTTAACTAAATAAATAAATAATCCGGGTGGGGTACAATAAAGTTTGAATTATGGCGCGGAAAGCGTTGCGCAGCGCACGAAGAAAGTTCAAAATATCCATGACAGCAAAATATGGCAAGCGTAAAATTTAAATGGCGGCCATCGCCCTCCAGAATCCCTTATTTATGACTTAAGATGCGGACGTTATTCCCTTTGCGCTCGTTAAATTCGGCCAGGAAAGCCTTTTTTTTATTTTTCGCTTTTGGCTGGTCGTAATCGAAATATACAAAGTGCCAAAACTGGTTCCATTGCGAATTGCGGACTCTGAAGACGCGGGTCGTTGCACCCGAAACCCGTAAAAAAGAAAAGTAAACAAATATTGTGGATGGCTTCGTTCGGCTTAAATTTCGGCAATTAGTGTCCTGCGTACTGCCTATACGGTTGTAAGATATATGCGTATAGGGCTGTAAGATATATGCGTATACGGCTGTAAGATATATGCGTATAGGGCTGTAAGATATATGCGTATAGGGCTATAAGATATATTTTGATATGTACGTAGTCAACTCGAATACTCGTGAAATCCCTAGTACAAGGGAAGGAACAAAAGTGTCCAAATCATTTTTTTAAATTAAATTTAAAATATTTCATAACATTCGCTAACTATGCAGAGTGATGCTTATTATCTTTCACTCGCTCACATAACTTTCAGACTCACACACACACATACACACACAAACCTTTCTTTACAAACACCTACACCTACATTAAACTTTACTACAATAAACCTTTAGAACCTTTTACACTCCCAGTACAGTACACACTATATATATGTCGCAGGTATATATTGTCAAAGCCGTGATATTATAATTTTACTAGTGAAATTATAATTGCACGGTATATTGTCAAACGGCTTCATTTCTTACAATTTATTGGCTTAATTTCAGTATCATTGTAATTTCACTGGGTTACTATAGTGAAATAGTTAAACAATGACATTTTCACTGGTTGTTAGATTATGAGACCGTCACCGATTGGTTCCTATTATTGTTTTTATATTTGCAAATGGCGGATGGAAAGAAACTGCAATGACCAATCAGGACGTTCGACGTACCCCACCGCCAACCAGACTCATAATATACCTAGTGTTATTATAATTTCACTATATTGTCCCCGTACTATGTTTATGTATCGCTGTTTTTGTACATTTATGAAACAAATAAATAAATAATATTGAAACTCTTGAGAACCAAGGTCTATATGGGACTTTTGTACGAAGTATTTAATGGCACGATAAAAATAAAATAACTATATTTTTGTGGTTTCTATTTACTAGGCGAATTTAGAAGTTCGGAAACCGTTCGAATAGCTACACATCGCCCGTCGAGAGTATTTTCAAGTATTTTGATAGGCAGTCTAAGCTCTTCTTTAGACAAGTCGAGAAAGGCTTGTTCAGAATAATCTTTCGTCAAATAAAACATTTTAGTCCAAAGTTTGAAAAAGTTCTCGGTCCACGCGTCTCGACTAGCTAACCTTATTTTACGGATAAATGCGAGATCACAGTGTAGACCAATTAATTGCGTCCTTGCCAAACCAAATCTTAATGATCCTTTTTTTTACATTTAATATTTTAACAGCTAATTCATCAAATATAATATAATATACATATATATGTCGTTCGTCAGTCAATAAGTCAATACAAGAGCGTCAAACTTTATCGCAGAAGATCGTGAGTGACTAAATGGCTCCAAATCATTGAACGATGCCCAAGTTCATTAACACGGTGATTGACAATGAAATATCTAGGTTCGAATTAGCATAATCCTTTTACGGCGTACGGCGGGCGGGCAGGTGATATAAATTTATGAGCCGTTCAAGTTATCTGTCATTCTGTACCGCAAGCGAAACCACAAAACGAGCGGGCGAACTCTTCGACTAATCTTATTTCGATAAGACAGAGTGCTTCGAAAAGAGAAAAATCAGAAAAAAACTACATTATCAAAATAACGACTGTCGAATTGGTTTTCACAGAATTTCTTATTTTTTGATGTTTGTTTTATTTATTTAGGCTTGAAATTCATTGAAAACTGTTTAAAAATGTTTTTGCATATCATTATTTTTAATATTGGGTATTTATATTGTATATTCTAACCCCATGACAAATAATGATTATGCTATGATCGCTTCTTTTTTGCCAGTAAAAGATTTTAGCAGTAGAAACTGTTGATAAACGGTATGTGTAATGGATAATTAAACTATTAATGGATAATAAAACTTGTGAAAACCATAAAATACTTAAAAACACTATTTCCGAAACCGGAGGAGATACTCTCCAAACAATATTAGTTTGTTAGTAAGAGAGTTAATTGTCTTCGTCTTGGTTATTACCACGTCTTTGTTAAACCACGATAGAACTTACGCTCAAAAGCTTAAAAGAATAAAAAATAGATTACTAAGATACCTTAGACAATATTGGGTAGTTTATAACCGCACGAGTAAAAATTGTATTGAAAATTTTTACGCGAAGAATTGAGGCGAAAAGCCGTCAGAATCGTAATGAAGCGTTGATGATGATGAAGCGCGCCCGTCGCGGTCGGCTGTGGTGGCAGTGTTTTTGTTCTTGCTTCAGCTTTTGATCCACTATCATGCTTTATTGGCTCATTTTTTGCCGAGCCGATTACGCAGATCGGCTGATACTCGGGGCTGATAGTCACTTGGATGTGTGGTGGTTTGGCCTCTTTTTTCGGATGATGAATCGAACGATTGAAATTCGCTTTTTTTTCTCATCGCACAATGGGCCATATTCTGGGAACGTCGGCTTCGCGGCGGGGGACAAGTGACGAATCCGCACAAAGCAGTAAGCACAGCGAGGCGGTCTTGTTTTAATTTTGTTATTTGTCACCGCTCAACGAGCACATTGAACTTGACCACTGAATGCCTAAAGTGCGAAGAGGGCTTCTTCTTTCATTCTTCTGCGCAATGGAATTATGGAAATGGCGTGTCCGTATCACATAACCACATCACAAATCCGTTAAAGGGCAAACGTTTAACATCAAGAAAATAATAAAAGGACTTGCTAGCTAATTAGCTTAAATATGTACTTAGAGGAAGAGATCGACGGACAATAGTCATCATAATGTCGTTTTTGTTAATATTTTGATATATTAAAACTCACGCTCGCACTGACAGCTCCTCTCTTTCGGGTTTTGAGACCAGCCCTGCTGGTTTTGAAAGATTTCGATATTAAAAGATGGATTAAAATATTAGGAATATTTTTTGTGTTTTATTCTCTGTGAGGTGGAAATCGCTGTCAACATAGAGGATGAACACGATACCGGACCCAATTTAAACATTGTCTGCATTATTATAACTCCAAATGTAACTCGAAAACGCCTCAACCGATGTTTTTAAATCTGGTACACGTTTACAGTGTGGATGGCGCTAAGGTGCCGCAGGTACATGTCATCTGAGCCCCGAAAGAGCCGTTAACGCCACAAATTTGGTACACGTTTCCAACTCACGGTACACATACTAACATAAATAAATATCCACGTGTATTTTGGATCGTCACCGAGTGCCATTGATGAAGAACGAGAATCACTATTCTTATCTCGCTCTAAATCTAGAAAAGGAATCAGAAGGAAAAAAAAAACAAAAACTGCATAACATGTGGGTGTCGTCAGGCCAATTAAATAGAGATGACTCAGATGACAAGTTTGTCGTAAATCGTTTGAACACACGAATTTAAATTTGTGTCAAAAATGTGTTTTATTTATCATAAAGTGGGTCACATATTTGTGCATTGTTTGAAGAGCAGCTCACTTTTTTCAATTTCCATCGTATCCTGCCATTTTACGACTTTCGATAATACCTGAATCTATCTCGTAATAATAAAATATAAAAAAAATACCGATTATGACGCTTACGAATCATAAATACTTAATCACTATGGACTTGTATCTCGTTCCAAGTAATTAAAAGTGCCCTCATCAACGACCTACGAACTCGCGGTGAAAAAGGGAAAAGTGTATTTCGAAGATCGCTGGCGCTCAATATTATTGTTTAAGTGCGAAATATTTAAATTGGTAACACCGCTATAACCGAGGTCACAAATTATTATTTGTACCAGTAAATGTACTTTTTTTAGGCAATTCATTATTGTTTGACACTCCAGTGTAAACTTATTAAATTATATTTAGCTTTTACGAAAAAGGTATTATATTTTTTGTTTATAACAAAAATGTTGACTACATAGTGATAAAATCATTGACCCACCCGTACTAATATGGTAGTCTCATAACCGCTTGTTGTATGTTAATCTATTTTATTACATAAAAAATTAAGTACATATCTACATATTTTAGAAAATTAAAAATGAACAAATAAATATAAATAATAATATTTTTTTTGTAATAAAGGTGGTGTTTAGATTAGACTTTCAAGTGATTATAATATTTATAAGACAACAAAAATAATCTTTTCAAGAAGCATTGAAATGCCTATAGACTATAGGTATTAAGAATAATAATATTATGCAGTACAACCCCTTCGAACATACCAAATCGCTGAACTGCACCCTGTTTTTAACCCTCGACACAAACAGAGGGGGGGGGGGAGGGGGTTTGTACGATTAATGTGTCTGTCTATTTATCTGTGGCATCATATTATTTTTTTGTTGTTTGAAAGGCAACTTGATCATAGCTACGATTCAAGAAAATCTGTTCAGCTGTTTGTGTCAGGGGGTTTTTAAGAAGTTTTTAAGTAGTTTTAATTTATATTATTATGGTGGATGCCATTATTATACAGGATATGCATATAAAAACCCAAAAATGTATTTTCATCATTTTTTCTTCATCTTTTATGACTAAGAAACGGCTGCATACAACCGTGTGCGTACTTAAATTCACTTATGTCCTTTTAGGAGATTGATCTATAACAACATTCAAACATTAATGAGTAAAATATATTGGAAAAATATTTCCCAATTACGAGAAAAACGAATTCGAAATTTAATAGAAATCGTTACATTGCGTGAGGTGAGGCGACGACAGCTCGAAGAAACTCACAGGGCGTTAGAGATACTCGGGGGGGGGGGGGGATAGGTTTGACTCGTGCCTAACAATTCATTTGCACATGCAAATCACAGCTATCAGTGCCAATAGAATGTTAGGATTCGTGGTTCGAACCGGCCGATCGCTGAGTAAGCCAAGAACAGCCTCTTCTATAGGTACTACACGTTCGTGAGGAGTCTCTTAGAACATCCATTGTCTGAAGTCCTCATAAAATTACTTATGTAATATTTTGGAAGTTACTCACTGGAAATTTCTAAGGTTTGCCGCTGTATTATCCTGAAATATTTCCCAGTACGTGTCTATCAGCATTTGTAGCAGTGATCATACACTCACGTGTTTTTAACCATTTTACCAGATCACAAAAACACACTTTTCCGTAAATTACCTGGTCACTTTAAGTAAAGTTTCATTATAATTCAATTTTTCGCGTTATTTTAAATTAATTACATCGCAAACTGATTTATTAAACACAACCAAAAAGCGAGAAAATTTAGTAAATATGTCTTCGATTGTATTCTATTTGATACGAAAATACCGCTATGTCCAGAGTATTTTATCGCTTTACTGGCTCTTTCCCCGAATTAGGAACGTCGAAACGGTAAGCTGATCACAAAAAAAAAAAAAAACTGCGTTTGGATTGGAAACGTTTATGTAAATTATCTGTTTTATTCTATCACTTTACTATCAAGATCAAGTCTTTTCCGTCCAAAACTTGACCTAAAAACTTTTATGTTTTGTTATTTGTCAGTCGGAGCGAAGATTAATAAATATTTTTTAGGCGAGTTAATACATAATCTTCCCGAAAGCGCTCTCTCTGTATAGCGCACATAAAATCATTTAACGGCTTGTAAAAAGAGAAACATTCAATGACGCTATAGGATAATTTTGACAAATAGAATCAATGTATTGTAAAACATATATATAAAAAATAGTGTTGAGAAAAGCGCAGTTCAATATTCTCAACGGCGAAAAATGAGCTGACCGGATTTGACCCACTAGGGATTTGAACCCGGGACTTCTGGATTTAAAAGGCACATACACCACTGCGCCACCAGGCTGTGTATTAAACCTATTACTATAGAAACTCCTCAACCTTCAGTACATTCAAGTACTAACTAAAAAATAACACTTAAACGGGTGGGAAAGAGACACAAGACTTCCTTTTCATGGAGATTCTAGTGTGTTTTAGTGCTTTTTGACCGCTTACGAATGCATTGCTATCAACCTATCAATGCTACACAGAGTCTCCCAGAATGATTAAGCATCCGCAAAGGGGATGAAATGGTGGAATCAGTTAGTCACAAAGCCAGCGCAAAAAAAAAAAAAATTTTTTTAAATTCTTATACTACTAATTTTTGGTCTTATACTACTAATTCCGTACTCAAGAGAAAAATACATTTTAAAAAAAGTCCTCCTTAAAAAAAAGTGGCATCCTTCAATAAAATTTGGATAACCCTTAAGTACCTACCTTATTTTTAAATCGATTAAATCTAACGCTTTTAATAAAGATATTTATTTTTTTTAAATAAATAAAAGCGTTTAATTTTTTATTATGTCATGTAAATAAATCATTCCTTTGGATCATTCAATTCAATAATTATCAAAGTTTATCATAGAGTATATTTGTATGCACATTCGGGTATTATAAAAAGCAACCCTATCAAGCTGGAAGTAAATTCGATTACATAAATAACTCTGTAATTATGTGCAAGTTTTAATTATTAACTCTCATTATCTTTTATTACTTTTCATTCACCAACAAAAAGTAATATAAATTTGAAGGCATCGTTGACTATAATATGGATTATATATAGATACCTTCAAATATTTTAAATAACGCTGAAAACATCGCGTACGTAATCGCGAATTCTAATATTTAGCGCTTCACTATACTGAAAGTCACGAAAAGTGAGCCTCGGCCCAAAGCCAATTCGTGGATGACCAGCCCCGCGGCTAGGGCTTTCTCTACCACTACAACTACATGTTCATCGATTATTTTGTCGATAGAAATTGAATAGTAAATCAAAAGTATATTAGTTTTATAGGTACTTTGTATTTTTTATGATTAGTTGTGGTTATTTTTTATTTTTATTGGTTTTTGATTTATAATGTTGTTTTTTTTATATCATTTCTTATGAATTTTTATATCATGTTATGAATTAACAAAATGTGTAGATGAAAAAAAAATATGTTCAATAAATAAATAAAAAAAAAATAAAATACTAGTAGCTGCACATAGAGCTAACTTTGTTATGTTCTTAATACGATACTATCACTATAGTTAATATTTAATGATAAATTATATTAATCATTATAAATAATGTATATTGTCGTCATAAATAATATATATTACTTACCTAACTTTAATATTACCAGAATTAATTATTATAATATTTATTTGTTTATTGATTTTTAAAAAAATAATACTTTTAAGTTTCATCGCCTTTGTAGCGAGTACCACTGTAGTTAATAAATAATGATAAATTATATTTATCATTATAAATAATGTATATATCGTTATATATTACTAGCCTAATTTTAATATTACCAGAATTAACTATTATAATATTGATTATTTTTTACAAAAATAATACATTTCATCACCTTTATAGCGAGTGTTGTTTGATCTACACATGAATCATCAGTTGACAATTTATAAACTAAAAAAACAAAATATATCTAACAAAAAATAAAATAATAAAATGTGCAACTGAAGATTTGTATACGAGAAAATTCAGTTTTATATATTATAATTATACAGGATTCATAAAAAAATGAGTTCGCATTTCTATGTTTTGCAAACATGAAGTTTTTAATTATTAGGAGAGAGAGCAAGAGATAAAAGAAAATAAATGTAATCTACCCTAAAAATAAGGTAACTGTTAATTTATATGAAATATCAAACGATATTTTTTAAGATTAACTTATATTATTGAAACAAAATTGAATGTTGTGTCATCTTGGTAGATTAATAATATTTTACCTTATTTCAGCTTGAAATAGAAAAAGGAAAATTAAAATTGTCACTAGTATGTATATAAGAGTAAAAACAATAATATTTTTTTTATATATACTTTAAATATTAAACAATAATAATGTAATATAAATTACCAAATGTAAACAATACACATACCTTCTACAACCACCGCATCATGAAATTCATGATCACGCTTTTCCCCAACATGTGTGTTATCAGTTCCTACTAGGGTCGCGAGGACCAACACCATTGAGTAAGCGAGCATGGCTGCAAGCTTGGGCAATGCTCCAACTCCTCGAGTGGTAGCGCGGTCACTGCCAGGCCCGCAGTATGGCAGGAAGCGGAGTCACCCGAAGACCAGTTCTCGTAATTGGTGTCGCGACCGCCGATCTGCTACTCTGCCGATGGCCAAGAACGCAATGCGCAGGATAATAGCAAGGCGATCTGTTTTAACACTCTGCGCACGTACCCGGCACAGATTCTCAAACGGTGCTGATGTGCTGATCGCTCAACTTGGTTCACAACATTTGGTTAAGCGACTTGAGTTTGACTCTCTGGACTCTAGACTATAGTAGCCACATGGGTACTCGTATTAGGTAGATTTCTCTAGGAAAGCTACCTATATTAATGGGTACCATGTCATGACTTCCCGAAAATTTCGACATATCTTCACGTTTCACATCCTCTAGAGCACAAAAACACACCCAGTTTTGAAGTTTATATATAAATTTAATATCTATCTATATCAACTTCTTGTGGACACGATAAGTGCCGTAATTTTACCCCAATCACTTTCAAATTAATACATGAATTTAAGGGCATATCTCGATCAAGTTCGTTAATGCGCAAAATCAGACCAGAAAGCGGGAATTGGGGGGGGGGGGGAGGGGTTCGAAAAAGTGACATTTTGCTATAACTTTCTTACTGTAAAAGATATCGAATTCATTTAAATTTAATTTTATTCCTTAGATAAGGGTAATATATCTAAGTACACTTTTTGATAGGACCAATCATAGGTCCTATAGGGGTGAAAATAGTGGTTTTTCAAAATTCAAAAAATCATGGCTCCCATAATAGGCACCGATTGAAATCCGTTCAAAATGTAAATTGTAGGCCCATAATTTCCCTATAAATTTTGTTCGAAATAATTTTTGATATGAGCAACCCTTACGGCACAGTATAAAGAGGGATTCAGTATACGCACTCTCGCTGCGCAAGGGTACGGCGGGTTGAGGTGCTTGAACTGCCGCGCGAGGAGTGGACTGCGCAGTAGCTCGTTCAATGTTTGATACATATTCGTTCAATTGGAGTTTGCCTATTCCCTAATTTGATCCGGTGGAATCTACCTCCTCCTTCCGGCGTTTCGAAAGGGATTTTTTGTCTCCATATTTTAAAAAAAGCCATTTTTTTTTTTTTTTTTTTAATAGCTGACAGGGGGTTGTATTTACTATAGAACAGCAATGTTTATTTCTTATTATTTTAGGGATTTTAATTATATGAAAGTAAACAAATAATATAATGTTTATTACATGTTTCATCCTTAGTCTTACTGATGTAATGAGGCCTTTCGCGACTCCTTCGTCTAACAAAGTTGCCTTGATGCCTGAAGATTATTGGGAATCTGTCCATGATTACAAGTTGTAGCAAAATTAATAAGTTCATTTGTCGCTTTCTAGACCATCGAACTTTCGACATCCATCTCGTTCTGATTATCCTGTTCTTTGAGCGTCTAACACCGATATTAATAAAACGTCTCACATTATTATTAACATTATTATTACATTATTATTAACATTATTATTAACATTATTATTACACACAGTATTAGAATGGGAGCAATTTTGGCACTATAGAGGGAGATGGGGGAAGAGCAGGGATTCTGCGATTAGGACCATTGTCGCAAGCATTCTGGAACGTTCATTCAATATTTAATTTGTCAACGAATTTTCTACCTAGTTAATGTGCAAAGATGCAAAATGGTTCTATCTCAAACCATGACAGGTCGACTGACAGGTGCTCTCCCGTTTCAACATTAGTGATCTTAACTGTCCCGTTTTGCAACTACACAATAATAATAATTATCTTCAATTCATATCCGACCTAATCAAGACCAAGGTTCAATTGCACGTATATATTAATCATTTTCTCTGCTTTGATTGTTATACAAATGTTTACAAAGTTTTGGCGAAGTTCATCACTCTCAACTTTCTTCTTTCCGTATAATTTCTCTCTTTTATAGAATACTTGGTTGTATTTTATCGTTTTTTTATTACATTTACAGTGTTTTTATGTGTATGTGTGTAACCCGTATGTCCTTATGGTGTGGTGTGGTGGTGTGGTGTGATTGTCCTAAAGAATTTTTGTGTAGATAACCAGCACATCAAAAGAAGTATCGAGATTGGACTTACGCGTAATATTGCTGAATCGTCGAAACACAACATGATACGTATTTTAACGAATAATGAAATGTACTTGTTTGTCTATTTTTCAGACGTCTTTGACTTACCTATCTATTTTTCAGACTTGTTTGTCTGACTTTTCAGACGGTTCTTTTTAACGTAGACGTCTACCGAAGGCATCGCATCCAAAGGTGTCCGATCGCAATAATATTTTGTTATATGTATATGGCCACTACTATGCACGTCGATACAAGTCCGAGCGTTTCAAAAGCCTCCCGCGGTGGCAAGTAAATCTGCCATCTGCTGCGGAACGCGCGGGCGCAGTCGATCTCGCTTGATGGATGTCCCGTCTTTATCTCGCCAAAAGTAAGGTGCAAATTTTCGTTGGCCGCTTGGACTTTTGACACGGTTTACATTTGCAAAAAAAAATAATGAAGGTACTTAAAATGTAACAAGGAAAAGGTCGCTTTATCTGCAAAACTCGTTCACGCCGTTCCCAAGTCACGAATAAAAAATTACAAGAAAAACAATAAATATATGTATTAATTTAAATATATAAGTCATAAAAAAGTGGATTGTTTCGATCGTTGTGTGTAACATAAGTAAGTTTGGTGAATAAGGGTAGAGTTCTTTTTTGTCAGAGTTGTCACTAAAGGTACAGTTTTTTCGTGACTGTCAAGATGATTCAACTAAGGATCAGAAATCAAACGCAATGATCTTTCAAAATATATAGATATGGCATGTCTCGCTTGCTCACATGGCGAACAAGCGAGATATACGATACGCAAAGTGGCGTACTTGGCGAGGCGCATTTTTCATCCTCAGTTGGCGTATTTATATGTTTTAAAAGATCATTGGTGTAACGTAACACTGCCTGTAGCTCAATAGTAGAGAGAAGTCAGTCGGTGGAGATTACGTAGTCAGCGACCAGACCAAGGGTTCACCTGTCTTCAGGTGAAGGGTAAGAGTTTGTACTAGCACTCTAGGAAACTTCCTAGAGTCATCGATCATTGGTCTAATTAGACCGGGACAAAAAAACGGTATGATAAAGTATAGTGAAATAGATTACCACGACTCGTTGCTATTCTTTTCTAGCCGGGGTCCGACGCTGAAGGAAGATGAAATACATCCTGTTAGGTTAGTATGTAGATCTATGATGAAGGATCAATCGTTTAGGAGAATTCCCTACAACTTTCGAATTTCTTTTTAACTGAGTTTCCATGCTTAAAGCCGTGTTGCAACCTGTTATATTTATGTTCCGAAGGTGGGAGAATTTTCACGAGGGCCCCCAGTGCCCCGGGGTGCCTTGAGCTTGGAAGCCACGGGGCACTGTTAGCTACATCACTCTTCGGACAGTGTTCTCTTGACTTCCTAGATGCTGATTTCCAAATGTGTCCTGGGAGACTGAGGTTCACTTTTAATAGGGAAGCCAGAATTTAAAAATGTCGACATCCCTTCTGGAATTTTCACGACGGAAAGACGAGAGGTCATGCGCCACCTATTAAATTCGAAAAATGGGCGCGCGAAAAGTGTGTGTATTGGTGTGTGTGTGTGTGAGAGTGCGTTGAGTGTGTGTAATAGACTAAATTAATAAAAAAAAATAATACATAGAAAAAGATTGAATCTGTAAAAAACTTACGAATTTACTTGTTTACATAGATAGTGAGGAAAAATATAAAGACGGAAATATTTCATCTGCGTTGAAATAAAAAAGTTTAAATCATAATTCGATACTAACAATATGTATAGACGTTGCAAAAAATTTAGAAGTAATCCATAGTACCTAATGTAAAATTGTATTATTAGTTATTTTTAGAATATGTATCTATATTTATTTACTTTTTTTTAATGTATGAAAAAATATTATATTTTTATTTATAAATATTATGTTTTAGAAAAATGGTTTATATTTCAAATAATTTACTAATAACGCATTCCCGACAACACACGTTAGCTACTATTATTTTGTTTTGGGTGGGGATTAATTATATTTTTATGCGTTTTCGTGAATTTTAGTAGGAAGTAAGTTTTTGGATGTTAGATTATGTGTAATAAAGCGAAAAGGTATTAGGTAAGGTTGGAAAGACTTATTCGGCGCGGCGCACCTTAGTGCCTCGAAACGATTCTGCAAAGCATAAAAGCGCAGTACATTTACACTGAAAGTTGTTTTTTTTAAGGCGCCACCAGTCCCTAAAACGTGTTTTGTAACGTATTTTGGTGCATTTTGTTGAAGTTATTCCCAACAAATGGCTAAAACTAAAAATACCACAATATTCTACATATATTAATTTAGTACTTCGCTTAAAAATAACGAAATACACCTTATTATAGTAATGAAAATAAATAAATAAGAAAGTGTTGTTTTTTTCTTCAACGATTTTCTTTTAAGTTGTGTAAGTGACGCGAACCTAATTTTTCTTTCTAAAGATAGACAATATAATAATCTAGGACATTATTTAAAAAAAACATTTTTTTCAAATGATAATAATTATTTAAATACAAAAAACATGTTTCATCGATTCCAAATGTAACGAATTCGCGGTCGGCGAGTATATCCGTCTCTTTTCTACACGTCAATGTTCGAATAAAGCCTACTCTTTCTAATCTCAAGGACAAATGCGTCCCGGGGCGCCTTCGGGACGCATATGCAAATATATATGCAAATGCAAAAATTTATATTGCTGAACTTATTCTCACAACAGAATAGAAAATTTATTAGAAAGTTTATTTATTGTGTATTTTTTAAAATTCATTCGCTATTCTTTTGTCATTTGTCTAATAAATGTTCATATTATATAAAAAAAATATAGTTTTAAAAACGTTTTGATGAAAAAAATGGTTTCCTTTATCGTCAACATTAATTTTGTTTTGTAAAAGATCTATGTCGCAATGACAGGGCCACCCTAACCGCCCCCCCCCCCCTTCCAGGTCAGATTACTAGTTATGCACCTAAAAAATAATAAGGATGAAATAAGCAAAGCAGTTACAAACTGTCAAATCTTAATTTCTCAGTACAACAAAATATTTAGCCGGCTGTTAAGCGTTTCGTTTGTGATCTGGAATGCTTTTGAGGGATTGTCATCCATCGTCGTTTGTCAGAAATCAACCAACTGGGCAACCTACCACAATAGCATCAGAGATCAGTACCTTAACAATGGTATACTTGGATAGCTGCTGAGATGCTCTTTCCGATCCTACCGCGCGTCCTCTATATTCCATGTTGACTTTTGAGCTAATTTTGGCCGACATCGAGAAATGCATATTTTCTTGTTTATTTTTTTTCACTCACTAACTTGTAAAACGTTTGCTTTAATCGAGACTACGTTTGAGGTCAAAACCAGCGTCGCAACCGCTCTCGAGTCTCGAAAAGCACTGTACGAAATTTCCACGGACATCCAAAATGGCCGCCGCGCGTCGGTCGACCCCTCACTCGCCCGTTGCGTTCTGCGCGGCTGTGCTCGATATTTTTGAGGGTAGGAAACTATACTATTAAATATTGTTAGCATTTACGT
The DNA here is from genome assembly GCA_020383195.1 of Neomicropteryx cornuta. NCBI lineage: Eukaryota > Metazoa > Arthropoda > Insecta > Lepidoptera > Micropterigidae > Neomicropteryx > Neomicropteryx cornuta. The sequence continues at coordinate 6,176,506 of JAHKQU010000014.1, forward strand.
TTATTATACGCCAGCAATAACACTTTACCTTCCACTTCTTGCAACTTTTTTGTTGGCAGCCCCATTTCCAGTTAGGCTAATACTATATCCAAATGATTTTACTTTCTTAAAGCTTTTTTTCTAATATTGACATTGACAGATCTCTAAGTGGTTTCAAGCCGGCCGCCAAAAATGTACCCACTTTAACAGCTGAACAGTTTCAATTAATTGATCGAATTTATTTCATTTGTATTTTGTTAATTCCGTGTAGATTCATAAATATATTGATTTGAAAAAAAGTGTATCAAAGTATCCAACTTCCCCCCCCCCCACTATAGTTTAAAAGAAAATGTGGATGTTTGTAAATAGGCGTCATTAAAAGCATCTTTCCCCCGCCAGTGGTACCAACTTGTTATAGGTTGCTTTATTTCCTATCTCCACTAGTGCCTGTGGCACTTTTATCCCATTCGATGTGCATTTTAGATGGCCAGAGGCGAAAGTGGATTATGTTTTAGGTCTGAGTAGATAAAAATTAATAAAACATAGGTATCACGACATTCTTTGAATTCATCATAAATTTTAACATTTCAGTATTTTTTTTAATTTTTGACTCACAGCTAGTAATGAAACCTCCACCTTCCTATTTACTGAATTTATTTTTATTTCATTCTAACTTCTCCCAAATTATCTATTTTCAACAACTCAGCTAAAGTTTTGCAATGCTGTTTTAAAATATTATACCAATGCTAAATCATGGATAAAATTCCTAGTTTAGTTCCTAAGTAAGCGTTTTTTTTGTTTCAATTGATGTATTTCATGTTCTTTTTTGTATTTCTTTTTAATTTAAAATCGTTTTTTTTATTTAATATTGTTAATATTATTTGTTATTGTTATTTTTAATACTTTTTAATATTATTAATTTTACATAATTGCCTTTAGGTCATTACCTGTATTGAATACAATGTCTGTTGGGTAACCATGACAAATTTATAAATTTATAACGTGTTACTGTACATTCTTTTACATATTTTTTTTTTTTTTGCGCTTATTACTTTATATTAATTCTGATTACTTATAAATAATACGTCCCAACAGGCATGCTGTCATATTTTTGGAATTCGAATATGATACAAACATCGCTGCACAGCATCGAAATATAAAGTTGCATTCTTCAGTACTAAAAATGTGTTGACTTTAATGTTATATAGCTATATTATCCGACCAGCTGTCGATGTAATCTAAATGGCTATTTATTTATTTATTTATTTAACAGGTTTCCCCATGTACATTATAATTAAAGTAAAAACAAATTAAACTACCAAAAGAAAAACAAACAACATTGAAACATACTATGCTAAAAAATTAAAATAATGCCTCCAGGCAAACATTAATAAATAAATAATTCACGTCGATGCTACAACGGCGTAATAGAAAGCAGATTTTTAATCCCATCGGGCGAACAGACAAAAATATCAATCTCCGCGGAAATGGAATTTAATAATTCGACTGCTCTCCCAATCGGACTATACTTGTATACGTCGGTACGACATGCTAACCGCCTAAATAACATATGCTTCCGTGCTCTAGTAAAACGGTCCGGATCAAAGAGACCAATATCTCCGAGTATTACGGAATTCTCGATGAAACCGCGAATAACCTTATAAAAATAAAACAATGTATGGATTTGTCGCCTAAACTCGAGTGTGTTAAAGCCTAACATCCCTAATACAAAAGCTGATGGATACGTATTAGGAAACATTTCTGGATAATATCCATACCTACATATAGGTATCTAAGGAACCTCCTCTAAATAACCTCCAGGATATTACAGTAAGTAACCTCATGAGGACTCCAGATAACTACTATACTCCAATATACTTCTCACGAACGTGCAGTATAAAAGCGAGATGGACTTCGGCTATGGTTGATTTTCGATAGTATCAATCTACACACAAAAATTGAACTCTTTTGCATTTGTACTATTCGAATTGGAAGTTGCAACGGACGGACAGACAGCCGGCCAAAGGACGGGATAGTAGCTTCTCATACATGAATGTATGTATAGAAGCTAAATGCATGTGGTTGCCATTGAAAGGCAGAATATGGAAAAGCAGAAAACAGCTTAGGCAGGAGTATAACAGGCGACTTCAGGTGAGAGGTGCATCGCTCCATTCACATTTACCCAAGCTCTGAAGGCTCGCGCGGGGGAATTCTAGGTCCTCTAAGAATCTTCCATTTCTCTACTCATGACATCACAAAATATTTAAAGATAGAGAAGCTCATTTTACTCCCCATCAGGTCCGAGAATCACACACAGGCCTGATGTCGTCACCAATCTCATCAAGCATCGTGTTTCTTTACTACCCCATAAGTCCACATAATATGCTCAGCATCTTGTGTGGACCACGCACCAGGGTATCGGTAATCCTAAATTTAGCAAGCTTCCTTCTGAAATCATGGTGACCACCCAGGATTTGTGTGGTGGGATAGTCGAGATGTAGATACAACACTCGCATGCGCACGCGGCGGAAGATAAGTAACGATGAGTGAGGCAGCTAGTGTAATCGGACTTTCATCTTTCTTGCCACACCCAAAAAGTTTCCTCTCGTACACTTTTAAGCCAATGTAGTTATGTATTTGATATATACAAAACAAATTTATTGACAATCTGTAAAATATTGTTTGTAGATGAAAATTAAAGTACTCATCCACTAACTTAATGCGAAGGATGTTGTGGAGGAAAATGGCAGTTTGTGCCGATGAATAAGGATTATATTTTATTAAAGGATTAGCTTGACGGATTGAACCTAATAATGTGATGAGAAGGAATGCAGAAAAGTTATGGTATTAGTGGTCATGAAGTCTCCAGTCCGACTTGAGCGTAGAAAAAGAATGAAAGGAATAAACTCCAGTGGATGGTTACCTACCTAAAAACTGCATAAAACTTCTTTTTACCAGTTTTCGGAAACAACTGACAAAATTTTCTTTAAGATTATTGTCAATACATAAACTAAGCACACACATGTATTTCACATTTTGCTTGTCCAAATGCCAGACAGTATTGCGCTGATAGCCGGCATTAAATTACCCTCTTTCAGCCCCATATCATTTTAACCTTGCATCGTTTACAGCTCTTATGTAAGATAAGTAACGATGAGTAAGGCGGCCAGTGTCATCGGACTTTCATCTTTCTTGCCATACCCGAAAAGTTTCCTCTCGTACACTTTTAACCAGTCACTTTATTAGTTATTTAAACTTAAAAATATCACAAAAATAATACATGATCATTCACACTGATAAAATAAAAAGCCATGATTACAGTAATACATGTTTATTATAATAATATAAAACATCTACCAATTTAATGTTAGCTTTACTATTCAAATTAAAATAATTGATAGGACATTGCATGCCAAATTACAATACCTCAAAATCAAAAGCATCTTGAAATAAATATTTTTATGAGAAAATTAGGAATATAAAATAATTCGTAATAAATAAGATATATATAAATATTTTTTGATTTTATGAGGTATGAAAAACATGGGTATTCAATTTACCGAAAATCTCTAATTTAAACTTATATGACTTCTTGTCTTGCAGAATTGGAATATTCAACTTAAGTTATTAAAAATATAAATATTTCTCAAAATGATTAGATTGACTGGCAGTCGTGGATGATTAGCCTATAAAAGCCTATCTATCATTCATGAATAATATAAGACATGGTACTGGATGACCAAATAAGAAAATTGAAAACTATTGACATTGTATGGGGTGGCATTCAACATAATTAAAGAGGAAAATAAACTGTAACCTACCTATTAAATACTAATTGAAAATATTTATCACAATTACCCTGGCTAAATATATAAAAAAATAACCAACACCTATTGTGTAACAGTCATTAATGATTAAGAATAATTTGATCTAGTACGGTTTTAATAAAACTTCGAACTAATAAATAAAAAGTAAATATTACAAGGTTAGATCGACATAATACTGAGATTAAATAGTTTCATTGTTATGTACTTATGAAAACATAATTTATTAAACAAAACAGCTGATAAAGAAAAATATTAATTAATTAAATTAATATTAACACGATTCTTTGCATATTAAAACTATGGAATACGTTTTTCAAATCAAACAATGTTTAGGATAATAAAATTATAAACATTATTTAGAAACATTGGAATTATCATTTATATTTTTTTAACTTTTTGAGTGTCTGAGGACATAAATGCTTATTTATTGTAAAAACTACATCTAAAAGTGATCTTTAAATTACCTGTCAAATTATTTGTTATCAGATATTATTTACTTCCACAAAATTCTACCACTACAAATATATCAAATGAGAATGCTTCAGTTTGAATCCCACCTTTAATAAGTAATTATTTTGACTAAATTAAATAGTAAAGACAAATGTCTTATTTTATTAGTTGGTATTTTTGTTGAGATACTTATACTTTCAAAAGTGTTTTTAACACACAAAAAACTAAAATTTTACACATTTCGGTAATTTAGTATCACATTTTTACACTAGTCATATTTTTACTCTATATTTGGTGGGGAGTAGTCGATATTTATGTACTCTCAAAAAGCACCACGTCTGGACCGCTGTTCACAATCTATTATTCTTCCTTCTCCCGATAACCACCAATCGGTCCAATAATCATAGACAAATTCGACAACTACAAAGAATCGAAGCCAAATTTCGAAAATATTTTAGTAGAAAGGGTTCAGTAATTCCCATATTTCCACATCGAAATGAAATTTTGACAAAATATTACTTTTATGTATTCAGAATGCAGCAAACAGGTTTCCACGGAATTATTTTTTTTTTCTTTCTAGAGTTATTTGCTCACATGAGGCTTGCAAAGATGCCACAATTTAAGCATAAAAATATATTTTTCAAACGCTTGCATTAGTCAAATATTTATAAAGAAATCTATTTCCTTGCAAACATTGATTGTAATGAGTTCTTTTGTAATAAAAAATAAAGTAAAATTTTAACAACAACGTTGTTAATTGGGAACACGGCGAAGACGGCACTCAAATTATTTATGAGTCATGAGTCAGTACAAGTGCTTGTGTGCTTTAATAGCACACCTATAACAGATAAAAAATATTTTAACAGGTGATAGAAAGATAAGCCTTCATATAAAACAACATAAAAAAATTAATATAAAAAAAATTTACTGATATGCTGTTTATTTTTTCGTAGTAACCTAAAACTATATGATTGAATTGATGAAATTAAAATAATAAATCACCTTTTGTCTTATTTTATTGCTAATGTTATTTGATTCGAGTTTATTACTTAATGTATGTATAGGTTACTAATATTTTCTAACTAACCTGAATTAATATTATTATTTGTCATGACTTAATAAAGAGATACAAACCTTATAAAAAAAACTAGGAATAATCTAAGGATAAACCAAAAGTATGCAAATAGTAAATCACAATATTTTTCATAAATATAGAATTTAATACACACAAACCAAACGAATACATTATATATTATTGCATAGTATAAAGCAACATTATCGACCTAAAGAAGAATCACTGTTATGGAGGTTTTTATACACCGATAAAACCATATTATCCACCGTATTGCAGAAAGCACACATCGGCTATCCAATACAATTTTATTAGACGTGTGTTGCTTAGGGGCTAGCACGGGTAATATGATAATATGATATCATTGCAATTTCATAGTTTGCATGCTTTAATACCGATAATATGTTATCTAGCTATCTACCTCTCGGTGTATGAAAGTGCAAGTATATCTTGGAATGTATAAGCATAAAGAGATTTTCTAGAACATGTATTTTAAAATAATTAAAACAAGTTTGAGCGAATTACAAGTACTCAAAAAAAAAAAAAGACTTCAAAATAAGCTAGTTCATTTTATAAAAAATTTGGAAAGATCCTTTGATGTTACACATTTGTTTTTATTACCCTCCAGCATAAAATCCTTGTGTATTTATTTACTGCGTGGACATTTGACAGGAATGTCACATGTGGAAGTATCATTGTTCGCTGGCTAAAATACTACCGGAGGAATTAAATAATTACTTCTGTTATTAATGGTACAACAATCAAAGTTCGGAAATTATCCTTTTTTATTGTATTTCATCCCTTTTACACATGTTACTAAGTGCTTATTCGATGAAAAACAGAAGTGTTACATAACAACTTACATAAAATTACATTAATTAATCAATCAGTATGTTTTTAAGTTAAAAATCATTATTAAATTTGTTACAAAAAAAAAACTTATAATGTTGTCGTTAGTAGTCATAATTACCTAAAAACATGTAACGGTTTTCGGCTAGATGCAAAATGACTATTATTAATTAATTTTTTTGTCCTAATATGGGCTAAACGTCACCTGCTAGGTGTCAGCGGCATACTTGCAAATTTGGGGTTGAAATTCCATATCTTCACCTTACCGTCACTGTAAACAAAATTGTATTAAATAGTGATAGTTTAGTAAGAAAATTATACAATACATATAAACAAAAACATAATAATTTACAATATACTCCGTGTCCCAAGACCATTCCCGATAAAAAAAAAACAGCTAATTGGTCCTGCGATTTCTAGTGTTATTTGTTAAGAAACTATATTGAAATTCATCATGGTTACCGAGAAAAAAAATATAAACTTTACTTGAAAATAGTGAAGGAATCATGTAATAATGTCTTTGTTGTGAGCGCTTAGCTGTCGCCGTACGCCGTAACGGTGACAAGGCCATTATCAATCGACACGGCGTCGGTGTTCGTAAACTAACCGAATTGACACTGTCTGTTTAAGGATGATTTTTTTATATCATACTCATAATAAATCACACGACACTTAAGTCTTAAGGAATGGTCATGGGATACCCTGTTATAGGTGGTGTAAAAATCACTTTTCTTACTGTGTATATAATGTTTGTAGACTCCATCTACACTCTTAATATAGCAACATATACATTAAAAAATATTTTATTAATATATAATATAACATAAAGTGCACAGCAATACAGAAAGAAGAAATAATGTTTAAACTTTGATGAGTAGAATTTACAAAAGCTGTGTATAATGTTATAAAATAAAAATGCAAATTTGAAACAGCAACATAATTAAACATAAACAAGCTGAATATATGTCATCTATTTATTTTGATTTTTTACTGCTACACCAAATTAAAAATAGCTCTGCTCTATTGTATCATGTGTGTTAACATAATATGACCATATATACACTGATATTTTTGCAGTCTGTACAAACTTTCCTTTTTGTCTCACAGATTTTTTGCTCTGACTCGTGTTCGCACTTGTGCCGTGCATCGCATTGGCGGGGCTAATCTGAAGCTGACTCGCCACTCGCTCGCTGTCAGTTTGACGTTTGTTAATGCATTAGACAAACGTCACACCGATAGCGAGCGATCGGCGAGTCAGCTTTAGACTAGCCCCGCTGGAACTTTCCATTCCTCGAGGTGGACTTAAATGTGTTAACCTATTATTAATATCAATAATTTTTATATTATTATTAGTAATTGCAAAGTATATATAAGTTTTAAAAGTAATGAGTTTTGTCAATGTTGATGTTGAAAGCAGTGATGACAAGAACTACAAGATTACAAATGAAGGCATAATGTTAATATTATTAAGTATCAGAAATTTTGAAGTGATGATCAAACATTCACAGAATTATTTATAAAAATAGGTTTATGAGTTAACTAATTTTATTACAATTATAATTATATGGTAGTTTATTAAAATACCGTACAACGTAACAGAACCTATAAATGTAAATTTAATAAATATGTTAAAAAATGGGTATGATTTAAACAGCCAGCAAAATATGAGAACATTAAAATACATTTGAGCCGTGAAATATTTCAATAGCAACTCATGAGCTGCAAGTAAAATTAAAATGGTTTGTATTCAATACGAGCAGCTGTAAACGATTTAAACAGCAAAAAATATAAAATATTTCTAAATAAATATGTGATTGGCACAATGTAGTCTGCATTCTATTATAGTTACATACTTTGTCAAACTCTAAAAGTTAAATGAACCACTAAAAAAAATACAATTACAGTACAAATTGATCAGGAACTAAATACGTTTTCATCTGTAGCTCCAAAATGAACAATGTATGGCTTAAAAAATAATCGAGTATGAAATCAATATAACACAGCCAGAAAGTAAAAAAGTTAGCTTATTAGAAATTTAAAAGCCATAACTAAGTAACAATATTTATTAAAAAGTATAATGTAAAAGTATAATTTATAATAATAATTTATTATTGAACATGTACTAGTTTAGCTTTAGATGGTCGGCATCGCTTTCTTTATTCCTCGATTGGTGTATTGAAGCTTCAATTGTGAGCCTTAAAATAATTGCCAATTTAAATACAACGTCGAATGCTTAGATAATTTCTCAACTGCGACATCTTAGGCACTATAATAGCATGCATATTAATTATAAGGTGATTGATTAATTAAAGCCTTTGGATTCATGTTAAAGTCAAATAATTTGTTATCTAAAAATAACCGTAGGTGAATTGAATTAGTTGCTGCTCATTTAATAATTTAGCAGACAACTAATTTTGTTGCTCGAAAAGATTTTGAGCAGCCCGACTGGCGGTTAATACGCCGCTTAAATGTTAAGTGTGCCGACATATTAAATTTATATTGCTCATTTTTATGAAATTATGTATTTTAAAATAGCAAATAAATAAATAATGTTTCAAAAATATTTTTTTGCTGATTATTATTCCCGATCGAAATTTGAAATAGCAGATCATTTAATTACTTCCTTTAAAAAATCCTCTAAAGGGTGAGATTTTTTTATTTGGAGTAAAGAAACTGATTAAGTGTGATTGTTGTCCACGGGTAAAAATTTATTACTTATGTTATGTTTTACTTTGTTACTTATGTTAGTAGTTTGGTGAACTCTTTTAGATATTGATATCTATAAAGAACAAAAAATATTAATCTGATTTCAGATAATTTTTTTCCATGTTTATAGTAAATAAAAATACTGAAATACTTTTATTAAAAGTCATTAAAAGTATTATTCAGATAACTTTTATCTAATCTAAGGTAAGGCATTAAACTAACTGACTAATCACGTCAGCAGAGTTCGGATAATGAGCTATGTGATAGACAATAAACATTATCTATTATGGTGGTAAGTTGTAATCAATATAATAAAACAAGCTATCATATAATATCTACTGCTTCTATACATTGACCAGAACTTGACGTCTTGAAGCTAGGCCCTACAGGCATCATTAACGGCATCTTCGTCCTAGACTATTTGCACCTGTGGTACCTAACATTACATAATATTCTTTCAATTCATCATAAATTTTAACATCATTTCGGGTTTTTTTGTAAATTTTGAGGCACGGCTATTAATGTAACTACCCCCTCCTTTTATTTATTGAATTTATGATTTATTTAACCCCTGGAGGGCGTACGACGTGAGGGGACGTCATGCCGCGCGGACATTTCTGTGTCCGTTGAGAGCGTATGACGTGAGTAGACGTCATGAATACCTGCTTGATTTTGTTTATTTTTGGTATTATTTCAGTATTATTCATTAACTTGACGTTTTTTTCATTGAAAATCTTAACGAAACAATTTTGTTTTTTTTTTTTTCATTTTAATGTAGTTTCTACTACTATTTATAAATTTGTATTGAAAATACACTAATGTTCTACCGTTCCAATATCTATAACTTTTTTTTAACTTTTTTCTTTTTTCCGAAAAATGTACATATTTCGGAAGACTTTTAAATTGTAATGTATAGTTATAAATATATGAAAATGTAAAAAAAAGTGTTGATTTTGTTTATTTCGTAATTTAAAAAAAAAAAAAAAAAAAAAAAAAAAAATGGCAACATTTTTATTTTTTTCTTTTTTAATTTACGAGACAAACATAATCAAAGTGATATGGTGTAATAGAAAATTTTACGGTGAATCCGATGATATCAGATTTGTAAAGATTGAACGACTCATGCCTGCACTATGGATTTTATAGTAGATGAGTGAGTTTCAAGGTCAATAACTACAGTCTCAACGGGTTTTGGCGCCAAAATAAACTACGCCCTCCAGGGGTTAATACTAACTCGGTAAAAGTTTTGTAACAATGCCTTAAAATACTAAAAACAATGTACAAAACTCCTAGTTTAGTTCTGTATTATATATATATTTGTTTCTATACATATATAAATAATGAAAGTATAATATATTTTAACATATTCTTTTTTACCTCTAACTATCTTTACTAGTCAATTGGGCTACCCTAGATTAAGGAATTAGTATTGTTTTTACACCGCCTGTATTGTGCATAAATTATTTTGGGTAACAATAAATAAATAAACACGGACATAATATTTCAATATATAATAATTATTATGTGGCACTGAACACTCTTTAACATGTTTCTATTTGCGCACATAGATGACTTTATATTATTAATTTGAACTGGCCACTAATAAATAATATGTCCCAACAGCTGTGCTTCGAATAAGATGCAAATATCGCTGCGCTGTATCATGTACCAATGTTTCTTTCTTTAGTACTAAAAATGTGTTGACTTTAATGTTAAATATCTATACCTATTATCGGACCAGTTTTCGATATGATCTAAACGGTTATGGTTGTTTTTCAAGAGCATCAATCTACACACAAAAAACTAGGTCGCCGCAGTCGCTCGCATTTTGCTTCGCTGCAGCACATATTATAGCGAAGCGATTTACTAAAATTTTCTAAATAAAATTTAGTCTGTGACAATAACTTTTTAACGACGGGATAGATTTTGATAATTTTCTATAATGAGGTATTTGAAATCTCTTTGATACAAATGCACAAAAAAAATTCATCCGGAAATCAACAGCATAACTTTTTAACGACGGGATAGATTTTGATAATTTTCTAAAATGAGGTACTTAAAATATCTTCAATACTAATGTACAAGAGAATTTCATCGGGAAATTGAAAACATAACTTTTCAACGAATGGATAATTTTCTAAAATGAGGTTCTTGAAATCTTTTATATACAAAAAGAGAAATTCATTTTTGTATATAAAATTCAGGAACACAATTTTCATTCAATGAATCTTGTTCAAGTTCATCAGTCATTATTTCTCCTTCACTGACATATCGTAATTGTCAGTGAATTGTCGTACAATTTAAAATAAAATTCGATTAATTATTTTCGAATAAAAAATTTTCAAAAAAGCGCGTGACTTTTTTATAATGGATATTCCCATAGACAATTTTCTTTTGACCCCAAAAATTTTATTTTTGACAATATTTAAAATCAAGCTCCGTCACGACCTTCACTTTTTCATGTAGATTCTCTCAAAATCAAAAATTTTTCAAATCGGTCAAGGAATGACCAAGTTAGCCCGTGACAAAGTTCTAATTGGAGTCGCCTTATGAGAGCTTCGCTCTAATAAACTCTTTTGCATTCGTATGCTTTTCGAGTTGAAAGATGCAACGGACGGACGGACAGATGGCTAAAGGATGGGAATAGTAGCTTCTTATACATGAATGCATAGAAGCTAAAACTAAGGGTCAAAATAAAAATGTGGGTAGCACAATAAAGATGAAGGAATTGCATAAGCACGACACTAGCAAAAATACTATTAATTAAGATAGTAAAATAAAGATTACTTTTTTTTCTATAACTAAAAACATTAATTTTGTAACAAAAGCATCTTTTTTCATAATTTTGTCGATCCTTATACTACGCAGTACAAATAACCTTTACTGTGAAAATAACCATAAATTTGAGCAAATAATACGTACAAAGGACGTACAAAACTACTCAGCTTCTATATTAAAATGTTATAAAAAATAATTTTACGAAATTTTGCAATTTGTTTGAATGTGATTAACGTTTCGTCGTTTGGTTTGTTAAATGTGGCCTAACAAAGAACAGATAAATTAGATAAGCATATTTATTAAAAAAAGCTAAATATTTTCAATAAGATAAGTTGGTAGATGGTGAAAATCTTTCATCAATTTCAATTAGATAGATTATATGACAAACGCATGAAGAAATTATAAACTGAAAAATGACTCACGAGAAAGAGATGCCATTTGCAAGTGCTAGTTTAATGCATTAATCTATCTGCTATATAGTCCGGACATACAACCTAGTGACATTTTTCTATTAGCAAACTTGTGTAATTAATTGTTTTTAGAAACGAGTTAAAGGTCACATACAGTGTATTAATACCAACCACAAATTTAAATTTTTGGGGCATTCAAAATAGTAAATAGATGTATTAACAAAGACCATACAGAACACATTAAAAACTCTGTTTAGCTCAGATTAGTAGGTTAAATGCTAGTTATTTTTTTTAAGGCGCAGGCTATTTAGGTTTAAGAGGTATTCCTGATTTGAACCCAATATTTTAATGATGGGTACTCCTAAAGCAAATTAACTATGGCTTTATGGGTGATGCTGAAAAATGTACAAATCGGCAATATATCCAGATTTAAGGAAAACTTTTTACTGTTGGCAGTAACATTATGTGTAGTTTTATTTTTAATTAAAATTAAACATAGCCTCAAACAAATGAATAAGAGATGATTGAAATGATGTAATTACTTTGTTTAGGTATTTATTATTGTAAAAAAAACAAATAATTATATTGTATGATTTATAAAACTGATATGTAAGCAGAAAAATAGTAGTATGTAAAATATTAGAAATTAAAATTGCATGTAGTATGAAATGTATGGTGTAAGCAAAATAATAATAAAAAGCTAATAATGAATAATGTAACAATTAAATGATGGTGTGAAAATTTGAATTGACTTACGCATCAATAACCCTCTGATATTGTTCCTGTTTAGAGGACCCGCTTTTCTCAAATAGGGATAATAAGGGAGAAATTAAAAGCATTTTCTGCATAAACAGAATAAATAAAAAAACATGCAAAATTATAACAATTGACATCAATTGTGAGTTAAGATCAACTGTAATAAAAAAATAAATAATTGTATATTTCAAGATTAAAATTAAAAATTATATGGTTAACTAAATACAATACTTTAGGAGAAGACAAAAAAATACATCTTATTATATGTTTTTTTTTAAATATATCTATGTATTGAGGCCTCAACATATTGTACCGGTTTTTAATACATTTACTTATAGTTAGAAGTGGTTGTAAAACTACTTTCATATAATATCAAACATGCTTATAACTATGTAATCTGTACTTTTCTACGAGCTATAAATATTTCAAATGCGAGCTGACCTCAATAATGATCAATCCATTAATATAAAAGCATTCTTACAAATGCTACTAAGCAAATTGGTTATGAAAAAATAAAACATAATATTGTAAACATCAGCAAAAAGGTGAGCTTCAACCATTAGTCAACAGGGTGAGAAACGTAGTTAAAATATATTTATTTTTTGCAATATCAAATTTTCTGGAGCCTTGCTTAATTTGCTTGTCAAGGGTGGGGTGGTGTGGAAGTTTTAAAAATGCTGTAACAATGTGGATCAAACTGTCTGGGCTACTATAAGAATCACTTAACCAGATGACCACAATAATATTCATACCAATTACCAACAATTTAAACAAGACTGTTTTTCTACTTTATATTATGATTATGTGGATAGAATCATCCAATTTGACTAATATGCCATCACCCAACGAAAAATAAGCAAACTGAAATAAATAAACAAAACAAAGCAGAGAACATATGGGAATGGGGCATAGGGTATGGTGTCTTCCTCGCTAGTTGGATTAGGACAGAAGGAGGTCGGTATTCATTGCATCGCAGGTGTACAGCGCCACAACTTCACCTCACCGCTGCTGCAAAATGATCACCCAACATACCAATCAACCGGCATGACATACAACATAGCAAAGAATAAAATATTTTTTAAATACACAGCCTGAGAGTTAGTCAATTGACTTATAAGTAATCCAGCACCCAAAATAAACAACGCGTTGATCATTTATCTATTCTCCGCTTCAAGGGGAGAAACTTTTTTTTTCACAATGTTTCAACCTAGCGTAAAACCTTGTTAAAACTACAAAACGGGAAGAAATATTAAAATAGGAACATAATCTAAAATTAACAAGCTTATTTTATTTTTTAAAAACTTTTTAATTTTTTTGTAGTACCAGAAAGTTGGAAATATTGTGAAAAAACTACCTACTAAGAGAAAAAAAAACATTTTTCTCTATTGAAATGGCACTCGGTACTTGGCTGGGGTTAGTGATCATTAAGATGGAAAAAGTGGAACTAGTTCAAATTGAAAAGAGCATAACACAATCAAGTTGAACATGTTAAATTTTCACGAGTATAAACATTTAAAAAAATAACATACGGCATGTTCATGAATAAAAAACATAATTCGATGATTTTAGCCAAATAAATTGTTCTAGCGACAGTTATGAAGTTTCACCTAATCGTATATAAACTGTAAGTTGATTCTTTGAAATTCTAAATGGATTTGCCGGTATAATTCACGTACCTATAAAACGTTTTTTTAATAAATCGGTACAACCTATATCATAATTTATATAAATATTCTGACCTGTGGTTTAACAGTGGAACCTCCTAACAACTATAATATTTTATTTGGTTATATGTATACATAGGACGAAAAATTTAAATGAAATTATAATATATTAATGAAAACTGTATTATTTATGCCTTAAAGAGGATACTTTATTAAATCAAATCATATGTAACATGCATTAACTAAAATCCTATTAGTGGATTTCATTGCCTCATCATTAATGAACCTGGCCCTGATCATAGTGATTATAAACATCAAATCGATTGGCAACTTTGAGTTTACCAACAAATTCATATATGTAAGTATTATATACAATCACCAATACCGGCGGCTGCGTAAAAAATATTAAATATAGAAGTCTAATGGCTGCCTCAACAAGACACGGAAGAACAGAGGAATAGCAAGAAAAATCGTGTAGAAACGGTGATCTTTTTAATATTCTGCAACAGGGTTAAATATGACTCATGAATGCCTTTGGTGTTGGAGACATATAGCAGCGAGAAAAACAAATTCATCTACATATTGACCAAACTCTACATGTCTTCGATGTATCGTAGAATATTTTGGCCACATTGCTCGACACAAAAAAGAATGCATTGAAAACATGGTCAAAAGCAAAAATTTCTTAATTATTTATTATTTTTATATTATAATAATAAGGTCCCGCTAAGGTGGTCATGCCGCTTAGAAATGCCTTACCTCCGGTGTTTTTTACTGTTAACTATTTTTATTTGATTTAGTTACATCTATCTATGAATCCTAAGATGGGATCCATATATTAACCAGGGATGTTACCGAAGTGGCTTTTTAGATATTAGCAAATATTTATTTATGAGTTGATTTACTTACAAAACCTGCAGGTGTGCTGCGAAAAAACTGTTTCAGCGTGATTGGAATTCATAAGCCATGTGAAATTTGGAAGACCTTATTCAAAATAGATTGAAAATAATAAAGAAACATGAAAATAATGTATAGATATTATGTTTTATTAGTATTAAATTAAGACACGAGATAGGTGGTTCAGAAGTGTTTCCTGAAATGACATCATCGCAACATGCTAACGACACGTTTTTTACACTTTCGCTTTATTTGCTTTTAACTGACCTAACAAACACGACATGACTTGTTTCATACGTAGAATTTGCACACTTTTCCACCACCCTGCACTTCCCTCTCGCTCTTCTGCGGGTCCACAACGTCTCTCTTTCCTTGGATATTTTAATTCATCTTATGAAATATAAAGCTTTGTTACACCCCTGATATTTACAAATATATACACAATTAATTAACTCTAGTTAAAGAAGAAATGTGAGATAGATGTACTTACTTGGAAGCGGTGAATATTTGTGAGGAATTGGTGGCAATAGCATTAATGGCAAAATTATCAGTCTTCATTTGAGCGAAGGATTGACACGACTGTGCATCCCACAATTGGAGGTAGCCCGCTTTACAGCTTGACACCAAAATGGGGCCACCGGACGGACTGCCGGAGTTCAAGAGAGCTAGACCGGTCACCCAGTTTTTGTGGGCATTGTTGGCAGCCTGTAAATAAAAATATCCTCTTTTTATATTTTAATTAGATATTCCTCTACAATAATACTTTCCTCGGCAAAAAAAGAATCAAACCATTTTCATTTTAAAGTTATTGAAATTTATAAGTATCCATAAAAAATATGTGCAACAAAAAAGTAGCTTGAATCAAAAGTATTGGATCATGGAGTCCTGATAAAAGTTTAAATCATCATAGGGTATCATTGGATGATTATAGATTTTTTAACTACCTTGTAAAAAATGACAGCCGTTTAAAAGAGACGAATGTGAGACAACCAGAGTCAACTAGTCAAAAATCTGTAAAAACCTCTGATTTTTTATGTAGTTGTGGGTATCTAAGAGATCAGGTATTAAGTAACACATTATAAATATTATCTTACATATACTAGCTCCTGGGTATCCAAATTCCACATTTTAATACTCATATCTCTGGATCCTGAGTAAAGTGTTCTCAAATCAGGTGACAATGTGAGACATGATACTCCATCGTAATGAGGAGGTTCCAAATTTAAACGCGGAATGCTGACGGCGCCTCCTATTGCGTTTCTGACCTCAAATACTTTGATGTAATGGTCCTTGGAGCCGGTTATGACAACGTCATCGTTGTCATTGACAGTACCAACTGACAAACACATCACTGCTGCAGTGTGGCCGCTCTGTACTTTACCCGTACTTTCGAATCTGAAAATTGTTATTTAACAGGGATATTGAAAGTGAAACAGGCTTATTAAAAAAGAGATGAATTTCTATGAAGCCGGAGGGTTTAAAGGCGAACTCCTGTTTGCACATAACTGCCTATTGGCTGTGGTACCTACGAGTGTAGAAGCAGAACAGGCATTTTCGGCAGCAAGCTACTTGGCCCGCAAAATTAGAAGCTGTCTGTCAGATACAGATGAAACCTTTGATATGCTGAGTTTTTTGAGAAGCTATTTTCAAAAATAGCTTTTCCCTTATGAAACACAGCATATCAAGAGTTTCGTTTGACTTAAACTACCTAAGTACTTAATTTTGATTACAAAATAAATACTATTATTATTGTTCGCCGAGCAAGCAGCTTATTTAGCTGATATGCTCATGTCTCATTCTCAGTTACTAGCAATTTGCCCAGATTCAAGAAATTTATCAAGGTAATTTTTGAACTGGTTTATACTTATACCCAACACTTTCTCTGGTAGCCGATTCCAATAAGTTACAACTCTATTGGAGATAAAGTTCTTCTTAGGATTAGTGGAACAAAGAGATTTAGATAACTTCATTGAACGGCCTCAAAGTTGCGTATTTTGATTAAACATGAATATGTCTTTAAGGTTTCACAATTAAAATATCCAGTTAACACTTTATAAGTCTTGTTTATGTTAATAATCTAATTCGAATGTTTTGTTAAAAAGTTTAATTTAATTTTCTTAATTTCGATTACTGTTTTACTACTAACTAACTAATACTTTCAATGAAAATTACCCAATCTCGCGAGCTTTCATTCTGACATGCGCTAAACAGTCTGTCATACTAATTTCATACATTCATATATTTGTCATACATTTGTAAAATTGTATTTTATAACTTAATAATTCGTTATGGGTGTCGCTGGGCGGTGTAGCGGGGCGTGAAATATTTGCAACTGATATTTCTCCATACCAACACCGGCGATAATATACGTATCTGATTGATAAATAATATTTAAGAAAATATGTAATTAACATTTAAATTTAATAATGGCTTTAAATTGTATGTAACCCTTACTTTCTTAAATCCCAAACTCGGACTTTATCAGAGGCAGCTGTATAGAGAGTTGTGCCTCTTTCATTGAGAGCAATGTCATATATTTGGGATTCACCAGGAGGTATATGCACAGCACGAGATATAGCAGCCAAAGGAATCATGGAGCTTTGAGTACTTCCGGAGGAACTGTTGAATAAAAAATAATGCAAAATATTAGGCATTATTATTAAAAACCAAATATTAGACAAAACTTAGTAAGGAATTAAAAAAAGTAAATGCGCAAACAGTGCGGTATCAATAAAAGATTCCTTCAAAAATAAAATGACAAAACGTCAAAAATGCCACTTTTAGATTGAGAGGAACAGCAATAAAACATCAACAAAATGAAACGCATATCTGTATACTCATTCGCAACTAAACTATAATAAAAACTGTGACATAATTTTTATTGAAACTTTCATTAACCTGTCCAGTGCCAAAGTTGGCATCATTGGCACCTGATACTGTAATTTAATTTAATTCCCTTTTATCAGTAAAATTTTGGTGGTTTGGATACACCAAATAGTAGCTTTTTAAATGGTCATTCTGACTGAATGAGTGAGAGAGAAAGCTTCAATAGATAACATAATTTATAATAGATGTCAAAGTTGAAGGTCAATCCTTCACTGCGATTTATGCAAAAGTTCGCCCCGTGTCATGTGTCGCAATGTCTGTAAATTTAATGAATACTACATCACAATATTACATCACAATACTGTGTAAAGTTATTACTAGTGTTTATTAGCAGGTAAGGACAAGTAAGGTTGAAACTACGAATCTTAACATTTTATTGGCACGAATAGCTATCTTTCGCATGTGCAAATAAAATGTCAGACATTACCAAGATATATTCCAGGCTATAAAATTTAAAAAAAACAAGATTTTATCCCTTTGAAAAATGGTGAGTAAATTGTTTACATGCAGGACATCTCGGATACCATGAAAATAGAAAAAATAAAATAAAATAAAAAAAGAACCATGCAAAATTACCAAAGAGTTTTGATAGCTTTGTGAGGAGAACTTCTCAAATCCCAGACTTTGACATAAGCTAGTGATGCACAGAACAAGAGCCTTGAGTTAGGATCGTAGCGCACGGTGACTACACTGTTGGGATGTCCAATTAGAGTGGTGTACTCTCTACACGTTGTTAAATCCCATACTTTTACGGTGCGGTCTGAAAGAAATCAGATGTTAATTAAAATCTACTAATATAATGGAAATACAAAAAAATAACATTTATTTTGTCTTTACACACCGTGCATAAGTAACAACCATTTAAAATTAATACAAACAGCTCATTTATGAGAGTGAATAGAAACATATAAAAGAATGTTCAGTGCCACATTGTAATAATTATTATTAAATTGAAATATTATGTACGAGTTGTTTCATTATCAGTGCGTCAAAATTTAAAACAATAAACTAAAATGGCGTTAAATTTATGTTTTTTATTTTAATCTACTCAGATCCAAAAAATAACCCACTGTCGCCTCTATGGCAATTCAAATACACATCAAATGGGTTAAAAGTGCCGCAGGCACAAATGGAAATAGGAAATGAAACAACCCAGCAAAAGTTGATACCACAAGTGTGAGTAGTCTGGGTGGAAGATGCTTTTAAAGACTTCGTCCCTACGAAGTCTTACAGCTAGTCCCTACTAGCTGTAAGATGTCAGTCAGACTCTAGTTAAAAATAATTTACTGCTACTAAACAAAGTATAGAAGCAGTGATGTGATAACTCTATAGGGTGGCATGTCCATTCATTTTTTTTAGAACACTTATTGTAAATTTGTACTAACTAATTACGAAAATATAAAGCATGATAAAGAAATAAAATGTTCTTACCAGCCGAAGAACTGAACAGCAAATCCTCAGTAGCACAAACAGATAAAACTGCACTGCTATGGCCCTCAGCAATGTGGACACATTGAAGTGGGGCCTTTGAATGTCCCTGAAAATGATTTGAAACTTTTTTCAAACCGCTTTATTTAAATAAAGTTGTAAAATTAAAATACCCTTAATATACAAAACATCGTCCTGGAGAAGTCAAATTTTATATTTCCATAGATCTATCACTCATGGACCGAGGAGCAGGGATTGAGAAAGGCAAAGGGGCTGTATTAATAAAACAATAATTTTCGAAAATTTGAACTTTTAAAAGTCTATTTAATTTTTATTTTCTTTGATAAAGAGACACCTGGCCATGATGTATTAACGTTTGTCTGTAGGACCAAGCTGTGGGACCCATCGAAGCTTGATTGTTTAACTCAGATAGTTACAAAATAGGCATGCATTTATTGCCAACATTATCATGACATTATTTACATAAATGTTCATAAATACATTTACATAAATTAAATCATTTTCACGTCGTTAGCACAGCATCATTGAACCCTAAGAAACTTTAATATATTATTAAGAAAGATGGCAGATGTTTGCTTATTATAATATAATAATTTTTTAACGAGGTATAATTAATTTAATATGAAAACAAAAAAAAATACATTAAATATCTTAAAAACAATGAAATTAAATAATAAATTTCGTTTAAATTATTTTGGGAAGTGATTATGTCTCGAAATGTACCTAAAACGCATGCGGCATTTCTTCGTTGAATCGCAATGCTCGAGGAACCCTTCAAGAACGAGGGTCACCATAAATACACTTTAATTTTGAACCAATTACAATTATAAATTTTATTGCTTCTTCACTCCAAGAGTCTAATGTTTCCACAGAGAATGCCAAAAATTCATAACTTTTTTTATTTTCTTGATATTTTTTAACAATAATTTTCTTTCTCGAAGATAGAAAGCTCGAGTGGGTAACGAGATGCTTGAAATGCAAAGCTCTTTGAGTTACTGCAATGAATAAAAAAACTATCAAAATGGTCCTAGCACATTTGTAGTTCTTAGCAGGCATAGAAACATGAGATAAAAGGACACGACATTTTATATGTTTATCAGTCACAGTGCTCCATGGCTGCATAGTGCTAACATAAGTTTGTCTCCACAAACTCTCTATAGTTCTATAGAAATAGTTCTCAGTGCATTAATTGTGAAACAATGGAATTTCTCTACTTTTTATTATTTTGGTGAACACATGTTTAGATTATATTGCACCGTTTTAATAAAGTCTTGCACGGAAGATAGTTTTTGTTAATGTGTAGATTTTTGCTCTCTTTGGCTACTCCTCTATTAATTTATTTGTTTCCGTTTTTAGTGTTTCATTTGTTTTGCACTGTTATATCTTTCTATTATAACTAACTTTATAAGGTAACAGCTATGAAGTATGGATATAAATATCTTACCCTCCCAGTAAATTCTTTGATAATGCCTCCAACTGGCTGATCATACTGTCCACAGGTCCCTGTCAAGCGACAGAAGACGTTGATGTCTCTCCTCCTGGAACCGGGAGATCGCGGAGGCGAGATGCTTTCATCGCCACTCCGACCTCTCACACCAAACTGTTCTCTGCATCGCAAGGGTTAGTTAGAGAGCAAGCGTTAGTATCACAAGAAAAACGTATTGTCTAGGAATTACATATTGAAAGCTTTTTGAGTAGCATATTAAAATATCATTAAAAGAGAGGGGCATGTAAAACGAAAAAAAAATCCATAGAAAATAAAGACAAACAAATATTATATAAAAAGCAACTCATTAAAATAATATTAAAATAAAAATATACATATATATATATATATAAACAAATCTTTGCAGCCCATCCGCTACAGCGCTACTAAATTAAGTAATGTAGTCTTTTTTGAAAGATGACATTTATAGGAAGTTTATTAAAATTGTTAACATATTATGTAAGTCAAATATTTTGAGTTGAATGTCATTGTAGGATTTTATATTTTGTTAACAAACTCACAAAAAAGGGCGTAAATGACAAAAGTGTCTAAAAACCTTTAAGGAAATCAGTCTACCTTAACTAGACATATCACCTTTGTTCTAAGGTAGACAAAATTTCAATTTTTTGAGTGACAATAAATTATTATTGGCTTATTTTTTTTTTTTGAACCATCACACATCAAACAATCAATTGATTAATCTTTTGTAAAAATGTCATGTTTAAAATATTTATTTAGGTATGAAAAATCAGCCGTGTTGCCATGACAACTGATAAAGCTTTATTTCATTAGTAAACCTGAAATGTAATACTATTTTTGCAAGTAGGCATTTTAGTGAAATATTAGTGAAGTAAATCCCAATTTATACTTTAATATTATCAAAATATTATTAATTAGTTATAGTAAAATTTGGGTACATTTTCTATTTAGCAGCTACGTGAGTAGTGTCAGTATTAAGTTAAATTAATATTATTGACGCATCAGTATGACGCAGCATATGTCGAGTTAAATTTGGAAAATTAATGTATTGCTGTCTGAAAAACTGTCTGTATTTATTATATCATGTTAACATATAACATGATATAATAAATAAATTAACTCGACTATGCATGAAGTTGTCACCCTTTAAATTAAACAAGTTTTTGATTTATATGGTTGAATTTCAACAAAAAAAAATATGTGCCAGTCAGGTTTCAAAAATTCAAATAAAAATAAAAATACTCTTGATACTCTTGGTATGTGTGTTTTTGCTGATCGTTTTATTTTGATGCTGACCTATCCCAATTGACCTTCATAATGGCGCGCGGATTGCGTTGCATTTGTCACGTGCATATTTGACCCAGGTGATTATACTTGATAGATTAAATGAAAATGCAATTGGCAGGGCACAACTTTATGTGCTTTATCATATTGAGAATTTATTACGATAGGTGTATGGATGTTTTGCCAGCCTATGTGTGAAAAAATATAACTACCTACTTTGCCGACGTGTCACGTGCGAGTGTCAACCGTTAGGTGACAACCCTTAAAAATGTTTTTAGGATTTTTGCTTTAACATGTTATAGACAGTTTTTTTACAAAATTGTTTACCAAAATTGTACAGTTACTTGCCCAGAATCATCCCTTAAAAGGATACTACTGACTTTAAGTTTACCCTGTATTAATATTACACATTTTATTACCAGATATTGGAAAACTGACATCGTATTGAAAGATTAAAGGTAACCATAGGCGAGTTGGGCTAGTGGGATTCGATGATTAAAACTGGGATAACAAAATGACATTACAGAAAAAAAAATCATCACAAATATTAAAAATTGTCACATATACATTGAGTTGTTAAGGTTAACCCAGTGGTTCCGGGTATGAATCCGTACATATCTGGCTCTCAACAAAAACAATTGCTTCTTTGAGCGGGAGTCCAAAGTATTTTTCTAGATGCACCAAAACAAACAAGCTTTAGTGTTACTTTTTAAATTTATTTTTAACAATTTTATTACTAGACTTAAGCCGCATTACCTAGTACCTATGTTT
Organism: Neomicropteryx cornuta; assembly: GCA_020383195.1. Lineage (NCBI taxonomy): Eukaryota > Metazoa > Arthropoda > Insecta > Lepidoptera > Micropterigidae > Neomicropteryx > Neomicropteryx cornuta. Next base: position 6,199,749 of record JAHKQU010000014.1, read on the forward strand.
TATATAAGCTTGCTCTTTTACTGAAGTAGTAGCATTTATAAGGCACAGTAACGTTTATTTCACTCATATTTGTCAGCATAAAGGATAGGACAAAACTAAGAAAAACAAAAACAATATATTATCTGGCTTAAACTACTCATTCAAACTATTATTATCCTAAACTACTCAAAAAATATATTATTATTATTATTATTAATATATTTTTTGAAAAGTTTGGGACAGTTACTCAAAAAATATATTGTCTTATTGTCTAAAAGAAATGTAGAAATAGCAAATTAATACTGACTATATTTTAAAATTATGTTGATTTTTTTATACAACAATTATAAGTAAAACATGTTGAGATCTCACAAAAAACTAACACACAAAAATTATACTTTTGTTTAAAAACCTTTATTAACATTTGTTAAATCCATATAATTCATAAATATTAGTCAACAAATAATCATATAAAAACAATTAAACAGCTACTTTGTTATTGACTACAATTAGATAATAATAATAATGTAAATATTGTCAAAATAATATTGCTATGTATTTACAAAACAGTAGAATATTGTAGACATGCTGTAAGCACCAGTGTTGGGAAGCACCATGCATCGCAAGTGTAATAACACCAGTTTTGGCAAAGGGTTTTGTGTAAAGTATCTCAACTAATCCTCTGTTATCGACAAATCTGTTAAAAGACTGAAAATAAAGAGAAATAAAAACGTGCTAAAATACTGTAAAACAAAATTGCAAAACAATAACAGCCATTCAAACAAATACATTATTTAAAAATATCAACTGGCATTCTCTAAGGATTATTGTCACGATGCCGTATGATTCTCGTTAACTCTTTTTGTTAGAATAGCTGTTAAATAGATACTGGTCAAAATATAAACATAAAATTACCTTTATGAGTATATTACTATTAAGTACCAACACACATTTTAAAAGCATGCTAAATAAAACTTAAAATCAAAATCAAGACTAAGCATAGGCAAATACAACGAGTAATAAACAAATAGAAATATAAAATATGTTAATGCGAGCGATAAGATATTTTTTGCTTAAAAATATTTAATAATTATTTCACCGAAAACAAATAATCACTATTTTTTTTTTAAATATAAATGTCTAGATATAAATTATAACATTTTTCTAACTGATATTATTAAGAATGTAATTGTTAATCGAATTAAATAGAAGAGATATTATTATTCCCTTTATTTATTTATGAAAAAATTACATTTTCACAATACTTGTTTTTTTTCATTCCTTTATTTTATCTATATTTTGAAAATTATATATAATTTTAGGTAGAATAAAAACTTATAATAATAATGTAATAATTGAAATGAAATTTGATAGTTCTCATACAATTATTTTAAAATAAACATTATGGCACAAGTGACTGAAATTCTCCTTAGCATCTGTGGGTTTTTCTTTTATTTTTCTTCTCATGTAAAATTATAAAATACTTATAAGTTTTATTTGATATCTAAAACCATGCTTAATAAATACTTTGCAACATTGATTTTTTTTTTGTACGGTTAGTTGTAAAACCATATTCTAGGGAATTTCATAAGCCATTTAAAATAGTGCAGGTTATCAATTTATTATGCATTTTATTAAGTGCCCGTATTTACACCATTTGTAAAAATTTCACCGGGCAGCATCCATGCGGACGCGTAAAGGTGTAACCTGCGTACAAGCATTACGAGCTCACTTGTTAATGAAAAAAACAAGTGTAATTGCAAAATCTGAAACTTAAATATTATAATAATTTAGTTATAAGCAGCAAGCATCCAACACCCAAATAAAGCTGGAAATTCACTGCAAATTACCCCTAAGAAGTCCAACTTCTGCTATTATGCTATTTTTATGTCATTACAAAAATATAATTAATTTATTTTAACATAGTTCATTCAAATTTGTATCGAATGAGTAAGTTAAAATTGCCACGACAAACCGACGACGAGGAGTCTGACGTATTCCGCGGTCACACTCTAACAGATGTGCGCCATCTGAAACTCGCTTGCTTAAATTCAACAATTTGAAATCCCACTTCTGATTAATTCTTTGTGTTAATTAAATTTGTATTGTTCATAAAGCTATTTATTGTATAACAGCCAATGCCAATGCCATGTGATCCAGACAGAATGCAGGGTCCATTCAACAAATTCCTAGTTTATTTATTTCATAGGTTAGTCAGCAATAATTTCATGATATTGTAAAAGTCATCAAGATTTTCAAAATACTGTCTAATATTCAATTTTAATTTGTTGACATTTTGGAATCAATTGTAGTTTATAGAATAATAGTCAAACACGATTGATTAAAAATATTAGAGTTTGGTTTTTACGGTTGTAATTGAATAAGATTGACATAGATTAAATAAGCGCTGCATAAGGCATTTTAAGGGATCGAAGGAATACCATGTTTGGCATGAAACTGTACATAAAATCCACCATATTCTGATTTTAATACTATTACAGTGATCTCTCAGGGATTTGAAGGTTTTCATTTTGACAATGTTTTCTATAAAGTAATTAAATTTTACTGTATGAACAGGCACTGTACAATTTTAATTACTGGCAATTTTACTGTATTGTTGAATAAGGCATTTTTTTAAAATATCTTTTAATATAAAAACAAATAAATTATAGCATAATTTGCAGAATGCTGTTTTCAAAAAGGTGAGTTTCAGCTTTTGCCCCTCACCTTGATTTTCCACAGTGGGTTCACAGCTTTTATTATTTGAAATAAATGATTTAATACTAACATCGGACTGGGTTTCCCAATGGTGGGCTGCTGTAGTGTGATGGTAGTGTTTAAATTGTTGTTCATTTTTCGTGTGAAACGCGGTGACGTGATGAAGGGATCCTGTATTATAGTGTAGCTCTTGCGTGACAAATAAGGCGACGGTCGGTTCGAATCCGAGCTGGGTGTGCTCACCAGTGCTTTGTGCGGCAACAAACCTCTGTGACGGCAAAATAATTTCACAAATTGTGCAAAAAACCACTATACTCGAGCCCACGAGGAGGAAAAATATGTAAACAAATATCCTCGGCCTTCATGTACGAAACAGTGTAAAATGGTTAGTTATTATCGGTGTTTCTTTACGATCTTTCCCTCTTCTCGTGAGCTCGGTGCAGATTAACAATCAATAAGGTTGTCAAATTACCTTTAAGCAATACAGTTATTCAAAATTTGTTTTGTTTATCAAATTAATTTAAAAGTATGATCGAGTTTTCAGTCCTAAATGTTTGCTACTTGTTAGTATGTTAAACAAAAAAAAGTTTATAGTATATAGCAACTTAATATGAATGCAATTCAATCAAACCTCTAATCATACAAAATAAATATATATAAATAAACAGGTTTACGGCTTACATGCATAATTTTCTTATATAAGCATGGGCTGTCATTTTTTAAAATATAAGTTTACGTTTAAGTATGTAAAATATGTCTAAGATTTTATACCAGATTTTAACAGCTTTGTATTACGGATAGCGTTTGTATGAAGGTACTAAGTTTAAGTTGAGATCTGTACATTAACTTCCAAATATGTCAACTTTGCACATAGGCTAAATACCTCTTAGTTTTGTGTTTAGGGCATGTTTAGGAATTGTAGATTATAGCCGTATAATGGAACTAAATTGTTTATATATTAATCTTTCAGCATTCAAAAAATACTCAACATAAATAGTTACCTACCTACTTACTAAATGCCAGTGTTATTTTAACATTTCGCAAAGCTATGTCATTGTGGCAGTAATATCTTCTTTATTTTTTGCTCACTCCAGTTGAAATGATACTCGAAAAATTGGAAAATTCCTTGGTTTTTAGCGAATACAAAACTATTTAAATTGATCATGCACAAGAAGCTATTTAAAGAGATAATTTGATAGCCCGTTCGTCTTAATGGCCGAGAGTATTGTTTCACAGCAATCCAATCCTCGCGCGGCAGCCTGCAATCCACTCTCGCTGTGCAAGAGTTTGCACAGCGTGAGTGCGAATCCCTCTCCCGAATGATACTGAATCCCTCTTTATACTATGCTGCTAGTATGTTAGATTGCAACTTAGATTTTGGATTTCACGTGTCATTTTATACTAAATTCAAAATGGAGTGCTACAGTTCATTTAAAAATAAATAAAGAGATAATTTTCAATAAGAACCCACTTTGATTAATTATGCTTAATTTATCTTAAATTAAAAAAAATATTCTAAACAATCAAAATATATGTATACTCAACTACTAGTTAACTACTGTGTTAATTATTAAGTTGTGCAAAATTTCAACATTTAAAAATTGACGCTGTTCGTGGAATACTAATGTGACAAGACACATGGATAGATTTGACACAATCATTTGTGTCTTCTAAAGCTTATAGGCATTTATTTATTAAACAAATATTTCTTAAAAAAAAAATAACCCACTTCAAAGATCCTGGCGCACTGGGTACTCGGGCCAAAGGTTGTCCTGTGGGTGCAGATTCAAGCTCTCCGCCCATCGACTGAGTCATGATGCTGGGCGGTTCCTTGTTCTTCTCGTTGTTACTGAAGATACCAATTTCTCGCAGTCTGACTGATCCTCGATAATTGTTGTTCCTTTGAAACGAGCCGCTTATTTCGCTGGTCGGAGTGGTCACTTGGCTGTCTGCACTCGACACTGAGCTGTCGATGTTTTCGAGTTGCAGTCGCTTATTGGCTTTTAGACCGTTGTATGCTACCATTTCGATGAGGGAGCTAAAATGTACTTGTATATTTATTTATATATAAAAAAACAAACGCTACAGGTTGCATAGATGATTGAAAATTTTATAATATGTAAATAACTGTCAGGGACCACTCTTTTCAAAATGAAGATAAATTTAGATAATTTAAAAAATAATAAAAAATTGGGTGCAAAAAGTAATGATTTTATGTGACGATTTATTTAAATTGGCCACATTTATAAAAAAATGTTGTTAGTAACAACAAAAGGAGATTTATACGAGTGGTGTAATTAAATAAACAAATTGTTTGTTATTAAACAAAAAAACGGCCTTAAGACATTTTGTATTGCAAACTGAGCATTATTATTCGGCTTCATAAACCGTAGATTCACTCATTTTTACACTTCATTACCATGACAAGCAAAAGTAAAGGCAGGCATGAAATTACTGTACACAACTTGATCATAGTGTTTAAAAAACAAGTTCATCAACTCACCTATCGACTGGCGAAACGGATCTAGTCGATGTGCCAGAGCTGATTTCGTTACGCCCCTTATTGGGCAGGATGAAGGTTTTTCCACCCGGAGACGTAGGAGTACTCACCAGAATTTCATCAAAATTAAAATCACCACCGGGGCCAGTCGTGTTTAGGACATGGCGCAACATGGACTCATTGTGAACGCTCTCATTATGCAACTGTGTGGAAATATCACATGCAAGTGTAAGAATACATATAAGCATGTGAGATAACAAAACGTAACCTATCCCAATAATATTATAATACAAAATACAGAAACGTGTACCAGTATTACGTCGTACAATGTTAAACTAGAATTAAATTGTGGTTGGACAATATTAAAATGACTTTCATAGTCTTGCATTAATCACTACATTTCATTATCAGGTCATACAGTCTCTGACAAAGGCCAAATTTTGTTTCTCACATCCGTAATGCACCACCATTGTTATTGAAGGACTAGGCCAGCAAAAGTAGATTATTAAGGTGCCTTTTTACTTTAAATCATACTAATGATTATTTTTATTTTATCGAAAGTATGCCCAATTACACTACTCAAAAAATTTTTGAATGTGCACTTTCTACATTTTCACATAAGGTACATTTTTGTCAACATTTATTTTTTAAGCTTATGTTAATCTTATTTTTACTGGCCTATATTAAATACTTTTATTGTATGGAAAATATATCTATAAATAAAAAAACTAACAAAATATTAAGTTGACTGTAAATTTTTAGGAATGTTAGTTTACAAAAATACTTTGCATCGTCAAATGATGCAGTTTTTGACACACTCAAATCCTATGACTGGTCGAAGCATAAAACTTAAAAACATTAAGAAAATAACTAGGTACTATATGAAGCAGAATTCATGGTTTATACCAAGCTGTTACTTAGTCTCATATGTTAAATTGTAGAAATATATATATATATACCAAGCTGTTACTTAGTCTCATATGTTAAATTGTAGAAAAAAAATATGAAAAATAATTTTAAAAAAATATATATTTCCTATTTTATAGAAAATAAACAAACTCATTATTGCCCCAAAAAAGCACTGTGTATCAAAGGTACGAAACATAGCGAGTGTATAAAAGAATAAACTGTCTGAAGCATTTCATTGTCTAAATTATAAGGAGCTTTAAGGTTATGAATTTTCGCGGTCCGAAACATGCTAATCATTTTTACAAATGTTTTGTATAATTTAAAATTTGACTCACAAAAATCAATAAAAAATATGCATAATAATTAGGCAATTCGGCAGTTTTATTGTTGAAAACATGCAATTAGGTTTAGGAAAATTCTAAAGGGAAAACCCCATTAATATGTACATATTTAGGGAATTAAAGTAAGACATATAACAGTATTCAGTAAAAATAAATATATTTAAAACCAAAATTAAACAAATAAAAAAAAGGTGATCCTAAGTTACTGAAAGAGGTGGGACGTTAGCGAGAATATCTGTAAAAAAAAATTTGCCAAACTCAAAAATGTTTTTTTTTAAATAATACTGATATTACATAAATTAGTTAAGAGTATCCGCCATGGACCAAAGAAGTGTCAAAATTCAACAAGTGTCAAAAAAAAGAATCTATACATAATACAAAAACTAGCATAAATAATATTAAGATTAAAACATACCTCCTGAAGTTTTGCTTGACTTTCCTTTAGTTGCATATCTACTTGGGTGGTGGAGTACATTTGATTCACGGCTACAGTGTACAATTTCTCTAATAAATATCTCGCCTCTCCAATGTCATTAATGTTTGACAAGACCGCATGCAGTTGGCTGTCCTCTGTACCATCCTAATTAAGTAACACATTTTAAGACAGTGGATATACATCAAGGAAATATTTTAGGTCAGCATTAGAATACATTGTAGAAAATCCAGTTATTATATAGGCGTTTTCAAATAAACTTATCCATCTCTATTTAAGGCATAATTAATGCACTCGCTTTTCGGAGGGTTTTTCATATATTTCCTCACTTTTAACCCGACACATCTTGTCAGTGACACACAATTGAAATACTTATCACTTTTTTGTGTATAATAAATAATAGACAAACAATCCACTAATCGACCCCCTTATAATTCACTACATAGAAAAATATATTGAATATCCTCAACTAAATGAAAAAGTTAAAAAATTTTTTTTTTAAAAAATAAACCTTTATTTTTTAAGTATAACAAGTGTTTTACTTATATTCTACATTATATTTCCCATTAATGGAATCTCAAAAGTTTACAAAGGTGTCGTAGGTCTCAAAGCATCCTGTCAAAAATGACAAAGAATGACAGGGAGAAACGTCAAAATCTCGGCGGCAATGGCGGGAGCGAGACTACTCTTTAATTTGCTACCAGATTCCAACCTGATATACCTACGGATTTAAAATAATTTCTCGTGAGTGCGTTTTTGATTTTTTTTAAGAAGACTTGAGTGACATTTGTGGCAGATCGTGGTACATGAGTGACGCTCGATTGACTGGTTGAATGTGTTAAAGTTTAGTCTGTATTTTAGACAAATTATGTCATAGCAGGGATCTATTAATAACTGACAAAGGTTAAATTTAGCTCATTCTTAATTTACAATCATAAACTTTAAGTGATGTTAAGCTCACCTATATGATTGTACATAAGTTAGTAGTGATCATCATAACAATTTTGTTAAGTTTTGCTAATTAATTACAATATTAATTTAGGTGTGTTGGAAGTGAGAATGTAATTTGAAATGAAGATGTTAAATGAATTAAATGAGAACGTAACATACCTTAGCTTCTTCGAACTGCATAATATTATGCTGCGTTTCGGCAATATTCTCTTGCAAATATTCAATATTGGACTTGACTGTATCAATTTCATTGTCAATATCGAATATGTCCATATTTTCTCTCATGGCCCTTCGCCGGCGATGCTTCAAAATTTCCAATTCTTTGCTTAAAGTTTCCCTTTCAGCCAGGTGCCGCTCCATGTCTCTTTCCAAATCGCCGATTGCCTGTTTGTTTAAGGCAACTTTACTAATCACCTTTTCGAATTCCTGCCATTTGTGCTTTGCTTGCCTTGATGAGAAAACTTTAGCTAAAATAATAAATTTGAATAAAATATAAGTTATTCAGTAATTCGATTATAAATTTAGATCAAATAAATATAATCTTTTCCTACTTACTTTTACATATTTATAATTATAACTATATAAAAGTTATTATTGATATATTCCGAAAAGATAAAAATTAGGATACTAACCAACTCTACCAGCGACTTTCACACTCATCATTTGCTTATTGCCCTTCCTCAAAGCGGTTACTTCTTCCTGTTTTCTTTTAAGGACTTGTTCTTTTAGTCTTCTCTCCGCTTCTAAAGTCTTAATGGTGTTGGCATTTTTGCGAGATTCTTTTTTCAACTGTGCAATTTCCCGATTTCTTTTCAATTCAGTCTGTTTATGCCTGGTCGATTCTTCTTTCATTTTATTTAGCAATTTTACCTGAAAATTATTACATTATAGGTAATAATCCAACATTTAGGAACAATCTCTGTTTATTTTAAAATAACCTCATATTGTTCTTTATGGGTTACTTTTATGCTTCTAAGTACTTCTTTGCGTTACTTTTAAGGACAAGTGCCTTTGGATGGTAAGATAATCTGTCCTTTGCAACACTAAGACCAAACGACTAAAGGCAGCCGCTTTGGATACTTACACTGTTGGTATTAATAAAGGCCAGAAGAGACACTTCTTGATGTAAAGTTTACATCAAGTTTAAAGTTTACATTGTAAACCAATACTAGCTGACACAATCTTCCTTCGGCATCAGAAATTAAAACGACTCATAAATAAACCACCTCACTTAGTCACCAAAAAACGTAGGATATTAAAGATATCTGTTGCAAGTGGAAGTTGTGACTGTTTAATGGCAGAAATTCTGTACGGTTGTACCACTTGGACGGTGATCGAATAATAGTAAAAATTTTACTAAAATGGTTTGCTCTGCGACAAACTGAAATCAACTGACAAAAACATCTGTAATAACATTTAAGGACATCAGTTACTACTTACTTTATTTCTCTTCATGTCAACTAACTCATTCTTCATCGTTTTTATTTTGTTTTCAGCGCTGGATTGAGAGCGTAGCATTTTTGTGTGTTCCCTTTGGAAAACTTGCAGCCTCTTGAGTTCCCTTTGCATATCAGTTAACTTTCTCTCATATTCATCTTTAACTCGTTTCACTTTATCGGTTGGCTGAGATAATTGATTACCTGAAATATATTTTTTGGAATATTTTAAACTTTAAAAATAACCATATTGAAGAAGTATTTTCAGTAAGGATTACCTTATTTTGTGAATCTTAGAAAATTATTATCTTATAAAAATCTATTACTTTTTAAGAATGTGTACAAACTAACTGAAACTAAATAAAAAGAATTAATCAAGAAACCCTTTTATGGTACTAATAAAAAAAACCCATGCATGTGTGCCTAGTGGTACTAGCGAATTGACAGAAGTATAATTTTATAGATTGTGCAATTAGACCCAGGAAACAGTACTTACCATAGGACGCAAGGACTTTATCCCTTTCTTCTTGAGTGTTCTTAATTTGCGTGTTAAGAGCCAGAAGTTTGTCTTCGTAATGCCTTTTGAGAGAATGAAGCCTTCTTTGCGACAGCTCCAACTCCTCAATTAATCGTTGTTTTGTGTCAATATCACCGGTTAATAAAGCTAATTCCGATCCAAGCTGAGCACATACTGCAATGCAATGAAGATTATTACATAGAATAAACATCGATAATGCATACATAAATAGCAAACAACAAACTTCTATATATTTAAAGAAAAATATAAAAAAAATCTTTATTGAAAAAAGTTACAAAAAATTTAAAAACTATTTTTGCAATAAATGTAATGTGCTCAGCCCTACTTGCTGACAGAGCAGAGTGTGCTGATTTTCAGCAAATTCTGTGAGAAATGTTTATTCGATATAAAAATATTTTTATATTTACCTGATTTAAAAATGAAGGCAGATCTGTGCATATTGTCAAAATAATATGCTTGAAGTTTTATGAAACAAACTCCAAAACTCTTGATTGTATTGTTATTATTATCAAACTTAATTCAATGAATATAACTGAGATAAATTGATAGATAATTATTATGAAAACTCAAAAAAAAAAAAACAAAAATATCAATTCAGAAAAATACCAAATTTTGGGGGTTTTTTCATTTTTCAGTTAGTCATTAAGACCGATTTCTATAATTTATATTAATCTGAATTAATATGTTATAATCATTTTATGTTTAAACAATATTTAATTATATGTAAATATTTAATAATAAAATTACTTACTCTTAGTTTCAGAATCCGTGTCATCATCAGAATCTGATTCCTCTCCATCATTCGATCCATCACTGTCATCAGCACTCTCTCCTTCAGCCCGTTCCCTTTCACCAAAAACCAGGCCAGCATTTGCAGCATTGTTGTGATGATGTTTCTTATGAAACTCCATTTCACCTTTGCTTTTCGCCAACAACTCTCTTTCTTTATAAAGCTCTCTTTTGGCATCGTTGATGACCGTCGACGATGTCTCTAACAAATCTACATCGGAACCTACAACGAAACTTCTATTCATTGCATTTTGTTTAGTTGTCATGTTTTTTCTCAGCATTTCGTAAGTAATATTGGCCTCCATGAGTTTTGCTCTTAATTCTTCTATTTCTTTTATATATCCCTGTATAATTTCAGTCATGCTATTGTCCGTCGCGTTATTACCATTCGCATGCATCCAAGCTCCCATAGCTTTCTCGGAAAGCAGTTCAGTGTTCTTTTGGGATATCTGATCGATTGTCCCTTGCATGGCTTTAACTCTCGTTCTCAAATTGTTCAATTCGCTTTGTAGAACAGTGTTTTCATGGAACATATCATTTATACCTTCTTCCCCATTATCAGATACAATTCGTTTACCCTGTGCCAAAGAATAATTATAATTATAAAAGCAAAAATAAGGTCCAATCAAGTAAATTTATTATTGCTAAATATGTAATATTGAAAATATAAAATTTACCTGTTTGAATTCCAATAGTTCAGTTTGTAGCTGAAGAATTTCTTGCCGTAGAAGCGCAATAGTTCTTGAACTCTTATCTTGATTGACCACAATTTTATTCTTAATATTACGTGCCCTATTTGCATACTTGAGTGTATTTAATGTTTCCATAAAGTCTCGATCACTCGGCGATATGCAGGCTATCATTACAGTTTGACTGTTACCTGAAATGGCAAACACAAACCGCACTGAAATGGTGTTAAACACAAATTTATACTTTTATTACTATAAAAATGTCACAAAAATGCTGCAACTTTTAATACCAACTTATTTATACTATTATTATAAAAAATAAGGATCTATCTATACTAATATCCAGCTGATTATTGATTTTGGGTATCCGCTGTATGCCAATTATTACAAAGGAGTGATAAATTTAGTGACATTGACGTATTTGGCTCCTTTTGCATACGATTGAAAGCATCTGATGTCATCAACGCATTAGTCATTGCATTGGTTGTTTATGAGCAGTTCCAGGGCACATATTAAGTCCAACTATATTCAGCCAAACCTGGCTTCGTGTGAAATTTTCTTCTTTCCAAAACTAAAAGATTTGCTTGGTGGGAAGAAATTTTTGACGGCTCAAGTGTGCCGTCTATGAATAATTTTGGGAGAAGAAGTAATTATTTAAAAAGATTGACAAAATGGGAATATCGCTGGACCAAATGTTTGGCAAACAAACATGAAATTGTTAATAAGTATTAGACTTTTCATAACCCTCGTATAATATTCCGTAACCTCATTTGTTTCTTATTCATTTTGTTTTCCATTTTATCACAGAAGGAGACAGTTATAACATCTAGTATTTCAAATTCTCTTATAATATAACAATGTTCACTAACAGTGGACTAACAAAAGACTAAAATGAAATAAAATAAAAGAATCAGCAAACCTCCTAAAGAATCTTGAAGAAGCCTGGTTAGCTTCGAATCTCGATAAGGCACATGTGTAACTTTTTTTGATTTGTCTCCCAATGCAGAGATTACATTTCCTAATGCTAGAAGACCACAATTAATTGCAATTCCTTCCTTCGCTCTTTCTCCGGTTGCCCCTAAAATCAAGATATACACTTTAATCGTTTTATATATTTTATTATCTTCTTCCTCAGCCTGTCGCCATCCACTCCTGGATGAAGGCCTCTTCCATTTCTTTCCACGTATTTCTATCTGTTGCTGTTTGGAGGCAGCTGTTTATACATATTAATATTAAGACATAAGATATGTCTGTGGTAATCTAAACTTCCTAAACTGAATCTCCAAGTCTCAATGGTTTTTCACCATCCTGGGAGACACTTACATATGATGCATCAATGGAAGCTTAAGTAATTTATTAAAAGAAAAACTATGTAAAAATAAATTCAATATATATATAGGGTGATGATTTTAGAGGCGTGGTTTTCAAGAAGAGATAAAACGCATATAATTTGATGTTATGGCTAAGAATTTAGTTTTATTATAAAGATAAGGGTTTGCCATTATGTTTTAAAAATGATTTCGGGTAAGTGGCCGCCGCGGCTGACTCGAACAAATTCCAGCCGAGGGGCCCAATTTTCAACCACTTTTTGCAGCAAGTTGGGCCGTATGTCTGCAATAACGCGCCGAATATTCTCTTCCAAGACGTTAATCGTGTCCGGCTTATCTGCGTAGACAAGCGACTTCACATAACCCCACAAAAAATAGTCCAGCGGTGTTAAATCGCACGATCTTGGAGGCCACGCCACAGGCCCACGACGCGATTTTTACTTTATTTTAGAGTGATTTTAAAAAAATTTAAAGTGTTTTTTTCTAAATTTGCACTATTTGCAAACGTTGTTCAGGAGTAAGTCTATTCATTATGAAATGGCAAACCAAAGTGAGCATAAATCAAGTGACAGCTGTCAAAAACACCAACTACGAAAAAAGTAGTGCCAGATTGAAAACCACGCCTCTAAAAAAAAACACCCTATATATTATATGATCAAATAATAAAGTTTGCTATATTTTTTTTTTATGCTATAAGTTTATGATTGTAATTTTGAGTACACATTTTAAAAGTTTGAAATAATTGATCAAGTTGATAATTGATTAAATAAAATTTAAATTATAATGGACCAAGTTTTTTTTTTTTATATTAGGATATTATATAAAATGTAATTTTTTTATAAAAAATATGCTTTGTGTGTTCATGCACTACGCCGACAATAAATCATATCCCGTTTTCTTATAGTATTATAACAAAATAATTAAAGGACCAACCAGTTCGTTTGAGTCTTTCGGATCCTGCTAAATCTACAAAGTGAAATTTGGCTGAAAGGGTTTCAAATTCATTTATTGGGTTCACACTTGCATCAGCTTCATCATCAGATTTCTGAAACGACATAAAAAAACATTAAAGATATACAAAAAAAATATTTCCAACATCAACAACATGATAAAAGAATTTAAATAGTTAAGCAATCAAAATATTTTATTCACCGTTAAAAATCAACCCACCAAGTAACTGTTATTACCACCCTACCATACCAAATAATCGTTATCTGTTTTGATATTCATTCAATGTTCCGGCTCACAGTGTATACCCGAAAATTATACTGTATTCTAGAACTCAATTTCATTGTAGGTTGTTGTAACACAGGTAAATTAAAAAAAAAACAGTTGCAAGTAAAAATTATACACAAATTTAATTAAAGACAACAAAAAAATCTGTTTTACCATTTTGAATTATACTAAGTTTCTAAACATTTACTTTGTAAGATCCCTTATTATTTTGAAATTTGAAATAAAAATATAATTATTCTTGAAATTCACAAAATTTCATTTTAGAAAAAATAATTCAATTACACAATCATTGTTAGTGTGTTACAAAATGTCCCGATGTGAGACGTTGATGCGGCGCCATTGGCAGTTTTCATGCACAAACTGTTCGGCAACATTAACATTTTGTAAGCAAACAAAAATTAAAATTTTTCATTCATTCTAGTAGAATCATCCCCTAAATTTACGCTAAAAGTTCCGCAAACTAACAATTTATTTGGAATTGTATAAATGTCTCCCGTCATGCTACTTTATGTTATACTAAAAAAAGAAATAAAAAATAATGATAAAAAAATACAAGAGGTATAATCGAACATACCTCTGCCCTAACAAGCCTCTGCTGTTTGACGTTGAGTGTAAATACAGCATGCGACCTCGAGGAGGTAGCATTCATTCGTGTAGCTGCTGTTGTCCTGGCGAGGGCACCGTGTCTCAGACAGGCTAGGGTTTCTTTTATATCCTTTACTGGCTTCATCGTTACTCCTGTAACCGATATTCCTCCGCCTCCATCTTCATGTATTCTTAAACGATTTGCAGCCTAGGAAACAATTACTTCATAAATTTTAATATTAGTAAAGAAACCATTTATTTTGTGAAATTTATTAAAAATTTTAAAACAAAACCCAATCATTTTAGTAAAATTTAATTTAAAGAAACTGGTACAATATATTTTAGACTTATGACTACAAAAACATTCATAATATAATTGTATACCTATTTTTTTTGACAATTTAAATGATTATTTTATTAGTAGTAGTACAGTTTATATAACTTATAAAATGTGTTGGCTTAAAAAATAAAAATTACGTTGCATCCACCACAACGGAAAATAAAAAAAAACTTGTATTGACAATTAAAATAAACAGGAAGATACATCTACAGTTTTTTGTTTCTGAATATTATTTGACATGTGATATGTATCTGCAATATAAATAAACGTTTAGTTACCTTTCCATAATTGTCACGGGCATGATCAAAAAGGTCAATGACTTCTTCGTTGTAAAGCTCCATGAATTGGGCAACAACTGTGAACTCGGGTGGAATGAGGCCTTTGCTTCTAGTTTCTTCCCTCCTCTGATGTATTCCATTGAAGAGGGCTTCAACCGCGCGCGGGATGATACCTTTCGATTCACTGGCTGGTTCAATCTCAAAGCCCGTGCCCATGGTGTACGTTTTTCCCGATCCAGTCTGCAACGAAAAATAGAGGAATGTTGTTATGCTTACAAATATGACTGTAACTGAAACAAAATGGAAAAATTAGCTTTTATATATTTAGAAAAAAAGGAGCAAAGAATTGCAGCTGGATCATATAATTAACGTATGTCGTGAAGATTTAAAATTATTTAGCTCCAACAATGTTATGTTGTGTGGCTAAACAATGATCCAGAACAATCTATTTAAATTATATCCTAATTCAAAGAAAGAGCTTAGCTTTTGACATGTGTGCTAGGGAAAAATATGACTCATTGACATTTATTGAAAAAGCATGTTGAAATAAATAAAGTATCCAAAACGGATGTGATATGATGCTGCAAATATTTAGAAAGAAAATTTAACTAACCATTTGTCTCTTTCATTCATATTATTATTAACAAAGTTTTGATAGAGATAGAGTATATGTCGGCATTGAGAAGCTACAAGAAATGACTGTCGCCCATTAAGACAAGGAAGACAAATTGTCGCATCAGCATGACAAGAATGAAATTTTATTATTTCAATTATACCTTTCTCTATTAAACTTATCGAGCTTAGAATTAATGAAAATTGTTTTTCGAATTCTCTAAAGAAAACCCAAGCTGACAAACGCTTCATTACAATAATTGGGATTTTTGATCAGAACTCGGAAATGGTCACAAATACCAAAAAATTTCCAGCAGTCAAGTAATCAGCCTCTACGCTCTTAACTTCTAAGTACCCTAGTTTGGCAGCAACGGATAATCTTACACAATTTGTGAGATTTATCAATTTTCGAATGCAAGAAGTTTTAACCAATGCAAGATGTTCACGCCTAGAGCGCAAGTACTTTTGCTAGTTTTTCTACGGGAAACAAAAATTTAAATGTTATCACTTGTGTCTTTAAAAACCAGGAGGTTTCTCAGTGTTCTAGGAAACTGCCAGCCTTAGAATGTTAATACAACTTTGTATATGGTATATATCTATATATAAAGTAAATTTACCACTCATTAAATCACCCAAATTAAGTATCATTCTTTACTCAAGTGTTATTAAATGCTTTAATAAACATGTCTTGAAAGTTAACATTGAAAATCAATATTTGGTTTGAAACAGGAACTTACACAACAGCCGGTTTGAGTTTTATCTGTAATATGTACCTGTATGGCACAAGAAATGTAGTTGTCAAACTTATTTGTATTAACAGTTAGACATATGAATAGAAAGGTTGAAAAGGTAAAAAAAAGAAATTGCTTAAATTCTGTTATTTCTTTTCTTTCAATATTTCTAGATATAAAAAAGTAACCCAAAATTTAAAAAAAATATATATTGTACAGCACAAAAACGTATGCAGATTTTTTGTTGGGTTTTTGATATTTTCAGGTTTATTTGATAGTATGCGCAATATTTGAATGTTTATAAATACATATGTATTTTACAAACAATACCTTTTCTGTTTTTCGTTATCATATATATACCAAATACCAAAACCCAAAAATGTACTTTCAAAATTGTAATTGTCTGTCTGCCTGTGTGAAAATTTGTTCCACCGTAGCTCGCAAACGGTTCAACCAATTTAAAAAAAAAAAAAATGTGTGAACATCCCTACTTTATTTTGATAAATAGAGGCTTCTTTAGTCTGATGTTGAATGCTAGCATGCGTAGTTTTAAATCCCATGGGATTTGTAGTTATCGATATGCAAACGGATCAACACATGTTAGTTAAATTAGTAACGTTATCAGTGACTTATCAGCTGGATTCGTCAGCTGACGCGATGTCGTGAAAAGATATCTGCCAATCACTGTTATGCGGAGTTTACGCGTTTTATATATCGACCTACTATAATTAATGTTTACAAAATAAATGTAAACGCGCTTAATGATAATTAATACTAATGATTTACATTTTATTAGGTCTGAATGGGAAAAAAACTAGGTGAATTTTGTTCATGCATAAGTTCCGCGTCTACCATACATCAATAAAAAATACTTCCGAAATTCGCCCAAAAAAACCCCTAATAACATTAGATAAATATGAGTATATTTCATAGAAACCCGGGTTAAAACATCTACTGTGATAATACGCGACATATTCGTTAACCACTTACCTTTTATAGTACAAAAAGCACGTTTAAAAAGTGCCGCGTAATTTTCTTAAAATATGAAGAAATACGCGTTTTTAACATTATTTCTTACGCCAGAGCAGTACGACATCGTAAGCTTAGTCTGGGCAGCCAGTCGACAATCGACTCGATTCTTTCATTCTCTGCCGACGTTCGTAAGAAAAAAGGATGGCGCGTACAAAGTAGTCGAGTGTCGATCGTCAACCTAAACCTGGTACCACGCCGTACGTACCGCCGAATGAAATTACAAATCGGCGGACGTGTGTAAAAAAAAATACAATAAAAATGTGTTTTTAAAAAAAATAATGTCAATTTATGAAAGCGTTTGTCCGTAATCTCGGTACAAATCCACACGAAACCCAACACAATATTCCAAAAACCTCTTTATGTTATAAAGTAAGCAAACCATCACGATTCAATTTAGTCTGATATGATGTAAAAATGCAAACTAGCTAAAACAAAAACAAATTATGACTACGTAAGTAATATGCGGTAAGTAAAAATGTCTGAATAGAATGCCGAAATCAATATATTTATATGTCCAGTACTTTTACATAATAATATGTTTTGAAGTATGACAAACCGTCGAATAAAATGAAAGACACATAGGCAATTGTGTTTTTTATTACAAAACTTCATAAGTGGGCGGCCCACTTTAAAACACAAGAATTAGCTTACAAATCTCTGGTTTCACCAACCCACAAATATTAGGGATCCGTATGCGACTAAGCAGACCCTCAAAACAAACTACTATTTTGATAATATTAATGAAGGTTTTATTATGTTCTAAGGGCCCTATCAGATATAGAAAAACCGTAATGTGTTTAGAAACAGAAAATCGCATTTAAATAAAGTTTGTTTTAAATAAACTTTGTCGCATAAATAAGCACTGGCACAATGTTTGTATAACAATTTCGTGTTCTCATTGTTGACTAAAATAGTCACGATTCAATATTTGCTTAAAATATTAGTCTTGAAGCTAAGGCAGTAAAAATCGATATAAGGAAATCGTAAAATCGAAAGATTAATTTGAATCCATCGGGTAATAACCAAAATTCTAAGATGCCCACGATGTCAATACTGTATTTATCTACAACTAGATGTTCGGCAGGTATGCTATGCCGGCAGCTTTCATGGTACCTTCGGCATTCAGGTGGCTAGTTTCGCTCCCCGCACTTTCAACATTTTTATGAGAGTAACAGTTATTCTGGATTTGATCGGAATATGTCTGAAATTCGGGATAAACTATGATGACCTTTAGTTAATCCGACCCTTTGTCCAAGCAAAATTTCTAGTCGACCAGTCAACTCTTGTTTGTGCGGTTGAATAACAAACATACAGATATTCTGGCTTTATATGAGAACGTGGAAAGATTCCATCAAATTCGAAAGTCTGTGGATCCAAAAAGTGATATTTTTGGCAAAATTGCAAATTTGAACTTCATAGTGGCATATTCAAGTCCGATGGTGGTTGGAGAAAAAAAAATCGTTATACTAACCCCATCGTTGATTGTCTCTTAACGCGAGATCCATCCAGAGCGATTTAGAACAAAACTTATGTTACTGATAAATAGATTATTTTCCAGTTTGAACATACGCTTTGTACAAAGCGTTTAAGCGTACGCTTTCTACTTTAACAAAAAATACAAATATCAATACCATTACCAACAGAAATATCATAAACAAGTGCGGTATTGCTTTTATGCCAGTCCGCGTTCGAAAGAGACCGATATACTCGGTGATACGAAACCAAAGCGGCCAAAGCAAGACAAATAGATTTCTGGTTTAACACTACGCAGCCAACGACTCTCGTCTTCCACATTGGAATACAGAATAATGCTGTCTCGTTTACATTTATGTATATGTACGAAAACCCACAAAGCAGAGAACTCTAAATCAATGATGCCAACTTATAAAAGGTTTTAAAACAAAGGGCCAATTCAAAGATTTTATCAATCCGAAAATAAAGCAACGGCGATACGTTCCGGAAATTAATATTCAAACTACAATAACATTTTTTTTGCAACATTATGAAATATAAAGGACCGCCGAATGAAAAATATATTGAATGGCCGACTTCAGAGCCTAGCTGTAAGACCCTCGGGAGCAGTAATGAATATTATAAAAAGAACCACCGCAGCAGATCCGATCCAGGAATCCGAATTGTCTATATTTATACACATTTTTTCGAGCGATCCACCTTACTTTTTTGATAGCTATAATAAATAGATCGAGAATGGTTTTATTCGCATAGAAGCTCAGTAAAAAAGTTCGATCCAAAATTAAAAATGTATTCTATTCTACGAGATAATAATATATACCTACATTCAATGGTGGTTACTTGCATAGAAGCCGAAAAGCCGGGCTTACCTAGATATTTTAACAAAAATTACTAGGTACCTCAAAAAAAATTAGGGGACTCCCTACTCTTGCCTGTTCTGAAATTCTGGGCACGCCATTGCCTGATTTTACATCCTCGCAGCGCCGCCCCACTAATATTTGGTACATCAATGGACAGCAATATATTGTAACTAAAAGGACGCTAGGTGTTTGACAGGTTAAAAATGACAGGTTAAAAATTAGTGACCTATACGACAGCATACGAAAGTTTTTTCCAACGGAAGAAGATTTTCTCTCGTGTATAATGAATTCCAAACCTTCTAAACGCACACCACGGAAGTAATTAAAGCACAGTGACATATTTTATTACGAGCAGAACTTGTTTTATGTAGGTTTCAGGTAGCTCGTTTTGTTTGCCGCCACCTACACATTTGCATGTGCACACGCCGTTTGAATAACCTGGCAAGTCTGACCCAAATGATATCACGAACCGTGAAGCAAACCAGAAACAAAAGCCTTACACATTGCAGTGTGAAAATGAAGACACCGGCTCACAAACCGTAGATTTTTGATAGAATATTAGATAATACACAGCGGTTTATAAACCGACTTCAAAAAAAGGTGGTCCTCAATTCGATTTATGTTTTTTTTATTATTTTGTAATTTTTTCTACTTAAAACACTCCAAAACGGCCAAAGCAATTTTGATAATTTATTTTATTATATAGAGAAATTTTCAGAGGCAGTTCTTTTTGAATTTAATTAAGTTATGTCAAGTGTAAATAAAAATATAAATCAAAAAATACAGTTCAAAATGTATGATTTTCTAAAGCGATTTCGATTTTTTTCATATTGTAGGCGATTGCTTGTGGATGATACTATTAAAGTTAGGATAAAAAAGTTTTGCTGCAAGGCAATACAAAATGTTAAAATAAAAAAACTAAAATTTAACCTACAACCAAAAGACTAAGAAAAAATAGGTACGATTAACTTTTTATTGATAAGTAACAACAAAAAAATATTTATTACATATTTTTTTAGGATAAAATGCAGTAAAACATCCCAATTACTTAGATTCAAATGACACGTTCGTGTCAACACTTGTCAGTACACAAAAGAGAGAGCTTAAACGACGTAAGATTATCTCTACCAGCTGCCTATCCGAAAGGTCGTGTAATATATGAAATTCAGAGTCTTACACAAAAATTAATAAAAAAAATAAATAGTTAAAACATACACGAGAGATTAGCTATTTATTTTATGGCCAAGCGGGGAATGTTTGAATTGGGATATCAGGGAGTTCATACTTCTAGCCGCGGTGATATTTTGTTTGCAGAACACACAATTTTATTTTTAAAGTTCGCCTAGTTTTCTCCTCTTTTTGGATTTAATTCAACCCGAATTGACAACAACATGAATAATATTTTTTATTCCAATTAACCTTTTGCTGCCTGAATAGTAACTTCTAAACAGAACTAAGACTTGAAGAGAAGCTAAAAAACCACAAAAATTACGACCATAGGATATTTGTCATTTAAAATTATCGACTTATCACTATTTTACGCCGATACGCAACTGTATTTTTTTATATGAGATCTTTATGTATTTATTACGATGTATATTCTATTTAACGTATTAATTCTGAAGCGTAAATTCAATTTGATCAATAGGTGTTGTAGCAAAAAAGCAAAAATATGGAAGTTATTTTTCAAAAGAACTTCGATTGATTATTTTTATTGGTTTTAGAATTAATTATATTTAAAAAACCTGTTCTATACGGATATTAACAAACATATAAGAAATGCTTAAAAACCATCGTAAAATAATAGCGGATATTCTATTAAACACAGTCGATGCGATGGAACAATTTAACAGCTTAGACCATAGCAAACGTCGCTAAGTATTAATGAAAAAAATCATGCTTAGAGGGTTTTTAGTAATTACACAGGAAGTTGCTCGTTAAAGGGAGTTAGTACTATTATCGCATGATCCGACCGACGCGACGCGACGACGGACAAATCAAAAGAAATAATACCCCACGAAACATTGTGTTTGTATTAACGGGTTATAAAGCGAATGAAAAAAAAACGTTATATAATATTAATATGAATTAGCAAGTTCGACATAAAAGATCATAGAGATTATCGTTAGAAATAGAGAACTGAATATTTTTACAGAAAGTTTGGCTATGATCCGTCAGTACTTCGAACTTATTTTATTTAAAAGAATATCAGATTATAAAGATTTTGTATAAAGTCGCGTTAGGACGCTTACTAAGCTTATAAATATGACCACTTACCATAATAAAATGCAACGGCTGTTACTTTAGCATAGTGAAGTAAGGCGACTGTGCATAAGGCCGTAGCACTCTTGAACTCCGGTGATGTGCAGCTTAAATTATTTTTGCTTA
Source organism: Neomicropteryx cornuta (assembly GCA_020383195.1). Classification (NCBI taxonomy): domain Eukaryota; kingdom Metazoa; phylum Arthropoda; class Insecta; order Lepidoptera; family Micropterigidae; genus Neomicropteryx; species Neomicropteryx cornuta. Next base: position 6,221,895 of record JAHKQU010000014.1, read on the forward strand.
CGGTATAGTTAGTCGTAATATTTTAAATAGTGTTTTAAACTTGTTCGCCTGTAAACAAGATTCTATTCACCATACTACATCTACCCAGAATGGTGAGATTGTTGAACGTTTTCCTAATACTTGAACTTAAGTAGTATTTTTGGGTGTTAATCTGTCATTTGTATTTTTATTTTTTTTATTTTTATTTATTCTTTATTGAGAAATCCACAGTATTACATTTTTACAATTACAAACAAAACTTATTACTAGTATATAAAAGCAATTACGGATTTCGGTCATTTTACATAATAACATTAGCATAAAAATTTGAACAGTGTTCTTAAAATATATATAGATTATTAATATTATATACGTATACAGTAGATTTTTTTTTAAGCTTTATGTGTAATTTGTGAGTGATGTTTGTGGTAGTCGTGAGTGTGTGACACTTAATGTTAATAAAAATAAATAAAGTAATAAATTAAGTATGGTTTTAGTATGTATAAAAATAATTTATGATGAATGTGATAAAAATATAGTATGTATGTATATTCTATATGTAATTGTAATTACAATTACTTATATGTTACTATTAATCATTAACAACATAACAATCTAACAATACAATTAGGTTTTATTTATCTTTACTATTGATGATATTGGAAATCTCTTTTTTGAATGATAATAAGAAGGTATTCAATATATCGATTTTTGAAATATCTTTATTGTTATAATTTTATACGTAAGTAAAAAAATAAAACGTGTCCATTGAATAAAGTATTTATTTTATAGATTTTTAGCTTCTATGCATACATTCATGTATAAGAAGCTACTATCCTTTCGCCTGTTTGCCTGTCCGTTTGTCCTTTCAACTCTTAACAGTGCAAACATGAAAGTTGTATTTTTGTCTGTAGATTGATGCTCTTAAAAAACAACCACAGCCGTTTATATCACATCGAAGGCTGGTCGAATAATATAGATATAATAACATTAAAATCAACAAATTTTTAGTAATACTAATAAATGAAACCTTGACAATTCGAAAGTGCAAATATATTCAAATTTCAAATATATGACAACACGGCTGTTAGAAACTTAAAGATGTATTCGTTATTACTGGCCATTTAAAATTAATACAAACTCATCTATGCGCGCAAATAGAAAAACGTAAAATAATGTTGTGTCACATTATAATTATTATAAATTGAAATATTATCTTCGTGTTGTTTCATTACTAGCCACGCGTCAAAATTTACAAAACAAAAAACTAAAATTTATGACGATATGATGAATGTCATAATACAATTGCATGTTTTTATTATTTTTATCTAATTTTATTTTATTTTAAAAATGACTATTGCAATCCAAAACCCACAACGAATGGGCTAAAAGATCAGGCACAAGTAGAGATAGGAAACGAGGCGACCCAACACAAGTTGGTATCAAAGGCGCGAGTAGTCTGGGGGAAAGATGCCGTTAATGACACCTGTAGGGCCGAGCTGTAAGACGCCAGGTTCTGGTTAAATGTATAAAAGCAGTTGATATTATATGATAGCTACAGGTGTCATAGCCATTCTTGTGTATTATAAAATAATAAAATGTGTATTAGTAAATAATATAATATATCACAAAAAATAAAAAAAAAACCTTTGATTTAACGCTTAAATTGACACCAATAGCCAAATTAAAAAAAAATAACATCCGTTGTCATTGGATATTGATTTGCGTGCCAGAAAATGATTTGAAATATTTCGACTGTCACCGCCAGGCGCCCAGCCAACCAGGAGAAACGATCATACGATGCCGTCTGAAATGGCGTCATGGAAACTAATATATTTCCACCAGTATATTAAGCCTTCAATAGTTTAAGGAGACGACCCATAACATTGGCATACGACACAATAATTCCGTAAAAAAAGTTCACTAAAAAACTTAAAGAGTTCTCGTAATAACTGCGTTGCTTAAAAAGTGAAATAATTTGAGATTATCCGGGAGTTCATCGCACAGTCTTGCCACAAAAACAACGAATGAAGTTTTAATTGGGCATCCCACTAACTTTACCAACTGAATGAAATTGTGAATTTACCATATGAATATAGTATTTATACATTTATATAAAATAAATGCTATAGCCTAGGTCATATAAAAATATTTTGGGCCTTACTCAACTAGGCCAAATGTGCCTGTTCTAGAGACAGGGGAGCTGGTGGTAATGAAGCGTTAAAAATGGTACGATTATCTGCGGATACGACCCGAGATCTTTGGGTCAGTAGTCACGCGCCTTAACCACTAGACTACCACGATTGATTTATTTGCAACGTTACACTAAAATAGTTTTTTTAATTCAGATGTTCGGTTCTTGGAGCTATTTTAAAATTTAAAAATTTAAAAATAAATAACAAAAAAAGAATAAACTGCGGAGGCGTCTTAAGTATTGCTTCTAATAAATAATTATTAAACCGGCGAATGTAATTTTGGGTAATTGAATTATTTTTTATTAATTTTATGAATAGTAAAATAATAATAAGTATATAAATACAGTAATAAAGAAATAAAGAAAGAAGTTCAGAAATAAAGAAAAAAATATAGGACGAAAACCAGAGTCGGATTATAATCAATAATGTATTCCCCGCAGTTCATTTTAAAGTCTCCCCTACTCTAATCGAAAATTTGAGTGCAGTGAAAGAGATTTTTTTCCTTAGGTTATAACAATAGATTCGAATCTCCCCTCAACCCTACAAAATAAATTAAAAGCGTAGCCATCGACGTCATGTTGGTATGTTGTACTTAATTCAAATTTAGTTATGTTTTTTTATATTATGTTACATTAAGTGAATAAAAAAAAATAGAACGAAATTATTTTCTATGGCTTATTATGATTTTAACATTTATGTTTCGATTCCAATTTCTTCGATTTACCAGAAGGTCATAGGAATTGGTAATTTGGCGTTCAAGATCGGTATTCGAAATCGTAGATTTAATGTCGTTTTGTAAAAAAAAAATGCGTCGACTGGAGTCAATAAAGTGAACATTTGAACCTTGTAGCGTTCCCTATAGATATTAAGAAGCAAAAATATTTTAATTTATTTTTTTTAATGACGACTCATAGGTCCTTTTATTAAAATGTACTCCGCCTCCACCTCTTATCGCTAAATGTTTAACGAATAAAATCGCCATAGGAATAACAATATCGAATGTCGATCAGATTTCCAATACAGGTCCGCAATCTCCAAATCTAAACTGTCAGAAACGTTTAGTTTTCGATAGAAGGTTTTAGCTGTCGGGATCATGTTTGGGAATCATTTGGGTGACGAGATATGTGAAGTATGCGTACAAACAAATATTCATTAATTATTAAAATGTATATATTTAATTTAAAAACAATTTATAATATTTAGATTATTGGATTAAAACCGATTGGGCATTGCGTCAATCGCTTCTAAATAAAAAACGCAAAACTGTCTCACGTTATATCTTTGCACGGAATAGGTACCGCGTTGATAGTGGCCTGTGCATGAAAGTAACTTTGGCAGACCGTAAAGAGGCTGTCAGCAGGTAGTCTATAGAGTAAAAGTAAGATGCTAAGAGCAGTGGACACCATCTATCAGCTATGCCGCCTTTCGTCGAAAAGAAAGGCCATAATGTGAGACATTCATCAAAGCCAATTATTATAAGAGAGGAAAATAGAACACCTTTATCGAACAGGTCAAGTTAATTTTTTACTCATAAGTCTACCCAATACTAAGAATTCCATGTGAAACTTCCGAAAAAAAGGCTGAAATTTTGCCTTCTAGAACCAAGATCCCAGACTGCTACGGAGAATCGATCATGTTACCCAATAAAACCCAATAAATCGACCACGCGAGAAGCCTCTGCTACACACTAGAGACTAAACACTGACAGTGTGAGTAAACGTGATGACGGGTATGAATATTATTACAATGCCACTACTCAGCATAGGTAGCAAGCTTTTGAACAAGGTTACATATCTCGGAACCCCTGCTATATTTACGCATAATATTCAAGGTTATGAGCTTTTCTTGAGAGCTTTAGTATAAAGGTATGTTCAAAAAAAAAACATTTTTTTTTCACTTTTCGACTTAAGGGGCCTCTTCCCGGTGGCGCTCTTCTGTCTTGCGCGCGATTTTAAATCGTTCTGTCTCATCTAACGCGTAGATACATTGTGCAGTTGTTGGTTAATTATGAAAAATAGAATCAATGTATGTCTAAAAATGTATGTCAATATGATATTGACATTTTAACTTTTGATAAAATATTTAGAAAAATATAACTTTTCGTGGAACTTCGTTTTTTTTTTAATTCTATAGAAACCTAGTTAAATAAAATATTAAATCGAGTCGTCCATGTATGTTTATTTATTATTTTTTTCAGTTCCTAAAGAAATGTGGTAAAATAAGCATTATGAGCCTAGAGATTATACTATTAATTAAGAATTAATTCTGAAATGGCGATTCTGAAATTTTCGTACAAAATAACGACCAAATAATGCCTAATAAATTCTAAAGAAAGTCACCCCATAGTTCCTCCATTAAAACTACCAATATCATTAAAAACCCATTATGTAAGGGTATTTATCTAACATCGACGGAGGTAGTCTTTAAACGAGCTAACTGAATAATTTAAGGTGATTTCTCGATTAAATATAATTGGTTAGTCTTCAAATAACCTTCACTAGATCGATAATAACATTTGAAATTGATCAGTGAAATAATGGTAAAAATAAAGTTTAATTTAAAAATAAGGAGACAAATACTATTTTGAACATTGATAGAACTGGTGAGCACTATAAAATGTAAAACGTTGTTGACAAGACAGCTAGGTGGCTTACGATAACCTGAAATTATTTTTTCAGCGGCATGGTAATTTCTTTGAACGAAAAACAGCTCTCTATGATTTTATGTTTGTATTATATTCTTCTGTATAAGGAAAACAAAAAAATAAAATTTAAAAAAAGCAGTCAAGGAGTCAACACACACAGGACATTGGGACATTATTTTATTAAAAAGTTAAGTTACAAAAACATATTTTTTTATCACTAGATATCAATAATTTAATCAAATTTCGATTATCATTTTATTCAAAAGATATAAACGCTTACCTAAATCCACCTAAACTTTTTCCATAAATGTAAATTTTACGAATTCATATCGCATTAGAAAAGTTAGTAGTGTCAGTCACGTACGATAAAGGGCCTACCAATTAACCCCACGCCTAAAAACAACCTGCCCTAATTAGCATGCGGATGGAACCTTCATAAAACATAATCTTTATGTGAGTGGAGTCGCTTGAAATTCGTGAAATGTATTTCAGCGCTACAATGCTCGGAAACGCTATAAGACGCAATGCCGTGAATACAAAACGAATGTTTCCTTTCCGTCCGTAAAAGTGAAAAAAAGTAGCGACAGACCCGGAGCAATTAGAAATCTTGGCGTGCCTTAAGACAATTTGCTGTAGCCTCCCTGAGAACATTTTCTCGTTACCGTTGTGTTCCTCGAATGGCATTCCTTTTTTTCAGGGTTTAGCTAAAATTACAGTATACGAGCATATATTCTATGATGTACTGAAGGTACTTCGACGACATTCTAGCCTAGAACTAACGATTATTTTTCATTATATTTTTTTAGACGTAAAATGAAAATTAGGTTTCCGAGGACAAGTTTTATCGCTTCTTGGGAAAACCGTCATTTCATAAAATCATTTATTTGTAGTTAAATGACGGTTAGATTGCAATAATATTCGATTTCTAATCCTTAAATTCAAGGAAAATAAAATTCTATCACGAAAGTAAAGTAACTTCAGCGTAGGGAAATACAGAAAATTGCCACGGTCAATGATTTAATTTATTTTTTACTTTTGGAAAGGAATGTTTTTAAATTAATTGTTATCTATTATTGTTGTGCAATTTCTTGTAATAACATAGTGCCGTGTGTTTTTAGATTCGCGGAGACCATCTTCTAGGTTTATGGCACCAATCTCCATGCGATACCTCTGATTTCAATGAAGTCAAGGATAACGAGGAAGGATTCAGAAGCTTACCTGTCCATATGCGAAAACCGTAGCGTTGTAGCCGTCGAGGCTCCCTCGCACCAAGCCTGCGACGCACTGCTCGAATATCTCCTCCTGCTCCGTCGGGGTGTCGAAGACATAGTCGAAGGTGAAGGACTTATCCTGGCCGAGGATCACCTGAGGCTCTCCCGGAGTGACGGCCGTGCAGACGCGACACATGTCGATCACCTCGCTAGACACCTGCGGACGGATCCTGAAGCAAGAGAAATCAATAGTTGCATTATTTTCGTTTTTAGCGCACGAAATATTATGTGATCCTATTCTATGCTTATTATTATGGATGAATCGGTCATAAGGGTTTGAAGAAGTAGGAAATGATTCTGACATAGTATGTGACATATTTCCTACGCTAGCAGCCATTTATTTGCAAATCTATAAGGGATTTTATGTACAGGAATTATTTTCTAGTGAACCTAACATAAGATGACAGTACTCGTATGTTTAAAAAATCTGTCATTTTATCTGGTGTATCTGATTAATAAATTGTATACAATTTGACTGCGGAATTTTCTGTGTACTTTGAAATAAAAAAAAATAATAATATTCTTAATATTTCTAAAAAGAGCTGTTCAAACAAAATACCACTTACTAAATAATATTTGTTATATTTTGCTATTATGCATCCCGGCCGGCCGCATCAGTAGACACTAACGTTTAAAATTTGTTTTTATTAATCAGATGGGTCGCTTCTTAAAAGACTCGTGTACTTCTAGAGACGACCGATTGCATTGCATTGATTGGATTGGCTGATTGGCGCTTTCACGAAATAACGGAAATATTTGACTGACATTGACTTTAACTGTTACTGACACTCGAGTTTTGGTCGTTTCCAATTTCTTCTCGGCGGGGCGTAGGCAGGCATTATTTTGAAATAACGCCCGCGACCGTCGGACCGCAAAATTCTTTTGGTCTCGCTCGCAAGGCCGACGGATGAAGTCATTAGTTGCGTTAATATACTATTTTCTGTACAAATTATATTGTCCATAAGTATTAGTTGCATTTTTGAAGTTACACTTCTTAGCTCACGGTACTCACGGACTTGAATTTATACGTCTGAACATGCATACCGTGCTATAGAAACATTCGATGCGTATATCGTTACAATTTTAACTGGTGATTACTATACACAATGTACTTTGATAGGTTTTTACCGTGGTAAATTTTATTTAAAAATGAATAATGATTGCAATCAGCCACAACATCGGAAAAAACATTCGAAACAGTTAGTTTGTTAGATAAGTAATGTCAAAATTACAAACAAATAACATTATTTTCATAGTATAATATCATAAAAATAAATTAAATTTTTCGTAAATTGTACCTCAAAGACATCGTGTTTCCTCTGTATGTAAAAGTAGACTTTGCGTCAATAAGTTCCTCTTAATGTGAAATAGACGGTTTATTTTTTTTATTTAACATCTTAATATGAACAAAAATAAGTTAGACCAAAATATTCGAAAATAACAAAATTAAAAGAATTTTTGATACGTTTACTTAGAACACCTTTCAGTTTGTAAACTAAAGAACTCTTGTCAATTCTGGGCGGATTTAGGTGCGAATTGTATCACTAAACTAAACCGATTTATATCGCCAGACGATAGTGGTTTTTAGAAATGAATTTGTTATATACACGAGAGACATTATTCAAAAATTAATGTTTTTAAAAAACATTCAATAAACGATATATTTCAATAACATTTAAAAAACCAAAACTGTGTTGTCTCGTTCAAGGCTAGAAGAAGTCAAATTCTTTTCAACTGTTTCGACGTGGATCGCGATGGTCCGTTTCTTATTAGCTTATTATGCACGCAATAAGCTATGCACTCGGGAAGAGACCCATCCCGAGTGCCGCAGGCACGAATTGTTGCGCGCCTAAGGCGCCGTCACAGCCGCCTGCAGGGCCCGAAGTTGAACAGTTAGTGTTTTATATAAATTCGAATATGGCCGTTATTAACGAACACCCAGTCTTGTGATTTATAATGGATTTTATGATAGCTACAGGGTGTCATAGTCATTCTTGTTTAAACGTTGCGGAGGTTACGTAAATGTAATACATCATTTTATTTGACGGAAAAACATTTGTACTACAAAAGAACTAATTTTACTTTTCCGCAAAGGTTCTTAGGTTTGAATCAAAAAGTTAACATTTTTACCACGCTTGCTTGCTTTTGATAAGCTAATACGAATCATTGAAAACATTTTTTTTAAAGACGTGTGTGTCTGATAAATTATGTATCTGTGTTTCTGTACGTCCAGGATTACGGACAAAAAAAAAACTAGTTTGAAGCCACTGTCTAAACGAGCTTTCTCACATGTAGAGCTCTACTTGTAGACCACGTTCAAAGTAATATTACCTACCCACAACTATTTTAAAAATTTTCCTTCTCAAAATAGACTAGGAAATATATTATTCGGGGAAGATTTGACTGCATTTATTATATATGTACATAAGTGAGACAAGGATTAAAAGAAAATGACCGATGGAATGACCCGATTACTTTGATATTGCTGGAATAGATTGGGTTTTAAAATTAAATGTATATTTATCACGCAATCCAAATTAGCATTTGATAAAATGTGTTTTATCGCAGCTATATAATTATTTGGTCGATAGAGACCTATTTTATTCGAGAACCTATTATTTATGCAGTTCAAGACTTTGATTTAGTCGGACTACGGACCAAAGAAAGTTTTAGGGGCTCAAAAAATGGTGCTAGTAGTTACATTACAGTCAAATTTAAATAAAGAGGTTGTGCTAAAAATAACCTGCACAGTTTAAGAGTTTACCTATTTAAAACTAAAAGTAATCGCTGTCCGGTAGTCGCATATTTAAATCGAACATTTAAATATTGACTTTAATTAAATATGTAAATTTGCCTTGTACCCATTAAAATTATGGTTGTAATTCATACTTTGTAATAAGTACGTTGGTTTTGTAATTAATGGTCCCCCTAGACCGCTTTGGACAGACCTTACAGTTGAGACTTTCATTTTGTGTTTTGTGTTTAACGTTGTCGCTAGGAACCGCGTATTGCGTCAAGTCAGCCCTCGTGGGATGAATACAAAACAAGCTTATCTTACTTTGATGGAAGCTCACACGCCTAGGAATAGAAGGTGGAAACGGTGAATTATAAATACGTGGGCTTTGACTGATAAGCTGTTTTAAATGCAGACTGGGTGTAGGTATTATAGACTGATGGCACTTTGTCAATATAATATTATAAAAAAACTAATAAGGTTGTAACCAGCGATTAGGATAACGGACCGATGAAACAAATTGATCGATCTTGAAACTAGTATGATTCTATGCCGTGAGGCTCAGCTCGAAGATTAAGTGGTACTGTGGTAGTCGCCGTTCGCGTTCACTCAACGGTGATTTTGATATATACTATTGAAACCAGAGATTTTATTTAACAGGCGAATAAACACACAGCCCACCTTTTTAAACAATACTTTATAAAAAGTAGGAATGGGTGATAGTTGCTACAAAAACTTTAGATGTTTAAAAAAATACAATGTAAGGTCTATGTATATTTTTAAATTCCGCAATTTTATTGGAATTATAGAATAAATATTTAATTTATATTCTAGGTACCTCACCACCGCGTATGTATGTTAAACGCTCGCCAAGCTTAATGTTCGATTAATTTTAAAATGTGGCTTTTAATTGATCTACACGAGTGAGTAACCTACTTCTTGAGAGTGGAATTATAATTTCATGTAAATATTTCTTTAATTAATATAACATTTTATTAATTACTTCATATGAAGTAGGTATGCATGGTGAAAGTATTATAAATTATTTAAAATAAAAAAGTTTTCTTTGTACAATCCATGTTGATTTAAAGCATTCTAAATAACCAAATGTAGTAATAAAAATTATTACTACGACAAATTATTGTATTCTAGGCTGTCAAACGAAGTCTACCCTTTTACAATTACGTCGAAACAGAATAAACGAAGCTTGTAAACCTTGTGTATTATGAATGTAAAACGGTAACATTTATGGTAATTAATAATCATGTATCTTGTAATATTTGCAGGTCATGCACATATAATATGTGCCTTGTACGAGGATGGGTGCATCAGTCACGAGCTACATCTGAAGGTCAGCAAAGTAGGTGCGACATCATTTCAATGAAGACGAGGTAATTATCGACAATTTACTTCGCATTGTTTGAAAAACGATCCTTTCAAGAAAAACTATTATCAATTTGTTAGTGTAGGTACATACCTAATTTAGTAACAATTATTCGTTGAGCTGTAAAGCTCACACATAGACAGACAGTGAAGAGTATTTATTTTTTTTAACTTTTTTGTGCTCAAAAAAAAAATCGTCATGAAAGACAGATTTTAAATGCAATAAACATTGATATTTGGAACGGAATTATAACTAAGTAAAAAAATTGTTAGATAGGTACAAATCGATATTTAAAATGCATACTCGTAAATCAATTTACTCTAGTGTGGAGATTATTTTTATTTTTTATTATTTATCACCAAGGTTTTACTGTATATTAATTCATACAAGCCATTGGGGCACACATGGTAGGGTTGTAGTTATGGGGGGAAGAGTGTGAGCCGCAACCGGGTTTCGTTTGATATGGTGTGCCTGATGTCCAATAATATAAATGTCGCCATTGTAAACATATCTACTATTCACTATAATCACCTGAATGTACAATTCTCGCAAGTAAAACATTACTATTAACTACGAAACAAAATTAAAATAATAATAATTACCTGGAGTTAAAATAATTACTGCAAGCGGCAGTCATAGCAATAACGGAAGCAGCGAAGAAACCGAGATTTCCGTTTGCGTGTTGTGAAACGCAGAGCAAACGGTGAACAAGGAGCAAGATTGCATTGATGGCTCTCCGACCGACGACATGCTGGCCAAACCTCAGGGACAACTTATTCGCTTGAAGTACGTACCTAAGCGTCTATTTAGAAAGATGAAGAAATCTGTCCACAACATCAAACGTGTGTAAATTTGTGTAAGAATCCGTCGAAGGTAAATTTTATGACATTATTGTTGACATATTGTGTTGTCGGTGAAGCACTATCAATTCCTTCTCATATGCTTATGATAATTGCTATTTACAAGCTTTTATTTAACTCGCAATATTTGTTAGCCTGTTAGATCAAATATTGCAAGCTGAATTAGAACCACCTCCTCTTATCCTACTTGAAATTTGACATATTGATTCAGTTCCGATGACAATGCATTTTTATGGTAATCATGACCTGATCCCCAGGATCTTGGGGAACCAGGATTTACAGCACAGACAGGAAATTTTGTATACGCATTGAAACATTTAAATAAAGGCTTGTTTTTAGTCATAATCGGCGGAGGGGGAGGGGCGACATTAGAATTAAAGAGTTTAGAATGCAAATTTTATTAGTTTTCAGTCACATTAACAATGGTTACTATCAAACGGTCAAGCGTTATTGCCAGATATGATTTAATTTAATGCGTGTCTGCCTAGGAAGTAGTCATTATTATTAATTATTATTAATATACCGTGATCACGGCTTAATTTATAAATGACACTAAAACAGCAAAAGCGGTATCCTATAATTTGACTCGCCAGACACGGTAGCGAATTGATGACAGCACGGACTAATGAGAAACCACCGTTTGTTAGCTAAGGTGACATTTTCAAATGCATTGAGCTCAATATAGATCAAAAGCGTTTGCAATTCCTGGAGCGGATCAATTCTCCACGCCAACTGAGGGCAATTGATCTTAAATTAGATTGTATTCTGGAACGGACACGATATTAGTCATTCACAATGAAAACAAGCGAGATCACATTCACAAAAGAACGGTATCTTGGTCAGCTTCCGGTAATACTAAAGAATTGCAGTAATATTTAGGATCATTAAAAAATATAATTGTATGCCACCTGATGTCTAATTTTAAACCAGATAAACGGCGATGTCGGCTTCCGCGGTAAGAGTTTCGATTTAGCGTTATAATTGAAAATCAAGGGCTTTAACAATATTAATTACATTTGTAATCAATTTGTATATGTAAATATACCTTATTCAAATTAAACCTTTATTTGTCATTAGTCCTCTAACAGTTTATACAGTTCATTGTTAATAATTTGATACAATATATATAATATATAAAAATTATTTCAATATTTTGTTGCATTTCTGTATTTGAAACCTGTTATGAACGACTTTAATTTTTTTGTAAATTGTACTTTTGGTTACCTAAAATCAACAATTTGGTTACAAAAAAAGTAAGCAACGCCATTTTTTGCGAATATTTCTCGACTTCATGAGTGCACAGGTTTCGTTGATTTAAAACTCAACATTCACATACTTACATTTCGGAACTCAGATGCATATAATTTTAATGCTTTTGTTGAGTGTGAATGTTGAACTTACAATTGCCTGTCATAAGAAACATTTTTCTAAGCATCGACACATAATCGCTTATAACATTAAATAGGCTTTTAGAAAACGATTTAATGTCTAGAATTATCTCAACCGTTATACAAATAAGTTACAGAAGATAATATTTTTTTTTATTACATAGAGTTTCTATTTACAACGTTTTTATAATAGGTTAAGTAACACAGACTAATTCTGTTTTCATATCGAAATCCATTCAGTGCATCCTAAATGCTTTAGTGTGGGGCACTGCATGGTTAGGACTATGTAAAAATACATCCTGTGTAAAATTTTAAATTCAAATTATTATTAATTATAATATACAATATAAGATATACAGTATTTTAAAATAGAAACAATAAGAGCAAACAATAGAGCTTCGCGATGCGCCGTGCAAACAATAGTTCGAGAGTTCAAGAGACAGGTGTCTTTATTCCATTATGCGAAGACATTGACCTTGCCGTTAACAGGAATGGACTTACGCGGGCCGAATTACCCACAAATGCGAGATTGCTCCACTATGGTTCTCATTGCAGCGCTAAAATAATGCAACAAATAGTGATGTGAAGTTTCTAAAACAAAACCCATGCATGTTGTTTGAACAGGAATAACAGAATCAGTTGATAACATTGCGGTTCCTAGACAAAAATAAACGGCTCAACCAACCAACTTGTGATGGGTTGCTTCATTTCATTTTCTATCTCTATTTGTGCCTGCGGCACTTTTAACCCATTCGATGTGCGTTTTGGATGGCCATAGAGTCGCCTCTATGGCCAGTGGGTCTGGGTTAAAACAAAAAACATACAATGGTATCATAACATTATTTCAATTCATCATAAATTTAGACGCGGGGCTAGTGATGAAACAACACGGATGTATTATAACTTAATAATAATAATTTATATTTGAAGGCTCTAAAGAACTGTCAATGTTTCATTAATTAGAACTACAAAATTTGTTGATTTTAATGTTATATATCTATATTATTCGGCCAGCCTCTGATGTGAACTAAACGGCTATGGCTGTTTTTCAATTCCGCAATTGTAAACCTTTCGAAAGATGCAACGGACAAAGGACGGGGATAGTAGCTTCTTATATAAGATGTCTAAAAAGGGTATTTTAAATTTAATAAAATTAATTATTATTAAAGGCGTCGGTTTTGTTATATTTATCTATGTATATGATCGTTTCCGAACAAGAGACCACAAGATACTCCTAGAGTGAAACAAAGAAAATCTGCTGGTAAAAGAAATGTTTTCAAAAGCATATTATTAGCATGCTTATTAGGTCTGCATTTTAACGTTTCCAATGCTCCTAAATCGTAATGTTACTCCTGTACACGAGCATGTCAGCGTTCATTAAAGACAATTTGTAATGTTTGTGAGGTATTTCAGGGTTACTAGTGAGCATGAGATCCAATCGGGCCAAGATAAATTGTTTAAAAATAAATATTGCACTGTTAGCGTTGGCATCAAATGTATCAAACTTAGACTAACAAAATATGAGGTTGAAAATATGCATCGGCTCTGCTCGCAGATGAGTACATTTGGTACTTCCAAATACTAGAACAACGCGACGCCCACGCTTGTACGCTTTATGAACACTGAATAGATTATGGTGCGATGCAAATATTTGAGCAGATAAAATGGTTTGAGCAGTGCGAACTGGCCCGTTTACAACCTAAATTTGGACAAACGTAAGAAAATAGTTTAGGTAAGTACATTAGCAAATGTTTATTTGATATTATCTTTATGACATACATAAGTACGTATGCCCAATTAGGAAAGAACGTTTTTTGAAGTATTTATGAAGTCATAGCGGTTCGACCATCACGACTTTGAGAGCAAAGCCATGAGGGTAGCGTTTAGCGCCTTCGGCGACCCATATCGACCCTACTGGCCTCATATTACTGTCCTTCGAGCCTTTAACTTCTAACATCTTTAAACAACATGATCATGGTTGAGGTGAAATATTGCCATAAAATGTGCGATGTGCGAGAAAAATCTATATTAGAGCACCTTTATTGTTACATTTAAAATATTTTTTAAGGGCTATCATGGGCTATCCATTGTTTTGACAATGAGATAAGCACAGCTAAGATAAGATAAGATAAGATGAGATAAGGCAGCTGAGCACAGCCTATTTATTGAGATACTATTCTTGTATTTAAGCTTTTGTATTGAATGTATAATGCTTCAATAAATGAAAATGAATTTTAACATATAGATATTTGCAGAGGAAGACGATATAAAAAGGCGAATAGGAAGCAATATAAATTTCGAATTAATGGTGCGGTGAAAGATCAGATAGGAACTAAAGATCACACCATCTCTGTAATCGAGAGTCCATATTCGTGGCATCACGACATTTCCCGTTAGCGACGTATCGGTGCGAGATGAGCCTTAGAACACAGCCGCTCACTTTCCAGCACCCTTCACTGCAGAATGAACAACGGCTCCGTTGAGGTTTCTCACGATCGCGACGCTGAGAATAAAACTGTTATTAAATGCACCTTTCTCTGCCACCCGTCCATCTTCTGAACATACGTAGATGGCTATTGATGTATCAAATATGACGGTTGCAATTTTAAAATTTCAATTTCGAAATCTGTGGGAACTCAACGTTTCATTGTATGTAAAATATATTAATTACTAGGGTGGGGAGGGGGGCGGGTACCATTAGTCAATAACTTTCTTAGTGACGTAATAATTACGGGCTGGTGGTGCAGTGATATAAACGCCTGCTTCTGTCACAGAGGTCGGATACCCCAGTGGGTTAGGTAAGGTTTAGCATTGCTGAGAAAATAATTTACCTACTTATGATAAATATAGAGCCATCAAAACATATTTAATTTAAAAAAATCTGTATGAATTCAAAGACCTATAATTGAAAGCAAGGAATGTTATGTGGCAGTTATTCTTCATACTAATTCTAAAATAGTATATTTAAGCATAATTATAAAACTTCTATTTACAATTTATATATATATTTTTTTGTGATGTATTTTTAGCTATGTAATACGAGTACGAGTAGTATAAATGTCGAACGCTCTAGGCATGATATATCTATATATTGCATTATATCAATTTTTGTGAACCAATTGAAAATTGTCATTCCTATGTATTAAGTTGTTCTTGGAAATAAACTTTTACTTTCTTACTTACTTACTTATAATACTCGTATAAGTATCTGCAATGCTTTCCTCAACGCCGTCGACTGGGTTATTTAAGAGGTTAAACAATTATAGACTGAAAGATTTATTCAGCTGTACCTAAATATATAACCTCACATCATAAAGACAACATCAAGACTGGACAAGGTACCTCAGTAATAAAACCAGTCAGTTATTTATTATCGGCGGATGGATCAACTAGCAGATATTCCCTATACTTAAATATAAGTATGGCACAAATGGAGAAACTGTTTTATGATGTTGGACGGAATCTTGCTGGTCGGTCTAAAATAGGAAGGAAGGATCGAAATAATATCACTTCATTGCTGAGAGCATGAAGCGCCTAAGGGCGTTAGTGAGAATGGGATTATGGAGCGTCCTCTGAACAGTTTTGTTTTCGAACAACCTATGAGAAGTAGTCGACCATTCTCACTGTAGTCGACTAAAACTAATAGACGATAGGGTGACCATGCCGAGATCTGTGATGGTATTTGGTATAGAGTAAACACACACTTTTCTTAATATAAAGAGATATTATTGTATTTTGTATGTTATAAATATATAATCTTGAGCCACTGGACCGATTTAGATAAAACTTTCATTCAATCTTCCGGTTTATATAATAATATTACAGTACTTAAGTTTTACCTTGGACGGAGTAGTAAGCAAAAGTTAGTAAAATGTGTTGGTCAATTGTGGCGAAACTTTGGCCAAACTAAAAGAGCAACATTAAAACGATGTTTAAGGAGGTCAAAGAGGAATTTTCCATGTTACATTATATTCACAGAACTGCGCCTAGCTGTAAACTTAAACGATGGATAATAACTAAGCCTCGCGGAACATGGCAAATGCAGTTACAATGGCAAATGCATCTATAAATATATATTGATGCATTTTTGTATAATTTACGACAGAAAGTTAGGTTAGTCATAGATATAATTAGGTCAATTATTGTATGATTCAGGCATAATTTAATTTAGGGTCCACTGTTGCATATTCAACGGGTACGACTTTAATTTACGAGTCAAAAGCAATAATGCATTAAAGAAATAGTTTTAACGGACTTCAATATAAAAAATTGTCGATACCATCGGTCATAATAAAATTATCTTTAAAATTTCTTGGTCATTATAGGTATGTACTAAAAGAAACTATTATAATATTATATTAATAAATATATATTTAAAAAAATAAGTAACTACCTACCTCTATGAATATATTTTTGTAATTGTATGTAAGAAACTTTGTAGGTATGAAATAAAATGAATCATCTACCAAAAAATATATGATAGTAAACAATGTTTACCTAACCTTACATTTCACTCTTCAAAAAAAAATCAAATATTTAGTTTTAAATGCTTTTTTACATGTACATACTATATCATAAACAAAACAATACGTGGGTACACTACGGGTACGCTTAGCCGATATAGAAAGCACACAAATAAAAGCTAAATAAATATTTATAAAACTTTTACAAAATAATATCCTACATGAAGATAACGTAGTAAACTGTTTAATTGAAATCCGTTTGAATATTACGCACTTATATAATATATTTGTTTACTATGTGTGTTACTTATATAGTTTATGGTTAGACGAAAATAAATAAGTTATAAGTTCATTACGACAGATAATTAAAACATAAACGAACCCATCTGGCACGGCAAATAAACGAACAAAGCAACGCCACTTCGAATTATTTCCGTTAGGATTATTCGAAAAAGCTGTTAAATTCAAATGTTCAATGCCACCTGCTGCTGGGCTTCGAGTGGACAATGTTTGAAGCGCGAAAACGAGTTTTGGAAAAAAAACGGACGGTGCGAATGCCTCGTGCGAAACGAGACATTTTCAAATTTCTGACCGCGTTAGGTATTCCTTGAAATCTTTTAGGTCGGCACCTGTTTTAACAGACATCAGCAATTTGTGTTTAATGCTCATCGAGGTGCTATCCACGTTTAGTTTACTTTTAGGGCCGATATTCTATTCGTTAGTCAGCTAAGACTGTTTGTTATATCGACTAAGAAACTATAATTATTCTTCTTAGAAAATGATATAAAAGATTTTAAAGATGAAATAAAAATATAATGATAAAGGGGTTTCACTGAGTTAGCGATGAGTACCAATATTTTTACACAAACTCCCTTTATTTATAGGGTTAATTTATATTTATTGGTGTCCTTTTACGGGGTTGTCAACAATCAGACATTAATAAGCAAAAATTATTAGAAAAATGTTTCACAATTATGAAATTAAAAAAATGAATCAATATATCTCAATCAAAAATTTGGTGCTCGTGTAATTTAAAGACTAAGCGACTTTATATGTATATGACCGGGATTGCGACGAGAAAAAGTTCCCATACAAACATCACACGATGTGTTTTGCCTAGTTCGGCGCTGTGTGTGAAAAAGAAGGAACGAGAAGCGGAATGCTACAAAAGCCGTCCAAACTATAGGCGCGGAAGACGTCGTTAGCTGTTTTACCCAGAAAAACTTATTTTATAAGTGTTTACAAAAGCTTTGTATGCAGAGATTTATCATCTGTGTTTGAAGGGTCAATTTGGCGTCATGGAATTTTGAAACCACGTTTTGAATAAACGCATAGTAAAATAAATGCTACCCATTATTTTATCGGAAAGACCACATAAGCTACACATGTTTGAAGAGTTGGTTAAGATATCAAAGAGTTCTTTGTGAAGCTAAGCAAATATTGATTTGTCTTGCATTCGAGTCGAACGCTTATGAATAGAAGAATCTGTGTGTACAGAAACCACTCGGTTCATACGAGTATACCTATGCATGAGAACTAAGAAGGTACGCGACGGGATGTTGCAATATGATTCTCACAAGTCATGTCCCAAGATCGATTGGCTACGTTCAAAGTAGCAGTTGTCTTTGAAACAGTATCCGCTGTATTTCACGGCTGTCTTTAAAATCAACCGAGCTGAAATAATGAGCGTGCGCGCAATGTGTCCTCGGATTTTCAAGCCGGCACATTAGAAAACGTCACATTAGAAAATATAAGTAAAATGTCGCTTAACTGTACACGTTCAATCAATATGAGTTGTACTATTCTTTATGTTTGAGTAATGTTTAGGTTAAATTAAACTAATTTGATAAGATTGATCTTATTTAAAAATTATGTGTAATTAGAACAAAAACATCGCTTACTTAAAAAAAATAAGTTTTATTTTTGTAAATTTAATCACCATTACGCTATGCATGACATATTATCTATAAATCTACATATATTTGACATTTTAAACAGTTTGTTTACCTACATTTGATTTTTTTTTTTGATTATTTAATCTGTAGTCAATAATGGGTCTAATTCAAAAAATACAAATATAAAAATATAATAGCCAAACCAAAAAAAAAACTCAACAGTTCTTGAGTCTTGAGTAAAATGTTTAAATGAACATAAAGTTTACTGCCTTTTCTTCTGCATATTTTCGTAGATAAATTCTAAATTAAAAGTTTAGAAATAGCCTTAAAAGTTATATATTTATTTATTAATACAATAGCATTTTTGTTAGAGTTTTGGCTGCCAGAAATCCACGATTATAATCTTAATTAGTCATGCACACACATATTTTTTACAATTTAACAACTTAACTTAAATGACACAAAGCAATATATATAATAATAAATAAAACGACGAGCACACGGACGATTCACTCACAAATAATTTAATATCACGTTTAAATTTTTGTGAATGTTTAGCTTTCGTTTTTAAATGAGATGGCATTAAGTTCATCAATCGTGCCAAAATGATTTACAGCCTGAATTAAACTAGATTCAATGAAGGAATGGCTACTTATTTTGCTATTTCTTACATTCGGCCCTGATGTCTTGCTGTAGCAGTAAATTATTCCATGTTATCGAAATCTAAGTGAAATAAAATAACGCAATGTTGGAACGGCGCAATCTGATCCGCGCGAGATTCTGGGTCTTGTTCATTAATATGGAACAGGTCTTGAGTCGCTTGGCTTGGATCAAGAGTGCACCGAGAATAGCAATCTTTGTTATTAGCAATTGCCCTGTAAGGACGTGTCGGCCCATAAAAGTACTAGAATGTCGAGTGATCGTTGCGTAGGTCGCGAGTCGCAATCTGGCGCGATCAGCGGTGCTTTGAACAGAGACACACAATATTAGTGAAGTCATTTTCTAGTAAATTAGATTCCAGTCCTCCAAACGCAGTTAGATTCAATAACGGCCAAGGACTGTCCTATTCGTTGAATAGGACAATTTCTGCATTTCCATTAGGGCTCGCGACCCCATTTCATATTCTTGAACGGGAGCACTTTATACAAACTCTGATCTTAAAAAACGAGCTGTATCACAGCATCCAGTCTATCAATGCTACCGACATAATTTTTTATTTTGTGTATTTAAAGTATTACAGCGTTAGTTATGCTTGCAATTGTAAACACTCAATCATGATCTCAATGTCCAAAATTCATATAACTTATTAGCATTAGGTATGAAAAAAAAACACTATATATGTGAAAAACTTGTAAGGATAAATAAATTATAAGTTTCTTTAGGATTTCTTTTCATCTCTTGTACCCGTTGTTTATCCTTGATTAAATAAATAAATAAATAATTTATATTTAAAAGGGGCCGCTTCCCGAAAGAGCTCTTCTCTGTCTTCTCATTTATATAACGGGTAATTGAAAGAAAAACAACTGTGACCCTATAAGATAATCTTAAAATACAGAATCAATGTACTCTAAAAAACTTCGTTGAAATTGCATTTTTAATTAAATCATCTGTACCGTGTATATCAACTCAATAACATAGTTACGACAAAAATGAATAGGTATTTTAAGGCTCTTAACATTAAGATAAAGTAGAAATTTTACTTGGAAATTCTATGGAAGCCTAGATAATTAGGAGATAAAACCAACGATCTTTTAAAACATATAGGCAACTGAGGGTGAAAAACGCACCAAGCCCACGTACGCCACTTTGCGTCGAGTACACTCCTCGCGTATCATACGTCTCGCTTGCTCGCGATAAGACTCTATCCAGCATGGCGGAGTGTTGCGGCGCGCGGAACGGCGAGGGGAATCTACCGGTGTCGGGTTTTCACAAGGACGATTACTATGACATGCCGTATGTTTTAAGAGATCGTTGGATAAAACGATATCCAGTATTACTGTTCTTCTATTAAATACGAGAGTCACGACACTACAAAGTTTTTACGGAGAAATATTCAGGATGACATTTATTAAAGGAAAATTATAGAAGGCTACGAATAAGCAATGACTAAACTAAGACGAATTAAAGTCAAGGCCAAACAGTTCCTAACATTTAAAAAAATCCAGTAGTTGTCTTTCAAATTCCCACTCGGATCGCTTGATGTGTGCGTAAAATTAAAAGTCCAACAAGTGATGGGAACACGACCTAAAAATGGGGTCTCCAACTTGGTCTTGTACGAATGTATGGCCGAAAAACGTCGACAAATCAAGCGACAGTCTTACACATTATTTGTTAGTCGGCAGAGAAATCAATAAGTAATTTGCTATCGATCGAATAATTCGTTGAGTTTCGTTGAGTTTCGTTTTTTTTCGGGTGGTTTCAGGTTTCAGATTCAACACATTAAAATTCAATACATAAATAATACTATGTTCATATTTTTAATGAGAAATGAGGGTTGGAGGCAAAAATACATAGATTACAGAGACGAATTCATAGATTACGCCATAAATATATAATCATATAAACATAAAATAAAATCTTTACAAATCGAAATTAGAAAGCCAAATAAAAATAGTAGTTACAATAATCATATTAACTATGGTAAACCTCATGCTATAGCGGGATTTGCGCTAAAATCGTTGCATTGAATGATAAATTCAATACATCAAAAATTGTACATACAGATTCTTCTTTTTACCCAGCCATTGTAAATGAGAATTTATAGTTTTTTTTAACGCTTTTTTACACAAAAAACATCCATTGATCAGCCTTAAAATTATTTTAAAATATAAAAATCATTGGTGAATAATATATAGTTTTCTCTATAAGTAAATTAATTATTAGTAAATACATACATCGAAATAATTAGTAAATAGTTATCACTTCATTGAAACCTATATAACAAATTGCAATTTAAAATATTTTTTTGTACAAATTCTATTCCTTTAGAGACTAAAAGTATTTGCTATCTATTATTTTATTTTTTTTATTGAACTTGGTCAATTTTTAAAATTATTTTTTTTTACTTTAAAATTTATATATTTATATATTAAAAGTTCATTATCAATAATCTGTTATTTTTTTCTCTTACAAACAATATTGAAAGACAACGCCATAATGTCATTCATTAGTGTGCCATATTTAGTGTTTTTGCGAAGTATGGTTTCTAAGGTTTATACCGCCTACGCGATCATGGTCAACGAGTAATTCGTCACATGTGTCAGCCAATCTGCACAACTCAATACGATTACCTACAAGGCACCTGCCTATATGTATTAAAAATAGGAACTGATGTCATTTTTTGGAGGAAGCCTTGCTTGCTAATTTAGTTTAAACGCACGATTAGTTTTCATGGCGCATCTTAGTAATATTATTGTATGAAATAACCCACATGCTTGTGTAGATACAATACAATGGGAGTTAGGAAAAATTGAAACATAAAAATAATGCGCTCAAAATTTTTGCTAGAGGCAGAAAAAATAAAAATTACAACAATTTTTGTATTCCTTTCATGCAGTTGCGTCGGAATATCATCGAACTGGGTAACCAAAAGATGAATAATCAATTAAAAAAACAATTTGATGTATCCGTTCTAAAGTAATCTTTTTTGAATTCTATGTTATAAATATATTGAATACCTCCTTATTATCATGCAACAAAAGAGATTTCCAATATCATTAATAGTAAAGACAAATAAAACCGATTGGTATTGTTAGATTGTTTTGTTGTTAATGGTAAATTGTAAACATATAATTACTTGTAATTGCATTACATATAGAATATACACAGATATTATATTTATATTACCTCCATCATAAATTATTTTTATACATACTGTAATACTGTAAATAAAATAATACTGTTGGATTTTTCAATAAAGAATAAATAAAATAAAATAAATTCTAATCAATTTTAGACGCTGCGATCTCACTATTTTTTTATATTCTCTTTATTCCCACGAGAGCTTTGAAAAATGATTATGAGCAACAAAAATGATTATGAGCAAATGATTATGGGTAACAAAAAAATAATAAAGGGGCTATGAGGTAGAATTACGCACCTATATTCAGGTTGCTTCTCGTTTGCGTGATTTTCTATAAAGGAATGTTATTAAACTTTAAAGATAATATAATGAAAATATTTTTTATACAATTTATTTGCCTATCCGTTGCGATCATATAAATACAAAATATTATTTAATATAAATGTAAAACGAACAAATTCAATTGACATTGTCAATAATATCCATCCGAATACTTATATTAGATGTACTCATATCGCAAGAATAATTAATTGTTACATCAAAAAGGGGATTCTAAATGGCCGCGATAATAATAATTAACTAGTAAAATAATTAGAGTTTTCCTGAAAACATAATTAAATGAAAAGTGGGAAATAGAGATGGCGCCGTCAATGACACGAGCCCGTTATGGTCGACACACAAATCTATTATGTTAATCTATGGTCTTATTACCATAGATTAACTTAATAAAACATAATTAGATAATTTATGCTTGTTGTTTTACCCATAATTTTATCCGTGTAAAATTTTTAGTCAACGATAAAATTAAATGTTTCTATAAAAAGCAAAGCATGTGTCTATAATATTAGACGTATTAGTTAAGCAAATCAATATGACCTTTGCAAATTAGAATACGAAAGATTGTAGCATAATTTTATTATTGCTCGTACATACTTGTATTTATTTTTATTAATTCTAATTTATTAATTAACCGATTCATTAGAAAATTCGTTTTGAAGGCGTTTTACATCCAGTAGGAACAGTTTTGCTATCCTTGCAATTCCAATGAAATTTGCACTCAATGAATAATGCACTAATATGGTTTTTTGTTTTTAAATATTCTTTATTTATAAACAAAACATACAGTTTCTATTAGATTGTTCACTAAGCCCTTTCGGGTTTTTGTGTGAACTAGTTCGTTCCCACTTTTTACTTATTTAATAAAATTGATATAATATATGTATTTTATTACATATTCATATCATATTCATATATGAATATGTAATAAAATTCATATCATATTCATATCATATCATAAAATGACAACACTTAATAGAAAAAAATACTAAATATTTATAAAAAAATGTCAAAGTTGATATAAAGAAATTTTCATTCTTTACACAATAAAAAATACGATCCACACATTTTAAAATACCTTACAATAGTTTTCCTACACGGTTGTGATAAAAAAAAGGTCAAAAAAATCTATTAGGACACTCACATTTTGGATGATAATGACGATGATAAGTGATGATAACGATAAATGTTGTATACAGTTTTTCTCCAAAAAAATCTATATCGATTCTTTGTTTTTGTCAGTTCGGACTTACTTAAAGTTAGGTAGACAAGCGAAGTGGTAAGTTGTTTCGAATACAAACTTGAGGCACTTCGTCGATTTTACGTATGCGGTTAAAATTAACTACGCACTACCGCACATTACAAACAAGTATCGTTCGAGTAGTTAAACTTGAGCATTTCGCGCCCAATTCCCATAAAAAGATGTGCAAGTAAAGCTTGTTAGACACGCCGCGGGGTAAAATTATGCAACGGCAGTTGTCGGCAATCTAGCGTGAGATTGAGCAAAATAAATGTATAACTTTGCCGCGCTGAAAGCGGTGCGAAACGCAGGTTTTAGAAATAAAAGCGATAAATCAGGGATTAGCTGTTCAATTTAGTTTTTTTTTTTTTTTGGCAACCGAGTTCCACGCGAAGAGCTGATTAGATTTTAGGGCACATTTATTTATTTTCTAATTATGAATAGGCAAAGAATTAATCAAAGATATGTTTCTAACATAGTTCATTAAAAATTTTTTTTTATAATGATATAAAAGTAAAAAATAAATAATAAAAAACCCCTACGCTGTAATGCACATTATACATACCTGCATATTGGATTTTTTGGGAGCTTAACCTATGAAATAAAATACAAAAATACATAACACCTAAAAATATTTTCATTTATACTCCCTAAACCTGCTAGGTTGCACATATTCGAATATGAAAACATGTGATCAAACTAAAAAATGTGGCTTTTTTATAATCGACCTACCGCCGCCGCATATCTCGTCGTTTCAAATATAATTTAATATTTATCTACATATAAAATACATTAATAAGAATGAAATATTCATAGATAAAAAAAACTCACAGGTGTATTTTTTTATTAATTGTTTTTAGGTTGCGAACCATTTTGGATACGATTTATTTTGACTGAAATATTTTTTTAGTAGGTAACCTTAATATTATGTACGTACATACCCAGTTATATTAATATTCAGTTATGTGTTAATTATTACTAAAAAAAGTATTATTATTATTTACGTAAAAATAGCCTATTTGTGTTTTATCTAGGAAAAATAAAGCACGATCAGTTATTTAGTACAAACGCTTGTATTTACGTTTTTTTTTCGTTTCTTTATATTTGTCTAAAAAGGTTACCGACCACTGGTAGGTTCTATGCTTCAGTCTTCAATCGAGCGAGTGTGCTTGCATATACGGAGGCCATGTGTTTATTTCCAGCTGCTGACTTGTGCGAATTCATTAAATCATTGACCGATATTATTTACCTGACTTTATTCAAGTGCGCGAAGCGATAATACGCTGAGCGATGCGTTATTTTCCATTCATGGCCAGGCAGAAGAAAAAACTGAAATCTTTTATATACTTAAGATGATAACATTTAATTTAAAGAACATCGCTAGCTACCTAAATCTTAATTATAGTTTTTTTTTATATAACATAAAAAAATATTTTTTATTAAATAAAACTTTTAATAGTAGCATATGGGGAACTTATTTCTTTTAGGGCAATATTTACTTAATTAAATATGATTTCATATGTCATAGTTGAAATATATGATTTCATGTATTTGAACTTATATAAAATGCAACGCCTAAAGTTTAAAATGTAAAAAAATATGAAAATGTTCAGTAGTGTTTTTTTTTGTGTAGCTACTAAGCAACACAAAGATAATAATTTGATATATATAAAAAAAACTGTTGTCTGAAAAATTATTGTTCACATGACTTGGTCGGCTTCACTCGACTTGGTTTGGCTTGGAATGTCAGGGAATGATTAAAACGCATCATAGAAGTCCCTACGCGATATTGCCCAAAACCCAAAAACTCAAAACCGGATAGATATTGCATAACCTGTTTAAGAGGGAGAGTAGTCGATTAGCGGCCGTTTCCACCAATCCCACCTTAGGCCTTCCCTAACTAAGGAACTCTTAAGCTTAGGTTATTCTCAGGCAAACGTTTGACGTATCTCAATTTAAGGGACTCTTAGCCCTAAGTGAGGTTTGGTGAAAACGGCTCTAGGTATTTTTCGCACGAAAAAATGCGAGTAACCTTGTGGTACCTGAGTGGGTGTGGTGAATTTTAAAATATTTCCGTCTAGTGACATATCAAGGGTTCATACTTCTATCGTTAATCGAATTTTTCAATAATTGAAGTTGGTTCAGTATCTATAAAATAAGATAAATCTATAAAACAAGATTATTATTTACACTATTTTTATTATTATTTAGGGTACCTGAGCGGGTGTGGTGAATTTTAAAATATTTCCGTCTAGTGACATATCAAGGGTTCATACTTCTATCGTGAATCGATTTTTTCAATAATTGATGTTGGTTCAGAATCTATAAAATAAAATAAATCTATAAAACAAGATTATTATTTACACTATTTTTATTATTATTTAGATTAGATTTTATTTTTAACACTGGCCAACGGTGTTTTTATTCCATAAGAAAAAGAAGAGGTGACAGCTGCATAAACTTTTCTGCCAGTTAATTCAACAGCTCAATAATGTCATTTATTCACAAATCTTAAATTTTTAATTATACTGTACTGAAAGAGGCAATTCGGTTCTTACAGAACTGATTGAGGAAGAGCGTTTGAATTTTATCATTTATGTGTATTGATTTTGAAACAAAATTTCGATTAACATATGGCGCAACCTCCTTGAAAAAAATTCGGGAAAAGCCAAGGTTCTACAGCATTGTCAGTTCATCGCCTGGGTTCTGGAACAAGTGTACTATGTCCCACAAAGCCGCATTTAATGTCACCTTGAAAGGCCTCGGACGTAAAAACGCCAGAATGAGATGAGTCACTATGGTGTTTAGACAAACTCTTCCCGTTATACCCAGTGAAACCTGCAAGTTGGATGAAATGTAGACCTGCATAAAAATCAAGAAGAATACGTTTGGAACGGCAGCATTCAGGGACTTGAACTATCAACGAAGATACGAGTTTATCTCGGTGATCCCTCTGACCAAGAGTTTGCTGATAATATTCTATAATTAGGAAATAGTGCTGCGACGTCAGATAATCACGATAGATAGATAGATATGCAACGCATTAGAAGGATTGTCACAGCACAACAAAAGCGGAAACGGGTGGTGTTTCCAAATGTGTCAGCATTTTATCAATAACAGTCCTTAAATAAGCTGGAGCCACCCGGAGTCCACTCGCACATTCTGGAGCTGAATATTGGTATGCTGTTATTATGCTCCTAATGAATATAGATCCTTCGTTACTGTGCAATGGGACACACTCACTGTCAATAAGTTATAAAGCCAAACATTATTGACAATCGCTGAAGGACAGAAGCTTTTGCAATTTGTAATTTACTGTTTTAAAATAAATTAAAAAAAAACGTGTTTCTCAAAACAAAACGTGTTTCGTGTGTGTTCAAAAGTTGACAATGCTGATAGTCTTGAAAACACTGAGAAATTGAAGTCTCCCGCAGTAAATGTGTACTTTTAAATTATAATAAGTTTATTATAAAATATCTAACGAAACTAAATCAAATATAGGTATGTGTTATACCGACAGTAGTCGTAATGCCGACAGAAGTCATAATAGCCGCGAGGATTGAAAGGAAAACTCGTTAGCAGTCGAACACCATGACGAATTG
The DNA here is from genome assembly GCA_020383195.1 of Neomicropteryx cornuta. NCBI lineage: Eukaryota > Metazoa > Arthropoda > Insecta > Lepidoptera > Micropterigidae > Neomicropteryx > Neomicropteryx cornuta. Next base: position 6,249,688 of record JAHKQU010000014.1, read on the forward strand.
AAAATATGCAATTTGCAGCTCTTTGGAGCGATTCGTCCGCCGCAGATAAAGCCAGGAATTATGGCGATGGCTATCAGCTGCGTCACGAAAGTCTGCTTTCGAAGAAATCACTTGCAGCTCAGCCGGCTGGCGGAGCGGAAAACTTAAGTTGTAATCGATAGTTTTTATATAAACAGTCATTAAAACGGAATGGTCAGAAGGTACGTTACATCCGATTCATACATAGCTAAAATGTGTCGAGGATATTTGGAAAAAGTCTAAATGTGCATTTTACCTTCAGTTAATGCGATTAAATGCACAAAATAATTATTTTAGGCAAAGGAAAATGTGTTTTATCAAACGTCACACAATTGTATGGTACCTCTGTTGCCAAGCAACCGTACCGAACGAAATTAATTGTTATCGTTCGTTCATCCATCTCACGCGTTAGCGACCGAAGTTTGTTATCTTCGTTACCTAGTGACCATATGCACTTCAGTTGTTACAGATTTTTACGAATTTTCCTATTTTTCGAGAAACTTTTCTAATTTTTGATGAAAACATTTAAAAAAAATAGCCTAGTCCTATCGTTAATAAAAATCTATGGTCCAAAAACGTGGCTACATATCTTCGGGGATATAATTTAGTAGGTATGTACCTCATTCACATGATTTAAATCCAATTTCGTTACAACCCTCAATAGTCATAGAGGAACTTTTGTTCTAAATTCTCAGCTATAACTGCAAAGAACCAAATGTTAGAAATTAGGTTGCGATAAAGGCTATAAAAGAAGCGGTAACATAAAATCCTGTCCCAGTTCTGCGATATAACGGTTTAATAACAGCCGCCAAGGAATCACGCAAAGGGGTCGACAACTTTGAAACTAAATTTGACAAAAAGTAGGGCCCCGGTGACCTACATACTTGTTATTATGAGTTGGAGTGAAATCTAACTCTTGCAAATTACATTAAAATTGCCCAAAAAAATAAATCTAGTAACGTCTTGCGCGGCATAGCATATTTTATAAATAATTACGATCTACACGAGAAATTACAATGTTGCGTAACTTATGCGGTTGATGGTTTCGGTCTGATTTTCATCCAAGTATGGAACGCGGAAGAATTTTTTAATTGGCATTACAAAAAACATATTTTGTCTTAATTGTCTATTTTTATAAAGATACATTAATAATAACAAACCTTGCTATTATCTAGTGATGCAAGAGTACTCCCAAATAACAGGTAAAGAATTGACTAATATGCTTCTTTGCAGAATATTTCAGCTAGCGCGTGGTGCAATGGTTAGAGCGCTGGTATTTGCAGAGTATGATGCTTTAATATACATTTAATCCGCGTCAAAAGTTTTTGTTTGGGAAAAGAGAGTAAAAATAGGTCTTTGTTAGGCACTGCATTCACGAATTCAACATTATTCTACCTACAAATTAATTTTAGCTTAATGATCATACCCCGTAGACATGAGATCCGAGACTTTTGATTCCTGGTGCGATGGAGTTTATTTCTGCATAATTTAGGGTTTTCAGTATGGTTCTTACTGGTATCATACCCATTAAATTAGGATGAAATTGCTTCTTTGCCAATCATTTTCGTGTATCTCTGATGCAACCGTTATTTGGGATTATACGTTGAGATTATAGTCAACTATCTCAACCACTGTAAGGTAAAAACCACAAAACGTAGTATCTAGAAGCGGCATTGTGCGCCTGATCCAACTACAAAGGTATGATCATTAAGTCGACCGATGACCGCCGCATGCGTGTGTTTAAAATGATGTCTTGTGCGGTAAGAACTATGAAGCTGTGAAAACAATAGCAGATGAGATTATAAAAAGATAAATGAATCACTTGTAGGGTATGCCACACACCGCGTTCAATTTCGCTATTGTATGTGCTAAAACTGGCAATTCTAAAAACTGCACATATTTCAAGACTGCAGAACGAGAGATTTGATTTTGGCCGGGTATAATTTATTATATGTAACATAAATTATTTTTAAAACTCTGATGTGTGCAGTGTGCGCCAACAAAACAATATACTTTGTTGAGAGATACGGGTAAAACTGACAATTTTAATAGTATGCTGAAAACTGACAAAAATTAACCTAGTGAATGCCAGGCTTTAGGGCTATACCGCAGGCAATGTTTTAGTATGGCAGCGCGGGACACGAACCTTTGATCTCTAATAACAAAATTAATGCTTTTAGCTAGGTTTTTATGAACGGGCATAGCGATGGAGGCGAAAACAAAGGAAATAGTATCAGTCCTAATTTTCATCGAAGTTTCAAATACAAATAAAAAAAAAATCAGATCGATTGCTTGATGGAAACCCGTTGCCGAGCTCAATTATTACTACATTACTACCAGTCCTGGCTTTTTTCCAGTACAAGTGCTTTTATGACCAATAAAAAAAAAAATATTGCAAAAAGATGATGGAAACATGTCCAAAATAAACATGTTGAAGGTGTTGCTTTTTGCAAGACAGTAAAACAAGCCAACGTAATATCACGATTCGCGAATATGAATATGTATTCACTTTTACAAAAGTGAAAACATATTTCTTATGCGATGAAAAAAAACGAGTGTAAAAACATTAATAATTTAGTATTTTAATCTTGTTCGTGGATTCCTAATGTTATGGCCCCCGCCTCAAATATTATAATCGCGCAACGATCTTAAGGTTTTATAGCCAACGTTTTAGAAAACAGAATGAACGCTAACCAACTCACCGTACCAAATAAAGTGAGCGCTCAGTCGTTAAAATTAATGGGTGTAAAGTGTCAGTGTGAAAAATGAGTATAAATTATTTCAATTGATGTTTCAAAAAGCTTTAATTGAATATCTAGTAAATTTATAAAAAAAGACTCATTAAAGAGGTCTGTAAATTTGGTTACGTAAATTTACCTACAACCTACATAAAATATAAAATCAGTTCATTTATATTATAAGTAATATTGTTCAATGGATCACCCAATACATTTAATAAAGATTTTTTGCAATAAGATTCTACGGAAAACCAGACAAAGAATATGAGTTCTGTAAAAGGAAAAGTTATTTTGGTAAAATTAGTCAAATACTGTGAACAATCTAATTTTACTTTCACAATAATAATTTTCATCTGTATAATGAATGCAATGTAGTTTGGACGTTCTGATAAGAAATCTAATTAGATGAAACGATTCTATAAGGAAATACGTTTTAACAAAAAACAGATACTCAAAATAAAGGATATATCTATCCACTATCCACTTTAAACACAGGTTCGAACAATAACGCATCATAGTACGAAATATATACCTAAGCGTATTCAAAAACAATGTCTAACGACTTTGCTACCGTTTGTCTGTTTGTTCAATGACATAGTTACAGCTACATGTTGAAATAAATATATATATAGAATATTACGGCTTGCTTTGGATTCAAAATGATACTACCCTGTTATAGTGTGATTTAGGCAAATTATATAAAAAAAAAGAACGCCTGCCTAAAAATTCGGACTATTTCCGAATGAAAAAAACAAGAATGCTCTGTATCTATTAATATTAATTATGTAATATTAATGTAAAATAATTTCAAAATTTACGACTTTGAGTATTACTATTTAAATATTATTATCACATCGCTGACAACCTCAACCAAAAGCTAAAATAATAATTCAAGCAATACGAACTTGCTTCAAACATCGAATTTGTCGTGACACACAACTAACAGACAAAATAGCTTTATGAATATGAACATATTTTATTACATTTTTTTTAATACCAGAGGTCTATTGAATTCAGCTACAATGCCCAATTTTCGCGGGTCTGGGCCAATCATCACCTTAACTTGCAGCATTCCTGCTATTCACAAATTACTATACATCAGTTCAACTTAGCCGTGAAAACACGCATTTAATTTTTCAATTTCCGTAATACGGCGAGAATGCGCCCCGCCCGCCCACGCACGATGAGTTGCGGCTTCAAAGTAGAAAAGCAATTTATTTAAATTAGAAAAAGCTTAGCTTTCAGCTTTTACTAAATTATTAGTCAGCCTTGACAGTGTACATTTACATTTAGGATTATCAGTTCTATTACCGCCGTTATACTGTCCTATCTTAACACATTTTTTAAACTTAGTATGATGGTTCACCACCCAAACGCGGTTCGAGGCTGCATGTGCTTTTAGAAAAATAATTTATATTTAAGTGGGAGTTAGATTTAAAGACCTTAATTTGAAACGAATCGATGAATCTCCGAAAGTAAAAGTTGATAAGGGTCATTGGGTTGATTGGGATTTGCATCTATCGAGAGAAGCGATCATGCAGCATATATGGCCGCAAAAAGAGCAACTCAGACTCTCAACTTTGCCTACTGCATCAGTATATTTCTCTAGTATGGTCGTCTGACGGAATCGCGATTATACTGACGAGATGTTATCACGAAGAAAGCGAGTGCTTGATATTAAAAAGCATCTCGCGCATCTTTGCCAAGTCACGACATGTGCTTGGCGGTGCGGTGCGGTGTTATCGAACTGTCTGCGCGACGCGACGGCGGCAGACGAGCTGCATTTATTACAGGGCGTGAAGAGTCGACACGCCAAACGCTGGCATCGACAGGAAGTCCAGTCGTTCAAGGGAGTTTCAGCTAAACATTCAATCAATCTCATAATGATACATGAAAAAAATGAAACACCTTAGAGAGTTATTTTACTTCCTTTAATATTGCCGAATCGTTTTGTTACACTATATATTACGCGAAAACTATTTTGAAAAATTATAAATATGAGAACCACATCAAAAAAATATAAAAAGGTGAGAAAATTATTACAGCAGAACATGATAAACATTTAACGTTAATTGTTATCACACGCTGACATACAATAAAACGGTCAAAACCAAAGGTCAACTGGACATAATCTGGATTGGGTACGTCAGAATAATCTGGACAAAGGAAAAATACTGAACGAATGTGTATGTAGTCATATCAAATGTTCCTGGAAATTTAGGAAGTCATATTTACCGCTATGTAAGTTTTCTCGAATGCATCAAATAAAAAAAAATATTGTAAAACAGGATAATACTTAAAAGCGGCAATTCCAGTACTCAAACGCGCACATGTCCTGCTTTCCTTTTTCACTAACATGCATGGACCATGATTTTTTTACTCATATTTATTCGAATGTCGTCTATGGCTATGAAATGACTAAAAATATGGTATTATTACCGGAGCACATTAATACAGATGTCGAGATCAAATACGCTTGAAATTTTGTCATTATTCATCTCAACCCACGCCGCATTCGTTCCCAATGTCGTACATCGAACACCTAATAATGAGCGCACTTTTAAAATAATTCGTAGTGTCTTTGTCTAATGCTAATTACCTAGGCAACGGCTGTCTGGGCATCTGTTTAAGGTAGGCGGGTGTGACAGGCAGTCATTATAATTAGCAGCCGAAAGGTATAATTGATTGCTGTTGGAATATCATGATTACATGCACAGAAATATTTCCCATGGGTAACCGCAGTGTATTGAGACCAGTAAATTACTATCACCTAAAAAAAAACGAAACCGTGGTTACGGAGATCATAAAAAGTAACAATTGAATCAGCGCATGACTTTCTACGTCAATATATATAATAGGTTTCTGTAGTTATTAATAATATAATTAAAAATGGATATACGTAGGTGCTATCTATAGTCATTTTAATTTTTGCTATACCGGCCGATAAAGAAAGTGGTCTACTTATTAAATTCTTATTGAGTTGCGTTTGTTTGGTGCTCCACTAACAAACCTCGCTTTTTCGTTTCTACCCCCATAAAAGTTAAAATAGTGTTTTCCTCAAAAATAGTAGACGTTAAATGGCTGCATCCGAACTAACCGCGTTACGTACATAGAGTTTAGTCAAGTGTTCTTCGAAAATCTGATACCAGCTGTATTTAGTAGCTGGCAGCGAAAACCCTAACAAAACATACGAGTAATGACCATAATCATAAGTCATAACATGTTTACGTAAATAATTAGGTCACAAAAAAAACGTAAAAATTAAATAAAACAAAAAAAATAAATCATTTACTAGATTCCCAGGATTATTTCTCTGCGATAAAAGCATTTATCAAGTATATTGTGTTTATTTTTATATATTTAAATGAAAGATTTGGCGTCCACGGCTAACCGAAGGTAAATCTCCACCGCGCCTTATGCCCTACGAGCCCTGCCCTGCCCTGGCCTGCCCTGCGAGCTATTACGACTGAGCAGTGCGATTACTTTAAAAGAGACAAGAGTTAATATGGACTCGAATGTCCCTACATACTTCAAAGACAGAGGGGTCACTATACGAGTATCAAAATCCCTCAAAAGATTCCTTGCACGTGGAAAAATAAATAAGCTGCTCGGGCCCAAAACCCAAGAAGGGCAGTCCGCTCTCAAGAGTCATGTTATCCTCATTTTTAACACACCGGTTGCATCATTTTTAATGCTGGACATACGCGCGCGGATTACTCAAGCTAAAGGCACAATTATTGATCGTAAAATCTAGAAAACATAGCTATGGATATATAGAAATAAAAATAATATGGCCGTCTCTTATAATAAAATCACACGAGTGTCAGAAAAAATAAAAAAACTATATTTTTTCTGGGAATATGAACTCATTATAAACGAAGCAATCTGTGCGTCAGAAATGTGGATAAAGTGAATTTCTTTTTGCTTGCTTGGAGTATTCCATCCCGTTTCTCGAGGCTGGCCCTTTGTTAGGAGGGTCTAGCGGTGCCAAACGCGTGTTTGACAGTCTCAGAACATCTGCTCTTCTTGGGTACAAAGACGGGATATTTTCTGATCTTATGGAGGGTGACGGAGTTAATTATCCTTAGCCATAGTCGTGTGGCGAGGCGAGGTGGGATGACTAGAGAGCGGACTGGCCCTTAACGGGGCCCACATAGTCGTGTTGTAAATAAAGATGGACCTGTAGCGCCACTAATTCTAACATTATGATGGTTCCGTTTTATCACATGAACGCGGGCCATAATCAAAACATAGAGGAGTGTTTGATAACGACCACCTACTCATTCGATGATTCATTATCTGATATTGTATTTAGTTTAAATAAAGGAAAGATCACACATAGTAACCAACTCAAATATTTACAATTATTATAAAGACAACTCTGTTATCTTGTTATTTTTTTATTTTTCTGGAACAAATCTATCCTGACTAACATTAATACATTTTTTTGGCTAAATGTTACTTTTTCCTTTCAAGGGCGATTAATTAAAAAATAAAACGTCACTTTAGATGTCATCATTCAAATTTGTGTTAGTGCTTTAGTGACGTAGTAACTCGTAAAATGGGTTATTTCTGTATTTTCGCTTAATAACTTTGGTGAAAATTCTTATATATATATATATATATATATATATATATAAGAATTTTCACCAAAGCCCTTATATAACCTTAAGCCTTAGCCTTAAGTTTGTTATATATATATATAACATTTATAAATCTATAGGTTGCGTTTTCATTACCATGGCTAGGTACACGCTTATCCGATTTAAATGGTACATATACTGATAGAAGATAAAGTTTCCTGGGAGCGCATATAAGAGTGACATCATAACGAATGACGATATTGTGATAAGTAGTATTTTTTTTAAACAATATTAACTTTTTTTTGCGTTGGAATGAATTCGTCGAGTGAAAAAGTAAATCTTCGATAGCTCGGTATATGATTGATACAATTTTAACACTTCGAGAATATTATGACACGAGTATTTCACATTTTTCGTTGAATACGGCTTGAATTGTGACCTGATTAATGTGACTCCAGACGTCCCTATGTTGGACGTTTAAACCAGAACTAAAACTCATTTTCCAAATTTTACAAAAAAAAATGTTCAAATATTCAAAACTAAGTATTTCGATAAAATTTACCGCTTTTAACAATATGTAAGAGACTTCGGAAATAGCAATTTCGCAAAAATGAACATTTGTTTATAGCAGCTAAATGTTATCACCATGGATGATATACTATATACAAATACCTATGTTAAATTAAAAGTTAGTTTTGCGAGTGTATTGTGTTAAAAACAAATGAACTTAATTTTTTTTTTATCTCTATAATACTTAACAGAGAAAGGCCTTTTGTACCGTTTAATTTTGAAATACATAATATAATTGCAAATTTTAATGTGCTTATATATCGCTGCCCCAGTGCAAAACTGCAATATTTACCATAGCAGATATCGCAGTGTTGTACTGGGGCAACGTCGTTGATAACATCCCAGGACGAAACTAAAAAGATGAAAACTCGTAGGTATATAAATAATGATATATATTTCGATGGGTTGTAGCTCGAATATTTATTAATCAATTAACCTAATGGAATAAAAGAATCAAAGTTATGGGCATCAAAAAGAGATTGGAAGGCTCGACTCGTTAGAGTCTCGTTGCGCACCTAAGCGATTGCGCACTTCCCGTGGGCGAGAACTCTCGTAGGAGACCAGTTGAGGACCGAGGTGGGCCTGGGTATGCCGAATTGCGCCAACTGTAACAGGGCTCGGCCCACGTCTAGCTAGCACAGGCAACATAGCCGGTTAAAGACCAATGCTCGACACCACCTGGTACAACACAGCACATATGAAATAATATCGAACTTGGTGCACGGCTTTTCATCGCTTCGCTGCCCATCTCTCCAGTATCGCGAATTCGATTCGAGGTGGACATTCGGTTCACAGTGTTCCCGGCTGATTGAACTGGGATGGGGTACCGCAGTCACATGGGGAAGATTCGACCCCCCATGAATTAAGCATTTCGCCCGTGGGCTCTCGGAATGAACTCGCTCTCCCTCTCGTGTGCGTTCTTACATAAAAATAATCGGTTAAACTGATTTTCCAAATACTGATCATGATACAAATATTTGCTATTTTTTAAAAATGGACTGTGGAATTAATAATATAAAACTTATTGGATTTTTGAGACTTATATAATAAGAGCTATATAGAGAGATCTCAACAATGTTTTGGGCTTTAAATATTGTTCAATTATTATAATTATTCCTATTATTATTATCGTATTTCACGTTCGTTTTCGTAAACTATTGCACGAAATGAAAAATATTAAAAATGTAAATAAATACTTAGTTTCGTCTTGTGTTTTATAAGATATCGTGATTTAATAAATAACATTATTGCACGGGACTTCTTTAAATTTTTATTAATGTATGCTGGATAAGTATAAGTCTTTTAGTACTAGATACGGCAATAGATAACAAATAGATACGGCATGTCATACAAATCGTCTTTGTAAAAATCCGACATTGACGATTCCCCCCCGCCGTTCCGCGGGCCGCAACACTCGCCATGAATGTCTCGCTAGTATGATGATACGCGAGGAGTGTACTCGACGCAAAGTGGCGTACTTGGGCGTGGTGCGTTTTTCAGCCTCAGTTGCCGTATATATATGTTTTAATAGATCGTTGCCTCCTTGTACCTGAAACTATCATATAACTGCTTCTATAATTTATATAGTATAGATAAATTATTTAACGAGAACCTGGACGTTTTACAGCTAGGCGCTATGAGTGTGTCATTGACGACATCTTCTCTCGCGCCTGTGGTACAAAATTGTGATGGTTGCTTCAGTTCCTATCTCCACATGTGCCCGCGGCACTTTTAGAACGTTGGGTGCGAGTTTTGGATGGCCATAGAGGCGACAGTAGGTTATTTTTTAGGTCTGAGTAGATTGAATTTAAAAAAAATACAATGGTATCATGATATTCTTTCAATTCATCCAAACGGAGTTTTTTTTACTCTTCTCAAAAATATTGAGTGAAATGAAAAACAAGGAAGTTATGTGAAATGAAGTACCCATTCTTCCTCAATATAACACATATTTTTTATTATTACAAACGACAATGTTTTATGTTTGAATTTTCGACCATGTACATATTTTTAATAAAATTATTAAAAATTGTGAACAATGAGTATTACGCCTAACATAAACAATGTCAATCGATGAATTAAAGCAAACCATACCTAAATCAACCTTTACTTATAGCTGTATGTTTCCTGAATAAAATAAATTTAAATAAAAATTTATGAAAATATAAAGTCACGTGTTTTGAGATTTGAGTATACTTAAATACCTGTTAATAATAATGGGCGCATTTGCGTTCATTGCCAAGTACGCACTTAAGTAAACTTGGTTTTTAAACTTTACTTTCTATTAAATTTTGTTTCGTTGACTTTTCGATCCCTCAATTTCTATTGGCTACTAAAATATGTACTTAGATTATTCCTCTAGTCTATTGGCGAATAGCCTTTATTAGGAGGAAATCCCAAAATTAATTAAAGTCAAGGTTTTTCAAGCCACTGGTTACATGTTTCTGCCATACTTACTTACTCTTATAATATTTTATCTACTGAATAAGTTTCAGAGCATCAAAGCCATCTCAGTCCCAAGGATAAGTCATCATCTGGGTTCTGACTAAGGTAATTACAGATAGTTTCACCAGGGCGTGGGTGCCCCCACACAAAAAAAAACACATCACCAATCTACTTATTTTTTATAAAAAAAAATAAATAAACCACTTATGCCTCTCTGCAGTATGAGATTTCAGTAGGCAATTAAATACAATATATATTCTAGAGAGTTCAGTGATTTTTAAAGAGTCGAGGTGTCAACACTAAATATTATTTAGATTTAATTACGTAAAATATATTGATTACCCATCATATTATATTTGTGTTTAAAAATAAACCTTTTTAAATATTTTTTTATGGTAAGTAAATAAGTATGTGTAGCATTAGGATGTTAAACATGTTACATAAAAAGTAAGGGAATTTTTTAAATTAGTGAAAAATCTATTGTGAACACCTAAAGAATTTCGAGTACCTATAAATGTTTAAAAAATTTCAATAATTTCTCTCAACACAAACGTTTAAATTTGGTAGGCCCAGAGTATTGTCTATTTAAACTCCTTAAGAATTATTTTTCTTTGTATTGCCCTAGGGAGGGATAATTAATTATAAATATTTAAAGTCATTGACAAGGGCCACACTCAAAGGTTCAGAGTGGATCAATTTTAGGGCATTAAAGGATAAAAATATTGCTGCAATGCCACAAAAAGTCCAAATCCAATACTTGTACAACCCTGATTAACCCAATTGCGTAAGGCATTTGATTAGTTACTTTGTTGCACCTTCCGATTACTTCCTCAGATTTTGTGTATTTTTGAAAAAAAATGACATCAACTTTCTTTTACATTTTGAGTAAATAGGTTAGAACCACCTATCATTACTTAGATTAATCTTAGCAGGCTATGTATTTAAAAAAATAAACTCACCGGACAGCAACTCGAACACTAATATCATCGTCTGCCATGGTTCATCGAGATAGGTATCACCCCAATTCTAAAAAAAAAATATAACATAGAACAAAACTATTGGCAAATTAGGTAGTTATTTTAGAAGCGTCACTCTAAACGTTCATTGTTCAAACCATGAATATCAAACAATTCGAGTTGAGGTTATATTAAAATTTGGCTTCAACGTTCAAAAACTTTAAAACCAAATGAATGTTAAATATAAAATCATCGATTCATACAAAACAAAAGATCTAAAAATATTTTAAACGAATAAATAGTTAGCAAGTAACAACGATATATGATGTTTAAAACGAATGAAAAATGTAGGATTTATTTTGGAAACAGGAAGTAAATTTAAATTCTCACCGAAATGTGACATTTGTTTGATGCCGCACGTTCAAGATAACTAAAAATATTACTTTATCATCACTAACACAGTACACTTAGAATAATATTAATTATTAATGTTTCCAAAACAAAATACACACAACAATAGATTACGCAAAATTGACATCGACCAAACGCAATGACAATCTCGGTAAAATGACAGAACAAAACTAAGCGACGGCGAGAGAATAGCAAGCAAGTCAAGCAGGGAACCTTCTCCTACCCAGAACGGACACTAATACGAATGAATAGAGAAACGATAAAAAAAACGACCGATCCGAACAAAAACAATACCAACACCGCTGTGAAGTTTCCAACGAATGTAATATAATGTTGCCTGAATCTCAAATTTAACCCATTGCAACGGTTTGCAAAAAAAAAAATGAACTAATTATTATATTCAATACATACTTAGTGACACTACTAAATTAAACACGATAATATTTGCTGTGATGTTTCCTTTATTTACTTTTAGTGAGAAATAAAAAACAGTCTTATTTAACATTACATAAAGCATAGTCTTATCTAACATCTAAGTAAAAAGTGTATAAAATAAAAATAAAAATACCTGATAACAAAAACTAAATTTCAAATAAAAATTAAAATACCCTTTAATTATTCATATTTATCAGTGCTATATTATCATTTTCTGTTTAATATGTACTAGTTCAAAACTGCATTGTTGTCATTCTACAATATTTTATTTTCATTATCCAACTGGTCTTGGGAAAATTAAGCAGATTAATTTGGTAATACTATAGCAAGAAGTTCGTTATTTTTGAAGTTATTGACAATTTAATATTGAACTAGTTCTGTAAAAAAAAAATCAAACCCACGTGAGTGCTGTTTTGAGTAACTCGACGTTGAATAAAATAAAGTTTTTAAAAATATGTCTTCCCTTGTTAATACGTATTGGTACCTTTGTTTACTGGTAAAAATAAATACATATTACTTAATTAAATATGAACTAAAAGATATTGTTTGTATTATATAATATTATTGATATAGTAATGGTATTATCTTTTTAGCAAAATAAAAAATGTTTATTGGATCTTTATACTAATTCATCTTCATTATTGATATGAGCTTGGAGTTGAACAAAACAGCTGTATTCCATTTTTTTTTTAGGTTGGATAAATGAAAAATAACCGCATGGTATTAAATTAATAGTATATTTTTATTTGATTAAAAATTGCAAAAAATGCTGTCACCGCCTTAAGTACGTTTTGTGTCTGTGAACTATGTTACATGCAGTGGTGGTAGCCCAGGGTTGGGCACTGCCCCACCCCCATTGTTCCTAAGTTTTTTTTTTATTAGAAGCTTGGTGACAAAAATATTTATTTAGCTATAAAGGCTAAGTAATTGCTGGCATGTTAATAGCATGCTTTCCCCGGGCTTTGTTCTCGCTCAACGTTCTGAAGATGCCATATATTTTTTTATTTAATTACACAAAAATTACTAAGTACATCAAATAAAAATGTAGGGGAAGGGGGGTAGTCTGGTAGCATTGGAATTGAAAAAAAACATTATTTTTCATTGATAAATTTTTAATAAATTTACTTTATGAAAATAAAAATAGGAGTAAAATATAAACATACTTAATATTTAATTTAACACACTTTCATGATGGCCTAAATAATTTGTTTATTTAATTACTTTTTGCACCACAAAGAGTGCGAAAGATGACAATTTGAATCTTTATTACCATAATCTAAAAATAAATCTACTTCACATTTCTTTTTATTATGGATCATTTAAGGCTTCGCAAAATAACACCAATTTTATAGAGTTTATGTACAAAATAGCAGAACTTTTATGATTAAGATTAACTTGGCTTTTAACCTGGGTCTTTTGATTGTTTGCTATTCGTGCTTATGTCACTCGGGATGGGTTGCTTTTCTCCTCAGTGTTTGTTTTACACTCCTATAATAAAACTAACATTTAAAATGCCTACGTAGCATGCATAGTTAAACCTGTGAAATTGTCACTGTTAATTTTGCTTTGTTCAAAAAAAATAAAAAGTTCATTCGCCAGTAACACACTCCTTAATAATAAATTTAATGACTTCAATTGGAAAATAATATTCACTGGAAATCAATTCCAGATTACTAAATAGGCGCCTAAAATTATTTCCCAGCTGCTTTGTTAGGCTACATCTGTTCTTTTCTGGCATGAACGGTAACAAAATAGAAGCTATGTCAACACGCTTTATTGAAATACATTTTTTCCATATTTTCATTAAATCGATCTTACAGTAAAGTGGGCAGGCGTATAAGAATTTAAGGGCCAACATACAGTTTTGTTTTTGGGCCTCTGTGAAGGAATCTTCCAAACCATCAAATGGACCACTTATAAGTTCACTGTAAGCTTTGATTATGTTTTCATTATCTATTGCCGGTAATAAAGTCAGAAAGTCCTTTAACTCTTTGAAGTGTTCACATTTTAACGCTAGTATTAAAAAATCATTAACAAAGTCAACAGGACGAGAGTCATATATAAATGCCATCTTCATTATAATAAATACTATTGGAGATGCATTGCCAATGTTTTTGTAATTCCATATTTGTGACATTGTTTTGAACTTATCTTCTTTGAATAAGTTGTTTAAATCTAAAATATCTAACACTTGGAATGCATTCATAAAATACATTTCCCAAACTTTACTCCATATGTCATTGTAAGTCAGTTTTGAAACATTTTCTAAAATTTCTGGATCGGTCAGACTTAACAAACATTGCAGATATTTTAATCGCTTCGATAATGGAATTTGTATGCTAGTGTCTAATGCATACCGAGATAAATACAGACCAGTTAAAACTGGCGTTGAAGTTTGAAAAACATAGTTTGCTCTCCGAACATCATCTTCGTTTAAGAAGATATTTTTAATTTGGTTTTCTACATCAGTTGTGTCATTTAAATTTGATGATTTTTCAGCTTTGTCAAGAATCTCTTCAAAAATTTCAGTTTTTAAAGCTGCCTTATTGAGACCGTAGGTTTCTGCAATTTCATCGACAGCCTTGTTAATGGACGGAGTTTCCTCTTGTTTGAGGGATGAATGATTGTAAAGTTCTTTGATCAAATTTAAAGGCATGTCACACAATTTCAAAAGCGACTTGTCCGCTAAATCAAACTTGTATAATATGTGCATCGTATTGGCAATAATGTATTTATTTTTCATTTTATCTGTAAAGCTAATAGATTGTGTTTTTGACCTACTTTCAGTAAATTCATAGCAAAGAGCTGCGGCGGCTACTTGATCGGCGCCTGACTTGCTTCCTTGTAGCACATAAAATAAACATGCAGTCGCCCATTCAGGGTTTGATATCAGTTGTACACATTCGTAAGCTTTTTTCAAAAGCAAATTATTTTCTAAAGTCAAACTCCATTCTGTTAGCTTATTAATTGAATTTCTTTTTGTTGTCATGCTTTGTTTGACAGCGTTACTACACAACATATCATGAGCAGTCTGAGTGTCTACATTTAAAGGAAGCAGTGCTACTACGGGTAGCCATTGCTGATAGGTGGTCAGATTTATCTCTGAAGACTTTAAGCTCTTCCAAAGGTCTTTTGATAAGAAAGGCTGGAAAGGTAACCTATAATAGGAAATTTCTGGAAAACAACCTTTAAATTTATACAAATCAATTTCACAATTTTTAGGAGGACTTGTTCTGAAGTAATGCTTCAAAAATATTAAGAGCATGTAATCTTTACAATAAATTTGCTGACCTTTTAATTTAGATATCAAATGTATAATGCAAATATAAACTTCATAGTGATATTGATTAATAGTAAACATGTGATCTAAAATACATATCTCTCCATTTTTGTAAAATGTTTTCAAAACCATTATCAAATGCTCTCGATTTTTAATTCTATCAATTATTTGAGAGCTAACATAAACAAGATCGTACTCATCATTTTTTAAAATTACATGCTTCGTTCCAAAATGATCAACTATAACGTTAAACTTTACATCAGAACCATTTATTAATGAAAATAGGTAAAAAGTATATCCTTCATCGCGACTTACTCCAGTAAGGGTACACATTTCATCTATTATATCTAAACTAAGATGTTCAACATTCTGAGAAAATATTTCTAAAATTACTGGTTTTGACTGTGTTATGTCATCAAAATCTGATAATTTAGTCTCATGAGAATATTTGTCAACGAAAGACATTAAATTCTGACATTTGATAAAAATATTTACCTTGTGATTTATAGATGACTTTCCAAATAGAGGGCCAATTTTTGATACAAGTGAAGTAATTGTATTCCTTTTATTGCTATCTGTGAAATCACTGAAAAATGTGTCTATTTTACTAAGCCAATTGTTTGGCGAAGAGTGCAACTTCAATATTGCGGAAAATATCAATGCATCATATTGCCTAGAAAGAACTAACTTTTTAAGAAACAAATTTACAAAATTGTCAAGGCACTCATAAGAAGCTAAATACGATATTTTATAAACAGCAGTTTCAGAAAATACTCCAATCATGTCGATTTCCCTGCTAGAACGCATATTATTTTTCCAATTTTGTGATATGAAATACTTAATGTTTAACGAACAAATTTTGCTCTGTTCTGTGGTCAATAACAACAAACGCTCTTTTAGCATAGGCAGAGAAGTAAGCTCATCAGACATATATTTAATTCGATATGATTCAACCTTGGATGAGTAGTTAGATTTATTTTCTGCATATGTTGATAGTGATTTAAGAGCACTCGTAATATAAGCATATTTCATGAGATCCATATTTTTTCTTACAAGCGCTCTCGATATTGTGTGGTTTAAAAGATGAATGTATGGAGACAAATTATTGCTATTTTTCGATATGACAGAAAGAGTATTTTTGATAAATTCAGAGGGATTCAAGGAAAGCACACTGGCTTTGCTTATCATCCAATATAAATCGGAGGGAGATATTTCGGTATTTATATTATTAAAAATTTTTTCAATAGCAAAATCAAATCCAATGTTTAGGCATTTGGCTAAATTTAAAGCTCGATTTACATGCTTTTGAACTTCTGTAGCAACAAGCTTGTTAGTAAGTTCACTCTCACACCAACGGTTAAAGATCACTTTGCGATTTTCATTAACATAATATTCTGATGGTAAAATAAATATATCATGACAAAGCCTCATATTTATACAGTTTTCAAAAATGGCAATTTCACTATTACTTATGTTAATCATTTTCAAAAAATCTACGAAGTTATAAATATACAACAAATTTCGTTCGTCAGGCAAAGTTAATAAGTTTTCCAATTGTAAAATCAATGTTTTCTTACATCGTTTTTGTTCTATTTCATTAAATTTGTTGAAAGTACATAGTGCTGTATCTAACTTACTTGTTTGTATTTGTTTACATATAGTCATAATGTATGCAAACTCTTTCCATTTTTTGTATACTAATATGACTTTTTCAATATCATTAGCCATTTCGGGCAATTCTTTCGACACAATTCGCATTATGACCATTTCAATATCTGTTTCAAAATCAGAGATATCATATTTTAAAAGACAACATTTTACCTGAGTATACAACATTTCAACTCGAATAGTCTTTGCGATTCGAGGACAAATTTTAATAGCCAATGCAGCGAAACTCTCAATTGTCTTGCTCCAAGGAATTGAAGCAGCTTTTAATATTTCTAATATACAGTTTGCTTTGATATCTGCATCATAAATATATTCAAGTAATATTTCTAACCGTCTTTCATCTATATTATCACACAGCTGTTCATCTATATGATCTTTTAAAATCTGATCTTGGCTCACTCCATATTCTCTCATAAATTTGATGAGAAACTCTCTAATAACTTTATTTAAATCCTCGATGAAAGTTCTGTGTAAAATTGCTTTTACTATAGAATAATGATCATTGGTAATAAAGTCCTTGAAGCTTACATTTTTAACGTTGTATTTGGATTTCAGTGCCAAGACATGTTTCAAAGAACTTTTAAAAAAATATAGCCTACGCAAAGATGGAGGAATGTACAGTATGCTATCACATTTTACAAAAGTCATAATCTTATCGGCAAAAACAATTCCTATTTTAGGCCAATTCTTATTAAGTTCAAGCATATGAATTCTTTCAACGCTCCATTTTGCAACAACATCTGTGAAATAAGGGTTGGAATTAATAGCAAATGGAATTAGATTGCCTAACCATATAAATAAGTCTTGCAATTTTGCATCTGATGGTAAACAGTATAATAATTCCGATACAAGGTCTATAGTGAGTAAACTTTTAATGAGAGGCGATGATCTTAAAAATGCAGAGCAAGCTAGATCAAATTTATAAGAACTTATAAATTGTTTATAAATATCAATGAAAGAACATCGAATAAAATATTGCCATTTGAAGTATGTAACCTTACCTCTAAATACATGTGGTATTAAATTATAAACATCAAACTTTGCAATGTATTCTTCAATTTTCATAATACAAGTGTCATTCAACTCAAACAACTTTAAAAATTTAAGTAAGGGAACAAACTCCATTGACAATTCAACTGCTTGAAGTGCTGAATTATAAATGAAGGGCACATCCTTTAATTTCTTAAATACTTCAAAAAATTCATTGATTGTTACATTATCAATCTCATTAATTCCAGTAAGTAAATGTTTCACTTTTAGTTTGTAAACTTCTTCTAGTGAAAGGCCATGCTTTAATGCAAGTTCTTCTGCCTCGCTATATGAGCCTGATTCAACTAAACATTGCAAATTTTGCAACGGAGTCATTTGCTGAATACTACATAATTTAAGACTTGTATTATCGAACTGGGTGAAATATGCGGTAGTGCCAAGTCCTCCAACTAAGTGACAATTGTTTAGAACGGGCACTTCTAATAATTTAATCATATCAGGATACTGGAGAAGCATTATAACATATTCTAGTGAATGTGACTGCTGTTTTAAAATTAAAATGTTCAATTCGTCTTTAAAAGTCATTATATCTATGAGTGAACCGTCAACTTTAACTTCAGTTTTTTGACCACTTTGGGAGCACTTCAATACAAAGCTATTCTGCAATATTCTGCAAATGCTGAGAGGAGTTCCGAAGAAGTCTTGCCTTGGTTTATTGGGAGGTAAACTATTGCTGTCGACTGGAAACAGTTCAATTTTAATCTCACTGAGATGAGTGGAGCATTCATTGAGTAAATTGAGAATCTTTTTGGAAAATTGTAGTCTTTTTCCATGGGTATCAGCAAATGAAATTGAGCCATTTGAATCGGCAGTTATCTGGTTGATGCCATATTTCTTAGCAAACCTAAATTTGAACTCTTGATCAGATGATACGTTAAATATAAAGAGTTCATCGCCCACATTCACATAAAGCAAATTGGTGATATCCACAAAAAGGAAACAATGAATGTTGGAAGAGAAAGACAATGTTTTAATACTTTCTGAAAAACCTTTTCCAGATATTAACCGAAGGGTGTTCTTAAAGCTTATAACGACAATTTGAGAAGTTAACTGTGAAGATAAAAATTGCGGCCCGTTAATACTTTCTTCATACGACATGGTTAAAATGGTCTCCACCAGACATGGTTTCTCAGATTTCTCCATGTTTAAAGGTGAACTCTCCTCCACTCTCCTGGTTTTTTTTTGACAAGAGTCCATTTTGAAATCTGAAAAATGATAATATAAAAATAGATATTTGATTTTGCATTATTTAACAACCAAATCCTTTACTTTTTAATCATTCAACATTTCACTTTGTTTACATATTTAGGTACATAATCCACTATATCACGATTGGGTTCTAGAATTGTGGCAAAAACTTATGTGTATGTTAGGAACCCGCGGCATAAACATTTAACCCATTAGAGGTATCGGTGTTTTCCAGTAAATTTACAATAAAACAGTAAAAAAAAAATGCATAATTAGGTTTCTAATGATTCGGTTTTAAAAAAGTTGTATAAACAAAAACATCTGAAAATAGAAAGTTGCACACTTTCATTTTTCAGATGTTTTCATGATAAAACCTAGAATAAAATTGCAAGCATTAAGGACATATTCATCCAAAACACGCAACTTCGCGGCCATTCAATGAAGTTATCTAAATCTCTTTGTTTCACTAATCCTAGGAAGAATTTTATCTCCAATAGAGTTGTGGATAATTGGAATCGGCTACCACAGGAAGTGGGGAAAGCTATAAGTGTAAACCAGTTCAAGAACCACCTTCATAAATTTCTTGAATCTAAGCAAATCGCCAGTAACTGAGAATGAGATATGGGCATATCAGCTAAATAACTGCTTGCTTAGCAAACAATAATAATAAAATAGTATTAAGTATATTTATTTCAAGAAACAGTAGTTACTTCGAAATGAATATAGTAGAATCGGGTTTAAAGATTAACCAAAAGTAATGAACAGAGGGATAAATTAGGCTATTAGTTTTATTAATTTTTCACTTGGCCAAGGCCAACATGGTTTCTCCCCTACTCAAAGATCACAGCTGATAGCAGCACCAACAGCTCGGAAAAAATACATTCCGCAAGTTTTATTTTATGTTGAATGCAATATTTTCAATTTTCATTTATTTATTCATATATATTATATATGTAGTCTAATCCATTTGCATTATCAACAATTTTGGTTTTAAAATATGAGATATAAAATCATGAATTTAACTATGAGTAAATACTATGGAAAAATAATCATTGGCCTGACAATTCGTTTTATAAAGAAGGAGGTTCTCAATTCAATATGTATTGTTCAATTATTACTCGAGGTGACATGATCGATTTTGGATGTATTTTTGCTTATGACAGGGAATTTATCAGAGGTGTTCCAATTTTAGTTTGGTTAAGTTACGTCTAGTGTGAGGTAGCTAAAATAAAAATATACGAATATTACTTAAAAAATATACAAGTTAAAAAACTCATAATCATAAAAATCGGTCCAGCCCTTCCTGTGGTTTAAATGGTGTAACTAACCTGACTTATTTTTCAGTTTTCTACACAACCATGTATAACTTTTCCAAAAAATGTACAGTTGTCAAAAAAAATAAATTAAATTACAAAATTTACGAGGCGGCTGATGGCTGGGACGGAAGTGTGTTTTCAATAATAATTTTAAAATAGTATTAGATTACATTGACTTGAATAAATTCTGAGGTACTAATTGGATCGTTGCGATTCCAATGGTGCAAACGCCAAGTCAATGAATCATGCTGTTACGTTGGCAGAATGATCAAACGAAGTGGGGAATGCTTTCTTGCTAATGCATATTATGCGTCAATTTGCCGGCAGGAGTTAAAAGTATCAATAGGAAACAACATTTTGATATTAAATTGGATCCATTTAACTATTAATGTTGGCAATCATTACAGTGATTTTTGACTTCTAAAACTGCAGTACAAAACAAAGAGTGGGTGCTCTTTTTATGTCATTGAGTTACTTATTATTGAGATACATACTAAAAAAACATTCCGACCAAAACACCTCGCAAAATGCATCTCACAACAGGAATTATAATGGTAAGCACGCGAAGGTTATAGAAAGCCGTGTAACTATGCAAACTTTTGAATGCCTATTAACTTTTACACATACATTAGTAATTCATGTAATTAAATGCAATTGATAATGGTTTTTGAGAAATGATGTCCCTCTGCGAACTGGGCTTCTCTGTAGGGTTCCCATACATCCGTATTTTGTACGGACGGTATGTGTTTTACAAGCCGCGTTCGTACCGTACAAAGGAAAAAAGAGAGAATGTCCGTAATTTGGAAGCTTCATAAAACGTTACGTACAGTCTTAGGTGTGAGAGTGGTGTGCCGTCTAAATTACTTACAGTGCTGTAAGAATGACACAACACACGTCGCCACGAAAATGAGCTCGCCTGGCTGGCCTTGTGCGGCGGTGCGCTGTCAGTCAGTATTTTTTATGTTAGGTAAAAGCAGCTTTTAAAATCAATTGTGGATGGCAATCTTACTCAACTCAGCCTAATTCGTGACAATTTTTACTTTATTAATGATAAATATTGTTTGTATGCAAGTCATGGTAAAATTCTTATATGTTTGAAATACAGTACATGTTAAATCTCATGTTTTGAAGGTGTTAATACTGATTAACCGTACCCACTTTTTGTGCTAAAAGTTGGGACGTCTTAAATTATTGAATAAATATATACAGATTTTTAGCTTATTTACTCTAAAAGTGGCCTAAAATTGCATTGTTACAAGGAGAAATTAAAAAAAAAATCTGGTGAGGATCCCTAGAACCCGAGGTATGTTTGAAGTCCGTATTTTACCTTGAGAGCAACCCATACTTTGGCACAATAAATGAAAAAAAAACTACCTTTAGCATCAAGTTTTTCAATAATAACTTTAAATCAAAGAAATATTTGGAAATAAATAAGTACCCTGACACTACTTCGAATAAAGGTAATGTAAAAAACGCGAAGTTCGTTTCTGTCCATTCTGTAACAGAAACTTGAAGAAACTAAAAATAAAGGATCGGCCTCGTAATAATTTCTGATGTTTTTACTAGTAATCTGGTTTTTACCGTACTCACTTGTCAATCCTTAAGATTGAATCTATTAAGTTACTTCAATACCTATCCAGACTTCTTTCAGCCAGCTCATTGTAGTTATAGTAAATAAAAATACCTGTTAATGCTATTCAGAATTTAAACGTCGTGTCCACAAATTTGCATTTTGGCAAACAAAGAAAGCTCTTACATTAGATTAAGCACGTTAATGTTAAAAAAAATAAGCAAAACAAACGACAGAGGGCTGCGTAGACGTCATTCCCGCTGGTCGGCACCGTTAACAGTTTCTTTCAAATTTTATTTATCTCTATTGCCATATCCAAATATGCTACAACATTGAACTTGTTTCAAAGTAGGTATTAAAGTTCATTTACTCTAAAATATTCATCATATATAATAAATTTGATAAATAAACTATAGTAAGATATTTCATAAGTAGCCTTTTTTAATTCAAGACTAAATTAATGATTATTTAAATAATGTAGGCAACAAATAAAAGTTAAGTTTAAAAAAAAAGATATACCTAGGTACCTATTCATATTTATTTCTATCCAGAGCTTCCATTGTTGTATAAAATTCCCTATTGAAATATTTTTATTTATATATTATCACATATTAGCACACTTAGATTTTTTGAAATACGAATATAATAAAAATAATATGACGAAAATATCGTTAACGAAAATAAAAAATACAATTCTAAACCAAAATAAACATTGAATATCTACAAAATCCGCATCATTTAACCATTTTCGAGTTTTCGACTCCCTTCACCGCCCATAAAAATAGACATTTAATTTTGCCAAAAGTTTAACTCGATTAGACATTGAGTGTACGTAATTATCCGAACAAATTAGACCTGCTGAGGAAGTGAGGATGATATTCAACTACTCGGCTTTGCAGGCCTAGCAGCCCCGGATCTACGATTTTTTCGAAGCATGGCAAAAACTTAACATTAGCGTCCTTTCCTTGGCTCTCATTCCGACATTGGCGTTTGGAAATAATTTTATAGTTAATAATGTATGAATCTATTCTTCAAAAATATTTAATATACATATATTTATTTATCCCTACTACGCGAAAGTCCGCTCCTTTATAATGAGTATTTATTCGTGGATTTTTTTTGTTTATTAATAGTTTACACATTACACACACTATTACTGTTGTGGCTCATGTTTATACTTCGATGACAACGTAATAGGGATGTTACTCGCAAAAACCTGATACATTCATATTTGAGAATAATACCTTTTTTTGAAATAATAATTGTCTTGTTTTCCAGCGAAAACAAGACAATTTAGACATTCATTCCAAGCAGCAATATTGGGAACGTGCTCGTTTTTGGCTTTTAAGTTTTAAAAGATTGCTTGAAAATAACACTTTCGTTTACCTAGGTAAACGAAAGTGTTATTTTAAACACCTTTAAAATAAGTTTTAAGTGTTTTACCTTTTAAACTGTTGTTTAGGTTTTTCATTTGTCATAATTAAATAATATACCTAGGTAAACGAAAGTGTTATTTTTTGTTTCTTATTAAACTCGTTTAGTCGTTGGTATATTAAAGGAAAGTTATATCTTCAATTAATTTACCTACCTTTTTTGTTTTACTTGTCTCAACGATTCCTTATAGTCATTTACTAATATAAAAGACCCACAGAAAAGGTACCGACTTTGTGGGGATATATATATAAAGGTATTTTTTAAAAAAAATAATAAAGTATATTTAAAAAAAAGGAGGCTAAACTCTTAGAAGTTTTAAAAATATCATAGTTCTTTTTATGCAAATATTCAAAAATCTATTTGTATCAAGTCTTGGTTGTAACAAAAACATCCCTCGAAAATTAACACTTCAACTAGGTGCCGTCTCCGTTTTAACTACTACTGTTTTCCAATCCATCTTAACAGAATCGAAGTTCGTCCATCTCCTGTGTATGAATGTGGGCATTGAAGATGGATATCACTTATTTTCTCTTGTCCCAATTATTATCCAAATTTTATTCCTGGTTATTTACATATTTATAAATAAAACTTTTCTTCAAATTATGACTAGTTTTTAACACCAAATTTAAAAAAAATAATCAAAAAGAAACATATTTATATATTTATAAATAATCACTACTCTATAAATATATTTTTCAGTATTTTTATTTATTAAATTTGATTTAAAAAAAAGTGTTTTTTGGCCCACAGCCTAAAGATCTAATTGCTATAATACAAAAAGAAGAAGATTGTGACAATTGGGGGTTTTGGTTTCAATGTACAGAATGTACCGATAGTACATGTTTGACGTTTCTTTTCCATTTCAACCCTTTTCTTGCTGCTTGTTTCAAACCTTCGCGAGATTATTCGACTGGAATTTGATCTTGCTGTGAAATTTGCGTCAACTGTTAAATGCAGCAAGTGCTGAGAAATCGGAGCTTTGATTACATAAGTGCCGAAATATTATTTCGAACGCTCTTTTTAACCAATTAATATTTTTTTTATTTATTAAAATGCTGGCCAAATCACGAATTAATTTACATTTTTTTGTAAGTATCAGTCATTATTTCTTATTTTATTTCCAATCGAATATTATTGCACATATGATATCGATTATTGTTTTGCAGAAAATGTGCCGACACGCTAAGAAGATTCACATATCAACCGCAGAAGCTCAGAACTTTGTTCCAATAGTTGTAGAAAACTCGGGTCAACAGGAGAGAGCTTATGACATTTACTCGCGTTTACTTAAAGAAAGAATAATTTGTTTAATGGGACCAATCCAAGACAGCACTAGCTCTCTTATTATCGCACAGCTGTTGTTTTTACAATCCGGTAAATTTATTTGGCGAATGATGTAATATTATTTGTGTCAAAATTTAATCTAGGTATCTATAAATTTCTTAATTTTATTTCAGAATCTAGCAAAAAACCGATTCATCTGTACATAAATTCACCCGGAGGTAGTGTGACTGCGGGGCTGGCAATTTACGACACAATGCAATTCATTTTACCTCCAATAGCTACATGGTTAGCACTTCATAGTTATTTTTTTTATTGGTAATAAAATAATACCAACAACCAATACACTAGTAGTATTATAGACTCAATAGCCAGTTGTAATAAATTTCATAATGTGAAGAAGAATACTGGTGGATAAAAATTTTGTAGGTTTGCTCAATATCCAATTAATCGACTCATAAGCTATGATTTATGAACTATTTGCTAAAATTGAATGAATATTCTATACAATGTTGAGTTGTGAGAATTTCACTGTTAGTGTGGTCTTTCTTCTGCGATGAAACCGAATGGATATACCCGGTGACCACCCGTGAGGGAGCTATAGTTAGATCGAACCACTTTTGCACAGGTATTTAGTCTAGTCTATTTGACCAATGCAAAGTTGTAGATGAGTCAGTGCTGGCCGTTGTAATCTGTAATAATTACTACAATACTGTTGTTGTACTCCTGTACTTTTTATGGCTTTGGTTTTAGTCAGAATTTTTCAAAATGAAAATACTTATTTGAAATTATAGGAGAGTCAAGTGTCAAGCATGGTCAAGTGACAGTATATCGCTCAATTCACCTTTATGATAATCTTAAGCGCCAATTTACAAACAGTGGTTTAGAAAAAGCCACAACTAAATGCATACTTATATATTGTATTACACTAATTATTGTTTTTTTTTTTATTTTCTTTATTTATAAACAAAACACACAGGTTATATTTGATTGCTCACTAAACCCTTGCGGGTTTTTATGTGAACTAATTCGTTCCCACTTTTTACTTATATAATACAATTGATATAATATATTTTATTGCATATTCATTATTCATTCATTATTAATTACATGACAACACTTTTTACAATGCTGTTCTACAGCTAAACACCCACCTGACGGTATCTATCCAGCCAGTATTTATTATGTTTATAGCGGTCACACCCACTCGCGTCGGTCTTATTATAAAGTCGGTACGTGTACATCTCACACCAATCGCTTTGAGTACATTCATCTACAAAAATACCTACACATTACATGCATCGTTGGCGTAACACAGACACAAGAATACCAATTTAATAAAATTTCATGTGATTCTAATTTAAAGATGATTTTCATTTGTTACGGCTTTCTCCAATTGAGAGTATCTATAATTCAATTTCCTGACATTTGTAGCTTTCTTGTTGAAACGTGCTCACAGAAGACGAGACATTTCGAGGATTGGCATTTCTTATTGCTCTGTTGCTCATAACACGATGAAAATAAAAAAAGAGGAAAATAAAATTCATGAATTTTATTAATCATTCTTTTTTATAATTTCATTTTAGGTGTGTTGGTCAAGCTTGCAGCATGGGCTCTTTATTACTGGCAGCTGGATATCCTGGGATGAGGCATGCATTGCCAAATTCACGAATCATGATACATCAGCCTTCCGGCGGTGTTCAAGTAAGCCAACGTCCTAAGTAATAATAGGGTGATGAGTTCCTCCACACATCTGGACAATATTTGTTCTGTCAAATGTTTTTTTTTTATATCCCTGTCTCTTTTTACATTTTGAACATGTCTATGGGCGTTTCTTATAAAAGTTCTTTTACATACCGAAAAACATAAAAAAATATTTAATAAATATATTTTCTACATTAAAATAATTTAAATATAATAATATATAAACTTATAATGAAATATTCTAAAATGAATAATATAATCATGTAATGGGTACTTTTATCTAGACCTTTGTTAAAAACATTTATCATAAAATATGTTTTCTAGATTTAGGGTATGCAACTTTCAGATTAAATTTATAATTAGTTTTTAATTTATGATAAAATGCCTAAAAAGTCACACCTATAGAGTATTAGGATACCACTTTATGATAAACAAAATTTAAAAATAATAAATTTTAAGTAGCCAACAACCAATCTGTGTCACTGTGTGGTTGTGACTGCGCCATCTATAGAAAATGTCACTCTCATAGATCTTGATTTTCTATTTCCTGATTTTTCAGGAATATAAAGAGTAGTTTAGCTCACTCCTCGTTTTTCTCTCAGTTCTAAAATATAGGTCTATTTTATTAGCCTCTACGTGTCTGTTGCAAGTACTTAGAGCCCATCTCCAAACCTCTTACTAAGAGATGGATATAATGAATGTTTCAATAAGTATTTTCGTAGTGTTCACAAGTATACGAGGGCTGCTATTTATGAATCCGGATTAACAAAAAGAAATGAACTTATATCACTTAATATGGTATGGTTTGGTGTTTATCAAAATATTCGCCATGATTATCGATGCACTTTTGCATACGTTGAAACCAATTTTCGTAGCACTTTTTCCCTTCTGATTGAGGTATCTCCAAAACGTGCATTTGAACGCATCATTTCTCGCGGTTCGAAAAACGTTGACCACTTAATTTTTTCTTCACGTTTGTAATTGTAAAATAAAATTGGTTCTTTAGAACCGATTAATTCGCGTACGTGACTTCGCTTTCTTAATGTACTCAATGGTGTAGTTGATGCAACCAGCGTTATGTCACGCTGCTGGTTCATGTATCCAGTGCTTTCCCCACTGTTCGTCTCCCCTTCAGGCTGCATTGTAGAACTTCCTATTTTTAAGAGTTCTGAGATGATATGTCGACTGTCGTTAAAATGTGACACCGGCGCAACCTACTTGTGATCACCACTGGTGTTCGTCACCAGTGGCCGTATCAAGACACTCGTGGTCGCCACCGATGGTGAACAAAAGTGGCTGCGTGTGCGACCGGCTTAAAATGTGACCTAATTTCAAGACTCAAAACCAGACCCGATAAGACTTGATCAACTTGTCAACACTGTTATTAAAGTACAAAGTGATCAGGCAGTGATAAAAAATACTACATTTTTTGAGCAATATGTCGTGATGGACCCCTGGAAAAAGTTACTGCATTGGAGTTATTCAAACCAAGGATAAATATTTTTTAAGAATTCAATAAGGATTTGGTGCATAAAATTGATTCTTTTTAATTCCTTTTTGTACTTTTTACTCTCTGTTCTAATACTTTTTACTTTAGAAAATTCTAGTCACGGAATTCGCCTGCTTTTCTTTCACATGAGCAAGTTGACAAAAATAAGTTACTTTTTCTTCTGTCACCAATTGGGATTCCCGTTTTATAAAAAAAATATATTTTCAATTTCTGACCTTTTTCCTTTTATGTATTGCCCTTTAGAAAATACTTGATAACTTTAAAATACACTCTCAACATCTCGTTTTTTTTCCCTGGTTTTTTGGTTGGTTTTCGAATAAGTAAATGATAACAATATAAATTTATTTATTTGGTAAGGAAGACCAAAGTCAGAATACCGCACTTAAATAAGACAATTTTATTATTTATTAAAAAACCAAGAACATACTCCTCAAACCGGAAATGTTGGGTTTAGTTTTGTTTTGTTATGAAATAGGTAACATTTGGTACTAAATGGTCTTTTGACATACACAAAAGACGAAAAAGAATTAGATGTAATTTGTTATCAGTTATTTTTACAATCAATTATGTGATTGCAGGGACAAGCTACAGATATCCAGATCCAAGCAGAGGAAATATTAAAGTTGAAAAAGCAGATAAATCACTTGTATGTAAATCATACAGGCTTGGACTTCAACAAAATTCAGGATTCGATGGAGCGTGATAAGTTTATGACTCCGGACGAGGCAAAGATATTTGGCATCATCGATGTGGTGATGGAATTTCCACAGAAAACTGACAAGCCTCCACCCCAGAAGGAAGTTCCAATATCGGCGGCTGCTGCTACATGATGACATTTTTTATATTTGTTATTTGAATTTGTTGAAATCATATTGATAATTTATGTTGGTTATACCTTTTCTTAAACAAATAACTTATAAAATTTCAGATTTCATTGTGTTTTACTGGG
Organism: Neomicropteryx cornuta; assembly: GCA_020383195.1. NCBI lineage: Eukaryota > Metazoa > Arthropoda > Insecta > Lepidoptera > Micropterigidae > Neomicropteryx > Neomicropteryx cornuta. The sequence goes on from JAHKQU010000014.1 coordinate 6,278,794, forward strand.
TATGACCAATTATAACCTCGCAATTACTAGTTATAAATTATAGTTATTGGACTATGTACTCGCACAAAAAGTCGTACTCAAGCAAGGTAGATAGATATGAATATCACCATGACACTGTCCTCTTAGTTTGTAAAGCTATTAATCTTAATCGTCAGAGCCCTAAAGGGCCTGTACCTACCTTGCAAAAAAAAACACCTATTTGACTATCTGCTGCATAGTCATCAAAAGTTATCTTTCATATCTCTCAAGACAGTCGACGATTAGATTCTTAAAAATGGACAGCCATGACAGGCAATATCACTTTCCTATAGATGTCTGCCCCACAACTTTGCGCCCCGATATTCTGCTGCACTCCGTGCCTCTGGAAACAGTTGTAATAGTTGAGTTCTCCTGAACATTCTGTAGGAAGGACAACATCCCCATATATCACCTTATCAAGGACCTGTCGACACTCTTTAACACGTTGACTGCCTACTACGAGATAACTTGTAGATTGCTTCTTTTCTACGAGTTATCTTGTTCTGTATTCTCTACTTGCCATTTTTGTGCAGCTACGATTAAACTTGAAATATATCAGTTCTAATATCGATAAATGGCTTCTGGGAAAAGAACAAAAAATCAATGCTGACTTGCATGAACAGAAAATTTATTAAAAAACGAACTATGCACTAGAATTAGAGTTTTTAATAATATAATGTGATTAAATCAAATCGTCATTTTAGGCCAGATTTCGAAAATTGCCGTGGCAGTCAACGTGTTAACTAACGGGTCCTTGCTTATTTGGGTTGTATGTAAAAGAAATTAATAAACGCTGTTCCTGACCATATTAAAACTGAAACAGAAGTCAATATTATGTCCATTCATAAGATTATGTTAAGAAATAAAGAGTATAAAAATTGTGTTTTTCATTCAAAACTAACATAGCGATGTCCGTTAAGACTTTTTTAACAGTACAAATATAGTAATAAAACTTATCAAAATGTATATAAGTGTCTCATTCTAAAATGTATATTATACAATCTGACCCGACGAACTTCGTACCGCCTCAAAATCAATAAATGTTGTGTTAACTCATTAACTGAATTAAATTTAGTTTTTTATTAAGAATACTCAAAATGAATTATTCTCACAATAAATTACAATAAATGTATGTACTAAAATCAAAATGATATGTATTTTAATTATCGATGACACATGTGATAACCTCACAAGTGAACGTTTTCGAAGGCAACTTACGTTTGAAAATAGAAAATGTATGAGAAAATGGTGTTCCTATAGTATTGGTATAATAGACAGCGTTGCGAAACTTTACCGAGTTATTGAAAAAAGGTCAATTTGGAAGAAGTAAGTATTAAATAAATCACAAATTTAGTAAATAGAAAAGGGTTGTTTTATTACTAGCCGCGCCTCAAAATTTACAAAAAAAAAACTGAAATGGTATTAAAATTTATGATGAATTTAATGTCATGATACCATTGTTCATATGTTTTTTATTTTAATCTACTCAACCCATTACAAGTTGAAACCCCGGACAGGCACGAGTAGTCTGAGGGACGCCTGTACGACATAGCTATAAGGCGTCAGGTCTTTTAGATAATTTATTAATTAACGTCTGGTTACATAATTTACTACTAAACTATGTATATAAGCAGTTGATATATGATATCTACAGGGTGTCATAGCCATTCTTGTTTTTTATTTTCGGCTAAATACAGAGAAAGTAATGTGTAAAGCTGGTCTGGGATGAAATCATGAGATCATATCGCCTATAATTAAAGACTGCCTTAATATTGTAATTTTGAATGCGGCGAAGGAAGGATAAAAGGCTCTGACAGTATTTTAATAAGTTGAAAAGCATCCAAGCATCCACAGGGCCAAGGAATAAACACCTGAAAAATGAAATTTTTAAATATTTTTCTCAAGCAAAAATAATTTTACCGATTGACACAGGAAAAGTCAAGAGTTTTATTCTGCGTTGAATCTGAAAGATTGGTCTCGGAGACGTTGCTATATAATTATGTAAATATGAGTGAAATTATTACATAAGGTACCTACCCCAAAGAAGTGGCGCTTTGGCATGTCAATTGTTTAAAACTCATTAAACCATTGGTGCTACCTCTTAATTTTTTTTATCTCTTTATTTTTATTTATTTCATTTTAAAAGAAATCTACATATTTACATAGTACTTTAGACATAGGAACTTTAGTACATAGGAAGAGAGAACAAACTTAATACTAGATTCCCTAAAGATTTCTACATAATGCTACTTAGATGATAAAATAATTAATAACATCGTCTAAATAAAACATTTAAGAAGGAAACTGACGAAAAAGAAAGAAAAAAAAACTTTTAAAACAAAAACTTAAAATATAAATATTATTAAAATTTGCCAAACTTATTTATAACATCAAGATATTTTAAATTGAAATTTACTTAGTTTTAGGAAATCATGAAAATTAATAACTGAACTGTTACTACTGTTCTGTACATATATGTATTTTGGTTTATAAGAAAAATTAAATAAATTCATTAAACAAGGGGGAGATTCAAGGAATAGTAGAGTGATGGTCATTGTAAGAGGAACAAATTGGCGTATGAAATGCATTTTAATTACGTGATCTGTACTTTTTTGGCACATTGAAATTAAACAGACAGAATGGCCAGACAGTAGTTATTTTATTCAAAAAGAGGGTATTTAAAAATGAAAGGTCGATCACAGCGCGGCGCTCGCGCAAAGATTGTAACCGATAAAATGATAAGGCATCTTTATAGTTAGATAATTCAACACCTCGGTAGAATCTAAACGTGAGCGCACGAAATAATATTTTTTGGACTTTTTCAATGCGTTCGATATGAACGGAAAAAGAGGAATTCCATATAATTGAACTTAAATGAAATGAATTGAAACTAATCTATATATGGAATCCCTCGGTGTTAAAGGTAGTGCCTTACTATGGGTTAAAAGCTACTCACATGAACGTAAACAAGCCGTTAAAATAAATGATGTGTCCAGCAATATATGTTTTATAGATTTTGGGGTACCTCAGGGCAGTATTCTTGGACCTATATTATTTTTATTATATATCAATGACCTTTGTAATTTAACAAATGTAGGTCTAATCACTTCTTTTGCTGATGACACCGCAATTACTTTTACGGGCAAGACGTGGTCCACAGTGGCTAAACGAACAAATAAAGGGTTAAGGAGGGTGAGCGAATGGCTTAACGCGAATATCCTCACCCTCAATATTTCTAAAACTAAATTCATAGCTTTTAATATTACAAAAACAACAAAGGAACCTAATCCTGCAAAGATTCACGCAGACTGCCAAAATATCTTGAACGAATGTAACTGCATACCGTTGGAGGAAGTAACCGCCATCAAATATTTAGGCATTTATATAGATCAAGGCATGAGGTGGGTAACTCAAATTGAATACTTAGCAAAAAAAAATGAGAATGCTTACATTCATCTTTAAAATTCTAAGATCTATCTATATTGGACCCATTCACTCTCAGAGCTACCTATTTTGCTCTATATGAGTCAATATTAACATACGGAATAATCGGTTGGGGGAACTGTGCTAAAACTAATCTAAAGCCGTTAAAGCTGGCCCAAAAATCAGTTCTGAGAACTATTCAAAGGTGCCATAAACGTTTCCCCTCCGATCAGTTGTTCACAGACTTCAGGGTGTTAGATGTAAGACAATCCTTCATAAAGAAGGTAATATTATATGCCCAAAAAGACATAGCAAATATGAAAAGAGTAGATCATGGTCATAACACAAGAGCCACTATAATATATTATAGTGGCTGGATATATTTATCTTTTAGTTGAAAATGCGATTTTCGAATTTATGAAAGTTGCATTTTAAACGTCATCTTTCATATTTTTTCTGACGACGCCGAATGGCGAAAGCTTAAATAATAATTATCAAATCTATATATATATATATATATATATAATTATATATTTTATTTTCATTTTTACATTTCTCTATGGGTTTGACGGTTTGACTGTATTGTGCTACAACTAAGAATTAGTTGTAGCACAATATAACACCGCCTTCCTTAGTACAGACATAGTCTAGTAAAGGAGGCAGGGCACAAAATGTAGCAGTGCTAATCGCTCCCGGTGCATTTATAAGATTCATTTGTAACTATGATTTCTACTACTACGTTTTCTTTGTCAAATTAATTATGTACAGTAAATAAATAAAGATAAAAATGCAGCTATGGTTTTACATAACTTAGGGGTAGATTTACTATTTTTTTTTATTTGAATAAATTCACTTAAAATATAAATGTAAACGACAGGTTGTAAATGTAAATGACAGCTCGTCGGCGTTGCGTTGTGTGTGGCGCAGGCGTATGGCTGTGAAGTGTTTGGAAGCTCGCTGCGCGGGCGCATTGTTTGCACTGCTCAGTGTATTTTTTAGATTATGAGTACTACATAGCATTAAGCAGACCGGTACTCGTGGCAGCTTTCTCAGTATTCCGGTGCAATACCTCGACCCTGGAATCTACCTATATCCGATGGAAGGAAGTACACAGCGCTATGTCACTTTACACGATCTTTAAATGTTCTATTTTAAAGAAGTATTTTCGCAAAAATATATTGTTAATATTACGAACCTATATAATATGATTTTTGCTATCATGTACTTAATTTGGTGAATTTAATATAACTTACTGTTACTTTAATGTAACATTACTTTCATTAAAAACCAAATCTTGCATTTTAGTAGATTTCATAATGACAACTACCTGTTTCAATGGGTACCATGTCAGGACTTTCGAAAAATTTCGTCATGTCTTCGCGTTTCATATCCCTTAGAACCCTAAACTACCCTCAGTTTAAAAGTTTACATATAAGTTCTATCTATCTATATCACATTCTAGTGGACACGATAACTGCCATAATTTTACACCAATCAGTTTCAAATTGATACATAAATATCAAGTTCGTTAATGGGCATATTCAGCCCAGGGGGCAGGAATTGGGGGGGGGGGGGGATGGGGGTCGAAAAAGTTAAATTTTGCCATAACTTCCTTAGTATATATGATATCGAATTTATTAAAATTTTATATTATTCCTTAGATAGGGGCGTACAACCTTTTTCGATAGCACCAACCATTGGTGCTAGGGGTGGGAAAAATTTGTTTTTCAAAATTCAAATGATCATACCTCCCTTAATAAGTACAGGATCAAATTCGTTCAAAATGTTAATTGTAGGACTATAATTTCCCTTACGATTTTTGTATAAAACAATTTTTGATATGAGCAACCCTTGCGGCTCGCTGCGCAAGGGTATGGCGCGGAGGCGGCTGGGGTGCGCGGTCCACTCCCCGCGCGGCAGTTCGCTTAATGTTTGATACAATTGGAGTTCACCTATCCCCTATTTTGATTCGGTAAAATCTACCTCCGCCTTCCGGTGGGTCGAAAGGAATTTGGTCTTCATACCAGTAGGTATCCGTATGTTTATACATTAAACAGTAAATACATTAATATTAATAAACAAACGTCAAACTGACAGCAAGCGAGTGCCGAGTCAGTTTAAGACTAGCCCCATAGAACGCCTGAGCTTTCTTGAAGTGTGTGAAATGGAGGCATGCAATCACATTCATTATAAAATAAGAAAAAAAACCCTTTAAAATTGCTGTAAAATTTATTGGTTGAAAAACGAGTAATCAGCTATCGACAACAATATTGAATCGACAGAGAGTCGTTTCCTGCATAGCTACGGAGGATCCAGTTTCAATAATATTTGCATCCCGATCATATTGCTTCAAAATATGCAAATTCTTGAACGTTGTTCGTAAGAAACGTAAGATTTTATGTGGGCTAAATTTACCTTTTTACTCACGGGTGGGTAGTGAACGCGACAGAGATATTGCTACCTACTATCAGTCGAGGTAGTCATTCAAATCAAGTGAATAAAATAATAAAAAATGGGGTTGTAAAATAGATAATAAATTAATCAGCGGAGGACGTAAATGTTCGGTCCTTGAAGTTCAGAAAAAGAAAAAGTCATTCCTGTTTTTCAGCAAATCACAACAAGAAGCCAGCCAATACCATAGTGAATCCTCTCATTTAGTCGTCCTTACGTCTGAGGTCTTCCAAAGTGGCATCGAGTTCTTTAAATTCGGCTTTGTGGGACATAGCTGATAATCCTGGCAAAAAATCACAACTATTAAAAATCTCTAGTTGATTATCAACTGTGAAATGAGTTCGTGTAAAGCAATGGTTGCCCACGTGGACGACCGTAATGAATGAAGCAGATGCGTGAGGGCTTTGTTTGCCTACTAAAGATGACGGCGCTCGCCAGCATCCAGATTCCTGTGACAAGACCGCCTACAAATTTTTTGATTACACAAGTCAGGCACGGCCTCCGGCGATACGTTTCTTGACATCTATGCTTGTTTGAATAGATGTTATGAATGGACGAGTTTTCCTTAAACATATTCAAGAATGTAGACTGAATTACTAATAGACCAGGGGTTAAATCTTGAAAGCAATACAAAAATTGAGTATACCAAATCAAGCGTTTTTAGTTCGATTTCAAAACCGAACGAAACTCGTACAAAAAATACCAGTACAAAACCGAACTAAAATCGCCTAATTCGGCATACTAAATTTTTGAATTGCTTTCAAGAATTGCACCCCAGCAACGGAGCGTGCTCTTGCACCCAGCGTTCAAGCGGATAGTATGCTTTCGACGCTGAAGGTTTACCGCAGAATCGATTTCACACCAAATTCATGAGCCATATCCCGTGACGTTTTACGTTAAAAAATCCAGCTTATTGATTTTGCGATTTCAAGTTATATTTTTGAAGACGGTATATCATCATGGTTTCAGATAAAATACTATTATTTTTATACTTTTGAAAAGTACTATTCTTTTACTAAAAAAATATAACCTATTGTTTTTCAATGTATGGCAGACGGAGCCATATATTATAATATAAGCCTATCCACCCCTTAAATATTTAGTACACTGTTCTGACTCGATACATAATTATACGACGAGGTATTATAATAATTACTAATTTTCTGGAAAATATGGCGATTGTATATTCTGTAAGTGTAAGCTTATGCGTTAATTTATAATTTCATTTCTGCAAATGTTATTATTGAAATATTTTGCCTGACGAGGCTAGACAGGGAACTAGGGAACAAGTACTAGACTGACTAGGGAAGACTGTTCTAAAGAAGATATTCTGTGTATTAATTAAAAAGTCTTGTCGCGTCGAAACATTTGAAAAATCCACGTCATATACGTGGATTTTTCAAATGTTTCGAAATGTTTGTATTATATACAATATCTATTTATTATATTAGTTGTGTTAGTATATATACTAACACAACTAATATAAGAAATAGATATTGTATATAATAATTACATACGAACATATTAACAATAATAATCTAAGATACTCAAATACTTACTAAGAGAACTACTTAAACTTACCTACTTTTTTTATAAGTGTACTAATTATTTAACCTCAGTAGGTACTATATATTTATGCGTACAATAGATCTCTCATAATAACTTATGCCTTAATAAAAACAAAACTTTAGTTATCTCGAAGGTTTTCAAATTTGCAGCCCGAAAGTAAGAAGGTGACCTATGTATCTTTTATGACTTCCTTCATTAACAAAGACTCGTGTGTTTTGTTAAAGCTACCAGACTTTTGATGACAGAGTTGTTTTGTTAGGTTCGTTTGTGGTTAGGTCAGGTTATTAACCTAACCAACCTGACCTGACCTGATGAACGAGGGTTTCAAATTTTATGTCCACGCTGGATAGTCATGACTCGCGTCTGGCTTCGTAGTATAACTTATTCATAAGGGTCTGTCACTTATTAGCAGCCGTTACAAATTTATGGCCGCGCGGTAATAACCCGATGACATATTTAAAGTGGCCATCGAAGAGGAGGACCATGACGATTGCGTATATCTGCTTTCCACTTAAGCGACACGCGCAAAGAGTAATAAATAACTCTAGGACGGGAGCGCAAGGCATACTGTGATAGCTCGCCAACTTTATAGGCCGACGGGGCCGCGGGACTGTTAATAGTCTAACAACAGTATTACTTCGATCCTGACTCTATGAGAGATTTACGAGCAATTTCAGAGGGTAGTTAAATGTGACAAAAATGGCATAATCACAGATACGACAGCCGCAGCGTAAATCTTAGTTATCCGGTTACGATCGAGATGCGTTCCAAATGAATTTATGTCATTTTCTGCATTGCGGAAGTGCAGTTAATTCTGCGCCGTAGGTCATAGAAATAGAATTACCGTAGGCAATAAAAGCCTAGTGATATATATTTATGCTTGAATATAAAGATAAAACTTATTTGTTTATAGCAAAGAACTGAATTATAGTAATTTTGAAACGAAAATAAAATGTTTATGGTTATTGGACGTATCGTTAATATTGATTACAGATTTAATTTTATATAAGAACGCGATAAATAATACTTGATCAAAAATATAATAATAAAAAAATGTGTTTTTGAACAATTCATAGGACATTGAGTGTAATCCAAAAAAATCATAATTTTTACTGCTGTTTTCTCATTACATTCCCACCACTAAAACTAGAGGGTAGAAACATATTATTATTATACAGTGTATCCAGTAAATAGTGGATGAAACTTAAGCATATGGTAGAAGGGGTCGTTTGCAACAAAAAAGTCTCAGTCAATATTCATTCGATTCTTAACCATTTTGGAGTTATGATTTTATTTATATATCTAATATCTTTATTGGTTTTCCTAGATCCAGGTTTATTTATTCATATAGTAAGTTATATAATTATTCCCAAATACAGATTTCAGAGTTAAAAGACTAAAAAAAAACTTCACCCCATAGGTAATCCCGTTTACATTGGGTAAACGAAGTCAGCTTGTCTCGTTGTATTTTTTATCCAGGTCAAGGAAATAATATTAATTCAGTGGGTATTCTAAATATATTATATATTCTTTATCGAATATGCTTGTGTAGCTATTCAAGTAGCATAAAATTGAAAGAGGTTTGGAAAGATATAGGGGCAGTTCTGTTCTATGTGTATTTTGTATCGGGACTGGTTCACCAGACACGACACGTCGATTATTTAAGGCGCTCCACATTCGCACTTTTCAGAATTGTTAACCTTATTGTTAAGAAGTTAATTGTTAAGAATTGTAACAGAAACTTTATTAACAATTTGAGCTGCTACACCTATAATACAATTATTATTTAAAATTACGATCTAGGTTATGATTTGGCTCAGCCTCCAATTAGTTTGTGTTCTTTGTTTCTACATTAAACTTGAGCATGAAATCTATCAAATGTTATTATTATCTTACAAGCCAATTAATTATCAGCTAGACTGAAATAAATATAAAACGTATTACCCATTAAGTACAGAGTAGCTGTAATTTCTCTCGTAATCTTAAACTGGCTTTATCTCTTTGTTTATATGAGTTTTAATTCTTTTACATGTATTTTTGAGAACAATTCATGATGTTATCGGTCCATATTTTGATTTATTTCCTTTTTTTGTATAAGTATTACTCTAGCGTTTTTTCAGTCGGCTGGTAGCACATATTTGTTAAACAACATTACCAGAATTTCAGAGAGATGACTGTCACAAAGTTTTAGATATGTATCGCGATGAAGATTTGCTCGCGCGTCTGAATTTGCGCTGATCGTATTTAAGCCGTTTGTTAAAAAGATAAACAAATTAGTTTTTGTTCTTTTGTGCACCTATATGTAAACCCAAAGTTCGTCGTATAACGACATAACGCAGTCTAATTAGGTTTCGTTTTGGAGATACATTTTGAGTGGAATATGTCAAATCTAAAAGTTTGTGAAATTCTGGCAATGTTGTTTAACAAAATATCAAATAAATCTCAAAATATCTTCAAGCGCTGATGTACCATCAGTGGACTGAAAATACGCTAAAGCTATACACAAAAAACGGGCTGACGCTCATGTCTGTCTCTCTATATGTATGCATATATATATACGCATATACATACTCCTATAGCAACATACCGAGAATCGATGGCGGAGAGAGAAAAGTGGGCATATACTCAGTAAACGCGTTAATTAAATAACATACGAGTATGTAGAGTACTTGGTCACAAAAATAGTCGAAGATTTTATCTCTCTGGATAAAGACAACACAATTTCCAGACACACATAACTTCTTGGCTGCGCGACCTTCTAAGATGAGTAACTGATCTATTGATATTAGCCAGTCGAGTAGAGGATTAAAGAAGTATTCGTTATATAAGCGGGTTAAGTTCATATTTTAAGTTGTCATGTTGTTGCCATGTCACGGTAAGCGATGTGACCTTACGCTCAAAGCTAGTTGCTAGAAGTGGAGTAAATGATCCTCGTACTGACCATTTTTTACAATATTGCATCAAATGATAATGTAAATGTTAATAAAGACAATTTCCACACGTTTACAAGTTTTCATAGCATAGCATCGAATATTTGGAAAAGCCCTAATAATTTGTCTATTTTTTTTTAAATTTCAATATTTTGTTATATGTTAAAAAATATATTTTTATTGTAAAAATAAGATAAAATTTAAATATTAATTTGACAGGTGAAAGGGCACATTTATCTAATATTATGAAACTGGTATAAAAGCCATCAACGCTCGGTTAAGCAGCAATGATTTGGGTCAATAGCTTGAATGATTTAGAAACATATCTCAGTAATAAAAAAAAAAATCTTTTACATACGTAATTACTTACCCTATCTCTTAAAAAAATAAATTTCAGACTTTTATTCAAAATTCACACCTAAATTAAAAACGAACTCAAGTAATAATAAAAAAAATCTAAGCACTATTTCCCAGGTATTGTAAAATTAAATCCAAATTTAAAAGACTTATTTTCGATCGTTTCTTATAATCCATATTGCAAAAATATACTCGATTGTATCCTTAAATTGTTTTATCGAAGTCCTCCTAATTTGCGGGTGGCCGAGCCTAAATTTTTTTCTTCTGAAGATTCACTTCAGGTCAACCTTTACCGATGCTTCATGAAATTGTTTGAGCATGGAGTTTGAGTGTAGTTACGCCATTGCACATAGTAATACTAATTTTACAATACAATATTAATAATAGGTTGTTTCTCTAAAAAAATTTGTATATGCATTTTTTATATTATTATATCTTTTTACGTTTTTGCAACCCAGAAGTATTTTAATTAGGCATACTTTAGGTCTAAATAAAGTAAAAAGTGGCTTAATTATTAAACTTTTGCTGGCCTTTACTTTTACTGGTTTTTATAGTACACACCATTAAACCACTGGAAAATATACTGACAATAAATAAATATACTGTGTCGGGCCTTTCGTCGAACTTAGGCTAATGTGTTTCTTTTCAAACGGGCCGAAGCCTTAATTATCTCGCGAATATTGCAATTAAGGAGTTCGCTGAGGAAGATTTGACTTTTTATCAACGCTTTAATGTTCGTCATTCGGACGCGACGTCACGTGTGTCGAATAGGGACGTCAGCAAGCAAGCATAATAATTAATTACTTTATAAATAGAAACTAATTTGGGTATCCGCGCTCAAAGTTCGTAACTAAACTCTAGATATGTACATAATTGTAAAAATGATTTCAATAACATCCATATATTTAATATAACATTAAGTTAGCTTAAGTAAGATATGACATAAAGCATCAACTTATAAATTACAATATTAATATAAAATATGTTTTGACTAATTTACTCGTTTATATAAACCGATAAATACGATTTCAAACGTGATTTGTTATGACTTCATATCGAAATTCATCGTGGTTGAGTAAAAAAAACTGTAAACTTTATGTGATAATATGAAATCGCTCTTGTCATAAGTTCGGTCGCCGTAGGGCGCCCGAACTTATGACATGAGCACTTTGATAAATTTATTAAATTTGGGCATGATTTATTTTGTTTTTTTTTTACAATTTCTTACACGTAATATGGAACATAAACAACCTTTTAAGTCTTTAGGAATGGTCTTGGAACATCCTGTATTCATATGGTGTACCTAGAGCTAACCTATTTAACTTATTTAGTTTAATGGGGAATCATCGAAAGCGTCGTCTTACACGTTGCATAACTTAACTTATTCAATAATGGGGTATCTTTACGATATCCATTAAAAACCTAATATCCATTGAATTATATTCATTGAATGATATCAATTGAATTTAATTGTAGTGTGTTTTGTGGGCAGTTGGCATGTGTTTTTTTGAATGTCCTCAGCATCAGAGGATTTCTCGAACTGGGACACTCAGCACTATATAAACAGATCATTTTCTATTTATTTTTACTTTTTAATGTATCATTCCATGTCACAATAATTTAAGGATCTTTTTGCCATAATAATATGATTTATTCGTCCAGCCGGCTGTGGGGGAATTCTCAGGGGGGGGGGGGGGGCAGACAGGATAGAGTAGATCGTTCTCAAACATTCAAACAGTTGCGATTCAATTTTAAATTCGTTTTTAAGGTAATTGGGAAATATTACTCCAATATTTTTCGCTGATTAATGTTTGACAATGGACATCAGCGTTTTCAATTACAATGTTTCAAATTAAGAGAATTCAATAAACGAGCCAGTAGTCAATAAACAAGAGTAGTCAACAAGCAAGACATAGTCGATAGTATTTATAATTCAATATAATGATAAATAATATTGACTTCTGTCTTGTTTATCGACTATTAAAAAATACCTATCATTAAATATTATTTAATAAATAATATTTAACGTTAGGTATTTTTCTTGGGTGCATTTGGGTGTCTCAGCTCAATAGGACTAAGTACAAAGGAATTTTATTTTATTCATAAAAAATAAGACTAAATAATTGTCTTACTTAACGATGTACATGTTTTTTTTTTAAATTATTTGTGTTATATATATTAAACAGGTATTGTGTCACTTGGGTTATTAAAGTGATTTATACCAATCGATTTTTTGCGACACTTTACAGTACAGTGCTACAGTGCTTCCCTATAAGTGCTGGCTGTGAAGGTTGCGCACGATATGACGTGCTCTCTCAAAGAGCAATGAGAGTGGCGCGCACTGCGTTGCGAGCGACGCACATGATTCGCTCATTAGCAGTAAGTGGTCGCCAGTCACGAACAGAGAGACCATTCCAGTGCGGATGTTAGTGAAAGTTACGCGTGTGGTCAAATGTTATAATAAAAAGCGAGCCACAGTAATGTCGACACCATTTATTGTTGGGAGGGTCCAATTAGCAAAATACGTTCTACGGTTTTTAACAATACTGTTTTTTATGTCATCTATGTGACAAAACTGAATAAATAGTACAATAAGCCACTCTTAATTTATATGCCTAATATTTGTCACGTATCTTAAGCACTGTTCATACAATGTTCGTGATCTATTTTTTAAATAATATAAATTTATATTAAATTGTTGTTTGCCTCATCGCAGTATAACAGTGGTGATATGTCAATCAAATAAATCGCTGGCTTCTATTCTATTTCTAGTCCATTTACTTTTAGGCCATCGATGCGGTATATACTCTCAGGGCGAGTTTCGTCTTACACTCCTAATAGTTCGTAGAAGTTAATAATTTATATTCATTAACGTTTATCACGAGTCAACATAACAGGGGCGATAGTTTAGGGTGAGTATTTTCCTCAAATCTAACCAATTACTCTACACTGTCATAAATTCTCAATAAAAGGAAGATTCTATCTAATTCTATCTTGTATGCCGCCGCAGGCGATCTTTCGTAAAAGTGATCTTTCTGCTCCGTTCACCTCTAAATTCAAGTAGATTATCTGGTAGTCGACGTGTGTCATCGAGCGTTAAGAGTGAGTTATCGCAGCTGCTAAGATGGTGACAAATGAGGACACGGCGGGGGGAGGAAACTCACAGAACGGCGTTGCCATGCATAAGATATTGCTGTGTTTATAAGATGAGGTTAGATCAGATAAGATTAGCGATGATACTACTAAAGAAGAATAAATGAGAGAGCTCCTATAACTCGATACACAATTTAATGAATTCTATACCAATTTTGAATAAATCAGATATTCAAATGTTGGCGACGGTTTATTTGAATGCATTTTTAGCTTGAAATGACCTAACCTCAGAGTGGCTAAAGGAAAATTAAGGTAAGCTAATCATCTCGATTTTAAATTCGTGATGAGATCAGATATGGCCTGTATGAAGGTGTTCCGACTAAAAATCAGAGATCGCGGATTTAAAATCGTATCATTTTATCAATATTTTTATAATATTTAATATTTCTATTTCTGTTAACTCTAACACAAATACGTTGAGCTCGTTTACTTCGAATTATATTATCGCGCCGCATTCAAAAAAGAAAAAAAAACCTTTCCAATGGCTACAGATGCAATGTTTATTTTATTCAGTTTCCACCTTTACAAATTGTAATTGTTAAAGTAAATATAGTAAATGCTATATTTACAAATTATAAAATCTATTTAACAAAAGGTGCAAGCTAGAGCGTATACCTACATGCAGGTTGTATTTAAAATTTTGTCCTTTTAGGGGGATGATGTTGATAATCCAATGTTAATCAGCAAAATATATTTTTATTGGAAAAATGTTTCCCAATTGCATGAAAACGAATTTCTATAAAAAATTAATACCACCCAATAATTTGTATCAGTAAATAGACCAAAAACCAATTATTAATGAACCTCATTTAAAATCACTTTGGGACGGGCATCGGGCCTAGAAAGTGTTAATGTCCATGTAAATTTATACTTACGAGAAACTTTTATACAAATATAATATTAATTTAATAAATTTAATAATAATACGGTATAATAAAAAAAAAATAATGTGCCATTGCCAGGACTCACGGTTAGACGTGTAAACATCATCGTTCGTTCATTGTTCATCAAGTTTTAGATGAAAAATATTACATTTATTTTGATTCCAATTTTTTAAAAAATATCAGTATATCAATACCAGCCTCCCCTTCCCCAAATGATCTGATTGACATGCAATTAAATATTAGCTTCCAGTGCTCTCTCGGACACGTCGTCTCGCATTGCATTACGAACGTCACTGCCACCAAATAGCAATGTACCCACCCCAAAAAATCTTTTGGTTTTGGTAGAGCTTATCATTTTAAAGGTCGTGAATCGTCTTAATGAGAGAAATTGCATTCATTCGCTTGTTGGGCGAAACGCACGACGTCTCGTGGTGGTTTGTTATTGAAATTGGCCGTCAATCATCTGTCGTGTCATGAGTCAACCAAAGTTTGTTTCTTCGAGTCGGATCTTTAATAGAAGTTATATTTAATTTGCTATGTAAGTGGATAGTTTTTACACCCAGGCTGATCAGGAATGAGAGGACACATGTGAATGATCATTGCCAAATGACACCCCCGTCGAGTATGGCAACGTTGTGTGCAATTGCAGTTTGTCGCCTTCGAGTGTGCAGGTGTGTCGCCCGCCCGCCCGGCGCAGCGAACCAGCGCCAGCGCCAGCGATCAGCGATCAGTGCCGCAGTGCGCGCAGTGCCTGACGGTTGACCACAGCGCCGTCGCTTCCGCGTTGGCCTCGCGCTGGTTGAAGAAGCTCGCAGAAGTGACATTCTATTGTGGTCTGCCGGTCGCCGACCGCCGACCGCCTGACTTGGCGTATCCTGACCAATGGACCTATAAAACGCTGTAAGTTCCGACCATTACATAGTGGATGATTCTTCCTTAGTGAATCAGACTTAGTTATTTTAGCAAAAAGCATCGCTGTTTAGTCATATAAATGGATGCAGATTTTTTTGTATTTTTACCATATAATTTTACGAACATTATTACATCATTACTAACTTTAAAATATACTCATATTGGCTAGTCTTCCAGCGTAATTTATTTTTATTGCTAGTGGTTTTATACGTTGAATTATTATTTTATATTGCATGAATAATAAAACAGATCTTTCGTCATACGCCAAAAGAGAGACAATAGTTATTGCTAGAAATAATGTAAATAATTTTCTGCGTAAATCAATCAATAGTTGAAATTAAATTAAACATTATTATGAATGTTGAAATATATTTAATAATGAATTATAAGATAACACATTAAAATATTATATAATATAATTATATAAAAAAAACTTTGAAAGTACGAGATAAACGACGCTACGTTATTTTTAAAATTAAATTTACGTAATATTTATGCTTAAAATGCTTACCTAAATAGATCTTTATTTTCGTTTGATTGTTTTCTTTAAATACAAATTAATATCAGCATATTCATTACTGGCAATCGAATATTTATAAAACACTGAACTTGCCGCTAGATGATAAATTAACGGCCGCAATGGATAATCAAATTATTTCCACTCGTTTTCGATGCCTGACTGAGCATCTGTGCCAGTGTCCCAACGTGACAGTCCTGTCGATCGAAAAGCGTCAATACTTTCCGATTGGCGGCAAAGTTTAAAAGCGTCCTGTGACATCTATTCATGTGGCAACAGGCTTTGGTTTAAGTCTCAGCACAACTTTGCAACTTTGGCATTCAATTTTGGCTATTATACCAAATTGGTAACTACGACGAATTGTACGACGAATATCTTCGAAGTGAAAAATATAATGTTAATTTCGTTGGCGTTCATTCAATCTACCCTTGCCTTTAATATGACAAATTACATTTAGAAGTTATTTTAATGAATAGGAATAAATAAAAAAAATGAATAAATGATCTCATTTCATGAGGCTTCAAGGGGAGGCTTTTCTTGCT
Source organism: Neomicropteryx cornuta (assembly GCA_020383195.1). Classification (NCBI taxonomy): domain Eukaryota; kingdom Metazoa; phylum Arthropoda; class Insecta; order Lepidoptera; family Micropterigidae; genus Neomicropteryx; species Neomicropteryx cornuta. Next base: position 6,295,550 of record JAHKQU010000014.1, read on the forward strand.
TCATTACTCATTATTCTTATATTTTATTGTCATCTGTTTCGTATTTTATGATACATAATATTTGACAATATTGTATAAAATGTCATGACAGGCAAATAAGCATCTTTACATCCTACAATTTCGAGCCCAGTAACTCTTATATTTAAATTCATATTCAAAGATTTATACAAAATCTAAATAGAACGACTTACTAGCAAACGACAGTGTCGAATGGAAATTCAGAATTCGCGAGGAGTTTGAGGAACTTGCTTTGACCTCATTCAGATCAAGGAGTGTGGTCAAAGCAAGTTATGGCTGATCCGTTAAAATGCAAAAACGTAATTTTAGCTTATATATTTACATTCATGTATAACAAGCTACTATTGCCGTCCTTTGGTCGTCTGTTTATCCGTCCGTCCGTTGCAACTTTCAATTCGAAAAAGTACAAATGCGACAGAGTTTATTTTTTGAGTATATAGATTGATGCTCTTGAAAAACAACCACAGCCGTCAGGTCAGATTTGAGGTTGTCCTGTTAAGGCGAAGCCAAAGGGTAAACACTCATTTCGACTCATTTAGACCGTTTTTTATGGCTGGCATTTGGTTACCATTGGATATTTAACCATAAAAAAATATGTTTAGATACCTTGTTCTTATGTTTTCGACTTAGCTAAGGCAGATTTTTTAAATTCAATTTTATTTCTGAGAAATATAAGAAATTATAAACTGCTAATAGTTCTTTTTTAGTTGAATCGCTCTCTTATAAAATACGTTAGAGCCTTAGAAAATATAGTAATTGAAAGGCAAATGAAGGTTCTAACATTAGTCAACAAATTTTTAGCACATATGGATGAAATAGATGAAACATTGACAGTTTGATAGAGCGCTCAAATATCAATTCGAATTTCAAGAATATGACAGCACGTATGCTGGAACATATTATTTATTACTCATCTATGTGCGCAAATAAAAGCATATAAAAGAATGTTCAGTGACACATTATAATTATTATTAATTGTAATGATTTATTATTTATTTATATATTTATTATGGTTACCCAACAGAAATTATTGTACAAAATACAGGTAATGACGTTAAGACAATATAAATCAAATTATACATTTCTTGAACTAATTGACTTATAAAGATAGTTTGAGCATTGATTATTTATATGTATAGAAACAAATAAAGTTAAAATACAGAACTAAACTAGGAGTTTTGTCCGTGTTTTTTGCAAACAATCTACCATCCTCTATTTCACCCTCTTAGTGTTTGCATTTTTTTGTTTAATAAAGGAGCAAGTGTCCTTTCCCAGAGTTTAAATATCTCCATAGCCGTAAAAACGTTACAGACTTCGAATTTATAATTTTACCATGGATATTAAGTTTATTTCTGCCTTTCAATCAAAAATATATATTTTTTTTGGACAGCGGGAGCATCGCCAACATACCTAAACACATAATATAATATGTGTAGCAACTTTACTCTGTCAACACACTGGTAGGTGTATTAGGTCACTATACATATATGTACGAGAATGGTCGTACTCTGATAAACATCTACCGTCAGATTTATGACATGACAGTATTTTCATAGTAAAGGCTAGGTATCATGTTTCACGGGGATTTTGCTCGCTAGACGTCTTTGAAATTGACTGTATTGACTACTTTGCCGATTTAAACCCGCTCTGTTGACGCTGGGTAACAGAGAAACTATTGAGAATCTGTTACATAACATATTTTAAATTAAATTTATTTTATTTTACTAATTCCCTCAATATAATATATATAATAATAAAACTTACTTAACTTATAAAATATATTGTATACTTTTAACCTTACTTCGCAGCGTTTAAATAGAGCGGTTTTAACAATGAGCAAAGTACATAGTCGCATTAATTCAATGACTTCAATAACAAAATTGTAGGTTTTTAGAGGTATGTGTTTTTTACTCCGACTTTAAAAAATAATCATTGTTTTAGATATTAGTGGCGGATTTATCATGTTAAATTAAAAAAATCAAAGGTTTTGTTTATTTTTTTTTAAGTTAAAGCCTCCATGGTAAAATATTTGTTATTTAATGATAATATTTACACTATTTATATGTGTAGTTTAATTTTAAATTTGCCTAAATATTGAATTGGGTTTTAAAAGTTAAATAATACTGACGAAAAACAAAGTCTAGCTTAGTATGGACGTAGGTCAGTTAGATAAACATTAGCGATACTAATTTAATATTATTATAGTATACGATACTCGCATAGACAAAAACGTAATATGAAATCTAATCCTTTTTCAAATGTGTATGTTAAACAAAACACACACATTATATTCATTTGATTATAATCAATGTTACATATTTTAATCTTTCTAACATTAAGTCAATAACATTTCGATTGTATGTCAAACCACTCTTTCTAAATGCCAGTAGGTGGAGTGTAGATGAAGTGAATGATAATTATCATTAAAACTTAATGTAGCTTTATTTATTATCAGGAAAGTTAAAAGATTGAATCGGATAATACAACCATTATGTGTGGATGTTAATTAAATACTACATTGCTGTTTATTGTTGTTTCGTTAAAAGATATTACTAACATTGCGCTCTTGACATCTAACAAGAGCAATGTGATTGATAAGTTTAGATTAATATTTAAAATTAGTAAATTTGTGCCATGAGTACTACAAATTAGCACAGGTTTTAACTCAAATACAACGCACTATCATTGTCATTGTCATTGTGATAAAAATATAAATGTACTCATGGAAACAATCGAATTGATAACATCGATAACAATTGATATAATGATAACATCGAACGTCGATCAAAGGTAAAACGGCTTTTTACTTTGAAAATTATACTTGACGTTAAGTTTTTTTAGTTCGTATTTATTATGATCGGATGAAAAAAATGTAAAGTGAAAAATATCTACTAGCCAATAAAAAAAACCAAATTCGATCAACCTTTTCAAACGAAGTTTTGAATGGCGAACGAATGTTTAAAAATAGGACTGTCTGCAAATTACTTATAATAAAATTTTCATACGATGTCTTCCCCATCATTAGCGCTGTTTAAAAAAAATATAAAAAATGTGTAATGACGGGCAGATGGTTTAAAACGTAGATTACTGACCTATAGTTTTTTTATAGTCAAACCGCTATGTCTTATTATATATACTATCATTTTTATAATCATTTATTTTATTTTTTTTTTATTTATAAACAAAATACATATTCTATTTGTTTATTCACTAAACCCTTGCGGGTTTTTATGTGAACTAATTCGTTCCCACTTTTTACTTACTTAATAAAGTTTATATAATGCATTTTATTACATATTAAATATTAACATATGACAACACTTTTAACAATGCTGAGCTACACATGACGGTATCTATCCAGACTGTATTTAATATGTTTATTTATAACGGTCATTTCCAATCGCGTCGGTTATTATAATAAAATCGGTACGAGTACATCTCACACCGGTCGCTTCGAGTACATTCATCTACAAAAATACTATTTATAATATATTTTTTTAATTCTTTTTTTTAAAACGTATTTTGATAAGTTATTTGTTTCCTTTAGATTACTCGGCAGGCTATTAAATAAAATTGGAACAATTCTCTCAAGCCTTCTTTTGCCATATTCATTGTTGAATTTGGCCACTTCCAAATTTCCTTTAAAAACTCCATTGTGTACCCAATATATATAAGGTAAGGTAATCGCACTTCTATTAATAATATTAATCCTATTGCTGAATGTTCCTAGAAAAATCTTTGAAAAATTAGTAAAAACCCAGCTGACATTACTAAACATTATTATAATTATGGTTAATCAGTTCGGATTTCGCCAAGATCTTCGAGTAATAGTGTTTCGAGCAGAGTTAGGTATATTATATTATATTTATGTATATTATAAACTTTAAGGTATATCTTAAACCAAAATCTGAAAACGACCGTCTACTACGCTCTGTGTCAATCGATCTTAAGCTATCGGTATGAGGAAATTTTTGAAAAAAAACCTTAATGCAAATTGACTGTTATTAAAACTGTAAACCAGTGCCACTATCAATATCGGACCGGCTTTTATCAGAATTTGAAGTTTTAGATATAAAACCATTTTTTATCAAAAATATTTCGATATTTACACATAAACACCAACAGCAACATGCTGAAGTCTAGCATCTTCATCCAAAAGGGCAATTTATAATAATCTACTCTAGTGCCTAAAATAGACACCATATTTGGACAGCGGTCACTTCAATACTTACTTCCACGTATTTACAGATTACTTAAAGAATTAAAACCTACTAAAAATAATAAAACATTTTCAAAAAATCTGAAATCATGGCTTTTGGGGAGAGATACTCGTAGTAAGGATATGCTACTGTGTATTCATATAATATCTTACTTTTATATAAAGTTACCTTCGCTATTATGTAACTAAAATAATCATTTATCAGTGTGTAGTAATTCATATTTATTTATTAACTATATGTTTATTTGTATATTATTAATTTTATTATATTATCCGTTCTTGCTACTTTTTTTTTCTTATAATTTATATTTTTTTAAAGGGTTTATTTACCTTCAATTATAATAACACCACATCTCTAAACTAATTAACTCTAATTATGACTGTATAGTTAACCTCTTTTTTTTCAAAACAAGATGGAACCGCCTTTCCCATTTTATTTTACAGAAGTCCCATTTTATTTTAGTTAAGTCCAGTGTAAGGTAGGAAAAATACATACAAAACTTTTTCGAATCGAATTGTTCAATAAATAATAATACTATTAACATTTAGAAAACACCCAAGTAAGTAAATACCAAAATTTGAAAAAAAAATCGATAAATCTACTTTAAATGATTAAAGAATAAGCTTACTAACTACATACTTTCGGTGCACCAATTTTAGACAGAATTAGTAGCACGGTATTTCATGTCTTGGCATTTAATTTTTGAGCGTGTCATTATTACCAATAAAAATGAATGATTGCCGGTGCGGTGTTCGTATAGGTTCCATTATATTAAATATATTATGTGCCTTGAATGCGAGTTATATATTGCGATTTTAAGGCTATTTCTTGCTCCCAGGCATGATAATTAAGTATTAAAGGCCATTCGCAAGTGTATTCCGTAACGCGTTCGAATAATAATAATAAAATAAACATGCAATCTGATCACAAACGAATGGACGATTGACGAATTATCATTTCCATACTTTGATGTTTCAAAAGCGTTCACCTATAGCGCAAATCTCCGTCCTGGTTGACCATTCGGATTTGTCCGCCTAGAAGGGATGAAATAGGTTGTTGCAATAGTGCAACGAGAACTTTATAGTCCGTAGACTACGAGAACTGAATTAACCATATCTAGTTCACAAGATCGTGTAATACAAGTTAACAATGACTATATTGATATTCAAAAGCGCCAATGAAGAAATTTTCTGGCCAAGGCGATTAAAGTTTCACCTAAAGGATTTATATTCAAAACCTTATCAACATATGTTGTTATGTTTTACTTTTCGGCTGCAAATAGTGCTGCACGGTACTGCATAAGATAAATAAATAAATATAAACACAACTAAATGGTTCATCTTGTCTATAACTAAATCTTAAGTTTTATTTATACACTCTTATATCGATTAATCTAAGGGATTCATGCAATAAAATTAGACGCCGAAGTGGTATTTTTTTCTAAATTATTTCACTTAAGTTATTTCTAGCTCAACACCAGTACTTTCATAGAAGCTGATAAGCCAGATTTGCCTAAATTTTTAACGAAAAAATAACGCAAACTCAATACACTAAAATTTATTTGAATTTTATCTAAGGGATTCATTAAGGGAGTTTGGGGTTTTTAATTAAATATACAAATAAGATAATGATAATTAACAGCATGCTTTTGATTTATACTTTTAGAAGTTAATTAAGGAATTTTGTGTGATGTGATACGATGTATGAGGTTCGAAATCGAAGACAATCCTAAGCATATTATTCCCATTTATTTTAATTGTCTTCAATTATAACTCTCTTGTGGTTAAACGACGTGTTTATAATATTTATATTAAATAATAATTTGCTTATATTTGCTAACTGATATTTTAAACTAAATGCGCCTGTGAAAAACATAGCTCTGTTTAGGTCACCGAAAAATACTAACATTAAAGTGGAAATAACTCTCGACTGAATTATTAAATTGGGTACTTTTTTAGGTAATTTGGTTTACACGGGTATAAAGTGACGTGTTGCGGCTATTTATTATATCGAACTATTTTTTATATCGAAAATAAAAATACAAAAAATCGAAAATAAAAAAACGTGATAGGCAAAAGATTAAAAAAAAAAAATGTTGCGTTAAGTGATAAATACCGTTTAAGGTTTGTATCGCCCCACACAAAAACTGTCTGTGCGGTGTAACTTTTGACGCAGAAGCTAAGATTTTAGTTTTAATTTTAATCTATAATTTATCTATCGATTTCTTATGAAAAATTTACATCAATGTTATGGTAAAGTGTATAAGAGTAGAAGTTAAAAAAATAACAAAAACCGAATAGAAATCTTATGTGGTTAGAAATAACATCGCTAGCAATCTACTGATACCACCAAACCACTGATACCCATAAAACTCAATTTGAGTGAGTAAAGCCGTATCAGGAACTTGGCGAACATTGTAGTCGTATCACGTCATCTGTCCGTATCGGCGAACAGACACACTCACTTTTTGTAGTATTTTACAGTCGAATAAGAAATTCCTTATAACTTCAAAGAAACTTTATTTATAGTGACTTTAAAAACTGTATATATTATATACATAAGAAAGAATTGAACCTTTTGTACTTAAAACTGTATTTGGACTGCATTCCGGTTGTTACTATGCCAAGAAACGATTCGATCACTTTATATATTAGAGCCAGCGTCACTAACAGAAATAATGATAATAATAATAACGAATTGCATAATTTTAGGAAACGGTGGGACGCGGCGGTCGGCCGCCGGGGTCATTGACCCTTCTCGTCGCAGCGTATTAGGATGGCAGATTTTTTGCGCGGTCTCAATCGATGGCTCGCAAAAAAACGCTCGAGCGCCGCTCGCGTTCGCCCGATGCATACAAATTGTCGTCTTTACTAGCCGTTTTGCTTTGTACACGCGAATTACGCCCACACGGCCGCGGCCGACGCGCCACATTCGCGCGAATTCCGGGGAGCTCCGAAACGCCGGACCCTATAAGGTCGACATCGTAACTTTTTAGTGTAATTCGACGTTTTTTAAATAATTATTATTATATTTAACTTCGTGTAAGTCTCCAATTTACTACATAAGCGAAAACGATGGGAAAGATTTTTTAACTTTTATATCACATAAGTATTTTTTTAATGCTTCATATCATGGCCAGAATCCAGAAGGGTTAAAAGCAGTTATTTTGGGCCCTTTTCAACTAAGTTAATTTGTGCTAGGGTCAGTAAAGATGGTGGTGATGAGGCATTGATAATGAGTATATGAATATAGACTACCGCGATCTGATTAAATTAAACTTGAGAATTAAGAAAAAATGTACAAAGCTAAAGTGTTGCATATTTTTTTTATTTGTATCTAGCGTGACTTTTTCTCAACATGCCGAATTCCAAATTTATGTACTTGCAAAGTCTGATGAGAAATTACCACTCACTAGCTAAAAAGGTGTCACACTAATATTTAGCAGCGTGTGAAATCTTCAATCAATCTTAAGCCTGCTTGAATCACCACATCCGGTTTTAGGATTCACCGTTTTTAAATTTTCATTAAGTCTAAGAGCCAGTCAGGGTAAATAATTTAATGCCAACAAAAAATAGGTTGCAACGCATATAAACCATACACAATTATATACCATATACTATATTATGTTAAACATCGTATTTTTTACGAAACATTCATAAAATTATTTGGATGAAACTGGAATCGGTTTATTCTATAATATTATCTCAGTACCGTACACCCTATTTTGCATTAACTGCCGTACAATAACATTATAACGGTTTGTCAGTTAAGCAGATAAGTTTGTCACAGAAATAAATCATTATGAAAAGCGTTTGCAGAATGCCATATCAAAAGTAATGACACAATGATTGTGTTATTATAATATAATAACATAAGCAAGCAGAAGCGTATGGCAATAGACAAAAGATAAAAAATATCTCATTGTAATTTAATAGGGAGACAAAATTTTTGAAAAGATTATTTGTCCGGAAACATTACCGTTTAATAATTTTTGCTTTCTAGGAAAATATTGCAATTTACTAATCGTAAAAAAATACAGCAACAATAATTTTATTCTCATATAAATATATTTCTAGTGTGTATATATTTTTTTTTGAATAATACAGCTAAAGGATATTTGTATCCTGCCCCATTATAAACACATATAAATAGAGAGAGGTTTGCTAAAAAAAATAAAAAAATGCTTTAGAGTTTGATTGGACACAACGACTTTTGAAAATAAACATAATATAATATGTTGAGTTTTGCAATACTACTAAAATGGTAAGTTTTCATCTAACTCACTTTTCTACCTTTTTTTTTGAAATTTGGCTTGTTTTGCTCATTTATCGGTTTAAACCACATTCACAAAAATATCGGTTCCTCATATTTAGTTAATTTATTCGTTTAAAATTCTACGTTGCCACTGCGGCAGTCCTTGTTTTTTTTATCTCACTTTTTCAATATACTCAGTACTACTCAACCCTCTACACTTACCTATGAACCTCCAATATTATACAAACCACAAAAAAGTTTTTTCCAAAATCAGACCATACAGTTCTTAAGATTAATTAACTTCCTTTCTTATTTTTTTTTACTCCTTTCCTTCCATAGGTCATACAATTACAATATAACTTCTGGGGTAGTATAAAAATCATTTTGGTTTTATATTTATGATACATTGTATTTACATACTAAAGTTTCATCATAATTATTATCATATTGTGATTACAATGATTATTTCTTTTATCGTACAATTATCTTTTATTTTCACATCCAGACACCCCCTTATTTCATGTAGTTGGCATCACCTATACACACGTATTCACATAGTCATAACACCTTTTTCCCCCCTTTCTTTATATGCATAAAAGTAGTGTATTCTGCTAGAATAAATTATTGGTACATAAGTATTAGGTAGCCATTGTTATTTTTTATATCTAGAATTGCTAAAACTGACTTTGTAAAATACCCTAAAACAAATAATGTTCGTAATTCCGTTATTTTGTCAGGGCTTTTAAAAACTTGTTATAGTGTTTACACGATAACTACAATGTTGCTATGGCGTGTAATTTCAGTCCATACCATATGTATCTAGTTTATGAATTGCTAAGGTAAGGTAACAAAATCAATTCAATACAAAACATTAATTTTGTTGTCACCAGCTATCGACCTATCATGGTGCTCTACTGGCAATTTTTATAAACTTATCAATGAACACAAACGCATCTTACTATCCAGTTTGACTAGTTCCCATTCGAAGTTAACGATGTTTGTTTAACAGTCAAAACGACGATCATTGCCCGGTTGGGGGGTGGGGGGGGGCTTCGCTTTCTGTAAATGTGTATGGTCGTATATGGCCCGTAATGTGTGTTAAGTTACTACTTTTTTTGCTTGTAATTCACACTTTGCTTTCATTGAAATATGGTGGCCACTTCGTTAGATTTAAAATATTCAAGACGTTGGCACGGAATAGCTTTTATATTCCGTACCATTCGCGATAAAATTCAATCAAGTAAAAATATCTATCAATTCAACACATATTCGCATAACGTGTTTAGGAAAAATATCTCTTAATACGACGTCGCATAATTTAAGAGCCCTGATCTTTTTAGAACCCTAATATCACACAACAACATAGCCTTAATCGTCGTCTTTATAACATCTTACATAGAGATAGCATCTGTCGTCTTTATAACATCTTACATAGAGATAGTCGCATTGACATTTTCCATGATAGCCTTAGTCAATTCAAAGGGCATATTTTGGCCGTGACGATTCATTTTTATATTTATAGTGTATGTATTATTATATAGTATATAATTTACATTATTTCTATTAAGTATAATCTGTGTTTTATATGCATGTGGTGTTCTCTTTTTATTCCTAAAGGACAAAGAAACAAAGATACAGGCATTTTTATATATATAGATTGATAAGGTTTTTCTTACATAAGTGTCTAAAATTAATGTAAACAAGTTATATATTCAATATTTTGCTAGTGTACCGAATAAAAAAATTAAGTAAATATAGCCACGAAAAAACAGAGGGTTCCGTACTATCTTAGGAACCATATAAGTACTTTATTACTTTTTGATGTGAGAACACCTACGGCCGCACTTTCCCAGGAAACAAGAATCATCAGAATTCAAATATCTCGTTTTGAGTGGAACGACTCAATTATGAAAGAAATTACTTCATTTTAGGCTTTTGTTTAAGTCGGCTTCATGCTTTGCGACTCAAGACTGAAGACTTCTTTAAGTCTTCACCGACATCTTGTCGCAAAAGCACTACATCCTAAAGTATCCATTCAGCCGACACCGAAACAATACCCCTCCCTCTCTCCGCCCCCCTTCGACGCTTTTAGTCATCTAGCTAGATAACGGAGCATCGATCATCAATATTCATATTTCGTGTATTGTATGGCATCGAGCACCGCGAGACAGTGCTGGTACGCATTTTTAATTTTCATACATTCACAGGTCATGCAAAATAAAAATGATTAACTTACCATAATAGGAAAGTCCTTCAATATTGCCAACAATCCGACACGACGCCTCAAAGGACATTTTGCTTCCTCATAATTTTACATTTTTATCCGCGTTCCAGTTCTATCCTTGCCCGGACATATTGCCTGGCTAAAATAAAGTAGATTTCACCAGGAACTTTTGTCGCCGACACTAAATCAATATATATGTTAAACGAACCTCTTGGAGTTAACTGGTAGGTAGAGATTGTCTTGCGGCATAAGCTCACCTTTTGTAATATATTTATGTTTGTCAAATAAAATGTTTATTTCTAATAACACGTTTACACAAATACAGCCACATTACATTTATACAAATACAGCTGCTAGATATTTTCGATTTACTAGTGGACTATAGGTTTAGTTATATAGGTTTGGATTATATCTAACCAGAAAGTAACGTGGGTAGGAAAGAGACAGGTATATCCTTGCCACGAAGAGTAAATTACTTGGTTGAACCTATTTTGATAATGGCTCAAACAACAGCCAAAAAAACATGTGTCTAATAACACAATAATAGGGATATTAGGAATAAACAGTTTTTTTTAAAAAGTCATACAATAATATAGGAATTTTGGTTAAATGCAATTTTAATGTTGTATTGGTCATAAATAATATTCAGTATAATTCTAAACTTGGGACATTCAATAAAAAAACTAAATTAAAAACTATTACTCTATTTTTACTGTATTTTAATATGTAACTTTTAGAATTCTTTTGATAGAATCTAAAAAGAAATTCGACAGCCCGGCCCACTAGTGCTAGCGCTAACACGGTTTTGAAACTAAGTAGCCTGTTTTTTCGCCCCAGGTCAAATTTAAATTGATCTAAATGATGGTGGTTCTGAGCAATGTTTTCCTTGTCCAGGTGCGTCGGCCGAGCAGCTCGCAGTGAGTGTTTGTCGTGTTTGAGTGAGAGCGAGTGCCAAATGCCGTCGTCGCCGGCATGTCGGCGGTGATGCAGACCGCGCCGATGGTGGGGCGCAAGGGCGGGCCCGGGGGGGCGGGGGCGCCGACGCCGGGCGGCGGGGGCGGGGGCGGGGGCGCCCAGACGCTGCCCGACGCCCGCGCCAAGCAAGTCCTAAAGGAGGCTGTCGACGCTGTCGTCAATACCTTCGCTAAACATACGCAAGGATATGGCCGAGGTAAGTTTAATAATGTACTTATCTATCACGGGTCAATATAATGGCTCAAAGACGCCACAACAAAAAAAAAAAAACTATTATAATCCAACAAAAAATATTCTCAGAGAGGAATTAAATATTTGTAGGTCTTTGTTAATTTTGAAGAAACATAGCAACTTTAACTATGTTTAAAACCTGTTACAAAGAGACCATAAGAAGTTTGCAAAAATAATATTATTACACACCCAACACATCCTCTATATATACAAATCCTATACTGACTTGTTTGTATTTAAATAATTTAATTTAGTTTGAAAACATCATAACTTTATACTGTATAACATGTTTATAAAAATGAAGGAAGTCTATAATCGGTTTTATTATCTAATTATTGCTTAATTTTTTAAATGTAATATTTCAACGTATTATTGTTTTTCCATAAGAAAAAATAAATAAGTTAATAAAATAAATAACGACTTATAAAGAACGTAATAAAGTGGTAGAATGAAAAGAACTCAGTACCTAACGATAAAGGATAGTCTCGAAAAAAAGAAATAATATATTTAAAATAACTTAGTTGAATTGCATCCTAATGAAATAAAATATACCTCTGTAGCATATTCTCGATTCTTGCATTTAGTCATAAAGTAATTTACGTCTAAAGTTTTGATAAAATGTATAGAAAAATACAGATGTTTCGATCTCTTTTTTATTTCTAGACAAAGTAGAAAATAACCTTAAGGGCGAATTGACAGTCACCTTGAAATTCGGTGCTTTATTTTTATAGGGTGTGAAGATTTACTCTCCGCGCGGTCAGTAATCAATCTTTGGTTTCTATTTAATTACAGCTTCATAATATAGACATTTAAAAAACAAATTATTCTTTGTTTTAGACCCTTAATTTGCTTAAATTACTATTTTTTCCAAGGGTTTTATATCTTTTATAAAAAATAATTAAACTAAAAAAGAACTATTAGCAGTTTATAGAAATAGAAAAATCTGCCTTTACTATGTCGAAGACATAAAATCAAGGTATCTAATCAATTTTTTTTTTATAATTAAATATCCAATGGTTACTAAATGACAGCCATAGGCGAAAGGGTCTAATTGAATCGAAATTAATATTTATAGTTTAAATTTTATTTACGCCCAGATAATTAGGAGATATTCTAATTATCTGGTGATTTTAAAAATTTAAAAATGATATTTACAGTCTATATTTACAAATAGTAAAGTCACAACAATGCGACGTTTGTATGACCGGGTTGAATATAACCGCCGTATAGTACGGCAAGTGCGTATGACTTGGCGGTGTAGGACACGAGCGTGTAACAACCCGATTCAAATTATCTTTCTTCCCAGTCACATCGACATTATTATGCATATCGGCGACGGCGTCCCACATTCTTGAATTCATAACCCGCTCGTACGCAGTTTCTTATTTACTCTGACAGACCTCTGTGACGTCATTAGCATGCAAGCGTCGTTATTTTGGGCGCACCGTATCTCAACGATAGCGCTCAATTGATTTTATAACTCATAAAGAATTCATAAAGAATTTCTTGAAAGAATTTATATGTAATTCACGTATAAAAAAAGTGATGAAGAGTTCTTATATTAACAGATTTGTGAGATTTGTGACCTTTATTAAAATACAAGGATTAAACAATACTAATTAAATACACTAAGTTTTGCACACGAATTTCCATAATTAAAATATCATCAATTGTATTTTTTAGTTGAGATAAGTCTAATTTTTAATAATTAAATTAACACAATTAACACATCTAATAATTAAATTCCACTAGTAAAAATGTTAAAGAAATATAATTTTCTATTTTTGCCATGCTACATTTTTTTAAATTATTAATTCAATGACCAATAGCACCATACCACGTATCTGCTCCCTTTATAACAATAAAGATATTTCAAAAATCGATATATTGAATACCTCCTTATTATCATTCAAAAAAGAGATTTCCAATATCATCGTAAAGATAAATAAAACCTAATTGTATTGTTATATTGGTATGTTGTTAATGATTAATAGTAACATATAAGTACTTGTAATTGCAATTACATATAGAATATACATACACACTATATTTTTATCACATTCATCATAAATTATTTTTATACATACTAAAACCATACTTAATTTATTACTTTGTTTATTTTTATTAACATACAAGTGTCACACACTCACGACTTCCACAAACATCACTCACAAATTACACATAAAACTTAAAAAAAAAAAAAAAATACTTTATACGTATATAATATTAATAATCTATATATATTTTAAGAACACTGTTCAAATTTTTATGCTAATGTTATTATGTAAAATGACCGAAATCCATAATTGGTTTTATATACTAGTTATAAGTTTTGTTTGTAATTGTAAAAATGGAATACTGTGGATTTTTCAATAAAGAATAAATAAATAAATAAATTCAAAACAAACGAATTGAAGCTGTGTTGTAATTTTATTTTTCATACAATGTTTATATTTTCGTGGTTGATATCAAACTACCTACAATTAAAAATAACGCTCCCATAACAAATAAATAATTCGCGCTGATCTCCCAAAGGTGTACTAGAAAGCAGATTTTTAATCCTATTAGGTAAACAAACAAATTTATCAATCTCCGCTGAAATGGAATTTAATAATTCGACTGCTCTCCCAATCGTACTATACCTACTTGTTGCATCGAAACGACACGTTAATTGCCTAAATAGCGTGTGCTATCCCGATAAACCAATCTATCCGAGTACTATGGATTCTCGATGAATCCGCGAATGTTCTTTGATGTGGAGTATAAAGTCGCCTTGATGTAAATTACAAATGTCTGCATTGATAAAAGTATGGTTCAGTATATGGTTTTCAAATGTGCCTAATTGAGTTCGTTGTGTGATTCGTATGACACTCAGGCACGTATAGTTCTTTATTACGGGTTTGCCGTGATGGAACACTTAACCATAAACACTTAACCATAAAGTCGTAGAAATTTAATCAATTTCATTTATTAATGACGTAACTTTGTATTGCTTGTATAGTATTGGTCGGACCCCAACATTTCGCCGTAAGACGCTTCGGCTGTTACAAGTTAACGAAGCATTGTTGCTTAGCAGACTTTCTTATAGCCAATTGCTAATAATTATCGACCGACCAACAACTAATAGCGTGTTGCTTTTTTAATAGCATTCCTAATAATTATCGATATTCTTGTTCGCATAATGTCTTTGGGTTCTTTGTTGTTATTTTTTCATAACGATCCTGTCCTTTCACCGATGAATTCCTACCTAAAATACAATAAATTACTAGCTTCGTAAAAGAGAGAGCCCAGTTAGGTATGAATTTAACTTACTTTATATTCCTTTGTGTAAATTAATCATTTAACGTCTTATGTAGAACTTAGTCATTTTTAAATGTATAAAATAAAATAAAAATCATTAGTGATAGATTTATTTCAGAACACGGCACGACTACATCTCGACAGCACCTACAATACGTAGAAATATTTGTCACCGAGGCGCTGGTGTAGATAAAAATATAACTAATGTTAATTTTTGTTGAAGTTCTATATACTAACATAATTATAACAAACATACTTCTCTACTTACCAATAATCCCACTACCTATGCCTGCATTTGCAAGAAGCCTTTACCGTCGTTGTTGTGTTTTGTTATATGTTTTAATAATATTGAAAAATAAAATAAATAATGGTTCTCAGTGGTAATTTAAATATTAAAAAACAAAAAAAATAAATTGATGTACATAGCGAGTGAATTAAAAAAAGAATCAGGCATGTACCTACAGACAAATGCAATGTTAAGCAATTCCTATATATGTATTAAATTACTCGTTGAAAAGTAAATAAATTAAAAATAATTGAAAATTGAGTCACTAACCCCGAAGGGTGATGGCGCGACTGTCGCTTATGACATTTCCGCGGTTCGCGTTAGCCGAGTTTTATAAATAGCTGCGGCGTGCATCCACGCGACTCAGAAAGGATTTATGAATAATTATTTTGCACTCGAGTGTGTTATATACTACATCGTTAAAATTAGTTAATTGTATCATTAGATATTATTTTAATGTAATTTGTTTTTGTTTTTAACAATATTTTGTAAATACTTAATATATGATTTTTCAAGATTACTAGAATGGTAGTAAGATAACAACTATAACTAAAACTAACTAGTTTGATTGTGTTATCCTTTTTATTATTATGCTCTAGAGAGAGATAATTATTATATATACGGATAAGAGATCAAAGTATTGAGTTGTAACGCGCACGTTGGCTTTTATAAGGATAGCTTATAGAATTAAACACATTACGTGAAAATGCTGTAATGTTTTATTTATAATATATTTAAATAAAAATTATTATTGAAATATATGTTATTTCAAAGTGCTACATATTAATTTGACTGCTCACCTTCGTATACACGGATACAAACAATATTAGCTGTCGCGCTAGAAAAGATCGTGACACACGTGGGTGAAAAATTTAAATATATTGTATTTATAGTTTATCTTAATAAAAAATAAACAGTAAATTTAGTTTGACGCCGAGGATGTGTGCCGAGTAGTTTTTTTTCTTATACAATGTAATCATTGTTCCTATTTTTTCTATAATATTATTATTAAATAAACCTTCGTGAATAAGAAAGGGGAGGAAAGTTTTGCATTCAAATGTGGTAATAAATTATAGCAATACCAATAACATTACATTCAAAAATACGCTAAAGTATCACTCGTCCTGCTTGTCGGAATTTTTGAATCAGTGTTAAAAATATGCTCATTTGAAAAACCTAATTATATAAATAACCTAATGAATTGACCAAATATGTAAAATCCTTAGCGAAAATCCTAAGAAATGTTGCTTGTTTTATGGCTTTGTATCCTAATTACACATTATTATTTCTGTACAATTGGGACACGGGAAATGTATCTTTAAATTTACATAAATTTGAAATGACTATAAAGAAATACTAATAAGTTATTGATAAAAATGTAGGTATAAATATTCAAACAGATTACTTACTTTGACAAATTATATTAAAAATTCACGGTTATCTCAAAATTAATTCTGAAAATATCGGTGCTGTTTTTTAAGAATTTTTTAAGAACACGCAAAATTGGTATTTGTTCGTCACCACAAATTATCAGTTAACTAATATAAATCAATAATAGTCTATGAACATTTGAGCATGTAAATCGTAGAGAGTGAGTATACCTTTCTAAAAATAAAAACGGAATATGCCGTAAAGTTCCCTTTTTTGTTTGCAAAATAAATACTCTTATAGGGACTCACACCGGTCATTTTCCCATGAAAACGCTGTATTGTTGTGACTGTCTTATTTGTAGATGTAGAAGAAAAATAGTACTAGGTATAGTTTTATCTCCTAAATATCTAGGCTTCTATTTAATTAATAAGTTGAATTTTTATTTTGTCTAAAAGTTAAGAGCCACCAAAGGTCTGTATTTTTCTATACATTTTATCGAAAGTTTAGACGTAAATATCTTATTGACTAAATAAAATAACCGAGAAAAAAAATCTACAGAAGCATAGTTTGTTTTATAAATATGTAAATTCAAGTAACTTTTTCGTAATTAACCAACAATAGTACAGAGTTTTTATGCGTTAGGTGAGACAGAACGATTTAAAACCACGTGCAAGACAGAGAAGAGCCCCGACGGAAAGAGGCCCCTTAAATCATAAAAAGATAAAATCAGAAGAGCTTTCTTACACGTGTGTATGAGGACACTGACAAATACTCCGTGCAAAGCGCTCTCCGTTTTTGCATTTAAATTAGACCGAGGTCATTATTTATTTCATCGTTGCAAATGCACCTGCGATGCGCACGAATATGGAATTATTACGCCCTTATATCATGCACACACGTTCACTTCCTGAATGGCTTCATAGCTCATACGAATGGTTAAGTGTGGTAAGCGCACGGATAAAAAGCTACAACGTGGGCGGTGTTCAGGTAATTCCAACATAATGCACGTTTGCAATGACATTTTATAAAACATTCTGCATGAAGCTAGTAACGAAAAGACATTCTATATCAGATATTAATATGGTTAACCATAAAATATTTCTAATAAAATATATGATATAGCCAAAAAACTTTGAATGATTTGAAAAGAGAATAAGGTATATGCCAGTGGGTAAAAATAATGAAGAGATTTAATATGACTAAAATATAAATATTATTTTTATTATTTTATGGTATTTTGTTATTAATTCAAAATCTTAGAATACATTCGCAAAAAAATGTAATGTCAAATAAATATGCATACTAATAAAATTTAGGCAGTGGCAGTAATCACCGGTTTGTAAAACCGTTTGATAAATATAAACATAACTAAGAAGCCGCTTCTTTAAAGTTTAAAGTAAAACATACCTGCTAACATGGAATATTTAGAGATGATTAGCAGGTGGCGATGCAGTCTTATAGAAACATGAAGGTGGACTGGCTGTATCTCATTATACTAAATGACGGCAAATAATGGCAACCCTGTTGAGAAACGAGTAGAATAAGGCTTACTATAAATTGCTAAATTGACAATAATCGGCGCGAAGATGCAGTCTTTATCAATGATTAATTGACACATAATATGATTTTTTTTTTTGATATTAAATAAATATTTTTATATATATTTTAGAGAATAATAACAATAAATGATTTATTGATAAAAACAATTATTATTATAGAAAACTTTAAATATTTAGTATTAGAGACTAAATTTTTTGTTTTTCTAACAAAGATACTAATATTTAAAAATACCCTTATAATAAGTTGTTCTTAAAAGTTTGTAAAATATAGATACATGTACATATTTACAACAGTAAATATGTAAATTAAAAGGTGTAGAAACACACAAAAGGCTAGTAATCGCCCGCCTAAAGGAGATAACCATTTTAATTTGCCAATGCATAAGAAATAGCAAAATTCTAAAAGGGTGATTATTCTCACTGCGGCCTTTTCACTCTCATTTGCCGCCGTTTTGCCTGAGTGGCCACTCAAAATAAACAAGCGAGTACAACACACTAATGGCGAATCGTTGGCCATTTTTCCCACGAATGCCACAAACGACGAACGGATGCGAGGAAAAAATCTTGAGCAAAGAACTCGCCCACACAGTCTAGGCAATAAGGAGATTATGTGTGTGTATCTACAATAATTCCTCCCTCTTTCAAACTTAAAAGTATTATTAGGCAACTATCTTAACCTTTTACAATGAAGAAACGTTACTACATCTATGTCAACTACGTTACTGCCAATGATTATAGGTCAATTCTACGTAATATGTATATATTGTATATGTATAACGTTGAGGTCAAATATCTCAGTCTAAACCTTTCCGCAACTGCTATGAGGTATTGTGGTGAAACCTTTCATCTGTTACTGGGTGCTCCATTGATGGTCAATGGAGCACTTTTTTGGTTAAATCATGTTCATAACAATCATAACATAAGCCAACTCAATCTTACAGCGAAACGTAATAATTGCCGCAGAAAATATTTAATTTTTCGTTAATTACTATATTTATTTTTTTCAACCGGTCACAGTTGTTGGCAGCTTTAACGATTGCTATCGCTATTTATGCCCGAAAATGAAGGCAGACCATCGTTTATTCATCTTAAAGAAATCTTAAAATTATTAAATCTATAAAGTAATATTACTATAGGAAACTTATATTCGATTACCCGAACGTAGCTAATAGTATTAAAGCAAATAGAAAATGTTACTTCGAAAAATGTAAACTGGCAGAAATCAAAGTTGTCATAATCGAAACGTTTCGCTTGTGTGGTCGAGCGCTTCCCGGTTCTCTGGATGCTGGATGCTGGAAGTCATTCATCCCCGCAGCACGAGAGTGCTCGTTCGGAGCTGGTCGACCTGTGCATTCACCCGGCTCGGGCTGCGGCGCGACGTGACCCTCACTAAACAGAACTCGCTCGTTAATGTGCGCTTTTGTTCCACGCCTTTTACGACACCAACGCCGCCAATCGCACGATTTTATTCTACTTGTGCACAATTATTATAGTTAGGACGTAAAAGTGTGATTCTCTTGGGTGTACTCAGAGACTCGACCCCCTTTCTCCACACAAAAGCTGTAGTGTTGTGTCTCTCTATTTGTAAATACGAATAATATTGGATCCATAAGGGGAATCATGTTTCACTAGAGGTTCATTCAACGACCAAAACGTGTCCTAAAAACAGCACCGCTAGGTATAAGCAGGTCCAGAGTTAAGTACAAGCAGGCACACAGGTGTTGTCGCACGCATGTGCGAGCTAGCGATTTCGATAGTAAGAACGCTTCAGTCGGCTGTAAAACGTCATTAACGATTAAACCTTTTGCTGCCAAACAACCGCAACTGATAAGACATAATTTGAGCGGCCCATTGCTGACTCTAGTGAAGTATAATACCTTAATGACTGTATATCGTTTAATAATTAGTATTAAAATTATATTGTTAAAATTTCTCATTATACAGGTCGTATGTTGTGAAACAATGATTTTTCGGCAAATAGCAACGAAATAACCACTTTTTTTATCGTAGATAATATTATATAAAATTTTCAAAGTTCTCAGACGCATGCGCCTGCGAGAAAGGGTGGAACCCTATCAGAACCGAATCGATCTCACCAACTTCCTAAATTTTGTATCGGCAAATTACAGCAGTTTTACACTAATTAAACGTGGTAATTTGATAGAAAGTCTTATTTTTTTTTGCTGAATATTGAAAAAAAAAATTCTAACTACCTCAGCAAACATTCACAGATTATCTTCGGTTTAGAGTACGTTTTCGTCCGCTGTGATATGGAATTATCTTATGGCATGAACATGTTCAATATTGTGGCAGCCCTTTGATTGCTCGTACCGAAGCCATTAGCATAGATTGATTAATCAGATATACACCTAGACGAGAAAACCTTTAATTTTAGCTATTTAAATCGGTGCGTTTAATATGGAGATGATAACACTTACGTTCCTATACACATTTTATTGAAAAACTTCTGTATGAATATAAGAGGTCGGCAAATATAGAAAGATCAAAAACTTATCCTTTCTTATGCTCTCGGGTACAGAACCTCGGGCACGGAATTTGCTATATATTTCTTATTGTTTCATACACTCATAACGCGGATAAGTCTCGGTCAGGGCCGGAATTATTATTTTAATTGTAGTTTTAGGATTCGTTTTTTTTTTATTTTTTTTTTATTGAGAAATCAAGTTGGCCGATGAGTGCAAGTCTATAACCTTCCTAACTAGGTAAGTTACCTGTTCTAAGGAAGGTTATATATGAAGTGTTACAGTGCATACAATAGACCAGCGCAAAACCATTATTGTTTTCATTGGAAAGCCATGTTTATATACCATATTACAATTATAAAAGTAAATGATGGTCAATGTGAGTCAACACAACAACTCAATTTATTTATTTACAAATCTGAAATTTTGAATACAACGAATGAATGATAGTTATAGAACTACATAAGAAGTAACGGTTTGGTCATTGGAGAATTGATTAACTGAGCCAAAGAGCGACCTTTTCTTGAAAGAAAAATATGTAAAACTTAATTATTAATTTTGATCAAATAAACAAACGCACATTGTAGATTTTACTGATTAAATATTATGATGGTGGTACGAACTCTTAGATATACGTTGGTTTATTTTAATCAGATATTCAATGTTTATTTCGATTGATTTATAAAGTGATCACGTCGCGCCTCGGGTATCAATTAGTCAGTTGCGCTGGATGTCATTCCAGACGCGGTTGGACTAGTCCCGTCGACGAAAAGTGACAGACCTTCATTATAAATGCTGCTCTCTTTTTGCGCGGGAAAGTCACCTTTCTCGCTTCGCTTCTGCAACTTTTCGCACAGCTTTCGCGAGCTCATCTCGCCAACTCGACCTGGTTCCATCGAGAAGAACACCTATGATGGTATGCAGGGGGTATATACATGAGACGAAGCAGTTGTCTATTTATTTAATTTTAAATAAAATTGCAAATTTAAACGGCGGTGAAAAGTGAATATTCTAGAAATCGATTCTTATTGTATATGACTTAGATAATGATAACATTAACAAATATCACATAAATAATACAATTAGGTAATATTTAGGCAGTATTTTTCCGGAAATTGGCAATATTGACGGGCTAATTGGTTGGCTTGTATCAATTCTGCTATAGTACGGACCAATGGATATGGCTACAGCAAATTAGGCAACTCATAGTTTGTAATTCGTCGCATTTTCATAGTTTGCACTTATTTTTTGGAAGCCTCGCAAGGTCTTAAGTCCTATCATTCATTGACCGACTTCAAAAAAGAGAAAGTTTTCAATTCGAAATTTATGTTTTTTTTATCCACTCATTACTCCTGAGTGGCGATAAGTGAATTCTCAGCGGTGGTCCCATTTTAGTTAGTTATGTTACTTCTAGTGTATCGTAAATTTTCCGTTAAAAATGTTTGTGCGTCGAGTTGGTGGATCAGTGTTTAGGTGAATCAGTTTTTAATTGTTATTGTAATGTATCAGTTTATTGTATTGTTTATATGTTTTAGATTGTCGGTTCCTTTTGAAGTCGGAGGGTTTTTTTAATGAGAGCCACTCTAAGTAACTTAACTATATAGCCACTTAAAAACCTGTTCCAAAAGAGGCCTGCTGAAGGTCGTAGAATTAATTTTGTTCTTTAAAAGACCAGTCTAAATCTAGTTTTAATGTTTTCACCTACACAAACGATTTAAAGTTACACAAATTAAATAACCCTTTAATTAATATTTAAATTAATGATACAATAAAATAGTTTTGACAATAGATTACACACCAACGGCATAATTATATATATTTTTTTACATTATGTATTAGAAGAAGGCGTTTTACATCTAACGGTAAAAACAGCAATATAATACAAAAAATAATAAAATAGGTTACCTGTTTAGATGTTATAAAATATATATAACTAGATGGCCACACGGCAGACACAATGGCAATTTCATTAAAACTGTCGACTGGGGTAGCAAGACATGCTCGGAAACTTTGTCATATACTTTATTTCTTCAAATTCCTACTTCCTAAGAGTAGTTGCTCCTTTCAGGTTTTATACATAAGTTTATGTATAAGAAGCTAC
The DNA here is from genome assembly GCA_020383195.1 of Neomicropteryx cornuta. NCBI lineage: Eukaryota > Metazoa > Arthropoda > Insecta > Lepidoptera > Micropterigidae > Neomicropteryx > Neomicropteryx cornuta. Next base: position 6,318,572 of record JAHKQU010000014.1, read on the forward strand.
TATCCCCTTCCTTTGGACATTTGTCTGTCCGTCTGATAGTTGCATCTTTCAACACGAAAAGTACCAATGCGAAAGAGTAGTATGTCTATTGATGCTCTTGAAATGCCATTTTAGATAACATCAAAAGCTGGTAGGGTAATATAGATATATTATCCAACAAACTTTTAGTAAACATTAACAGTTCGATAGAGCGTTAAATATCATGTTAGAATTTCAAAAATATGACAACGATGTTGTTGGGATGTATTACTTATTACAACTAGCCAGTTAAAATTAATACAAACTTATCTGTGTGCGAAAATAAAAAAAGGAAAATGTTCAGTGCCATATTATATTTATTATATAATCGCCTCCCTGGCCATCCAAATCGCACATCGAATGGGCTAAAAGTGCCGCAGGCACAAGTGGATCAACCCATTACAAGTTAGTACCACAGTTGCAAATACTCTAGGTGGGTGATACCCTTAATGACGTCTGTAAGGCCTAGCTGTAAGACGTCAGGATTTACTACTACTAAATAATCTAAAGAAGCAGTTTATATTATGTTTGTTTAAAAAAAAACAGCCCATGAAGATCGTCCCAAGATTGACTGATCAGCTGTGTTCGTTTAAATGGCCTTTCATGGACTCTCTCAATGCAGAAATCTGAAGTAACGGCTCCTCAGTAGTTCTGTCGGCGTGCACTAGCAGGCCGTCCTATATTTCGTGTTCCCCAGAGGGTCGTCTCGGGCGCGCGCAGTGCGCGTGAGGTCGTGCGCTCGTGCTGCTCTCTGCAGAGGCGAGGGGCGTGCGGCACAGCAGCAGATGCTCTTCTCCGCCCCGTTTCAGCGCTGCGAGTGATTCTCCGTGACCCGCCCTGACCCCGCCGCGGCCTGCGCGCTGACGACCGGCACGCCCAACACCCGACGCGCGCGCCGCTAACTGAAAACCGCGTACGCACGTAGCACTTTTTTCACCATAAACATACGAGTACCAGAAGGTAGGAGAATGTACAAAAATAAAAGACGTTTTAACTTTAAAACCGAGGAGAATTAAAATTAAAATTAAGTGCTTCTTGTAAAATTAAACTTATTAATCGACTGACTCTAAATCATTTTATAGACTTCTTTAAGGTATCGATACCAAACATGCAGAATTCCGTAAAACAAGGATGTCTCAATTTTGGATTGAGGACTTTACTTAATGGATTTAGGACAATTATTTAGATATTTGTCGAAAATATACATAAGTAGTTTTACTTTGTGATCGCATCCTTGATATAACCACGATTTCTTTAAATATTTTTTAAGATCCAAATTATATTAAAATCTCAATAAAATTATTATCAAGATAAATATTTTTTTCTCACTTTATTAATATCCTTCTCAAAGTATTTGCATCCAATTTCAGGCAGGTAAATAGATAATAGTTTAGTGGTCCACTTATTAAAACATAACAATTTAAACAATTTAGCAAATTTAATTTAAAAGTCATATATATATTTTTCACCTACACCTTGGTGGTATAACTTATATTTAGTTTAGTTAAAAAAAAAAGGTATTTTATTATTTAACCGTTCTTCATTTTCATGTCGCTTGCCGCGTTTTCGTTGTTATTCGTTGTTTTATGTGCAATTTATTTATAGAAATAATTAAAATAATGAATAAACACGAGGAATAATATATATTGACCTGAAATACGTTTGAAATAGTGAAATAAGAAAAAGAATAAAAAATAAAAATACTGAGATTAGCTTGTATTTAATATGTAGAACGTCATCAAAATGATTAATTAAAGTTAAAAATAAAAACTATATTTCGTTCATTCATCCCTGCATATATAATAATTATGGTCCAGAATAAAATTTGATTTTAGAGATAAACTTGAAAATATTAGTGGCAAGTGACTGATTATTAATGGTTCGAAATTTAATTAACTGCCATACAAAAGCCAAGCTATGCGAGCATTTTTTCAGTGTCAATGATTTTGTGAGTATGTATGACTCATGACCAATTTGACACGAAGCCTTTTATCCAAAACTAAATTATTCTTATAAAATATCGTCGTAACTACTCCCAAAAATCACTCACAAAGTAATTCTTAATTCTTTTTTCACATTATTTTTCATATTCTTAATTTTATTTTTTAAAACGTTAGTACCTGCTTTCTAAATAAATAAAACACTTATAACCACCAAATACCTTATAAATTTTCGCTTAGTATATACTAACGCTAATTTTCGCTTATTATTATTAAATATTTAACAATTTATTAACTAGAAGTCTTACGTAGTATTTTTCTACATTACAGGTAAGTGTCCAATGGCAAGTCATTTTTTCATTGGAATGGTAAACGGGAGGTAAGAATTTTTCTTTTCACACGATATTCTCAAAAATAACACCACTTACACACTCATAAATACATGTAATTTATTCGTAATTCTTCGTGGTATTCACAAATTCCATAAATATTAATGTCTTTAATTATTACCTGTTATATTTTGAGTTTTGTTTATTGATTTATTTATATCGTTTACGTTAATTATTTAAAACCTTCACGGTAATTATATATGTCATAATATAATAAAATAGCGTAATAAACTATAAAAGATACATTTACCAAGTCTGAGTAAAACATTTTTATTAAAAAAAAATGTTTCTTAAAATAACAATAAGGATGAGACAGAAAAAAAAATGAAAACCTACGGTATTTTTCTTAAATAATGACGTTTGACTTTTTAGTACTCGCTGTACCGCCACTCTCGAACCTTTCCAAAATACAATGTTCTATTAACAAATCTTGTAATTTCGTAAGTACAACAAATGCAAGATTTGTTAGTAAAATGCCTTGACATGAAAATGCGTTTTATGGAAACAAAAAAAATAAGACCTATAAAAGAAATTATTAAATCCAATTAATGAAAAATAAAATAATACAAATTATATTTTCGCGAGACTCATCCGAGTGGCAAAGTCACGAGTCGTCGCCCGCCGAAGGTGCCGTTAGGGTTACCCGCTCGGGTTAGCTGCCAACCCGAGGTAAAGCCTGGGGTTGAACAGCTAATAACAAAAAAATATGAATATACTATATGGAATATATTCGAATACACATATATTCCAATATATATTATATATTGGAATATATCCAATTTTATATGTTGTGTGGATGTTTTCTTGACTAGCCTGTACTCTTTGTTGGGTTCGGTCATTTTAGTGTATTCTTTTTGTATGCATTAGGATTATATTTTTAGTGTATAATTACCGAATGCCTCTATATTTGTTAATTTGATAAACAGTTTCCACTGACAACACGTATTTCATTGATAACCGAATTATAGCACTCTGTGCTTTTTTTAAAGTGTCTATAAATTTTTCGGCACATCCACTCCATCCAACTATTCCGTAGCACCTATTTGGTAGCACCTAATAAAATGTGCTATAACGCATAGTGTACAATTTTAAATGTTTGTGAGTCTATTGTACATACGAGTATATCGCAGAGTTTCAAATGTTGGATTTGACTTCGTGATCGAACTTTTAGCATATTGACATGTGGACGCATTTTAACTGATTAACAATTATAACTTCAAGATATTTTATTTTACTTACACGTTCTAGAGGTATGCATTTACATTAAAAACTTTGTATTTTGAAAACATAGCAGATGTCTAGTCGGTAACATGGTGTAATTATTCTTCGTCGGAAATCAAATTATGTGCAAAGTGGGTTGGTTCAAAAGCCTTACGATACACGGAGTGCCAGAAAACCTTCGTTGGTCTCGAAATGGCATGTTTTATTTTTAGTAAAATCTTTGGTATTAGCCAAAGTGCGAAGCGCAATCAAACAGACCTAAATGCAGTGGCGTCCCGTACAAATAGATGATTCTGGGCTAAGTTTTAAACACTTGACAGCTAGGTTTGTAGCAAGTGATTTTTAAAAAATGTTTAAATAAATGCCTTACTTGTATCTGTCTTCTTTTAAAATGTTTAATGCAAGTATTTTGGGCCTGGATAATTTTGAATATCAGATTGCGAATATTTTAAATGTAGTTTAGAAATTATGCTGCAGGAAAAAATAAATCACTTCGGTACAATTGATTTAATAGCGTTCCAATAGTTCTAAAATAGATTTCCTGAAATAGAAGATTTCCAGGATTCCAGTTACAGAGGACAGTTGAGGCCAAAGACTACTATAGCATCATCCAAAAAGCATTTTAAAGCATCTTTTATTATGAAAGAGGTAAATAAAGTCAGTAACTAATGCTATTAATTTATTTGTTCTATATAATGAATATTAAATAGATAAATCGATATGTATAAACAATAGGTAGATCGACACATAATCATCTTAAATCTTATGATATCATATTATTTATTTATTTATTCTGGTTACCCAACAGAAACTGTACAGGTAATGACCCAATGGCAATATATATTTTGAAGTATACAAACCTTAAACTAGGGTAGGCCAATTAACCAATAACGATAATTAGATATAAAAAATAATAATAATAAAATATAACAAACGAATTTAGGTAAGATTTAACTTTAAACAAAATTAATTGATTTCAAATTTAAACAAAAATACACAAAAAGAATTATAATATAATGTATGCTAGTTTGGTTTTGTGCATTGGTATAGTATTTTAAGACAGCGGTACGAAACTTTTGCATAGTTGTTGACAATAGATCAATTTGGGAAAAGTTAGGATTAAACAAATCACAAATTCGGTAAATAGGGGAAGTTAAACCTGAATTTGCGCGCGTTTTATTTAGATAGAACATGTCGTTAGATCTTGGTTATTCTGCATGGAATTCGTGGAGGAATCGACTGTAGGAGGGCTGATCAATCCATGTTGTTTGATAGTATTTTATCTAAAAATGTCACTCTGTTTGTTGTGTTAGCACGTTACCAGAAAATATGACCGACGTAAGTTATTGTCTTTTATAGGGAACTGATCCCTGATGGCAGTTTCTTTAGAAAGCCAGACGTTCCGCCCTCCGTCCTCCGCCCGCCCCAGGCCGCGCGGCTGAAATTGACCGTTTCGCGTGCGCGCTGTGTCCAGTCGCGTTGCCTGCCGCGCAGCATAAACTTAACCACCTTAATGCCATGTCATTACCGTGTTTTACCGATTGATTGCGAGCCGCGGACGGCAGACGGTTGACGGGCCGACGCGATGCTCGCCTTTCTTCGCCTTTTACTCGTGAGAAAACATTTAAGTCGACGCGACACCCTACTTCAAATCAGGCAAATGCTATTTGCTGGTGATATTTTGACCACAATTAATAAAAAACGTTTTTTAATTTGAACAAAGCTTTTTATGGAGCATACACATATGGAGCATAACTTAGACAAAGAATACGTACAGTGCAAGTATCGTGTGAACTATTTGAAGAATAAAGGGAAAACATACGTATTGTAACTTTAACATTATTTATTTTGTCTACTCATTTTTATTACTTCAATTGCAATTTTAATAACAAATAAACAAAAATAATAAATAGAAAATATTAGTTTGACTAGAGAAACATGTGCAAAATTTCCATAAAATTGGACAATATGCAATTATCCACAATAATCATAATCATTTTTAAGAAAAAAATTGAGATTTATTAATTTAAATACAGTTACGCATATAATTTTTTTGAAACCCTACGTAAGGCCAATATTGCTTCTTTTCACTTATTGCTCTCTAACGTGACTTTGCGTGATTTCGATTGAGGTGTGTCCAACGTCGTACTCACCGCCAGACGACAAAACCGGATTTGAGTTGTTTTAAGATCGGTTACATATTTTGTAGATTATTTTACAAAAAATATTATAGGATGTTTTATGCGAGCAGGCGGTTATATTCTTTACAAAGAATTCTACAAACTGCATCTCAAACTGACATTCCCCTTCTTCTGCCTTCCCTTCCCATTATCTCTCTTTCTTATTCTTAGTTAAACAATAACTGTTATAAGTGTATACTCACTTGATTTTGTTTTAAACCTTTAAGGTGGTGACCGTTATTACTATTTTGTTTATTAGAAGATATTTTTGATGGCCCATAAACATTTATTTTTCGGTGGTATTTTAAAACATTCGATTTAATGGCACTAATAAAAGTTGTTGTGTTGACTTTGGATAGATATGATATTATAATTAGGATGTTTTCTTAACAATAAAAAAAAATGTTATCCTGATTTTATACATAAATAAGGAGTATGAAGATATCGATATTTCGAAGAACGACAAATTGAATTTCAAAATTTTCACGAAACAGCGAAATGTTGACGATACCTGTGCTTGTGATGATAATAAATAATGCGAATAGACACAAACCCGATCTGTAACAATTCGCGCCGCACTTCTAGTAATTAACCCGCGCGCTGTGCGCGTCGTATTGATGCTCCCCGCGCGACTTAACATTCTCAACTTTTTCCAGTGCATATTAGCGAGTAACTGCGCTATTATTTGATACGCGATCTTCACTCGACCGAGTGCGCGAGAGTTATGAAAGGCACTGGAATTCTAGTTGATTGATTGCTAGCTGCCTACCTACCTTTCAGGGTTCCGCAACAGCAGGTTGCTTTGCTCAGGAGTACGACTTGTGTATTTGTCTATCCGACCAAGAAAGTCATCATTTGATCGCAACTATTATGAACAGAATCTCAAAACGGCTGTTTAATTTTGTGTTTTTGCATTGGTGCAGCCACAGTGTTATGCAGTGTACTACTCGGTTCAAAATCCCTAATTACACAAGTATATTGTTAAAAAGGCGATCAAGAGCGAGTCGGGCTCGCGTTATCAGAGCCTACATACCAAAAATTCATGCAAAACAGTCGATCGACCAAATTTAAGTAACTTTAAAGGATTCCTTAAGTGCCATGGTGATTTATCAAATTTGAACCTGATTCAAGTGACACCAGCCTGTAAAAATATATCTAAATTGATCAAAAAAGGGGGTCAATCTCTTTTAAATGTATAAAGTTGTTATTTTAAGTTTATCCTCGTTTATACTCCTTTTTTATTTTCAGTATATTGTTTTAAACATTACACATAACACACAGTATTTAAAATCCGAAAAATTATTTGTTTTACGTGTGAACAGTTTTTGAGCTCTCTTTAAAAACAGACTTTTGGTGACACCATTAGCCTCGTTGCTGTTCTAGCGTGAAATATACACTTGGACATATGGAATTGTACCTAGTATGGGCTTCATATATATGTAAAGAGTCATCTGTATTGATGGTTGAAACCATATCAACTGTATTCCATCAACTGTATTGCGGGTTCTATGTTTATTCGGTTTTGATGTCCGTAAAGATATACAGAAAAATACTGAAAAAGATCTACAAGGCTTAAACAAAATCACAAATATCATATATACATATGTACAATGTTACACCAGGGTATATTTTTTTTAACAAACTTTAAAAATAATTAAACAACATACCGAATACTGCAGATTTTGATTGCAAGGGACGTGCATAAAATGATCTGATTCATCTAAAATATGTCGTGGCTCTCGGCCTATTAAGTTACTACGGTGCAAATTATCTCACGGTTGTCTCAATTTACAATGGTTTGGTCGGTTGTCTGGTGAAATTCAATCGCGCCTAGAACCAGAACTCATTCTCGTTTTTACTCTTGTCTTCTAGACGCGATTGCGATTCGCAAATCGAAATCAGGGACGGATTAATCTTGTTCAAATATTGTCTTCGCTAATGTAATAATGAGACGGGTGGAGGTTTTACACATTTTTGGTTCCATTTTGTCTTTTTCAGTTTATCTATGTTTCTATAACTAATTACATCACCTTAGAACAGCAGTACAAGGTGATGTAAAATTAAATGTACTGTTTATATAAAAAATAATAAATAATCTCAAACAAATAATTATAAGAACTAAGACATTATAGGCATAATTGAATAATAGACATTATATGTTATAAATAACTGTGAAAAATATTTTTTGTTTTTTAATTTTTCTGTTTTACTACCAATGTTTTAATGTCGTTTTCAAATGTTTTATTTAGACGATGTACTATTTATTATCTAAGTAGTTATTATATAAGAATCTGTATTTAGATTTAGGTAGTTTTATTTTCTCTCTTCCCAAATGTAAATGTAAACCAATGTGTAAATTTATAGATTTCTTTAAAGTTAAATAAATAAAAAATACACACAATTCAGCTTTACTATTACATATGGTAGCTATCAAGAGAGTTCAAAAATATAACCTAACTCTTCGTCGGATCCATATTTATCTGGGACATTTCCTTGTCGGTCGATGTGTAATTTTAAAAGAGGTTAATAACCTATCAGAATTTAGGTAGGAAAAAGAAAAGTTAGCGATTGGCGGTGAAGGCGGGGTTGGATTCAACGAATAAAGTAGTACTATGATAAGGATATCTCTATGTTTTAGGGATCGCATTAATTAATGTTTATAATTTCATAAATTTCGTTGCCAACAGTGTTTTGGTGCTTACAAGACAAGGTACAGGGCGCCTCTGGCGAAAGCATAAAATTGGGTCTCATATCTATACCACTTTGTAACGAGATAAATAACGATTCGTTATATCTGGGCGAACACTGCTTCAATCGCTATATCAATCGTCGAATTGGGAGGCAACGCTGAGATTCGATCCTGTCAAAGAAGAAACATCTTCTAGAAGCAGCCTTTAGCGCGCTCGGATAGATATTTGAAAAAAGAATCCCCATTAGGTAAAGCTTCTTCCGACTGCCGCTGGTTTCTGAGCGATAATGCATTGTCCGTGTGACCATTCTATTAATTGCAACTCCACAATTCTGCGTTCTGCACTGTCATCGAGCCGAAGAGAATGATTAGCTAGCAGAAAATCTCTGTCTATTAAGAAGGGAGAGGAATTGATTTAATTTATAATATTTCGATACAAATGTACGTACTTTATCTCAGAATTATTTTCCATAACCTAGCTTTAATAAGTGATTAACTTGAAAACCTGATATTTATCTAGAGGCGATAAGGAATACATAAATATTACGGCTAAGAACAGTCTATTAGTACTACTTACTCTAACTCTACAATAACTTTTTCAGGTTCTATTTCACCTTTAGGACATTTATATATATTAATAGAACACCCCCACAAACACATGCAAATCCAGTCGTACCCACTTTTTTAAAAATTTGAAATATGACATATCATTATATTACTGTGTTTTGATTGAAGCATTTTTTAAATGCTGTCTTACGCGAAAAATATAATAAAATTTCACATGACTACTGAATGTCTTACCCTGAAACATTTTTAATAATCGTTAACTGTTTGATAAATTATGGTCCTTCATACTAATACTTTTTCCCCTTTTTTATAATTATAATTTATAAAAATTTTTTTTTTTATTAATTTCGTAATAGTTCTTTTACATTATTGCGAGTATAAAAACGTCTAATTGACCTACAATAATAATTTCAAAATATTTTTAAAGTAAATATTTATTTCATTATTTTAACAAAACTTCTGTCATCTCAAGCCCATGAACACCTTTTAGTATATTATTTATATATCTTAATTGTTTCCAAATTGGTTTAATATCCAGATAGGCGTACAATTAATTATTAAAAAAAAAAAAATGTAAAATTAAAATTGTCAAAAATCTTTCCTTGATTGTTTTTTGTTTTTGTTTACATAACTTTATGGATATTTTGGTTTATTTTATTTACCATTAATTCGCTTAATGTTCATAGTGTAACTCTTTGATTCTGTTAGTGATTTTCTATTTTATTATATTTTGTTAAATAAATATTAATACAGTAATATAGTTTCATTTTAATAAATTCCACAACTTCCCATTTTAAGTTTTTATTACTTCGTTTTTAACTTTATGTATAAAATATCACGAAACACTTTTTTTAAGCTTATGATACAAGTATATTATATCGAATTAAGTTTCGATATAATATGTTAATATCGTTAGTATTTTAATAAAAATAATTTTATATCAGTCGCCAACTTTCGCAGAAAGCAATCGCAGGAAATTACACTGTGCTACTTTTATTTCAATATAAGCTATCGAGAGCCTAACAAAACCATGAATATCCATCCCACGAGGAGCAAAAGTATTTATCGAACCTTCTCGGCATCAAAAGTCTAGATAGAGAGGTTGTTTTGAATTCCCTGTGCCTTCCAAACTATGAAACACGACTTACCGCCAGATGTGGAAAGTGGTTATTGCATTTATAAAATATTTCCTAATAGTTAACCTCAAATATGAAGCCCAAACAACTTGAAATTTTATTTGAAGCTTGAGATATATTTTAGATATATTTTTATATTGGTTAGGTAACATATAATAAAATGTGCATCCAAATGAATCTAGATACGTACGTTCTTTTTAAAAACTTGAATATTTCCATAATTAAGCTTCATGAGTATAAGTTTTTTTTGTGGATTTATTATTAGTACCTATTATTGCATGTGGTCTTATTAAAGTATTAGGTTTAAAAATAAAATTGTATTTGCGTGGACATATTTTGCTATGGATAGGGGCCGCGGCAATTTGATGCGCGGCCAGTAATCCGCTCAATTACCCTCCAGAACTTCCTCGCTTTACGACCTGCAGCATGCACCGCCATGCAGCCATCTATCAATGTGAAACCAGATAGTACCTACCTAAGTTTCCTGGAAAATAATTAATGCTCTATTATATACCCTCTGTAATTAGATCCGTATTACGGTGTAATGTCAGACTAAAATGTTCACTGATTCAATAAAATTTAGTAATTCGAATTTTGTTCAATTATAAAAAGGATTATACTCTCTAAATAGGCATCTATCTCCTATAGTCATTGCTCAACGGCGACGACGTTGCTCAGTCGTTTATTAATGTCTTGATTGCTTTTATTTACGACTATAATAAGCTAATTGCGATTACAAACCTTCGTACATTTATTATGCGCGTATCTTAACTTTACCTTTATTGGAATTTTAACTTTACCTTTAATTTAAACTTATATTTTATTTATAAATTTTAATTTTAGCTTTACCTTTATTGCAATTAGTTTTTAGTAACTAACAAAATATTTATGAAATTAAATTTAAATTATGAAATAAATATATAATTTTGAAATGAAATTTATTTATTTATACACAAATATTTATAGGTTTCGCATATATTAGAATATACGTGAAAGTATATAATTTGATACGCAAAGTGGCGTACGTGGCGTGGCGTGTTTTTCAGCCCGAGTTGCCGTATCGATATGTTTTAAAAGATCGTTGATAGATAAGGTTTCAGTGCGATACGATGTTTTTAAGCGCATATTCTGCAATTGGCTTATGACGTTTACAAAAAGCGATTGTGAAACACTACTCTTAAATATTATTCCATTGACTTACTTTTTATTTATCTTGCACAATTATTGATATTAAACACATTTTTTATACTCATTTCACGGGCTTTTTTTTAACAAGATAACATACCTACATAATAATGTAATATTTTATACTAAAGTTTAATAAAAAAACACCAAGCCATTGATTAAAAAATTGAATAAATTATTAACGTAAAATAAAAATTAAATATATAACAAAAAACAAACGTGGAAAAAAAAATCTAGCAGGTATCGCCCCAGAACAAACTTTGTATTGTGGGATGATTAAATCTGCACTAGCTGCATCTGTTTTCCTTTGTGTGATATAGCTTAAATGTATAGGCAATAACTAGGTATAGTAAAGAAACAGTAATACCCAACTTCATCGTGGTGTTTGAGCATCATATTTATAATATATGTTATATAATAATATACTATATTTATTGAAAAAAAAACCAATGTACTTGTTTGTTTATAAATTATATATGTAGTTTAAACTGTGTTTGAAAGCACCTTTCCATAACACAAGCCATACGATAAATAAAAATGGCAAATGGAAATGTATCGTGCATTTTTTTGTGTAATGAATGTGCACCGATAAAATTCTAAAAAAATATATAATTTTTGAAAAAAAAACATGTGTAATCTCTAAGAAACCAAATCGGTTTAAAAGACATTATAAAGTAGTCTTTCATTTCAAACAATGTTACTAATAAGTACAATGTTGTACAAGAATAAACCGTTGATAAAACGTTAAGTAATGTAATATCACATGTAAGAGATGTGCAGTTGAGTGTATTCCGCAAGGCACGGTTACTTAAAATATGTCCTAACGGTAAACCGAAGAAAATAACCATTGCAATCGGTTAAGTGAAAGATCTTCACCGCTAGAAATGAATGTTCATCCGTAATAATTTACACAAACGCTAAATATTTTCAAGAAGCCACCTCGATGCCTGGCTACTGGGCAAACTCCCGTTGAACAACGGATTTAAAACCGCCGACTTCGAAAGTGAACATTTTAAGTATTAAAGGAAGACAAAAAAAAAAATAATCCATGATTAACAGGTTCTACAGTTTACCACACGTCCGAACTTTATATAAAACACCTCAGGGTAATTCGGCAGTTAGTGTGACGTGAATTTAAAACAATGATAAACATAGTATGACGTAACTAATAACATCTCCTTTTAGCTCCTTCCCCATTTCTTAAAAATGACGATGCTCAATTGGATCTTTGAAATTGCCAGTGCAAGCCGTTTACTTCAACATAATCTTTAGAAATTGACTGTGCTGCCCGCCATAAATCTCTTATATACCATCTTCGTAGTAGCGGCATATCTTCACAGCATCTCAATCGACTTATAGTACAATACGCAAAGATTAGTTTTGATTTCCACTACTAATGGCATCGTTTCATTTACTATAGAATATCTTCTCAGGATGTAAGATGCTATTTTATCTTGAAAATATTAAAAACGACTAAACATAAATTTACAAAGTAAGTATTTAATAATTGCAAACCCGAACTACATAAAATGGGAATTTATAAAACATACGAGTATTCTACATATTACATGAAATGAAGACTGCTTCCACGCCGAGATCTTACTGTCTTATTCCTCCGAGAAGTGATTGTTCTAAAATCAATTGTTGTTTTCATTGCTGTTGTGAGCATTTTATTTGAGTTCCTAAATACCAATGCGAGACACAAAATACAATCCTATTACGAGTGAGAGAGCGCAAGAGAGCGCGTTTGACAACTTGATGAGACTCGCTAGTAGCGGGCGGTGCGCGGCGTCCGGATTACCCATAATGACGCTTCTAGGTACTTCTATGTTCTGTGGAATCGTGCATTCTAGTTCAATAAAAAAACATGCGTCTAAATATTTATATATATCGGCATTATGAAATAAAAAACTTTATAAGTTTACTTATTATGACGTAGTCTCGGTAAGAGCTTAAAAAGTCTAAATATAAATAGTTGAGCTAAGTGTCCATTTTTAACAATTTAATTTTGTTAATAATTAAACGTATTTAATAACTTTTTTAAATATATGTTTTAATATAAAGTTGGAAATAAAAACGTTTTAACTGCATTTAATTTAATTAACTGCAAACAGTTTCTGGGTGGGCCTGCCTGTTAACCCAGCTAAGAACCCACCGACTGAATCGATGTGATTGGTGCTCAGGTGGACTAAAGGACTTAAAGCTGAGTAGGTACTCAAATTTTAGCTCGTTGGCAATTTTGGTTAAGCCAGTACAACCTAAACACCAAAAAAGTTATGAAACAACTTAAAATAAATAACTAAAAACCTACTTATGTACTACCCAAATAAAATTATTAAAATGATATCTTTTACTTTTTGAACTTGTCTTTTACTTTACTGGACAATGCCATTATTTATAGCTATTAATAAAATTGATAACAAAATATTTTACCTGTTCATAGCTTTAACTGTATCTACGCCGACATTGTTTTGAGCCCGTAATAAATAATGTTCATAATATTGATATTTTCACACAAGTAGATAAACCGTAAACGAAATTGAACGAGGAAACCAACTTCAATTTATTAGCATTAACATCAAATTTATTTGCAAATCGCAACTATAAAATGATTGAAGTGAAAGTGCATCTTAGTTCTCGAGAACGCGAAGGCGACATACAGTCAAGGAAATTTATTAAATGTTTAAATTTAGAATTCTACCTCGGTCATTTAAAATCCCTAAATTACCCTCAAATATTTTGAAGTACAAGGAAATTTACAAATATTTTGTTTATTTTTAAAGTTATATATTTACATTATATAAGCAAACACATAATATACATACCTATCATAGTACATCTTTTATTGAAGCCAAACACCCACTGGCTACATTATCAAATGAATAACAGTCCAACAAGCAAAGAATCGAATTCCCTTAATTGGCCCTAAGGAATTTTATGTGGCATAATAATATGATTTTAATCAATTACCAATTATTCAGATTTTAGTTAGCAAATAATTTAGCTAAATTATTTCGAACGGTAAGAAATTGCTGATTAGTTAGAAAAAACGTATTTTAACTTAAATAATTATTAAAAAGAAGTTATAAGTATGAATGCTAAATAATTTACTGAATAATAATAACTAATTTAGATTTTGTAGACCGCCCTTTTATCCTTTTTTGGCCAATAGGAATGTTTTGGGCTTTAAATCATAGACACGCCAATTTGAGGCGAATGGCTAACTATGTATATTTTTGCACGTATATTTTATTGTACTTTATAACACACATTTTTTATTAATATAAATAACAAAATATTGACCGTTATTCCATTATTTTTTTTTTTTTGGGAAAATATACAAAGTAACTTAATCAGTAGGTAACTCAATGTATGTGTTGTTACTACTATGTTGGTACTAATCTCGAGATACTAACTAAAATCCTGAAATGGCAGTTTTATTTTTCTAACGAATGCGACTTTACGTAACAAAACGGTATGTATGTATATTCCTTTTAGTTTCATTGACTGTACAGTGTGACTGTGTAGTTTGTTGCATAACCACAAAATCAATTCTCATGATCTGCTCGATGTTTGCAGTTTGCATCATGGTTGCATTGGTTTAACTCGTGACGAAGGCTCTTGGTTCATTATTTTTGTATGCCTTATGTTCGTAATATTAAAATAATTTAATTTTGAAACTTTGATAACAAGAGCATTAGTATAGTAGTTTCATATCTATGAACATTATGATCTTTTTTAACTTCGATCGATCGTTGTTTCGTCCGTGCGATTTTTAAATTCAATTAAAAATTGAAAGAATTGCGGCGAAATATCATAAAATATTTAAAAAGAATGGATAAGCCTTGGGCTTAGCTGGTACATAAAATAAAATAATTGTAAATTTAATGAATAAACTAATAACTAATTACTAACTATTTCATGTTCAGGTTTATAATGAAACTGCATTCAAGAATTTCGGAAAAAACAAATAGTTGTAAAGAAAAACTAACAAATAAAATATATTTTTGCCTTTCCGCTGCAATTTTACATCAGAAATATGTCAGAATTTCAATTTCACCTTTCTTTGATCGATTTATGTAGTTATTTCGCCATCTGCATAAAAACCTTTAGTCATTTCACGAAAAGTCTAATTAGTTTAGATGGATGGTGTAATTACATCATTTCATGAAACGGCTAAATATTTTAGGCACGTAGTGGACGCGTTACGAAATTAGCTCGCAGGCAGCCTTGGTAAGAGGATGTTTTGCAAAGTCGGGCCTCGCATGTAGACGCCGCAGCTGATCTTGCCAGTTTCACGTTTCCCCGTCGCTAACCGGGTTATTATCCTCACTTTCTGATATTCCCGATTTACAAGTCGATGTTGGCCTTCGATCAAATTGCAAAATTTCATCTCATGAACGCTTTCAGGTGTTAATAAATAGCCTGGGAGCATATTTGCTTACACCGTACTCTTATACCGTACGTTAAAACGTAAATCTGGGGAAAAAAAAAATCGTTGTGAGTAAATTAAAATTTAAAAAAAATATCGGGTTGAGATCCAATGATTTTAAATGATTTGTTCGAAATGCTTTGCTTTCATAACCAAAATTATAGAAAGTGATCCTTCTATAAAATTTTCGTTTCTAATACTTAACATTAAATAATGATATATATTTGAATTTCTAAGTAATCTTCTCATAGAATTACACGGGCTTAATAACTAAATCTGGCCGTAAGTTAAATGCGTATGGGTATGATTTATTTTATTTTTTTTTGTTCATAATAACTTAGCTTTTACATTTATTAATATTCACATAACATGATGAATTAATGAATTCTTCCTTCCTTGTCTTGTTTTCATTTTTTTAAAAATAAGAATTCATGCAAACAAAACCTTATCTATCCAGCAAAAGTTAGAGTTGTGACATGCAAATGCTATACTTACTTTGTTTATGGTGCTACGTTGAATATTGTTTACACAAAAAAAAAAAGAAAAATTGTTACATATGCATTTTATACAAAGGACAAATACAAATTTAAATGTGTTGTAATATATAACACGCAAACCCAAACACACATTTACACACATACTTTTCTATTTACGAGTACCTTCTTTTGCACTATCGCACACTAAAATTAATTAATTTCTTACGCTTTTCATACACTGCAAAATTATTAAAAAATAGCATTATTTATTATTGATTTATTGTAAGACATTGTTTATTTTTGGATTCCTAGAACAGCATTTTACGTTATAATGGTAATGCAAGAAACCCGGAAAATTTACGGTGATCAGAAGAAATGAATAAATAACTACAAACGTGAACGAAAGACACCATTTGAACGATTCATGCTTACCTAATTGTTGCCTGCGAAAAAAAACCTTGCACGTTGAACTGAAAGGTGAAAGACGTACCATTTGAAATGCTCATAGCATTTAGTTGTTTTTTTTTTAAATTAAGGTTATGTTTTTTAAAATAATGACACAAAAACTAATATTTTCTGAAAATTTAAAACTTTTAGCATAAATTATCATCTTCATATTTAAAAAATAAAACCAAAATCTCCAATTTTAGCCAAATTTTGTTATTTTATTTCTAAGTTGTTATATTATATATCTCAAATCGCTTAGGTAAATCCGTCCTCCACTTTATTGTAATCATAAAACTATATTTATTTAAGATAGTATGTTTTTGTTTTCATAAGGTGAAAAATGCTCTTTCAAAAATTGTTTTTTTTTAAATATTTTTTGGACATATTTATTGATTTTCTCTATGAGTTATTTATAATATCTGGAAGAAATCTGACCCAATCCTTTTAGCGGCGCTTGAATATTGAGGTCAAAACGAGCTCGGTTAGTAAATTCACTAAAAACGTCGAATAAATGAGCTATCGATTGTCGGGCCATTGTTAGCGGGCGACGCGGGTCCCGGGGCGGGTCGCGCGCTCCGTTACTCGACGGTCCTCCGCTGCAGTCGGAGTGCATTCCAGCTGCCGACTGCATTCCAGCTGCCGACTGCAGAGCTGATCGGTTTTTAATTGCGCCGAGCGACGGCGGCGGCGGCGCAGGGATTGGGAAAAAGACCTTGAAAAATTCAACGTTTCCGGCCTTCGACCTGCTGTGCAATTTTTGAACCAAGAAATTACAAGGTTAATTTTTATTAATTAGGTTAGGTTAGGTATTAATATGCTGCCTAAAAATCTGAAGTATATAAAATAAAAAAAGAGGTTAAAGAATTTCTCTTAAATTTAATTAATGCCTTACAGATTTAGGGGTTATGTTGTATAAATTTTCATTTGGGTTATTTTGAAGATGTTGAAATTATGTAATATTTGGTTTAAGGCAAGTGGCCCTTAGCGAACAGATTATTGACCATGTTAAAACCCCTCTGCTAAAATAAATTAAAGCCTGATTCGTGAAAGGGCAATCAGGTCCTGATCAGCATGGTGGGCTCGGCGCTGCGAGGATGCACGCCGCGGAACAGCCAAGACCGTTGGGCCTCCGGGCGCAACTCTCCTTAATTATTTCACTTATTTTAGGTATTTATTGGTATCGTCGGCGGCGTAGTAAACCATCCGCACCCCCAGGTTTATGGACTAGCTTTAATTGGCGCTGGGCCTGTGTTGTCGGATGCCTTCCGGGGTCGCTCTTAGAAATGCAACGCGACGGACACTGTACAGACGGACAATCGATCGATGACAACAAGAACCTACGAATAATTTATGGTATTTGTTTATTGCGTAATTTATTACTTTATTTATTTATCAAGAAGCCAAAACGGATCAAGATATTAGAGGTAAATAATGAAAATGCATCATTAATCATTAATTAATAATACGAATGTGCTTGTACTAGAGTCGGGTAGACGATGGTAACCAAGCGTTAAAAATGCTATGAACGAATGTGGCTTCGAGCCCGCAATCGCTTAGTTAATAATCCTTAACATCTTAACTGCTAGACTACCTCAATCTCAAGCACCACCTCCTTTTTTTAAGTTCCTCATACTCTAACATAGGTTAACTGGATGTGGTTGTGTGAGAGAGATGGTGAGTTGTATGTGAGGTCGTATTTATGTCAACAAATAGTCCTAAAAAATATTTAAAAATCTACACACAGCGGGCTGGAAGGAACCTGTTCACCTGGGCGTCGATATAAAAATTGCCAGTGGCATTTAACCTGGGTCACTTCGATTTAAAAATACTGTAATGAAAGATTGACAAATATGCGAAAGCGCCTAAAAACATGTCATTATATAGTTATTAGCTACCAATAGAAGTTTTAGAATAAACGTTTTAAATAAAAAAAAAATGCTTGAATAAGAACATTATTTATCGTTTAAATTCTATTTTGCCACCGTATTTTTTTATTTTTTTACGAGGAAATAAATCATTTCAATATAGGTTGAAGGCGATCTTCCGAACGATTATTTTATTTTTTTGAAAGAGCGATCCAAATCTTCCGTTCGCGCAGTTCTTCATCAGATATTATTGAAGCGGTGTTTCTTGGCAATCGAGCGGCTGCGTTTATTCGCTCATAATAAATTGTATAATATGGGACCTTGTATCGGTGAAATATCGTCTTTAGGTCAGCATTACACCATCGAATATTGGAAATCTCTATTTTTTACCTAGTACCAAATGTATTTAGATAGATACATACATATATTATATGTCTTCAAAGAAACATACTATGTTAATAAATATACGGTTAAACTGATTAGCAAAAAATATAGTTAACCTTTCATTTGTATCTTCAATAATTTAGGAAGATTAATAATCTTAATATTTTGTAAATATATTCATAAATCAGATTTAATAAAAAAATATTTTTGTTAATAGTCTCATATATAATCAAAAAACAAAAAAAAAATCCCGGTGCTATAATGTACATAAGATACATATTTACACATGTGTACTCCACCTGGTATGACTCTCTTTACAAAGGATCATGAGTCATGCCTGGCTTGGCGCGGTTTATACTGAATATCGGGTCACGGAATAATAGCATCTATGGTAGTTACCATAAATGGTTTGGCTCCGACCGGGACTGATATCAATATAGGAGGAAATATAGGGGAGTTATAGAAGAATGGGGGGGGGGAGGGTACTGCCCCCCCATAGCACCTCAATCTAGTTTGTGAAAAAAGGAAATCTCTCAAAGGTTCCCACATTTTCAGAATACGTTCAAAGGCCGGAAACAAAGAAGGTTAACCACCTTGTTTTTGAGTGAGATCGTAAATTACCATGAATTACATCAACTCCCTCACAAAGGTATTTCAGTCTTTCATTCCGTACTGTAAATATGGAAAAATATTTGTAAAATGTCAGTACATCCCTTGACCCAACACGTTCACCGCCAGCCAAAGCCAAAAGAGCCAACTCGCCCGCTTTTCCCGCTCGTGTTTTGAGACTAGCCCCGGAGGCACGAGATAACCAAAACGAGCTCGATCGAAAATAGTTATTTACAAATGCAAATCTTAATAGACCCGACTTTGTCTTGTCTTTCAACAGCGGGTTAGATTAAACGAAGGAAACTTAATTTAATCAAAGTTTTTCGCTGTACTTTTTTATCTGCTTAAGTATTTTTTGACATTCATATTAATTTTTGCTTTAAATGCGGTAAAATATAAATAATGATTATTATACTAATGATTCTTATAATTTTGTAAAGCGGTAATTATTTTTCTTTTGAATTGCTATATCTGTACAACTATAAAACATCGATGGAGCGGCGCATACGCCAAAAAAGTAAATAAATAATTGTTTGTTTGACACGAATTAACACGGCGCATATTTCACACGTTTCACACGGGAAGTGCTTACGGGAGAAAGTATTCTATGCAAACTTTAGTAGTGAACATCGCTACTGCGCCCAAATGGTCTGAATACATTATACAGGTTGAACTTTTTTTCAAGCGCATATTTTATGGGGTCATTCTGTACTACATTCTAATTCAATTCAATTCTAATCGACTTTGGTTCTACAAGTTTTTCAACATGTTAAACAAAGTAAGTAAAACACAGTAGAAAACCAAATCCTATTAGCGTTTAAACGCATGGTCACCTCCTCCTGGCTGGGGCGGGTGGGCGGGCGGGCGGGCGGGCGGCCGTCGGGCGGGCGGTGTCTTTAGCGCGGCTTTTAGTTTGATCGCGGCGAGCAAACTCAACTTTCCGGGGATATTATTTATTTTGTATGGAAAATATATGTCAAAAAAACAAACAAAAAATTTGTAAACAAAACTTGTTCACTTTGGTGTGTAGAATAACCCCATAAAGGGATGTGCATAAGAAAAACTTCAACCTGTATATGACGACGTAACGCATGTTTTATTATTTGTTTTTTTTATGATGAACGTAAACAGTTATTAAAAAAATTTTAAATTTATAAAACGTTTGTGTTATATGTATATAAAAACCCTACTTATATTTTTATAAGTGTTAAAGTTTTTTGCCTTGCCCATCATGTTAACATAAAAACACAAGTTAATTAAAATTATTATTTCAATCTTAAAGTCATTATAATTAAAAAGAATCTTTAAAAATATTATTTTATGGATAGCAAAGTCAGGTAAAAAAAAATAGATATTAAGAATCAAGAAGAAAAAAATAAAGCAGAACCCCTATCCTATGAAAATATATGAGCACTTATTAATTCTTACGGCCATAAATTCGTAGTAAAATTGGTAAAAGTATGCGCAGCTAAGCAATCACCTTCTATGCATATTAGCTGAAAGTTTTTTATTCACTACTCAACCAGCATTGTTTTGAATATGTAAGGAGTTAAAAAAAAATATTTACCATTTTCCAAACTAGGATCTAGCCCCGATTAAAGAATACCTGTGTTCCGTTCAATTGTTTATTTTTTTTTTGTTTGATGAAATCTTTTTTACCACTTTTTCGAGTGACTGTCTTGATTGTGACGAAACGTGGTAAGGCTATAAAGTTTAATCAAGTGCGTTCATACATACAAGTACAAGTACCTATATAGGGTTGGCAACGCCGGCCGCGAACAATATTTCCAAAAATAATTTCGCGTTGCGTTCGGGGCAAACGGGCAGTAAATCCTGCGGCAGCCATTCCTCGCGTTTAATGCACAGGAGCGGGCGTCTCCCTCTCTTTCGTCCCGTGGGACGCAATTTGCTTCCATCTCTGTCGGACATCAGCCGCGGCCGCGCGTCCTGTCCTTGTCGCTCGCGCGCGGCGACGGCGGCGTGACCGTTTTTGTTGTTGGAAAAAGTACGATGATTTTATTATAAATATACTTTCAAAATGTATCTAACAAACTGCTAATGAATGATGCTACCACAAAAGCCAGACACAATTAATTATAATTTTCGCCATAAAAAGTACCTTAATAAATTGTGGTGTATAGTGTGAAGTATGTGTATAGTGTACGGTGGCATAGAAATGTATGTATGTGTGTGTTTAACGTATCTATATAAACCTACTTATTATTAGCGGTGTAATAAATAATTTAAAAATATTAATATATATCTTACGAATTTTTGTATTCGTTACAAAAATCTATTTATACATTTTATATCTTTACAATAATTCACAATAACTTACATTTACGAATTTTATGCATAAATAACCCTTTATTCTCTTGAAATATATCAATTTCGCTGAATTTTCCATTGTATGTGCATTAAGTGCGTTATGTATATTAATAGCATTTGTGTTTTTTTTTTATGAATTCTTTATTCATAAACAAAATACATATTCTATTTGTTTGTTCACTAAACCCTTGCGGGTTTTTATATGAACTAATTCGTTCCCACTTTTTACTTATTTAATAAAATTAATAAGCACCTAAGTTATTAAGTTATAGCGTACCTAAAAATATGCTATGTGTTTTAAATTGCATTTTGTTTATTATTTTTTTTTTATAATGAAGTAGAAATAACATGCAGTTGAAAATACACCGTATATTTTTTAGGAAGTTTAAGTTGTAATGGTTGCTGCATTACAACCGCTGGTGATAAAGTGTGTGTATTTTTCAGCGTTTCGCGTCACCTTAAATAGCAATGCACATTCACACATAACAACTAGAAATATAGACTTTCTAAGGTTTGTTTATTTTAATGAGTAGCCACGCATAATAAATATAACAACAATGCTGTCAAAACCTAAAATATTTTCGTATAACTGTAACCATAACAGCAGCATTTTGCACTTAATGTAAAATATAGTTCTGAGCATACGGTTGTTGTTTATTTTTTTATTATTATTATTATATCTTGTTGGATTCATACTGCTGTACATATTTGTATCACTAAGTAAGTCGGATTCAGTTGACATACTCGTACAATCTATCGTATATCTGTAAATATCGTATAAGCGCAGCACCAAAGCTGCCTCAATTAGACTTTCGGTTTGGTGACCGACTATATGCAGTACATCGATGGTGAATCAAAGTGCAGCACATTCGAGTTATCGTAAATAAAAATCGGTAATAGTTTGCGCGCGCCATTATAATTTAGCGCCAAAGCCGGTCGCGCAGGTTGTTAGCATATCTTATGACCGAATTGATTTTCCACTCTCTTTGCTTATTTTCTCGCTTAAATTTACAGCTTTGCTGTCGCGCAGCTGACTTTTTCTCATCAGACCTGCTAAAGATTTATGGACCACAAACAATAATTATTGTAATTTTTTTCGTCATACGCGATCATTCTGACTTTTACTACCAAACATGAGACTTGTTTGACGATATTCCTTTGATTGACTAAATATTTTTTTTTCTACAGCACTGCACAATTTATTATATTTATTTATTTAATTAATAATATATATTTGTTTTGAAGTTACCTGAAGATATAGCAGGTTGGCAGGGTTCTAGGGGAAAGGTTAGAAGACGCTGCAGTTAAGACTGATCCGCTCTCTAACGGTACGCGGAAGAAAGAGTAGAATCCGTTCTTTCTTCTGAAAATTTCTTTTATTTTGTTGGAATCGTTATTTCGACCAATATAGAAGGGTTTATCAAAATGTTCACTAATCGAGGAACATACTGTAAGCTTTAAGTAGGCCTTAAATAAGTTTACAGGACGAAATATTTTACGTCTTAAACTTAAAGGCTCCCATTTAAGGTCAGATAAAAATGTCAATTGACTGTCGAATCTGGGATATTATTATTTAATAACATTTTTTTTGTTATTGTATTTGTTACAAAATTATAAAACTGGAAGATTTATTTTAGAGAACATATTTATTCTCATGTTTCTTCACTTTCTCTCATTTAAATTATTTTACAGACGTTGCGATTAATCGTAGTATGAAAGAACATTCAACGATGAGCCAAACGCAAAACCGCGCTGGGTTTTTGAGTTTGACCGATCGTTGAATGTGTTTTAATATCACCGAAATTTGAGTCATTATTGTAAGGAAGGAATAATATTTTACGTAGTTTTAAATCAGTTTATGCAGAAAAGCTTTAATAAAACATTTCTTATTCCGTTATTTCTACATAACTTAAACTTTGTATGCTGTCATAATTAAAAAAAAAACTACTATTTTACTACTCCACCTACTTCAGAAGTACAATTTTAATGACTCACGATATATGTGTAGCCTTAAATTGTAAGGAGAAGAAAATGCTTACAACGAGGATTAAATATATGTTTTCAGTGAAAATTATGGTAAATCTGGTTTACATTTTTATTTGAAGTGAAATCCATGTTTTGTAATAAATAAGTACAAACATTGTTTTTATAAAACACAATGCATGTTGTATTGGTTTATGGCCTTCACATGAAATGTCCTAAAATTTACGTATCAGCATTTATTGCCATTTTTTTAAAATTATATAGATATTTCTTTAATAAACGTATAATTACCGTTAACTTTTTAAAAGTACATCTCCGATTTATTGTTCTGGCTTAATCATATGCTTTTAGGCCAAAATAAATACGTAATTATTATTACCTTTCACCATCATATCAAAAAATACATTAGAATTAACGTATTAAATTTTATTATTTAAAATTATGTTATGTTATATTTATGTATCGCTTATGATTGTTTTAAGTCTTAGTATATGCGGCAGACCATCCTTACATCAAACATAAAAGTACAGCAGATAATATAAGGCAGTAAAGCTTAAATTTTCCAAGGTTTGAGATTTAAAAAAAAACAATTCTATACTCCTTTAAAAATATTTCTATGCGCTGTTTGAAAGTTACTATAAAATTCATTACTTTAAAGTATTTTCCTACAATAACTTTTTATTAACTGAATATTTTTTGGGAAAATAACGTTTAATAGTTTTTTCTTATATATTGCGACTAAACTTTTGGTTTCACAAAATCACAAAATATACAACCTTTTAGTATATAAATCGTTTCTTAAAAGTTTAAAAGTAAAGAAACCATCAATTCGCACTAAAAGCATGAAAATCAATAATAATAATAAAATACAATTGAGTTAGAAAACGGGCTGTTTCTCAATGATACAATGAAAGTTATCGCAATTTCTAAATAAAAAAAAAACTGCAGTCTGAGTGGAAAAAAAATTGAAGTCAATTTGCAGTTTTGTTCATTTAGTTCGTTTGTGGCTAAATTTATGTAGCATTTTAAAGTCACCTAGAAAAATATTAAACGTCGCGACCCAGTAGCCTAATGACTCAACGGGGCACCGTACCTACAAATGTATTGATTACAGTGAACGACGCGTAGTTTCCCGCGCGCAAATATTGTAATTCATATTATCGGATATATCTCAGGAACACAACAATATGAGTACCAAATGTTCAATAGAGTATTTATATTTTTATATGGATTTTTTTTTGCTAGCTATATGAAAACTTGTTAAACAAAAGTTGTTCAGAATCACCCCTCAAATGGATACCGCTGACTTGAATTATGAATAACAAAAACATAAATGTCCATTAAAAAAAACCCTCTAGCTAAGGACTAGCGGGGGGAGGGGGGTTAATCGCTATTTAATTTTACCATGAATTTTACCTAAAGTTTTTTTCCTTCGCCGACACTAAATCCTACCTAGGTTAGCTGGTAGAGATTGTCTCTTAGCAATAAGCTCACCTTTTCGTTACATATTTTTGTGTGACAAATCACCTTAAAACACTTTAACTAAAAAAATCTTAAAACACTGTATATATGTAATACCTACTAGGTAATTATGATTAAAATGTTAATTGTATTACTTCAACTTTGCCAACAAAAGTGAAGACAATGTTTTATGGTGCGGTGACGGAGCCCGCGGTCGGCGTTGAGTCTGAGACCTGCAGGCAACTTCAGTCCCTGTGCATCCGGGCAAAGGCAACACTTTCAAATCAAGATTATCGAGGCTTATACGACCTTATGCGTTCGCGTTCTCCCCCAATTGTGGACTCGACTCGGATGCTGTGTGGGGTTGTCGACCATATTTATTTGTACGATAATTCAAATATACCGTATACGATATTTTTTAAATATTCTTTTGTATGTTTTCGACTGGCGAATTTCTGAAAGTTATAAGTTAGATCTGTAAGCACTCGGCTAAATAGTAAGTAGTGTTGTTATTGAATAAGATAAAACTTTATATAAATATTTTTTATCAGCGCATATCGAAAAACTATATTATTTGAAAAAAAAAAAACAATTGCAAAGCGATGTTACAAACGGCTTCACCCTTTTTGTTTTTGCTCGAAATTTCGAATTCAGGATTAAAGCTAATTTCGATGTTTAGTTCTGCACTTGTTATTTGCAGACGTTTCTTCAGCATGTAATGACTTTTTCATGATAGATAAATTTCTAAGTTTTCTAGTAGGTAAAGAGCTGCACACTTTAAATGGCAAATTAAATGGTACATGGAGCACATTGGGAGAGGCCTACGAGAGGTGTCAGTGGATAGACACCGGCTGTTAATGACGATGATGAAAAGAGCTGTTTTTTTTATAAGCTTTGTCTATATCAAGATCTAATTTGTCAACATATTCGTCTTCAGGCGCATCGAACACTTCGAATACTATTTACTCTTCAAGGAGCTTTCTACTTCGTTCAGATTAAATTATGGGTTATTTTTTAAACCGAAGGTATCAAACTCAATAACGTCATCGGACGCGTCGTCGTCGACGTAGGGACCTTCATTCGGAATCTCGTTCGGTACTGATTCCGTAGTTATTTTTTCTTCAGGATCTAGGCTGTCCTTCAGAGGCAGGATTTTTTTAAATTATTTCTTTTATGTACAGATTCTTAAATTAAATTATCCATTTAATGCATAATTTATATGATACTATTTCCCTGTATCTCTACCTGTTTACTAAATAATAAATACGTACATCATATAAAAAAATAATAAAAATAAACACGTAATGTATATGACCAAGGTCATAACAATTATTTGAAAAAAAAATGAATGAAATGGGAGGGGTGGAAGGGGAGGTGAAAAAAACAAATATATATACATTCGATAATAACGGTATTACTAGTAAAATGTACAAATATGTTAATTTATGTTTGCCGTTGAAAGTAGCATCAAAAATTCTTCTGATAAATTGAAATTCTAGTTTAAAGACCGGGATGAGTCTTATTTATTTATTTATGTACTTATTATTATTTATGAAAACGACGATAATCCGACGAGTTCGTCGTCGTTGCTGAGGTACGATAGACTCGTTCGGGCGGTCGCACTGCGACTGGCCCAAATAGCTCGCCGTCGCGCGCGCAGCTTACTCTTTCCCGCAGTGTCTGAGACGGCGGCCGCATGCGCTCGGGCCGACACTCGCCGCGCGGAAACCGTGAGACAAAAACAGACGCGCACACACTTTTGGCGAGGCGGATTCGCGCGCTTGTGTGCGTGTGCGTGAGCGTGTGTGAGTGTGCGTGTACGTGTCTGTGTGTGCGTGTGCGTGTGTGCGTGGGCGTGTGTGCGTGGGCGTGTGTGCGCGCGCGCGTGCGTTTTCGCCGCGGCTGCATTCGCGTCTCGCGGCTCCCGGTCCGTCCGGTCCGGATAACTGTTTTCCGGCGACAAGTTTGGCGGCCGCGACGTCAAAATATTGCCAGGGTAACCTCGAAGTTCGCACTATCAAATGCACTTTGATTTGTACTGTAATAACTCCCATATAATAATACATATTTATATTATTATATTTTAACATTCGTTATGTTATTGTGCAAATATCAGTTTCCTTTGTTATGATTTTATTTCCATTCGCATTCGCAGTAAGTTTTATCTTTTATTTTTTACTACGCTAAGATATATATTTTTATAGTTCGTTCATCGATAAGTTTACATAAGAAATATTAATATGGTTAAGAAATACCTAGAAATATATATTTTTCCATTATATTCCGTTTTACAATAACAATAATTATATTAATAA
The DNA here is from genome assembly GCA_020383195.1 of Neomicropteryx cornuta. NCBI lineage: Eukaryota > Metazoa > Arthropoda > Insecta > Lepidoptera > Micropterigidae > Neomicropteryx > Neomicropteryx cornuta. The sequence continues at coordinate 6,346,197 of JAHKQU010000014.1, forward strand.
TAAAACATTATCTACTAATATCAACTTTCTACTTATAAACAATTTAAAGTATAATTACAATCAATATTGTACAAAACAATGTAGTTCCTACTCATAGAATCCACGAATCTATTTTATTTTATGAAAGGAACCCATAAGTACTCGAGGAGTACTTCAGAATCACTTAATTTTGAACGCACTTTTTATGCAAGTTATTGAATCAATAGACAATTCAAATTTTCATTTTAAAATGTATTTGTCGCGTTAAAACTTTTTTGTGAGATTATATGTACAGCCATCAAAACGTGTGTAAGACAATACGGGTTGAAATCATTAATAATAAAAAATCACTTTTATTTAATTCTAAATGTCTACTGGATATTAGTCGTTATAATCACGACAAAAACCAGTAAAATTATTAAAATAAAAAACCAGTAGTAAATGCAGATCATTGTATAAATACGTATTTTTTTCGTCCAACCTAGAAAAACAACTGTTTTCCGTATAGGAAAGCATGTGGTGGAATATTCGTTCGTTCTATAATTACCTAAAAATATAGTTAATGAAAAACGACAATATCGTTGAGTGTACCGGGTGGTACGAATATTAAACAAAATTCACTTTTTTAAAGTGAAAGTGCTACTTCTACTACTAGACAATGAAAAGTCTCCGTTGAGTAGTCGATTTTTCCGACCCAGCCAATTTGAACAGCCTTAACGAAGGTAATTTAATGGCGAGCGACAAAATTGGCCCTTCCGACTGAACTCCGACGGAGGAACGCCGGTAAACACTGTTTCTGATGGGCAGGGATGGCAGTTTCCCCGCACGAAAAGCTCAAGTTGCGACTCGAACTGTGTCTAGCACACGTGAGGTTAAGCGGGCGGCGGTTGCGACCGGGGCGGGCGGGGTGCCGCGGAAGGTGTATGGCCGGCTGGGCGGGGGCGGGGGCGGGGGAGGGGGAGGGGGCGGCGCGACCGGGCATTATTTGTTTTGCCGGGCGCGCGAATCGCCTTTGTTCGCGACGCGTTTCGTCGCCGCGGCGAAATCTAATTGATGTCAGCGGGTCGATGCGCGCTGCGCTTGCTTGCGGACTCTGGAGGAAATCGAACCTAAATCATTTACACTATTATATACATATACGTATATATGAATAACATACATATATTAGGTAAAAAACACAACTTCCAGGTGGGAAACAAAATAATTTAAAAGTAATGGTTTTTTTCTTACTAATAAAAAAATAATTGTATATTAAATTGGACATTTTTATTCCTAAAATAGGATAAATTTTAGCTGGTTGATCTTTCTGACCTTACTAATTTGCCAAACGTCCCTTTTTTAGTGGGTCACATTTTAATCGGGACACAATGTGGTAGGATTATTAAACCAGCTGAAACGCTTCAAGCACATCTATTTGCCTTTATTTGGACTACCTCTAGTTGGACGTTAGGACATTGCACATATACTAAACTGAAAAGTAATATTCAAGGGTAGGTTGAATATTGACCCATGCGTTTTTATCATTGCGTAATAAACTCGCACATTATTATTTATTATTATACAGCAAAAAACAACCAAAATGAATATATATGAAAAACAATTCAGTAAGATTGTATTAAATAATATGTTATTGAAATAATTAACAATAGTATGGCCAATCAAAGCTCAACGCTATTAACAATAAAAACTTTTCAGCGAAATCGTGAAGATGTGTATATTTGTTATGTGTAAAGTTTTAAAGATCAAAAAGTATGTGGGAAAATTTATATGTGTATGAGAGGGAGTGGTTGGTATGTGTGTGTGTTCGTGGGTAAGTGTGTGCAAATGCATGTCGTGCATATCAGTGTTCCAGTTATGTCTCAGCTTTGACTTTGTAAAATATAGCACATTTAAACAATTTAATTTAATTAGGTATTAGGTATTATTTTTTTTGTTATAGCAATATTTATTCTTGTAAATAAACATTTTTTTTGTTCTTTAAATTATGGAAACACTTGGTCCATCGTTATTTTTTTGTTGTATGTATTTATACACCACATTTAAAGGTGTGGTGACCAGGTTTTCTGAATAGAAGGAAATAATTAAAATATCTAAATGTGCGATTTGTGTGTGTGTGTGTGTATGTACATACGTTTCGACTTTAAACGTAATTGGCCTAAAATATTTCTTATAACTTAAAGAAAACTGTTTGCCTATTTAAAAAAGGCAATCAATTAAAAAAACATATAAAAATAAAAAAAAACATATAAAAATAAATAACCATTTAAAATTTAAAAAAAAAACATAAAAAATGTATTGAAATATATAATAAATAATTAAATTTATTTGTTTTATATACATACTATATAATAAAACACTTTACTAGTGCTTAATTTTATGCCCAATAATAATACTAAATATAAATATGTTCTAAAATATTGTATTATTAAAACAATGTGTAATGCGTGTGTGGTGCTTTTATTTTGTGTTTATATGTGTGAATAGCTAGTAAATATATATGTATATTATTGTAATATAACTAATAAATCATTTTATAATATTAATATAACGATTAATTTATATTTACAATATTTATTAAAATATTTTAAACCTTTTTACAAGCAATTCTTGTGTATTAACGTTAATTCAGAAATAATTCTTTTTTCTCATGAATATACCAATTGTTCGTTTTTTTCTGTGGTAGAATTTATTGATGGTCTAGTGATAAATAAAAAAAAAAATGTAATTTAATTTATCCTTTTGTAATTGGAATTAAATGTAAATATTACTACAGTTTAATCGTTATTGATATTAGAATTATTCTAAATACGTGTACTTATCGTAGGCATGTCAAGAACAATATTTTTTTTCTCTAAAAATAATTCTATAATAAACGAAGAAAAAAAACACTAATTATATGTTATCTCTTATATTAAAGATTTGTAGTCGAATAATTATCGCGGCCGGCCAAGAAAGTTTAACTAGTAATTATGTGGATTATTGTCCTCGGCCGGGTACAAATAAATGTATGTTTAGTCACGGCCGGTTTGAATACCGCGGGGCGGGGGGGTGGGGAGGGGGAGGGCGGGGCGGGGGAGGGGGGAGTGCGCGGGCGCCGCGGCGTGCATATATCCACCTACTGATCTAGTTATTTTGGCAACTAACCGGTTTCGCTTACTGTGAGGAGCCCGGCTGCGCTGCGCCGCGGCTGGACCGTCCGCGTCGGTACCGGTTGCGGAGGGCGGGCGGGGCGGGGGGCTGGGCGGGGGCGGGGCGGGGGAGGGGGCCGAGGGCCTGCACTGACGCAGACCTCCGTAACGTGACGTCATTTCTCACGCTATCTACTGCTCGATGACTTTAAACAAATCTAGGATTATTATTTTGGCTAACACGTCTATCCGTTAAATTGATTTTTGAAAAGTCCTTCAGATACTTTATTCAAATTTATTATATGAAATTCAATCAAATCTGAGAAAAAACACATACAATTACTATCCCTTAATTAGATTATCTTGTCATCGAGGTTTTAAACTAAAACGTCGAAAATTTAAATATGTATGTGTATTATATGTACCTATAACTCATAACTCCGTTATAAATATGCATTATAAAAGAATAGCATTCTCAATAAAAAACCATCTAATTTATTTATTTATTCATAAGAGCGCAATGAGAAGTCACTTCAATAAATTATACAATAACACTGAAAAAAAACATATTATCATTTAGACAAATTAAATACCAGCCATTTATTTACTTTTGAAGTAACATGGCCAAACCTAACTAGGTTAAAAAAAACCTGCTATAAAAAGGGCCAGAGAAAAGTTATGGAAAAAAAAATACTTATTACCTTTACCCCGAGCATTTAAAGTTGAATTGAAACAAGTAAAAAAAGAGATATTAGGTGTGTATGAGAACCACCGCTTTCGCATGTCAGTATGAAAGTTACTAATAACTTTACGAAAGTTAACTCATAGAATTAATATTAATAATTGGCCCTACGATTACAAATAGGATTATAATAAATTTGTTTAAAAAAATATATTTTGGACTTTGCGGCAGACATGATGGTTGACTATTATTTTGAAACTCAGTAAAATTTCTCATGTTGAAAATATGTTTTATTTTATAATGTCTATCAGTACTTATCTATAATTAAAAAAAAAAAGTCTTTGAACGATTGTGACTATGACAGCCTAACCTACTTGTGGACTGTCATCGACCGCGATCTCGTGACTGCCGTGACTGGCCGCGGCGTGGCGGGCTTAGACAGGCTCGGTCCCGCTGGGCCCCGCTCGGTCCCGCTCGGTCCCGCTCGGCCCAGCTCGGTCCCGCTCGGCCCCGCTCGGCCCAGCTCGGTCCCGCTCGGCCCCGCTCGGCCCCGCGACTTCGGCTGCTGCCGGCGCCGGGCGGCGGAGAGAAGCGAGCCGCACAAAAACTTATCCTCGGGCAATTAGTTTAATAATGCGGGACGGTTGGTTGAAAACGAGCCCGTAATAAAGTCGTGGGAAATAAAACTTTTTGCGGCCAGTGCATCGCGCTCCTCAAACTTAAACGTGAAACTAAACAAATTGAAAAAAAAGCAATCTGTAAAAATCATTTATTTAGTATTTATTTATTTATTAAAATATCCATACAAATTAATATCACTGTAAATAATTTATATTAACAATTACCTTGTTTTGCTATTCTTATTTACTAAATTAATTTTCGACCAGTACGCGTAATTTAACATTTCCACTTTAATTCCTCTACATTAACTTTATAATAACAATATGTTACACATTATTTTCACCTTATTATTTTGAATTTAACACATTTTAAACATATTTTCTTTATTTAATATTTCAATGTACACCTTTATCACTCTTACTAACAAACCTCAGTCGTTTGGTATATTTTAATTAAATTTACCACAACGAAATTCTTCACAAATCTTCGATATTTAAGAATCATTGTCGATAATTTATAGCTCTCTGTTATCATCCATTGTAATATATAAATGTTGTCTCATTTGACCGTTAGCGTAAATCATTGGCGCTACGATCATTACTTAGGTGCTACGTGTCAGTTGCGGTTAAAACTTTAGTTGGCCTATCGGATGTGCTTCGAGTATCGATAGAGGTGTACTAATGAATGTCCGAGTTTCCCGTTTTTATCAGTCATTTTATCATGACAATCTGTCATTCATGATATGTATGACACATATTCATGATAAATATAACCCAGCAAGCAAATGCGAAACGTTTAGAAGTTGTTGAAGAATCTAAACTTAGATTCAACCTTAAAAGAAGTCCGAAGTTGGCGCTGGCCTGCTGAACTGCCAAGGTCATGCGCCTAATTTAGTCTGCAGGTTCAACGAATGGACTCGAACAAAGAAATGTCAATGAAACCTTTATTTTCCTTGGTTTTGAGTATATTTAAACAAATAACTAAAATTAAATTTAAGTTTTTACGACTGAACTTTTAAACTAATTTTTCACTCGGCTATATTGGCATCACGAATTTAGAAATTATGAAGTTCGTGGGGATTGCTCAATTTTAAACCCAAACGGCTCAACAGCTACACTTCGCGACTTCATATAATGAATTTAAATTTATCTATTAGTTCCAACACTCGCATACACACAAACAAAGTAAAAATAAAACTTATCAATACCGACAATGTAAATAAAAATAATAATGTCGATTAGCACACTGCTAATATCTTCTTATTACGGAAATAATAGAAATAATATTCGTAAGTAGATTAATTAAGAGTTATTTATAATATTTCTTAGTTATATTTAATTTAATTTTGATTCTTGGGATTTGTTGGTTTAAATAAACATAAATTTACAATAACTTGGCCCAACATTATATGGCTCACTTATTACAAATTTCATACCGCCTTGTTAAATATAAGGTTTTACACTGAGAATGTACAATTCAAAATTTACTAGTATAAGTTTAAAAAACAATATATTAGTACGGCTTAGTATATTAGTAAGTATTTGTATTTGATATTTATTATTTTATTCGCGTTTTAATATTTTTTAGTCAGAAAATATATATTCCACGTAAAGGAAGAGGAGGAGGTGGGAGAGGGGAAAGGAAGGGGGAGGGGAAGGGGAGAGGAGAGAATTTAAAATAAAAAGTGTATTCATTATTAGGTCTTTATTTTATTTGGTATTACCTAAAACCTTTGTGTTGAATATAGATGATTATTTTTTTAAAACTGCGGCGTGGCTGGTCGAACTCTAAGATACAATTTATTGCAATACAAAATATCGTTTCAAATGTTATATGAAAAACTCTCATTTTTTTTATTAGTAGACATCCGTACTGAACAAAAAACCTAAACATATTATCAATGTAAAAAACACCTGAATTTTCGAAAACAGAAGGGAAATATTATGACACAACGGGACATTATATGATTCCTATAGTACTGCTGGAATTGCAATGAATACTCGTTCATGTTTCATAAAAAATATAGTTTAGTTGCTTTAGACCTGACCTCACTTACTTAGAAAACTTGACGTTCTTAACCGTATAACCGTAGATTTGATCCACATACTCCTTTCGATTCAATTTGTGCTTACCGTGAGACCGTTTTCACCCTAGGTGACGTTTTTAATCGTTAAGTCGTGATTATAAGACCTAATTAACCTTAATTAAGGCGTATAATCGTCGACATGAACTTACACGTTATCACTTAAATAATGAAAATGGATTAGTCGTACCTGCGGTCTGTACTCGTATTTGATCCAACTGAAGTTTTGTTAATTTTTCAAATCCATTAAGGGTGCTTGATTTGTCAACCTTCTTCCACTTCTGTGGATATTTTTAATTTGGTGTATAGTCTGTTAACAATATTAACGCACCTATATAATAAATAATTGGCACAGTTAAATTTAAATAAAGTCGTGGTATTATGAAAATATGCTACCAATATGAAAATTAAAACTACCTCGCTCTCCTCAGATACACGTGACTGCTGCTGTGTTGTTTCTTTCCTGTTTTCAAGGAGATTTAATATATAGATTGCGATCACACTATTAAATATATGGTAGCCAATATACTTTTACTTGCCATAAAACGCCTAGACGCAGTCAGGCCACTGTGCTGAAAGGAAAATTTGCAAAGGAAGCGGTAGGAAAGCTAATACCTTCGATATCGTATTAGACTCCACGGTTCGCTCTTACTAAAAATACAAAACTTACGCAAAAAGATTTTTTGGTTATGGTAAGAGAGATGGGACTTTGCTTTATATCTCTCTATAGAGAGTGCGCGCACCACGCAGCTCTTGGGATTACCAGTATCCTCTGGTGAGTGTGGCTGTAGGCCGTCTACGCCAATACTGGTAGTGTACTGTTATGTTATGTTGGAAACGCTGTTTTGTACCGTTTACTCGATATCTACACCACCAAATTCAGCGAGGTTAAAGTACTAGACATGAATCGTGACAGATTTCTCTCAAAAATATCTGCATCATTCAAAATGAAAACGTTGCAAATTAAAATTAATTTATCTATACATACTCGTACGCGGTTTTCTGTGTGAGTGTACATACAATCGCCAATTATCGCTACCATTATTTTATTTCATTGCTTAGGAATACATAGAATGGTTTTGTTGATTTTAATTGCAAATATTAATTTACTGATTTCATATCGTCATTTCACGCTTAATATTTCATATTTTCTTAGAGAATTATTATTTTATTTTTATTTATCCATGTCAAAATAGCAATAAAACTAACTACTTTTTTAGTACTTCGTCAAGCCAGAAAAATTTATCAAATATGAATGTAATCGAAAACATTTAATTAAAATAAATAAATCATATAAAAAAAAAATTAAAATGCTTGAATGCGTATACAAAATTTCCAGTCTGTGCTGTTGACCGTTGAGGAGTTCCGTCGTTCGGAGCCAATCCCTGGAGTGGAATGAGGTCATGCTTAAAAATGCCTCGTCATCGGAACTGATTCAACGTGTCAAATTTCAACTTCGTAGGATAAGAGGAAGTGGTTCTAATTCAGCTTGCAAGATTTGATCTAAACAGAACAGAACCTAAACAAATATTGCAAACTAAATAAAAGCTTGTAAAAACAATATATAATATGCGTGTGATGTTTATTTAATGTGATGCATCTATAAACGTGATGCATATATAAAAAAGCATATGTAAGGGTCCTGTGGTTGGGATGAGGATGTTATATAAATATTTTTCAATTTTACTATAGGATTTAACAGAAAATTTTTTTTTTAAATATCAAGAATGTTTTATCGACACAACCATTTCTAAGGTATCGTGAAAACAACGTACCGCCACATAAGAACGTTTAGAGCATGAACGCCAAAACATTACAAGCAACATAATGCTCCTAAGTATTAATGCAATTACACCCATGGGAATAAACGATTTTAATTGCCGTTTCAGCATTATAGCACATACGATGTTTGGGCTAAAATGACTCGATATGGTTCCATTTTATGGCATGGAACGCTATAAAATACTTGTAAATATGAATTGGCAATCTATTAATATTGGTTATAACTGATGAATAATTGTATTAAAAAAAATCATCCATGTTTACTTTTAAAAGTGTTCTCTACCACTGATGCGGCAAAATTTATATATATAGAAGTATTATATTATAGAAGATATTATACAGCTAGTGAGTGTCGTTTAACTGCATTGGCTGAGCGGGCCCGTTGCAAATGATCACGTTTTCCCTGTTTAAGCCAGTCCTATCATGTGGTGGATATTTGGTTTCAGTATATTATAGGTTAGGTTAGCATACACATGCATGCTAAACAGTGACTTTAAAATACAGTGTCAGATGTATGTTATGTTATTAAAAATGTTTATGGTAATTTGCCTCGAGAACGGAAAACGGAATAAGGGCCACCGTTTCCTGGAGTCAGCTTTGTCTCTTCATTATTAAGTATTTCAAATTTAATACGCATTAAAAACGCTATATGGAACAACAGACACCTACATAGTTACGAAATATTGCCAATATTATTAATTAGTACATTTACATAAAAATCACTCGAATGTCAAATAAAAATGCGTAAAACAGCCTAATAACCACCGACAAAAGGTGATTTAATTTATAAAGTTTTGACTTCATAGTTATTATAGACATTAGACGCAATCAAAGATAAAAATAAAAATTAATTGGGCTTTTTTTAGTCACTGCCGAGTCATTGTTAACAGAGCGGTGCTACTCGACAAAAACGTTGAAAGATTTAAAAGTTAAAAGCACGTTGGGCTTATTTACATCCCATTGTAAGCCCGATTAAGCTCGTGAGAGACGTGTGAAACTCAGTCTTATAAGAAGAGATAGCGGAACGCCCATTGAACACAAAGCAGTATCTTTAAATAGTAAAAAAAAAACAAATTTTACAGTTTAACCATAGTGCCTTTAGTTTAACGTCATAGTATCATTTACATAATTTTCGATTATTAATAACATGTATCAACAAATTCGATTATTAATTAAATGTTTTTAATCTATTTATTGAATATAAATAAAAATGTGTTAGCGACGGGATACACGTTTAAGATTTGTACACATCAGCGTTCGTCTGTGAATCTAATGAGAGGATTAAATGAAATGAAATACAAGTATAGTAAGTTGAAATATAATATTTATGAATAAATGTCGATTACTAAGTAAATAAATACTAACTTGCCTTTCTAGTCCAGTACCTACTTTCTCTATGAGATAGGCCATTGCGCCCCGAAACCAAATCTCAATTCACTCTAGCCTTCAAAAATCCTCGGGTCATGGCATATATAAATTATATATATATCAAAAAATACATTTTTAATAATAAAAAATTAGGACAAATACACAAGTATTTTTTCGTTGCGGGAACTATTTTTGATAGATAATTTATAGAAATGGGTAAGTAGTGAAGTAAAAAAATCTATTTTTATCATCCTGTCATCTTGAATTCGCATCTCTGCCCTAAGCTGCCTTATTATTTTAATCAGCCTACAGGATTATTGAGTTTTTAGATCTGGTCATATCAAAAAAAAATATCTTTAGACTCTTCCTGGTATCTGCTCAAGGGTACCTTACAGATCGGCTACGGAAAGTGATCGCCGCCGATAAAAGCAAGCTAATCTTCTATTCATGCTTCGATGGCGCTCAAAAAAACCGTGAATGAACCAAACTAGCATTGTTAGATGTATCCACGATCTTCGAGGAAATCTTTTTGCTGTCATTTGTTTTATAACTTCGAACGGTACCGTTTCCCGTAATATTGAAGTTTCGCTTTTGTCTTTATATTTGTTATTTATAACGAATAACCCTCGGAATGTGAACTTAGTTCACATTTAACCGATGATGTCTATTTTGTCATTTTTAAAATCATATCTATTTACTATTATTATTTATCAAGTTTGAATTTCCGGTTACTCTGGCTACAGATTTCAACGGAATAATAGACACAAGTCGTGCTTCATTAGTTCGCGAATTTAACGTTACAAGACGCAGCGTGAATGAACAGATTTGGCGAAGTTGTTAGCGACGGTCGAAGCTGCGAGTCGTTCGAGGTATCAGCTAACATGATGGTGTATCCTGACCTGCAGTGGGAGTGCTCTCCGACGGCCACGCCCATGATTGGCCTCTACGACGATCCCGATTACAGAGGTAACTATTAATCGATTATGTTTTTATTATTAAACTTCTCGTTTCTTTTTATATGAAAACTCCTAAAAGTAAATGAACGGCCTGCTTCAAAAAACTACTGCGTATTTTTTCTTTATGATAAGTCATAACTTCTGTATTTAAAAAAAAAATATTTCTGGGTGTTTTTTTTTCGTCTTAAAACATGCTTGACATATTTAATGACTTTTCTAACTGTATGTATGTAATGCATCGTGTATTTGTAAGTCCACGCCCAAGTCCCTTTTAAGTGATTAAAAAAATTAAAGGTATAATGGAAAAAAAAAAACAAATCTGCCACTAGTAAATTTGTATGTAAAACAGAATTTTTACGGTCACAAATCATCATCGAAACTAAAAAAAATCTTATACGTGTTAATAAACCATCGGGTTTTGGTGATGCAATACAAACAATTTTATATGATTATAATTATATAACAAATTGCCTCCGTCAAAACTAAATCTGGGAGGACTGTTATATGATAACACATAGCCTATCTTACTGTAGAGATTATAAGAAGTTAAGATAAGAAGTTGGCGGTTGAAATCTGTTGAATGGTTTTTGAGATCAAACTTAAACATTTTTACCATACTCTATCTGGCTTTATATAAAATTATGCTAAAGCAAATTACATTTACTTTAGACACGACACTAGTGCGATTTTAAATACGTCTGAACTATCCTGAGTGATATGCAGACAAAAACACAAAAACGTTTTTTATAATTCGATAATATTTATTTATTGAATGTTTGTATAGTAAAATAGGATAATATTATATATTTTAATTATATCTTAAAAAATAAAAAATGCGTCAATAACATATACCGATTCAGTAAACTGAATAAATTTGGTTAAAAAATCACGCCTAAATTTAATCGCTGTATTAAATTATTCTTTTCGAATATGCCCATGCGTTTCAATTTTTTAGTGGGACATAGCAAATGCTTCTGCGGTGACTGCTATGTAAAATGTATATTAATTATATTTTAGGTTATTACGCAGTTTTAAATTTATATTTTTACTTCGTTAAGTTACTTCGGTGAATATCAAATAATAAAATATTCGTTCAGTGGGTTTTCCAACAATTTTATTTTCCTAAATGAATATTGGTTTCAAATTCTCTTTAAAAAAAATATTGACGTTGTTATCTAAAATATGATCATATTCGCAGTGATAAAAACATGCAAATAAGATCCATCGACCTACCACTGTTCGTTTTATAAATATGTCTTCTTTTTTTAGATTAAGAGACCAGACTCTTAAAAAGGGTTATATTTTGAGTTATCGTAGGAATGCAAGTGGGATCTAAATAAATGGGCAAATAACAGTGCCTATATCATACCGCCATATCCCTCTAGCTAACAATATGGAGCGTACTAACATTTCTAGTAACTTTTTACCAAAATATGTTATGGAAATAATAATAATGATATTTATTTAATAGTAAATGTATTTATTTTAACTGAAGGTGATGATGTATCTACTAGCGGAGCTACTAATAGAGCACGCAGTGCAGTATCATATTGCTTAAATTTACTGAAAAGTTTTGATAGGACCATCTATTAGCTGGCTACAAAACTTATATACACACAAATAGTTAGGTTTAAACAAATGTTAAGTTTACATTATTATCATCTTTGTTTATTTATCTTTTTTACGGTTATTTAACATTTGTGTATTTAAGTAATCATAAAAATTATTTTACGCTCATAGCAGGACAACAGAAAATGTGCTCGTACATAATTACTCATATATTTGTTGAAATTATATTATTTACCACTACTAATTAAATTTACAATACTCATTTACTACACATTACACAGTGTATACCCGATGAGCTATAAAACCATTTAAAGATCAGGCAAACATTTTCTCTACGCGTGCCACTTTTTAAGCAAGCATGTTTTAAAAATTTGTTAACGGTGATATTGATCAAAAATACCCAGTTATTAATTTGATGAAACAAAATGATCAATTTTAATAGCAAAACTATTAAAACCGTGATCAGGTAAGACGACGAACTGTAAAACGGTCAATATTATACCCATCTAGTGAAGCGAAGTAAACATAATAATTTGTTATAGGAAAACTTGTTTCTTCTCGCACGGAACGGCCGAGCGACTGGTCACGAAAAGTGGCCTTTTACGCCGTTCTGTGACTGCGCTGCTTATCCGGCCTTTCTACGATTGAGACGCGCGCTGCGACCCCACAAAAAAGGTCCCAGACGCCACCGGTCGTGTCGACAGCGGCCTCCCGGTGCGTCCACGCAAGCTCCCTCTAACTTATTATCTTTATTGTGTTGTTATTAGTATACCGCCAAGGAGTGAATCTTAAATGGAATAGTGCCCTTAGAATCAAGAGCTATCGAAGTTATGGACTTAAATTTTACATATACACGATTTAACAACATCCAAAGGGTGACATTCCATCATGAAATTAGCAACCAAAATCATATTAGGTTGTTTTTAGCCATTTTGAATGTGTGTTGTTTAATACTATTATCATTAATTATATATTATAAATCGCTGTATAATCTCGTGCTTCGCGCCTAGTTGGCCGCTATGCCCTGCAGGCGGCTTTGACAGGGAAGAACTGAAAATAGTGGCGTTAAGCTAGAAATTCCCAAAACGCCCTAAAATACCTTACTAACATGTTACATAAATCATTCCCATACAATCTTCTAATCCCCTATTTTACACTCTTAGGGAATGTTTCCTAGTTATTGCCTTTGCCTAGTTAAAGTTCTTCTTCAAAGTTAGAAAAGCATACCAAATTTTCACTGGGTTAAGCCATGTAAACGTAACAAACAAGACTAATTTTTGCATAAAAAATATTAGTATGTATGGATAAATTCTTCTTCTTCCTCAGCCTGTTTCCATCCACTCCTGGATGTAGGCCTCATCCATGTCCTACCTTCTATTCGATGCTGTTGAAGCCAGATGTTACCAGGGGTAACATCTGGCCGACAGGAGTAACCTGTCTTGATGTAAATTCCCACGCTGAATTTTTTTCACAGTTTCAATTTCGATTAACGTCAGGCCGTTAACTGAAAAGGCCGACAAACGATGCGGGTTGCTTTAAACTAGTTACTAAGATTTTTACATTTTTACATTCCTTAGATTTTTACATTCCTTTGATATCAATTAGTGCCATTTAACTTGAAGTCTGGGCTGTAAATTCCATCGATAGAAACGGGGGTGTGAAATGGCTTGAGAAATATACCACCAACAATTAATTCTGTGACATTGTTGTTAATTTAATTTTAATTACCCCACAATGCCGTTTATCAGATTTACGATAAAATAACTATTACAACTGTAATCTAAAATCGTATTATATAACTTAGAACCCTTTGAGTATTTGAGAATTTTGTTGCTTAATGTTGTGATTTTTGAACGACGCGTCGTCACAAAGAACATCTTGCTTCTTTCTAATCAATCATGATTTCGTTTGAGCATATTAAATGAAGGATGACCTGAACTCTGAAGTAAAATAACAAATAACCAAATATAAAAAAATAATTGTAAAGTATAAATATAAAGTAATATAAGTAACTTTATGTTTTAACATTTTTTTGTTATAAATTATCATTACAGACTTTTCTCGTCGTCACGTCAATATGTGTTGACTTTTTTCTCGTATGGGTTAGCTGATAAGAGATTGTCTTATGGGTAAAAAGTAGTTATACGACACATATAAAGCATAAATGATTATTATTTCGATGCTCTGTACGAGCGTAGTATTTGGTTTTACGCAGTTCACTTCTCCTTGTATATCACCGTTGGGTCCGAAAGGGTAAGTGGGCGGATCAACTCCTCAAAATAGGAATAAAAACGCTCGACTGGCGGGGAGAAGACATTCGATTATACATTCAGATTTTTTTTTAATCATATTTTTTGCATCAGAGGCGCCGCTTGAGCGCAGTAGGGCATCGTTTAGCGTGCGTATCGTTTTTGTGTGTGCTCTATCCCGAACATGGCTGCGAAACAAAGGGACTAAAAGCTTTAGGATGTTGATCTATACTGACAATCAAACATTAAACAGCGAAAAATATTGTTTTTTTTTCTCAATTTCGAGAAAAACAACTTCAAAATTAAATCGTATGTTTAAGAGCGCGGTTGAGCGCATGGTGCTACACCGGTCAGCGACACCCGAGCGTTCGGTTCGCAAAGCACTTCGAAGAATGACAAAGTATTTTAATAATATAATTATTTTAGTATGATTTTTTTTTCGGAATGATATTTTTTTCGTGAGACCGGTTTAGTTATCGATACAGATCAACCTCCTAAAAAGAGTGCCCTAAATTTAAAAACACATGAATATATTTTTTGTACAATAACCACTGATTTATTTCCAAGTAATTAACTATGCAATATAAACATAAAACTTATTTTTTTTAATATATATTATTTTTAAATTTTTACTAATTATAGTTTGAATGATTTTATTTTTAAATTATACTTATTACATTTTTAGGATTGACCTGAAATTAGCCAAATGATTCCTTACGTTATAAGAGGCGTTCGCCGCAAGTTTACATTACTTATATAAAAGTCTGACAGTATTGACATTTGGAAAATTCGAATTTGAGAGTGAAAAGCTTTCATAAAATACAGGCCTGTATTTAAACCACCGTACATTACCTCAAGCGATGCAACTATTTGTGCGTTCGATATTAATTTTTCTTTGAACATTAATATCATAATAATTATAATTAATAATGTATAATTTTAATATATATAATATTTAATATATATAATTAGTATATAATATTAATAACTAATTAATATATAAATTGAACATGGCTATATAATTTGTTTGAAAATTTTCAATCTGTAAAAATATTGTCAGACTTTTATATAAATAATGTAAAATAACGGCGAACGCTTCTTATAACGCAAGAAATCATCTAAATACGGTATTTAAGCAATACATTGTAAAATTTTACTATATATTTAAATATATATATTACTTCTAAGAGAGACCTTTCGTTTGATATACCAACTTCATGTAAAATAAATAAAACATATTTTTTATATGTAAGCAGAGACAAACAAAAAATATTACCTTTTAGTGCATTTATGCTACTCGACCAAACTAAACCAAATGACGACCTTGTATGACTGACCGGTAAGCAGGGACAGGCTTGAGGCAAGACAGATAGACATACAACGGATTGTCACCATAAGAGTTCCTGTTTTTGACCTTTTTGGCCCGGGGCCCGTTTAGCCCATCGGGAGAGCAAGAAATTATCTAGACGAGTGTTTTATTATCGGTCCTGTAAGTAGGTATAAAAAAAATTAACGAATATAAAGTTAAAATGTATGAAAGTTCAAAATCACTTAGTACGATTTTTTATTTTATTTTATTATAGGTAAAAATACAGCATATTAACATGAACATGAATAAAATAATGAAAAAAGAAAAATATATAGATTATAGATAAAAAATAATAGTGAAACTAAGTGTGGGTATGTGAGTGTGAGTGAAAGGGTGTGTAAGAGTGTGTTTAGACCGAGATGTTAATTATTTACATATTACAATCACAAATTGTGCTTGGGGTTTATATACGTTTTAATAATACTGATTTACTCAGATTAAATATGTCCACCCCGTCAAATTCACTGTAGTATATAGACGATAAATAATTAATGTTTTGCCGTTATATCTTAAAATTATTGAGCTTTAATTTTAATTTATCCACCAATAATATGTTTGTCGAAAAAATATTTAGAAAAAACAACGTGTAATGTATTTAAAATGTTTTGAGGTTAATAACTTTTTGGATTTGTTTCATAGCGCAATCAATATGCACCATAACATTGAATGGTGAGAAATTAGAAGGTCTCTTCGCGTCTCTGGATTCCGAACACATATGGATGGATGCATACGTTTGATATATGGTTATAAGTAGGATTTATAGCCATTTTTGATTATTTCTCGGAATTGTTTTCAAACGGTCGCGTCTGGCGGGCGAGGCTGATGGCCCTTTTACTTTGCCCGGCCGCTTTTACGATTATGCCTGCTTTACCATAAAATCTTTGCCAGCGCGATCTTTGCCAGTTGTTGCTTAGGCCGCCTGCAGTCCTAAACGCCGACAGAACGTAAAACTAAGTATACCATTGATGCGTTATTCCTCAACCTAGGATAGTATCACTCATGCGACACGCTCGCCGTTTTTTTGTTACCTGTGACGTTCTTATATGCGGATAAATTGTTATACGTATATGCCAGAATAGGTTACATATTAGTTTTAAAATAAATATGTCAATCACATGAACACACAAGGTTTTTTTTATAAGAATATTTTTTTTTTTTTGGAGTTTTGGATAAAGGTTAAATATATAAAACCTATAACAAAAATTACACATGACAGCTGGGCATACAATGAACACGTCCTCCAGGCGTCTTTGTGAGTTTAGCCGAATGAGCGTATCATATTAGATTCATTGATTGCCTAGGAAAAATTGTGCAAGATAGCCAAAAGAAGTTTTACTTTAAAAATAGGGTTACTAATTTTTGAACGAAAACATATACGCGTATCATTCCAATCGATGTTATACATATGTACGCACACAGCTCTCAAAAGTATAGTCTGTACTTAGACCGTTAGAAACCGAGCCAAAACAGAAATGAATGTTGATTTGCGTGTACCTCTTTCACTGTACCTATGGATAGTGGGTGTTTTATGAATATTTAAGATGTCATCCTAATGAGTTAATCTCTTTTGTTTTTAGTGAACGTCGTGGAGGCACTCCAGGAGTTTTGGCAGATGAAGCAGGCACGAGGAACCGACCTGAGGAACGGGGCTGTCGTCATCTACGAATCCGTCCCTGCTACTCAACAGCCCTACGTGTGCTATGTCACCCTGCCCGGGGGCTCGTGTTTTGGGAGCTTTCAGGTTGGTTGTATTACGTGTACTAATTTTTAGAATAAAGTCTTATTAAGGCCCGCGGGCTCTCTAGCATAGTTTGACGACCTAGCGTTTCTGTCCAACGTGAAAACGTCCGAAAATATTTAGGTATAAATGGTTCAGTAGTTTCCATTTAAAACGCTATTTTGACAAAATATGATTACTTTTATCTATTCAGAAAGCAGGTTTCTTCGAAATTAGTTTTTTTCCTACTTGCTTGCAAAGATGCCACAATTTAAATAATAAAAAAAAATACTTTTGCAAAATACTTTAAACCATATTGTAAATTGGAAATATCGTTTGTATGAAGGTTTTAGTCGAAGAGTCTTAAAAAGAACCTAGTTCTGTGATACTAAGCCCTCAAATTTCATATTATATATCACAATATAATAATTACAACCATCAATAATAATAATGCACCAATAATATTCTAACAAACCATAAAAAAAAATAAAAGATATTTTTTACAAAAAATAATAGATCTTATAAGGGTTCCCGTTTTTGACCACGATGACGATCTTGAGTAATTGAAAAGGCATAAAACACTCAAAGAGTTCGCGCTATATTGTACGATGCACCGTTGCTGAGTTAGAATATCTACTTTAAGTTAGGAAGTCTACTTTAAGGTAAGGGGTGGTTAGTGAGTAATCATTTGTAGTGTCCTTGGTCTTTTACAGGGGGGTTGATTTTTGGTAGTAATTTTAATAACGAATTTTGAAAAAACAAATCAACTTAAAAAAAAACGATATGGTTGAAATACACTTGTTACTTTGAATATCAGCGGCAGATGACAAATTATCTTTTCCAGGCAAAAGGGTAAAATGGAGGCAAATTCGTTTTTATAAATTTATTTAATTTTAAACTATTAATTTCGCAGGTATACGAACCATTATATAACTTAGTAGGCGTATCTTTCACATATAATTTATATATATATATATATATATATATATATATATATATATATATAAAATGATTGTTTTTTTAATAGCGGCAAATCGCCTGAAAAGATAAATGACATAATCTTTGACAATATTGAAAAATTTTGAAGATTTTTTAAAATGGTTTGATAAAGTGCTGGATAGCATAATATTTATAAAGGTTCTAAAGAGGTCCTGTACTTGAGAGCGCAGGATGTCGGTTTAAACCCAGCGCTGAGTTTTATAAAAATGCATTTTTAACTCTCACCTGTCCTCTTTAGTGTAAAATATTGTCAAATATTATGTAACCATCTAATTAAATGAAATAAGGAAAGGATGGTGGTGAAATGAAATGATTTTATGAGTGATTTATGTTGATGAAAAAATAAAAATAATGGATATGTAAAAGAGTAAAATTAAAGCACATGATTTGTGCGTATTATTTATATAATTGTATAATTGAGTTGTAAAGTTACAAAGTTGTAAAGTTACTATTTTATTTAGTAATGCAATTAAACGTATTGTTATTACTTTTTAATATAATTTTTCATTTGTAGAACTGTCCAACGAAAGCCGAGGCGCGTCGGAGTGCGGCGAAGATAGCGCTGATGAACAGCGTCTTCAACGAGCACCCAAGCAGACGCATCAGCGATGACTTCATAGAGAAGGCCGTCGCGGAGGCCCGGGCGAGCTTCAAGGGGGATCCTGAGGAGGCTGACAACCCCAACACAGGCATCGGGGCATTCAGGTAACGTTGTTTCTTTTCAAATTTAAATCCTACGCAAAGTTTGAAACAATTATACGTACTACAAAAATAGATAAATTTATCCATAGAAATAAAAACCCATTGACGAATTGACCATAGCAATCCTTATAATCCTTAGAATCTTGAAAATCTTTACACGCAACCCTATCCTTCGCCTAAATATAACTACAGAAAGTTACCATACTGAACACCTGTAGAATAGTGGGAAAATTCTTGTCGGCCTAATAATCTAATTTTCATTGTATTATATATTATATAATATCAGGGATTTATTATAAAAATATAATTTTTCGAATTTTTACACACCGTATTTGCAATGAAGGATGACCTTCAAACTTTGTAACGAATACATTCTATGTAATAAACTGTAATCGGTAAAAAAAACAATTAATCCTCGCGTGTTCATGAAAAATATTAAACCTCTTTTAATTAAAGGAGATAAAAATATTCGCTGTAAAATGGATTATCAAAAGATATTTATTTGATCGATGGCGCAATTACTGCTTCTGTGGTGATTAATTTTACGTAATATTTTTGTTTTCATACATATTTTTGTTTTCACACCCGCATAGTCCAAGCCTACGTTTACCCATGCAAACAGCATTATCTTCATGGTCGCTAGTTTTAGTGGTGGTAAGAATCCCTTAAGATGTTGAAACTGAATGAAACACTTCTAAATTCCTTTCGAAAATTTAGTATTTTGACGTGTTACATGCGTAATGGTTATTGATAAATGTTAGGTATTAAATTAAAGATATAAATTTTAATGTAATTTCGTTTCCAAGCATTTCAACTTCTAGTTGAAGTTGAAATGCTTGGACGAATGCATTTTTTTTGTGTCATTGGTCGAAATAAAATACTCATTCAGTTTTGTGAAAATTTCTTTAAATATTGAGTAATTGTAGGTTCTTAAAAATTAATACTCACCTAGAGTGTTTTAAACAAAAAATAAATAATTTTAAGCATTCACAAATCTTGAAATAAAAATTTTGAAGGTCTTTAAAAAACAAATCGGCGAAGTGTAAGTTTTTATTTTTTTTCTAACAAACAAAATAATTCTACCAAGTACTTTTAAAATGTAGGTACTTTCAGAATTAACATTTTTTTTTTTTAAACCGAAAAATGACAATTTGCAACCATTGATCATCAAAATATTTTGACTAGTGAATATTGTGAGCCAAATTTGAGATTACGTATCTTGGAACCTTAGCTATCCTCAAAGCTACTATTGACAAAGATTGACATCCTGGCATTTTATGTTTTCAAGTTCAAACACGAGGACAGAACAAAACGGGACAAAAATTTATTGTCAAAAATAGAATTGATGATTTATTTTATATAAACTTAATTAATTAATATATTTAAAGAAATAATACTGTCGATTTTAAATAGACATTACAGAACCGGGTGATCAACACTAATTTATGATTTTATCGATAACCTGAACAAAAAAAAAAAACAAACAAAAAGTATTTTTAGAAAAAGAACCTGAAGAGGTTGAAGTATAGGTTGATCCAAACATGATCTGACATGAAAGGAATCAATTGTTTGATAGGTTACTTTTTTGCCCGTTGGTAGTTTTAATCACATCTCCCTTGTGATCGTGTCATAATAGTCTGCGGAGGAAAGTTAGAAAGTTTTTGATCCTCGAACATAGCCTAGCAAGTGTTATTTTCCTTCGGAAGAAGTTGGCTGCACTTTCTTAAATTATCTTATCTAAATTGGGCGTAAAAAAATGAGGAATATTCAAATCAAAATCAAAGAAAGAGTTTGGAAATTTTACACGTTGGCCGGGGCGGGGAGGGGGGGGGGGGCAAGGGCGAGCGGGGAGATCTCGCCTAGTGCGCCGCGCGAAGGGGTGCGAGCGGGATGCTACTTTCGGCCCCCGGCGCCGCGGAACGAGACGGAAGGCCCTCCGGAGAGTTCGCCCGCTCGCCTTTCCCACGCTCGTGAGCCGCGACAAACAATACCAGCAGCCACTCCATAAAACATCGTCATATGAAAACAGCGCGCTGCGGTCATCGACAGAAGCCGACCGCCCCGACTGCCCCCGACCGCCCCGACCGCCCCCGACCGCCCCGACCGCCCTGACCGCCCCGCGACCTCTCCGGGCCCCGCTTCGACCGAGGGGTGGGCACTTAAGTTTGTGACGCAGCCAAAAACCAATCATCGTTTCATATAGATAGCTTGCTTTCTCTCTTTCTATATCTTGTTTTATTGCTTCGGAAACAAGATAGCATCATAGGCAAGGAACTCAAATCTCAATGTGTCAACTTTACATATATATATATATATATGTACTGCGCACTTACTACAAAAGTTATTGGGCATTTATTATATGTTACACCTAATATTCCGATCGGTGGTTGCAATTTGTACTGTTACGCGTGCTTGGGGAATAATTTCCTACAATCGGTTCTATAATACGAGTGACTTCAACGGGCGAGCAAGTTTCAATGTTGGTCACAGCACTTCCAACGCCCAACTCTAATATAAGATTAGGCGGGGAACACCATACCACCATTATGTTACCGAGAAAGGTAATTTTTCTTATTTGAATAGTGTTTGAAGATGTAATGAATTAGAGTTTATTGCAGGCAAATGCTTGGTTGTGTTGCTCACTAGGTCGAAAGAGCCGGTTTTTGAAAATTCACTCTAATAATTAAGTTGACTGTTTAGAAACAACAAACGTGACGTTTGGTTTACATTCCATACATATGGTAGATAAGCAATAAGCTGTTAGGATTTATTTTACGGAAAAGCCTGTATTTTTCGAATCCGCAACGTTTAGTGCGCTGCTGCCAGTGTCTCAGCTTTAATAAATTGAGAATGACAATATTATATGGCACCCATACGAAAGACATGTCTTCTAAGAAGAATAAAATATCAACGACAGTCCAGTGCCGAATGTACTATCAAACTTGTAACGTCAGCCTTTTAAAACGTCCTCGTTGCAGAATGAACATAATAAATTTTGCGACCGTGATCGACATTTGTATATTTTTTTAAATAATATTTTGTTAATATGATTTTGTTAATCACAAGCTTTACAAATTTTATTTATTATTTTCTGTGCGCATATATAGGCTAAATGTGTTACTTAAATATAAAATAATTGCAAATAGTCCAATTAACTGTTGATCTAAATAAATAAATATTCATATTTTAATATTTGTATAAATTATTTATTTGTGCGAGTATGTATTTTCAATAAATGGACCAAAAAAACCCCCCTCTAAATTTGCTTTAATTCGTATCACCAGAACAAACGCAACACCTTAATGAACTGGCTAGTTGCAAGCATAGATAAAACGGTTCATAATTTTTCATTATCAAAAATAATATAATTCATCAGATGATGCATATCATTAGATGAGAGGAGAAGTATTTCATTTTCTCTTTGTATGATTATAGATAAAATGTTTTTATTATAATAATTGTATGTCTAACTGTAAGTTTTTTCTGTGAGAATAACAATAAATAAATAAAATTCATTTTGTCAGACGATTTGCCGTTATTAAATACTATATTCAAAAAGTCAGTAAATACTGTCATCGATTTAGAAGCTGTAGGGGCCTGAAGAATGTATTAAGTGAAGTGAAAAGTGTATTTTCCTGATTTTTACTTAGTTTCCGCCTTATGATCTCATCTAGGCTGATCATAGAGTAAATAGGCCTTATTCAGGCAGCCATTAATTAATTTAATTTTCAAGGAGCAACAATAAATTCATTGCATTAATATAAATACTAAGCATACAAAATTATAGAAAATATGTTTTACTTATTTGTTTTTCGAACATGAGTTTAAAATAGCGTAGGTATATATTAAAGATCAAATGTTACATGCTCTACACTTAATTATGATCAAATCCGATATAATTTCACACGATTCTTCTCGATTTCATAAAGTTGAATCCTTAGCTGAAAGAAAGGCTAAAGCTGATGCTGTATATGCATTCAAAATGTCAGGTACAGTTCTGTAGCTCTCTACTTGAGCCAATGCGTCTCAGAGTACCCTCACGTGTGACAAGATCCAACGATTTGCTAAATATCCCACGTCGTAGAATCAATTATGGCCAAAATGAGCCTTTTTATGGAATATGTTCAACCTTAAATTTAAAATATCCAGAAATTGACGTATTTAATGTTAACCTTGGGTTCAAAAAACTTGAAATTTTCCTTTTATTTTTCTCCTCTTCTCTCTTGCATTTTTTATGTTAAACACTAATTTTATACTCACTCAGTGGAAATATTTAATTGGTTTTATTTTATACATATAAGTACCATTGTTTTTATTTTCAATTATGATTATAATGTATGAGGATTTATCAAATGTTTCAATGCGGCAACAAGACTTTTTAATTAATAGAAAGAATGTCTTCCTTAGAACAAGCGATAGCAAGATATTTTGCATTATAACATGATTTTTATATCATTTGCTAGAAATAAATAAATAAATACATTTCGAGCCATATAAATGTAGCACTAGCACCGCTATTTTGTACATAAATTAACATTTATATATTTCGTGTTGGTAAAAAATAAAGGCTATATTTTCACGAACACCCCCCCCCCCTCTGCGCAAACGTTAGACTCTGCACTCTTTTTTTTTAAATAAATATTAATATTTATGTCTTGGAATTAAATTAAATTTGAAATTTAACCTAGACATAAATTCACATCACAGAACCATTAAAAAGAAAATGCTCTTAGAATGTTTAATTTTTTGTAGTATGGAAATTCTTATAATTGGCTAATGTTATTTATTTATTAAAAAGAAACAGCTAAATAGAAAAATTATTACAATTAATATTATACATAACATATGGCCAACAAGAATAATTCCCAATTTAACAAAGTGTTAACGTGCAATTGTTATACATTTAAAAAGCCGTATAATAAATAGGTGTGAGTTAAGCTCGAATAACTGTGAGATAAGTGAGTGTGAATGAAGTGTGAGAGAGGTGTGTAGAAGAGAGGAATGGAAAGCCGATGTGTTAGGATTAGTGACAAGCGCACATCGCAAAGGTATTTAAAGATTTCAGAAAAAAAATGTGGCATATAGTTCTAAACAATATCACAGACAGCCTTAATAAACTGGTTACGGGTAAGATGGAATAAATCAATGCTTTGGAACTTTTTATTAAAATGTTTTTTGTAATAATTGTAAGATTTTCTGTAAAAAATAAATAAATAAACAAAAATAAATGTAAATAAAATTATAGCATTTAAAAATATTATTAAGTATAGTTTTAAATTGTTTACTTCGGTAGTAGGTTCCATGTGCCCAATACCCGTAAAATAAATGAGAAATAAATAGAGCGATAATGTTTTTATTCGACAGGTTCATGCTGGAGGCGAACAAGGGCCGTACAATGCTGGAATTCCAGGAGCTGATGACTGTCTTCCAGCTGCTGCACTGGAACGGGTCGCTGAAGGCGATGCGCGAGCGACAGTGCTCGCGGCAGGAGGTGGTCGCGCACTACTCGCACCGCGCGCTCGACGACGACATGCGCACGCAGATGGCGTGCGACTGGGCGGCTCGCGAGCGCGACGTGCCGGGCGCGCTGCGGCGCGAGCTCGCGCGTGCCGAGCGCGAACTGCGCGCCGCGCGCCTCGCCGGCCGCGAGCTGCGCTTCCCCAAGGAGAAGAAGGACATCCTGCTGCTGGCGCACGCTCAGCCCGTGTCGGCCGGCGCTCAGCAGCCCGCAGCATCAGCTCAGGTCAATGCCTCTGCCAACAAGCACCAACCGGCGCTCGCTACGTAATAACTTTCAGCAGATCCAATGCTTGACATTTACCACATTTATTTAATCTTTATTTAAGACGTCTACATTAAAGAAAAACAGAAAAGTAATGTGTAGTAAAAAAACTTTTGATAAACCATAACCTTAAGAATTTTTGGTTTAATAAAATAAATATTTCAATTATTACTCGTATGAAGTGAAATTTATATTATATTAAAATCTGTAAGAAAATATACTTAATTTAATAAAATATTAAAAAAAATATGGGAATAAAATTAAAAAGTTTGAAATTACAGTCAATTGATGAATTAAAATCGTTTAACTGTCTAATTATGTCTGCGCTTGTCTTTACGGATTATGAAATATATGCGGAGAAACAAAATATAACAAACAATTAAATTTACCGGACGATTTTATTTGTTTGTGTTTATTTTGTTTGTATTGTACTCTTTGGTTCACAGTCTTAGCCTGGGTTCTTAGATTAGGTTGGGTTGATACTGCTGTTCAGGTCTACGTCAATATCTTCTGCAAACTGTGCAGTAGTGGATTTACCATTGACTGAACATTTTACCGCCAACCTACCCATCCTACTCTGGACGTGACTTCATTTGAGGATCTTCCTACCCTAGCGGCCATAATCGCGTTTCTATTTTATGTATAACAAACAGCTATGCATTTTTTAAGACCTTTTCTGTAGTCTGATGAACGGTAAATCTATTCTGGATACTTTCAGCATTGCCTCCTAATTTTCATTTTACTATCTTTTTTTTGAGCCAATAGGACTATGATGTTATATTATTGAAAGAAATGACACTATTATTTTAATTTATTACTTCGTCAGAAAGTATACAGCGTAAGCTTATCGTTGCAAAAAAGTTTTTTTTTATATATTTATGTAAGTGATGTTTTTATTTATAAGACATTGTCGTACTACAGGAACAGACGTTGCAAATTATACCCGCGTCTGCCATCTAGTGTCAAACACTGAATTAGAGGAACGGGTTCGGACGCAGTCTATAAAAAAAAATGTTTCTCGCGGAGTTTAAGATTTTTTATATTATTTCTTTCTTCTACGATTTGTTTTTATTGAGTTATAAACTAAAATGTATTTTTTTTACCGAATTCAAGGAGAATCATTGTACACGATACGACAACCCACAAAACACAGTTGGCTGGTTAGTACATTAAAGTTAGCTCATAAATGACCTTTCCTCCGCGTGATTCAGCGTGATTTCCGCGAATTTCAAATGTCACTTTTGTCTTACCTAAAATATACTTTGTTCAAAAATTGTTTTCACCAAGTAATATATAAAACTCATCTCATCTCATCTCATCATTCTCATCTCTTGTATCTGTTGTTTTTCCGTGATTAAATAAATAAATAAATATATTAGTGAAAGATTTACAAAATATTCATTAACACGCAATAACACATCTATATAATAATATGACATTTAAATATGTCGTGTGTACTTAAGACACGCATAAATATGTGATATAAAAACATATCTCATTTTATTTACTGTTATCAGAAAAAAATGTGTACTTAATTTAATTAGAAAATATAATTTTTGTAATATTATATGTTGTAAAATAAATGATAGTTATAATAAAAAGAAAATGATCTCGGATAAATTGTGTGTTTGAATTTAAGTACTGGAGTTCTGGATAATTTGTCGATTTGTTTAAAGACATAGCCAATCTGGAGACTAATGTATCGGTTAAAATAAACTCTTGATATTATGTAACAACTACATAGTCTTAAGTTTTAATTTTATTAAAAATAGGAGAGAAATTCACCTGAATTCATTCAAAGATAAGTGAGTTGCATTGCATTTAATGATGATAAATTGATGATGAATTGTTTAAACAATCGCAATGCATTATTCTGTTATAAAAATATTCTTGTATTACATAGAAAACTTTAGTAATAACATTTTACATGTTTAATTATACAGATTGTAACTAAACGATTTAGCATAATCGTAGGAGGTGATACTGCATCCTAAATAAAACTAGCATTATTATTCATTATAAGTTTTTAATCATTTATGAATATACTCATTCACATGTATGCTTGTTTAAAGGAGTGTTATCGTTATTTGTGAAAATATCTTGAACGTATAATTGCCACAAGGTTAAATTCATTCGATATGTATTCCTGTTACTGTTAATAACTCGATAATTAGCCTATTAAGTGGCCTCATCTTCTTCTATTCTTCTCCCGGTATTTTGTCATTTAGTCTGAACAAAGTAAAAACAAAAGGGGTCGCTGAGCAGATCTTCCAATTGATCTAGAGTATTCTAGAGTTTAGAGACACTTGCTTTTTAACTCTACTGTAATATAAACGCGAACGGAATGAATTCAACCCTGGGCCATTTAATTTATATGTTAACAAAATAGTTTGTAACAAAAAAAATGTTTCAATGTTGTACAAAAACGGAAAACAAATTTCAATGACTGCAAATGCTTATTTTAAGCCCTGTAAATATTTTGTAAATTCTTTTTGAAACAATCTTTTTTTTTATAGCGTGATTTTTGGTCACAATACGACAATTTGAATTACATTACACGGCCAGTAAAACTTAAAAAAATATATATAATATACTAGAAATGTTTTTAAAAATGTTTTCATTATAAAAGGGATAAAAAAAATACAGGTTGTTACCGTAGTTATTACGCGAAAAGTTATTTGGTCGCCAGTTTTTCACTAGTGATCTCACATTTAAAAAAAAAAATTTAAAAAGATTTATAGCCATTTCGGGCATTAGAAAATTGAATATTAATATTATCTGCGCTTAAGGCTTCGTACCACGATAACAATTATATAATTATAACCACATATTATCATTTTATTATGCAAGGGTTCTTACACATATTTAACAATATCCGCTAAATATTTTATACTGCCTGAAGTCATTATCAATCTTTTAGCTTTATCTGACGATTGAAAAACTTGGTCAAGGTGCTCTTTTATTTACACTAGGTGTTAAGTTTTAATACGTTCTTATGTCCCAAAATACTTTGTGTAAACATTGGGTGACTGACTTGTAGGAGGTATAGGAAAGTCTAGTTTAAGATGAAAGATGGGCTTGTTCAAATAAAGACGGCCCCGTTCTACTAGCTACATTTCATAAAGGGAGAGAAATTAATTTGCATGAAAATGGTATAACAAAATGGAAATACCTATGTTTAAATTATGCCAAGATTTTGGGT
The DNA here is from genome assembly GCA_020383195.1 of Neomicropteryx cornuta. Taxonomy (NCBI): domain Eukaryota; kingdom Metazoa; phylum Arthropoda; class Insecta; order Lepidoptera; family Micropterigidae; genus Neomicropteryx; species Neomicropteryx cornuta. The sequence goes on from JAHKQU010000014.1 coordinate 6,374,385, forward strand.
ACCACTTTCAAATTTTATATTAAATGTATATTGAGTGATCTTTGGTGTGAAAGGGGGGGGGGAGGAGGGTGTTTAGAACCCCTTCGCCTCTGTAGCATTTTTTTTATTGAAATAGTTTTCCCTCTCACCGCCAATATTTCGCCAATTCTTTTTTCTGTAATGGTTCATGGCATATTACTCATTGATTGTGTACAAGCAAAAAAAAACTTTATTATTTTACTCTAAATTGTAATTTTTCCATTGATAACACAAAAATAGGTTTCTTCATTGATCATTTGGTTTTTTGTATGTTTTGTAAATATATCAACTTATTTAATAACTAAAATAAAACGCTTCATTTAGGTTATATTGTTTCATATTTGTTGTTTTTTTTCTATTCATTGAAATTTTTTTCTTTAAACTATCTGTCTATAATTTAATTATGTTTTATTTTAAATAACGTAATCAGCATTTTGTTTGTAGTGTTGTATATAATTTTCTTTGTTAACACTTATTGTTTATACTTCAGATAAAGCTTTTTGTGAAATTAAAAAATCTACTCCTAATCAAACAAAGCTAAGGCATTAGCAAAATATTAGTATATCGTAATTAAATAATATATTTTGTAATGTTATTATTTTATGATATAAATGTCTTTTGTGATATACTTGTAAGTTTAGTATTTAAGTATAAATAACATGCAAATGTATTTTTTTTTTTAAATTTATTGTACTATCTAGACAATGAAATACTTCGAGTCACTTAATTATTCTATTGTATATAAATAAGTTTGATTTATTGTCATAGCTGAATTCGATTGACATATTTAAGAGGAAGGTTATAACGAAAGAGTCATCTCCTTATTAATTAGGTACTTCAAAAATAGTATAATAATAATATGGTATACTTATTTTATATCAAAGAGATGTTAGTGATGATAACTGATATACATATGATGAGAATCTTTTTTTTATTTTAAACTTTATTGCTATAAAATTGTAAATAAGAATGTATATATGCTTTTAAAAATACAAAATATTTTTTTTAATTGTTTTGATTTTTGATTGTATTTTAATCCCTTTCCGATTTACTGATATCAAACATTCTATTACCATTATATTTTACAACTCAACGTACGTCGATCTACAGCAGCTGTCACATTGTTCAAGGATAATAGAAGTACTGGTTTACCCATCTTGGTTATGTGTACTAGACCCGCTTGGAACAAAGTCGTTCGGAACAGATACAGCGTTTCCTATCCTTTTCGATATTTTTTATGCTATAATAATCATTCACGGCATTATTTTTAAAAAATAATTACAGTTATAGTAATTTCGAGACTTGCACATAAAGTATATTTTTGGTGAAAAACAGTAAAGGCATTTGCTGATATACCAAAATATACTTGTATTTATGCAAATTCATACACGCTATTTAAGGAATATCGATTTAAATGAACAGGATGTATATCTTTCTTGACGAAACGTTTTTAAATGTCCTAAACGGTATTAAGGGTATACACGTAAAGTTATGTAGTTATTATATGCAATCAAAAACATTAATAAATGTAATTATTCTACATGTTACCAAAAAAAACTTAATATTTTTTGTCATATATCCAAACATAGAGCATATTTTTCCTAATCGTAAAATCTTACGAAAAATTTTATTAGTAAAGTTGTAGGGAATTAAAATTCATTTTAGTCAAAAGTTGAAAATGAACAAGCTATTTGACGACAAATTTAAGCTTAAATTCACGATGGCTGATGAAGCTCCTGCAGGACCTGGTCAAAAATCTACTTTATTAAAAAAAAAAAACTGAGTAGTATTCCTTATAAAGTAATAGGATAAGAATACTTATCCGCAGAAATAAAAACCCAGAAGCTGTGAAAACCCGTCGGTATCAGCCCAATAATTGTAATGAACCAAAATATAATGCAAATTACACTGATAACACTATGTAATAATGATGTATAAAAACTAGTACTACTGATGATGATGATGTGTAAAACTAGTTACTTTGATAACGATTATTACTGTGACGTTTATAAAATCTTCGTAAGCTTTCGTAAAGCGGCTTTTCTGACTTATTATTTTTTTTTTAACAACTTTGAGATTGGCGACAAAAGCCGCAGTTTTCTCATTAAACCATAATAATATCGGAATTTTAACATCAGAAACCTTTCATGGGTGAGAGTGGCGAGGGGAGGGGTACTATATTTTATCCAATATTTTTAGCTTTCTATATATATATTTATAACCAATTCACCAAAAATTAGAATAAAAATATTATCAGAAAACCTAAAAGTACACCTTGCAAAGAATACCCAAATACAAAAAAAAATAAAATTTTTGAGATGACACAATTAACCCCGAATTTAAAAAAAATAAATGTTCATAATCTATAATCTTTGACTGCCAAAATATGTACAAAGAACTAACATCATGCTAAAATTCAATTTCTCATGTAACGCGGTTTTCAAGAAAAATGCAAAATTAATCTAAGAGGGTTTTTTTTTCTTTTTTGGTCCGGAACCCTAAAATACTTATGGGGTGAAAAACATTAATAATATACATTGATCACTTAAAAAGTTCACAAAAAAATATTTCTTTTAATAATAACATAAATAACACTTAATAATAAAAAAGGATTAATATGTTAAATTGATCTGAAATAACATTATTGACAAATTTCACAAAAATTATTGCAAAACCCGTTTTTTTATGTTCTCTAAATACCTACGCTATAAGTGTACAATTACAGTCCAACTGATATTGATGCTTGAACTTGAAAAGTTAATTTTTTTGTCAACTGGCTCAGAATCTATCATCCGCCTGCGCTTTTCTCGGAAACGCTCTTTCGCTCAATTAAAATCGAAAAATCCCTTGACATTGTTCTCGCGGCGGCCGCTGCACTGACATCCACTTTATCTGCCGAATATAAACGATGAGACGTGTGCAGTCTGGATAAGGTTGAGGACATACTACTAGCATGCGTTCAAATTATTTATTGTACATTTTATATTATCCAACATATAGATATAGCATCTTTCGTATCTTTGCACATTTAACCAACCAACCAACCAACCTATTTAATATTTATCGTCATACCTATACGTTTGTATAAATTAACCTACCAACGTAAAAGAGTGCGCCAAGGTATTCCAAGTTGCTACCTTGGTTTTCCTGCTGTTATAGTAACTTGTTTTTCATAGAATAAACAAGTTGAATTTATGTAATTACATACAATATACAATCACAAATACAAAAGATTACTAAGGCCTATAATTACTTTAGGGAAATAAAGGAAAGGAAATCACAATAATCTTAAAACGAAATTGCAAGGGTTAAGAAAGTATACTAATACTAAAGTGTGTGTACTAATAAAGTGTGCATGAGTGTACTGAGAGGTTGAGGGTGTGTGTGTGTGATGTTTTCAAACCAACGTGCTAACTTCCTCATTAATTGACTGAATAACAGAACATTACCCACTTAGGTGAAAAATGTCAATATCACTAAAATTACAAAGTAATACGATAAGATTAGAATAAAAATAATTTACTATTGATTGATAGGTATAATGTCATTGACCTATCAATGTGATTGACAGGTATAACGTCATTCTTAATCAACGACTATATAAGCAACAACCCTTAGATACTTTAAATCCTTCAATTATTGTAACTCGATCAAGGTTACGAAGAAATATGGTATTGCCAAAAATGAATACCACTTTTGGGCAAAGGCATCTTAATTTCCTTGGACCTAAACTTCTCAACAGCGCAGATGAGCAATTAAAAAAAGCATCACCAAATGGCTCCTCGCAATAGGCAGAAACGAATCTGAAAAGATGGTGAGCAGTGTGTTGCAATAGACATAACTATATAACATATATAGACTATAAGTAATTTTATATATTTTCTTTGTTTAGTTTTTTCTGTATATTTAGCCTATAAATTATAAGTAACACAATTATTAGAATTATATATTTAATAAATGTATATTGTATGTAATATATATTTTATATATATGTATATAATATTATGCACTATTTATTATATGTATTATATTTTGTATTTATGATATTTATCATATGATCCCCTTTGTTATTAGTAACGTCTCGCGAACGTAATAATATTTAATTTTTTCTGCAACTTCCTTTTGGCTGCTCTTAGAACAGGTTTTTTAACCTAGTTAGAGTAGCCATGTTACTTCAGAGCAACAATAAATGACTGGTGTTTAATTTGTCTATATTATATTAATTTAATTCATTCAGTGTTATTATATCATTTATTGTTGTAACATCTTATTGTACCATATTGCATAAAATAAAAATAAATAAAATAAATGAAGTGAACGTATTTGTGAGGCATGTACTTAGAAAGAAATAAATGAATAATATTATTATTAAAAGCATATTTAGGAGATGCAAATTCTAGTACACTCCTGACGTAAGCGAAATACAACATTTGAGTAGTACTCAAGTTACGAGAAGGCGTAGATTAGATCCGGAGGTACTTTTGAGCGCGACAGTACCCACCGAGTTCGCATAGCTGTCATGGGTCTCGATGGGAGGGATCGTCGGCATCGCGCCGAGGACACTGAACCGCAATTGTTACCGGCGGATGGCGACGCTTTCTTTGGGGGGTTGATAAATAGTGGACTGGTCCAGAGCCGCGACGCTGCGCGCTCATTTCAAATTCTGACGGTTGACAAAAAAAACCAGGCATTCTTGCCTCCTTATTCGAGCCCTAAACTTAAGGCCAGCCGCACACTTAACTAACGACGGACCAACATACAAAATAATATTATTGGCATTTTTAAAGTGCAACTTAATTAGGCACGAGTGACTGGGAACACTGCTCCCATATTCATTACGCTGTTGACTTAGAGTGGGGCGTTGGGAAGCAATCATTATAGGCAGCTTGAACTTGTAGGCATACAATTTAGGTAGATTTTGTATAAATAAATTATTTCACTGTTGTTAGTGTAAAATATCTCTTTTTAAACATGGATGACGAATGTGCAAGAATTTAAAAGGTCGTTATAGTTGGAGAATTTGTATTCATTCTGAATCTAAGTAACATTGTGATGTTTTTATCTCTTAAATTCTTCATTTCTAGTCATCTCAGTTACTTGGTAACAATGCACTGAAGTTTGATCTCATTTAAGTCACTGCCTTGGCCTATTACTAAGTGGGCAATGTCAATATTAAACGGGGTCATGTTCGTAAATCAACCCTTTCTGCGGACTTTGCCCGGCAGCGGTGTGAAATGTTGAAATTGCCCGGGCAATGCCGACTCTGCACAGCTTTCGCCAGGCATACTAAACCCGCTGAAAACACGACGGGCGCCACATCGTGAATGCAACTCAAGGTCGAGCGGACGTAAAATCGTTTTATATATTAGGTTTTAAATAGAAACCTCAATATTTTTTTTCTCGAATACCATAATGAATTTTGATAGTTTCTTAACAAATAACACTAGGAATCATAGGACCTATTAGCTGTTTTTTTTATTGGGATTGACCTTGGGACACCCTGTATATATAAAAACAAATACAAAACATCTAAAAATATAAACAATAAAAAACGAAAAAGTTTAAAAATCTTTATTTAATATAAGTGTCGTAAAGGGATACTCCTTAAAATATAATATATCCAGTTCCATCTTCATCCAGATTCAGATCCTTAGTGTCTAGGGATCTGGGCCTCAATTTCTATAAATATGTTTCAATATAGATATTTATTACCACAGTTTTGCAAATTAAACGACAGTGTCAGGCAAATCAGTCTTTTTTATTTAGGTTTAAAGCGGTATGTTTTTTTTAAATATTGCGTTTTGCGAACCTTTCACTCCGCGGGGAATAAACTGAGGAGTGCGATGTATTGCATCTTTCAACTCCGCAACTTTCACGGGGAATATAAATCGCTAAGTTTATCGCTTCTTTCGCGCAAGATGATTTCTTTGTCGGGTTTTGCACGCGCATGCGTCGTTTGAAACGTAATGTTATAAAAAAAACTTACCATATTAAGCCATAAAAACGTACGAAGAATGGCTCACATACAACTTAGCTCGCGTTTGTTTCGATTATTTCCCCTTGCCCCCCCACCCCTGGGCTGATAACCTTAAAGGAGAAACAAGTATTACTTTAACCTTGGTTTCATTTATTTGTTGTGTTGTATTTAAATTTATTTATTTATTTAATATATTCTAGGGAAACAAACAGCGTAACTTAGTTTATATAACAGTAAATACATAGTTATAAATTTGGCAAATTCCATGAATCCACTGTTTAACAATATAATTGAGATGTCGGTTCACCTAAAACTGATTACATAAAAAAAGAAAATTATGAATCGTACATAAAATAAAATAGTTTCTATTTTGCATATTTACACTTATAATAAATATATATATAAATGTATTAATTAGAATATGGGTTGTATAGTTATTATGACTTTATTATATATATTTAGGACGTTTACCTCTAATTACCTGTATGAGACGTGTATATTTTACTTGCCTTGTTTTTGAATAAATTCAAGGTACAATTAAAAATGTCTAATTCCGAAAGATTACTATTATATTCATGACATATTCTGTGAAGTGTTGCGTTTTGAGCGTAGTTCGTGTTTGTTTTATTTAATAAGATAAGATCTGTTGATCTGGTAATTCGTTGTGGTACTCTAAATTGAATACTTTGTAGAAGCTCTGGACAGTCTATAATAATTGAGTAATTTATATAGGAAGGCAGCATCAAACACTTTCCTTTTGGTATCCAAACTGGGAATTTGGTGGAAATCTTCAGTTTCGTGGTCAAACGAGATTTCTAACAAAATATTACCACTGAATTACTTATAAGGAAATACTAAAAGCTTCTCATTTAGTCGGTGGATTTTTTTACTGTGCTGGACTGGTAGCTGCCATTTTTTTTCGTGATATTACAATTTTTAGAAATAGCTTTCTAAAAATTCACCAAGAAATAGTCATCAAACTAATTTTAGTTTTTCTATACTAAAATAGAAAGAAATTAGAAATAGAAATTAGAATAGAAATTTTAGTAGTTAGTTTTCTAATATTAAATAAATGATACAATTACAGTTTACCTTGATCATTCCCCAATGACCCAATGATGCTCATGATGATGACCCTACTCAACTAACATAAACTTTCTTGTGCTAGAGCCAGGGAGGCTGGTGGTAATGAAGCGTTAAAAATGGTAACACTATTATGTGCGGATTCGAACCCGCAATCGCCGTGTCAAAGTCCACCGCTCTCACAACTAGACTACGACGATTTCTTAACACCCTTGCTCTCGACTTTATATTCAACACAAAGAGTTCGAATGAAGAACGCGAAGTCGTGTATTTATTCGCCGAAGATTTAACCTTACGATCGTAGAGAGCGTAGCGTCGTGAGATCGGTTCGAAACGTAGACCATTAAGTTGACCGAAACGTGATCGTGGTGAGTCCCAAAATAAATATTTTTTTATTTCTTTTAAGTAGTGAAGACTACCTCATATTGTAGCACTAGTTGTTCAGCTAGGTTCCGCAGGTGGCTTTAACGGCGCCTTTTGCGTGCGACGACTCGTGCCTTCAGCCACGAAGAGCCGTTTTGTGACGCATATGTAGCTCATATCCGGGCATCTAAACTTGGGTTTTCGTAACAGCGCCTTCGGTGCCCGTCAATTCGTGCCTACGGCGCTTGAGAGAACTAAAAGTAGTTGTGTTGACATAGAAATCCCGAGAGTTTTTCAACGTGACGAAAAATACCTTCCCATCATGTTACCTTAATAATTGTAATCACCATTTCACCCACTTAAGAGTTGGTTTTGTTTTTAAATATCTATGTTCTGCCTCAGTACCAAATTTTATCAAAATCGGTTTAGCGGCTTAACTGTGAAAACGCAACAGATAACAGATATTTTCGAATTTATAATATATAATATGTATAATATATATTTTTGGCTATGTCTGTACGCGTGAAAGGATAGAGAAAAGAAAAAAAATTATTGTATAATTGATTTTATTTTTATAATTATTTCAATTTATTTCTATAAAAAAATATTTTAATTTCATCTGTCGATTTATTAAACTTTAATAAAAAAAACTTTCGCCTATTTTCGCTACTATACCTATCTGAAAAGGCTAAATAGTCAAAAAGTAAATTTTATACCTCCCGAACGCCTTTTCTAACGTTAACTTTTGTTAAACACTGTAAAAGGCGTATTTTAAAATTATGCTGTCATCGATAAAATGACATGCTGTCATTGTCATATGTGGCTGCCTGTACAAACTGCATAATCTGATATTTTAATAAAATATTTGGAACGTTTTTTGGTAATATATTTCTTTTATTTTTAATAACCTACATATTTCCAATCGAATGTTTTTTAGTCCAAAAGTTGTGTTTTTAAGGTCACGTAATTGTTATCTGCCGCTTTCAAGATGATATTTACATTCTGTCACGTGTGACCGTATAAAGATATTTTTTAATTTGGTACCTGTCCTTTGTGGAACGCTCGAAGCAATTATTGGTGCACTGACGGTTAGTGCATTGATCCCGTCGTCATTTCGACAATGTGGTAAATTTGTACAAGTTTTTGTGCGACCCTTATTGTTTACCGTACCGCAAGGGGCACCAGCGATTAAAACGGGCAGGAAACAAAACCAGTTCCATAAAAGGACCACAAAAACATACAAAATGAACAAGTGAACATTTTACCAATTCAACGAAGACGCGAATTGCGTATTTACTCTACTGGTCTAGATCGGTAAGACATATTATTTTTTGTATAATTTATTAAACAATTTGAGTTGCATTACATAATATTTGTAGGATAACATATAAAATGCAACGAATCATCAATGGAATCAACGAAATTGAGTCTAAAAAATATCAATGATACATAAAAAAAATAAGGATACATGGCAAAAAGCGGCAAGTGGACAAAATGATGGTTTGAAGTCTTCTCAGATAAAAGATATTGAGAAAAATTACGTTTTAATAAATAAATATAAAATATGTAAATAAATAATCTTAGTTCATATTAGAAAAGATGTCGCTCTTGGTGCAAGACAGTTCGGGACTGCGGCAATCGAGAGTAGTCGCTTTGTCCTACGGGCCTAGAAGTTATCTACCTAAATATTACTTATCAGTCAGGTTAGCGTTATACTGTGGTCGACGTTTACCTATCTTTGTTATTATTTATTTATTTATTTATTTATTATTTATCCATAAAAATTAATATCATTACATGTATATTATTATACATGTATATCGCATGTTATTGATATTCCATAAAAGAAAAGTACAGATTGTGTGGATTAGTAACACCTCACTAGGCAAATGCCTGTGCCGAGGCACAATTTACCAATGGCACAATGTTACCAATTTGAAATATATAAGTAGAGAGATAATAGGAGGATAATAGGATAATACTGAAGTTATTTGCGCTGATTTGGCAGTTTTTGAGTCTGCAGTTAAAGCATGCTTGTGGGGGTGTTCAGGGTCACCGCCGATGTGTGTGTGGTGAGCGACGTTGTGATGATGAGCACATTGCGTGGGTGTGCACTGAGTTGACGAGGGTGAGAGATTGGTGGTAGCGTGAGGCCTGTGTGGTTACTTTACTGTATGCACATTATTTTAGGAAAAATATATTTAGCATATTGTATGTGTGTGCATTACATATTTTTTTTATATAATTGTTATGAGATTTCTTTTAAATGTTGTCTAAAAATTTTATTGGACAATAATTCTCATAGGACAAAGAGGACGTGTCGTGTCGGTGAAAAAAAGTCGTAAATGAAAATTAATAGCAACAATTAAATTATCAAAAAATGAATTATCTACTAGGTTATATTTAAAAAAAAACATAATAAATGAATGACAAAGAATATCATTCCATCCGGTCTGAACGATGGCTGACCAGCGCTGAAAGTCTACTGGCCGTCGCGCCGCGTCGAGTTCTCGAATTTAGGAAGTTGTGCAGCTTGTCAACGCAACGAGCATCGCTTGGCGCCTTTGTCTTGTCGGGACGTTCGAGTTTTTGCTGTCCTCGTTAAAAAACAAAAAATTAAGCTGAAATGATAATCACAGACTCAAACCTAACCGAACACAGAAGTAGCTGGTTGATTGATTGATTGATTGATTAGCCAAATTGGATATGTTATTATTAAATTAAAAATCATTTTACGGAAATGCGATACCCAAGTACGAAAAACTATCTATTATTTCTATACTTTATCATTATTACTTTCGAGTGTTGAACAATTATTGTTCAACATTCGAATAACATGCATATATAACTTATTTCCCTAATTAGGGCAATTCATATATTTTTTGCTAGCATATAAATTATTTTAAATTTCGACACAGAATTGGCCATTGTTCATTTTGTTTAATTTTGTTAATAGAATTAAGCATCGTTGTAGCTAAATAAATGAATAATATGACCAAATAGTAGAATTTATTCAGAGTTAGGTACAAAGTTTGTTGATAACGAAGGTTGGTGAAAGCATAAAGTGGAATGTTGTTGTGAACGTAACCATTGCAAAATGCACCCTATTGAATACTTTCAGAAAGATATATTTTGTTTGATAAGTAATCTAAGTTCATATAATAATCATACGTAATACACTTATGTGATCGTGGTAGTCTAGTCGTTAGAGCAAATGCTCAAAAATATAATGATGGCTAACTGAAGGAAAAGACCAAGTAAAAATATAACGCTTTTAAATCTACGTGATATTGTTTAAAACGGAGAATTTTAGCCTGCGTTTCAATTTATTGTTTTTCTCAACGTTTATGATATTTTTTAAATAAATTTATTCTAAATAACTGAATAACAACACGCGACTTTCCCATGTAAATTTTGACATTTGCATATATCGAGTATGGTTTGATGATCATTTTTATAAACGGCGAATCGCCTGTAAACATGAATGGCATATTTTTTTATAATATTGAAAAATTTAGAAAAGATTTATTTATTATATAAACATTAGATATAAAGCCAATAGATTAAAAAATAAATATGAGGTACTAAACTACTTGTACTTGAAAGCGCAGGACATCTGAACCCATAACTGAATAATATAAAAATGCATTTTCAACACTCACTTGTCAACAGCATAAAATATTGTCAAATATTATATTTTTGTCTAATTAGATGAAACAAGAAAAGGATGATGTGGGTGTAAAAAGATTAAATGAGATGATTTAAAGAGTGACTCATATATGAGGTTGATAAAAATAAAAAATGAGCGTAAAGATTAGTTTGCGTATTATTTAGATATCTATTAAATTGATTTTAAAAGTATTTAACTTATTTAAATTTTATTAGGCATTAAACTTAATTAAACTTATTTAGGCGAATCGCTTAAAAAGACGAATGACCTAATTTTTGACAATATATTTTAAAATAAGTCAAAAATTAAAAATTGTACAGAAAAGAAAAAGAGCCATCTCCAAGGATATTGGTCTCTCAGGCTTTGTGGTTATCAGCACTGCTGGTAACGAAAAATTATTTTTTTAAAATTATGGATAAACTTTTTAAAATATTTATTTATTTATTAAACAGGTAAGCATACAGCGAAATAGTAACATATACATTTTGAATACAAATAGTTATTATTAATACTTATTATTAAGTCCAAATAAAGCTTACACCTATGTACATAATAATTTAAAAACTTTGATGGGTTTAACTATACTTTAGAAATAGTATGTGTGATGTGTATGGTAGAAAAATGTGAGTGAGGGTGTTCGTGGTTGTTTGTGTGGGTGTATATATGTACATCGTACATGTTGAGTGTATATAAATGAATGCTATAAAACGTTTTCATTTTGGATCGGACTGGCGTAAAATAGTTCGGATTTTGAGAGAAATCTGCCACAATTCAGTTCAAGTAGGTGTTGTAGGTATCGAGTAAACGGTACAACGGTAAACGGAGTTTCTAGCATAGTTTGCAATAACTGTATAATTATTATAATTGTGATTTATTATTTTATTTTATTTCAGGAAACAACAGCTTACATAGTAAAATTACAATAAACAAAAAAAACAAATAAAACACAAAGCCAATAATAGTTTCCTCCAAACTTAAAAAAAATATAAAACACATTCGGGAGCGAGGCCGGGACCAGGAAGTAGGAGGGGTTGGGGAATCCAAACAATCACCAGAATATAATATAAAACACAATATAATAAATTCTACATATACATATGAATATAAACGATAACGGATAATCCGTTTTTTTACGGTTGGTTAAATGTTGGTTGGTTAAGCGAGAAACCACCGACATTGTGCGCATGCGTACTGCGCGCCTACTACAAACTTAGCAGTTATAATTATCCTAGCTTTAGACATTCGGGATCGACGAAGAGGCTGGTCGCCGTGCCGTCATCTGCTAATAGCTTGGTTATGGCTGTAGTACGCGGGCGCGAGAGACGTCCGCTCCATTTCCGAGAAGCGCCCGCGGCATGGCGACAGGCTGTATGTCGCCTTTCGCGCGGCCGCACCTCCCTTCCCTTCCCCTCAAGCATAGCTTTAACAAATTGTCATTTCACTTGACTTGGTGGGTGTGTTTTAAAGGGCACACCCAAATTATATATATATTTTTTCCTGTATACATAATGAAAACCAACATTAAACATTTGATTAAAGAGAATCACTTAGAAGAGAAATTGCAGAACAATTCAGGCCTCATATTACGACAATGATCAGAAATTATCAAAAACCTGGCGTTTGCAATGCATTTGTGATATGTTTGCATATAATAGCTGAATGAATATATGTTTTAGTTGAAATGTAATATTAAAAATGATGAAACTTTTAATCATTCTGACAACTCTGAAAGACCGAATATTGAATTTAATATTTTACCCTTCTACGGATGGACTTTCCTTGAAAACTTCTTTCGATGTTAATGCTGTGGGAGAGTTATTAGGAGGAGGAGGTCACAACTACATAAACCTCTTCATATAATTAGACAAAACAATTATATTCTAACTGTGTCCACAGGCTGTGCTTCATCGATTACGGCTTCAATCATTTTTATCAAATTCTACTCCGGGTTAGCAGCCAGGCCCTGCAAGGCGCTTTAGCGGCGCGCAACAACTCGTGCCTGCGGTACTCGGGAGAACTAAAAGTAGCTGTGTTAATCTAGAATTTCTGAGAGCTTTCCAAAATGCTCAAAACGCCTTCCTAGCATGTTACCCTAATAATTCCCATACAATCTTCTACCCCTTATTTGACCCTCTTAGTATTTATTTGTTTTCAAAAAAGGTGACCTGTATCCTTTTCCAGGGTCCAAACCATCTCCACATCAATTTTAATCAAAATGGGTTTCCCGGTTTCGCCGTGAAAATGTATCAGACAGACAGATTTTCGCATTTATATTATTAGTACAGATTGCATTTATTTTGTTTTTTAGTAGTGAGTATGGATATGAGCTAAATATGACCTTAAATAAAATTTATTGAAACATCTCGACCACCTTCTTTCTTAAAAAAAAAAGATAAGTTATCGTATCATTAACGTGAAGGTGTGTCAAGTAATTTAGGTGTGATGAGCTCATATGCACCAATGTTTTAAAATAGATTCCTTAACATAGATATTAAAATCTTTTTTTTTCTCGGTAAACAGTTTAATATATTTTTTTTAATCAATACTTATGTATTCTTGTATTTCAAAAAATGTATGTCCTTAGCAATGGTAATTTAATATTATTAGAACACTACCTTTACCTTCATAACCTTATGTTTCTACCAGTCCATCTTATCTGTAACTCCAAACGTCCTAATAAAGCAAAAAAAAAAAACAAATAACTTATACTCGATAGTTATTATTTCTTCAATTGTTACCTGTTAACTCACTGAAAAATATTTAAACTGAGATAAGGTGTGTTTTGTTAAACTCGCTCGTCCCGCCCAGCCTCGCTTGCGGCCATTTATATTTATATCCAAAGGGGTAATATTATTGTAATATAAACAAGTGCCGTCGAGTCACTGCCGGCTGGTTGGTCGGTGTGTCCAATGCATTTATGGCTTTGTGTCAAATATACCGTTACATGTAGGGCCAGATCCAGGTCTCAGAAATTTAACAGCCTAAATGAATTTACGGCACGGCTCTAATAGTAAAAGTCTTCATGTGCGCGGTAGAAATTTGTTTTAATAATGATTGTGTTTATTGCACTCCTACTTGGATGATTTTAAAGCAGTGGCCGCTTATTAACTACTTTCACATAAACGGTATAACATATAAATATTTATTTTAATTCCTTATTCTTGATTTAAATTCCTATTTATGGTTATCATTTGATCCTACCGATCGATTACGTCCTTTTCAGTTCCCTGATTTTGCCTTCGATTCCAGGCGTTCTAATTGTATAACAATCCGGTGAGCAAGCCAACATACACCGAACATTCGTCCCAACAGGGAAGTGGTACAGTTAAGTGCAAAAAACCACATTTAAAAAAATATTTTGGTAAATTTTACTTGGCAGGCGTTCGCCGCGCTGTTCGACGAGCTTGCCTGGGCCACGATATCTGCCAAGAGATGTTAACTAAAATCGTTAAGCTATTTTGCGCTTGATTGTACATATCTTAAACTATATATCTAACTAGAAAAGAGAATAAGATTTGGGAGAACTACTAATAAACGTTTGTAACAAGGCATTTAAATATTGTAATAAATAATGCATTCTGTTCGTAAATTGTTTTCAATAAAAAACAGGGAATTATTAGAAAACGTTACATCCCTGACGTAACAAGAGTACGTAACAGAAAAACCACAACAAATATTAGAAAAGCCTTTGTCGACGACGGGCGCAAAAATACAACAATGAACTATTACTGAGTAATATTAAGAGCATAAAGACATTTATGTGAAAAGAAAGACGAGGAGATCAACCAAGTCTTTAACTGCGTTCGACTCCAAGAGATAATATCTAAGACCAACAATTTGGGTGTAAAGTAAATAAGATTTTGTAGCACCAATATGGAATCGGAAAAGGACATCCTGGAGCTAATTGCACAAGTCTACTTTGCAGTTACCGACGTCTAAAACAACTAACGCTTCCACACCTCAACAGGACATTATAGGGCTGCTAAGGAAGACCGGATAAGAATGGCAGTTTTATTGTCCAATAGGCCATAAACTCTTTGGAATCCTATAAAACTCTACCTAACTCAATACGGTTAACTCAATAAATTCTGTTTTACCAGAGCAATAAATATTCTCATATCCACTAACACAGATTTTTGCAACCCTAAAAAAACTCATTGTGTTACATACTCGTATATTATTGTAAATAAATATCATAAACACACACCTTCTCTCTTTCCCACACACATAACCCCTCTCTCTCCCTCACACACACACAGGCATTACTGGACATATCAGATTACTCACATGTCAAAGAAAGTTATAAAAATACGGTCTATAAGGAGTTATTAAAGACAGATAGAAGCCAACTTTAATATGAGGATTGTAAACATATAAATTGTCAATAACATACGTGTAATGTCTTTTATTTATTTTGTTTTTTTTTTATTATTATTAGAGATCGCGGTTAAGACGTTTGACTGTTGACCCTGCGGCCGCGGGTTCGAAACCGCACACAGTTTACGACCATCTTCCCTAACAAGAAAATTTAGCTTATTTAAGAAGGGCCTAAAATAATTGTATGCGATCTATGTAGATCATACTAAATATTAAAAGAAAAACAAATTTTTTATCGCAATATGCACCATTAAATTATTATTCTAACCTCGACAAATTTTTGAATTAATTTCAATTAGCATTGGATTTAGTATTTAATTATACATGAATAAAAAGAAGTTAAAAGTTATTGATGATTGTTAGGCTAATCTAATTAAAAACCGTTTGGTATTACCATTATACCTTTGGTATTTCAACAGAATTAGGAATTGAAACCATTAAAATTACATTTTATTAAAATGTATAATATTATTAGCGAAGATAAAAATATTTCCTTAGATAAATTTGCGGCGCACATAATGTTCAAAATAAACAAAGAAACCGCAGTATTTATACTGCGCAGTAAACATTAAACCGACACAATACGGGGTCACAATAATAATGTGGTTTCACCAAAGGTTAAAAATAATATGATACCATAAGGTACACAATAAAGGTAGATTGCAAAAAGAAGTCGGGTTGGGCGGGGATGGGGGACGGTGGTAGCGGGAGGTCTATACGAATATTCGGAGTATGGACGAATCAATTTTCGAAAATGATCGCATTTTTAAAAACCCGCAAAGCTTTAGACCTTCCATAACAAAGTACGTAAATGTTTTTATCAAAAGTGTAGGCAATAGACATTAGTTTGTAAATGAGTCATTTTTTTCGATCCAATGGAAAAGACACATTTAATTCTCTTGAATAGTTCGTAACACTTCTAGAACATTAAACATTTGTATACTGATTTACTCTACAAGAAAAATATGTACTAAAAATATCCTGTCAATTAAATATCTATTGTAACAAATTATTATGATTATACACTTTTATACCTCAATGACACTTTTATACCGTACGCATCACACATACACATTCTAAAATAGCGTTAAGCTCAACAAAGTTCTAAATATTTTTGTACATAGGCGTAAGCTTTAATTGGCCTTATTATTGACCCTTTGAAAAATGTTATACTATTATTACACTGTATGCTTACCTGTTAATAAATAAATAAGTAAATAAAGTATCGTTTATAAACAATAAATTTAATAATTTATTGACCATGGCATGTAATAATTAACATGCACTGTTTCAGAAATGTCAGGAATTAATAAAAATGTAAGGGAATAAATTATCGGTTTCAACAGACTTCAAAAAAGAGGAGGAGGTTCTCAATTTGATGTGTATGTTTTTTATGTGTGTTGGGTGTATGTGTGTATTTTGATGTTTTTTTTTTGTGTGTGCTTTTACTCATTTCTCCTTATTGGTTTGAGCGATTTCGATTATTTCATTTGCACGTAGAGAATTTCTCAGGGCTAGGTAACGCCTAGTATAGGAAAAATAAATAGGAAATTTTCTATTTAAAATCTCGAATTGGGATTGATATTGAATTCTGTTGAATTGGTTTAGGTCAGTGATTTCTCTTATTATTGTTACATATTGTACTAACATCGAAAAAAAGAAATGATACAATTATTATTTCGATAATATTTTTAAATAACAAATAAGAACTAAACATTTCAGTTCAATAAAAATAAATCAGTTCGACTCCTAAATAAACAAAGAACAAAAAAAAAACTAAGCAGTATTAAGATAAACCTATTATTAACAATAACAAAAAAAAAACAGGATCTACCTAAACGTTGAAGTCGGCGCAGAGACATGGTTTTGGAGGATAGGTTTTTTTTGTTCACTAACAATAAGAAGTAATTGTATTATTTTTTGGCACTTCTGGTTGTAGATTTATTTTATTTAGTCCGTTATATTTTTTTTATTACATCACCATTCTTCTTTTGTTTAAATAATTAAGAACACAGTACGGATACTTCTCAAAAATTACCTATTAATGTCAGTCTCAGTTTTAATTATCTGATGACTCAGAAGCTACAAAGTTACTTTAATGCAGACGCTGCGTTATTATTCTCGAAATATTTTCATCTCACTCTTCGCTCTTCGCTTTTCGCTTTTCGCTCTCTCGCCACGTTGTATTTATGTCCGTTAATAACATCGGTTAAAAGAAACGACGGAGCATTATTCGAGTGAGTCGTCGAATGTTAATATAAAATTAATGTTAATAATGTGAGCAGGATGAATGTTGGCCACCTCGTCGGGATATTGGATGCCGTATTAAAGACACGTCATCTATGCGTGCACTGATGCAGTAAATGCATTTTCATATTTTGAGAATGTAATAAAATTTACATTTTACAAAATAAAGTAGTTTGAAGAACGAAATAAAATACTTAAATATATTAGAAAAGTAATAATATATTAACCATACCGACGTATTTTTCACGATTTTATTATTTATAAGATAAATCTTTAGATTAAATTCTTATTCAAAATGGCTTATAAATTTTGAACTAGCCAGCCAAACTTTTATTCAAATTTTGATAACCAAACAACCTTCGGATTGGTAATACTGAATCTCATAATGGCTTTTAATGCATAGGGTAGTTATGTGAAAACATAATCACTCTGCAGTAGTTTGAGTCCTAACGATAATATTATAATGAATAATATTTTAATTGATAATGGGTGTCCATTAAAAACTTTCAAAATATATTGTAGATCACGCAATTGTAAACTAATACCTAATTGAAATACATACATAATTAATTATCGAGCGTATTCTTTCCTTTTTTCCGAAGATAAAGGTTTCATATTGTAAAAATATAAAATATTCGATAATACATTCAATCGATAAAGCCTTCACTACAGTTCTGATCAAAGCTACGCCTAGTATTATATATATTAGTATACATAGTGCGGCCGTCTAATTATCGAATAAATATGGTAGGAATGTAGTCGTATCTAGGTATGTGTTTTTGCGCATATTCGCGTATTTGCACCGATTGACCTCCCGCGATAAGGTCGCCGTTAGAGTCGTACCCTGTCAATGCAGCCTAACTGAGGAATACGTTAGGAAAGGGATTCCTGAGGTATAATTCATTAGATTTATGAGGACCTTGGGAAATTTATGGTACTTTTACCGATATGTACAGCGATTAAGCATCAATACAAACAGTGCACCTACGCATGTAATTTACATGGGTAAGATATAATATTTTGTACAGTGAAAAATAATAAATAAATAAGTTATTAGAAACATGTTATGTTATTAGAACGGTTGCTTTAGTTTTTTTTACTGAATCATAAAATGATTACTCCATTAGGTGACCACTACCACCCACCACCACCCTAACCACTGGTATAATATTACGAACGTAAAACTAAGCCCGTAAAAAAATATAAAAACCATTTACTCCATGTATTTTTTGTTTGTATCGAGTCATAGAATCAGGTTTATTAAAATTATTCGGCAATGACATTTGCAAACGCCTCTCATCATTCTTTCCACGTCACACTAGCAAACATATATAGCAGTATATGTTTAATAAATGTATATTGTATGTAATATATATATGTATTATGCACTATTTATTATATGTATTATTGTATTTATGATATTTATCCTATGATCCCTTTTGTTATTAGTAACGTCTCGCGTACGTAATAAGTATTGTATTTTTTCTGCAACCTTCTTCTGGTTGCTCTTAGAACAGGTTTTTTAACCTAGTTAGAGCAGCCATGTTACTTCAGAGCAACAATAAATGACTGGTGTTTAATTTGTCTATATTATAATAATTTAATTCCTTGTTCAGTGTTATTATATCATTTATTGTTGTAACTTCTTATTGTACCATATTGAATAAACAAATAAAATTATATGCACTAAAATGTATACGTTTAAATATTTATTCTAAATGATTATACAAACTAACTTCGATGTAATTCATGCGGGCAAGAGACTTTCTCTCTTATAGCCAATCCTCATATTTTCGATCTTATATTATCTGGGTATATTTTGGGTTTCTGCACACTACATAATACGCACATAATGACTTATAACGACTACCGTAATTTTTGATATTTTTTCCCGCGATTAAACAAGTATTTTGTGTTGATGAAAAGAATTCTTTGTTCCTTCAAATTGCCACTTTGCTTTTCAAGATTAGGGTCCTGACCAAAATTAGCAAAAACACGAACATTGTTTACTGTCTATCATGGGCCTGTATCTTTTTAAAAGTATAGGCCATAAAAAGTACAAGCATTAAAGGTTATTAATAAGATCATAAAAAGTTATTATTTGGTACACTGATAAAAAATTGAGTATGCTTGGATGCATGTTGTTGGGTTCAATAAAGCGGTCATTTAATAAAAATATATTTATATTTATATAATACTTCAATATACTCCAGCATAGGTACTGTTCACGCTATCGTATTAGTAAGCTGAAGTGACCAAAAAAGGGCAAGCGCAATAAAAAATATATCTACAAAAGACAGTGACAAAAATCTTGGTTTGTCTGGTGTATGGTTTGAATCGAATATGATATTTTGAACGATGCAGCCTATACCGAGTGCCGCAACTAAGAGTCGTCTTAAAGCTGATTGCAGAGCTATATGACAACTAGGGTTGGATTTTTAGGATTGTACGGCTAGTAAAATAAAAAATGAATGAATGTCTCGTTGTAATAAATGACATTATTAGTTAAACATGACCCGATCATCCGAGCATATCTCCGTCGGATGGTTGCCGTTTGCGCTGGGCGATATGAAATTCTCTGCTCCTTTTACGGTTAGAGGCCGCTACTCAATCTTGGCGTGATCGCTTCGAGCCTACTTTCAGACGATATTATCACACTTGCAGAGGAAAGCGTCGCTGAATAGTATTATTGAAGGAGTATTGAAGGAGTATTATAATATATTGAACATTCGGTTTGCCGCTTTCGAAATGAAGATCACGAAGACGCAGGTTTAAAAGTATGAGTGAGACGTTTAGTTATAATAACATATCATTATTAATTTATCGTAGTATAGTATGCCCAATCTAAACTTTTAAACAGTTCAAAAATATCTACACCACTGCCCGTTAAAAGGTACCCAATAAACTTTGTAAACTTTTCTATCAAAAAGACAGTTAAAATTTTAAATTTGACGTTATTTAATTTAAAAAATCAATATCAAAAATATTTTTAGCAATTTAATAATAATTTAATATGTAATTTGATGAATTATTTATTCAACTGTCAAGTTAAAATATAACAGATTTTAAAAATGAATAGTTTATTATATTTTTAAATTAATATTAAGAAGACTATAGTCTTCAGTTCCCTTCAGCGTGTAGCACATAAGAGCACTGCTTGATCTGAAATCCATTCAGACTGGAATGGAGACCGTACCATTTTCATTTACATTTGAAAATCAATCGTAGGTCATGGTTGTCTAACTGTTAAAGCGTTACTAGCACAACGGTCGCAATCAAAAATTTTCACTATCCACTAATTTAGTTTAGTTGAGCAGAGCCCAAAATAATTGGAATTGACCTAGGACATTATTTATAAAATATAAGTTTAAGTTAGTCTTATGATCTATCCATTAGAACTATGTTTTACACGAAGACTTTAGGTATTACTTTAAAAAAATGTTATATATATATGAAACGTTAGCTCAGGATAATATGCCTAAACAGTCTTTAATATGATTTCAGGACAAAGGCAATCAATAAATGTTTTGTTGTAGGAATATTTATTGACGAGACAAAAAACACGTTTAGCCAAATGCGCCATTAAAGCACTACGCTGATCTGGCTGCCAATATTAAAGTAAAAAACTAATGTTAAAGTCAAAAAATAAGTGTGAACACATTTTAGAAATTGTTTCGTATAAAATACGGTGATTCTGTAGAATCATTAACTTTTAAACATACGGTCATAGTACATCTAGGTGTGTCATTACGGTACCAAACCAATTTAAATATCATTAGTTATTAGCTAGGCTGCACATAGCTGCACAATTTTATAATGAGGCACTCAAAGGCATCCGCATAGTTAATATGTATGTATTGATGTCAAAATATGCAATCGTTAATTGTTAATTTCAATAATGAGTAATAAATTAATCGATTGCTCTTTTTTGAGATTTCATAAATATCACGAATTTCCAATATTTTTTTGTATTTTTAGACCACATTAGAGCAAACAAAACTAACTGCCTCCCTTGGTACAGATTCCTTTAGTTAACATTAAACAGATTAAAACAGTAGCAGATGGATAGATAAATATAATATACTTGCTTTTTGAAAGCAACGGACGATAGGTCAACCAAAATCTAAAACAAAAAATCAAAATGGTAACTCAAAAAACCAAAAATAAAATACACTTACAAAACCGTACAAAACATGTAAAAACCTCACATATTTGTTCTCTTAGTGTGAAATATAAGGTATCTATATTTTCATTTTCTTATGGGAAAACACACAGTTATATCAATATTACATTAAAAATTTTAAGAACTAATCAGATAACAAAACCGTTTATGGATTTCCTTCTTATTTACAAACATATTATTATAAAGTAGGTATGTTTTCAAACTAAATCAAAAGCGTAAGATTTGTATGTAGAGGATGAGTTGTGTGTGTGTGAGAGTAAGAAAGAGAGATATTGTGTGTCGGTGAATGAATTAAATTTAATGGGTATGTTTATGTACGTACATTGCGTGAATTGGTAGAGGTTAGATTGTTTTTAGGAATGAAAATAATGTTTTATGTGCATTAGATATAGATTTAATAGAAGTATAAACGTTTACAGTAGATTGTAACAGAAAAAAAAACAACAAAATTAGGGGCTTACCTAACTATCAATTATACCATCTGTAGCTATATGAACAGCTTTTTTAAACTGTTTTAGTGTTTAGTGTAAAAATGCCAACAACAACTGTATATTAAAGGATGTCAAAACATAAATTTAATAAAAAAAAATCAAAATTCTACAATTTTCTTAGGGGTTTTACCGTTATTAAAAAAAATCATAAACGGCCATAAACCTCTAGTTAATTTAACGTTGTAGGTTTGCGACATTATCCATCACCGTGTTCATCTATAATACCCAAGGACATGCTACACAACATTAGTAACATTGTTTGGTAGACGCTAGGCGGCTCACAGCCTCTATACTTTTTACTCTATTTGATCCTGCGAATGATTTATGTCCCTAATTAATTTGCTTTCATCATGGTTCCACTATCAGCGCGGACGCAAGCGTTCCTCCATGCAGATTGTCATTAAATTAGCATTTTATCGATCCTGCCTCGAGCATCATCCGGCCCTGTATCGCTATTAAATGACATAAGGTACTGGTCCTCTTGAACGATTGTCCGCCATATTTCTATTCATGAATTTAATTATGATACATTTTGTTACATAATCTTCACATTTAGCTATATTTGTGACGTATTTTCTCATTTTACCCACTGGAAATACCTATTTCCCGCACGCTTATATGCACACATTATTTAATAACATGAACTTATTAAACTCATATTATATTACAGTATAGTATATTAAATTATATTATCTAAATATACAGGTTGTCCTAAGACCATTTCCGAAGACTTACGGGGATTCATGAACAAATTTATTTATTTTATCAAATCGCCCGTGTAAATTCCCTTTATATATTTCGCACTTTCGTTTGCTCGACGGCGTTCGTCCAAGGCCGCTCATCGTGCTTATGACAAGAACGATTTAATATTATCACGTAAAGCTTACATTTTTTTCTCGGAAACCATGATAAATTTTGATATGACGTCAAAACAAATAAACTTTAAAAACGCAGGGCAAATTGGCTAGATTTTTTTATCAGAAATGGTGCTGTGACAGTGTATAAAAAAAACCACTCCCTTCAGTTTCTTTCAGAATAAAACTCAGAAACAGCTGAAAGTAACATATGTGTAAATGAATTACGAAGTTTTTAATAGGCGCAAGTGTAAAACACTACTCATAACTTCATGGTACATATCGGTATTTTTCACCGCTCTTGAAATCGTCAGCAAGCCGATGCGACTAAGGATCACTGAAAAATCGTAAATGAAAAAAAAAACATCCGAAACTCATCACTTATAATTATTGTAACTTATTAATAATTATAATCATCATTTATTAATCAGATAAATGAGGTTTAAAAACCAAAAAGTTTCAAACGGCGCAATTAGAATGGAGTAAACCTGATTCATTCATTCTTTAAAATTACTAGTTCCACGATAACAAAGTTTTTTATGGCTACATTAAACGTTGAAAATATTAGCATTATCTAAAAATTAAAATTTTCGTATTATTTTAAGGTTTGGTTTACCACTTTTGCCTTTTTTATTTTATGATTCAACTAACTTATAATGTTATGCATGTATTCTCATTATAAGTATATATTTGTGTGTGCCTTGTTACTTCAATTCAGTATAATCGATGCCAGAAGTATCGTCTATTTAACATATTATACATACGAGCCTTATAGATCGTAGATCGTGGTAGTCTAGTGGTTAAGGCCTTAGACTTTTGACCCAAAGGTCGCGGGTTCGAATCCGCACATGGTCATACCATTTTTAACGCTTCATTACCACCTCTCCCCTGATCCTAGAACAGGCAAATTTGGCCTAGTTGAGTAGGACACAAAATAATTGTATATGACCTTGGTTATAGCAATTATTTTTTAAAAATAAAAACAAAAGATCCGGGCAAGATACTGTCTTCTCAGCCAGTTTCTTGATTTAAGATATGAACATGGTACATGTGTAAATAAAAGGTCTTAAATACTGCAATAATAACCTAATAAATGTAAGCATATTTTTACATAGCTAAAGGCCTATACTATTATTTAATTTAGTGTATGTTTCAATAGATTATATTTTTCCTGTTTTTATCTATTATTATATTTAAACGAGTTATTTTGCCAAACTACTGAGACTTCTCGCCTTAAAAACTTCTCAACCACGGTCGATTAAGTCGACTTGAGACCGAGTTCCGTACCTCTAATAAGCTATTAAAATAATAATGATTATTACGTATTCCTTCCGCAACACAAAAGCGTGCCAAGAAAATAATTTGAGAACAAAGTTTTGGGAGCAATATCCTTTGAATTAGATTCCTTTTATCTTACATTTCGACGCCCCGTAGCTCTTCACATGCACATTTTTAAATGTCGGAGTGTTATGCCGTCGGCAAACAGAGCGCTGAGCACACAGCAGAGAATACCAGTTCCTGGGCTCCCTTTGTTTGCCAGCGGACTTCTTTGGCTGCGGACGGCCGCTTCAATCACATATTCTTAATACTCCGGCATATTATCATGAATTAGTATGGGGATGTCAAGAGGTGCCAGAAACATTGCTTTACAATAGACATTTTCACTTGTCGTTCTCTGACATTGTAACCTAAGATCGATTGTAATACCGTCAGATCATTTTTGAGATAGATCGTGCTAGTCTAGTGGTGTTTTTGAATATTAGGGCGAAGCATATTGGCGGTTGATCCTAAAATTCGGTGCTTTATTTTTATAGGGCGTCAGGTTTAACTTTCTGCGTTTCAATAAGCAATTATTGGTTTTTATTTAATTACAGCTTCATAATATAGAAATGAAAAAAAAAATCACCTTTCTATGTTTTAGACCCATCATTTCTCTTTCAATTATTAATTTTTCTAAGGCTCTAATATCTTTAATAAGAGAGCAATTTAACTAAAAAAGAACTATTAGCAGTTTATCGTTTATTAAATTTCTCATAAATAGAATTGAACTATAAATATACACCTTTACTATATTGAAGAAATAGGATCAAGGTATCTAAAAATATATATTTTTTAAATTTAATATCCTATCTAGCGGTCGCCGGTTCGAATCAGCATTCGGTAATACAATTTTTAATGCTTTATTTCTACCATCTCCCCTGACTCTTGCAAAAGCAAATTTGGCATAATTTAGTAGGGCCCAAAATAATTAGATATGGCCAAAGTCATAGTAATTCTTTATATATAAAAATAAAGAGTATAAAATCTTGGCATTTCTTTATCTGTAATTAAATTCTTTATATTTTTTTAAAAAAATCTTTATTTTGTAAGTTTATCCTAAAAAACGAATAATAACATTAACTTTATCAGTCCCCTTTTACTCTCCTCCGCTTCATTAAAATTTTCCTATCCACCTTTTGACAAAATCTTTATTTTTAGTGAAGGTTTTATACCGTTTTGTGTGTTTTTAGTTTCACTCAAAAATAAAAATATACAAACTACTAAAATTAACTAATAAACTACATAATAACATCTCAAATAAAATCTAAAAACCCAAGTTGTAATAAAAATTAAATAATG
Source organism: Neomicropteryx cornuta (assembly GCA_020383195.1). Taxonomy (NCBI): domain Eukaryota; kingdom Metazoa; phylum Arthropoda; class Insecta; order Lepidoptera; family Micropterigidae; genus Neomicropteryx; species Neomicropteryx cornuta. The sequence goes on from JAHKQU010000014.1 coordinate 6,400,267, forward strand.
ATATTAAATTAATTGTGATTAAATCGTCGTAATTCGTAGTTTTATTTAATATCAATCAATAAGTTATAGGGTTATTTATGTATGTTATTTTGTAGTACGTATATACTAGTTATTCATAAAAAAAGGCACGCACATTTTAGGCACTTATATAAAGTTCAAATATGTGCCTAAAATATACATGCCTCTTTTTATGAATAACCTTGTTTCATGAGTATTATATAAAGTTCAAATATAACTGTGTTGCGTGTGTACACGGTTAAGTGATATAATTGTTAGTTTTTGCCTGGATAAATAAAATATTTTTTGAATAATTAACGAAATAAAAACTAAACAAATATTATAAACTATTTAGGTTACACGACGAAGTAACATTAATCACACAACTAGTTAACTACATCAGAAAAAGAAACCAACGATATTTGCGGGCTATGTATACAATAAAAAGTGGTAAATGAATAAATTACTAGGCATTAAATAACCTGGCGTTATTTTTTTTAAGTTTGAACCCTAAATTTAAATCTTGCATGCAACCACATGGCCCTAATCTATTTTTTTGTGTGAATTAGATAGCGACATCACCAATTCTTGCGACATCACCAATGGATTACCATCACATTCTTCAGTGTTACCAAAACAAAGGACATTCACAAGTATCATAGTAATTTGTAGATTATGTGGACAGGTGGAGACCTAACCAGCGGCATCCGCCATTCCAACCAACAACACGTACTAGCCGCTGTGATTGTCGCGTCGCTGTGTTTAAACAAAGGTCCTGATGGAAGAAGGCTCAGCGTTTATGTCGACCGAGACCGCCCAAGAACACAACCGTAGCGGACACAGCGCGCATAGCAGGGTTAGGGTGTCTTACACCACATACACATAGCAGGGTTAAGGTGTCTTACACCATATACACATAGCAGGGTTAGGGTGTCTTACACCACATACACTTTTAAAATTCTACTGAAAATTGTTACCAAGGTTTTCATTAAATCTATTAACTTTGCGCTGTTAGTCCAGAGCACTATATTTAATAATATGGTACTATTTCTTGATCTTTTTATAGAGGCTCATAAAACCATATTGCACGTTGTTAATACACTACTATAAGAGGACCTTACTAATAAACTCTATGAGGAGTTTAGTGAACTTGAAGTCAGATATATCTACACTAGACCCATTATATTACATTAAATAGAGTACACTCTTATAGACCGGGAGGTCGAAAATACTATCTTAACGCCAAACCAAACCAAAAACATGTCGTTCTTCTGACTAAAATCAGTTTTGCACGATTTTTTTTTTTTATATCCACAATTTTTAACAGACTGCCAGTTTCTTTGCGTCAATATTCTAGGTTTATAAGGCAAACATTGTAAAGGAAAATAATAGCGTGGCTCCTGAAATTAGGTAGGAAGGATCCAAGAAAATAATAAAATATATGATGGTATTATTAATTAAATCGATGGGTTAATATTTATACCTTCATTATGACTAAAATTGTACGAATAATTTTATAGGGATAATATATATTGTTCTGATGTAGATATTATATTATTATGTGTAAATAATACATTTTTTTATTGTTATTATATTTATTTTTAAATTCATTAGTAACCTCACAGCATTACAAACTTAGATTACAATAATAACGTTAGAAAGGCTACTAGGGATTATATATATTTGAAAATAAGAAGATGACAGTTTAAATTTAAAAAATAAAGTTGGGAAACTAAACAATAAAAGCAAAATGAGTAGAGTTCATATTTGGATGCATATTTGAAGATTAGTTGCTGTAATCTTGATGCTACATAAAAGAAGTCGTATTTAAAACCTCCATTATGTATGTATTTTATAACATATACTTCAATTTAAAGCATCGCTAGAAATTATAAACATAAACTATGATTTCACCACCACAAATAATGTCTACCTTAGTACTCCGTTAGTAGTTAGGTATGGCTCCGGATAGACTTTGTATTTTTCAAAATAAGCGTTAATATGTATAAAAAAGTAAATAATAAATATTATTAATAGTAACAATATTTTGTCGATATTACCTCCAGTAATATTGGTATATCGTCGGTATTTTGGTAAAACCTACTAAACACAAAAGTAATTTTCGAGCTATTGCAATTTGAAAGTTTAGGGCTATTAAAAATGTGTTAACATAGTAAGATGCCGTTGCTGCAAACTCATTATGAATCATTTTAATTTTGAATAATTATTGCTAACATGCTAATAGGGATAGATAAATTCCCCAAAAAATAACATATATATCTAGAATATTCAATAGAGAATTGAAGTAACAGATTAAAAAAAAATGTTTTTCTTTTTTCCATAAAACTTTCGACTTGGGATATGTATACTATACCAATCCTTTTCATATATATATACTCAGAAATATTCAAAAATACATTTATATTTGTATTTTTTAGTCATATTTGTATTTATATATTTTATTATATGTATATACAAATATATTTTTAGTCAGTCTAGCCAATTAGCTTCAAACTATGTATAATGTAACATTCTTTATAAGTTAATTTTTTATTATTATTTTATATTATACATCTTTTATTACATTATTGTATATTTAATCCACCTTATCAAAAAACAAAAAAATCAAAAAAGCCTCTGTTGTGTTTAGCGATGCTACTAGTTTCGTTGTATCGAGTTATGGTTCGATACACAAACATTTTATTCACGTTCAAATGCTGGAGCTGACGAACTATTGCTGTTTGTGAAATTCCAGCCAAATACAGTGCAATTACACTATTACGTTTGAATTCCATTATGATTTTTTTATGAAGATATTAATTTAGAACAATTCTTTTTTGACCACATGTAAAAACTAACCAAACTTCAATCTATCAAAAAATTGATGCGCGAAAATGACAACTACACAAATGAAAGCAGAGTGAAGTTACGAAATGTAGGTCTAATCACGTCATTTGCGATGACACTGCAATTACTTTTACGGGCATGACGTGGTCCATCGTAGCTAAACGATCAAATGAGGGTTAAAAAGAGTAAGCGAATATCCTTAGCCTTGGTATTTGTAATATTTTAATGCAAATAAAAAAGAAATATGTTATAATAAATAAACTCAAATATATAAATTTAATTAATAAAGATCCTGAATACGACATCACAGGATAGAGTGTATGTAAATGACCATTTATTAATCAATGTTTAACAATCTATGGAACTCATTAGTTAGAGCACCTAAATATATCACTTTCTTAGTTTTTTTTTTATTCATTGCAAGAATATTTCTGATAACAATAGCTATTTTGATAAAACAGTTATAATTTAGCGTTCAAATCTTGAACACGACGAGACGCGACTTTTAGAACACAGCCTACACACCACCCACCCATGCACAGATTGACCTCATATATCTTTCAAATTAAGGCTCTTTGACAACTATCCAAAAACGAAAATTATTGGCCAGTTAGGTCAAAAGAAAGTACTAGACACGCCTTTAAAAAAAAAAACAAATATTAAAACCTGGAAATGTGTCACTGTGCCACTCGCCAACCAACGCTTATGGAAAGTTTATTCATTTATTCGTTTATATATTTATTCATTTTTAGGTATTGGTGTCTTGAAACGGAACCAACTTTTGGATAAGAAAGAAATCACTTGATCCTGTCTTTCACCGCAATTTATAATTTAAATAATTATAAATTGGAGTGAGAAGCACCCTAATGAGTTAGCTAATTATTGCTTTATAGTAAAAATAATGGATATGCAAAAAAAAAAATATTTTTATCAACTTCATACATATATCACTCATAAACTCATCTCATTTCACCATCATCCTTCATCGTAATCACATATCCATTATTTTTATATTTTTTGTTAAAATATCATCCTTTCCTTATTTTATCTAATTAGATGGTTACATAATATTTGACAATATGTATTTTGCACTAAAGAGGACAGGTGAGAGTTAAAAATGCATTTTTATAAAACTCAGCGCTGGGTTTAAACCGACATCCTGCGCTCTGAAGTACAGGACTTCTTTAGAACCTTTATAAATATTATGCTATCCAGCACTTTATCAAATAATTAAAAACTTTTTCAAAATTTTTCAATATTGTCAAAGATTGTGTCATTTATCTTTTCAGGCGTTTTGCCGTTATTAAAAAACAATCATCAAATATATATATATATATATATTTATAAAATTACTATTAATTACATTTAGAGGAATGTCACTAATTTTAGCAGTATTTTGTAATATAAAAAAATGTTTTATATATGTGTGATATATGCTGAAATAAGTGAGATTTCTCTAAATGTTTGAAAACATTATATTACATTTAAAAATAATTAAATACCATATCAATATTTCAAATAAATTATACAATAAAAATGAACAATTAGTTTACAGAAATTTTCAGGTACTTTAAGTTTATATACTATTGATCTAATTATATCTGGTTTGAGGTTTTTTTTTATGTTCACGAAACTTACTGTTTTATCTTGTGGCTTTCTAGAAGTAATAGTTAGGTTAATAGAATGTAGGAATAAAAAAAATAGGTTTATCCAAAATAAAATCGTTCTGTGGATGTAGGTAAATATGTTGGTAATAAAAATTATATGTATTTATGAGGTAATAATTTTAACCTTCTATGGCAGCTCAAAAGTCAAAATTCAAGGTTAAAAGTAACATTGAACTTGAAGCGATCACAGTTCAGTAACGCAGTAATTATTTTTAACTATTTATATTTCTTGGATTCGCTGAATTACAAACCATAATACCAACACGAAAGATGATCGATAGACATTTTGAAGACACAGACAAATGCTGCCTAATTAAACTTTACTAACGCGTTGATCCCACGCTAAACTCGTTCTTTTGTTATAAATCTTTAAAATCGTGGGTATAATTTTTTGTTTTGTCTAGTTTTTTTCAGCAACCATTATTTTGACCTTGATTTATAGGTACAAGTTTTACAAGGTTTCTGCAAATACCTACATAAAGCATAAATTTAATGTAACAATACTTCAATTAGGTCCCTATAGACTCATGCCATATAAAATTATTCTAAAGTCTAGAAACTACCTTTGGTATAGAAGTTTGATTACTTTAAATTGTAGTTTTATTATAAATTACAGTAATTTATAAGAAAATTAACTTAAATAAATGTAACCAACGTAACATAAACAAATAAGAATGGATTTTATATAATAACCCTGTAGCTATTATATAATACCACCTGCTTCTATACATTGCTAGTAGTAGTAATTATCTAACCAGAATCTGACCTCTTGCAGGGGTCAAAAGGCATCGCCAACCCAGGCTACACGCGCCCGTGGAACTCCATTTACTCCAATCCAACATCCAATTGCAATAACAGCTTCAGAATATTGATAATATGAAGGGTACTTTGATCTAAATTTTTTGGATTTTGACAATAGCTATTTTTTTTTGTAGTCAATGTTAAAATGAGCAGAAAAAAACCCGATTTACAGACTCTCATGGCTAAGCTATCTCTTTTTTGTGTCTGGTTTATCCTGCCAAACATTTACAATATTATTATTTTTTTATTTTTAGCGGTATATGCTATGAATCCAAATAGAAAAATCATTAAAAAGATTGTGGATGATGATGTATGTCAGATAGAAAAAAAATAAAATCAAAAATACCAATCAATAAAATATGATATAATAAAATATTTAACATTATTAGTATGTTTACCATTTTTTCTACTCTTATTTTGTTTTTAAATACAAGAAAGTTATATATCCATAATATATAGATTATTTTAGATAAATGCTTCTTTTGATAATGTAGGTATTTATTAAATTATAAGACTTATTTTAATCAAAATTCACACTGTACGTTAACAAAAATTATGTTGAATATTTATCACGAGAAACGTTAATTATTTGGCATATAATTAATTATAGTTACTTTGTGAATTAATAACCTTAGAAGGAAAAAAAAACATAATAAAATAGACTGCCTTGTCTCGTCTTGCCTTCCGCGTTCATTGCCAAATATAGTGTCGACGAGCGTTGTTTTTGTTTGCTATAAAAGAGTCCCAGAAGACGCCATAGAGACTAATCTGTAAACAATTGTCGACGAGGAAGGATCATAAAACATTGAAATATGTTGAAGTTACTTGTAATTTGTGCGTTTGCTGTTTTGACTACACAAGCGGAATTATTTGAGCCTCGTAAGTGTATATTATTTATTTATTTTTTGATCTTCAAATCGATTATAAATACTAAATTACGTTTCGAGTATTTTAATAAAACGATACTAAATTAGAAAAATATCATCATTCTCAAAATGTAGGTGTATTGTAAATATACATAATTTTGATATGTTTACAATATTTTACGAATTGAATATTTTGTATGCTAGAAAAAAAAAGTACTGTCGCAGAATTATTTTTTAGAATCATCCTATGATTTCACAAATTAAAACTAAAAATACTTTAAGGTTTGTTATGCTAGGTAAGATGGGAAAGGTCTACAAAGCGGTTGTGATATTAAAGTAACAGCAGGTTTTAGTTATATTAGTAAAATGCTATACCAATTTCATTGTCAACTAATCATTAGATTATACAGCATTAGACGCATTTTTACGCATCTTTACTTTTTACGCATTTAGTTACTCCAGCTTTGAACACAGGATTACATTTCGCCTCTTCCGCACACACAAACATGTTTGACCTTAACTTTTATTAGGAGTTTTAATATGTGGGTAAATGTTTGATATTCTTTCCTTATTCAAATATTATCGTTAAATGTATCGCTGTAAATAAATAAAATACTCACGGATATTTCAGATTTTCTAATATGGCGTCGGTCAATTTTTTACTAATCTTATAATTAACGCTTCATCGTCCAAAACACGCTTCTTATAACTTGTTTAACTACGTAATAACCGCTTTCCAAGGTTAAAAATAGGTAATTATATGTTTTTTTCCCTCATTAAATATTTATGTTATTCTTATTTTGAAATGTTCACGGTTTATTATCATTCAGACAAAATCATTTTATTTAATCTGTATTTTTTATCGCCGGATCTCACGATGTGCAGTTTCTTGGTTTTTTCTTTGACTTTAAAAACTCATTTTTGGCGCAGTTGATGAATTTCAAAGTTTCATGTTAGTAAATTGTTTTGTATCAAACGTGTTCAAAAGTTTCAGCACGGTAGTCTGAACGCAACAAAGATTAGGTTCAGTTTTCGATGCTCTGTCATTTGACAGTCTGATGGCTCAGTCAGATGCAATGGTACGCCATTACGAATCGCAAACCCATCACTCAATTGTCAAATGTTGCAATCTAGCAAATCAGAATGGCTCGAGAGTAACGCTGCAGGTGATCGGCGATGAAAATATTAAATAAAGAAATATATAAATTGCAGCTCGGTGGCTTGGACTCTGCCCTCGCAATGAGAATATAAACGAATGTCTGAAAGAGGCCATCCAAGAGGCGCTTCCTCATCTCGCCAGAGGATCTCGGGAGCTTGGAGCGGTGCCGCTGGACCCATTCTTTGTGAAACAGAAGGATATCGGATATAAGAATAATGAGGTACATAACATAACACAACCCATAACATTTGCATATAATACATATTCTGCTTAGTTAAAAAATAAAAATCTTAAAAAGTTATAACTATTATGTCATGTTACGTGTTAAAACATGCTTACGAGTATGTATTAAGTGATTATTCTTTTCTTAGTTCAACGTGCAGATGAGATTCCTTAAGCTGACCGTTGCGGGATTCAGTTCAGCGATAGTGACTGACGTCAGGTAACAAACACTTATTCTCCAACTATAAATAAAAAAATCGTTATACATTTAACGGTTTTTAAAAAAAAAACACATAAAATTTAATAATATTTTTATTTTATTTATTTATTAACTTGAATATCGGAGGAAAATGCCATACAATATCAAAAATTTAAGTACCTATATCCTAAATTAGTACTTATTAGTAAAAGCTTGATCTTGCTAGTTTGTCGCTATTGCCAATATGAGAAACCTTATTTAAAAAATAACGAAATTAATCTATTTGATAATGAAACTCATATTAAAATGTACAAATATTGGATTTTATTTTTTCAGGACTAAATTCAGAGATAACAAATTCTCGCTTGATATTGACTTCCATTCCCCTGGAATTTATATCGAATCAAACTACAAAGTTTCAGGACAGATCGAAAGTATGCCAGTCGGCGGAAAGGGATACTCCAACTGCTCGATGCGTAAGTAAAGTAGAAGAATAGAAAGCTATATTTACACTAACTATTTTTACTTTTATTATAGTTTTCATTAAATAATATGTATAATATGCTCCGAGTTTAATAAGCAACATAAATTGGAGAAGGAATTAACTATGAGGCTTCTGAAATTAGGCAGGAAAGGAACTGAGAAGATATTAAAATATATACCGAAAATCAAATTAATTAAAAACTAATTAATTTTAATTATTTGATTCATTAAAACGATTTATTAATATTTATATTATTTATATTGTTATTATTTATACTTTCTTATAAACAAAATTGTAATCCTTATATTCTTGATTCTTATACTTAATCAAATATTATAAAAAAATTTAAATATTATAAATATTATTAATATTTAAATATTATAAATATTTGATATTTATATGAATATTTTATTGAGATAATATATTTTATTTTGTACATTATGCTATAGCATATATTTCAACTAGAATTTAATCTAAAATAGCTATTTTTTTTCAACGCAGCGCTGGCAAGTATAAACATTATTTATGATTACGCCGTCACAAATAAAAAAAATACGGGCATGGCTCAGTTAGGATTGCCTTTAACTTTTTTATTATCATAAGTTCTGTATATGTATGCATAAATAAATAAATATATAAAGTTATTATTCGGCGTTACTAAATTACACATTACATTAAATATATTATTCTAAGTTAAAGGTTTTTTTTATTAAAAATATAGAAGTATAATCGCATGCAATGTTTTTAAATATTATAAATAGAAGCAATGAGCAACGTATTATATACGTAACTAAGAAATACTGTCCTCTTGCTTATGATAATTTCGAGAATTATTCTGTCCTCATGAGCAGAAATACAGTATGCATACAAAACAAGAAATGTAATTTTGGAGGGGTGGATTTTTAACAAAAAAAATAAAACATTTCTAACTACTTTTATTATTTTAAATAGTCAAATACCGTTTTTCATATTATGAAATTTGTTTAAAGTACCTTATGAACATTTCTGCATAGTCAGTTCTGTTTTCATAAAATTGAGTCCTTCTGATTATCAGGGTAGTATATATATCAATGTTATAATATATGAATATAATCTAGATAGTCACAATTTATTTTAAATTTAAAATTGAAAGAAATTTATGTATTGGCCATTAGCCAATAAGTTCTAAAATATAATATTTTAATTTAAAAAAACTACTTGCAACAACGCGAAGAACTTGTTAGTAAATGAACTCAATTGATATTAAAATATTATTCGGGTGACCGCAACGTTGAGGTTGTTAATTTTTTACTTAATAAATAGGTAATAATTTTGGAAACTAATTATGATCACTACTGTCTTTCAAAATAACTCCGTTATAAATGTTTATTGTAATTTTCAGATGATTTGACCTACACCTTAAAATTGCGGGGTATCGAAGAAACCCACGACGACGGCCGGCAATACATTAAGATCATTGGTTTCCAAATGAGACCTGAAGTCGGGGACATGAAAGTTTATTTGTCGAACTTGTACGTTGGAGACCAAGAAGTCGGTTAGTACCAAAGCTACATGCTCGTCTTAACCCGCAAAAACGTTTAGTTCTAATCATAACGGATTATTAATATTGATGAATTTGCTGTGAAATTACTTTAAATTTGTGAATTAGGGAAAGTTTCAGGCCTTATAAGCTAACCTTAATAGAATGCCTGAGCTCGCAAAATGAATAATATTTTTATTAAGCTACTTTTTAGCTTTAGATAATAAAAATTGTTAAATAATTTTATTTTTGTCTCGTTTGATATTCCAAAAAGCTAGTGACCACTTTGTAATCAGAGCGACTTTTACGCATCATAAAAAAACATACTCTATAGCACAAAGTTTTACCATGACCCATGCTCTTCTTCAATTTGGCAATTTGGCCGGTGAATCATAACAGTTATTGGAAATATTTCCAAATTGCCCATAGAATAAATAAAAAAATAATTTTTAATTACTACTGCATTTTTTGACATAATGTGTGTTTAGTTAAGTATATTTTTAACTTTCTGGCACTAGAACGCTGTCGAAAGTTTGCATTGATTTAACCTGTTCCATTTAACTTACAGTAACTTACAGTATTTTGTAGGTTATAGTCAAGTGAAATAATGTAATGATGTTTTGAAATAGGAAATTCTTCTAAAAATGTTCGAAATGGCGTTGAAGGTATCAATTTTTACGCCGTTTATGCATCAAAAGCGATTATTTCGATTCCTTTGAAGAATCCGTCCGAGCACAGGAAGATCAAAACAGAGCATCTACTATTTTATCGCTAGCAAAAATAAATCCTGAAATCAAAAAAATTCGCAAGATGCAGATTAGCCCATTTCATAATACAACATTTGCCTTCCATTAACGCATACTGCAAAGTGGTCCATTTTATATTTGCCTTTCTCTCTTCAGGTCAACTTGCCACGTCACTGTCCAATCAATATTGGCGAATCATCTACCTGACCCTGCTGCCGTACGTCGAGCCCCACTGGAACGAGTATGGAATATCTGCAGCAAACTCAATCTTCCAGAAGATATCCGTAGATCGCCTGTTCGCTGCTGTTTGAGTTGCTAGTACTTAAAATGGGACATTATTTTGACAGTGAAGTTTTAAGTGTGAATTTTCTAACGAGGATAACTTTTTTTATATTTATAAATAAATTAATTATAATATATGAGTACATATACAGGATTTATAAATATTAGTAATATGCAATACAAATATTACAACCATAAAAATGTTTTTTTTTATTAATCCAATTGAAACAACAAGCTTAGTATTTAGATTATTTATTTAAAAGACGCGAAGACCCCCTTGTATGTTTAACTTCATTATTTTTTAGCTGAATTGAGAATCATTAGTGGAATGCTAATAATTAATTATGCAAATCCTTAATAATGGTTAATGCAAAAAATTGTGAAACATAATACATATATAATAAACTCATTCTGGTGAAAATTGCAATTATTTTATTTTATTTTATTTTTTATTTTTTATTCGGTACTCTAACAAAATATTGGACATATAACATGTTTACATTAATTTAATAGACTTAAGAAAGAAAAACCTTATCAATATTTAAATAAAAAGAGAACACCACATGCATATAAAAGATTAAATACAGATTATTATATAAACTATATATCATATAAATTATATACATACACGAAATACGGTTATATATATCATTACATACCAATAAATTTATAATTGTGTATATGTTATTTATATAAATAAATATATATTATAAATAAAATGTATGGACATAAATATGTAATTTTGTATTTTTATCTCGGAAGCAATTCAAAAATATGCCTTTTGAATTTGATAATATTTAATAATCATGAAAAATGTCAATGCGACTATCTCTATAAATAAAGACGACGGATGCGAGGTATTATGTTATTAAAGGCTATGTTGTTATGTGATATAGGGGTTCTAAACAGATCAGGGTTCTTAAATTATTTAAAAGATATTTTTCCTAAACACGTTATTTCTACCTTATAATTAATGATTATATAAAGAAATATCATTAAATTTAATATCATTAATAAAAACAATGCAAAAATGTATTCTAAGTATTTAAAAAAAATAGCGATATTAGCTTATTCATCCGTGATGACTGATAACTATTGATTTCCTCATCCTTAAAAGTAATATTAGGAAATCTCTTAATAGTGAAATCCCCTATCTCAGGGATCATGTGTTCTGTTTTCATTTATTTTATTTGGGATACAAACAGTTATAAGAAGGTTGATCTACATTAAAAGAAAGATATAGGGATAATATTTCCCAATTACAAAAACAACAAATTTAAATAGTTTTAATGTTTGAGAACGCGGTGAACGCATGGTGGAGTAGTGATTTTTAATACACTCTGTATAGATCGTATTATGTACAAATTTGCATCATACATGGGTTACTAAAGTATAGGTTACATTGAGGAATATTTGTCTCGACTTTAAATAGCCATAGGTCACTGACGAGACACTTTTTTACTATCCAGTTGGGTAACGCTAGGCAATTTATTGTCAAGACAAATTAGTGTAGTCAATAGGGAGATTTGATGGATTAACCCCTCATTTAATTTCTCAGACTATAAAAACTGTACAGTATTATTAAGGTTACATATAAATGACAAAATATCCAATCGAACAAAATATTGGATGTCAGTTCTTTTTTACCTAAAAGTTAAAAACGGCTGTATCTTCTACCGCAGAATTACTCTGTCAAGAATTCCTTCGCTAAATAAATAAGTATTAGCAGTGTCTATTACACATTTAAAAATCCAATACTATTTTCATTTGGAAGTATTTAATTCTTAATAAATCGTTTTAATTAACCTTTTACGTCTACCGTTTAATGGCTCCGTTTAATTTCCACCCTAGTACGTTCTTGTATTGTATTGTATCATTGTGTTGGATATTTTTATAAAGGATTTAGTTATTGTTACTAATTCATACTAAATAATAAATAATAATGGACGGAGCAATTTTGCAAAGCGACTTTTCAGACCATGTAAAAAAAACTGATTTCCAAATGTACTTGCATGTGATTATTATATATCGCAGATGCAAAACAGCATGCGAACAACATTCTATTAAAAAAATACGACAGAGCAATTTTATAGTTAGAATTTTTTAAAAAAACCTATTTTATTGGACAGAAAAATTTTATAAAAGACGATATACCTAGTTCAACTTTTTTTCTTTTTTAAAACCTAATTTACAATTTTTTTTAATGAGATTTCTAGTTAATTACAATTTAGTTTATCACGCTGTAATGTATCATAGCAGAGCAAGGAACGCATGGGTCCAAATGCTTTATTGACTACACTAAATAATATCGTTAAATATTCAGCCTTAAGCGACAGCCATAAGTGAGTGACAATGTTTCTTGTATTCGAATACAAAGATCACAGATCGTTTATAAAAAAAAAATATGTCAGTAACTAATTTAACTTACATTTAAAAATATGTCAGATATAACAAATACTGTTATAATACCATCTAGTAGCAAAAAAGTGAACTTGGTATCTAAAAGCATTGAACTAAACCTTTATATGGTGTTTGTTCTAAAAGTATGTAGATTATAATAATAGTTATCAGTTGATTTCAGTTAACAGCAGTTTCTATATAAAATTTAATTTTTTAAATTTAATTTTTTAATTTAAATTAAATTTTTTTCTGAATAATGGATTATCTAAAAATATTAATAAAAACATTGCAAACATCAACAATAAAACCTAATTTGAGTAATCAAAGTTTTGGTAAATGGAGAAAAAGGCTAAAATGGAGAAATATCTAAGGGAAATTATATGTGCAAATTTTCGACTGATAGTCAAACAATATAATGAAACAGTACTTATAATAATATATTTGTAAACATTACAATACTTTTGACAACCTGACATACATATATCTAAGCCGATTTTTTGACCGCAATGTTACTGTAATGACACTAGGGTAAATCATAATTTTATAATTAAATAAATGCACAATAAATACAAAATAAAGATAAATGTAATATAAAATATTTTCGAAACCGTGTTCTAAAAATCGGCATCTGGTAGTGAAATAGTGAAACTAGTATCTAAGGGAACGGAATTTAACCTGTAGATCGCGTTTATCTTTTTTACAAAGAAATAATATACAGGAGTCCCAGTGTTATATTATTTCTTTCACTTGCGGTTATTTATAAAGTTATGACAACTTATATAAATACTTTATAATTTTAGTCGCGGTTTAGAAAAAAGAAGCCACACTTTTTTCACCACACTACATTTTTAGTATTACCACTAACACTACTTTCTTTAGGCAATAAACACTTAAAGGCTCGATTTTATCACTACCGATAGGACTTTATTGCGAAGAGGATTAAATGCAAACTAATTTATTCATAGTCGCGTTTATAGGCTGATAACGAACGATCTTTTAAAACATATAGGCAACTGAGGGTGAAAATCGCACCACGCCCAAGTACGCCACTTTGCGTCGAGTACACTCCTCGCGTATCCATACATCTCGCTTGCTCGCGATAAGTCTCTATTCAGCATGGCTGAAAGTTGCGGCGCACGGAACAGCGCGGGAAATCTACCTGTGTCGGATTTTCACAAGGACGATTTGTATGACGTGCCGTATCTATATGTTTTAAAAGATCGTTGCTGATAGCTAAGCGTAAGACGCGGCGCTATTTGATAGAATGAATTTTTTCTATGGACGTGGCCACGCTGATTCAAACGCTTCGTGCACACTTCTGTAGAAACAGTATGTTCTCATGTGTTTGGGGTCCAAAAGTAACCACTAATTAGCATTATGAATATGTGAAAACTCGCTGTCATTTTAGCATCGAACTAGTTCGACTATTTAATAATATAAGGCAGAAACTATGTAAAATATGCTACTAATTGGGTCGCTCAATATTATTATTAAATCCAAAATGCATTGAGTAGAACCTGCCAATGCTTGGCTCCGGATTGGCTCTTAAACTATTTAAATCTATATTAAGATATATATAAATGACTGTTTCTTTGTGCATTCCTAAACCGTTGGTCCGATTGAGATGACGAGTTTGGAAGGTTGTTGTGAGCACACCTGATTAGGTTTTTGAATTTAAAAAAATATGAAATTCGACCATTAAGGGGGGGGGTAATAGGGGTTTCAAGTTTTTATAGAACTTATAAACCTTGGAACTTATAGGGACTTGAAATTTTACAAATAGCTTCTTTACATAATATAGGCACGCACTGAGAATGGATTTTGCGAAATTCAACCATTAAGGGAGGGTAATGGGGGTGTTAAGTTTGTATGGAATTTATAAACCGTCGGGTTTAGAAACTCGAAAATGGCATGTAGCTTCTTTACATAATATAGATATCGAATGAGAAGCGAAAAATCAAATTTAGGCACGTTGATGGCCCGAAGGGCCTGCAGATTCGGAGAAATATTCTTAGAAGATAGATATATATGCTAAAATTTTCTGTAGGCCTTTTTAAGATCTAAAATTTTGTAGTTTTTTCATTTGATATAATATCTCTCTATTTGATATAATGGTTTAGTCAGTGCAAGCCTTGTAGGCCTTTTTACGGCTTTATTACAAAAAAACGAGATTTCTTTAGTTTTATTTTTAAATCTAATACTAGCAAATTATAAATTACATCTAAATTACAGTAAAAAATGGATCAAACTCCATCCTGTAGTTTAGAAGAACGAAACGAACAAAGAGACAAACGCGGATAGCGACTATGCTTTATACTGATTTTGACGAATAAGCGTTGTGTACCTATTCATAGCAAAAAAAAAGAACTTTAATTTAAAAAAAAGGATTTTTAATTAGTTGGCCGGAAATTAATTATACTTACCTCGCAAATTAATAACACCAAGGAGAAGTATGGAACTAAACGTAATAAAATAGTCTTCCGCATTAAATGAATGATTCATTTAAATAAGGTGCGCTATATACCAAAAATAATTTAAAAACTGTAAAAGTATGCAGTTTGCTATTAAACGCAATCATAAATAAAGGACATCATAAATAAAGGATTAAATACCAGTATATGTGCCACGCGTCCATTTCGCAATTGTATCAAAATGGCCGACAGCATTACTTACCTTGCACTGGTGCCGAAGAAACGAAAAATAAAATTCCTTGAAGTGCACACAGATTTAGAAAAAAGCCTAAAACACACGGAAAACAATACGTTTCAACATCCTTAAAAGCCATCCCTGAAAAAACTCCTCCAGAAATCGAGGAAAGACGGAAAGACACTAAACTTTTTTGTTTACAATTCAATCAAAATTGTAATAGCTTTAAAATACTTATCTATAGGACAATAAAATAAAATTTGAAATCTTTTTCCCCGCCCTAGCGTTTTAAGCATTTGTTATTTGGTACCTTTCGCTTGGTTTCAAACATTATAGACATACCTAGTTCTTTTTAGCATTACTTTGGTTTGGTACTTAGGACTTCATAATTTATTAAACTAAGAATCAAGAATAAGTTATATTTTATTCCTTATTTATCCGTTATATTACTAAAGTTATATACTAACTGGCAAGTATTTGATTTGAAATAAAAAATATAAAAAGTACCTATCAATAATCCTGAATTTTTATTTCCTCAATTACTCTTTTTTTTCAACTCTAGCACTTAATATCTTATTTAAAATATAAAGTATTCGATTGTCGAACATGGCGTTTAAACCGGTTTTTTTTTGGCTTCCTATTTAAGAATCCCAGTAGACGCTACAGAGCATAATCTGCCAACAATTGTCGACGATATAGGATCATTAAAAAATTAAAATATGTTAAAGTTACTCGTATTTTGTGCGTTTGCCGTTTTGATTGTACACGCGGGACTCTTTGAGCCTCGTAAGTATATGATATTCATTTTTAAATTTGCAAAGCATTTATACATAAAACAAGGACTTGTTAGCAATCAGGAGTTCGCAACTAATCGCAACCTTTCAGACATCGGGGAAGGAATGACTACATTCGCTCGATCATTTGAATTAATCAAGCGATAAAAACTTTTAAGCCATTCATCCCACGACCTGTATAAAAATTTTGTGTTTTTTAATGCATACAATTTGTAATAATAAAGGTGAGGACATTTAGGAGTAGTGTGTGTTCTCATGATTTTATTACAGGCCGGCGCGCGGCGCGGCGTTATGATTCGCCTTGTCTTTTCCTATAAAATTTCCTGAAAACAAAAGCTTAGATCCTAGCTAAAAGAACATTACGTTTTCTGTCTATAAATAAATTAAAAATGTACTTAAATAAATCAAATATACTAAGAACTAGTATTTCAAATTAAAGTTTGGCAAAATACCAAAAAAAAATATTATAATAAAATAAAATAAAAATGAAATTATTTACTTTTATTGTAAATCTATAGATAATTTCTAGTGATGCGCCGAAAATGGATTTAAGAAATCGAACCGAACCGAATCAGCGCTTGATGATACGAATAGTCGGTTAATTTACATCAAACGATGAATGTTTTGAATATTTTCCATTATTAGGTAACATTATATTTCCGTATTTATGTCTTCCTTAAAACAGACAATAGTCTAGTTAGGCAAGATATTTTGCATTATAACATTATTTTTGTAACGTTTGCAAGAGTTGAACAAATAAATAAATTTAAATTAGTTTGAAACTCTACCTATAGCTGTGAATAAACATTTAACCAAAACGATTAATTCTGATAAATTATGATCCTACAATGTGCGGTAAAATAAAAATATATTTTTTTCATTATAAATTAAATCATATAAAAATCAGATTATATAAAAATAATGTTTTATTTTAAGTTTTTACACCACATTTAGGCACATAAATGTCACAAACGATTGTATGTTTCATATTCGGTTTTTTGCAGTTTTATTCGGCAACTTAACCGAAAAACTCGGCCAAATACGAAAATGTACAACTATACCCAATATGCAAATTACCGAATGTTCGACGCATCCCTAACAATTTTCAATAAGTAAAAATAATTCTTAATTAAGAATAATTCTTAATTAAATATTCAAAATGCAACATTCACGAACAAAACACGCAGTTCAAGGAACATTATATATTACCAACCATACCAACCCGTAATGACCGTTCGTTTTTGCACACTACTCGATTTCTGAGGATGATTTAGAAAGTTCTTGTTCTTTTTTAGGATCGCGTTTTTCAAGTTTTGTGTCTTTTAAGTTTATTTTAATTAATCCTAAAACAAACTTCTTGAGTATAACTTATTACGACTGCATAACTATTACTTAAAAAAGTGCCCAGTCACTTCACGCCTCATAAATGTTTATTTGATTCTCGTTTTTAATATTTAGGGTTTATTATTTTAGCGTTGGCAATTTAAAACCGGATGGCTTTTTCATATGAATCAAAACGCATTAATTATACAGTTTGGCGCATTTAATGAGTTTCAAGGTCAAATGTGAATTAATCTTGATGATATGATACCCATGATATCTTTTAATTTCTAAACTCGAACCATTTATTGCTTAGTTTAATAAATATATTAAATCGCCTGTAATATTATTTATAATGAGCATTTTATATTTTGATTCTCCGTTATTCAATGGTCCAGTGCACTAGTAAGCCTGATTAGATCCACAGTTCCAGGGTTTGAACCGACATCGCGACATCTAACCTCTGAAATTATTAATTACCCTGTTCGTTTCTGTGTTGCAGAGTTAAGCAATAACATATTCTTTATATTGATTATTAAATTCTGCTGTTGCCTTCAGACCTTGATAGTAATCTCAAAGTTTGAAGTTTTGAAATTACTATCAAGGTCTTCCCGGCAAAATGAAACGAAACAAAATACGAGCAAAATGAAAGGAAAGCCTTTCATTTTGCTCGTCGTACGGAAGTCCTTTTCATTAATTTCGCCACACTGTAGTAGGTGAGAAACTCCGTGACATTGCCATATATAAGGAAATCTTCTTCGTATATCATATTGACAAAACATTTGGTGAATGTCTGGTTTGATATTTCCCATCAGATATTTCCCATCAACGAAACTTTCAGGCAACAGCAACAACCATTCTTGTAACGAGACGAGACAAATTTTCATTTTTACTTCACAACGTAACCGGGAAACACAAATAAATGTTTTTTTCATATAAACCATACATAATCAGTGTTAGATTATAAGTACTCAATGCAGATTATGATTTATGTAATAAAATGCAACGTATGTTTAATTAGCTCAATGGATTGGTCTTTGTTCTCGCAATGAAAATATCAACGAATGTTTAAAGGATGCCATCCAAGCAGCACTTCCACATCTCGCCAGAGGATCTCGCAAGTTCGGAGCAGTGCCCCTGGACCCGTTCTTTATAAAAGAGAGCGATTTCAAATATAAGGAGAATGGGGTAGGTACAATTTGACACTCGAAATTGTAGCTTATTACACATCTACCAACATTTTATAACCAGTATAGGAGAGGTCACATTCGGTGTAAACCCTTAATGTTATGTTATTTTATTACTTTACCTAATGACCGGATGTCTTGTAATCTGTAAGGGCCGATATACCTACATTGTATGCAAATTGCTACATTTCTAGAAGCCTTCCTTTACTTTTGGCATGTCCTCTAAGTTTGACATTCGCTGACATTTAATATCCTCTCTCGGCACTCTGTATTGGCTTAAAATTAGGACGAGCCTTTTCTATGAATGCTTTTTCAATGTTTAATTAACTAATTAAAGCACATTCTGTGATATTTCGAGACATTTCGAAATGTCCCAATACGAGACATTTAATAATTTTATAAATAATTTGTTTCTTGCCTATTTGTAACCGCAATAAAGAAAATTCATTTGAAATATTTTTATTTGAAAGATAAATTGTTAACAAAGCTTAAATAATCACTGTACCTGTTTTTTTTGTATTTTATGTAAATAACTCAATAATAAAACATCACTTATGGCATTGGTGTAACTCATTTTTTTCTAGAATAAGATATAAATGGTATTATATTTATTTTTCAGTTCAACATCCAGATGAAGATCTTTAAGATGAACGTTGTTGGATTTACTGAAGCGGCAGTGACTGGCGTCAGGTTAATCTTGAAATTTAATATTTTTTTATTAATCGATCGAAAAACGATTATTTTGTTTTATTCAAAATGATTGATTATTCAAAATATTTTTCCAAAATATTGTTAAAACACGTTACGGTCTTTAATTATTCACATGAAAAGAGTAAACAAACAGGGTGTATTTAAATTCACTGAAGTCCTTTTAGGGGGTTGATCTATATCACCAATCACACAATAATCACCAACATTTTTTCGAAATTATATTTCTTTCGTTAGACCTGTTTAGTTGTCGATATAGATCAACCAACCCCCTTAAACGGCACCAGTGAATTTAAGAACAACCTGTATATGTCCTCTGCACCGAAATGTCTGGCAATTTAATAGTAAGCCTCTCCTACGTTTTCTTATTATATAATAAATCTATTTAATAAATTTTAATAACACTACTTATTAATTTTAATTATACATTTATTTAATAACAGAAATATATCTAATAAAAGTCAGAATAACAATTTTACTACAAAAATTTATATAAATTTATTTATTTAAAATTTGGGTTTAAGTGGAAACCATAAAAAATAAATTAAATATCTGAAAAATCTATATGAGACCATTGGCTCGTTTTGGTTAAAGCATTTTGGTAGAGGGAGAATAAATGTAAACTTAACGTGATAATATTAAACCATTTGTTGTCATAATCACGCTCGCTCATCGTTTGTTTGCGACGCCGCGCACAAACATTCAGTCATTGATCAGCTAGGGCCTTGACCGAGCGCGGTGATTCACGCCAGCTCTTTAATAAAATTAATAAATTTAAAGATAAATATTTTCGTATTTTTTACATAATTTCTTACTCGTAATAGAGAATATAAACACTCTTCGACCCTTAAATCTTCGAGAATCGTAACAGGACAACCAGTGAATAGATTTGATATTTTTTATGAAGCGTTGGGTATAAGGCGAATAGCAAAATAATTAATTAATTATAATGCCGAATCTTTTTTTTTTAGAACTAAATTCAACGATAACAAATTTAGTTTGGATATTGACCTCCATTCCCCGGCAATCTATATCGATTATAACTACAAGATTTCAGGACAGTTCGAAACTATACCAATCAGTGGAAAGGGATATTCCAACTGTTCGATGCGTAAGTATTAGAATAGAATGCCAGTAAATTACTATTCTTGATTTTTATACGTTTATACAATCAGTAATCACTCGGTAAAATAAAAATAGCGTGAGTTATCTATTAAGAGAGTATATAATTCAACAACCCTTGTGCCTACAGGGGGCAGCGACTCGATACACACTGATTCTGAGGATTAACTTGAGTACACTCGCGAAAGTCGAATATACCAAAAGCAGAAGGCGACTCAACGGAAAATTTTCTTTCTCTCCGTCGGGCTTTACACGTCCGAGATTCTAGAAAACCCGCCCAATTTTCTTTTCACTACATTTATTTAAAAAATAATTGTTTGCTGATCTCTATGCAAAACGCCGTGTGAATAAAAAGGAAACAATATAATTTATATAATTATACGCGATGAATAAGGCCTTACTATTTAGGCACCGATTAGCCAACATTAAAATCGTAATGCAATTGCAATTTTAATAACTTAATAATGCAAAAGAAAAATTATGAATAGTCTGCATCAAATTAAGTAGATAAGTACTTATATAAATTATTAAGGTTAGATCGATGTGTCACCAAATTTGGATAATAAATTATTATTTATAAATCTTAATCTTTTATAATCTAATCTTGTTATTTATAACTAGTAAGTTTTACCAATTACTTCTTTTACTATCGCGACTGACAAATTTGCACTCAATTGATATTGCTTAAATTGAATTTCAGATGATTTGACTTACACCTTGAAACTGCGGGGTGTCAAAGAAACCCACGATGATGGCCAGCAATACATCAAGATCATTGGTTTCCAAATGAGGCCTGAAGTAGGGGAAATGAAAGTTTATTTGTCAAACTTGTACGTTGCAAATCAAGAAATCAGTAAGTATTAAAGGACCCAGGCAAATCAAGCAAATCGGGCATTTTATTTGTTTAAAAAAAATAATTGCTATAACTTAGGTCATATAACTCAACTAAGCCAAATGTGGCTATGCTAGAGTCAGAGGAGATGGTGGTGATAAAGCCTTAAAAATGGTATGACCATGTGTGGACTCTAACCCACGACGTCTTAGTCACTAGACTATCACGATCTCTTATCATTTCATTCGTTTTGCGTCATATCGATCGCTATTCAATACTTATGAAAATAAACTAATACTGAACTATACAATTTTTGAATCTTACCTAACTTAAAATTGCCTGATTAAGAACCAATTGTAAAAAATAACTGAATATTTTAAAAGGATTACTTTGGATTGATGTCAGTGCGCACAGTGTTTTAATTAAATTCATGTGTCGGGTAAAGTAACAACATAGTGTAGCCATAAGGCAATGTGACATTCCGTTGATACATTTAATTTGTTTAATTTGTATGTATTTTTAATTAGTGTTAATTATATGGAAGCTTCCATCCATTTTGAACTGTCGTATACTATTTAGCTTAAGATACCTACGGAAAAGACACCAGCCTTCGTGGGGTTATGTATATGGTGCATTACTCAAAATAAAAAATGAGCGATCATTTGGTTAAGGGTAAAATGAAATCTAATACAATTTATAATTAAAAAAAGCAAGTTTATTAAAAAGTACAATATTCAAAATGTTCAGTTAAACTTATAGCGCTGATGTTTAATTATCTCTCACTTAACTGTCAAAATTAGGAATATGTGCAATGAACCGAAGTAAAAATCGATGGGATAATACAAATACTTAGTACAAATTGAAAATAGAGCTTCCGATGTTAAGACGTTACGAGCGTCTTTCTCGGTGGAAGAAGAAGGACCTCGCTCCCTTATTTTCATGAAGGATGTATTCCATCCCAAAAACAAAACGCATACACCAAAATGGTCCATTTTATATTTGTCTTTCTCTTTTCAGGTCAACTTGTCACGTCACTGTCCAACCAATATTGGCCAATTATCTACTCGGCTCTTCTACCGTATGTGGAGCCTTACTGGAACGAGTACGGAATTTCTGAAGCTAACTCAATCTTCCAGAAGATATCTGTAGATCGCCTATTCGCACCTACTCCCGTTATTTAATACATGGTCCACGCAGCAACCGACTTATTAAATTTTGTCGTGAAGTTTATTTGAATGGGTGATGGCTAAAAATTGTATATTTTAAAATGTATTTTTTTTGTGAAATTTCGTTTGAATAATAATTTTTAAAAATTAAAATGTTTAAAAAAAATAACTAAATGTATTATGTACTAAATGTAATGTATAATAAGATGCGTAAAATATCTGTAATTTAATCTTGCTTAATTGTAAATACTGGCGAATCAGGTTGGAAAATAACGCATTCAATAATGCTATCATTACTTTTAATTCGCTATAAAGACCTACAAAACAAGAGACATTATTTATGTTATGAAAAGTAGGCTATTCAAAATATTCAGTTACAAGTATATGTTCAGTTATACACCATTGTTTTTTAATATTTTCTTACTTAACAGTCTAAAATAGGAATATTTTGAAAATATTATAGGTTATTTATGTACTTCACTAATACGTAAAATAAATATTAACACCTGTACACAAACTGGAGTTAGCAACCATCTAAGCGCGAGCATTTGATTACAGTTATTGGTTACATTTATTAGCAGCCAGAGTACCTATAATACTATTACTAGTAGTGCCTTTACATGAGAGCCTATAGTACTATATCTTCATAATATGTCTAAGAAAAACAAATAATTAATAATATAATAAATATGATAATAAAATCTTCAACAATGTATAAATCAAATGATTAAATAAACGTATATTAAATTAGGTGTACATTTAAAGTTCTTTACTAGTCATGTTAAAATATAAAAAAAATATCTTTTTGGAGCTCCAGAGATAGTATATGGCCAATTGTTAAACTATTTTTAACTCAAACTATTTTTAACTCAAAGTAAATACAAAATGTTACGATATTAGGCTGTTCATCGTATTAGGCAATAAAGAAAAATCCCTACGTTTGTGACTATTGGATTAATATATTTTTCGTTGCTTGTGTTCTTATCTAAATAATCGTCAGAAATGTCAGTGGTTTTAGGTCTAATGTAGTATCCAAATCTACCATAAAATACTTAATTAGATGCGTACATTTATGATATTTTTATTTCTTTCTGTAACAGCTTAAGATTACTCATTTGCCGATGAAATGATATCTAATTAGCAATAAAAATTGGAGATGAATCGCAAAATCTTTATAGGCTTTCTGAGTACTGTCGGGAAAACTAACTAAGATAATTATTACTAAATGATCAATGATGTCACCATTCCATTCGCTATATTTTCGTTTTTTTTTTAAGTATTATTACATTTTGGGTTAGGTCCTTGTTAATCCGATAGATGGCATTTGCGAAATTATTCACGCAAAAGGGCCTTTTGTTAAGTTTATACTGTAGCGCCATCTAGTTGATTGTTTGACGCCTTAGTTTATTTTAGAAACATAATCACGAATTGATTAAGTAGGTTACGTCAGAAAATTTGTCTATTAACATCGTGTTCAATCCTAATCACTTATTAAAACCAATGGAAAAGAAAGTATAAAACAAACTAAAATATCCTCAAAACTTTATTTTAAATAGCAAATTTTATACAAATATATGTTTTATAAATTTTAAATATCAACAGAAATTAACATATTCAACTTTACATTCGCAGACTTAAATTGGCGTTGTTAAATCTCATTTGACAGTCACCACGAAGTTCAAGTTGTTTACCAAATTCTGTTTTTAAACAGCTGTTTTGTTGATTCAAGAAAATTGACAAATTAGGGATGACAGTTATTAAACTTGCATAAGTACTTAGGAAACTCAACCATAATACGTATATCATGCCATTTTTTAGCTTATTTAAAGCGTTGCAATGCAAAAAATAAAACATTTACTCGTTCAACTGTAAATTTGTAATAACATTTAAATCAATTAGATTTTTTGCTTCTCTCAAGATGTTTATAAATCATAACTTAATTTGCCAATAAAAATAGTATACAATGAAAATTACCTATGCGACCCTAACAGTGTAATTAACTACGTGTAAAACCGTATATATTTTAAATTAAATAATTTTCAAATAAAATATTATTGTTTATTTTATACCTATCTTTCAAAAAAAAAAAAAAACATTCATCAGCGATCGGTTTTGCTTTGCATAGGTACCAGATTTTTGGTTACTGTTACCAACATAAAATGTATTCAGTTATCACTAGTCAACCTAAAATACTTCACAAAAGTATAATTCACACTGTTTATCGGTGAACATAGCACAGGAAATGGCACCTGATGATAATGATATAAAAGTTAGGTTAGTGTTCAAATTATTAATTTACGTCACCGTTTAGTGTAAACCGATTTGAAAAGTAATCTATCTAATATAAAAAGGCATTACGTGCCTCGCGCTCAGCCCTGACAATCAAGGCAGTGATATAAGAATCAGCGATAGTCCGCCTCGAGTTAATCTGTGAGCGCGGACGCTGGACGAACGTGTTGCTGCGCGTGAATTATTTATTAGGCGTCGAAGGTTTGTTTATTTTTCACAATTGGAGAACATCCTTCTAAAAATGTTCAAAGTGTTAGTTTTTTTTACCTTTGCGGTGTGTGGAATTAGGTGCGCTGAAGATAATATTAAAGTTCGTAAGTTAATATTTATTTATTATATTATTAAACATATATTTAAAAGTAAACATTTATTTCAATTTTCTCTCGTTTTTACTATGGATTGATATTTTAGGACGAGGACCTACAGTATTTTTGTGTTTAGGGTAATTTATGTGTAAAACTCGTTTTGTGAACATTTTTAAACAATAACTTTCAATGTTTCATCTCTCATTTCCTTAAATGATTTGATTAAAATTTTAGAATTAGAATTTAAAATATTCAAGCAATCCTAAATATTTCAGTCTTATAATATATGAAACATATGAGTTGTATATGTACATTTTTCACGGCGATTGTTAATACTAGAATTAGTAGTGATACTATTTTTTGTGGTAATAAAATATTCAACACCATCAAAAAATTTTACGGTATGTAGATGATCAAAATTTGACGTTATTATGAAAAAGGGTTTTTATCCTAAACATAGAATAAATAATCTTTAATAGAATATTTTAAGATAGCAACCAATAGCGACCATTCCTGAAAGCAAATGGTTTATATCAGAGGCTTATCGCTTCGTCAACAAATTATATTCCCCCGCCCTGTACAATCTAACGATTTTTTTTAAATAAAAGAACCTACCCACGACATTGTAATTAACCATTATGAAAACGTATCTTTCAATCACTGTATAAATCTATAACAAATCATCAATCAATGTATAAATCTATTACTAGTCCTTACTAAACCTATAACATGTCCTCAAATTCAAGATAAATATATTGGTTGGTTGGCTATCTAGAAAGATTAAATCACTTATAGCTGATTATTTGTTCATAGTATGTATCTTTGTTATTCAACAAAATTATCCGGACAGGTATAAATACTATTATGCATCCAGAAACATCCAACAAGGGAAGCCCTGAGAAAAGACACTGCTGTAACGCTAAATCAATTTTAAAAAAAAGGAATAAATTTTATCTTACTAACTTGACGGAGTGAAACATTTTTCATAGCATTGACAGCTTCAGGTTGGTGGCCTTGGATAGGTAACTCGGATCCCTCGCAGCTGTGCTCATATTGTATAAGTATGAAAATTCTATAAACATGAAGTAGTTTACTGCGCGCTTTTTGGGTTACGCAAATATGGTTAAACTAAATATATGCTTATTGAAACACAATACAACCATATATACAAATCAAATATTTTCATATAACAGAAGTATCAACATTTTCATACAATATAGGTATTGTAACTTTGTATTTACCAGGTAAATAAATAATAAAGTAAAGTAAATAAATAAATAAGTAAATAAATAAAGTAATAAATAATAATTTTCGGATTTGGTATATTAATATTTTAACTTGCTGTAAAAATATTAATTGTGATTACTTATTAATTGCTGGATATACGATTTTTTTAACTTAAATTTGGTGTCATAAAATTACAGTAATTATCCCTCTGAAATTTCATCGCAAAATGTGGTAAAATGACGGCAGTGCTACATGTAAGTTGTGATATAAGGACATACGGACACGACGAAACTAAATAATTTTTATTTTAGCACGGATGGTTTCATAGTGACTAAAACCCCAAAAAGGTTTAACGCGTCATATATATAAACTTGTCTGGTTTAATTTTTATTTAATAAAAACAGTGGTTTGTTTGGATTATGTCTATTAATTTGTATTTCGTTGCTTCTGCTAATTAAATTTAAGTCAAATATTTTAGTCAATATTTTTATTGTATTCACCTACATATAAAATATTGTAGTGGTGCATTATTATCGGGTTTTAATAACGCAATGTTATTCAATCGTCGTTGCTAAAGATGTTTCTTTACGAAACTAACACGAGACGTTTGTTTGCAATCGCCGGAGTTACTCAACCAAGAGTCCGAAGGCACCTGAGCATCGTGACATGCACGTGCTTAACAAAGACTTAATAGCACAGCTGCTGAGGAAATAGAGACGAAACTCCTCAATTACAAGTGAAAGTGCTTTGGTTCAGTACCCGGCGTACTTCCAGGAGCAGAGCGGTTCGTGTTACGAAAGAAATATTATCAAATAATAATTAATTATGTGGTTGGTAATCCATCCTAGTGTTTGGCCTACGAGATATATATAAATTATTTACGCGCCTACATTACAGGAGTGGATGTGAGAGCCTTACTTCGAATAAAGATTTGTTAAATCACTAGATAACGCTGCTAAACGGTTGATTGACCCTTCGACTAAATTTATTTATCCGCTCTGCTCTCCGATGAGGAAGTCTCAATAAGCAATTTGACCCAGTATGGCGAGCTTGCACAGAAATTGATACCAGAAGAGTGGACCACCACCGACTGCTGCCTAGCTTCAATTTTTGCATAAAATAGCATAGCAATTCGTTTGCCTTTGATAATATAATTTAAATCGAAAATTATTTTTGTTTTTCAATTCAAATATCATTCCAAATTATTTTTAAATGAATACCTCGGCCAGCACTCTCGCTTACTAGAGCGAAGAAGTGCAGTGCGTACAATGTCATTATTTATAATTATTTTTCTCACATTTTATGATACTAAATTATTAAAAGATAATCACTTTTAGGAGTGTAGTAATAATAATAACATCAAACAAATGCTTTGCGATATAAAAGTGTAATAGAAAGTAGATTCTTTATCAGATCGGGTAAAAACACAATTATATCGATCTTCAAATGGAGTTTAAACAATTTTTTGGTACTTACAGTTACCACAGAATAAATAATAATAGTTGACACCGTTACGTTAGGGACCCGTGCCGTGAAACGGTCAAAAGTAGTTTGTCTGCCTCTATCAGCTATCCAATTTAGAAACAAGTAAAAATTCCTAAAAGTATCTAATCAGAACGGTTTCAGTCACTTTATATATTCTTTAAAATATCTATTCTGTTTTTTGTTATGTTTAACATTTTTATTAATTCTATCCATTCATTGTCATTTATCGGTGGCTTTTTTTGTGTTTAAAAAAATCACAATATAAATAATATTTAAATAAAAAAACAAAAAATATAATAAAGACACCATCATTCCTGCTCTGTGCAGCAAGCGAGCGCCTTTTTGAATATCGAACGAAAAGCTGGTTATCCTTGGATAACATAGTATAATGGATAAGACATTCTAAAGACAATATTATTTAATTCTAAATACCATTAGTTATCAGAAAAAAAGAAACGTGGTATTTATTTCCATATCAAAATTGAATCTTTAGGGTCGTATTCAATTCGTAATTTATTATGTAACATTCGTATGTCATAACAGTGAAAAACATTTTTTTTTATTGGAAAAATAGATACATTTAATTATGTACTTCATGATTATTGCTTTGAAGCAGTTGCCTCATGAGCTAATCAAATTTGAGTTGAACACATAGTCATTTAATAATTTTGCGTCCATATAAATTCACGGAAGTGGATATATTTCATCTTACGGGCGTATTCATTAAAATAGGACGTTATTATAAATTAAATTTGCCTTTGGGTTCACAGAAATTTAACAACTCGATTAAATTAAGATACGCCAAACAATGATTTCGTTTCATAATTGTAGGCACATGGAACTGGGTCCAGGGTTTGACGGCGCGCCAGACGTTTTCTCGAAGGAACTTTGAGTTGGTGGAAGGCCAACGTGTCATACTTTTAAATTATTGGCGGCAAGTCGGGTTACAGAAATCTGACAGTGAACATAAGCATAGAATATAGACAATTTATCACAAAATCACTGACCTTGATAGATGCTAGTATATCCTTGCTTGTCTGCCGGCATCTGATGGTTGAACTCGGCTGTACACTCACAATAATTACAGTATATTTCGTGCAATCGGGTGATTGACTCCTTCGCCAGTACGAGGGCTGGTTATTCGGTTTTAGATTCAAAGATAATGCGATTATCTACGTCGCGACGTTTGACGTTTCGTTTTCCAAACGGGGTAGAACTCGAATCGAAACAGATCGACTGGCGCCCGCGCGGTTCGTTCTCGTCTCGCATTTCGTTGTTCGCGCGCGAGACTACCCTCAGATAATCTTCACTGTTGCTTAAGGCGCCTACATATCTGAATGCTACAAAATGCGAATTTTACAGGTTTTCAAAGGCCTTAGGAGAGATATCCACAAGAGATATGAGTAATTTAGTTTATTTACATTAAAGATAATTTATTATTTTAAAGTATTAAATAAGGAAATTTCTTTATATATTATTATACTAAAGAAAAAACCAAAACCACCATGTTTTTGAAAAGGCAAAATATATTTTTATGATGATAATAGAGTCGAGGAGGGATTTACCTTAGCGATTTAAGAAATATGGTAATACAACTTGGAGATAAAATAACAAAGTTGGCCTAAAATATGAAAGTGATAATTTATGCTAAATTTTTTTAAATATCCAGGAAAAATATGTTTTAGTATTGTTATTATTAATAAAAATGGATTTAAAAACAAATTCGTGAATTTTAAAAAAAAAAGTAAATCTATCAATATTTCATAAAAAATGATAGGTTTGTGTTATAAGTGATGTTCATGCTAGCTAGTCATAGAGTTTACATCTGTTCGTCGTAAAAGGCTTTTTATTGCAGGTTCGGTTTGTAGGTCAGAATCATTCAAAGGTGTTCATTGTTACGTATGAATGTAGCCTTAAATCGCTACTTATATGAATTAATCCTAAAGGTGCAGACATACAAGCAGAAAATTATAGGTAAACATAACCATACATTGGTGTAGAAATTGAACTTCGGTTATCATGTCTTTCGCGGACAGAAAATGTAAAAAAAATTTTTGCATATTTTTTTGCTTGATAAGAAAAAGGTCGAGAGAGAAACCTCTGCTAAGACTTGATTTATATTTAAAAAAAAACAATATTTTATTTTCCTTCGGTCTCAATACCTCGTAATCTATGGTACCCCATTTTGCATTAAAGAAATACACAATATGGAAAGTTTATTTGTTCTCAAAATTTGTGACCTCCGAGAGTGACATTCGAATTATATTTGGTTTAAAAATTTGTAGTCTGCTGCGCTATATGGAGGTTACTTGCTTTTAACATTCGAAATAGCACGTCTTCATTGTGTGAGAATATTTTCGTAAATTATAGGTTTTATATACATGCATAGGAAAAATTAAGCTCATTTTGAGTATCAATATTTTTAAAATAATTCTAGTAAGAAGGTAATTGCAATTAATTATACAAATTTAGACGCTGCACACATTTCAGGGGATATATTGTTATTAATATGGCTTTTAAGGAACGAAAGGATTGCTTTGCGTATTATGAGTTTTATTGGTAGTTTCTAAACTGTTCTAACTATATTAGGTTTTCATAAACGCTGCGGCGATGACGTTCCTTCATATTTTCAAGTCATTGATATTTTGCTTCGCTATTCGACTTTGAGGTGCTAGTTCACCTTGTGAAACATACACAACATTGGCGACATTGACAACTCGCTCCGTACTTACCTGAGAATTAATTGTTTCAACAATCATTTAAGTGGTACGTTTCACGCCCTCGAATAATTAAAATTCATCTCTCTGGAAAAAACATCACAATTAACGTTTCTTGGTAAAAAAATAATTACTGAGTACCTACATCATTTTGTATGTCGGAAATCTGATCAAAACTTTTAGCTGATACTACAACCATCTCATTAAAATCTTCACTGAAATTTAAATTAATACTATAACTGCTTGCACTTATCTGTTTTAACTCAAATACTAATAAAACCTACTCTAAAAGATGGCGCGTCGTAAACTATTAAACCGTTTATATCTTTTTATTAAGATTACGTGTGGTGTTTCTTGTTTAAATTTTAAGATTTTTTTTTTAATGCTTGCAGCGGAATGGTTAAAGCTGTGCGCCCGCGACGATGACATTGACGATTGTCTCAAAGAAAGCATCCAGGAAGCGCTGTCGCACCTCACCAATGGCATTCCCGCCTTCAAGTTGCCGCCCTTAGATCCGTATTTTGTGAAAGAAATGACAATGGAATACAAGAGGAATCAGGTGAATACATGCCCTTGAAGTATATTTAAAAAAAATCTAAATATAAATGTTAATATACAGTAAAAAGTCGAAAAAAAAATTTTTTTCGTAGATATACTCGCCAGAAATACTATAATTTCTTATAGTATATTTATCCAAAAGTAATGATTTCATTTGAGCCACTTCAGATGTGGAAAAATAACACGATGTGTGAGCGCGTTACTGCAGAAATTCCTTCTCGCCTGTAGCAAGGTAGAAAAATAACTTCCCGTCAACTTCACTAATAAAATAACGATCTGTATATATCACCTCTATTTCGTTCAATGGAACAAATTCCTTGTAAATATTTTTCGACATATAACACTT
Organism: Neomicropteryx cornuta; assembly: GCA_020383195.1. Lineage (NCBI taxonomy): Eukaryota > Metazoa > Arthropoda > Insecta > Lepidoptera > Micropterigidae > Neomicropteryx > Neomicropteryx cornuta. The sequence continues at coordinate 6,432,158 of JAHKQU010000014.1, forward strand.
TCCCGTGTACTCAAATTGTTCAATCAAACCCCTTCATAGGCGCTGCGCTACTTCGTGGTTCCCTCTTTGGTTTTTAATTTCCTATGTAGATAAGAAATATTTTGTGAATGAGCCAAATAAACGAGTTTAGAAAAAACCTTAAAAAGTAATGGTAGACCCATCATAATTACGGACAAAAGCGTCATTTTACATACGGCTGTCTAAGAGCTACTAATTATTACATGTAAAATGTAAAATACTTTATAAAAAGTCATTGGTGTCAAATAATGATATTTTTTAATTTTTGATTGCTAAAACCTGTTTGGTTAAATTGTTTTGTATATGTATAATAATCATGGTACCTACAAATAAAAAATACATAAATTGTGAATTTATGATTAAAAAAATAGCTCTTATTGTTATAAAAAATATAAATAACGTGCGATAATATTTTAAAATTGGTTTATATACTCGTCAAAAGCGAGTCTCTGGGAAGACAATATTCCTCACAAAAAAAATAAATGAAATGGCCAATAAATTCGAATTATCTGCAAAATCGACCTTCACCGTTGACTGGACAACATGAAGTCGCTTGAAGAGTCGCTGCCATTCAAACAAAAGTAAATCTGTAATCTGTTTATACGATCAACCGGTTTCGATGCCATTGCTGTTAGTCGGAGAGTATATATCAGTGAAGCTAGTTAAAAATCAAATCTGCATGCACTGTATTTCAATTTAGTTTACGAGTGGAAAGAAAAAAGGAATTGGTAATTATAATAATGTTCGTTGGCGACTATTACATCTAAAAATAAAATTTGTACACATAAAAAAAAAAAAAATAAAAAGACCTAGATATTGGAAAACAAATGTATTCTGGATTCGAAATAAATGTTTCCTTCTACTTGTGCTTATATCCCTATATAATTGAACCTTTTCACATTCAAGGTTTTACATTCAGCCACGCATCAATGCGAGACCAGACTATTGCATTGGGTTTCGAGTTCCGACAGTCAATGTTTTTGAAATATTTTTCAATTTATTCAGACAACGTTTTACGGACGCGATATGAATATGAATTATTTGGTGGAATCCAGGCGCCAAAATCAGATATGGTCTACTTTATTTGAAAGATAATAAGTACCAGTGTTTAAATTAAGTAGAGCCATAGATCCATTTGTGTTATAAATTGTCAGGATACAATGGCCCCTTTTTTTTCTTTGATGATTCATGATTTAGCAGTGTTAAAAGAAATGACACTGCTAAACAATGTATCATCAAAGAAACGAAAGTCTTAATGCGTGTGAAAAAAATCACCTGGTATCATAATTAACATTTTTTGTAACAAGTAATCAATCTCTTATAAATAGTACGACTATGTTGTTTTTAAAATATTATTCAATTTATAATAATTTAATCTTCCTAATAATTTTGACATATGTTCTTTCCCTGACACGGCCTTGTATTTCGAACTCATTCGCTTAAGTGGGTAATCTTAGAACTTAACATTTCAATAATTACTTAGCTATTTTTACAATAGTCGAGACGAAGAATGTAAAACAAAAGCATAAATGTATGAATTATCGGTACTACTAATATCTGTAATCAATTGAACGGTTTAGATTTGAAATGATTGGCTACCGTAAATGTACCCTAACCTTGGATACTGCTAAATTCTATTAACCTAACTTAAATCTAAATTTGAACGTACAATTTATATATTTAAAACTAAATTACATTTAATACATTATTTGTAATACTTCGCGAAAGAGCGCTTAGGTGAAGTTACTACTTTACATTTTTTACTACTATTTTTTAATAAATACGAGTACACATTTCAAAAAAAAATTACGTGATATTTTAATTTACGTCAAACCAGATTTCTGCTTAATTTCAAATATTTTTGGATTTTTTATTTCAAATTATAAGTCATATACGAGTTGGTCAGCAGGGTTAGGGTCAGTCAAACTTTGTATTAGAATTCGTTTTCTATTATTCAATTATATTTCCCTTATTTTCATTAAAACCTGCTGTCGTATTTTGTTTTATATTTCCATGAAACTATATTATATGTATTCTTATTGTAATTGATTCTGAAAGCAATTACAAAATTTAAAAAATAAAACCTGCTGGCAGCTGTCCGAATACGCCTCGCTTGTCAATTTTGGCCTATGTTGCCATGTTTGGTGGACGTTCGGCTTTCGGGTCATAAAACTTCGCGAGGCCGCTCGGCGTTGCTGCGTACTCCTTTTATTTATTTATTTACAACCCAGTAATATAAACCACCAAAACCAACAAAAATCAGTTTAGTATGACCTAATAACAAGTAAACGCTATTTATTTACGGTTAAAATACAACATATATTAAAAAATAAAAAAATGCTCATTCGGTACGGTGTAAAAATCATAAGTCATCACGCTAGTTTAACGGGCTATGGATCATTCCGGTTAAAAATACATTTATGCTAACGATTGCTTTTAAGCTTACAATGTCATTCAATTTACACGTTTAACGTTTTCTTTTCTTTTCAGATTAATGTCAGAACAAAAATAGCAAATGTTAATGTTAACGGACTTAGTACTTCGAGAATCAAGGGTGTTCGGTAAGTCGTTATTATACTCATAATTAAAGTGCTTTTCCTGGTGGGCTAAATAAACTCACTTGTAAAAGTGGTCATAATACGGCATTCTATTTTACCTAACAGCTTAAAAAAGAGAATCACTCGTATTTCTCACCACAGCCTCCACACTCTTTCAGAGGCAGAGCTAACCAAAGCCAGATATGAGATATCAAAAAATGTATTGTGTGCTGTCAGTGATATATTTTTGATCGCAGTTTTGATTTAATTTGTGCCAAAACACGACAATTAAGAGGTTACTAAGTTTTCATTTTGTACAATGGTATATTTTTCTTGACACGAGTACTATGATAATTAAAGAATTTTCGTGGAAATGGCTTACGAAACCATTTCGTTGGTTAATTGAGTTTAGTATCAAAAAATGTTAAAATAATAGTTTAACTATAATAAATTTGCATTCCTTTTTTAGAACAAGATTCCACGATGACAAATTTAAGATGGAGGTGGACGTGTTCACACCGGGCATTTTCGTGGAGTGCGACTACAAGGTTGATGGCCGCATTCAGGCGCTGCGAATTGGCGGAAAGGGATACAGCAACACTTCGATGCGTGAGTGACATTTTTTTCGATAATTTGAATGAGCGACACAGGAAACGTCAAAACTTATTTTACGCTGAAAGAACGAAATCCCCTTTTTACAGTCTATTTCACTTGGCGTGGCTTTTACGCCAATCAACACAACTATAGAAAAGATTCAAACTTTGAGAATGGAATGCGCAAAGATGTATGGAACCCACCGATAGCAATAATTCATGAAACTGAAAAAGTTTTTTTAAGTAGAACAATAGTTACATGATAGGCTACTATCTCGGAATTATTTGCTTTAAACCAAAAATTTATCTTCTTATTTAATTTCTGTGATGATCGGGACCGAAAAACCATATATTATATGTAAACGATCGAAGGGCACATTTAATTTAATTTCGTTTCGTCCCACAAGAATTCTGCCTACCATGATAATTAATGATTAGATTAATACTAATTCAATTATTGTGAATTGGATTCTTGTTGGAGGATGGATATATCCGTCCTGCCGTGCGGACAGCCTAGGTCCGTATAGGCTGTAGGACGGATATATCCGTCCTCATTGCCCGCTTGATTTTTATTATTTTTGGTATTATTTCAGTATTATTTATTAACTTGACGTTTTCACCATTGGAAATCACAACGAAACAATTTTGTTTTTTTTCAATTCAATGCAGTGTCTACTACTATTTATAAATTTGTATTGAAAATACACTAATGTACTACCGTTCCAATATCTATATTTTTTTAAACTTTTTTCTTTTTTTCGAAAACTGTACATATTTTGGAAGACTTTTAAATTGTAATGTATAGTTATAAATATATGAAAATGTAAAAAAGTGTTGATTTTGTTTATTTCGTAAATTAAAAAAAAAAAAAAATGATATGGCAACAATTTTTTTTTTTTTAATTTACGAAATAAACATAGGTAATCAAAGTGATATGGTGTAATAGAAAATTTTACGGTGAATCAGATGATACCAGATTTGTAAAGATTGAACGACTCATGCCTGAACTATGGATTTTATAGTAGATGAGAGTATATATATTGATATAAAATGGTTTTGTTATTTTAGTTATTAACTTTAATACTTTTTATTAGTAGAAACCTATTTTTAGTTTTACATAGTTTTTTATCGATTCATCAAATGTATTTTTTTATTTTATATGTACTGTGTAAAATTGTTGGTTTCTCCAATAAAGATAAATAAAAATAAAAATAAAATAAATGAGTGATTTTTCAAGGTCATTAATTACAGTCTTAACGGCTTTGGCGCCAAAATTATTACGGACTTAACAACCTTTAAGGGTTAACAGCGTTTAACTTAAAAGACAAGATGTTAAACAAGGGAACTGAGTCGCTTAACCGTTTCAGAAGAGACAATTATACTCGTAATTATTAATATGTATTAAGTTCACAACTCCATAATCGTCGTTTAGAGTCGAGCACAAGGCTGGTTTCCCGGGGCATGCGGGCTCTGCTTTATGTTTGCTGTTACTGTAATACATCGATTCACGGCAAAAGTTAAAAATATTCGATGTCTTTTAATATTATTAGTACCACTTTGAACAGGACTTTAACCGAATAAATAAATCCTTTCCAGATGACTTGACTTACACTTGGAAGATTTCGGGCGTGCAAGAAGCCAATGCAGACGGGAAAACATATATAAAAATCAACGATTTCTGGATGAGGCCAGATGTGGGGGACATGAAAGTTTATATGTCGAATTTGTTTCCCGGAAATGTGGATTTGAGTGAGTATTCAGAGTAAAAAACTGATGTAATGGAATATTCCCACATATTTGGACTTTGTTGGACTTACAAGTATTCATAAGTTTACGAATACAGCATACTAACTTTAATCAGTATCACACTGAACTCATCTAGCGGCCAGCTAGTTCATACTTGGTTCGTGTATTTAAATATGCAGGAGATTGTAGATTTCAACAGTACAATACAGAGACAAGAACAATAGAATACAGAGTCCGAAAAGTGATAATTAACTAGGTATAGCACAAAAATAAACTAACAAATCTAAGAAATAATGTTTTTGATTTTGTTTTTATATCTCTAATATTAATAAAACCCGTGTTATTGATTTTCAAAGTCGATCATTTCAAATCGCGAGCGGGTTTCAACCGCGCCGGCGCCGCTAGTCTAGTGCGAGTTGCGAGAGACCGGAAACGTGACGTTAGCAGTTGTGACGACATCCCCAAACAGCCAATAAACAACGTTTTTAAAACGCCCAATTTTGAGACTATAGGGCTGTCCAATTTCAAGATATCGAAAAAAATATTTGTCGGTTGGGCATTAATCGTAATTTTTTGAAGGTTTTTTTGATGAAACTTAATTACACCTAAAATCTCGGAATATCCGAAAGCCTTATATAGCGCAAACTGTATGCATTCTTCATACTTTCAGGTCGTCTGGGAAATAATCTGGCGAATCAGTACTGGCGGCTGATCTATGTGGAGCTACTACCTTACGTGGAAACCTTCTGGAACGAGATTGGAGTCCGAGAAGCTAACAGAATATTCCAAAGCATACCCCTCGATCGATTGTTTAGAGAACCTTAAAATTTAAGAACCCTGACTGTTGACACTATTGATAATAATAATTAGATATAAAGTTTCATTTGATTTCATGCAAATATGAGTTATTACCAAATTTATATAAGATTTATATAAGATTTATACCTATAGTATATACCCACACCTTTTTACAAGTTTATAAATTTATGAGTATTTTGGCATTAAAACAAGATTATATGTGCACTAGATCTACACTACATCTATTTCAATCAATTAGGTGTTTTATATATAGAAATTTAATTCCATACACATACTTCCAAATTTACGAAGTTGTAATACCAAACTGAAAATGTGATAATTTTAATTAGCATATAAGAACGTTTACGTTTAATTTAGGCATTTATATTTTAATTAAATAACACTTCTATTTTATAACTTAATTGTTTTTCCTTAAATAATAATTGTGATAATCGCCTTCAACATTGTTATCTTTATTTTATCCCCATATAAGAGTATTTTTAATTTCAATGGCAATTTTACTGACTTGATAATGGCAAAGATAGCACTTGTGTTGTCAGTCACCTAAGCGTATTTGGTATAAGTTTGCCCAATCATATTTGAAAATACCCGTAAACGTAAAAAACTGTAACTACTTAATAATAATAATGACTATTCCTATAAAGTTTACTACGAGAGGCCTACTTCAAAAACGATTTAAATGATATTTTTGGCATAATAGAATTAAGTTTGGATCCATTTTTATGCTCTATCTTTAGATAAGCCATTTGTCGTTAGGTTTCAATTCAAAAGTAGCCACTGGGCAATTCGGATAAATGCAGTGTTTCAGTAGACTTGAAATAAGTTCAACACACTTATGTATTGTAACGAACTGTATTTATTATTTTTCTCTGTGACAAAATAGTAAAGTATCCTAAATTGTTTTACTTGACAAAATTAATTAATGAAATATCAATTTCAGGTCAAATATTCTGCAATAATTAATTTAAGTTCAAAGAACTGTTTAATCCCTCGCTGATAAAATGATTGTGAACAGAAAAAATATAATGAGAGTATCAGGCTAAATAAGGTAATGGCTCATTATGGAAAGGATATATTACAGTAAGAGAAAAAAGTTAAAAAATAAATACATATCTACGCAACATGTCTTAAAATTACCTACACTCATCCATCTATCCATATTAAACTATACTATGCATGTTAATCCTATGCATGTTAAACTAAGCTAAACTAATATTATAATAGCCAAAGTCTGTCTGCAAAACCGATTTTGATGAACGTTGGTATATGGAGATAACTTGAATCCTGGAGGACAAAAAATCCTTAATAGGGTGAAGTAGGAGATTGAAGATTGTATGGTAATTATTTAGGTAACGTGCTAAGAATGTGTTTTTGGATATGTTGGAAAGCTCTAGGAATTTCTACTACGCAAACAAACACTATTCTCATCAGTTCTTCTGAGATCCGCTGGCGCGAATTGTGCGCCGTGACGAAAATCCAAAATCGAAGTGCCCACCTACATGGCCTATAAAATACGCCTTCGACCCAACTCGCAGCTACAGAAATAAAAACAGATCCTACTAAAACTAGCCTGTATAATAAAATCCAGAAAATTATTAACTGAAACCCATTGCCAATTACTTAGGTAGTGTAATTAAAAAAAAGATAAATAATTTAAAAAACAAACTACTTCTAAATAAATTTAAAAAAAACTGAAATAAAACCATAATCGTCAGTAAATTTTATGAAAATAAGTCAGTAATTACGCACTCATCACTAAAGGTCTAATATAAATATCTTATTTATCACCTTTGTTTATAATTATGTCTAAGTATCTTATTTATTTAATGTGTTTTATGTTTAAAGGAATATATTTTGAGTTCACTGATTTTGAAATTGAGTCCTCAAAACCCCGGAAGCTTTTTAAGATTGTTCTTTTGCCTCTGCAGAAAAGCGTGAGTCTCTACCTTTCCAAATTTCTTTTATAAAAACATTTGTCCATGCTACAATTTTATAGGTTTAATTTTTGAGAATTTAGGTTGGGTAGTGGCTTGCTTAAACAGAACTACAAAATGAATAATTAATTGACTGGCAGTATTAAATGGTCTCTATAACAATACATTTGTTTAATTTAAGTGATATTATTTATTGATATGACATCGATAAGAGCCATTATTGTAAAAAATAAATAATGAAAAACAAAACTCGGTCTAATAAACAGTATGCTGACAGATAATGAATAATCAACAATCTATATTCCTCACTAGAAAGTTGCGCCAGGAATTTTTAAATCGTCGAAATATAAAGTTAAACATCTAATTTTGAATTACTTATTTCATAATTCTTTTATTTTTTACTGTTCTGTGGCTATTTTGCTAACACGAGTATTTTGGCTATTTCATATTTACAACTAAGTGGCAACACTGCTGAAAACGACAGTCAGAACTGAAGTGTCAGTGTCAAAAAAGTCAAAATAGGAAATTTGGTCATAAACACTGTTGGCGGGCGGCCCTATAGATACTTGAAATTTGATAAAAATATGGTCAGTTTTGTAATTTGAAATCTGACAGGCTGGATTAGAAGTTTATTTCATTTTTTTGCGATTAATAAGTCTGGTTGAATTACGTGAACTTAAAAATGGGGTTATATTTGTTTTGCTCTATATTATGATTTAGTTATTTGGTTAAACTAACAGGGTTTTTCTCGATTATGTTTTTGAACACTTTTAAAGAATAGTCATTTTATTATGGATTTGATTTGCTTACAAACTTTAGAATGTAAGCAAGGACGCGTTAGGGCAGTGAGGTTTAATGGTATTTTTTTTTAATTCAATGTTTTAGCTCTTACATGATTTAATGAATGGATGGTGTCTTAATAAAAATAACTTCAAATTTCAGTGGATGGATCTTACTGTTTGACATGTGGAGCTGATAAAAAGATCAAGCTGTGGAATCCCAACCGCCGGCTTATGTTGAAAAATTATGGTGGCCACGGTGATGAAGTTTCTGATGCAGCAGGCTCTAGTGACAGCAGTCAAATAGTATCATGCAGCGCAGATAAGTCTGTTATTGTTTGGGATGTAAGTACAGGGCAGCCCCTCCGTCGATTCAGGGGGCATGCAGGACCCGTAACATGCGTCAAGTAAGTTACACCATTGTGAAGCCATTGCAGGCATTTATATGGCGCTTTACAGGATAAAGTTGCTGGCAGTTATATGCGAGGGTTCGCTTAAGATAGATCACAAACAGTTAGCTGCATTAGTTCATAAGTAATTTATACATACATTATGATATTATACTAATTAAATAAATACAAAATATAAATAATTCAAAACTAAATTTCTATAAGTTTAATAAATAACTATATAACAATTTTATGCTGCTATTCACTATCATAACATTTAATCTAAGAAGTACATTTTAGTTTGTTCTTTTTTTATTATAGTTTTATTTTTATTTTATTAGGTATTGTCACATAGCGATCCTTGTACATTTTTAGGGACTTATCCCATAGCACAAAACCTTTCTTGTATCCTCAGTATCATATGCACAATCCATTTTAGATGATCCAACTCAGTCAAAAGTTTAATAATGTCATGTACTGGTTTATTTAATACATTTCCATTGCCATGCAAACTCTAGTACAAAGTGACAGTCAGCGATGTTGAAATTAGGAGGTAGCTTTTCAGCTCTTTTTCCTTGCCTACAAGATATAGGTCATTTTGGCAACGAGAAAAAAGACTAATTAGTGAAAAATGGCTCTGAAATTTAATTAATTCGAGCCAAGTGTGGATTCATGATCCCGCTACTGTGAAAGAATTATATTTGCTTTGGAAACAAATAGCGTTAAAAACAATACACCAATGAGGGCAAATTTACTTGCTGTGTGGGGTGCGGAAACGTATGGCATTTTAAGTTCGTTGTTGTCTCCAGTGAAGACCAATGAGGTGTCATTTGTGAAAATCATAAATAGGTTTAACAACCGTTAATATATTGCCAAATTAATATAATGCAATAATTCAGATTTCATTCTAGACAACAGAAAACCGGTGAGTCCATTTCTGTTTAACTTAGAAAATTCAGTAAACACTGAAATTTCATAGATTTATAGTGAAAATTGAGAGATCGTCTATTGTGTGGAGTCAGAGAAACACAATTACAAAGGGAATTATTATCCAAAGACAATTTAACATTTAGAAAGGCCGTTGAAATTGCGCAAGCTTATGAAAGTACAAAACGAGGTCTTATTATCATATGCTTTCAAAAAAGAAGGGCTGCCGGCAATTAGAATGATTTAAATTCCCTTAATAATTGTAGTGATTCACAAACAGAGATAAGTGAATTATCTCATCAGTAATCAAAACAGTTTACCACCTAATTATATAACAGTGACAATAAACGGTAAGAGCTATAATATGCAGATTGATTCGGGGGCTAGTTTGTCCAGCGTACAATAAACCACACACAAAAACAAACAAGTCAACCTTATAATTTGGAATAGTAACAAGTTAGGTAGTTAGCATATTAGGTAAAATAGATACGCAGGTAGAATACAAACATTATGAAAGGAAATTAAAATATACTTCGAAACTAGTTTGATTCATTGAGAATTAATATTCTAGGAATATTTTGCATCATCGAAAAGCAATTCTATATTTTACATCATCGAAATTCTATTTCAAAATTATTGAAAACTTATAAAGCTGTTTTCCAAGAAGGTTTAGGAAAATATCAAGGGCCACTAGTGTCAAAAAGGAGGTAATGAAAAGTAAAGTTCTCATTTAGGGGCTTCTTAAAGACACCCTTTAAAATATGATAAGATTAGCTATCTAAGCCAAACTAGGGTCTATCAGACAGGCCTGTCTTTCACAAATAAAAAATCAAAATTAACCCTAATTTCGCAAAGTCCAATACCCGTCAACACATTAACAACCATCTTGAGAAGACAACAAGCGAATCCCAATCCCGTTAACTTTTTTTGATATCAGTATAAAATACTACATTTTTTATTATTTTTAAGATTAAATAAAACAATCCCTTGCAAAGCCAGGTTGAACCAGCTAGTTATTAAGAAAAATTAGTAATTAATTAGTTTAATTGATTCGGCTTATCGATTTGAATTAACAATTTAGGCTTAATTTACATTTTCCACTGAGGCAGATTATATATATTTGAAAATATTCTGTAGGTAAAGAACAATCTTGTCACATCAATAACGTCATTTCACTTGTCATTAGAATTATAAAGTACGTATATAGATTTTTTTGATATCATGTTACATTAATATTGGGACGTATGATTTTATGCTTTTGGTTTTTAATTTAATTAAAATTTTTATCATTCCAAATTTCAGATATAATGAGGAATCTACTTGTGCAGTATCGGGTTCCGTTGACAACACAATCATGTGTTGGGATTTAAAGTCAAGAAGTAATGAACCTATTCAGGTAGTACACTTGACATAGGTAAATAAAATTACAAAAATAAATAACTAACTTTGGTATACATATTTATTTACAAAATGTCAAACATAAAATTACAAATAGTGTTGATCTAGTCATACACAACTGTTGATTAATGTGCATTCAAATGCTTTACAGATGACAGGGCGGACATTATAAAATCTAAAAGACCAAAAAAACTGTTTTGATTCCACATTATGTTATTGCGTGATTGCAATCAGAAAATTTTAAATCAAAAACATACCTACATATAGGGTTGAACAGGCTCACAAATTAATATAAAATTTAAATTAAATTAATTTTCATTCAATTTAGATGATAATTGCTGTTTTTCTCTATATTTTATAGTTTTAAAACTTGATGACACTTTTTAAATTCCTGCAGATTCTAAAAGATGCCAGGGATTGTGTGACATCTATTCAGGTTACAAATTATGAAATATTAAGCAGCTCTGTGGATGGTCATGTCAGGAAATATGACCTGAGAACAGGAAAAATTACATCAGATTACATAGGAGGCAAGTATATACAGTTACAGGTTTACTTGTATTATAAATATATTATTTTATAAATACTTTTACCTTTTTAATAATAACAATAGACCCTTGGTGCTATTATTAGTGGCGTAAAAAAATATAAGTTGTAACAGCATAAGAGAAAAAACAACCAAGATATTGTGGTAGTCTAGGGGTTAAGGTGTTGAGTATAAGGGTTCATTCATGCTTAAACATTCATGTATAAGAAGCTACTATCCCCATACTTTGGCCATCCATCTGTCCATTCATCTCACTGTCCATCTGTCCGTTGAATTTTTCCACTTGAAAGGTACCGATGTTGAATTTTTGTGTGCAAATTTCTCTCGGAAAACAACCATAGCCGTTAAGATCACATCAAAAGCTGGTTGGATAATATAGATATATAACATTAAAGTCGTCGATTTTTTAGTACTGAAGAATGAAACTTGACATTTCGATAGGGCGCTCATCATCAGAGCGCGTCGTATTCAAATTTCAAAAATATGACAGCATCACGTATTGGGACGTATTATTTATTACTGGCCAGTTAAAATTAATAATACAAAGTGCAAATAGAAACTTTCTATTTGTGCAAATAGTAACTTGTAAATGTAGAATGATCAGTGCCACATTATAATTATTATAAATTGAAATATCATGCCCGTGTTTTTTATTTATTGTGGTTACCCAACAGAAATTGTATGCAATACAGGTAATGACATAAAGACAATATAAATTGATGTTTTTATATATACCTAAACTAGGGTAGTTCAACTGACTAACAAAGATAATTAGAGGTAAAAAATAATAATATTTAAAAATATTAAAGAAATTTAAATAAATAAGAAAAAATCGTTTTTAAAAAAAATACAAAAAAAGAACATAAATAAAATAAATCAGTTCAAAGCTTTGATTGTTTATATACATAGAAACATTAAAAAACTGATGTAATACAGAACTAAACTAGGAATTTTGTCCATTGGTATAGTATTTTAAGAAGTATTGCGAAACTTTTGCCAAACTCAATAAATAGGGGGGGGGGGGGAGTTGTTTCATTAATAGCCAAAATTTACAAAAAAAAAACTAAAATGGTGTTAAAATTTAAGATGGATTTATAGAATGTCATGTAATTTCAGATACTACTGGCTGTAAATTGATATTAAACACCCCCTATGACACCCTATAGCTATCAAGCTACAGGTGTCATAGCCATTCTTGTTTTATTCTATATCGTGTCTTAAAATCAACAGTAACAAAATATTCCACTATCTGAGGCTCTCAATTATGCCAAGAAAAAATATGTATTTTACTCAAGTAGTTTAAAATGCCCATTTTTTGCTTACAGAAATAGTTACAAGTGTTTGTTTTACACGCGATGGTCAATGTTACATTACTAACTGCAGTGACAGCACAACTAGGCTTTTTGACAAGGACAGTGGTAACATGCTAGCATTGTGAGTACAAACATAGTTCTTTCAATATAAAAAAAACCCGTAAAGACTGTATTTCGCGCCAAAAATTTTGGCGCCAGAAGTCTTTAAGGCCAAATTTGAAAAATCACTCATCTACTATAAAATCCATAGTGCAGGCATGAGTCTCACTTTGATTTATTACACTTTTTTTTTACATTTTCAAATATTTATAACTATATATTACAATTTAAAAGTCTTCCAAAATATGTACAGTTCTCGAAAAAAAAATAAAGTTAAAAAAAAATATATATATATTGGAACGGAAGTACATCAGTGTATTTTCAATACAAATTTATAAATAGCAGATCCGAGTTTTGTTATACTACTAGTTCAAAAATGATATACAAAAAGATGAAATAATATGTTTAAGATGAATAACATTTAAATAGGTAAAAGGGGAAACTGGGTAATAGGTTAAACATATAGGATGTCCCAGGACCATTCCTGATGACTTAACCTATCTAGCGTCCGAGCCACTTTCAGAAAAACAACCGCAGAGTGCCCAGCGAGATTTCCAAAAAGGTTGTCATTAAGGGTGCTTATTTTAGAAAAACTATGTATGTTATGTTGATAATCTACGCTAGTTTGATAGCTTATGAATATTTCTAGAAATTGATTTTATTACTAAAATATACATACTAATGGGAAATCGTCACTTGTGCCGTAATATTTTTTTTTAATATTATTATTATATGAGAGCTATCAGATTTATTTTTTTATTGTATGTAATTTTTATTCATGTACTATTTTTTTTTCACTAAAATTATATTTAATTTTTGAAATATAAACAAAAGGAAGGTACGTTACAAAAAAAAATACATATTTTTGAAAATGTCATTTTTTAATAAAGTAACGACATTTCTAAATGAAATCAGAAAGATGTCAAATGTTTATTTCAAAATAAAAAAATACCTGTGGTTATATGTAAGTACGGCATTTGTTTGTCCACAAATCCATCAAGTCGTACATATCATGCAATGTTTACATATCAGCATATTGAAGTTTATACATTTTATAATCTTTTTCTCTTTTTACTATAAAAACACGCAATGAAAAAAAAAACGCTTCAAAAGTTTTGAATTACTGTAATTGTATGCAAATTCAATTCTACGCAGACGGCCGCCGATGACGAAAGGCAAAACAAAAATATTTTTTATTTGAATGAGGTAGTATTAATTGATTAATGAATTAATGAGTTAAGTTCAATAAATATACAAAAATCAGAATAAATTAAATAATGAAGCAATATAAAAGATCATAAAAATCTGTCCAACCGTTCTTGAGTTATAAATGTGTACCTAGGTCATATATAATTATTTTGGGCCCTACACAACTAGGCCAAATGTGCCTGTGCTAGAGTCAGGGGAGATGGTGGTAATGAAGCGTTAAAAATGGTATAACCATGAGATTTCTATATTAATATACTATTATTTGTAGTCCAGTTTTAATTATTTACTGAATGTCCGAATCACCATGAGTTATCTTACAATTTTCAGATATTCAGGCTATGAAACAGATAATTACAACTTGGAGGTTACTGTGAATCACAAGGACTCTCATATTCTGTCAGGATCGTCCACCGGCAATATTTACTGCTGGGACCTGATCAGCGGAACCGTCTCACAAAAGCTGACGCACGCACCAAATCAAGTTGTCAACTCGCTCAGCAGCCACCCTACTGAAAACTTCCTGATGTCAGCAGCCGGTGATACTATTATACTGTGGGGAAGCCAAGCATGTGAAGAGATTTGAAACGGAGGGTTTGTGGATTTGTTGCAAACAAAGAAGCATTCGGAAGGACGTATTGTTTGAATGGAGCTTTGAGTAAAATATTCTTGTCATTCTTCACATAAAATGGTGTTTGAAAAGGTCCAACCAAGTTCTTCGAAGAAGACTATGATATCTCATATAGGTCTAGAGATTGCTTACTGATGATTAATCAAGCTAAAACACAACATATTATTAGAAAAACTTGTTTGAATTTGTTTGCACAACTTTGCAATGAGTTTGCAAAAAGCACTATTAAATTATTAACAAAAAATAATACTTATATAGCCAAACAAAAAAGTTAAAAAAAAATTCCTTGAGAAATTTTACTTAAAGTCAAAATTTTCACAAAATTGTTTCGCAAAATACCCCGGAAGTGTGTATCAAACATGCGTAAAAACAAAAATGATGTTTGAAAATTTGATTACTATAGTTCACCTGTTTGCGAATCAAGAATCATATAGACTAGACACAATTTTATTTAGTTCATTTAAATCATCTTTGCAAGCATTCCCAATTATTGATACTTAACAAAGAAAAAAAAACAAAGCTGCATTGTTTGTTGTGAATGTTATTAAGTTTTTTTATAAATTATAAATAAAACACGAATTCTGAATACATGTATTTTATTTGTTTGCGAGTAGAGTTAATAAAAAATTTACAATAATATAGACCTTACAGTACCAACACCCAAAAATACAGTATCTCCAACAATAACATTTATTCAATTCAGCATAAAAGCTAATTTTGGACCAAAATTGTAAATGTTTACTTTAAAAATGTATCTTAAATATTTTCATGACGGTAGTACAAAGAATTTACAAATACTATGTAAAATATACATTTCTTAAAGGTACATGTAACTATTTTTTTATTATACATTAACATGTGTAATAACAGTATGTCTAGTCATAACTGTATGAAAAATTAATGAGCAAAATTAAATACAGTATCCTGAGATAGTTTAAAAGTTAAAATAAAGGCTGTAAAAATATAGTTATTTCTTAAAATATATGTTTATAAATATAATATACAATGGGGTAGCATTTACCACCTACACTTAATTTAAGATAATATTTTTCAATAAAAATAATATGTGACCAAAATCTTAACCTATGGATTTAAAATGTACACTTAATCAAATTGGCAGTAAATACTATCATTGAATTGCTTCCGAGACAATGAATTTTGTGTCGGACTCAATTCAATTACTTAATGTAAAGTATAGGTAATGTTATTACATATTTATTATTCAACATTACCTACCTATTGATAACAAATAATGTTTCTAATTTTTTATATATTCGTACATTGAAATAATATTCTACGTTTACAAAAATACATTATGCAATTAGTGGTTAACAAATTGAGAATCACTAAATTCCCCCGCAGAGTATTACTATGTTATTATATATAAATGTTGATAATTTCTTACTTATTCTTAATTGAGTATTAGATATAGGTTTCGAGGCTGATAAAAGCTTCTTTAATAAACAGCCTTTCTTACTATTAAGAAATTGTTTTGAGTATGCATATTTTTTGTCATAATTTATCGCACTATCTCAATAGCCTTCCTTTCTTAGTTTTATATTTCATAACCCTTTTCAAACCTAAAGAAATTTCTGTAAATTTATTGTTTGCAATTTTTGGTAACTACGTTATTTAGTTTGATTTAACGAACAAAATATTTAGCTGTGTTGGCTCTTGAAATTACATTTTAAATAAAACTATAAACTTATGTTTCTTTAATACAATGGTTTTATAATTAATTAATTACTCTAGTTATATTAGGAATTATCTATTTACATTATTGTTTGAAGATGTGGATTAGAAAAACATAATTTGTATTAAAAAAATATAATAGTTTTGTCTTTGAAATTTAACAGTGAAATTAAGTATTTATTTGTGACGCAATTACTATAATGGGATGTGTCTTTAAAATTATATTTAACTTTTTCATAGAATGCTTGATTTGATGTGCACAATTTAGTGTAATAAAACCAATTTAATGTGTAAATTATCAAGATATTACCCTTTTATTTTACACACACTCAAATTAACTGAAATATCACTAATGCTCTGAATTCAACAGCTTGTACATAAATACTTCCTTTGACTAGGTTTGTTTTTAAGCACATAAATTAATGATCTTTTCTGGCAGTGATAGTAGATTCATAGATCATTGTGACCAAAGTCGCATCATTTAAAATTAAAAGCCATTGTAATAAATAAGGTAAGCATTTGCGGCTCCAAAATGTTACATTACTACCAATGCTTCCTCATTATTTTAAATAATCTTACATATCTACCTTAATATGATAATAATAATATCGCCCCTATAAAGCCAGAGTATATTAAAGCAAGTAACATTTTTTCCTAAATGCATTTTTTTCAGTAAAATTGCACATGTAAACTGCGGTTACTGTGCAAAATATTTTTACAAAAAAAAAAAAAAATAACCACCACAAAGATTAATTTAGAACAACGAACTTTAGTAGGCAACAAAAAAATAAATATAGTAAAAACCTTTGATTACTGGTTGATAGTTGCAAGTACCACTCCATAATAATAGACTTGAATAAAATTTCTATTAAAAAGTATTGTAAAATGAATCTGTTTTTAGTGCACCTGTTTCATTTTAAAAATGTTGCTTGCTGGTTTCATGGGGATGATATTATGGTGAATCCTAATAATTCACATGTATTTAATACATGTCTCAAGTGCAAAGAACATGAAACTAGGAAAATAGTTCCATGGCACAGCATAATTTACTATCTGGACAATAAATATATTTTAAGGTATATAGAGCTTAAATAAAAATATTGCCATGTATCCGACATTGCTGATTATTATGTAAATATATTATGTAAGTGTATAATTGTTTAGTCACTTTTGTTTCAAGTTATGTTTCTTTACATTGCATATACTCTTCTACATACTTGTTATGTATTATCTGTCTCAATTTCAAGATGCTGGCTATGTTTTACATGAAACATTGTTCATGTACCTACCAGTTTTCTAAAACTATAAATATTGTATAAAAACTTTTCTTAAACGATCTATAACACCAATGAGATCAACATAAGTAGGTTTGATTGGTTTTTATACGATCATTTTGTATACAGATTAATGCACTTAATGGGTTTTGGGTCTATCAGCATAGAAATTGTCCTTTCCCTCTACGATGTGCCATACAGGCCTAACTGAATAAATTATTTTAAATACTTCAATGAAGAAATTTTCTTCGTACGACTTCAATTCAGTATATCAAATCGTGTACTTTTATTTTAAGCTTTCTATTAATTATCGAATTGAAGCTTCTTGAACATTCCTCGATCTTCGAAACATCATACATTTTTTTGGAGAGTGGAAAAATGTTTTAAGGTATTATTGTCTCTATAAATGTATACATGGTGACTAAAAATGTGTAAATTAACTTTTCTTTTTATCAGCACAATATTTTCATTTGTAAAAAAGATGATGAGAAAACGCTAATATTTATTTCAAACATTTAACCTCTTTGACATTAAAGTCATTGCTACACATAAAAGAAATTACTTTTTTTTAAAATAAGAAGTGACAGCGTAATGCAATTTTCCGTGAGTTAAACTTTAAAATACCTCATTTTATTACATAACCTCAGAGATGCCGAAAGTTAGATAATTGCAACAGTATGCAAGTATAACTTTGACCTTAGGTTTAATTTTCCATCCGATAACGGCAAAAAAATTGCAGAGGAAGATTAAAAAAGCATGATTTTATGAATATTTTGAATAAATCTACCGGTATCCTTATGTTAGTCCCATTCTCCGATATACATTTGACGCGGTTGGGGGGGTACATATCCCCTCGTGGGCAGCGGCAATCTTCCATATAAATGATTGTATGGCGATATGTCCATTTGTTCTGTGTCTGTAAGGGGAAGAAAACAAATTGTTATTGATAATTATGGCATATTAAAAAAAACTAAATTATCACTTCAAGCACCATATAAATATTAAAAAAAAATAACTTAATTATGTTAAAATTTAACATATCATGAAGTTATTTACAATTCAAAATGTTTGGTAATCATAATTATGTTGTTCTCCAATAAAATATTATTCAGTTATAAATATATACTGAGGAAAGTACCTATATAACTATAGCACATTACTTAAATGATGTGTTTGTAATGATGATATGATCAGTTATTATTTCAAATTAGATATTTTTATATCCTTCACCACAATAAAGTATCATTCTTTAACTGATTTTAATTAAATACAATTTAAAAAAAAAAAAATGCAAAATTTTTAGCTGTTAGTGCCAAAGCGTGCCATAAAATAAAAATATCAAATAAAGTACATGCATTTTAAATATCTCTGAAAGAAAATATAAAATATAAATATACTCAGTAGTAAAAAAATATTGTCGCCAAATAATTAAAGCTGTTATGTTGTGAGAAGAGTAATATGTTTCAACAAATGTTTACTCTGTATAAATTAAGCAGCCGTAAGGCCAATTTCAATTCTAAATCAGACCTAGTGCTAATTCTAAGGCCTGAAAAAATGACTGATATTCATCTAAGCGAACCTAGCCAAACACAGAGTAAAGATGCCCAGAATTTCAATACATGTCGTTATGGGGTGATGATCATAGTTACTTTCCTTATTTATAATTTTGATATCTTCAGTCTGTTATTAAAAAATATTGTATATGTCTAATAAAATAAATACATTATTTTTGATGTTTACGTTCGTAGGTTGCAGTTTTTCAAATGTGAAATAATATTAGTGCAATTGGTATTAGGTATGAAGCCACCCTTATGACCTTCAAATGTTAGGAGGTTAATGAAAGTGCAGTGAACTTCTGTGAATTTGTGTACCGTCATTGGTGGACCAGATGAAACCATGGTACTGTCGAGGTCCAGCATCAAGTTTGGATTATTTGCCTTTGCTCGCAACCAATCAATATTTACATGACTGGAATTATGAGGAGTTTCTCCCTTCAATCAACTTCAAAGGATGTTTTCATGGATGCCATATTTTTTTTAACATGATTTAAAATTTAAAATGTGTTTCGATAAAGCAATGCTAAGGGTATTTTATATCAAAGATTTCTGAAAAATACTATTTGTAAGTTGCAATGGTAAATATTGCTGTAATGGTTAATCCCCCAAAATCACATCAAAAAAGGAAAACTTTGGAGTTGAATCCACTGCAATAAATGACAAAACAAAAGAGTGAAATCAATCGGTTTAGTACCTCAGTTGAGTCAACCACAAAATAATCAAAGAAATACGTTTATTCAAGTGCAGTCTTCAAAATTGTTGTTTTTTCACATTATATAAACTAGCTGTACAACCGGGTCTTGGGCTTCGCCCCGGGTTGACAGCTAGGTCCTGTGGGCAGCTTTGAAGCGCCTTCGGCAAACGATAACTCTTGCCTGCAGTACTCGAGATGCTAATTTTGCTAATTTCATAAATAAGTGTTTGTATGTGTTTGCATCTAGTATAACGATATACGCGGAGCTATATTTCGATACATAAAACTTCCTTCATAAGAAAATACAAAATATATTTTAATATTTGCAAGGATTTATAGTCCTTAAATTAATCAAAGTAAATTATGTATTGCTGCATATGGGTGTTCTGAAAGCCTTAGAAACTGTAATTATTAAAAACATAGCCTATAACAGGTACATATTTATAATAAAAAATTGAATTTAGTGCAAATGGGGCCTTTATTGGAATGAAGATCCCTTTGTCTCAAATATATTTAAGCCAGATGGGCAAATTATGAATTTACACTTAGCTCCAGAATTAACTTATTCTGGATTTCATTTTGATTATAACTAAAAACATAATTTAACGACTTGTTTCTCGAGTATGTAATGTAACCTAGAAATAATTAATATCATCTTTAGAATTTCTGTTTTAGTT
Source organism: Neomicropteryx cornuta (assembly GCA_020383195.1). Classification (NCBI taxonomy): domain Eukaryota; kingdom Metazoa; phylum Arthropoda; class Insecta; order Lepidoptera; family Micropterigidae; genus Neomicropteryx; species Neomicropteryx cornuta. The sequence goes on from JAHKQU010000014.1 coordinate 6,452,987, forward strand.
CGTTCTTCATTTTATCATATTTGACCGAATTAGTTCATGCCCGTACATTTTGAAAGTTAGTCCAATATTTGATTTTAAAGTTGAAAATAAAATGAAAACATATTGTAATTTGTTGTGTTTTGGAAGCACGCAAAAAATGTTTTATGCCAGTAGAGGTTTGGTTTGATGTTTAAATAGAGTTGATGGTGGTTTAATTGTTACCTATTTGAAGGGCGAATCATAATGTGAAGGAGGCTGACCTATAGTTTAAAATACGAGACGAATTTGAATTTACTCCATTGATTTACTGCAATGCAATTTTTATAGCGAGATTTATTATGATTGATATCTGCTTATTTATAATGATTTCTTTTGTATTTGTAGCATTTGATAACGAGTTTTACCAACAATTGGTTAGTTTGAAAAATAGGATACATATAACTTGGGTAACATATAAAAGGATACATATATGTATTATATTTTATATAATAAACTATCAATTATTTGAATACTCAAACTGATAAAATATCAGCAATGACTTTATTCTGCTTAAGATTTTCCAATAGCTTATGTAAACATAAATAGTTTAAATAGATAATAAATAGTTTAAAATAAAACGAATTCCATTTTGAATTCAAATAGTCAATAATAAGGCTAATTAAAGCTACACCTATGTATATAATAATATTTAAAAACATTGATGAATCTATATTTTAGAATAAAGACTCATCTATATTCTAAAATATATTATGTGCTATGGTTTTGGTGTTATATGTCCAATAATAATAATAAAAAATGGTGACGTGCAGTACGTCTAATACCTAAAGCGTTTTTAAATATCTTTTACTCTGTTCTTGTAGACATCATATTGTGGAGACCATAATGGATATTATACAAACTCTAACAGTCTACGAACTTACGCAAAGTATAAGGATATGTGTGCCGAAACGCCCTACTTGGCAATATATAAACGCTATGTCCATAATTTGTCAAATATTGTGATTGCAGATTATTTTATGATCTAGATGTAAGTCTATACCACGGACACATGTAGTTTCAATTATATCGTCTTTAGCCGTACCAATAGCATAAGTGAAATTGGTTTTGTTAATATTTCTCATATAAGAAATCTTGTTGCACTTAGTTGAGTTAATTTGAATTATGAGAATTTAAAATAATGGCGTAATTGCTATCTCACGGCATCTTAACGAGTTGCCACAAATTAAATATACATAGAAGGGAAAGAAAATATATTTAATTTTGTGAAATTTTAAATCCAGGATATATCAACTTGTATATAACATAAACGAGAAAAGTGGAAAGGGAAAATATAATATAGGCTTTTGAGGCTAATATTGCCACCTATAATAATATAAGTATAAGAAATATCCAGACACATTAAGGTATAGCTAAAAACGGTTTTATCATGTGACCATTTCAATTGTGTTTTGCGTATAGTGCCGCGCTGTGCGTGTTTCGTTTTCACTCAACACGGCAAACTACCGTTTTCCCTAATAATAACGACTGATGTAAATTTAAAAATTGTACAAAAAACACTATTTTTGTTTTTATGTTCTCAAAAAATATGACTGACTACATACCAAAGAAGTTGTCGAGACCCAGATGCCAGCCAGAAAGCAAGAAGATATATAATAACATAATTTTGTAGGCAGAATAAAGATTAGTTAACCTTGAGACGGAAATGTTATTTGTTATATAGGCAATATTTATTTGCAATAAAAAAAAAACAAAAGTTTAAAAAAGATGACATGGGGATAATGATAATTTTAGGTATTACTAATTTTAAGCTCATTATTCGTCGATATTCTTTATTAAATAATGTTTACGGTTTATTTACGTCAGTATTACATTTACATTTACATAGATTTATTATTATTTATTATTTATTTACACAGAGGACAAGCTATAGCAATTAGAATAAATTATTTGAGAGTTTAGTATATTATTATAAAATTTCAATCAAAATGTGGCAAAACGATAAAGATAAGATTTGCTGTTTAGAAAATGCTTTCCTTAAATTAACGAGGAACACATTCAAGTGTAGTATTGAGCACTTAAGTTAAGTATTGAGCAGCTTAAGTTTTATTTACATATAATGTGTCCTCTGTCATAGAAAGCAGAATATTTGATCAAAGCATTGAAAGTGTATAAACATACAGCAAATGCTAAATACGAAGAATTATTTACAAACATACTGTAAAATTTCTCCTTGTCTTTAATGAAGTTTTTAGACCAGACAATTTTTAGAATGAACAAATGCAAAATAATTGTGAACGGAATACTTTCGAGTAATTTGGTGCAGTACAGTTAAACGGTAAATAGAATATAACGATTATTAATTAGTAGATCGAAAACCGGTTGACTGGCAAGCTTATCTTGAATGTATATGCAAAGAATAGAATTATTGGATATCTATACATGGGTAGGTAGGTACTTTATTTTATTCGTGTTGGAGTAAAGCAAAATTGCTTTGTCGCGAATAAAAAATCTAACATCATAAAAAATAAACTTTTAATGATAAAATTTGGTTTTGAAAAATTCGAAGACGCAAATGAGAATGAAAACTCTAAATTAATGTTAACTTTTTACTCACAAGCAATATTTCTCAAGCAAGCGGAATGCTCGCGGAGCCTTGGCACAGACTTTGCTGAAGGCCTATAATGGAATTTATGTATGTAAAGAAGTATATATGTATGCGATATTTATGTATTTATGTGGAGTATATGCTGTAAAGAAGTAGTTCATGCCAAACAAACTAGTTTGACTTTGTCGATCGAAGATCGTCAAAAACTGTTGAATTTTTCGGAGAGAAAATTTTCGAAGTTTCTCCATTACATTTGCGAAAATACACAATAACTCTATTATTTTATTTCTTTTTATAAAATGGTTACTATATTATTATTATTAAACCAGATCATTGAAATCGTTTGGCACATGTTTGGAACAGAAGCATGTTGTTGCCAACAGATTTTTAACGATTGATTTTCGCTCAACTGATAATACAATGATTGATTCGAAAAGAATAAAATGAATGGTGATAAGAAAACTGCAATGGCACACGGATGTATGGATATGTAAGGTTAGGTTATGCTGGAACTATCTGGGTTGCTGGAGAAGGCGTTGCGAGTGTCCGTCGGCGTGCTGGTGCGGGTATCGCTCGCGCCGGCGCTGCGCCCTAAGCCTCGCTTCGTTCTCCGCGAAGGTGTCCCGATGCAGCATCAGCTCGCGTCGCAAATGCTCCAAGTCATACGCACCGATTCCACTCTCGTAGCTGCGCGCGTGCCACATGGCATGCGGGGGCGCTTGCATGGGCGCAACGTGGTGCGCATGCAACAGGGGCGGGGGCGCGTGCGCCAGCGAGAAGCGCTTTCCGGGGATGGGCTGCTCCTTCAGCGACAGCCGCTCCGTCATGGCCTGGATGCTGAGCTTCCCTCCGCCGACTCCGTTGGCCTTGACGAAGTTGGGCACGCGAGCGCGCAGCCCGCAGTAGTAGGGGTCGTCTGAAAAGCAAGACGTTTGTGATTACGGAGTGGGAAATTTGCTAGACTGTAAACCGCTTTATCACAGACCGGTTTTTCTAGCTAGCATTTTTTCGAAACCACTTGACATGTCATTTTTAAAAAAGTTTCATATATATCTGAAAAAGGGTAAATCTACTCAAAATTCTATTATAAAATGTGTCAACAAAATTCGTAGTATAAAATTATGTTCAACCAGTATCGACCTGAACTATAAAAAAACAAAATCCTGTTACTTCGGGCCTTAAGCCTTTCAATATTTTGCCTAAAAAACTAATATTAATTATTATTGTACAATTTAACAAAAATGCTTTATAATGCTAATCCTTTAGTTTTGATGACAATCAATGGATTAAGATTCGGAGCATTATTCTTGTCTCAACTACCTAATCATATTATTTTTAAAATTTTGTGTTATTAATTACCTATTTTTATTATTAAACTAAATTATTTTTATTTTTTATTAGGCTTTTTTTATTTTATTTTGCTAGTAAAATGAATCTTCGTGTCTCCTAACGTATCTATATAAATTGTACTTTTGGAAAATAAAAACTTTTTCATTTTGTTCTCTATTTCGGAAATTGACCTAGTTTTAATATGGTATCTTCGTCCAAGTTATAGATGTAAAATGTTTAATGTGAAAAAAAATGAATATTGTCCTTTTTTTAAACTGTGGAAGGATTTACGCTTTCCCAGTCCGTTTATTATATTATCGAAGCGAAAAATGCACAAAGGAGGTAGTTTGAGATATTTCGAGACGACGTCTGCAAGATATATTATTATTGTGGCACTCAGCCTTACGCTATCGAAAGTGAAAGTAAAGAGGAGGTAGTAATGTGAAAACAAAAATCAAGTGGTTGTACGAGTGGTTGTATTGCACGATTATAATCGATTATTGATTGAAACATTTGCTTTAACCGGATTTATATTTAACAATTTATTAAATTGATTATGATTGTTGTTAAACCCAAATCTTACCTAGTTATATTTATTATAATGATTTTAGATAAGTTAGTACAACTTTCTTAATATTAAGTTAAAAGTAGATATTAAACAAATATAAAAAAAATAAAACATATTGTCGTGTAGCTACAGCAGCTTTATCTTCTGCAAGGACTCGTTGGCATATTCGCATTGGCGTGTGTTGAATGAGCCAATAGCCAATAGGCATACGATAATGCGAGATGAATGACGATAAAATTGCTGTCATGGAGCGCGGCACGAGCCATTGCGCGTATTTCCAAAAGTCTGCAAAAGGCAGGCAGCCATTGAAAATACCCTCGATACAAGTTTATATCATTTACAGCTTTAGAAACGCGACACACGCGGACATCTATGCTATACTACGATTTGTCTGTAGAGAATTATATTAAGAGGAGGAGGATATAGATGAAAAATTAAAATAGATATCGTTTAATCTCATAATTATCTGGGCGTATATAGGAATAAAAAGTTGAATTTCTACATTGCCTAAAGTTAAGAGCCCCGAAAAATCTGTATTTTAACATACTTTTTATCAAAAATTTACACGTAAATGTTTTATTGACTGAATAAAAGATTCGAGAAAATAAAACTAGAGAATCATAATTGCTACATAAGGATGTAAATTCAATCAAGTTTTTAAGATATGTTAATTCTGTTATCAAAGATTATCTTATAAAGTCACAGAATATTTATCTCTACAAGTTTTCAGCTTAATGATTTAAGACCGTGCGCAAGGGAGAGAGAAGACCTCTTTCGGGGAAAGCCACCCCCCCACCCCCTTAAGTGTCTAAAAGTACGATACAAGTTGTACATACATCAGCTGATGTGTGATGAGAAGCGACGAGTGTTCCTACAAGCGTCTTGCTTTTTTTCCCGCATAGTTCGCTTATAAATACATTCTCTTATAGTAGTACACATTTTGATAAATTCGTGGGATTTAAATACGTTTGGACAAAGATATATTCCATTTATTTTACAATCTTAACGCATAAATTAATCATCTACAATGAGTATCTCAAAAGTCTAGAAAAAAGGTATATCTACAACGGGGGTATATATATCTGAACACTTTTTGTACTAAGCCTGGTGCCGAATTAAACGGGCTTGCGGTAATACGGCTAAGTCAGCTGTTGGCGTGGCGCGAAAGTGAAAGCGCTCTCGTCACAACCTCGACCAATTCATCTCGAGCCGCGTAACAATGCTTATAAATGGCCGACGTGTTAACATTTTATATCTTCGCATTTTGTGCGGAGAAAAAGCGATCAAGACAAGCATTTGCACTTTAGCAACACGAGCAATCAGTTATTCAATTAGATATATGCTTGTTAGGTTAGGTTATCGAAATATACTTATAATGCTTTTAGTAATGTGATAAATACAATTAACTAAATTCTGAATATATACAAACCACACCAGTGAACTTATAATAATTCTCGCGAATTGTATAAAGATTGCACGTTTCGTTCGCATCTCAAAAAATCACCCAGTCAGCCGTATCGATTGTATTCAAATCATTTCACGAGTTCCATAACTTACCATTAAAATCGCAAATCATTAAATTAGAGGTAATTTAAAAAAAAACCGTCTTTTGAAAAGTTTATCAAGTGACGTTTTAACACAGAAAAAATATAAGATTAGTCAAAAGATTCAAATGACTCTTCCATCTCCTCAGCGCTCTAGATAGACTCCAATCATGGGTGTTCAGTAAGACTTTCACAAAAAAGTATCAGTTCTGCGTATTAGTCTGAAGTATTTGAGTAACATTTTCAAATAACATTACGAACGGACGAGATACTCTGAGTAACCTAACTCAGAACATTATTTGATTATTGCACAACATTGTTCATAGTGATAAATTGGGCGAAAATAGCCCACTTCGCTTAGGCCAATTTCGCACTTTGACCAATGTTACGAAACACCATCTACAATAAATAATACCTATGTTACGTCAGGCAGTCAGCACCGTTTTCGTCACTTGATTTTCTATAAAGAATGAGTTCTGCTATAATCAAGTGACTTTGCTCCCGTACACCAAACAGCCAGCGAGCGAGTCGCGAGTGCGCTAGAGACTAGACCTGCAGAACCCGAGCGAATGAGCCAGTACCCACCATAGCCTTTGAAGTCCTTATACGGCTATTGTCTAAATTATGCAGGGCGGGACTGGGAGCTACGTCTCGACTGCCATGGGCGGCAGTCGGATAATTCAATAAATGTTTTCACTTTCTGTACATTTATTTACGAGGTGCCGGTCTTGGCATGCCAGGCGCGTTAGGGCCTGTCTCTTACCGTGTGCATTAGGGCCTGTCTCTGCGCACATAATTTAAGTTATGATTTTTGCTAGGAGATAAATATGCCTAAATCAAGTACACCTAAATTGGACTAAAGATAAGAAAGCATATATTCCGTGACCTATGGAAAGTTCTAAATCTTTAGTCATAGTCTCAGGGTGTACGAGGGCTATAGTCGGTTCAAGGTAAACGGTTTTTTAGGTCCGTGGCCTTTAGAATGATTCCTTTTACTCGCCTGGTCTCTAAAACCGAATAAATTTTTTTTGCTCCGATAGACCGTGGGATATCTATAGACGAAAAATCACCTCGGCACCTACTTTCTAAGCAAATAGTTGTTTGTAACATGCCGAAACACAGTAAGTGTTTTTTTTTGCAAAATGTGCGGCAATAAATTGAAACTAGGTGAGTCAAATTGTCTCTTAGTGAAATATCGAAAGTCATAAAAACAATAAATACTTTTTTAAGACTTATTTGCATATCAGTACGGAGTGTGTTGCAAACCAGCGTTTTTGCAATGAGAAAAGCTGCTGAGCACAGCCTATTTATTGAGATACTATTATTGTATTTAAGCTTTTGTATCGAATTTATGCCTCAATAAATGAAATGAACTCCAACTTGACTCCACTTGATATATTGCAAAAAATACGCCATACGTCTTGATGACCGTATCTTGACATTCTTCGCGTCAGATAATATTACCCGATTCCTTCGCAAGGCGCATGCTGTTTCACTTGTGCCTTCAAGGTGGGTATTTTAATTTAAAATAAGATAATATGTAAAAGTATCGATTCGATTTGTATGCAGCGTGATTACACTTTATTATCGAATGTTCGTCGCGTATATGGCTTTATTTTCTATTGGGCCATTCGTTTGGAAACAAATGACAACTGAACACAATCAACAACGATCAACAACAACCACGCTTGACTATCTTGTATATGATTTGCATCGTTGACATCCTGTCAAACCCATGATTTATACGTGACGTTTTCAAATAATGACAGACACAGTACAAATAAAAATATTTATATATCGTGCTTTTATCGTATTTTATTTTAATGTGTAGGTGAGCGGTATATGTTTACAAGTACAATATAAACGTATTTGCACATATAACAAAACTTACACTTCGCTGACCACATCTACACCATTTGACTAAACCAAATTTATTCTAGTATTTAGCTATAAATCTGAAATAACCACTGAAAATCGAACCGACGCTAAAGCTTTTTGTAATTATTAGCAGCCTATTAAACGCCTGCTTTTCGAGTTTAATATCTAATACTATGACAAAAAGATGGAGGAAGGGAGACACATATTTCTAAAAAATTACCTATAATAACACATATAAAAAAAACTATATTAATTGGTTAGAAAACTTGGTGCCACTATCGGGTTACCTTTTACCTATTTCTATACTTAGATGTTATTACATATGTCACAACCCTAAAAATAGCGAATTATTAAATTTCAGTGTTATACGTGTTAAGTATCTCCATGACAGCTGATGATACATGTATCATAAACCTACCAATTCCGTTTATGATATATTGTGTATTTATTTATTAACAGGTAAGCATACAGCTAAATAGAAGCATATACAAACACAAACACAAATTAGTGGCATATTCGTAAAAACAACGGCCTAAGCGGTAGGATGTGAATACATTTTATAGACGACACGATCTGTCGGGACCTTGCAATCACGATTTATTGTGTCAAAAAAAATTGGAGAAAGCCTACGGTAACAATCGATTTGTCATATTCGAGCGTGCGAATTATCAATAAGGACGTCTTCATGATGCTTTCTATTCTTTTTAAACGTTATAGTGAATACGATTCTCTTACCTATAATAAATTAAGAAAAGATTCCACACGTTACAATTTAACGGACGGTTGGGTCAAATTGAATGGTCGCCCCAACCAACCGAAAATATTGGGTAATAATAATAATTAAGCTGGACACCTAACCTACAAATGACTAAACAACCCTATTTCACTTTCGCGCAGATATTTCTATCAAACGTGTAGAGTCAATGCGTCGTGTCAGCGGGGCACTTCGTAGCGCGCGAAGCACGGGCCGGGCCGCTGAAAGAGTTTACGATTAGTTCGCTCGCGCGGACACTTACCGTATTTCTTGTTGTCTTTGCCCTTGTCGCTTTTGCCCCGCGGGAACTGAGCCGCGGGCGCCTCGTCCTCGATGTCGTCGTAGTCGGGCTGGAAACAATAAAAACAATGAACCACTACTACGGCAACTGTTTCACTTGCTCTATAATTTTTAGCGCTTCATCACCACCATCAATATCCCCTAACTCTAGCACAATTACATTTAGGGCCCAAAATAATTGTATGTGACCCACAGCAATTATTTAATTAAAGATAACCACCTTTTTTTTTAAAGTTTAAAAATACATGCATGTCACTAAAAACGTGAAAATACTCATGCTTAAACCTTATTTAAAATATTAATATAACGCATCTAAAGCAATTATTGGAAACTTATTGGACTAAAGCGATAGGTCTGCACATACACAAAAGACAACCTGTAAATATGCTCATATAGACGTCGTAAGTTCGGGTGAAAATTTAGGCATGACTAACGATATCCATTTCAATTGAAAAACACATGCGACAAATTAAAAATATTTTTTTATCATCGAAAAAGACATTTTTTTTATATGTATATATATCTACGAGTAAATCACTTGTCGAACCCGTGATAAAAAATCTACAACATAAAATACTTAAATTAATTATACCAAGGTGTATAAAAAGTAGATTTAAAAATAATGACAACGGTATATAACGATCTTAAACGTCTTTCAAATTATTATCGATCACATAAAAAACGACAAATCGAATCAACAATTATTTTAATACAAAAATAATAAAAAAAAATATAACATAAGAATTCAATAATTTATACGGTGAACGTCAATTAAAATTATCATAGCACGCCTATTTAACCAAATGCCAAAACATTTGAAGGAGGTAACTAAAATTAATAAACAATATTAAATGCGGCATAAAGTTTACATATACACACTGTGACCAATAGATTTATTATCTATAATGGTATATAACAATATACATACACTTACAACAGTTTATATTAACGTTTCTTGGCGAGAAAAACTTAAATTACGTTCACCTACCAAAAATAATACAAATTGAGAACCGTAACCGCAATTTAGCAATATTATTTCAATAATTTATTCAGCACTTTTCTAAATTTACATTTACTTGTTTTTAGTGATTTTTGTGTTAGTGTTACTTAATTTTTTGTTACTTTTTCTTCTTGAATTTTTTTTTTTGCAATATCTTTTTTTCTTTATCTCCGACTTAAATACATTACATTAAGCATACGCACGTACGCATTACTAATATATTTTGTACGTAAATTTGTAAGACTTGCCATAAAGTTGAATTTCTGGCAGCCAAAACCATGTTTTTGCCAGAACTTATTTAATCTAACATGTGCATTTTATGAATAAATACTTTAATAAAAAATAAAATATTTAAAATTAGAAAAGAAATTATAAAACATATGCATAAATATAAAGTAATAAATTTAAAGTACCTGCATAAACTCGTACATGAAGATAAACTTATAAACATGAATGGAATCTATGGAGAATGAAAAGTTTTCTCTTTCTCTACTTTACTACATCATACTATACATTAAAGACTTGCTTACTTTATTGCATTTATGCATTTTGAAATATATTTTAGATTTATTAAAACTTAATATTTAGTTCTGACATTATCAATGTAACTCGATATTCCAAAGCGTCTTGTAATATCGTTATAATACACGCGATATGCAGGTTGGTTTTTGTTTTTAAGAATGCCTGAGAGATGTGGCGAATTCACAAACATCCATGTAACATAGAACACAGGTAAGTTTATTTTAGCTGAATTTATAAAGCAAAAGCAATATTTTGAGTTTTTGTTCAGTAAATGTATTTTATAATAACTTACCCTAAAATATTTCGAATATATTGATCAATAAAAGCTAAAAATAAAAATTAAGGAAACAAATAATTGCAAAATATTCCAGTAAATACTTGAAAAACTATTTATTACTTATATTTATAAACATTCTAGTTTAAAAAGAGTTTAAGACATGTTTTACAATAGTAGATTCGTAGTACTTTAAACAGCACATACAGTGTTTATTCACGAAAAAGGTATAATTCTGAAATAAAACGTGAACCTAACCCATAATTATCATTATGTCAAGGCTAACGGCCATGTTTCTACCGGCTACAAACCTCTTGAAATCCCCATACTCAGTTTGTCTATTGGTTGTTTATGGTAAAATTATTTTCTGCTAACCCTTGGCTAAAATTTACACATCCCAACTGAGTAATATCTACGATAATTTCTAGTCATTTTACAGCTCTTTTATATACATATAAAAAGTCAGTCCACTAGTTGTGGACTGACTTGTTGCAGCTAGTTGCAGCAGCACTGACATATATTTTAATTTTAATATATCATATATTCTTATGGAGTTAGGTTTTTTATTACTGTTAGTTTTTATAGCTAAATGGGGAAGCGGGCTTGATTTTTTTTTTAATATAAAATAATTGCCATTAAGTAGGTCATGTGCAATTATTTTGTGCTCTACTCAACTAAGCCAAATGTTAATCTTTTACTAGTTCTTTTTTTGTTAAAATATTTTATATAATAATAAGAGTTTAAATATTTATATCACATAATATTTAACATAACCTTACTCGAAAGGGCGCCGTAATTATTAGAGCGAAGCGAGCGGAGCGAGCGAAGCTCTCATAAGGCGACTCCAATTAGAACTTTGTCACGGGCTAACTTGGTCATTCCTTGACCGATTTGAAAAATTTTTGATTTTGAGAGAATCTACATGAAAAAGTGAAGGTCGTGACGGAGCTTGATTTTAAATATTGTCAAAAATAAAATTTTTGGGGTCAAAAGAAAATTATCTATGGGAATATCCATTATAAAAAAGTCACGCGCTTTTTTGAAAATTTTTTATTCGAAAATAAATTCATTTGTCTTATATTTAAATAATTGTTAAATGAATTTCTCTTTTTGTATATAAAAGATTTCAAGAACCTCATTTTGGAAAATTATCCATTCGTTGAAAAGTTATGTTTTCAATTTCCCGATGAAATTCTCTTGTACATTAGTATTGAAGATATTTTAAGTACCTCATTTTAGAAAATTATCAAAATCTATCCCGTCGTTAAAAAGTTATGCTGTTGATTTCCGGATGAATTTTTTTTGTGCATTTGTATCAAAGAGATTTCAAATACCTCATTATAGAAAATTATCAAAATCTATCCCGTCGTTAAAAAGTTATTGTCACAGACTAAATTTTATTTAGAAAATTTTAGTAAATCGCTTCGCTCTAATATGTGCTGCAGCGAAGCAAAATGCGAGCGACTGCGGCGACCTAGTTAAAATTACTTTTTTTTTAATATAGGTTTTTTTTATCGGTTATCCTAAGTACATTTGATGTGTTTTTAAATAAACGGTTTAAGTTTTTAACGGTTTTAAATAAGTTTGTAAGTGAATTGATTCTAGTAAGGTTTTGTTCAGTGAAGATTGTGGGTTCAACAGGGCTTTGGTGCGACAGGAAGATGGAAGGCATCGTAACCAAATCCGGGCAGATCCTTAGCCCACTTTCTCCTTTATTTTTTCTCGACGCGTCGTATAAATTTTGAGCTTAATTAAGCCTTTTTTGTGGTCGACTTTTCGGCATTAGAATGCGAATAATTCCCCGATAAGGGCCTCGGAGTTGGACGCTCCAAATGGACTTATCGTGTTAAGCGGTGGTTGACGCCTTAAATGCGCTCTTATTATACGTTCGTGTTGCTGGGTTGACCAATTGAGGTCGTTTTTCAGGATATGTCAGATATTGCAGAATTATCACGGACATGGACAATTTTTGAACTTTCTTCGATATGCATTCTATATTATTACTGTGGTAAATAGAACGAAAAACTGTGGTAAAAACAAAACAAATTACATAATTTTGCATCTGGAATAAATCTATCTTGCATTAGATGAAAGTTTTTTTTTGCATTCGGCCGCGGCGCGGAAATCGCGAATACTTTGACGCAAAGGATTTTGCCTGTTTAGACGTAACCGATCATGTGCATAGTCGAGTTGGTGCGCTGGTAATCTTATAAGTGACCATTAGTCTGAGAAAATAAATGCGCTGTCACATCAGCAGCGTACTAACGCGACTATTGGCCGTACTGCAAGTTTTAGTGAAGCGGAGTCATTCATGGATAGTCACTTTTAAATCGATCCGAACCCGCGATGTCAATAGTTAAGTGTCCTAGATAGAATTTTATTATTAAAATATACATAAAGAAGTGAATAACGTTTCTTTAGGTTTAATTAATTATGTTATTATGATAGGTGACTCATGCCGAAGTATTTGTAGATATTATCTGAATCTTTAGCTAGTTCAATTGCTACTTTTACGAAATTGACGATGCACGAATCTATTTTCTGGTTTCAGTGGTCATGTGGTCAGCCTATCGCATTGAAGTGGATAATGTTTTATAAGTCGTCGAAACGTCGAATGAGTCGGACACTAAATTTTCAATAACAGTATTTCTTTGCACTTCGCCATACATTACATAATCACTTTAGTATAATCATAACAGCTCTCGATGCATAAATTATCCGTCCGAGAGGAAGAGTACCTCTTAGGGGTTTTCAGTTGCTTTATACTGACGGTATTTGAAAACATTAAAAATATTGTGTTTCCATCATATTTTTCTTTCGCTGAAATTTTGAAGGTTTTTTTTATGAAGAGTATTTCTTCAGTAAAAGATTGCACTTGGATTACCATAAAAAAAGATTTAATAAAGTAGAAAAAGGAGAAATAATTTTGCATTAATTAAAACCCTAATAAGATTTCATAACAAACCGAAGTAAGGAGTTTCAGTGCTTCAAAATGGGGCTAGTCTCAAGCTGACTCGCGGCTCGCACGCTGTTAGGTCAAACTGATAGCGAGCGATTCAGACTAGCCGCAATGCATATGGTTTCGTTCATAAGTCTATTTGGATCTAGTAATAATGACGTTTATGATAACTAAGACACTTTGTTTGAGTTATATTCTTGAGCCCTAGGCTTGCTTGAGTATAATAATAAATATTAGTAATCAGAAAATTGTCCAGAAATAAAATATATATAAAAAAAGAAATTCAGACCTAAGAAGAATAGAAAGAAGAGTTAATAAAAAGAATATTCTATACATATATTTGTCACATTCTTACCTTAGGTATATCGTGCGCGTAAATTCCATTCTCCCTGGGAGGGAGTTTAGGCGGCCTGTCGGCCCTCCTCTGTCCCGACACCTGCATGAGGAGCTGTTCCCTGGTGGCGGCGACCAGGCCGTGTCCGTTTCCTGGGCCGTGCCCATAGCCAGAACTGCCACCGCTGGATCCCGAGCCGTTCGCTCCGTTTCCGGCCACACTGTAAGGATCCTCGTCCGGTATTGGGATACGTGGGCGGTTCTTAATGTCCACGGGCCTTTGAACTGCGGAATGGAAAAAAGACTTTGTTACATAAAATCGTTCTTTTATTTAAACATATTCTTATTACAAGCTTTTATTTAGCTCGCAATGTTTGTATCCTACGAAGTTGAAGTTTGACTTGTTTTAATGGATTTACGAGTATATCTTTATATCTTTTTACTCAGGGAAAAATAATGTGGTTTTAATAATTATTTTTCACTATGCAACACAAACACGTATGTATATGACACGTATTTGTAGATATTATCTGAATCTTTAGCTGGTTCATTTGCTACTTTTACGAAATTGACTATCCACGAATATGTTTTCTGGTAGTGTCGACAATGGCTTCGAGAGCTGCAAACTACCAACACTTAGTTACGTTTTATGTAGTTTTCTATGCTGGTCATATTTTGTTTTGTATATATTACATAGGAGCATGTGAGGATTACAATTCACTGTAAATAAAAATAATATATTTACGTTAAGTATAAATTATATATTATAATATAATAAAACGGGACGTGCTGAAAATCCCTCCTCTCTCAGAAAGGAGGGCAGCTGAGCACACTCCCTTTATTGGAAAATGCGATTAAACTTATGTACTACCATTTATTTTTGTTTTACATTTTTCAATAAAGAACCACATTCTACACCCAAGAATGGCTCTAGACGAAAGAACTCCTGACAGCACTGAACAAAAATGCTGCATACGCATTTAAGCACTTAAATAAAAGTTTGTTTTTAAATTTATTTTTATTATTAATTTATTTTACATATTTTGATTCTTGTGTGGTATTACATTTAAATTTAATTTTATTAATTATGCTGTGAATATTTTAATTAAAATGAAGGAGTCTGAAAGTAATATTTTTATTTCGAATGTTGTGTAACATATAATTGACTAGAAGTGTAATGTTTCCGCTTCTGTATGAAACTGAGACTCGCATTGTTATCAGGTCATCATTCGCTGCTGAAATTATTCAACTGTGGTTGTCTCCACACATGTCTACTGAGTTTAATTGCAGACTTTCGAGATGTTGCTGCCCCTAAAGACATGAGATCTATTTAATGAAAAATAACTACAGTATATGCGAAATATACCAATGTTAAATCCGTAAATCATTTTTGTAACATATTGGATCAGTCGAATATGTATTTGTTTAATGGGTTTTATTTTATAATTTTGGTTTCATTAGTAATTTATATTACTGGATAGAAGCATTGGGACAAACAGTTATTCACGACGATTAAAAAGGATCCTAATTTTAGCGCTAAAACAAAAAAAAAACCTATCATTTCATCATATATTTTTCATATAAAAAATCGTATATTTTTTTTAACCATCAGACTAGGATTACAATTCTGATCTATCTAATTTAGTCAGAATAATGTGATTTACGTAGTTCTATTTGTATTATTTTTGTATTATGTACGAGTATATATTTATTTTCTTTTTTACCTTATTTTCGGTTACGAAAAATTGACAAGTTTATAAATATAAATACAAAAAAAAAAGTTTATAAATATAAGTAATAATTCGAGGATTAGCATCTAGACTCATTTAATAATTATGAAATCTGTAACAATAACAGCGAAATTCCCGGAAGTCCTTCTCACGGTATAATTTCAAAAAGATAATGACTGATAAATTCGATTGAGCAGATTGTATCGATTTCGCGGGTTAAAATAAAGCAAATAATTTTGCAACTCGCATGTCCCCTTTAGTGTGTCGACAAAAGTTCCTTTGATTATAATTTATTGTGTAAGGCTAAGGGTACGGACATAGTGGCTCGTCGACGCTTAACCTTAGCGGAGGGACACGCAAATAATAATCGTGGCTAAGTGATTAAAGAAAATAAACAAGGGGCAAAATCTAACATCTTTGAAATTATCAGTAAAAATAATAACTCGTGTTATCTGAAAAACCCGATCAGAATACTTTTATAGAAACTAAAAATATAGGGCGAACTTAAAATCAGCAAAATCCTTTCAAGGACATGAAAATTAACTACTTTTGTGAATAAAGCAAAAAAACTGGACTCAAATGGCAAAAGAAAGAGTCCTAAAAACCATTTTAAAGTATGGTCACCTAATAAAATATGACCGTGCGGCGTCGTGACCCAGAAACCGACTGACTCCACGGGGTACCGTACCTACAAATGTGTTAATGACAACGAATGACAGGTAGGTTCTCGCGCGCAAATATTGTAATGTAGGTGAATTAGATAGGTCAGGAACAAAATAATACGCGCACCGAACGTTCAATAGTGTATTTATATATTTTTTTTGTTAGCTATATGAAAACTTAGTGAATACAAGTTGTTCAGATTTATGCCCATAATGACTCCTTAAAAGCTGCTGATTTTAAGATCACCCTGTATGCAAAATGCAATTTGTAAAAATAGCGCTAAATGAGCTAATTTACATATATTAAATACATGCTTTAAAAGGGTACTTATGTAAAACAAAACGCCAAGCCTGGCTAATTGAACATACCATTATACCCAGATAAGCCGATACAAAATTTAATATGTTGAATGCTTTAGCAATCGGTGTTAAATAGCTGATAGTATGCCTAAGTACAATAATATATATAGAAATATTTCATATATTATGTTGGCTTGGAAGTCTTCATATTTATTTATATGGATTTTTTTTTATTATTCAGAAAACATGTTGGCCGATGAGTACAAGTCTATAACCTTCCTAAGTAGGTAAGAGTTACCTGTTCTAAGGAAGGTTATATATGAAGTGTTACAGCATACAATAGACCAGCGCAAAACCCTGAGAAAATATAAAAAATTACTTAAGGCACAAATATACACACTGATATACACACCCAATCACACACACACATGAATACAATTTAAGTGTCTACTCAATGACACTTAATATATGAAAAAATAAAATGAAACAATGAAACAATTAAAAAAAATAACAAATAAATAAACAAATACATGAAATGAATAAATAATTATTAAATATATAGGTAAATAAATATTCAATATAAAAATAGTGTTATACTACATACAGTATAGAAACATATCTTATATAGTGAAGTAGTGATATATATAAATATGTATATACATTGGGCATAAACATATTGGTATGACATATCTAGGTAAGCATATTTTTTTTTTTTTTGAAACGTACAACTAAAATAATGTACAGATATTTTTTACGTAGTAGCTATAACTCGCTTAAATTACAGTATTATTAAATTTTATCTAAACAAATATTTCTGAAATTAACTTCTCAGTAGCATCTCTACCCAAAGAGATTAACCATTTTAATATAGATTTAGATTTGGATTCACGGTCTTAGTAGACATTGGGTATTTGACTTAGGCCGAGTTTACTCTAAGTGGCATGTGAGTAGACTTAGGCCTAGTCTACTCTATTCAAGTGGCATGTGAGTATAGTGGAATAATAAGTATCACGCGTTAGTAAGATTTTGAAAATTTCAGAGCGTAAGGTTTTATGCTTTCGATTCACTATGTACTATGTATTTTATTGATATTATTATTTAGGTTTTAATATTTTGTGGAGTTAGCATCAAACATGTAACTCTAGACAGACAAAAAAATGGAGTACACATTCAAAACTCTATTTCGTTAAAACAGTATACCGGCCGTCGTCGGACAGAAGTGCAAGTGTATCCTTATCCTAAGCTATTGCATGGTCACGACTGACTCTTGGCTCGCGGTACTATTAAAATCAAAGTCATAATAACGCGCTTTAACTGCTCCGCTTGTTGTACTTTCATTTTGCTGCAATGGTTTCATTATAAACTTATTACGTGTCATTTAAGCCAATCTAACCTACATAAATAGGTATATCACGCTACAATTGCATACACCTAGTTGTGCTTTATACATACACCTAGTTGTGCTTTGTTACCTGCAAACCTAGTTGTGCTTTGTTACCTGCAAACCCAGTTGTGCTTATTTAATACATTTAAATATTAGTCATATTTTACACTGAAAAAATAATATAAACAAACCGGAACCGGAAAACAAACCGGAACTCGATTAGATAACTTTTTTTAAATAAATATTGTTTCGTTGTTAAAAAACATACTTTTTTTGATTTTCGCTACTCACTCGATGTAACTTAATTACACTTTTATAAAATCAACTCCAAGCGTTCCGATACAATTCGCAAAAATAACAATCGAAATCTCTAAAAAATTCCTCACGGAAAATAATTGTAACTAAACTTAAGTAGAACCCATCCCTGAAAAATTATCAATCTTAAGCAAAAAAAATATATATTCGAAATCGCTGCCACTCCTGCAGGGTGAACACATACTAGACGAAAAACATATACCTACAATATAATTGAGAATCCACTCACTTTCCGAAAACTTTTACAAATAAAATAAACGTAAAAAAACATCGGTAGGTTTTTATTTATCTTATTTTATTATCATTAGCTGATCTGCGGAGCTGTTCAACAAGAGTGCGCAACACATTATTAGCAGTCAGATTTTGATTATTGAACTCTTGAATATTGATTTTATTAAAATACGCAATGTAAATTACTAAAAAATATAAATCAGAGTATTATAAACACATATTTTGACATTTTTAACGATTAAAAATATTTATTTATTGAAGCATTCCTTAATGTATAACTAGTGTCTTTTATTTTGCGTTGAACGGAGTAAATCCGAGATTTTTTTCATCCTTATGTTACATAAGACGTAACTGTATATTTGCCTTACCATAATTACGTTTGCTTATCTCGCGAGTGTAATTTTTGGTTTATTTCTCCTCTGACTTCCGCGGCGGTTCATTGACCAAGGGCTCGCTTTTGTATGACGACGGCACGGTACAGCTCAAAGAAATGCTATGACGTGACGCCTGTTTGAGTCAACAAAACAAATCCTGATATGCGGAAAAATGCTCAAGTTCAGCGACCCTTCTGGCGCGTTTGAGAAAACCGTACTGTTTTAACGTGTTTCGGAATCTTCGTCTTCGGTCTTATGCACTACAGAAGACTTTTGACACTACAGAAGACATCTGGGTTTGACTGGTTCACATATAGAGCAGAACCAAATAATCTTTGAAGCGGAAATTGGTAAGTTAATGATATAATCATTAATAATATATGTCATATGCATAAGAGTCCAGATGTCCATTCTACAGAATATTAAAGAGATTATTTAAAATTGGTTAATGTCAAATTATAGTATTTTAAGGCGTGTGCTTTAAAAATGATAAAGCCTGACCAAATTAAATAGGTAAATGATTATTGAAAAATTAAAAACTTTTTTTTAAAATGCTTTTGAAATGAAGTCAAATTTGAAAAAATGACACTGCAGACTTCATGGACACGAGATCGCAGGATATCGCTTTCAACCCAGCACATTGTTTTATAGGTAGCGTTGCCAGTGCTTCGCCTGAAATGCTAGTAAAAATATAGACTAGGTTCGCATTCTCGTTTGTGTATTTTTACGCACTTCTGTTAATTTATTAATACAAATATTAAAATAATATTAATATTAATCATCGGCTTCCGTTAACGTCATAGTCCTTGAAAAACTTTGAAGAATTTTAAATTACGACGGAATGAAGAATTATTAAAATGTTAATTTTTTCTCATTTCCTTGACGTCTTCAAAAAACACCAATTACTGTGATTAGCGGTAAAATTACATTCTATTAAAACAGACGTCCAATCAAAAGTCGTCGGGCGGCGATCTCTTATTCAAGTTCAAGTGATTTATTTAAACTTTGATCTTGAACTTTGCCCAGAATTAACGTATTTGAAGGTTGGAACAGCCAGCGTTGAACATTATTAAAATATATACAGTACAGTATATAAGAAATTGATACCATAAGAAAAAACGAACAAATGCATTTCTACGCCAAACAAATTTGAGTATCAAATAATTATTAATTTATTTATTCAAAACATCCATTATTTTTAATAATCTTTCCAGTGCCTGTCCTAAAGTGTTTTCAAATTATGAGATTCAATACGGCAGTTGGTTTTTTACATACTTATTTACAAGATTTTAATAGCGGCAAATCACTTGAAAATATAAATTACATAATTTTGGACAATATTGAAAAAATAAGAAAATTATTGTTTTTTTATTGTTATTGTTTGATACATTATTATTATTGTTTGATACAGCGTTCGATGTAAAGGGCCATATAGCAAAATATTTATAAAGGTACTAAAGAGACTGTCACTGCATAATTATTATATGTATTTAAAAAAAAAACTATTCGAGCCAGCAAAAATGATTTTAGTAAAGAATTTAATGTATTTATTTCTTTAATTCTTGCAAATGTTACAAAAATAATGTTATAACTTTATTTTTGTAACATTTACATTATAATGTAAAAAATATCTTGCCTCTAGGCTATTGCCTGTTCTAATGAAGACATTATGTCTATTAATTAAAATGTCTTGTTGCCGCGTCGAACATTAGAAAAATTTATTTACCAAAATGATCGTATTTTCATTTTTGTTTAAGGCCAAATTTGTTTAAACTCATTAGCTTAGCAAGCTCTAAATTAGCGAATACAATGTTTTTATTCGTTTTTAAATGAGGTGAAAAATCACATGCATATTCATCATCTAGGCGTATTCATCAAAAATGAAATCGATGAAAACGTCAGCGTGGACGCGACGTAATCGACACTTTTAGCGACTTCTAAAACGAGCCCACACAAGTCACGAACCCGCCAGTCTACAGCTTTTAGGTGTCCGACGACTTTATGCCGGCGACCGGCAATATAAAAATAATTATTAATTATTTCCTGATTGCCTGGAAGGCGATGATTGCTCAACATCCTTGGCCGAACGCTTGAACTTGAAGGGAATACGATGCGCGCGTGGCTTTTGTCCTGACGTCACTTTTTATTGGACTATTTGACTCACACGGGAGTTCAGGAAATACTTTTTATGAGGCGTTGAAACTGCGCTTAAATAAAAAAAAAAAGTTATTAAGACGAACCGTATTCTTTACGATTTGTGAGCATCCGAGCCTAGCGGGTGGCTTGGAAGGTGTGTAGGTACGTCTTACCGACTGCGCGGTTTAAACTAGTTGTTTTTGTTGTATTATTCACTTTGGAAATCCCGAACACATAAATGGGTATCCTTTATTATAACAACAGCATTTTTATACCATACAATGTGGAATCGTGCTACTGAGCTACAATGCAATACAATGTCTCTGCCGTTATAAACCTACACCCTATTTAATTTGGAAAAATAAACTATTTATTAAATGGTTATAACGTTTTTTATTTTTATTCGGATAGTTGTATGATGTAACGTAACAGTTATATTATGTGTCTTCCTGATTAGTAGGAAGGGGGGTAGGGGGGTATGTAGGTATAACCTACTTTTAACTACTGCTAATATGTACCTAAGCGATCAACGTTCGCAGTTGACCGATTTTTTACAGTTGAGTACAAAGAAGAAACTTGAATACCGAGTAAAAATCTACAAGACTTTCGATATACAACGGGTTATAACCTATCGCTTTAACTTCCCGTAATTGTGTAGAATCTAGTGACATTCTTGGTTCCATTTTTAATTATTTAAATACATGACCAATAAGAAAAGTTTAACAAAAAAAATGAAAATTCCACTAATAATTGAACTAAAAAATGTAAGTGATGACCTGATGATTTGAAATACGAGTCCCATATACTACAAACTCCTATTGCAATCTAGATCCATTTTAAAAAATAAATAAAACTAGTCAATACACTTTATACGAAATTATTATTTATTATTTAAATTGAATACCGCAAAGCATATTTAACTTAATAAACTACTTTATAGACAGCCAACCACTAGGTACGTCAAACCAAACAAAGTGAAGTTGGCATATCGTTCGTAATTGTACCAATGCTGAAGAAAATTTTAAATAATATATTGTAGGGTCAAGAGTCCACTTGAAGACCGCGCCAGGTACAGAGTCCGTCGACCGAAAGTGACGCGACGAATGCACCAGGGCTGAGGAAGAGGGTTCCCCCTCCGACGCAAGACGACAGTCTATAAGAACGGAGGCCGCCCGCCAGTGCAGCGCCTTTTCGACCAAGTTCGCGCGTCGTCAGTACCTACTCGTCGGCAGTCGTCATGCCGGTTCGTGTACATATATCATGGAGTCAAGCATTATATTGTATATCGGAGTATTTATGTAGTAAGAGGATCAAGTAATAAACCTTCTTACAAACCCTCGAGTTATTAATATAATCCCAGTTTGTGTTTCATCCAAAAATTAGGGTGCATTTCACCATTGGTACTCTTACCCCTAGGCTAGGAAACCCCATACGGTTCTGCCGCCTGGATGCAATTGTATTGAGCTACTTTAATAGAGGGTAGCTTTTATGACACAGAGTTACACACTGCCTACGTGAGTAGATCGTTACATTGCAACTCACGGCATTACTCAACTAACTGAGAAATAACAATTTACTATAACATAACATAAATATTTTATTGTATAAATATTATTAGCTCATCTACAGTTCAATACGTCGCGTCTGTGGCGGGTTTTAGTTTAGGAGTCGTTTGTTTAATAATAATATAATAATTCAATTGTCGAGGCGTGGAAATCGAAACGGTACATTTTTCAAGTGCATTACGGTATTGTTTGTTGCCAAAAGTAAGCTATTCAAAAAAGTGTTACAGCGCACTGTAATAATTTTCCATGCTCAATTAAGTCTGAAATACAAGATGGCTGCCGACGGGCGAGAATGGTGCAACAATGTCCGCGTAATGTTGACTTACATTTCGGTTGAATTACGTAAAGTCTCGATACGCAATGATGATAATCGTAATAATCATCTAAAAAAGGTATTTTATCACTACTTCACTATATACATATAAGATATGTTACTATACTATATGTAGTGTAACACTATTTTTATATTGAATATTTATTTATTTATATCGAATATTTATTTACCTATATATTTATTAATTGTTTATTCATTTGTTTATTTATTTGTTATTTTTTTAATTGTTAATTATTGTTAATTGTTTCATTTATTCATTTTATTTTTTCGTATATTAAGTGTTATTGAGTAGACACTTAAATTGTATTGTGTGTGTGTGTGTGTGTGTGTGGGTATATCAACGTTTATATTTGTGCCTTAGTTAATTTTTATATTTTCACAGGGTTTTGCGCTGGTCTATTTAGTATGCACTGTAACACTTCATATATAACCTTCCTTAGAACAGGTAGCTCTTACCTAGTTAGGAAGGTTATAGATTTGTACTCATCGGCCAAATTGATTTCTCAATAAAAAAAAAAACGTTTTTTTTTTTATCGAGTATGGTATTGGAGCACAATAATCAGTCAATATGCTGTCCACTTCATAGACTGATCGGTGATACGAGTAATGCATTAATAATTGAAAATTCAATTATTTATAAATGTAAATAAAACTTGTGATACTAATAGTAATGCAATGTTATAAATAAAAAAAAATGGTAGCCTCGTCAGTGTTATATCATTTCTTTACAAACAACATTAATTTAGAAGATTATATACAGGATGTATTTATATTCACTGATGTCCTTTTAGTGAATTGACGGACACCAGTGAATATATCCTGTATAGGTATTAGTTTAATTTTGGTAAGTAAATAAAAGTCATATCGTAGGTCCCTTAACGTTCATTTTGAGGGCTTATCAATGATTACTCATCATGGACTTACCATACATCCCGGGAGGCAGTTTGGACTTCAGCATGTCCATAGCTACGACGTTGATGATCAGCACCCAGATGGGGCAGTCAAGGAGATCCTGTTCCGACTTGACGAAGGCCACGGCGCTCAGGCACTGTGTCTCCAGCTTTCTCCTATCAGGATAGGCCCTGCGCAGTTCACGGTTGACGTTCGACTGGAACTTCTTCATGTCGAATATCTGCAGGGCAAAAAGTAGTAACTTTCAGGGCGAACAAATCGTGGTATCGGCACAGCGACTCCGAGATAACACATCTCTTTGAAATGGCGCGAAGCAATTCTAAGGGCAAATTCTACTCAACTCGTCTCCTCTACTCGACTCGACTCGTCCACTACCGATCTACAATGCACCGTGTCCCACGACAATTCCCGATAAAAAAAAAACTACTAATGGGTCCTGCGAATTCCAGTGTTATTTGTTAAGAAACTATATAAAAAATCATCATAGTTACCGAGAAAAAAAAATGTAAACTTTACGTGAAAATAGTAAAAAAAACGTGTAATAATGACTATGTTGTGAGCGCTCTGCTGTTGACGTACGCCGTAACGGTGTCACGGCCATTATCGAGCGACGCGGCATCGGAATTCGCGCGGACCGAATTGAGACTATTTGTTATAATATATAATCAATTTGGGAATATTTTTTTTCCTGTTTTTTTTTAATCATTTCTTACTCATAATAAATTACAAAACACCCCTTTAAACCTTAGGGAATGATCTTGGGATAGCCTGCCAAAGTAAAAATTAAACGTGGTATATATATTTTTAACACTGTGTTAAAAATACATTACAATAATAATACGTGACATAGCATTAAATAGCAATTTAGAATGTTCACTGTTGAGAAGTGTTCAGAAAAGCGCAAACAAATATTTCTAGCGGCTAAATTTACCCGCTTGGATTCGACCCAGGACCTCTGGATGAAGAGTCTATGTATCACTACGCCGTCAGTTCGTTGGTTAACATTGTTTTATTATAATTTTCAACCTTTTTTAGTTTATTAGTTTTCTGAGGATATAATATGGAACATTTTTTATAATTGACCTAAATGCGATCCACTTCCCACTTATGTCGAATTAAAATTTATGTAGTGAAAAGAGGTTACTTAATTATAAAGTTTCGTGATATTTCATGATTGACTAAAATTTTCTAATATTACTGAAAAGTCAGCAGAAAAAGAAATTGATAACTTTTATTATTTTGTTTCAAATTTTACATAAAACTGACAAAATATAAGAACAAATAAAAACTTTGCGACACTAAACAGGGAACTAACGTTTTGATTTTCACATCGAATTTCCAAAATTTAGAAAAAAAAATCGTTGGAAGTTTTATTACCTCCAAAACTATTTGGAATAAACCAGGAAATTACTATCGAAACATAGTGCATTAGGTTATTAATGGTGTGTTTAAAACCCACAAATATTTGATATTACAAGGAAACCGCTAATCATACTAATAAGGAAAAGCGTTATTTGGCGTGATTCGAATAGAAAACATACGATTGAAGGCGTTTTCGTTTAATTCATTGGATAACGTGACACATTTTACACGATTTGTAATTTTTTTTAGAGTATTATCTTCCTTATAATAATAAAAAGTATTATGGAATAGCTATTACGATTGCATTTTAATGTATTTTTTTAAAAAAAAAAACAAATTTAGCATTTTTTAAATATAATTTATTTAAAAAAAACCTTATTAGTTTATATTTCGGGCATACTAATATTTAAAAAATCATGCCTTATTTCTTAATTGCGCTTATTTCTAGTTATCTTTCGCTACCTGGAATATTTCAGCTATCAATCAATAGAAATTAGCGAAAAAAATGGTATTATTTCAACAACGAATTTTGGTAAATATTTAAACAAACGACGCTTGTACGCATATTCTGTTTTTCGACAAATTCACTCGTTTTCATGGTTTTGAACCTAAATGGTGAAAGGTTGTAACTTCTAAAAGGTAAGTTATAAAGGTTTTAAAATTGTCATGCAGGTAAAGTGTCGAGTACAATAGATATTCTAGAAAAAATATCGTTTAATGGAGCATAACAATGAATATTTTAACAATATATGTTTATTTAGCTTTAACTCTATATAGTGACCTATATATATTTAAATATTTTATTTGATCTGAGCCAGCTCTAAATATTTTAAATCTTCACCCGGTTTACAGGTAACAGGAAATAAATAATCCTCGGTGCGTTACAATAAGTTACATTATTAGCTTTTAGCCCTAACATACCTATAATTACTTAAAATTAGTACCTAAAATTGAGAACACATTTTTGGCCTTCTACATAGTCGCGTCACTTTAGCAACGAACTGCCTAAGGTTGTAACTATTCCTATCGCAGACAGATCACGGTTGTAAAGTGGAAAATAAACTTTTTAGTTATTTCAAATACCAATATGATCACAGACAATATCTGTAAAATTACTGTGCTATTGGAATAGTTACATTTTAGTTATCTATGTAAATGTTACTTTCAGATACAAATTACGATTTAAAACGAAAGTTCTGCAAGATGATACCATCGAAGCATTGCAGAAAAATCCTGAAGCCAACAACCGTTCTGTTAAATATATCGCACCGCCAAAATGAAAGTGAAAATGCTTTCATTCTATTGTTTTGCGCTCGCTAATTGACCGTCAGCGCATCATGAAGGTGTGTGCGTCAGAGAGAGACTCCATGCTCCAGCAGATGGTGCATTAGAAGATGGCTTATCGTCTAAAGAACATTAATGTGCTCATACCTATTGGTAAACCTTTAATAAATCGTCATTATTTTTCGCTCACCGAAAATTTATTTTAATTTTGTTTCATCTAATTTTAGGAAAAGCGTTTTATTTAGATTCTTTAAAATTATTAATAAGAAATTATTTTCATGTTTTAGTATATTACTATCAGTAATTAAACAATACAAATTAATAATATTCTAAACTAACTCAACTTTAACTTCTTACTTCTTGGGTAGTTGATAAATAATCTATTGAGTTTAAAGTGAAACGCCATCTAAAACTATTTATTTATGTTTATTTTAGATATCTAAAATATGTTTCGAATGTAAAATATATTTCTGCCAAGTTCAGCAAAGAAAAAATCACAAAATTATAATACATCTGACAAGGTTTCAAAGATTTTCTTTTTTAAATTTTCGTTTATATCCGTTTTTAAAAATATATATTTTAAACTAGACAATTCAAATTCAAATAAAGGGTTTTTCGTAAAGTGTTGCTTTTTCAGACATCGATATTTAATCTTTCAAATTGTTGCTCTTTGTTTGACTCAAACTTAAAGGTAAGGTTCTATTCGTTATGTTTATTTCTCCTATGGCATCCGAAAGCTTATATATACCGATATGAAATTTGTCATGAAATTTTTCATTGTTTTCAATCGGTCATTCTCGTTTTGGGAAATCTCCAAACAGTCCATATGTTAAAAGGATATTTTACAGATATTCTCCGGATAGAAAGGATATTCTCCGTGATTTTTGGCCCATTGTCCCGTCGAGTGGACCGTGCCTAAAACGAATCCACGTTGAATTTCACGGTGGGCGCGGCGGGAATAAAAAATGATTGTTTGTGAACAATTTTCACGTTCCGCGGAAGTCAGAACATTTTGATCGATTGTGTTCATAAAACGTCCGCCATTATTCTTGGATTATGAAACTCGACGCAACGCCGCGCGCCGCAGCCGGTGGCGTAAATTTCTCATTTCTCGACGCTAGACTATTGCGCTGGTTAGCTGGAGCGTTCACAATCAGTAGACAACAGCGTTAAGAACCGCTTTATGTTTAAATGCGCTAAGAACCTAAAACTCACGTTTATTCATTGAGTTAGGAAACGGTTGATTTTATTGATTAAAATCTTTTTAAAATAGGTAGCAACGATATTTCCTTGCAAGGAAAACCATTATACAAGGTAAACACGATACAAATATTTATATTTAATGATAATGGTATATCTGAGTAAATTTAAGCTACAGGTTCATAATTAAGCTAACATAAATACGCAAAGTGAGATGTAGTGAGATGACGCAACGTTTAATTATTTATATGGTTAATGTAGTTCAATTTATAGGGAAAATGTGAATGTCCTTTTTTTAAAATAAAGTATTATTAAAAAAAAGTTATACCGTTAGAGGGAAAATCAGTTTAGCTCTGTCAATTAATTTGGTAAGCATTGTACTTTGTCGATTATATTTTATTATTTTTTTTCAAGCACACACTCAAGTACTTTTAAGGGTCTGCCTTGATTGATTGACTGTATAAAAAGTCTTATAATATTGTGAGACAAAGATATCTTGAGCTCGTAACGGTTCACTCTTTTCTGTAAATAGTATTGCTTATTCGGTCCGTGCAATTGATGCATATTAGGCAGGAACTGCTTCATATCCGCCTTTTGTTGTCGACTGCATACAGAAAAGAGTGAAGCGTGGTTTACGTACGGAGCTGAATGAGAATATGCCTTTAGCGTACCTTGAATATCTTCTCCTGCTCGAGGGCCTGCCCGGGCAGCTTCAGCACGTCCTGCCCGATGGCGCTGTCCTCGTTGGGAGACGCGGCGGTGCTCTTCACGTAGACGTTGCTCTTCGAGTAACGCCGGATGAGAATGTTGCCGGCGTCGTCCATCTTGATCTTCACCCCCTGCTGCAAACGGGAACGAAACGTTCATTTAAGGTGGAGCATATCAGAAGGTGAACAGTCGCCCTTGAGATTCGAGCTTTATTTTAATAGGGCGTCTTGCGGCCGATTTGACTTCCAAAATCGTGTTGGAATAAGATTCACACTAAAGGTAGCCATTTGCGTAATCCGCCTGGATTTTAATACAGGTGCAATATTAAAAACTAACATGGCATATTACCACAACTAAATGCGAAATCAGGGCAATTAAAAATAATATGTGTAACTACATTAAACTCTAGTTTTAAGCTATTTAGCATTGAATACACGGCCTTTACTACACGATGTATATATAAAAATTGCCGACCTTCAATAAACATTTATTTTGAAAATATTGGGTTTGAAACCGCAGAACTGCTTAATGTGTAGTTCTTTATAAGACGAAAAACATTATAAAAATATTTAGCGTCACGGCGAAGGCATTAAACTCTCAAAGAATCGCCGGAATGACCTTGTCACTATTTGGAGAATCAAATAATTGTATAATCATTATGATTAAATGATGAACATAATGTATTGTTCACTTCAAACAATTCAAGAAGGTTTTTATTGAATAACCGATGTTAATTTTTCACACGATTTATTCTTTTCAGCTTATTTGCGTCAAAGTTCACATATGATAAATAATTGGTTACAATCGAGATAAAAATAAAAGCTGAATCAACCAATTTTGAAAAAATGCAGTTCACGGAAATCAAATCCTGCTCCCAAAGTTTAGTAGGTAGCTAATCACAACGCCATAATATATACATACCTATTATATTATGGAGATGTAAGTTTATTTCCTATTAATTTTTCGTCATGAAAATTTCTCTTAGAATTATATAAAATTGTTATTTTTAATTATTCGAAATAGAAACCGTTGGAACATTTAACCTCTTGTGCTGTAATTATTCTTTGTTTTATGACACAGCTATAAAAATAATTAATATTTTAAAATCGAATTAGATATTAGGACAGTCCATTTTTAAATTTGAATAAAACGCCGTTAGAATATTTGGTTATCATATGATTTAAAAAAACATTAAAACCGCATTTTTTGTGCCCACATTATTTTTAAGTGTAAGCGGATTTTATCGTATTTAAATAAAAAAAAATGACATTTGCGACTCGTTTGCAATTATTTTTAAAATGTATTTTATTAAAAAAACGTGTATTCGCTCAATAGAAAAAATAAACCAGCCTCTTTGTGTATCTGAGAAATATTAGTTATAAAATATTTTTAAATTTCATCGTAGCTATTCATCTTTAAATGATGTTTGTAGATTATTACATATAATGTGTAACTTATGCCTTTGTTTCAGAGATATGTTCTTTTCGGCAAAATGAAATCGTCCAAATCAACCAACCATCTTCATCATCCATCAATCATCAATCGATCAATCGACCATCTTCATGGTTCATCATGCTCGTTGAGTTATTCAGATTACACACGGTGTGTAATAAATCCATAAATATAATATAAATATGAATATGTTATTGAATATATTAAATATGAATATAAATATAATATAAATATGAACATTGAATATAAATATGTATTATATAAATATAATTGTATAATTGAGTTGTAAAGTTATTTGACTTATATTGACTTTTATATTTATATATTGTAGTTGTTTAGTTATTTGACTTGACGTGACGTCACTCGCAGGTCGGCAGCCCGCGAATGATAACACGATCTATCTCAAATCGGTTAGTGAGAGATATGAACCTTGCATTCTCAATATTGCGGAATAAAAAATCTGTCGGGCCCGATGGCATTCCAGCGAATGTGGTTAAGCACTGTGCAGAGAGTCTTAAGTCGCCGCTGATGCATATTTTCAATCTCTGTATATCTCAAAGCACGTTTCCTGAAAGATGGAAGATTTCTAAAGTAACGCCGGTACATAAAAAGGGTAGCAAGGATATTATCGAGAATTTTCGGCCAGTGGCAATTACTTGCGCATTTGCAAAGGTTTTCGAGATAATTCTGCATCAGTATCTATCTTTTAAGCTGAATAATAAGATTTGCACGAATCAGCATGGGTTCCGCGTAGGTCGATCCGCAACGTCAAACTTGCTAGTTTTTACTAATGAAGTGGCCCGCAATCTTGACGTAAATATTCGAACGGATGCAATTTATTTTGATATTTCGAAGGCCTTCGATAAAATAGATCACGATATATTATTGAAAAAGCTGTTTGACTTTGGTTTGTCAATCGATCTATTAAACTTGGTTGCTAGCTATTTTCAGAATAGAAGGCAATATGTATCTTGCGGAGACTCAGTGTCTGATACTTTTAATACGTTTTCTGGTATCCAGCAAGGGGCCGCGCTAAGTGGTTTATTTTTTATTTTATTTATTAACAGTATTTTTACTGCAGTAGTAAATTGTAGTTTGCTGATCTATGTGGACGATGTGAAGATTTACCGAGCAGTGACTTCACTATCTGACGCGCAGCTTTTACAAGATGACATCAATCGTCTTGTAGAATGGGCTGACGATAACAAATTGCAATTTAATGCTTCTAAATGTATCGCAGTATCCTTCTCACGAGCTGTGCGTGAAAAAATAAGTTGTGAGTACTCTCTGGGTAATGAGATCATTCGCAGATGCGACGAAATTCGCGACTTGGGGGTTGTGTTTGATTCGCGTCTAACATTTCATTTGCACATGCGGAGCATAGCTACGCGTGCAAATAAAATGTTGGGATTCGTGCTCCGAACCAGTCGATCTTTGAATAAACCGAAATCCATCTCGCTTTTATACTGCACGTTCGTGAGGAGCATATTGGAGTATAGTTCCATTATCTGGAGTCCTCATGAGGTTACTTACGGTAATATTCTGGAGGTTATTCAGAGGAGGTTCCTTAGATACCTTTATCTCCGTAGGTATGGATATTATCCAGAAATGTTTCCTAATACGTATCCATCAGCATTTGTATTAGGGATGTTAGGCTTTAACACACTCGAGTTTAGGCGACAAATCCATACTTTGTGTTATTTTTATAAGGTTATTCGCGGTTTCATCGAGAATCCCGTAATACTCGGTGATATTGGTATCTTTGTTCCGGACCGTCGTACTAGAGCGCGGAAGCACACGTTATTTAAGCGGTTAGCGTGTCGTACCGACGTATACAAGTATAGTCCAATTGGGAGAGCAGTCAAATTATTAAATTCCATTTCCGCGGAGATTGATATTTTTGTCTGTTCGCCCAATGGGATTAAAAATCTGCTTTCTATAACCCCCCCGTTGTAGGATCGGCGTGATTTATTTATGCATTAATGTTTGCCTGGAGGCATTATTTTAAGTTTTTAGTTTAATATGTTTCATGCTATTGTTTTTTGTTTTTAATGCTTTTTGTTTTTCTTTTGGTAATTTCATTTGTTTTACTGTAATTATAATGTACATGGGGAAACCTGTTAAATAAATAAATAAATAAATAAATATTTGATGATTGTTTTTTAATAGCGGTAAATCGCATGAAAACACACACAAAATGACACAATCTTTGACAATATTGAAAAATTTTGAAAAAGTTTTTAATTATTTGATAAAGTGCTGGATAGCATAATATTTATAAAGGTTCTAAAGGATATGTTTTTATTTTTTATTTTAATTGTGTATACATAATGACTCCATTCAATTTAGGAAAATATTGATATAAGGTGCATCAGCAAACGAAAAGTATTTTTTAAGGAAATCCAAAACGAATAAAGATTTGTAAGTTTTTATGAGGTTTTAGTTTGTATTACCTATTATTTATTATATTGTAAAGAAAAATGGTAAATAATTATTTTATCCTGAAAGAATATTATAACTGTATAACCCTTCACCACTACATCCCTCCCCAACACATTTTTTTATTCTCCCTATTAAACTAAGCGATTCGTAGTAATAAATAATAAAAATATAAACTTTCATGGATTTTTTTAAAAAAATGAATGTTTAGAAGCGATGAAGATTTAAAAACCGCCTGGTCATTTAAACCGGTAAGCTTTGAAGCAGTTTATTTACCATTATTTTAATTACGTTTATTAAGATATTATTGTTAGTGGACATCCTTTATCTGTTTTAATTTCTAAATAAAAATGACGTAAGGAGTCGGCAAAATCGCTTAAATGTTGCGACCAAAGAATGTCAATACCGTTCGTCATCTTGTCAGATGATGTAAACAGTAACGTCATATTTTCAGTTCTTAATTTTTATGTGATGACCGACGGCTACGTCATTTCAACCGCATCAGTTTTAAATTTTATTTAACCTGATGACATAATTTCGGATATAAAAATAGCAATGTGGTCAAATGCCTCAGACAGTAAGATTCATATTATCAGAAATAATATGATACTGCTGTAGGCCACCCTATTTCTTTGTTTTTTTTCAATTGTTTACTGTAGATATTTATTTTTCTAGATTGATCGAAGGTTTATTATTAAAAAAAAATATCAGTATCAGATGTACCAAAGTACTGCAAAAATTTTGTATGCAGAATCATAAAATGTTCGTTAAAAATGTTGTTTTATATTAATTAACCCGAAGGTAATTTTATAAATTAGGATGTTATTATTATTCACCATATCGAAGGCTTTTGCCAAATCTAAGTAAGTCACATCCACAGTAACTTTAGGTTGTATCAATGAGCATCTTAGCGAGACTTTTTGTAATTTTTCTTTGTTATTTATTTAATTGGAAATTAAGGTGTTTAGATATTTAATATTATTTTAGTTAAAAGTGTTATTTATTAACCAATATATTACTTTAAACCCTTATGAATGTATAACTAAATATGTGGAAATATCAGTTAATATGATGTGAATTTACATAAAACTTTAAATAAAACATTAAACACACGAAGATTATAATGGCATGCGTTCTTTATCTTTCATCAAGGAAAATATTATAGTTATTATTATAGTTAGTTAGTTATTATGTAGTTTGGGTAAAAGTAAAATCTTTCATGAGTGTTTGCTTTGTTGGGGATTGACTTCGACTACTTTATTTTGTGCTGTCAGTCATAATTCGAGGGTTCCAATTGTCAAACAAATATTTTGAAACACCGATCCATGCCGGAAGTACGATCGGGCCTTTATTGAAGAGCTGCACCCATTTTTGGGCGCGTAAAGAACGTGACATTGTCAAGCCGATACGAATAAAGGACCCAACTGACACTGGCGTGCGCAGGAACCGGAAGTTAATGGTTTATTTGAATGCATAAACGGCAACAATTGCGTTTTCTATTAAATTAGCATTAATAGGTTTTGACTGGGTATTTTATTAGCTACGATCATTTCTCGCAAAGTTGTATTTTTTTTATCGGTTATTATTTTATTATTGTTGGAAATTGGAAAACGATTCCCTGTATAATTTTATAATAATTTTAAGGAAATCGGTAATTTATACTTAATATTTATTTAGGTATACGATTACCACGGTAAAAATACTAGTTCTCGAATCCTTGGTAATGGCATAGCAGTAAAAAATTAGTACCTAACTGTGTGCGACTTAAGGCGCCCCGGGACGCATTTGTCCTTGAGATTAGAAAGAGTAGGCTTTATTCGAACATTGACGTGTAGAAAAGAGACGGATATACTCGCCGAGCGCGAATTCGTTACATTTGGAATCGATGAAACATGTTTTTTGTATTTAAATAATTATTATCATTTGAAAAAAATGTTTTTTTTTAAGTAATGTCCTAGATTATTATATTGTCTATCTTTAGAAAGAAAAATTAGGTTCGCGTCACTTACACAACTTAAAAGAAAATCGTTGCAAGAAAAAAACAACACTTTCTTATTTATTTATTTTCATGACTATAATAAGGTGTATTTCGTTTTTTTTTTAAGCAAAGTACTAAATTAATATATGTAGAATATTGTGGTATTTTTAGTTTTAGCCATTTGTTGGGAATAACTTCAACAAAATGCACCAAAATACGTTACAAAACACGTTTTAGGGACTGGTGGCGCACTAAAACCAGCAATGTTTGGGTAAGAGTCGAAAGCCATTGCTACTAAGGTATCACGAAGTAAATTGGGTGACGGATAACATGAATAAACCGATTAAATGATATCGTTTTTTATTTGTTTAAGTACTTATTTGCAATCAAATAATTATATTTGTCGTTTATCACAAATTAATAAATTGTGTAACATTAAAAGTCTAATTACAGCGTAAAAAAGAAATATAAATAGACAAATTTCTGTGCAAATTTTAAAATAAACTTAGTAGACCAAAACTCAAGTGGGTTTAGCGATTATATGTTGTGTGTTCAAAAACCTTCATTTCTTTGCCCACCGAAATATTCACTATAATTAAGTGGGTAAATTGTTTATTAACATGGAAAAAGTTAAGGATTACGATACTTTAAAATTACTTTCGGAAAATTATTTATATCTTCTCATTTATCAGACTAACGAAATATTAGAAATGAAACTTTTTCAGATTGAAATTCACATGGACATAACCGATTTAAAGGAAATACGGATATTAACTCAACATTTATCTTAAATATCAAAGTTTTCAGTATGGTTGGACGAGTTTCCATTGATGGAAATTCTGACTTATTTTACATTTTACATTTGTCGAATGGGAAAATGGGAAAATAAATAATCAGAAAATTCAGTAAACCCCAAACTTTACGCTCCCGATTAGTATAGTATAGTGCCATTAAATTTTTAGTTGAAAGAGCACTCGGGGGGAAGGGATTTAAAAGATTCGGGGGGGGCGAAGTAACTAAAACAATGAAATATTCATTATCAATTCTTGTTAATTATTTATATGTTAACTTGTATGTCACTGTTGTGTTTGTATGTAAAGGGTGCTATGTGGCTAAAAAATAACAGATAGATAAAACTAAAATGAAAAATTGTCAAGAGCTTATATTATGCTAATGATAATATGTAAATGTCAAAAATCCATATTTGGTTTTATATACTAGTAATAAGTTCTGTTTGTAATTATGAAAATTAATAATGTTGGATTTTTCGATAAAAATAAAATAAATATCTTTTAATTACAGAGATCTTATTCTTGGCGGTGTGTTTAGAGTGGGGGCGCCCCTCGAGACATTTTTATTCGGGGAGGCGCTAGGACTACTCCGGGCGGGCGTTGGCTTCCCGAAGGAAACACTGGTAAGCCGTTGTTATTGTAAAAGTATGAAATTATTAGTCTAATTTACCTGTCCTATGTGTCTTCGAATTTCTTCTGTCTTTTGATCTCGCATGGGATTATCGAAGCCACATAGTCCGATCCTGTAAGCAAAAGAAAAAATATGTGTACTATACCGTATTACCAGTAATAATGTAATTTCGTAAAAATTTCAGGAGAATATTTTCCGTAAATCGCCTGACGCTAGTAAGCAAAGGTGATAGGTGATAAAAACATAATATTATTCATGTTGTAATATAAGCGTAGAAGTGTAATATAAAATGATTGATTTACATAATTTCTATATCTGATATTTCTATATATTGACAATTTAAAAGCACATTTTTTTAATTCTGTATGTGGTAATTACAAAGATTTTTTTTCAGCTTGAGTGATATTGTTTCATTAATATATACGATACGAATACAAAACATTATTATTGAATAAAAAAATTGGCTGTATTTCTCTCCTAAAAGAATAGCTATATTAATTCTTTTATGGTTATGAAATAACGATAGGCTATGAAACCATGTCACCTGCGGTGAGATGTTATTGTGATAATCTCTGTGCATTGTCATAAATGCCATTATTCGGTTTTTTATATTTATACCTTTGTTGTGTTCTGAAGTTACATAATATTAACTCATGAATTCAATTGAATCAAAAGATTTGGACATAATTCGTATTCTGCAGGTCTAACAAACCTACCGCCAAATAATGAAAACGATCTATTCTGACAGTGTTGCATACAAATATAACTATGCCTATTTATACAAACAGACTTCTCATATTGAGACCATCATTTTAGCATGCCAGATAATACGATATATATACATATATATGTCAAATCGCCACCTACAAAGGCAGCATCTAAAAATTAAAATTAAAATTAAAAATTCACACAAGTTGGCAAAAATATAAAATATGTGGTTAATGAATGTTGGACGGTAAGCAATAGCTAATCTTGTATTTAGAATTTAAAAGTAGTTAAATGAACTCAGCAATTGTAATATAAAACTATTTATAATATCACGCTTACTAGAGATACCCATGGTTATCTCTTTTACTGATAACATCTATAGTTATATATTCATTTATATGTTATATAATATATAGTACATATACTTTTATATATTATAAATTATGTATATATATATATATATGTGTGTATTTATAATCGCTTATGTATTATATAAATATATATACCTTTTATTATGCAAATGTTTACAAATTTGCAATATTTATTCTTATAGTTTATTTACGCGTGTAACTTTTTTAAAGGTTTTCCTTTCAGTTAATACCGAAATAATGTCAGTTAACAAAAATCGACGGTCACTGCCTTCTTTGGTACAGACGGCGTCTAGTTAAGAAGGCAGGGAACATCAGTGCAGTAGGTGCCGGTTGCTTGTTGGACATTAATTGACATTGAACTGTTCTGTAATGTATGTATTTTGATGTATAAGAATAAATAAATAAATAAATCTCGCGCCGACACGTCAGGCTGAATCACTCCGTAAGCCCTCACTATTTTCTACTACCTGTATTAACAGTTAAAAATTATAAAATCAGAAAAATAATCTACTGTCAGACTCGCATATAATGTAAGATTACGGCGTTTGTCTATTTTAACGTAAAAAACCATCTATTTAAGAAATAAATTTTACAATTTTACTGTATAATTAGACATTTAGTTATAAATAGTTTAAAGCTAAATATAGTATAGATGTAGGTAAGTGGGCAAATTGATGCGATTCGCTCGTTCGATCGAAGGCCGCTTGGGTACTGCGGAACGCGCAGTGATCTGTTCTGGGACCAGCGAACGTTGGCACCGCGCGAAACGAAGCGAGTCGTCGGACCTACTAAAATATTACGGCCGTGAGAAGTTGACTTTTTCGAATGAAAAACATCGCATATCGAATGTTATTTGTGCGTTGCTCAACGCGGACATGGAATCCATAGCATAAATATATATACATTTATTTAATATTTACACTATTAAGTTATATTTAATACGGATTAAGATGTGCCCTCATCAGGGTACCTACCCTCTTATCATTCCGTTTATGTTTTGCCGTCTTTTTTCGATAGTGTTTCAACTTTGTTGACTGCTGATTGCACCTGCTGATGCATTATAAGAGGTATTTTAAAATATTACCAGTACCATCAATTCTTCAACCATACAAATACTCGTATAAACGTGGTCCTCTTTTACCTTATATATTTAAATGCATTATTCGTAATTTAATATTGCATAGAAGTTTTTGCATGCGAAGTAAAATAATATTCAATATAAAAAACCTTAGCTGCTGTTACCTTAGCTGCTAAGGATTTTTTTAGCTAAAGGTTTAAGGTTAGCTTTAGGGTCTTTTATGCCTTGTAGGCATTGTGGTTGTTTATTAACTTGACCCTTTTTTTATTATTACCTATTCCATACTTTTCTATATTCTAAAATTATTCTTTTCCGAATACACTTAAATAGCTCTTTATGTCATAAGACTAAGAATGACATGAAAATAAAATACAGCCCCTGTATTTTTCTATGGAATTTTATGTAGATACTTAGAAGAGATATATCATTTTGCCACATAAAAAAGATAGATCTTTTACCTTGGTTAATATAAAAAAATATTTTGATTAGAGTGACAGACTACTATTATTGGCTGAACAATTTAAGAAGCTGGACTTATTATGCCCTCCCTTCTATGAGGAGATATGAAGCTTCTAAGGAGCATTTTAAAATATCTTTTATTTCTTGCTTTTTATTATTAGCGTCTCTCTTTGCAATTTCATGTAGATTTTTAACGTTCTTAGGCATTTCGATGTATCAGACTCTTAACTATTTCGCAAATTAGAATCATTATTGTGTTTTGACTAAGGTCATATACATTTTTTTGAGCTCTATTCAACATTTTTTTATGCTAGAGTTAGTGGAAAGTGGTGATAAAGCGGTAAAAATGGTAAGGTATAATGAGCGGTTTCGAACCGGCGACCTCTTGGTCAATAGCCAAACCAATAGACTACCATGAGCTGAGGTCTAAAAGTAAAATTTAAAATATGAATACGAAATATTATTCCCGATTTTTTTTCACATTTATCTCGAAAATTGTTATGAAAACAGTTCACAAATACCATAAAGATAATATTTTGAAGAATGTTGACATAAACAAAAGGCCTGTTAACTATTTATCTACAAATTACATTAATTTATGGCCTTAATTTCTTGTTAATTGAATCATTTTATTTACCTTAAATTATTTAAATTAATTTAGCGACCATAATTAAACATAACCACAAATTTACTTTAGATTAGCTGATTCAATGCAACTATGACGTCGTTTACAATGTTTTGTATGCAATCTACTCGTTTATATAAAAAAGACCGTACATTTAAAAAAAACCACAATATTAAACATTAAAACATTTCGGAATTATTTTTGAGGTTTGGTGCCCTAAAAACGGTTTAAAATGAATTCCACATATTTGAAATTCTTGGTTTTATTTCTTTATTTTATTAGTTTTACGCGATATTGTCATACGCTTTGTGACGGTATTTATTTTACTCGAGAGAATATTTCTAATAAAACTGATGTACATTTATTTCATGACTATATTTTTCAACCTAAAGCAAAGACATGTATTTTTTTAATGAAAATAAAAGCGCGTATATATTCTTTAGCAAACCACATATAATATGATGCGGTACTACCTAAAGGTGTTGGAATGCCGTGTATGTTGTTTGTGTTTTCTAAGTATCTGTCGGGTCTGCCTTATTGGACATCAAATGGTCCACATCTTGACGGATGAGATGAGATGGTGTTATCACACCGCGTTGCAAAAATGAGCCATGCTTGTCAAACCAACACGAATAATTAACATTTGGTCTAAGAGCGACTTAGTCGAAGCATATTGATTAAAACTCAAGCAGCTGTGAATATGTTT
Organism: Neomicropteryx cornuta; assembly: GCA_020383195.1. Lineage (NCBI taxonomy): Eukaryota > Metazoa > Arthropoda > Insecta > Lepidoptera > Micropterigidae > Neomicropteryx > Neomicropteryx cornuta. The sequence goes on from JAHKQU010000014.1 coordinate 6,492,767, forward strand.
TTGAGATGATGCAGTCAATGAGATTCTACTCGAAATACTCTTTTGAAGGGGTATACAGTCGCAAGTCATCTTTTTTTGCATTTTAGATTAAGGATGAAGCGTGCAATAGTAGTGTTTACGGCGCTCTTCGCACCAGTGTCGGAATCTGCCTTAAGGACGCCGCGATAAATGTTTTTTTCGCCAAATTCCATTTTTTAAACACGACTGTATGTATTAAAACCCTGGATTGTAAAGTAGTAGAGGGTTAGAAATGCGTTAAAATATTAATGCTATATGACGTTTAGATTGCTATGGCAACCGAGGTGTATGTTCATCTTGCGAAAGGTAAGCTCTAAGATTTTATATATTAAATTGTACTGATTGCCAAATCATACAGTGTAAAGATTGTTAATTTTTCGAGATTTCATTATCTCATAATATTTTTTTATGTTTAATTTATTCTTTATTTAGGAAAAACTATTTACAAATATTCACATAGTGTTTTAATTACAAATAAAATTATTTAAAAAAAAAATAGCGTTAAAGTTCGAGGAAAAGTAATGTAATAAGTAAAAATACCGCTAATTAAGACGTATTATTTTGTAGTCACTTACTAAAATATGTTTTGTATGCTATATCAAATTCATTGTTATGGATTAAATAAATAAAATAAAAAAATAGACTAAATTACAGTAAAGTAATCATTTGAAGCCGTTCATCTGTTTAAGTAAGATTTCGACGACTGTTTTGAAACCACACAGAGACACGTCCAACACGCCAATATGGCATTTGAATGCTTTTTCTTATTTTGAAACGATTTCTAAGCAGATTTAATTTAAAAAAAAATGATTTGCATTACCTAACAAACCCAAAAAGCCATATTATTTTTTACTTAGAATGAAAAATATGTACACTGCACATTTGCTTAAGTTAATAATATTAAAAAAAAACGCTGTGCCATTTTCTCCAATATAATTTTTATTCATATGATTGAAATTTCATTTTTTTTTAAATTGAAAAGTGCGCAAAGTGGTTCTCAGATCTTAATTTCGGAATATCTTCCATGGACCACGATAAACGTAAGGTTGTAAAACCATTTTGAAATTATTTCAGAAAAGCTAATTAAAAACAAACTCAGACTTGGTAAATCAAATGAAATCTATGAAACGTTAAGTATAACTTAATATATGACATACACAATTATTATTTCACACACGTGAACATACATAAAACCTCACTCACACACGCACCCCCATAGGGTCTTTACACTCTGCGCACAATTGTGTGCACTACATATTACACCCCCATTAGCCCATAACACAGTTTATATAAAAAAAACCAATCACCATTTAAACTTTGTAAGTCTGTCAACAAGTACTTCGTAAGTACTGGCTAATTTTATATAAAAACATTAAATGTAAACAATATACCTCTATACTTAAATTGAATAATTAGATAAATCAGTTAGGACAAAATGGTGATTGAATGGACATTTACCAATAAATTAGGTAAAATTGTAGTCATTATTTAATACATTTGAAAGGTTCATACAAAGATGATCAAAAGCAAAAATGGTTGGACATGTTTTGAGAATAATGATGAAGAATGATGAAAAGGACAAAAAAAAACTTCCATTAAATATACTTTGTGATATCGCAGTTGATAACTCCTTCCCTTAGTTAAATATCGACCGCAAGAGGCGGCCATCATTCCACATGTAGAGAAAAGTGCCGAGTCAGGGCTGGCAAATTACATCGCGAAAAGCCCCTCTATCGCCGCGGCGGGGCGGCGCGGGCGCGCGACGGGGGCGGGGGCGGATCGCAAAATAAATAATAAAATGTAGCACACATTTGAAAAAGAAAACAAATTTCGCTCTTAATATAAATAGTCGCTATACAAGAGAGCCTATGCATATACATTTATTCTTAGTATTCCGAGTCAACGTCCTTTATGAGGTCACCCTGACTCTGCAGATGTTAGAAATAATAATACTATCAGGATTTATTTTTCAATAATCTTTAAATGTTTCTTTTATTAATTAAAACAATTTAAAGATAAACTCATTCAAGAATTCAAAGTAGGTATGTACTAAATATGAGGCATACTTTCATAGTTGAAGTATGCTAGTCACTAATTGAAATTGAATAATAGAAATTGTTGTTTCTATGATTAATTAAATTTAAAAAAATGTATATGTATATAGTATTTATGTATATTTATCTATAGGTTTATTAAGACAGCCCGTAGCTTACGTCAAAATGCGAAACTATTTCTATTGAATTTCAATGAATTGAAATAAATACAAAAAAAGGAATATTAATCATAGATCACAAATAAAAATACTAATCATTGATCTTTATCCTTTATATTTCATTTATTTTTTAATTATAAATAAATAATATGTGTTATTTTTATATAACAAAAAAAATCTCTACAAGATCCCAACAAAGGCAGTTGTGCCACACCACTATACTAACCTCAAAATATTATTGTACGTAAATTAAAATGTCATTCCTATATGCATTCCTATATGAAAAAGGTTGGTTTCTTCCCAATAGAAAAAAAAGACTATTTTCGTACCTCAAATCTCGCCAATCTATGAATGACTATGGCGTTTTAATGTGCGCACTATGTTTTAATGTGTTTTAATGTTCTTATATTGAAATTATTTGTCGACGATCAAATTAAAATGTGGCGTTATTTGTAGGTCGCTTCGGTCGCGATTTTTAGACTAGTGCAGCCAGCGCCCAGTGGCTTTAAGGCATCGGCGACGGTCAATTGACAATGACAATTGCCTGCGCGGATGTCGTCTTTATTGCGTGCGCAATGGCTGATGATCATGAGAAGTGGGTCGGCCAATGTCGGATGCACTCGTATGCGTGGATGCGCGTGCACCGTTCGAATCATTCATATCGGAAAACCGCCACAAAATGTTTATAATTTTGCCTTTCTTTAGTTTTATCTATAAAACTTAAGTAATAACAAAATAAAGGAAGAAGAATGATCCCTATTGATCAAAGAGGAAACGGTGGGCTAAGAAATATTTGTAATAATATACGTTCAAGGTTAATTAAAAAAACTCAAAGGTCTATGAACATCTAGACATTTATATACGCTTAATATAGCGTTAATGCCAATATTTAGAAAAGAAATAAAATAAAATCGACCGCTAAAAGTGTGCTGCACCCTCTAAATAAATAATCCGTAGATTTACTTAAGAGGATTTTAGTAGATTGATGTACTTACCAGATTTCTCATTTACATATACAATTTAGTGCATATACAATATGATTATTATGTTAGATAATGATTTTTCTTGTCATTTCCAAAACCTTTTATTGGTTATAAGCATTTTTATAGAAAGTACTGTACTCGCTAATTGACATTGTCATTATAACTATTTATTTAACATTATATTAACAAATAATGTTTTTTTAAGACACAGATTATGTTGAACATATAAAAAATCTCAAGCGGTATAGGGTATTGCGTAAGATAAATAGTTAACTTTTTCCTCTTTTTATTTTTTTATTTTATATGCATTTCAGGTTGTAAGCGACCATTGCGAAACGTGCCACTCAATAATAATATAGGTACGTGAGCTCCGAATAACGCGAACGAATAAATCGATGTTAATTGTTAATGCATTGTAGGCCGTATGTAAGGCGGCAAAACGATTGAAGTTGCACAATTTTGTTATCAGCGTGTCGATCAGGCGTGCCGCCGGCTTTGAAACGGGTGTACCGCAAATCGTTGAACTATTTTCTTATGTTGACACGAATAGCAATATTAACGTCATTCCCAACGTCATTTTGATTGCAACACCGTGTAATATACCTATATATGTATTATATGAACTTCTGGCTATGGATCTTATACAATCAGATGCAACAACATTGCAAAAAAAATGCACCGGGTATAATATGATTTCGTAATATAAATAATACGGAGTTTAAGTTGCTTGTTCCAAAACAGATTTTCCTTAAGTATCCGATCCCTCATACACAGAAAAGTATAGAGAGACAGCAAATAGTACACTTCACAAATTAAACACGTGAGCAGTAAGTAACAAATATCTTGATATTCCTAAAATGAAAATTAGCTTTGGACCGAGAAGTAAACAATTTGATCTATGGCAATCGATTGTTAATAAAAAAAAGTATAATTTTTATATATATAGGTGTTTTAGATAGTTTTTTAATGATACTGCGTTGCAAATATTACACAAACTAAGTGCACTCTCGAACGTGTCGCGTTTTTAAGGTACTAACACCAATAATAAGTATTATTTAAAATTGACCGTCCGTTTGCTCCTACGAACTGCTCTAAGACACGGTTTATTTTTTTAAATTATGAAGAGCGTTTCTAAAGGCCGGTATAAAATTACCAATACGAAAAATGACCTAAACCAAGGAGAAAGGGATAAAGAGGTTCATCTTATACCGGCTTTTTTTTTTATTTTTTGAATGTGCATCCATAATTAATTTCTATTACATAGATAGTTTTCAAGGGAATAACAAGGAAAGAACAAGGAGCGAAGCTATCCATATTGAGTGCAGTAAGCAAATGCATCGAAAACCATATCTGCCCGAAGCGCCTGACTATAAAAGTCGAAACCTTTCACAGCCGGAAATTCACACGGGCGAAGCGAAAAGTACCTAAATATTTTAGACGCGTCTGAAACTGAGCTAAGCGTTATTGTCTTAACGAGAGCGGGGAAAGTGATCTTCATTCAAGCCAGCTAAAGCAATGTGCTTGGAATAAAATACCAAGGCTTTGGACAATTAATCCACTTTCGCATTGCAACGGCGCAGCGCGACGTGATTCAGCCGTTAGCAATAGAGGCGAGCAGATAAAAGCTATGCGTCCTTTTGTCGCGGACGTTACCCGAAAAACAGCCTTTTTGATACTTATCTGGCTATATTTTTTAATTTAAAATATATTAAGCGGTTCTATTAGAGTGTAGGGTAGATTTATTAACATATGGCGGACCGGACTATTCGTTGGCTGGTCGGGATTGTTCGAGTGTGACTTTGGTGTGTTCAGAATAACCGACCAACCGAATAACTGCCACATCTCGACTAGTTTTACTACTAATATGTAGAAAAAAATATTTAAAAGGTTAATAATGTTATACATAATGTATTTAATACATACATAATTATTATCATAAAAAAAACTACTGTAATAATACGAGATATAGTACCTATAGCAAAATGTAGATGGATCGATCGATTCATACTTATATCGATAAGTTTTATTAGGAGTACGCTTTACAGGTTGACACTCTTCCGAAGTTGGGCTAACATCGTTATGAATAAACTTATTAATTAAAAATTTCGAATAATTTTCAATGGAGGCCATTTCATATCGAATAACTATAAAACATATGTACAGTGGTTTGCCAAATAAAACTTTCATTACCAAAATAATTTCTGGTACGGATCTAATAAATGGGAATACCGCCGGTGGTATGACCCATATCAGAAATTGTGGTATTTATACTTATTCTGTAAAAAAACAACAATTAAAACTTCTTTTGCCTAAATCACGCCATGTGGGTGTGAGTAAATTGTCCTGGCAACATTCTAACATGCATATACTAGGTGATCGTCGTTATAATAACATCCTATGTCACATTTTGGCGGTTTTGAGTTAGAATGTTATTACGGGTCAGAAAAAAATGTCTATTTTCTGTATATTCACCTTATCTCTATCATTACTACGTGCAAAGATATCGTATGCATGTGAATATCGTAAGTAAGCTTTTCAAGTATTATTTAATGGAAAAAGATCCCAATTCTATTTAAGTACAGTAATCAGTAGTTAATCAGAGAACACTATTATTACATGAAATAAAGATCTTATGTTAAAATATTAAGTTTTATTAAACGAATTATTATAAGAACCTATTATTATGCAATTAAAACCGTAAATACCTACTCAAATTTACTACGTTTTGATAGATTTTATAATTGAAGAAATATTGATCTATGTCAACATAGGTGCATTTTGAAAGTATCGTTCACTTGATTTTTTAAAATGTACTTATGGAAAAACATTTTATATTTAGTTAAGATTGTATTCCCTGAATTATGTTTAAGTTTATATGAAAAACAAATAACGAAATAAAATCCTAAGTCGACATAGGATTTTATTATTGAACACGTATGTCCTCTAAAGTACATTCAATAATGATTTTTTCTCAAATTATGTTCATTTTGTTTTAATTAACCGAGTCCAATATAGTAAATTTTATTTTTTAAGTATTTATAAAAAAAAACAAAGTATGAAGATTTTTTAAAATATGGTTTGGCTCTCCTGAAAAGTTACTATAAATGACTTAGGATGTTATTCGTTAGGGGTGTCGAAATATTGATTTTTGTATATTATTAAACTATAGGTGTTTAGTTTTATGCGTCATGATCTGATAGCAATTTAAATAAAAAGTAATACAAATGTATTAATTAAATAAATTAAAAATATGCGCGGGGATTAAACTCAGACCTCTTAATTTCACGTAATTACACATTAAAATGGCTCTTCTAGATTGGCTTCAGATATCATTTCCAAAGCAAGATAATTTTATCTATATACATATATATTTACTCTTGCAGAGGTTATTGCCCACTTGTCTAACTCCCCATGGCTAGGTTCTTCACTTCTCCCGTGGCTTTGCAAAATTGGTCTAGTGGACGTGCTTCTGTAAGCCCTCCGACGCGACAGCAGGCCAATGAAAAGACCATTAACTGGATTGAGGTGGTCTGCTGACCCGGGGCACTCTTTCTCTCTCTTACCCAACGATATTGCACGAAATGGCACCGGATTCAAAATGGCCGATAGCTTCCATTTTGCGTTACGTCACTTCTGACTGCTCGGCGTTTTAATGTCCCCAAGCCGTACGTGGCTTTATTCTTGTGACGATTAATTTCTTCCTGCTTTGCTGCCTCAACAGCATTATTACTATCATATAATTTACAAACGAGTTTCCCTATTTATTATGTTTACAATGCTACATATTATGTATAAATAATATAGCTGTTACATTAATAAATATATATTTTTTTTATATATTTGGTAGACATTTTATATGCTTACGCATATGTAAATCCTAAAATATACAAAACTTATTTATAATCAAACGATGCAAAAAAGAAACAACGGTAAAGATAAATTGAAAATCAAAATTAGACACGTTTTTTTTAAATAACATTAAAATCAAGTTGCATTTCGAGAAAAGAAAAAAAATTATTTCATAAGATAACTAATTTTGAACATAAAAATAACTAATTTATTTTCTGACTAAAAAACAGTAGGCATGAAAAACACAAAATAAACCGCATCTCGAACCACAATCTTTTAATATTTTCGGGCAGAATTATTGTGTAGAAATGCATAATTTATATAGGTTGAATTACGAATGTAAATAAGGTTAATAAGAATTAGAAACTTGTAAACGTAAATCATTTACTACATGCTATATTTAATTGGCATAAAAAATCAAATAAAAATACTATCCTATGAGTGAATATTTTACGTAATTTCCGCTAAAATTGGTGGTCGATTGCCGCCATGATTTTAGCTGGACCAGCTTCGAGCTGTCGTCGCCTGTCATCGCCCAGTTAATGACAGATCGGCCCAGCCCACAATCCGCCATTGTTGCGCAACCGAAACTTCAAGATTATAGCGCCATTAATTTGAATGCGGAATCGACTATATGATCAAAAAAGGCAGTAACTCTGTAACCACGATAGCCAAGCGACTGTTTCAAAATAGAAAAAATACAATCAGGGAGGGGGCTTTTTTAACTGGTGACTGCCGATTAGAATTATTTAAAAAAAATAATAATAACAAAGAAAACAAGTATATCATTCATTCATTTCAAATATTTTTTTTATGTCTATTGTATTTATAAAGTAATTTTAAAAACATTTTATTAACATTTTTATTAACATTTAACATTTTTAAAACACACAAACTCATTTCCGTCTACACACATTCTTCCATGCACACTACCGTTACATATAAAAAACGTAACACAATGCGATACATTGGTTTACAAAAAATGATTTTTAAATCATTTTATGACATTTTTTTTTTAGACTCACTAGTAATATTTACCTTTTGAATCCTTATTATTGTATATATACTATTTTCTGACACGTAATAATTATATACTTTATTTATAAAAAACTAATGGGTATCTAATTAATATATAAATAAATTTCTACGACTTCAACAATTTAAAAAAAGGAACGTTTTCTTAATCTAAATACAATATGAATGCACCAAATATTTTTAAGTATTATAATTAAAAATAAAACTTCGACTTAATCGGTAGCTTTATATAAGGGCATTATCCGCGCCGGTCTGATTTAGGTGTGTGCTCAGATGGCGTCCGTGCGCGCCGTGACGGAACAGTTCACTTTCGCCGTCGCTCCGCGGTCGCAACTGTTACTGCGGAACTGTTACTGCAACAAACCGCCCGCCGCGGCCGCCCACCAAATGTCTTTGTTCCACATTTCACCGCAAGTATCACTTTCAGTTTGGCGCTGTTAGATAAGAGAGGTTAAATGCAAGTGCTGGAGATTAAAAACACAAAGTTTGCATTAGGTTTTGGCATGGGCGTGGGTTGGAATGAGAGTATTCGTTGTGTCGTAACTCAAAGAGCACCTCCACTTTATCTTTGCTGCTTTTTTTTGCAATTTAATGCTGAAATCATTTTGATGTCTTAAATAAGTAATAGTATCTTTTTTTATAATAAATACAATATTTAAGAAGTTATTAATATAAGTAAAAATAATCACATGTTTTAAGATAACATGTAGGTATACAAAATATAATATTTGTATTGAGCTTATATCTTATATGTTTAATAAGTGAAAATATTAAATAAAATAATATTTTAGTAGTGAAACTTAATTTTGCATTTTTATGTATATTTTATAATAATATTACTGTAGTAGATTGTAAAGTAATATAATAAATATATGTGGTAATCTTCACATCAACTCAAATATTATTAGTTTTCTCATTCTACTTGTAGGGACATCAATATATCAAATTTTCTTACAATAATTTACGATATTTAAAAAAATATTATTTAATAAAAATATAAAAAATATGTTTATTTGTTTCGATTTATTTTAAGACATGCATTATATCACTAAAAAAAAATGTCCTCTTATTAAAAATATTATGTGTTTCTTCAGGTGGCGGGACAGTATAATTCCTATTTGACATACGATTCCTAAATTACATATAAGACACAAGCATATTTGGCTTAGTTGAGTGGGACCCAAAGTAATTGTATATGAAAAATTCTATGTAATTCTTAAAAAAAAAAACACTCAATTTTTTAAAATATTTTTATTTACGCCTCTTTACTGTATTGTGCCGTGAAAGATATTATTCAACAGGTAAAAAAATAGCGAAGCATTGATAAAAAAAAATAGCCTTTTTTATGGCCACTTTTTGACAAATTATTTTCAATTCTTTTGGCAGTGGTGATGAAGCACATTTCAATCTCTCCGGACTTGTAAATAAGCAGAATATTTACTTCTGGAGTATTGCCAACCCGCGCATTATTCACAAATCGCCTTCGCATCTACAATGTTAAGCAGCTGCTGAAAGGGCGATTAGGTTCTACTTTTCGAAGGCGCTGCTCGTAACCCGATAGCTGTCACTGGTGAGCGCTACAGAACCATGTCACGTGACTTCTTGATACCCAAATTCGATGAATCGTAGTTGGAGCAGATGTGTCTTCTTGTTAGGTTAAGATATATTAGGTAATTTAGATATATATAAACTTGATTTCAAAATTATAGGTAATTTAATTGCCTCGTTTAGAAGATATCTTCTTTATAGTCGTACACACAGACGTTATTCCAAAAATGGTCATAATGGTTTCAGGTGACTTCAAACGTAAACATCTCTCTAAAAGGTAGGTAGTCAACTTTCGTCTAAAAACAATTTTTACCTTAAATAATAAAAAGGAAGTAAAAAGGAAGTATCAAAAAGATATTGCTACTTCGAATCGCATTTTTCCGTTAAGCGCACTTTCGAAGCCTCGTCGTTATATTCATGATCAATTTCTAATATTGCATATTTATTTTGTGTGTTAGCTGTTATTGTAAAGATTATTTTTAAATCTTATACCACCGTTTTTGTTTAAAATTAATAAACCAGTATAGAGGTCTGGAAAAAGCGGTGTTGAATATTCTCCGAGGAAAGATGACTCGGCCGCGAAATTGTACCGCGATATTTCTGGGACCTTTGATCAAAGCGCCAAGCAGACTTTTAGCAATATTTTTGATAAAATTAAATAGTGAGCTTTCTTTTTATGCCTTCTTTATATCAAATACATATGTGTCTCCATAAATTTAAAATGTTTATTTGGATTGCTAAGGTAAACCTTTTTTTATTATGCCAAACTAAAAAAGAAAAGAGATTTTCGTTTTTATATGAACGTAGGTATAGCAGACAAACTGAATGAATATAGAACGAAATTGAATGTGCGTAACTATGCCAAATGTTCTCACTTAATAACCATCGTGTATGTAAAAGCAATTGCGCAGTACAGCCGAGCTTCGTCACCCATTTCGATGGCGATTCCGGGCCATTAATGTCGCCAGTACAAAAGTAAGAGATCACAATTGCATGCAAATCTCCCGCCATAATAATAAACTATAAATAAAACGGCGGTGCGGGCGTTCCCATTTCATAACTGACATTCGAAGCGATTGGTATTTGGATGCATTCGCGAACAATCCTTGCCTCGATAAATGCAATGCATTAAATGCCACCGACGAGGTCTGTACCGTTCTATACGCCGAGGAGGGCTAAAGGTTGCGGGTCGAGTTGCCAGCCGTCAACTGTTTAACGTACTCGTACAAAAAAAAAAGCTTCATTTCTCAGTCTGAATCGAGCAGAATTTCGGATTAGTTCCTGTTAACTCATCTTTTTACATAAATAAATTTAAAAATCAGTTTTATTTATTTATTTAACATAATAATTATGTTTTGGCTGGCTGCCAATAATTGTCATTATAATAAATGAATTAATATATTTTATTTATTTTGGAAACATGGAAAAAACAGGAACTTTTTAACTCAAACGAACGAAATTAACTATATAATTTCTCGCACGATATAATTTTTCATGCACATAAATGTATTCTTTACCAAATAATTAGTCTTAATAATCTATTCTAACTACAAAGTAACCTACTTTTAAATTGCGATTATAATTTTCTATTGAGGTAGGTATCATCAGACATTACATATATATTAAAACAATAACTATAGGAAATTAAACAAGAGTCGTGATAATGCATTCATAGTATTATTTCCATGAGCCTACATTAGTTTTCTAGGAATTAAATTTGCAATACATTCGTACCTAATTTCAAAAGTTTAGCAATGATATAAAAATACATACTAAGTTACAATTCTTATATATTTCTATTCACGCAAAGTTGTAGCATTTCGGAATTTAAATAGTTCTCTCAACATAATTAAAATATTTGAACTTTTTTTTCCGTATTGTCTGATTTTTATAAATGTTGGTACTTGTTTCTGATGTGTATTATTTTATTTTCTTAATAAAACCTTTCAAAATTACTTTGAATTTAAAGAAACAATGTAGATCCCTATGTATCGACCTTCTATCGTGTTATGGTGAGATTATGAATAAAACATGATATGTAAGTGTTAAAATATTCTAGTATTATTCTTTAAATACATTAGATATTCGCTGGTATATAAAAAGATAGTACCTTATTATTGTAATGGAAAATAAACACTCAAATAAATAAATCTGTTTCTGATAACTATTTTAAAACATATTGTGAATTTCTAGGTTAGAAAGTAGTACACTATTATGCAATAAAAACGCACGCAAAGAATAATTATATTAAGAGAAGGTACAAATTAAAAAATTGGTGTGAATGTGTAAAATTTGCTGCATCATGTTAAACTTTTAATCGCATTGAATGGCATTCCTACTCCACCCACGAAACATTGCTGATTATTCCATCAATTCTATTACGAGCAAGTCGGCAAGCCTGCCGCGATCTTGAATGATGCAAACGAAGACTTTAGTATGGAGCTGGCTTACCTGCTGAACTTTACGTTTCGTTTCGCAATAATATGTGATTGTTAAAGGCGCCTCCGTTGCTAATAGACGTTTGGAAGCCAGCAGATCTAGATAAACGACCAATCTAAGATTTACTAATAAATTTGCATCTAAACGTTTACTTCAAGTAGAGCATAATTCATGTTTGTTCCAGAACCACTTTTGTTTTACTTTTCTTTCAAAACCAATATTATTCGACATACGATAAATGAAATATTTACAATTGAGTTAAGAAAAATTTACAAAGTTAAATACTGCCCCCAAACATTGTTAGTTCTAAGCTGTGCGATTAGAACAATATTTATGTATTTATCATATCTTCACGATGCCATGCCGGGCCATTATTATAGACAAACAAGCAACAAGGTAGGGACAACCGACACACACATTCATAATGCACACGTCTCTGGTTGAAATAGTATCTATCTCTGTATGTCCTTTTAATTAAAAGCTCTTTGGTAAGCTTCCACTATAAGGATTAAAAATAGGAGGATCAGAGATGATGGCGGTAATAGAACTTGAAGTACCTAGGCTGAAGTAAGGACGATATCTATGTATTTCAGTAATTTTACTTAAACAAATTGCAATAAAACTATATATTGTTTATATTACTAATTAGACCCTATCTTATTTATAAGGGTAAACATTTACGTTTCGCATTCGAACGGCCTAATTACGATGTGAAATTCAATAAGAATTTTATCCATTCTGGTCAGAAATCAAACCACATATGCAGTTAGATAAAAAAATATTTTCTTAAAACAATCAAAACGCACCAAAACACCATCTAAATAATTCTAAAAGTTTTAATATTCAATAACCAGTAAGTTCAGAATCTTGAGCATATGCTCAAGATTCTGAAAAATAATGCTAAAATATAATGCTTTCGGAATACTTTAAAAGTTTAAAAACATACTTAACATAGATACTTAACTCTAATTTATAAAACTAAAAAAAAGAAGGCATTAAACTGTAATTCGAAAAATTACTCATATTCAATCGGTATTTTTTTTTTGTAAGCACTTCTTAATAGATTTTTTTTAGATGTTCAATGTTCACAAATGACCATTTATTTAAAATAGGTAAATATTGTTCGGTGAATATACAGTTTTGATTTATTAAAATGATTACCTAGATTTTAATTTTTAGAGTTATTTTTTTAAATTATTCAATAATGGCCAAAATGCCTTTTAATTTCACCTCCATATACACATTAATAATTGTTTAATACGTGCAACAATAAATTTAAAAACATCGTTAGGTAGAAACAGTACATTTAATTCGTATTTATTGTACGTACAGCGTTATAAATAGGTTCCGGTCGCTTTGTCTTGATCGAATTGTTCGGCGATTGTCGCCTAGCAGTTGGCCTTGCTTACCGGACGGCCCGGATAGGATATAGACGGACAATGTCCGGTTGGTAAAATAGTGTAGGCAGTGGATATCAATGCGTAGTGCCAAAGCGGGTAAGGGCCGGCCGGACGTTATGCATAGATGCATACACAGCAGTAATAAGTGCACCAAAAATACGCTCAGTAAATTTTCCAATAAAAACAGAATGATAATTAATTAATTATTAGAAATGATAAATTAATTAGAGCAGTCAAAAACAAAAATCAATTCTCTTATTCTGACACGATGTGTCAGAAGATTACAACAAGCTAATTTAACCTCTATATCTTTTATTGGCAGTATACTTAACTACATGTCCGAGAAATTTTAAACTTCACAGTTAAATTACAGAAATTTGTCATTAATAATGTCTAATAATCGTGAACCTAACCTAAATATATTATAAGAAAGGATAGAATACATAAAATGACAAATAAATGAAGCTTTTTAATAAAATATAGTCAGTAAAATAGAATAAAAAAATGCTACAAAAAATAAAACATAAAAGAAAGCGCGGTTTACTAAAAAGAATCAGATACTACTCATCAATCTATTGACTAATGTAACTGATATTATTTTTTGTTTGTTTTATAGATTTAATGATTATTATTAATTGTAGTTCTTTTAGGTAATGGTATTATATTTTTTCATGGAGCTGTAAAATAAAAAAAAACTCTTTAAAAAGACACAAACATGTATTTTGACCTGCATCGTAACTTATATTCAATTATAAAAATAACATGTTAGAATGTATGTATTAAAAATATTACTACGTTTATTTTGAATTGTTTTGAAGCGCATTTTAATTTAATACTTATTGTTACCTGATGAGTACATTATAAATTAAATAATATATCATACCTAAAGTTATATCATATAGTTTTACAAAGTCTGCGAAAGACAGGCTTACTGACGCATGAGTGATTTTTAAAGAGTTCAGTTTTTTCCCTTTGAGGTACGGAACCCTAAAACCATATTTAGAATGAAGCCACATCAGCCTGCACAATTACAATTTATTGATAAATGACCTTTATTGAAAAGGAAATAAAAAATATTGGACAGCAAAAGGTTCCGATAAATTAATGGAGTATTTGAAAAATGTCAGGCAGTTGCGAGCACCCAACAGCGCCGTTGTGTCAAATATCGCGTTACATTGATATCTTGTTTGTTGGTTGAGAAAAAAAATAAATTTAACATGCATTCTAACATGTTATTTTTAAAGTTGAATATAAGCTAACGATGCAGGTCAAAATTGTGTGGTTTTTTAAAGTTTTTTTTTATTTTGCAGCTCCATAAAAAAATATGAAAAAACACTAAACCCTAAATGATTAAAGATGACTATTTGAATTCATTGTCTAGTCACAATATAAACTTACCGTTTTTCAAAATAAACATAAAACTATTCAAAAAATCAAACTCTTTCATTTTGTTAAGTGATTTGCCGTTATGGGAATTTCTTCGAATATTCAGCTTCTAAACAAGCGGTAAGGCGTGAAATGATGTCTCTTTTGAAGGTCTGAATAGAAGACAGACTTCTATCATTTACCCTAACTGACTGATTCCAATTTTCTTATCATCTATAATAACAATTTAAACCGTGAATTATAAATAGTTATAAACAGGCTGTATTTAAAATCACAAATGTCCTATTTGTGGGTTTGATCTAAATTAACAACTTAACCGTTCTCACGAAAAAAAGAAAATATTTTCGAAAAAATAACTTTAATATAAAATTAAAGATATTATAAATACAATTTGTTAATTGTCGCAGTTGATTATTTTGTCCGTCGTGCCACGTCGCGTTGACCGTATCTAGGTCAAATACTTAACCAAGGTCAGCAACAGTCAGTACCCAGGCGCTTAATTCCCCCAGGCCCCTCCACGGCCCACGACGACGTACATATAACATAACGCTCTCAAACATTCTGAGGGTTTTTATAATATTTGAAAATCGTTTTCCTCATAATTAGAAATCACCATATTTTGTTGATTAAATGTTTGATTGTTGGTATAGATCAACCTCCTGAAGGGATGGTGGTGATGGGATATTGAAATGCAGCCAAATCTAAAATTAAATATAAATGTTCTCGAGAATCGCAGAATATCGGTATAAACGCAGCTTTATGCAGTATTTGATGCTAGCTAGTTCTATTTAGTGATAATTTCAGTGAGAATATCAGATTTAACTTCAACGTGCATACGAGTATAATTTTATTGAATTTTGTAAAATTCAATAAAATAGGTATTGGGTAAATAGGTAGAGGTATTTTAGGTATTGTAATACCTAAAAAATACCAATAAAATAAAGTATATATATTATGTATGTATTTTAAATACATATATTACAGATTAAAAAAAATAAAACGAACAAACATACCATAAAAATACTATTGAGGAACGATATTAACATATCAAGCAAAGTAACAAACAAACAGAACAACAAGAAGGAGAGAAGGTAACAAAGATTTTTAGTTCTAGCAGCCGGGTTCTAGCTTTGTTATTAATTTATTTGTTATTAATTTACTATACTAGTGTTCAATATTCCATCCATATTTTAGGTGAAACTGGAATTTTTGAAAAAGTGGAAAACTTAACCTGAAAATAGGATTTATGTTACGGTCATCGAGAAGCGAGAACATCGACCGCGACGTCACAGAAAATCGAATGTCAATCAGCGACTTGTCCGACCGGGACAGAGCCCACAATGCCGGAAATTTGTCCATTCTGCAATAAATTTGCGTGTAATTCGACTTCCCTGGCGGCCCGTCACGACCTTCCAAGGTCTGGCGACTGACCTAGGACTTCGCGAACTTCATTACATTTTTGCGACCTTTCGGCCAATTCAAAAGACGCCGCTGCCATTTGTACTTTAAAGACTTTTACGAATCACCTTCAATTTTATGATCTTTCGTATTTAATTACATTACATGAAATTTTGTATTTTTTTTTTAAATACAGCATTATTATTTCCCCGATACTCTATCATTATTATACATTATTATTTACCCTTATTTTATTTGCTAGACATCCAATAGCTTCTTTTTTAAAAATAAGTAGTTATTTAATCATATAAAAAAAATCAATAACGATAGTTTATGGCTTAGAGATTATTTAGACACATTTCATCTTTTTTTAAAATATTATCATATATAATTATTTTGGGCCCTACTTAACTAAGCGATATTTGCTTGTGTTAGGATCAAGGAAGAAGGTGCTGGTAAAGCGTTAAAAATAGTCTGAGTAGTGTACGGATTCGAGGCCGCAATTCCTAAGGTCAAACGTTTAACCTAGAATATTACTAATATTAATAATTACTTATATACTTATTTTGAAGACCTGCTATTAATTTCCATATTACTAAATAGTTCTGTGATGCATATCTTTCACAAAAGTAAGTTAAATTGTTAAACGCTCACATATTTTAGACAAAAACGACATGAATTTTAGTGTAAAACACTTGCCCTTACACACACATATACACCCTCACACAATATCAGCACACATGCACAAATATTTAAAATGACTTTCCACAACCTTACATAACATCAGTTTCTAAAACATTGTGAAACAACCAACTTTTGCACATACGCGTTTTCAAAACGCTTACTTATTTACAGTAAAATAAATTTATTTTTAAAATTCTTTATTTTTGTGTTTAGTATAGGGTTGCCATAATGGTCTACGACCGGGACTGATATCAATATAGGAGGAAATATAGGGGAGTTATAGGAGGAGGGGGGTACCTCCCCCCCATGAAGCTTTATCTGGTTTGTGAAAAAAGGAAATCTTTCAATGGTTCCCACATTTTCAATATACGTTCAATGGCCGGGAACAAAGACAGTTAACCGCCTAGTTTTTGAGTGAGATCATAAATTACCACGAATTACATCAGCTCCCTCACAAAGGTATTTCAGTCTTTCATTCCGTACTGTAAATATAGAAAAATATGTGTAAAATGTCAGTACATCCCTTGACCCCACACTTTCACCGTCAGCCAACGTGATCTAACACCGTCGCACGAATTATTCGCATAATTCTAGCAATAATATAAAAGCATGATTATTCGTTTACCGGGACATATGGTGGGTCAACCGGGACAACCGTGACCCGGTGACATGTCCCGGTGTACCGGGACGTATGGCAACCCTAGTTTAGTAGTACCCTAATTATGTTTTTAATATAATTTGTACATAGATGTGTACACAAAATGACCTGGTTTGAAATAGTTAAGATTAAATAAAATATTTTGGCTATGGCTTCGTTTCTGCGTGAAGGCTCGCTCGTAATATAGGAAGGAATTAAATTGGCCATATTCTCGGGTAATTTTCCGCCGCGTTCTCATTGCGACAGGGCGAGATTGCGTTTCGTCAGCGGCGCTCCGAACGGCCTTCAAATGAAAAGTTTATACGAAAAAATAGCGCTTGCGAGAGCGCGCCGCCACTGCCGCCGCCGCCACTGCCGCCGCCGCCACTGCCGCCACTGCCGCCACTGCCGCCACTGCCGCCGCCGCCACTGCCGCCGCGCCAGTGGCGGTCGCCGGGAGTGAGAAGAGAGCGAAAGAGCGAACGCGCTTGAAGTAGACTATGAATAGGCTAACTTCTTGGACCTTCCTTGTTCAACTATATATAATTTCATTGTAATGCTTTAATTAACACTCCAGTTTTATAACACAATAATAAAACTCTTATACTGATGTAGGAGTAAAATTAAAACTTATTCATATTTTATGAAATTGAAAAAAAATAAAAATCTAATATTCACCTACAAAACCGACTAGATATACGATGATAAACGGAATAGTGTAATAGTGTTCGAATTAAATTCCTACTACAACACGGATATTATCTAGGGCGGTAGAAAATTATCATTTTCTTTATTAAATTTAATCTTACAGATTTATTTAGTGGCGTGTAAATTTTATTTTTATTCTTATGTAATTTTATTCGTTTTTTATTTGGATTTAGTGTCGTGTGAATTTTATTATATTTGGAATTAATAAAAAAATAAAGAACAAAGGAAAACCAAATGCACTAAATTTTGCTTTCGTTAATTCTAAGGCGCCACAATATAATTAATATAATCATGCTCGGCTATTATACTGCGATATAGCTATATTAACTGACATGACTATAACAGCAAATTTTTACAATCGCTAGACATTTTTTGAACTGTATCACTTGATTAACAAAAAAAATCAAAATATTAAAATATCTCGATTTAATACTGTGGGTAATATGTATTATTCACTGTTGTGTGTGAAGTATATTTTACACGAGACAGAGATATAATATGATTTAATTTCTAAAATAGCAATAAATGCTTACGATATCTGAACACACGAACACATGTCTTTAACTACGACTGCGGCATTATATTCCCGAAAAATAAAAATTTATTGTGCAACACGACTTTGACAATTTTGTCCATTTTTCCTAGACTGCATAAAACTCATTTTGTTTTTCAATATTTAAAACTTTGCGTTTTAAAACATTCGTTCTGAATTCAGCCGAATTATCAGGAAAATAAATTCAAGGTCCTTACGCATGGTTAGAAAACAATAGTAATTTTTTATTAAATTAAAGTAAATTAATCGTCATCGTTAAAATCATCATCATACTCGTCATCGTTGTCATTTCGTGAAAATTTGTAGGATATCAGACCAATTTTAAATAATAACTGATTATTTAGAATGCGTGTTAACGAAATAAATATGCCTTATTATTTAAATTTATTTATTTATATATTTTTTTACAAAAAATCGTAGTTATTACAAACTCCTGTACATATATTTTCTTGAAATAACTAATAGTAATCATTTTAAAACGTATAAAATTAAAAAAAAAATCATAAAGTAATACCTAAATAGCTACAATGATAAGTTAAACATTGGTTAAGTAACAGTTATTTTATTTGTTATTTCAAAATTCGGTTTTGGTTGCAGTTGTATTATTACGAAAACGACCCATTTTATAAATTTATTAAATACAAAGTAACCAAGTTAACGCCTATGCGACTTGATATTTCGTCCATTGCGATTTGAGTATTGGCAATACAAAAGTTGTCTGGTTTTTTGGAGGCCAGCCGGTGACCGGTGGACGATCGCCACGCGGCCGGCCATTGCGACAAATTCACACCGGCGCTCTGGGTCGCCCCTCTCACCCCAGCCCCCGAACGAGGTACCGGATCTAGCAGGTGAGAAAACTTTACTTTACATCAAGTTTAATTCCCGGTAGGTCAAATTAGGCCGCGTCATATTTTAAAGTTACACCGCTCAAAAAAATATTTTGCGTTACAAAAGGATGAAATTGTTGCCATAAAACAATCTTTACCAGGTAACCCAGAGTAAGTAGAATTTTACGATTTTGTACTATTACATTTTTTCAATTTCTTTACACACTTAACGAGAAAGCGCTGAGTTTCGGCATAACCCATACAAATACAAATTTATTTTATAGGCAGTTTAAGTTATTTTAACATAAATGATCTACTTAACTTTAACTAATTCATATGCCCAAAAAAGGATGCGATTAAAACCAAAATAAAATTGAATCGTAACAAATTTCCAATATGTACACGTACTATAATTATTTTAAAAATTGATATTCTAACAAACAAACAAACAACAAAGGTGAGATTATTGCTTGAAGACATTATTGACCAGCTGATACAGAGTTATAAAAAAAAACATCAAAACGTCGAAGTCGTTGTTATAGGCCGTGAAGACTTAGTTACACTATATCTAGGTCTAGGTATGTTAGATCAGTATAAGTTCACGTTATAAGATAATATTATTAAATTTTATTAAATATTTAAATATTACAATTACGGATGGAGAGTTAAATGGCTACGACTTATCATAAAAACATCGAAGTTATTTATTGTTTACGACATATTTCCTTCTTTATTTTATTGGTAATAACCGTTGTTTTTCCTTAACATACACATAATAACAGATATAGATAATTTAATGACACAATATAAATTACTCATATCCCGGAATTTGGTAGGACTGGCAATTTTAGGCGAGACTCTGAGCAGGAAATTTATTGATGCAGTCAACTCATTCGCACGGTTCAAAATTTACGACGGTTTTCTTAGAAATTTTAAATTGGACTTTTGTTGCAAGGACGCCTAAGGTTACATTCACAAAATTACATATCTCAAGTTAACCGGTTTAAATCTATCTCAGCTTGTAGGTTTAATGTAAAACATGTTTGAAATAAATGTAGAAAATAATACGTGAAAGATTATGTATTAAAAAAAAGCTACTCTTAACATTTATAAACAATATAAATAACATACATAATTATCCGTTTTTGACAACCTGATAAAAAAGAGTATGAAACGTGTTCGATATAGGTGGGTAAAAAATTAAAAAATAAGGAAGTTTTTGAAAACAAAACATAGGAATGTTAAATGCTTATTATGCGAGTAAGCACTTAAATCGGACATGTAAGGTAGGCTTTATTTTATTAGCATATATTAGGATATAATTTTAATAAGAAAAAGTAGTACCCAATACATGAGATATGACATTTTACATAATGGCATGAATTAATATATCTAGCCCGAAATTTTAATTGAAATCTTAGGCAAACATATTGCCAATATCCAAAACTGTGCTTGTAGTATCCGCGTTACGAAAACCAGTTTCGAAAACAGGTATCGTTTCTTATGGAAATTAAAGCATGATTTGAACATAATTTTCCAACCGGTTATTTCTGAAGAAACAAAAATAGATATGTTCGGTAAATTTGGTTTCACTTTCGATACATTTAAATAAAATAAAGTATTCAATATTATGCCATGGTTATTTCATAAATGCTGTTTTGATGTTTATGTTTGCTTAATATATTCATAGCTTCACTATTTTTACTTTTTTTTAATCATTTCACAAAATGTCGTTATTGTGTTTCAGTTTTTATTTTCATTTAGTATATTTTAATATTAATGCGTGATTATTACGTACTAATTACCGTGTGCAGAATATTTCTTTTCTATATTATACCTACATTGTACCTACATTTTCTATATTGTACCTACGACGCAGATGGTATGACGGCCACTCCCTATGTTTGTGTCCAAAAATGGAATTTCAATGAAAGCGGAAATACAATCATTCCTTATTCCTTTCTATACTGAGTTTGTTCACCTTTAAATCTCTCTGGTAATAGTAAAAGGCGTTTACATGTGTATCCATGGTACACATGTGAATCCATGGTTGATTCTTCTTCTACTAATTATTGCCACTAACTGAAAATAATATGACATGCATCGTGATATCTTCATCATGATTGAGCAATCCACAGATCGGTCATCGATTGACTTGATTGGTCCATGCCTTTCAGCTATTTTTAGCTGTGGGTTGATTAATTTATGTATGTTTGTCTCTGGAAAGCAGATTTAAAAAAAAGTACACACTAATAAACCACCTTCTTTAGGACAGACTTGTAAGTCTAATTAAGAAGGTTGTTAACAGAGGATGTATTACAAATTGTATTATATCTGTAAGCTAAGAACCCAAAAAATTACCACGTGTCTCTTCATGCGCAAAATGGTCGAATAAAATTAATGAATGCAGATTGACTCTATAGTCAGTCGTATTATGCATAGTCGCTTTAGTACTCTGCTATGCTTATATTGACTATTAACCATACTAAAATGTATGCGCTGTCAGTTGCTGCAAACTCGATTATGCATACGGCTGAATATGTTTAATTAAATATTTGTGCACAATGCTGGTGTACCTTTAATGTTCTCTACATTATTATTCTCTAATTTATCTAAAAAAAATATTTTTTAAGGATTTGAAGTCGTATCTTTGTTTCCTTACACATAATACATATCTATCTTTTTTATTGAAGGAAAATATCCCTGTAAGCAGTAAGATTTTACCCGCTTTTAAATAAAAAATAATTTCTTTAGGTTGTCTATCTTAGTATAACATAATGTTGAATTCGATTTTAACTAATCTCGCAGTTAAAGCATGTGTAGATATGCCTTGTTTGTGGGCGAAATAATACGCGTGGGCTTAGAGGTACAATCGTACGATACAGTTTTAAATGTTCAACGAGGGCATATCAAGGCTTACGCAAGTTTGGATTGAATGCAGAACGCGGTGATTCAAAGTGCCCAAATTTGCTATCTAATAATACAAATGAATACATGTTTTAATGAGCACTGTAGATGAGTTATTTTCTGTCGAACGTATTGTTTTGGCAAATAAGGAGGGTTCCTTATTTAGGCTTGCAAAAGCTGATGAAAAACGTATGTACTCGTAAATAACATTTTATATCGTTTGTATGGCGGTTTATGAAATTTTTAATTTCTTTAAGACATCCCCACTATTTGCGCACCGTATTGAAATGTACCTAAACCGTAATAATATTTGATTTTTCTAATGAGATAGTTTTGTGACAGTTTTTTGGAACTTGTGTCAATATAAAGATAACAAAGACAGTCCCCATTTCTAAAAAGGATCTCTATATCTAATATTATTGATAAATACTAATTGTGGATTGCAAAACCTTGTTAAAATAGTTGTAATTTTACATAGCGTGATAGGAAACATCCATTTCATACAGTACTTAGAAGAGATGATTTTTTTATTGAAATAAAATTCTGATAAGCACGCAAGTTTCTGGAGTATGTTTTAGTCGTGTCTCTTACGGCGTTTAAACGGAATTAAATCTGATAGAAAAACTATCAATTAAATATTACAAAATGCACATTAAAAGTAAAGTAAAATATTATATTTTTGGTTTTATATAACCAAAACCCATTTAGGTTAAATTATATTGAACCATAAAAAGATGCATATATTCTTCGATTTTTGTTATAACATACTTGTAGTTTTATGTATTTAGATACTGAGTACCTATATTTTACATGTAAGCTGAGTAGATAATTTAGTTTAAAACATTTCAGAAAAGTCTACATTTTAAACTCACAAAAAAAAATGGAAGCCTAATTGTTCTTAAACATAATGTAAGAGATGAATAGCAATTTGGAAGCTGCACGAGATGCGAACATAAATCAATCATATAACAATTGAATCTTAGCCGAACAAAACGGACTCCGAATCGAAAGTAACTCCAAACTAAATTAAAATTCTTGAACTGATGATGTCAAAATATAGGTCACGGTTTAATTTGGTTTGTTTTTTAAAAAGTTATGAACAAAAGAATTAAAAAATAAGAACACGTCTTTAATATGTAATACTTTAGACACTTAGGTAATACTTTCTTAATATTTTGGGATACAATTAATTATTTTTAATATTTTCACAATCATTTTAAGCTCAAATCAACTAAGCTAAAGTGCCACCAACTCTCCTGAGTTGGCAACAGAAATTTGAGATGTTGACTTGTTTTTTTTGTATTCTGAAAGTTCTTCAGTTTTGACGAGTCGACCTTGATTTGTTTTAAATGGGTTAGAGAGGCCTCCATCTCGTTATCAGGCCTACGTTAATATTTTTTACATTTACGTAATAAAATTAAATACATTCCTCTGCCTACAGAAAACGTATTACTATTACTTTAAAAAAATAACTAATAATTAGTGAAAGTGTTTATTAATTGATAAACTATTTAAAACTCATAATGACATTATTACTAAATGTTGACGCACGAAGGTCGATAAATTTGTCGGCAAACCATTCGAATTTTCGATAAGAGCCTTACGAAACTTCTTGAACTAATTAACTTGAATAACTACCATTTTATGGTATGCGGAAATGTTAAGTAAACTATTTATTTACAAAGTGATTGTGAAGCGATCATTTAGCAAATAAGAAATGAGTGCACAATCATTATAATATAGATAACATAATTTATTTATTATTCAATATAACGCCAAATCTTGATTATTTCCAAACACACGAATGCCGTAAAACATAAGTTCCGAGTATAAATAACTTTTTTTTACTTTTAAATTTTGAGGCACACAAAAATGTCAAAATTTCTAATTTTGTGATTCCAGCTGAAATGAATGTATCCAACTTTGGTTTTCTTTATCGAAGACACAGCCCAATAAACTAATAGGAGAATCTTTAATGGCAACTTCTTTGGTAAAGACTTTTATTTTTGCTGCTGTATAAGTAAGTTACTTGTATATTTTTTAGAAGGCAGTGATAATAATTTGATATGGCTGACCGTCTGATAAACTTACATATCTAAACGGTACGATTATGACTTCCGTCAATTTGACCATATCTCAAATTGACTTCGAATTGCAAAGTAATCTTCATTCTTCGCTGGATACTGTATAATTCCAAATCATCTCATAATTTAAAACACGAATTTATACCTTAAAAAGTTATGGCCTTCAACTGCGATGGGATAGGAATTAGGATTAGGTCCTTGTAGCTATCAATTATACACCCCATACACTACATACAGTTGTGCAGTATTTTATTGTGTATTTGGTTTATAATTGTAACTATTGTCATAAAAAAATATATTTAATGTATGGTTTTCTCTTATTGTATTGGTTTCAATTTAAAGTATTATTACACTATAAGAATTTTGTCGAAAAAAAAATAATATTATGCATATCGAGGAGATACAGCCTAACTTTTATAAATATGTAACGTTTAATGAACAGTCAATTACGTAATAAAATAAAATTAATTAATTTAATTAAATAACAGATGAATATCATATTCTAATATTGGGTCTGGGAAATGTATTAGTAGCAATATTTTGACAATATGCAAACGGTGAAGTAGACGAATTATTCTATAAACTTTTTTTAAGTCAATTTTTTTCACAATCAACATACATTAAAATCGATAATCCAAATTGACAAACAGTACGTATTTCATAAATGCACCTATAAAATCAGGTTTTCTTTCGTAACTATTATTAAATTATTACAGTGATTGGGGGGGTCGAGATGATCACGATTTTGGGTAATGTCGATCAGGCTTTTTAGCTCATGAGAAGAACACCAATTTAAAGGTGTAGGATTGGTTCATCATCTCACGACACACCGCTGAGTAAACCTACATCCAATTGCGCTTTTGCACTTAGCACATAATCTAGATAAAACTTTAAATTTCAGTATTGAATGCCCTCTCATTATGTTACATTCTACGTTATAAATTGCCTTTCTAAACTTCTAAATGCATGCTAAATTTAAAAATATTTAATGTTTTTTTTTGTTAATAAATATTTTTATTTGTCGCAAAAAAACAGAAAAAAAGCCATTTCAACAAATCTTATTTTACTTGGGTCAAGGCGGGTTAGTGATAATAAAACATTAAAAATTGCTCGGTTTCTATGGAAATTTTAGGTCAATCATGATAACAAAAACGTAAATTATTAAAATCTAAAATCGTCAGGGGTTAAAAATACTTAGGACGGACGGGAAGGTTCATAAATAAAATGAGCCTGTGTTCCATCTCCCTTATAGACCCGTGTCGTGGGTATGAAAATGAACTAGCATAATAATCACTGCGCCTGAGTACAGGTATTCGGCGATTCGAGTCTCAACCCTATGGCCTTCGTTGCATTTTAACGGTGTCGAATTAGGTATTCTTTATTTTATCTTATAGTTATACATATGCTTTAGCGCAAATCCAAAACTATTCCAAGGTTTCTTAATTTCTGTATTATAAATTTAATATATAAAGCAATAAAGTTAGATTAAATTAAATATTATTTAATATTCGTCATTATTATGTTTATCATTCCCATGTTAAAGCATTCTCAATTTATACAATGCTATAAATTGAGAACTAATCCTAAAATGGATACATTTAACCATTAGATAACCGTTAGTAATTACCAATTAAAATATATCTAATGTACTTAAGCACGTTAGAGTGATGCAACTATCACTGTGAAGTTATGAAACCACTTCACAGAAAATATCTGGTAACATTGTAAATAAATTACGAGAATATTATTTGAATTACGAACTTCCGATATATCATTAGAGATTATAATGATCATCAAATTGATCCATTTCACCGCTTCTGTGTTCGTAGCTTGCGAGAGATAGCACTGGACCATTAAGAGAAGCCTTTGAGATCTTTACTGTTCGATATCTATAGATATATACGAGTAGGTACAACATGTTATGTGTAATAAATATATTGTAACCAAAAAGAATTATGCAAGTGTTAGGAAATTTGATGAGATTTGATAATCAACACAGCTACTGGCTACATATTATTAGAGCAATTGTGCTTGTATTATTAACCAAGGGCATCGATATTTCTCTCCACGGTCGACCGCGGACGCGGTTCATCGCACATCTTGTCGAAATTGAATTGAGAAATAATTGCGATGGACCACATTGGGTAACTTCTTCGAGTGTTGAAGGTTGCTGATTTGATCTAGATTCTATGGAATTTTCACTACCAATAGGTTAATAAAAAGAAATATTATTGAAATATATATAACAAAACAACATTCTACATAATAATATTTATATTACATTTAATACTAAATTTAAAAAAATATTTTATCATTAAAAAACAAACAAAGAAAGTATACACAAAAAATATAACAAATAAAAAATAATGTGTAATAAAATTCTAGCAGGTATCATCCTAGGACAGACTTTGAGTGGGGTGATAAAATCTACACCGGCTGTATTTAATTTGCTTTGTATTTAATTTAATTAAATAACCAGACGCTTCAAATTCAATTTTTTATTTATGTATGTTTTTATTTATTAATTTTTATATTTATACATGTATTTGCATTTGCATTCGACATATATTGTAATATGTACGGTCGAGGGCAAATGAAGCTTTACCTTGAAAGGCAATTCGACAGAATGTGTTGGTATGTATATGTAAACCTAACCTCATCTACGCTCATATGGAGATGCGACAGTGGTGGTTCTCACACACACGTATTATCTTCTTTTTCAGTTCATCTTTAAATGCTCGGGGTAAAAATTCAAGTGTCTTTGACTGTACCTAGCTGAAAAACATAATAATGCTAGATATGTTATAAAAAATGAGAACATTAGGCGGGCCAGCAGAAAACCTGAGCAGAAAATTTTATGAAAACATTTTAATATATCCTATCTGTCTGTAAAATACTATGGATACGTTTAATAATTTTTTTTTTAATTTTATTTAAAAAGAAGAAAATATAAAATATACCATAATATTAGAAATACAGAATGTTTTTAAATTTAGGGCACTCCTTTTAAGAGGTTGATCTATATCGATAACTATACTGGGCTCACGAAATAACATCATACTAAAATAATTATATTAGTAATAACTTTGTTTTTCATTAAAGTACTTGCGACTTTTGTGAGACACGCGCTCGAGGGTCATTGACCGATCTCGCGCCATCCGTTCAACCGTTTTCTCAAACTTTAAAATTTCTTTTTTAATATTAAAGTCGTTTTTCTCCTAATTGAGAAAAAAAAATCCAATATTTTTTGCTGATTAATATTTGATTTACGATCTATCTTAAGAGGAGTGCCCTAAATTAAAAAAAATCTGTATAATATCAAAATTATATAAACATACAGAGGTATTTAGGTTTATAGAGAAATAGAGAGGTCTTATTGAGTAAATTCTGCCTTCTTCGCAAAATCTCGACTGAACATCGAATACAGACAAGCTGCTATGGGGAAATAATTTCAGGGCATACAGTCGTACAACCATCAAATCAGTATGGTTGTACGACTGTACAGTATGTATCAGTATGCTTCAGTAATGGGGCCCCATCTATTAGAATAATATGGAATTAAAGAAGTTTCAACTTTCTAACATGTCCGTAATACCAACAATATTTTATTACTAATATTATGGGAACATTATCTCGTTTTTGTTTGCTGGTTTTGCAGATCGCGGTTTCCCAGTTTTAAATAGAGAAATATCCTTTCAACCAACGGAAATTGGCATTTAAGTTCCCGCTAATTTGAGATTAGACAGGATGTTTGAAATAAAATATGTACTTTTCCTTTTTAAATAATAAACCTATTATTGGCGAATTCAGCCGGTAGGCAAACAAATATGGCATTCGTAATATTTAGGTTATCAGTTATATTAAATTTTCTATTAGTATGGCGTCTGTGAGATAGTATAATATTCTGTAAATGATTTATTTCCATAATCGCGTATACATTTACGAGCGCGACCTTTTAAATGAATAAGTCTTTAGAAATGTTCTTTTACAACAGATGCCATATTAATAATAGGTTTATGTAATTTTGAAATTAACCAGGCATAAGTAACATAAGCGAATGTAAAACTTCAATCGCAACTGTTACTGCTAACTTCCAAACGAAGCCACATTAACTCGCCTTGCTCTCGCCTATTGGTTTCTAGGCCGCTCGATCATAGCAATACCTATGTAATAAACATGATCTAAATAAATGGAGATTACTATTCAGACTATATAAGATTACTTATACAGACTATTCATTACTATTCGTGAAGGGAATACCTAAAATATTTTTATTAAAATTTTAATTCTTTTGCTTGCTTAAAAAGCACAGGTGAAAATTAAAAAAAAATGTATATAATATATTCCCTTATCCTTGTAACATAAAAACACAGTGAATTAATTTGTTCTGTGACCATTTAGAAATACTTTAGTAGTATATTAATAGGGCATTTACATATTACTAGCATATCGTCACTACTTCGCAGGGTCCCAGAGCTAGACCCCATCGATCGATGCCTTTGCTTCCGTTTTACATACACGAACATTTGTCAAATAATAAACCGAATTATGTAAATTCTAACAAAGTTCATTCGTTTATGCTAAGCACTTCGAGTGTTTAGTTTCAACTCGCGTTATTGTACTCCAATTAGGTTGAAGATATTTCAGTGTAAGTTGAACTGTTTAACATTTGAACTATCTGGTCCAATGGACCGGACCAAGTACATTAGAGCTTATTCAACAAGACGAGTGTTTCATGTCTACTTACGTCTGGAGATATGCATATCGTTGAAAGGTAACCGGACTAAACTTTTGGAAAACCATTACTTTAAGGCTCCCCGGGACGCATTTCACCTTGAGATTAGAAAGAGTAGGCTTTATTCGAACATTGACGTGTAGAAAAGAGACGGATATACTCGCCGAGCGCGAATTCGTTACATTTGGAATCGATGAAACATGTTTTTTGTATTTAAATAATTATTATCATTTGAAAAAAATGTTTTTTTTAAGTAATGTCCTAGATTATTATTTTGTCTATCTTTAGAAAGAAAAATTAGGTTCGCGTCACTTACACAACTTAAAAGAAAATCGTTGCAAGAAAAAAACAACACTTTCTTATTTATTTGTTTTCATTACTATAATAAGGTGTATTTCGGTTTTTTTTAAGCAAAGTACTAAATTAATATATGTAGAATATTGTGGTATTTTTAGTTTTAGCCATTTGTTGGGAATAACTTCAACAAAATGCACCAAAATACGTTACAAAATACGTTTTAGGGACTGGTGGCGCCTTAATCTAAATAGACTGAATGAAGTAAATTGAATCAATAATAGTGAAGGGTTTAACTGTGTTTAGTTTATATCAATCCTCGTATCTGCATAGGGCTTTTAAATATTTTAGTCTGAGAAAGTAAGACGATTATGCCCCATATATTTTAACTGCTTAAGCTTCTTAAACTTCGAAGTGGAAGTCATTCATAGACGTGAGCCTATTTGCTAAACGTCTACATGTAAAATACACTCATAAAATCGATTTGAAGGATGTCCGTTTGTACAATTAATTTAATTGTCGATTTCTATTAAGGGACATAACCTTCGCTTCTTGATTGCTAATGAGTTTCTACACCTAAAAAAAATATCTTATAATTATAAGAATTAAGGAATTATAAAATGTAACTAAAAGTAATTTTGGTCGATTTAAAAATAAGGTAGGCGTTGATTAGTAATTGAACCGTCTTAAAGAGATTGTGGCGGTCACCTCAAGTTGATAGAGTGCCTGTCTAGCCACTGTCATCGATGAGTACACTGCCATTGTCATCGATGAGTACACTGCCACTGTCATCGATGAGTACACTGCCACTGACAAAGATGTATGGAGTAGCGTAAACTTGGGACGCTTTAGACTGGGTGTGAAAAAAATATTGAGTAAAGTGGAAGACTTAGTGACGTTTTGTCGGCGAAAATAGAAGATACAAAAAAGACGTGGCCAAAAAATTTAGTTTTTAAACTCTTTTTTTTTTAATAAATATGATTAATTATTATGGAATTATTTGGTCGTGATAAAAAACTAAATTTAAGGAAGGATGTCAGTTCATTAAAATATATCGTTTTGTTCTCTCCCAAGAAACCGCCTCATCCGCTAATCTCTACCAATTAAGAGTTTAACAACTATTCTATTCGCCGCCGTGGTTCTTGAGTTTCTGGTCTGC
Source organism: Neomicropteryx cornuta (assembly GCA_020383195.1). Classification (NCBI taxonomy): domain Eukaryota; kingdom Metazoa; phylum Arthropoda; class Insecta; order Lepidoptera; family Micropterigidae; genus Neomicropteryx; species Neomicropteryx cornuta. The sequence continues at coordinate 6,523,623 of JAHKQU010000014.1, forward strand.
TCCTACTTCCTGTTTGCAAAATGCACGCTGACGCCGCCTATCGTCAATCTCCGAAAGCTCGAAAAGCGCGAAACGTTCGAATCTCATTATTTACGACCACTGAGGGTGGCTTTTCGGGGTCACTCTAAGTTTTTTTAAAAAATTTTAAACCTGAACAATTTTAAGCATTTTATACCTTGAATCATCTACATCTTGTTTTCGAAGTGAGATACAGACTAGTACTCGTATGTCCCGCTACCCTTCTGCCTGCTTCACAATCAGGTGTATTTCTACTGTGAGTATATATATCTAAGGTGTATATATATCTAAGATGTATCTCTTTAATAAAATCGAATTTTGAGTAAGCTCTAGCTAACACAAGCACGTATATTCAAAATACTATTAAATTCTAATAATTTACTTCGAACTAAAGAAAATAAAGTATATAATGCATCTGACACCTTGAAATATTTGAGTTTGTTGTAAAAAAAAACTGTAATGAATGTCTTCCTTATTATATCGGTATAACAGCAATATACAACTAGTAATTATACGTATAGTTCTCTTCTAGAATGACATAGTAGGGTTTATTTATGATATAATAAATTAACTTGAACTTAGGTGAACTTAAGGCTAAAACTTTTAAAAAATAGAGTTATTTTAACTTTTGTGTTTTATTCTAAAACCTAAAAATACGACAAAAAATCATGAAAAAAAACAAATTTAGTTTTAATTTTAAACTTTATGTTGTAGGCATATTATGTGATTGCTTTTATTTTGAATTTTATTTTACAAAAAAAATTTTAGGCAAATTATGTCTGCCATTGTGGATTTCGAAATTTCATAGTGTCTCATTTCAGAAAGTTGCTCATTTCAGTAGCTTTTAAAGTAGGTACCTACTTCTTATTAAATCATTTTGCTTCTATAAAAAATAGGCATAATATTAGCGCAGAAATCGTATCCATCGGTCGCCTTCAGGAATATACAAACAAATGAAATACCCTTTTGATATAAATTTTAGTTTCAAATAACCATATTGTCACAAAATGTACATGGTAAGAAATATACTATTTTGTTATACTATCTTGATTGTTATTGTTCATTAATGTATGGAATTTTAAGTTTACTAAAGTATCTAGGTAAATAAGGTGCATAAGCCGCCCCTGCCTTGGCTAGCCACTGGTCTCAGCGGGGAGCATCTAGATCTAGCCGACACGAAATTCTCTATTTTAATGAATTCAGTTTGTCGCCTCTCGTCGAAACCGCATATTATCACGCCAGTAGAAAGTTAGAATTTCTCTCCGACTACTGTTTATAAATAATGCTCGCATGTTATGACGTTGAGTTAAATGAATTACTAGTACCAATGCGATATTAAAACATGTTCAATCAAAGACCTCCTAGTCATTGGCGTTATGATAATATAATGTATGCTCGCGATGATATCAAATTATATACCGCCGACTGCAAGAAATATTCATTTTGCAACAATGTACGTATAAAAGCTGGATACTTCATACACAAATTATGGTTTTTGAGATTACAAAAAATAAAATATACACAGAGGTGGCACGAGACAAATATCATCAACAAATTTAAGTCATATTCAAAGGTAGCTCTCATTCGATCTTATGGAAAAACCCTGGATTAGACTCTGGACTATATGCTAGATGCTTTTCTGAGATACGTTAGAGAAATTTACATAATTTAATGGGTCAAGTTTCGATTGAATTCTATTCATTATTATTTATAAAATATAGATGCAATACGCATATTTTTAATATTTTACTTAACTGATAGCAGAAGATCACATGAGTCGCGCACATGAGGGGCCTACGTCCAGCAGTTGATGATGATGATGATTATTTATACAATGAGCAATGTGTTTGATTTATTAAAACTTATTAGTGACACTTTAAAAAATAATTTAAAAATCAGTATACAATATGCATTACAGGTCATCCTTACAAACTTTTACAATCAACATTAGACGTAGGAATACCTATTGAATTTAATGTTACATGCATGTTAGTAAATACAATGTTTTACTATTAGTTTTTTAAGATTTTATAATAGACAACGTAAAACGTAGCTTAAAATAAAGTAAAATCACGCTCTGGCAATTGATCGCATCATTATAGTAGGTAAATTAAATACCTCAATGTGTTAGATACAATACGCAAACCTTAAATTTGTAGCGGTGGAAACTACTAAAAACAATGTTATTTAGAAACCATCCAGCTCTTAACTAAAATGATCAAATTTTTCTAGACTCAGAAATTTTTCTATCGTATGCGTGGAGGAATTTGCAATAAATTAATGTAAGCGTTTAACTTATGCATGCCATATGTAAGCGGCTTTGTGCTTCATTCTGTATCACCACATCGCATACAAACACAAAAAAAATATTCAGGACTTCCAACAGAATCTGAAGAATAAAATCGTTTGACCCGTGTACAAAAAAGCTCAAGTATGCGAGTATTTACTACTCTAATTTTCAACCAGCTATGTAATCATTTGTCATGTCCGTCTGCACGCCACCCACATAATAATTTCGTGATAAAATCTCTCGGCCGGCATCGTCAGGTTCAATTTCGACACAGTTCATTAGCAATGTGGGAATTAATGTGAAATTAAATATTTCACGATTGGTGAGCTCAAAGTCGTTGCCGTTGCCGTTCATTGTAACGCGCTTCGAAAAGCATATCCATCGCCGTTGTCTCGCCGATCCCACGCGGCGGCGGTTGCGACAGGCTAGGGCGGGCGGGGTGGACAAATTTATGTATGGGCGAAGCCTTGACATGACCTCAAACTGTAATCATTTCTATACAACTTAATTATCTCACTATTGTGATCTACAAACGCAAACAAAACCGCGCATTCGGCCATAATGTAAAGGTGTACCTATACTTTAACTTATTAACTCATTAACTTCATTAACTTCTAAAAAAAGTGCACATAATTCACTTTCAAAATCGCTCTAATTTGATCTACTTGGTATATTTTTATTAACAAATTTAAAGAATAAAAACCTGAAAGGTGCTAAACCTTTCAGGTTTTTGTTCTTTTCGATGAATTTCGATATACTTTTTACCATATTTATAATATGATGATAATCGATGATTCAGTTTGTTTTTCTACCTAGCTCAAAAAGCCAAGAGGAAATATGTTTTTCATATGAAAAAAAAGAATTGAATTTGATTAGTAAATTAAATTAGATTTAATTAAATTAAAAAAAAAATAAAAAATAAAATAAAATTAGAGTGTACACAATCGCCGCGCTAAAAAGGTAAAATGTCTCTAAATAAATCTTGTTGGGTGTTTCTATTACATTTGTTCAATCTAAAATAGCTTACTTTAACTTGTAAAAATAAAGATGATTGTAAAATTATTAAGTGCTTTCTTTTTAAAAAAAAACACTAAATGACATTTAACATAATATGACCCAATCAAAGATTGAGATGGACGTCGCCAATCATGCGAGTGCTAAAATGCAAACAAAACGCCAATCAACGAACGGTAGATCGGTATATATCACATCAGGTGAGAAATAGCGACTCGTTAGGTTCGTAGATCAAATCGTTGCGGCGTCGATCGTGATAAATGAATCATTATTCTGCGCCTGATCAAAGCGCAGCCGGTCGGACACGTGCGCCAGCGCATAAGCCAACTCACATTGAGAGCATTATCCGATAGTAAGACCAATGAGTGTCACAACATGCAATGTATGTATAATACAAAGCTAAAATACAAAAAAAAAAAATATTTCAAGCTTTCGCCGTCACACGTTCTCAGAAAATATATGACAGATGACGTTTAAAATGCAACTTTCATAAATTCGACAATCGCATTTTCAACTGATTTTCGCATATCCAGCGACTACAATTATAATTATATAATTGCAGTTTTGCTATACAAAGCAATCAGTATTATGAAATGAAACTAATTTTTTAAAGGAATACATCACGCATTAAATGTCGTTACGTTAATTTAATTTTGTTTATTTAGACCTACAGACCTGCAAGCGCAAAACCCAAATATGAGAAAGTTCCCTTGTCTTCAAATCAATTTCGCATCCGCAGGCAAAGGCTTCAAAATTATTACACTAAAGAAAGCATCGAAATATCTGCCGTGAGTTCTCGCGTGAATTGGAACGGATAAAGCTGAAAATAATTTGTTACACGATAATCTATGATTATTAATTCTAATGTTTAATGGCGTAGTCTCACCAACATAAAATGCATCACAAAAGTTACATAGAAGCCGATACACAACATTTCTGGCGGTACACGTAATGTTTGTGTATAAGTATTGTTAATGTTCGCGCTTGATAATTTATCGTCGCTTACAATGATTTTGTAATAATGGAAAAGTAAATTCATACAAGTTTTAATAGCCTACTTTTTATTTTTTTTCCACGCACCGTAATGTCGTCAACACATACAGATTAACAACGATCAGATCGTTGCAGATTAACCATTCAGTTGAGATTGTCTTTAAATACAGAATGCGTTCAAATCCAAACTATTAAATGCTTAAAGACGGTAACAAAACACATCGCATTTAAAACATAGTATGTACTTGAATGCATGCAGATTGAAACAATGTCGTAGATGTTAACAAACGTGTAAGTTGGCCAGCCCGAGGCGTGCCTTTCTATCGCGGTTCAGTGTGGCCGCGCGGAGAACAGTAATTTGTGATTTGTCTCTGAGTGGCCTTCACGCCTGGCCGACGCCAATTTACATCTGTTTCCATTAATCAAAGTGGCCAGCCAACTTGAGCGATCTTAACGGAATAGGTAAACCGCAAAACTGTTCCAGCGAGCGTACATGCGAGTACTCGTTCTCTTTTCGAATGGTGTTAATTGGAACTAAATTCGATTTTTTACCTTCTATGCCATTGTAGTCGTGAAAGAAAACGTCTATATTTCGACCAAAATATACATTTTGAGGTTACATGCATTACATTTATGCGACTGTGTCTGTGTATGTTAGTAAATCATATACTTTTACATTCAATTAAATAATCTGTACACATAAAATCTATGGTTTAATTTTAAAATTTATCATTATTTATAGTTTTATCATCCCCGTCTCAATCCTTAACATCAATAAAATTTTCTATAAATTTAGTCTGATTACATTGAGGTAATAATACCATCCTTTTCGATAATATTTGCCAATATTCTATACTATAGTTAAACTTATTAAATAGGTACTCGACGCCGGTTTTAAACCGATCCTCTGCGATTTGGAGTCCATATAAACTCTTAACTCCTTACTAACTTTTTTCGAGTTGATAAATTCCAACGCCATTTAAGCAATTGAATAAACTTTTTAAAGAGTTTTCAATATTGTTAAAAATATGTAATTTATTTTATCAAACGATATGCACTTATTCAAATAATATCAATACTCAAACAATACAATTAAGTAAAATATAATCTGCACATATATGCGTATACACATTACATTATTTTATATTATTTTTTTTAATACACGATACAGGCGGTATTAGTGTCATAAACACATATTGATGATTTGTTAAATTAATTACGAACGTAGACAGCTTTGCTTTGTTTTTAATTTTTAACCTAAATTAATAATAATTAAACTATATATAATAATTTATTTATGGGCATACACGAAGGAATAAAGGATTTTATCAAAATGGTAGTATTTTAAACATTTAGTGTTTTTTTTTTAAAATAAAGTGTTTTATAAAGAAAACCATTTTTCTGCAATATAAAAGCATCGAAACTATTGTACGATTTAAACTGTTTCCATTTTCGATTCAATCTTGTTTAGCAAAAATTACAAATCATTTTTGTAACCTCTTTGCTAAATTTATTTTATGTGTTGCTTTAAATCATAACAGATAGCTTTATGAAGCTATGTCAAAAATATTCCAAGATAAAATTTCTTTGCTATGACAGTTTGGAAATAGCATTAATAATGTTATGATGTGGCCGAAGGCGCGACACATCTTCTGAGATGACGTTTCGTAATCTCGATTAGGACTGAACAGTCAACCATGAGCAGTTAAAACCTTCAATGCAGTGTCAAATAACAGATGAATCAGCAGATAAACAAAAGGTATTAAATGCCTCCTAGTGGTCTTCGCGTACTTCTTAATGTTGCATAACATTTGACTAATTTGTCAAAAGGCAACGAGTGCACTTCCAAGACGGATAACAAAAAGGTGATAATATATCGATTGATTGCGGAAGAAATTCGTTTTATGGCCGTATAAAGATCATCTCTCTTTAAAAGCACTTTCACTAGTAGCATAAAACAAAAATTGTGACGTTTCGGAGATATACCCGAATCCCACCCTCGGGGAAGAGTTTAACATATTCGTCCGATGTGAACTAAAACTAGAACTATCCCATCGCACGAACGTGTCAAACTTTTCCTCGAAAACGGAATCAATTCATGTGTGACCGTGAATGATATAATTTAGTTTTAATTTTATTTTATAATAATAATTTTATGAGTTTTAATTTGCAAATGTTGTACTCTTACAAAGTCGCAAAGCCCATATAAAAAACAGCCGTAGAATTTAAAATACACTTATGTGAATAAGATCTGAAGACAGAATAAAAACTAAAATGTCTGTGGTAATCTATTGTATCATGTTGTGTAAGTATAATAAAACGTAAGAATAGATAAATAAATATGAAATAAGTAGTAATTGTTAACCTATTATGATTAAACATTAACTTTTTTTTAAATTAAATTTTACATATATATTTGACACTAGAGAAACGCAGCGTAAGTCTGTTCCAGTTACTATAGTGCCTCGAGTATGCTCTAAAATCTAAAATCACGTTCGGTCACCTTCGATCGGACGTAATCTAAGACAAGGACAGAACTGCTACCAGTTCTCGGGCGACGGCTTATAGACCAATAATGCCCTTTCGCAATCGAGCGATTAATAGATTCACGCCTCTGTTCGGTCTATGCGAATGAAGTTAGGCACGTATTGATTGTTCCTTCAATACGTGCGAGAGAGACGGCGTAACATATTCCGCTCTCTTTCCAGACGCTTAGCCGCTTAAGGTTCGCAAAAAATAAGAAAAGACACTAACTAAAGAGTATTTTAAAAATGGCCATAAAAATAGCAAGATAGCAAATGGATAAAATAGAAAATAACAAACGAATTTAAAATTAAAATAAGTTCCTAGTTCCAAAATGTTCTTAGTTGATTATAGATGTTAATTAAGTAGTATGTAACCGTTTTTTTTTTTTGTTTTCTTATATAAATTTAAATCCATCATAAAAAATCAACTATGGCAATTTTTAAAAACAATATTATTTTTTCCAAAATCCGCTAATTGAAGTTTTTTATAATTCCAAAAATTGGAAAACGTCCTTACGCAGTTATCTTTAACGCTTACGGTACTCATCGAATTCTCTTAAAAAAACCCATTAAAATATGCCTATGTACCTCATCACATAGCCCTTTCCGTCACCACGAGATAAAATATGTTTATCCGCTGTCACAAAATTGCTACCAATTACATACTTTCTTTTTACATACTGGGTCACTTTCTTAACTGCAATCAAATTTACACACTAAAAAAATATAATTTATTTTTTATTAATCCAATTATCATAAATGATTTATTGTTTACTGCCAATATACAAAAAAAAAAAACAAATGTCAAGCGTCCAATTAAATTAGCAGCCATTGTTATGCCCAATATTGAACCGTTTTCTATTGAATTTGTGATCGATTACTGCTTGAACAAGAAACTTTCGTATTAGGCAATGCCTATTCGAAATAGATTAAATGTTCGAGATCAAATCTCGACAGATTCCGTCTGACACACCTTCCGACGAATTTTTTATCAGTTCGCCCTAATGCCTAACCGAGTTAGGTAGTGGTAATTTAATTTAATGTGACCATCAATATGAAATTTTAAATTAAAATTCCTACGTGTTTAATCCATCATATCCAAAGCGCAAAATATGGTTGATGTAAAATGGCACTTATATTTTATTTTATTTTTTTTTGTTTTGTGGTGTTTATGTTGTTGATGTAAAACATTTCGAACTAATACATATAATTTTTCCAAGTTTTATTTTACAATTTGAAGAAAAATAGTTTTCATAAATATATTCCCATGTAATTTACATATTTTTTCTATACTGTTCCTGATGATGCTAGTATCTGTATTATTATACTTACTGGTTGCATTGTAACATAGTGGAAACGTTGAAAAAGTTACGTCACTAATAAAGACGTGTTTCAAAATGCGAATATTTAACTTTTTATTTTAACTATTTATTTTATTTATATTTATAACAGAAAAATGCATCACTAATTTCATTGAGTGTCATTTAAAAAAGCAACATTTGGTTGTATTATAATAACATTATAAGGATCGTTTAGGTGATACTAACAACTTATGTAGTACTATAACTTTTTAATTTTTTTTAAATACAGAATATTCACGTTTTGTTCAAACAAAATAGAATGATCATGTTTGATATTTGATATACTATTGAATAATTTTGAGTTTTCGTGATATTTTAAACAAATTTTCTGATTTTAGTGTGTTTCTGACAAAATGAGTTCATCGTATTTTATGGTTTAGTGATTAACGAGTTGAAAGTAGAAATTATCACATTTTGTTCCATATTATAAACCTATAAAAACCTATGGTACTCTACTGGAATAATAACATTTCGACCCGCAAATTTTAAATTGATAAAATAGTTTTTATAATTCGATGGATTTATTAAAACAAACACTTATTTTTAAACTTGATTTCCGGCAAGAATAAACAGTATTTGGTATTTTGGACTAGAACGAAAAAAAGACCAAAAGAAGAAATGTGAAATAAAGATGTTTAGAGCAGACTTCCTCAATAGTTGAAAGAATGATAATAATTATTTTTATTACTATTGGAGATTTGATTCTTGCCAAACTCTCGTCGTTGCCATTTTCTGGGGCAATACGTCGCGATTCTTTGACATGATAATAAGAATGGCTAATTTTAATAAAAAGTAATGTTGATGGACTGTTGGCATATACTTGCAGATAATGTGTTTTATCATCTGTCTAGACGAGATGATATTCGATATTGCAATATGTCAAAAGTAAAAAATAATAACTTTAAAATTATGTAACTAGACAAGTCTGAAGAATATGAAGCCTGAATTGCAAAATAAAAAAAAAGTTTGTTCTTTCGAAACAGATATTTTTCAATTAATACATAGGCAATATTCGACTCTGAAAAATAAGCTACACACATACACACACACACACACACACACAGAAAACAAAGGAATCATTTGTGTATCATAGAAATTAGAATTTGGTAATTTGAAAATGTTTGAAACACCTGCAAGTGGAAATGTTTTAAAATAAATGTAAAAGTCTTAGCAATCATTTGGATAATCCGTTCAAATAAAATACACAAAAACAAAATAACAATTTGTAATATAAACATTCATAATATACTAACGATAAATAAGATTTGAGATCCATGCCATAATCATCTCTAATAAATGAAGAATGACAAAATTTAAAGTTTACTAACCTCATTCCATCGAAGCCGTCGTCGGAGCCGTTGATGGTGAGGACTGGGGCCCTGGCGTATGCCTTGGCAACGCGCCTGTTTCTTTCCAGCACGATAACCTTCGCCCAGATTTCGTCGTCGATCTGTGTCCATTTGTCCAATACTTCCTGGATGTGTTCCTGCGAAATAAAAATAATAAGTATGAATATCTATCTTAGGCAAAATTACAATTTTAGAAATTACAACTCTGAAGACGTTATAAAAACTATTTAAGTAGTCGTCTGTACAGTAATTATGGCCAAAATTCATTTAAAAGTTTAATCAGAAAGACAAAGAGTAACTGAATTATTTGTTTGTTTATTTGTTTGAATTTACCTGTTGGTTATAAATAATATGTCGTAACCTATTACCACCTATGCTCACTGCTAACCTTGTCTTCCCAGCTTTTTGAATCCGGAAGGAGCTGAAATATTTTTACTAAATTATTCAAGATAACTAAAGTCAAGTGTAATTTAAGGTTCATTTCTTGCCATTCATAATTAATAAACATAATTAATAAACTTTTTAAAATGAAATGAAGTGTTGTCATCGATTTGTAATTCTGCAAAGAATATTATGAAACTTTTTTACCATTATAAGTATTTTATACTATTATTAGTCACTATTTTATAGTTTATAGATAAATAATTAATGATAATCAAGAGTCCATTCCTGAAACAATTTATTTATGGTCAATGTCCTCATATTAATGATTGCAAACAATTTTTAAACTAAACTAACTCAAGCTTATGTTTATAATATTCACTAATTTCCTGATAAAACGTACTAACGTTGCTTGGTTTGATCAATTTTATGTAAGGAGTATTTAATTTTAAACTCAAACAAGTGAGGTATTTTTTTTTAATTGAGGTAAGTTTAAATTTGTTTCTAACTCTCATTATATTTGTAAACATTTTGTGGTTGAGATTTGAAAATCTCATTTGTATTATCAATTTTCAGTTTTCAGTTTCTTGCCAACATTCATCAAAAATACATTTTTTTTTTGTGTCATCTTCCTCGAGTAGTATTTCTAGGTAGTATTAAAAATAAACCAATGCATTCAAATTGAGACATTTAACTATATTTTTACCGCTAGTTAAAAAAATGAGTAATTACCCGGCGCCTCAAACATGATAAACTGGCTGATGTTGTTAGCCAACTCAATGATAATCATAGCTTGCGCGTGCGCTACTTTAAACCAACTAATCCACGAAAGTATTTCTTTGGAATTTCGATCACGATAAAAACAATGTTCAAATGTATAATTATCTACGGATCGTTGAAGTTTCGTAACGAGTAGTTATTTTTGTGGACGCCATAGCATTAGAGTTGACCGTAATACAACTTGGAATAGTAATAATTCAATCAATCGACAAAAAGCCAATCAAAATTAATATATTTTATAATGACGGAGTTCTAAACCTGACACTGCGTTGCTTTGGAAAATTACATTTTAAGTTTGGGAGAGTTTTGTAAAAATAAATTCATACACACAGATAAAAAAATAAATTATAGATTTAAAAAAATCATTCCAACAAAATTGAAATCAGATTTTTTACGTGCCTATTTTTTTTATATTCTGGATATATTGTTTAAAAAATTAAGAGATCTATAAAATGAACGCCACCTTTATTCTTGACATGGTAGAATTATAATAGATTGGTTTTTCTATGTAGCTCAGTAAAAAATTAAAGTCCAGTTTCTTATATTCTGTATTTTACTTCTAAACCACACGTAGTTCAATGTAAAGACGTGATTGTAAATCTGCGCAAAACCAATCACAAAAATGTTGCGATGGTGCTTCAGAGGATATTTAGTTTATCAGCAGCGGATATTTGTTCTAAACGGTAAGTTAAGAATTTAAATAACCAAAAATAGCCGTGCTTTAATCAAAACCCGTAGTCCTTGTAATCCTCAATTCTCAGGAATTTTAAAATTTCAATATTTATGTAACGTGTTTCTGTCTATTAAATGTCTACGCCCTTAATTTTTTTGAAAATAAAATTGTACTTATTAATCATGTACCTATGTACGAAAATTTGAATTTAATTGCATGTAGCTAAAGTTAAAGACGAATAAAAACAGTTTTGTATTTTTAGAAAAAATTACTTACAGCCTATTTGAGTCGATAACCGGTATTTGAATTGTAAGTAAACCTCGCGCGAAATGGATATTTTTAATGAAAAACTTTCCGCGTTTCGAAACTAACGTACTGCAATTAGGTCCAGCATTTAAATAGTGTACTGCAAGTGATCGCGCAATGCGTTTCTGCTCTAGTTGGTGGCCTGTGGTCGTGATCGCATCTTGAGGGCGTTTCGGAGAGACGCGGTGTCTGATAATTTGGAAAATTAAAACGAAACCGAGGAGCATTATCAAAAATATTTTATTCTACCATACATTACAACAGACCACAACAATAATGTAACACATAGAGGCGACACGAATGCTCTTATGACAAACAATTTATCTTTTACTGATCGCAATTCTGACCAAGGATCTTTATTAAAACATTTTGCAATCACATTCACACATTTCAAAATATCGCACCGAGCCTCATACATCAATGCCTTTTTTATTTTCAAATTTTATTTTTTTATGTTATTAGTAACAATATTAAATTATAAATAAATAATAATCTTAAAATATATTTTTACAAATATGATTCAATTTATATGCATTATATTTTTATTTTTAATGTCTACAAGCAAGGAACGTTGTTTAACCATTGTATGTAAATGGTCAAAAAAAATAAAAAAGCGTTGTAATAAAACTCAATTAATGTCACTTTAAGTCTATATATAGCAGGTAGGCAACAGCCTAATGAAGTAATAAAATCCATGCGATCAACTTACACTTAAACGTACTTATTATGCACTTACATAATGGGGAAATTTTACACTAAAAGAACAGAAGGTATTTGAAAAAAAATGAATGCATAAATGAAAAAATGAATTTAGAATATGAATTTAGATGCACTTTCATTTTGCAATATAAAGTGTAAAAACATCGAAATTTTAATTTTGATGTTTTTCGATTGCCGTAATCTTATAAATGTATTTAAAATTGTATGTGTAAATTGAGACGCGGTCGAACCTAAGATCGCGATAAACAATTGACTTTAAACGCTAAAATTGCTAAGTTCAGTTTATATGTATTGCAAAAAAGTGTTTAAAAGTTTCAATATATTATAATAACATGTGTGCAATAGTGTATAATTAAAATAAATGCCAAAAAATGTGAGAGGCGTTTAATTTGAATGAATTTTTTGCGGCCAAGAGAGGCCATTCATTGTTGAGGTTATGAATAAAGGCTCATAAAGCCTTTTTCATGTCATACATAATGCAACCTGTCAAAACATTATTCATTCTTTCATTTATTTTTAAACGAAATCTAATTTATATCTGACCGCCTGCATACGTGCTTTAATGGACTGTTAGGTATTTGTTTTAATTTCTTCGAGTAATGTATTCTATAAATATTACAAAAACCTATCAAATTCACATGTCGTCTACGGCCACAACTACTAAAAAAATTCATTATTATTATTCCGTTACAAAAAACATTTTCACAAAATGTTTAAATATTTGCTCCCATGTGATTGTTTGATGGGCAGCTCAACGTACTAGTAATAGGAACAGAATAATGTCAATGGAAAAATATAATTTGTAATTTGTAAAATATAATTTGTTTTTTAAACTAAATAATAAATAGTTTTAGGGGGATATATACATAAATATTAGTAATAAAACTATCTACTTTATTCTTAACTTTGCTTCGGGTTCACAGCTAGAAGTTACGAGAGGCGTTTATGCTACGGCCCTCAAAATAGGTCGCTTCTCGGCCTGATACCTAAACGTATACCATTTTTTATGAAAAAATTTTCAGCAATTGGTACAAAAATTCTAAAACTAAATGAATAGTATCCAAATCAGAAAAATACTGATCTCTTTATAGCCATTGTAATTAAAATAATTTCTATTTTTTTTAACTAGTTTAATTTATAACTCTTACCGTACTGAAAAAATATGTGGTATCCCTCGAACGTAATGCTCACACTTTCATCATTATAATAATTAATTACGAATATGACACAATATAAAATAACTACTATTGGAGAGTAAGAAGTAAAAACCAATAACGATTTACATTTCAAAAATTGAATTGTATATACAGCTTCTATCGTAAATTCCGCGATTTCGTTGTAACTTTTGACAAAACAACAGACAGAACGCTGTCAACTGGCTGATAGTAAACATCCGCTATTGCCAGCCAGTTTTAAATCACATCATAACTTGATCCTTTTTCAACTAACTTCCTTATAGTCGCTTAACCACAATTTCATAAATGTAGTTAAATCCTCTCCTCTTATATTTTATGTTATAGCATTTTTTTTTTATTTAATCTTAGACAAATAAAATACCAGTCATTTATTGTTACTTTGAAGTAACATGGCCACTAGGTTAAAAAAAAACTGTTCTAAGAGCGCCAGAAAAATAAAATATAAATAAATATTTTATATAATTTATTATATTTTTAAATTTACTCTACAGGTAATAACGAATAAAAATAATACAAAAATTAAATTCATTTGCGATTCATTCAATTTTGTAAACTTGTATGCAACTGTTTTGTAAAATCTGCATACAAAAGTAAGTACAGTTAAGTTTAAGTCACTATAGTGACTTAAACTACCGCGTTCACATTTCAATACGAACTTTTTAGTATTTAATTAAAAACTATTTCACTATACAATAGACCCTAAACCTCACGGAAAGAACTATATGTATATTACAAAGGTCTCGCTTGGAATAATAAACTATAATAATTAATAATACAATATAAAGTTACTGCCAATTGGCAGTAGACGAAAGCGCGCATAATCGATTCGCACGCAGAATCGATTTCTCGATAAAACTTTTACCAAAAGTGGCACAATTCGAGCGCACGTCGCGTCCCGTGTTTTGTTTAGAGCTCTGTAGGCTGTGACGATCTAGCGTTGTAGCCTTTGCAACCTTCGCTAGGCGAATGAATAGACGTTTCCGTAGCAAAATGGTGGGTCAAATTGACCGCAATTGAAGACTGACGGACGACACTGTCAATAACGGACGCGTTCTAAGTAGACCATGACGGCTTCGATGTCGAGTCGTCGTGGTGAGCCATTTTTCGTCGCAGCCAGTACAATTGAAATACATTGCCGAAAACAATTTCAAATGAAAATTTTTTTTTTTGATATTTCAAAATCTGTGCGGACACCACCCCTTTTTTACAAACCCAGACGAGTACACTCTCCTGCAAATCCTCTCTTATGCCAACCTCCACAGAAACATCTTAAATCAGGAATAGAATAGACATCGCAGTTGAAGATAATCATATCTTTAGGTAAGTAGATACTCGCTCAGACCCTATCATAAGCACACAAACACAAAAAAAACAAACACACAGACACAGAACACACAAAGTTTACCTTATAACATGCGTTTATAAATGTAATAGGTGTATTACACCTATATTTCTACACCCTCACACGACTTACATTATTTTTTTTGTTATATTTTATTTGTTTGTTAAAATTATAGGAAAGTATACGGGGAGAAAGTGAATAATCAAAATTTAGTATGCATATTTTAATTAAATAAAATAATTTTTTCACAAATGATTTATCCAATATAAATAAAATATTACCCTTGAACGAGTGTGGTCTTATTTTAGGTTGGACCACAGTTTCAAAGTAGTACTGTTTTCGAGGTTTCGTATGACGCTCGTTGAAATTATCCAACCGACATGAAGTTCGTCCACTTCACCTCGAAAATACTGTGCAACTATCAAATAAGTTGTTTGGTCTTAAATATATATTTAGAGAGTTCAAGTAGGGCGGTATAAACATCTTATGATTCCTATACAAGAGATAAGTGTTGCATTGAACTTCAGTTTTCTGTATGTCGCTGAAAAAAGAAATCGTAGTTTTACGTTTAAAGATTGTGTTTTATGGTGACGTTTCTCTACTTCAGTCTTTTTTTTACTGGTATTCGATTGAACTATAAAATTAGTCCCATTTCTTTTTTTTTTAACAATACCTTTTTATTAATATCAATACCGTTGAACGACTTAATAAAAATTATGATTCAAATAATAATTATTATTTAAGTAGATTCTTAAGTATTGATATTAGTATTAAAGTATTATTCATATTAAACGCAAAGCCCACATTTTATCTCGATAAAATACTGCTGTTTAGATATGGCATTTATTTATTTTCTTTTTTATATATATTTTTTTTTTATCTTTTTCTTTTTTATTTATTTTTTTTAGTTTATGAATAATTATTGCTTTGTGTTAAAACGTAAAATTATAAGCATAATGTTCTCATCTAAGATTGACTATATTTTATATGGATACCAATCGCTTGATTCATCACGTGAAACAGTAATGTTATTATATAACATAAAACCGTAATAGCTGGGGCGAGTAACTATTGACCCCGAATCCGCACTTTAAAGTAGACGAAAACATATTGTCAATTTTTTTCTAAAATATATCTTTTTTCTTAGATAATAAAGTTTGTTGACAAAGATATTATAGTAGGTATTATTATTTCTGTTTTTTTTTTAATAATTAGTATAATCTAAAGTCGTATACAATTATTTTAGGCCCCACTCAATAAAATTAAATTTGTTTATGCTAAAGTCCGTAGTGATAAAACGACAGAACATTGATAATCATATAATTAAAACCTTGTTAAAAATTTGATAAATGGATATCTTGTTTTTGTTATTGTGATCTATGTACATTATCACATTTTTTTTAAGTAAGAATAGAAAAAAAGTCTTCTTTAATCTTAAAATATTTATAATATACTTTTGATACGATTAAATCAGGTCTCAAAATCGAAATGTCAAAAACTTTTTTCTGTTAGTGAGTGGTAGTTTTATTGGAAAAACCTTTTTTTATATCTAGTGAGTGCTTACGGGAATCCATGGCAAAACGCAGACATGAATTTATTCTAAAATAAACATTTTTAATACCTAAGTTACGTACAATTAATTTTATGGACTTCTTTTATGGTTCTGAATAGTTAAAAATGTTTAACCTAATAAAGATTCACCTCCATCACTTTCTCTAGTTTTTTTTAATTATGTATATATAATATTTAACTTAATTAATCGTCTCTACTATAAGTATTATCATCACATGGGTTTCATTGTTTTTTTACACCATGTGGTTTATATTAAATGTAACGTTAATAGATATAGCTAAAAGTTATTAGCCGTAAAATTTTGGGGATTATATGTTATCTTCTGAACTTCTATTATACCTTCTGCGTAAAAATGCAACGAATAATATCTTCGATCAAGCAGATGCGTTTCAATTTGCAGATGACACAGCCATAGTTATATCAGATAGCAAACATAAAAATAAACGTAGAATTTCTTAAATTAGTTAGATGGTTACATGATAATGTTTTGGTAGTAAATTATAACAAAATTAAAATTATTTATGTAACATTACCATACATAAAAAGAGGAAAGGATAATATTAAAGCTCACACTAATGCGTGTCTTCATAATGTTAATCAATATGACGACATAATATGAAATTGCCTATATCTCGAAATAGGAAATAAACATAAATATTTTGGGGTTCTTTTGGATAAAAAAATTAGTTAATCAATTTACATTAATGTCCTATGTGATTGCCTTAGGTATTTCCTCAAAATACAGAAAACATCGATTGTCACCTGTATATGTGTGAATTTGGAATATTAATATTTGCTAAATGAAAAAAAAAGATTATAAAAACAATGTATTAGGGGTACACTTGAATATTAATTGGAGAACCCTACGCACATTATTTGTGGACATAATCCAACATACGTTCCGGTAAGTTCTTCATACTATCTTCATTAGAATTCGTATCGTAACGAAATAATATACTTTTTGCACAATTCAGTAAATTGTTTTAGTCTGCCTCAGGGTCCTCATTTGATATAAAAAATACGCACTGATAACGTGGTTAATAAGGAACTATTAATATTTGATAATAAATCGAAATAAAAGCCATTACATTCTAGACAAGTTCATTTTAAACGGCTCGAAAATATCTGTCAAACATGTCGTTAAATCGTCTCTGGATATTTAGTGCGTTTATTCTAATTTTCGTCTTGATTTCGCAATACGAATGCGAAGCAAAAATAACTGTTTCTTTCGGGAATGGCAACCGGGCAAATTCGACCAGCTTGACGGCTACCCGAAATCCTTCTTCTAAAGTTGTCCATAATATCGCCGAGGCATTAGCCGCCGCAATATTAAAGGATCAGAGGAAACAAAGGCGGAACAAGAGAAGGAGGCCGGGGAGGAAAAATACAACGCAAAAACCGAAAGTGGAGTGTACTATATCCCCGCAAGGGGTGGAAATTTGTAGCACGGTTGCCAACGTCAGCACCACACCGTCGCCGCCACCATGTGTCAACACCGTATACCCGTATGGAATCGTCTGCGAGCCTAGAAGGGAGCCTCCTCCCCCGGGCTGCTTCCCATCCATTGTCAACGGAAAAGCTGAGTTTCCTCGGCCAGAATGCAGGAAATACTTCCCGGAGCTCGGTCAAGGGAAAAACGTTACTAAAGACGAAGCGGAAATGTTCAACTTCTTATCTGGCATTGCCAATAGCGGAGGTAATAATGTATTTGGTGGAGGTGGAAATTTTGGGCCAATTGGTTCACCTGGAAATGCTCCTGCTGGTCCAACTGGTTCTCTTGGAAACCGTCCCCCTGTGCCTAATTATGCTCCAAGTAATACTGTTGTAAACAATACCAAAATCCAATCACAAGGAAGAAATAATACGCACCTGGGAGGTTTGAGTTTACTCGATTTTCTTACTCTGTACGTTGGCGGTAATCCCAGTCCTCCTGTCCAAAGCAGAAGTATGATTGAACCTAGAAGTGGTTTTGATTTTGAAGAAGCTAGAGATTTGTCAGATGATAATGAAGATTACAATGAAGATGACAACGAACGGGGTCCTGGAAACGCTAAATCTACTATTAAATCGCTCAATTTGAGATCCTGAAAAATGTTAAATATTTAAATATATATATATATATATTGAATATTGTTTTAAAAATATTACAATAAGGATTCCACTCTAAACAATTCGTTTATGAGCAATACTGTAATGTCAATAACAAAACCATCAGGTTAAAAATGTAATATAAATTATACGAGTATAATCATGTCATTCTTTTAATGTTCGTCGCATTAACTATATTTATTAATAAAGACATTTAACATATATTAGGTACTAAAAAAAGTTCCATATCCCATAAACATTTGATATCATAGAATGTGTAGAAATATGCAGAAAAACATCAATTTGTGTCTTTTTTTATTGTTTTGCTAAAACGGAACTCTCGGGAGTTCATTTCACAATTAAAATGTTAGTATTAATAATACATACCTGATATTAAACATGAATTCGGTTACATTTATCTAATTTATTAAAGTATTATTTCAATAATGTGTACATTTTCGTATGTCAAATATGGTTTTAGGCGATAAAATAAAGCTATCTCCATAGGTGATAGGTTATGACTTTTTAAGGAGCGATTAAAATAATACTTCACAACGAGTATAGGTATTAGAGGAAGACGAACATCATTGAAACATTGCAGGTAATTATTTAATGCCACTTATTAAATAATGTTCACAATAAAAACCTTTATTTTATACAAATATAATATTTTAATCAAATATAATAATATTATAATAAAAAAACCAGATCAAATTCACATACACCACACATTATACTTAATTATAACACACGTTTCCTAGTATATATATATGTATATGTATGCGCTAGTTATATTTATCTACATGAAATCGTGGCAGTCTAGTGGTTAAGACCACGGCAGACGGGGGTCCGAATTTGCACATTTTATTTATACCATTTGTAATGCTTCATTACCACCTCTCTGACTCCTGCCCTGTCTCTAGCTCAAGCAAATTTAGCTTTGTTGAGTTGGAATAAAAATAATTGTATGTGACCTAGGTCATACAATTATATAAATTGCTTATTTTCTATGATTTTTCTGTTTATGTTTACTATGTGTACCGTAATCTTACAAAATTATGTACATTACACTTTACATATTTATTTTATGAATAGCATATAGGTATTTTTTTTTTAATAAAAATAATTACTATGACCTAGGTGATATACAATTATTTTAGGCCCTACTCAACTAGGCCAAATGTGCCTGTCCTAGAGTCAGGGGAGATGGTAGTAATGAAGCGTTAAAAATAGTATGACCATGTGCGGATTCGAAACCGCAATCTCTGGGTCAATAGTCCAACGCCTTAACAAACAATAGAAACAATGTTTAAAGAACTAAAACATTAGACAGATTTACATTATTCGTTTTAATTTTTTATTTGAAAAAAAAATATTCGTTTGTTTGTAGTCTTATTATTGAGATTTTGCTTATTTCTTATGAGATCGCGGTAGTCTAGTTGTCAGGGCGTTTTACCACTTATCCAGCGGTCGCGGGTTCAAATTCGACAATTATAGTTATATAATTTTATAACTGTTCATTACTAGAATGTTCCCTGACTCTAAGAACAAGTTTAGTAGCAGTCGGAAAAAAATCTAAATGTCATACATAGGTTATAGCTATAAATCAGTACTTAAAAATGTATTAATAATTAAAAATTACACTAATAATATATGATTATTATAGCGTTTGTAAAACAGAAATGAATAAATTGACATATCTATCATATGGATAATGAATAAGCGAAGGCGGCATTCATTATATAAACCAAATATACTATGCAGGCACCGAATATTTTCTCCGAGAACTGTAATCAAAAAACGCAGTTGTCAGCAGAACACTTTTCTACTTGTAAGATCACTTCGTGCATTTTCAAATGATTTATCTGTAAGATATTTATACCATATGATTAATGTTATATTTATTTGTACAGCATATGTCCGACTCATCTCGGTATGACAAAATCTTTACTTGGTATTCCATAAAAAATAAAAATTTCAAATGCATTCCTTGCAGATCACATGTCGTTTAATATTTATTCACTTGTTGCCTTTAATGGCAGTATGATAAAGTTGATCTAATTGCTATTTTTCCCATTCATAAAAGGATATGAGGCAAACTTAAAATATTACTAGTATTTTTATATACATACGGTTTAAGCGGGAGAATTTGGCAGTGTTACTAGATCATTGACAGTGTTACTAGATCATAGACAGCTGTTCAGTTTTATGAAATTACCGAGTGGTAGCAAACTGAAGCATTTGCTGGTATAACGCACTTTAACCTCCGTAAAAAAAAATATTGCCAATTTAAAATATACAAAAATAGGATAATTTTATTTTTTAAAAATACTTTAAAAAAAAAGTCCGCAGCACTGAGTAACGTACGTATTATCTATTCACAAAGTATATATTTGCAGTTAATCAGTTACCGTTACGTACTCGTCACTAATAGTTTTTCCTACCGTAAGTAACTTTATAAGCGTGTCTTTTATTTTATAAGACGTGCGTCGTCTGGCCTATTTGCATAAGTAAAGGTATTTGTATCAGACAAGTGAAGGTCGATCTAGTAATTACGAGACCAGATGCAATATTTTCCGTTTGACTCGCTTGTCAATTTGAGCCTTCATTCAACTAATTACATTACAATACAACTATGTATTTTCTTAAACTTCGTCTCGAATACACACAGGTCCAGGTAACAAAGTTTGGCAATATGTAAAAAAAATTAAAATAAAAAAAAAATTACGTATTCAATACTCTGCCCAGAATTCCTTCCTTTTTTATTTGCTTTGCTGTAACAGTAACTACTGTTTTGGCATAGCAAATTCTTTGTTTGGTGTTTTAATAATATTATTATTTTACTTATATATAAACAAATTAACAATAGTATTGTGAATACGTTATTGTCATTTAATATTTAATTTTAAGCTGAAACAAATTGTTATTTTTATTTTTATATTTTAATCATTTTATTTTGACTTTTTGTTCTAATAAATATTTATATTTAATTTAATATGACATTGTAAAAATAATACAAAATACTTTGATTACCTACTTGTGCTACGCATTTATAATTTAAATAATTTAAATTATGAATGTCAAGTTATTATAATATGACTACCTTGCTTTGATTGAAAATATGAAACTCGTAAAATAACATTATCGAAGTATTCAAGTTTATACACGGGATAAGTTTTAACTAAACGATACCATTAGAATTGCAGTTTTCTAAAATATCGTTATTTATCTGATGCATATGGGCGTTAGTGTAAACATGTACAGAAAACAACCACAACGTTTTCTTGGATAGAAATAAATTAAAAAAAACAAAATTACCAGCATATTTTTTGTCAAAAAAATTGCTTTAATTGCATTATTTAACCATAACATCATTTGTAGTACATTTTTTCATTGTAGTGTATACACTATCTTTGGGTAAAATAAATATTATTTCTGCAGTTTAAGTAATACTGGTAATATTAATTAAAAATCTAAGTAACCAAAACAGACTATATCTATATTTTTTTATCTAATAAGTATATTTATTCGCTGACAAATGTATCTTCTCATGCGAATTAGTTTCAGATTATTAATTTAACAAATATATTAATGTAAATACGAGTAATATAATTTTATAACAAAACAATTTAATCTTGATTTTTTTGCTAGAAAGCATCTCAAAACAGCAATGAAAAATGCAATGCAGTTACCTGTATCAACTAGCCATCATCTCGTGTGAATGAAATGCTGTTTTACAAGCTTCCTGCTTGTGTGCACCGGGTGTCATTTGCGTGGCGTTGTTCACAACCTTTTAAAACAAAACCTGTTGACATTTCGAACAGCGCGATTGTGACAGATGTTTAGATCGACACTTCAAAAAAGCCTTGATTTTAACAAGCACAAAGAAAACACGCGCAAATGCATCGTTTGTTAATTTCAGTACAGAATTCACGATGTTACAGTTTGATACAATAGAAGAATTAAATACACGTGTTCTAAGACAATACCCGATCAAAAATCCTGCTTATAGGCCCTGCGACCTCAAAACATGATTTGTTTTGACATCGTATCAAAATTCATCATGGTATCCGAGTAAAAAATTTGCAAACTGTACGTGATAATATGAAATCACTCTTGTCATAAGTTCGGTCGCGAATTACTTGTAATTGTAAAATGTAATTCCTTGTTTTTTTGTGAAATTGAAATGAATATTTATAACTACGTATAAATGTATGAAAACTTCTTTTTAATGTTTGATTGGTACAGTATTACTATTTTATTTATTTTTTTGTTTTGTGATATTCAATTATCTACTTAAATAAATTATGACTTGGGTACATGTTGTAATGAGCATATACGCCCGGCGCGGCCGCGCTACCGAAAGAACTAATGACAAGAGCAATTTCATATCATCACGTAAAGTCCTCGGAGAGCATGATGAATTTTGATGTCCAAAAAAAAAACATGATTGAAATCGCAGGACCAATTAACTGTTTTTTTTAACGGGAATGGTTTGGGACACGGTGTTTTGTAGGTTCAAGAACTCAGAAACAGGAGATTCTGACTTTGTGAAGCACAGTTTCGTGTGGGGTAAGGTTGGAAAATGTGATTACTTTTAAAGCACGTTACGCGTTAGAAGACGTGTCCGATGTGTGCTGTGTAATGTGTGTGATGTTTAAAATGCAAGTATATATATATTTCTTTGGTGGATCAATATTATCACTAATTATTTCCTAATTAATATGCCATAGTGAATGCGAGTAAATTTATTTGATAAACAAAGTTCTACCACTACATTAAGTATTTATGCCGTAATGTTAAAGTTTGCCATCTCCACTAAAAGTACCGTTTTGTAGGCGAAGGCAGCGCCGTTGGAAATCGAAAGTTACAACGCAACCGACTCGTCTGCGAAAGAACGCTCTCGCCTCGACTTCGTCCAACTCGACTTGGCGTGCTCGAGTCGAGCTTAACTAATTGTCGACGCCGACGAGACCATTGACTGAGCGAGTGCGTGCTGTAAGCCGTTAACAGTTGTATACTAACTACAGTACTACCGTACAACTTACAGACGTACTCATATCTTTCAGATTTTATATTCATCGCTTCACTCGAACCCTCCATTGTATGTTTTAAATTTTAGAACTATATCATGTTTGCATTGAACTAAAACCTAGCCTAAAACCTTGCAGAAGAATCAAGCTATTCATATTTGAATACCCATTTAGTGGGTTTGAAAGAGTTATAGTGGTTTTGAAAGAGAAAAGTGATAACGCAAATTGCAACTCTTATTAATTATAATAGTGTTGATTTAATAAACATTTTAGCTCAAAAGACCTCATCCATCGTTCGAACAAGAAAAAATGGCCGCGATTAGTGTACTGTACCTTAACATATGGTTCCTTAGGCCTGCGATTTCATGTTCTACTTAAGACTAATCTAAATTTTAAGTTAGACTTAACCTATAAACATCGTATTTCAACTCACTCTTAGCGTTAAGTCGAACATAAAAGTCCGCCTTAGCTAAGAATCAAAACAACTACTACTTAAGCCTTAGGTATGTCAAACTTAAGTCAGTGTTAAAATACGCTGCTAGGGGCGATTAATCAGTACATTAACGGCGCTACAGTCGCCGTGACCCGTGTGCGAGTGTATTGTCATCTGTGGTTTTCGTCTCGTACTTGATTTTATATTTTCTAATTAAAATTGACTGGGTTCGCATATTTTGAACATCTTCAATTCAAGCAAACACGCATGGCAAAATCCTAGTAATCCTACAGCTGACAACATAACCTAAAATGTCAGATGACGCGTCATATGTCAAAAGTTATGCGACAGTGGCGACAGATATTGTATATACAAACCATAGCGGCGAGTAGCGAACTAATCACGAGTGCAAAAACATATTCTTAAGAAAGTCGAACATAAAAAGTAACTGAAATACATAATTCAATTTAAGTAATGCTTAATGATCCTAACTAAGAACGATTTTAAGCAAGGATTGAAATTTCGGCCCATAGATTTTCTAATAAATATGAATCTTATTTTTCATTTTTGCAAATTTAGGATTAGAAATGTGATTAGATAATATTTATTTTATTATTTCTATACTTATTTTAATATGCGTAATTTTGTAAATGGGTATTTAATAGGGCTTTATATTGATTTAGGCTAAATAATTATGTTACAACGTGTATATGTTATGGCCGTTCGCTGGTGTGCGGCCACTTCTAGAACTGGTCGATACAAGCGGCAAAATCCCCAAGATTTAATATTGTATGTACCACTTTTGGTTTTGGCCGGTCTCATCTAGAAGTGGCCGTTTCAGTGGCTTTACATTTTTATAATAATAAAATTATTACTCAGTAGGAAGACGATACATAATTACCCAAAGGTCTCGGGTTCGAATCCGGAGATGGTCATGCCATTTTTAACGCTTCATTACCACCATCTCCCCTGACTCTAGTACAGGCACATTTGGTCTAGTTGAGTAGGGCCCAAAATAATTATATATGACCTAGGTCACAGCAATTATTTAAAAAAAAAAAATAAGCATACTTATAAACAAAACTGTTAACAGTTATTACTTAACACGACATAAATGATGAAACTGGCGTTCATTTATTGGTAAAATTCATATTTTTATGACACTTCTAGATTAGATCGGACAAAACCCGAGAAAGTAAAAAAAAATTGGCCGCTTTTATAGCCAGAACTAGAAGGGACAGCACATCAGGAAATAGCCGTAACGTACATATTATGATAATTAAATATTTAAATCTCGATACGCTGAATTAATTTTGCTAAATTAATTATTACGAGGTTATTATTATTAAAAACAAGAAATCTGGTATTATGGCACAAACATAACTTACCAATTCTAATGAATTTTAATATGAGGAAAAAGTCAATTAGTTTGGTCAATTTAGGGAGACAATCTTATTATTATATTTTTAAAGTATTTTGGATGTGCTTTGAAAGATTTTAAATTATACATTCATCAAAAATCCTACCTTAGTACGGCCATGGTACAGCGTTACCTATGTGTGTAACGGTAATTTTAGGGAATAAATTTCTTATGTAAATAAAAAAACTTATAATTATTTAATTTTTAGAAATACCTATTTGTTTTGCCTTTCTCTTAGGTGTCGCAAAGGCTTTAAGAAACACTACGAGTTTCATCGATGGTAACACGCCTCTAGAAATTCTTCGCAAACGTAATTTTAATTAGAAAAGAAGGATACTTACTTGTCTTGGTTTCGTCATTAAAATATTAAATGGAATGTAGACTCGATTTAAAATAAATTTAGCGAGTCATTATAATAATTAACTCACTCATTTTATCATAACAGACGATTTATGCACAATACTTGCAATTTTAAGTATTTCGAATTAACTACATAAATATATAATATGGTTTCGTCGAACGAATTGGGTCGGTTTCGAAACGCAAGTTATTTTACTTCGACCGGAGACCCATCATTTCTGACATATAATTGAAAAGTCTAATTTGGCACGTTTGCGTTTTGAAACGGCAATGCACGATTACGCGTGTGTTGTCGAAAGCAAATTATTGTGCTTCATTTATTTAAGTATTCAAGTCATAACACTTTTCAATTACCACATATATTACTTTCAAATGTGCCTAAATGCCGTCCATCACTGCTGCCCAAATGATGAGGAGCATCTGCTCGATAAGACTGAATCCAGTCGACCAGTTTGCATGTCCGCAAAGTGAGAATTTTTTAAAACTACTATTTTACACTTAAAAATATATTTTTTATTATATACAAGTTATGGTACGCCGTACATACTAGGATTTATATTTATTAATTTATTAAAATAATAAAATTACAACTCTCAAAGTGACAAGCGACTGTTACATTGTACAAATGTTTCCTGCCTCCATAACTAGACGAATCTGTACTAAGGGAAGCAGTTTGGGTTTGTTTGCTTAATGTGCCACTTCCGTCGTCTGATCGATGCTATAATAATATCTAAAACTTTATTAATAGAATATAAAATAAATACAACAAATCAATAAACAATAATTACATATACATTTAATATTTCCATTACACAAAAATAAAACCAAACAAACCTGATTTTACATTTTGTTTAAAAAAAATGGTTTTGCTATGTATTTGAGTTTGTGTGTTTATTAGTATCGTAATAACTTTTTAAGTCATATGAAAATTTAACAGGTGAATTTAATACAAATAAAAATATATAATGAAATAAATTATTTTATAGGGAAAACGTTAATAGCTTATTTTTTATACGTATAAATACATTTGCCAGATTTTGTTTGAATTAGTGAGTTTTACAGCTCAATAATAAACTTTTTCTAGCTGGGATGGGTACCATCCCAGCTAAGAAGAAGAATTAAAGACTTGGTAAAAAAATGACCCGATTAAACCACCTGCCAACCAGCTTTACCTCCAAAGTATATGTAATAACAAATAATATTAATAATAATAATTATTAAACTAATAAATATAAAAAAAATATGGTGATGGTACTTGTTAATTATTATAAAAATTAATGTTTGATTAGTGTTACCTATTATTAGAATACCTATTAGTATTATGATGTGTGAAAATATAACTACTGTACTTTAGCGTGATGATGATGGTGTATTTTATAAAAAATATAAATCTAATGCAATCAGTCTTTTAAATTTCCTACTTAATAATCACGTTGCAAATGTTACGTTTGCTCGGTTGGGCCATAAAATACATTTCAATCGGTAGAAGTGGTATTTCGCATTTAATTTTGAAAAGCCGGTAAAATCGATTGATGCAAAAACAACTTTTTAGTTTATCCTAACTATATGCTTTGCGCTATCATTTGTTTGCATCACACATATAGTTAATCATATACAAAATTGTTTTATTTTAGTACATTACCGATATTAAATTTTTATTAGATTTAAAGATGATAAGAGGTAATTACGCAACTTGAATAAAAGTGTTACCACCATACGCAGCTTTGCGTACTTTACTGCTATTTAATAAAATTGAATTGATCATAATACTCGTATTATGACTAATTAAACTGCTTTGTTACCTCAACCAGGTCATCAGCATGACCTGAGTCTTATAAAAATACATGTACTCTAATAATAGATTTTGATAATCATGTTCTTAATTTAAAACATTAGCGGCCTTACACATAGTCGTGATAGTATAGGATACGTCAGGTTAAGGGATGCTAAATCGATTGTGGAAACAGCTGTAGGCGAACGCGTCTGATTATGTATTATAATATTGTAGTAACATGGATGTAAACACATCCGTGTCAACGCAAAGCATCTCAGGAGCCGAAAGACAACTTTCTTGCTTCGCTTTTCTTGTAAAACCACTATAAATTAGGGCCGGTTTGGTAAGATTAGTTTTACTGCCTTTTTAAATGCTCTTCGCTTTGCCCCTTAACTTTACAAATTGTCATTGAACCATGAAGCCAGTAGCTGTGATGGCAGCCTTCATGTCTTCATACCGTCATGAACCGTCTTGAATAATAACCAGCTTAAAAGATGATATTAGCTGTAAATAATTTTACCTTGAAGTAGATTCTCAAAGATTCTCACTTCGAAAGATCCTCAAACTCAACGCTCAAATCATTTTTATCTGTAATTCTTTTTTTAATATACTTAATTTTATGTTTCTATTTTATGTTTCTGTGTTTACATTATATGTTTAATTATTTTATTACTTATTTTTAAATGATATTTTACTTATGTTAATATTTTATAAATTAGGAGGAATATTCTTATTAGTTCTTATTAATGAACTCGTAGTCAGTCTTTTGAGAAAAAACCTGTAAAGCATACTTTTATATGTACTTAGGGTAATAAAAGATGTGTATCACATAAAATGTCTATTAAACAAAAGTAATGGCGGTGGGCCATTTACGACGGGTTGCTGAATTAGTAATGAATGACTGCTAAATAATGCGAGTATGCAACAGCGAATAACTGTAAAATAACACTTACGTCAGGATTAAACAAATTTATGCGAGGTAAACCAGTATGTTTAAAATATACGAAATATTATATGCGGCTGTGACATCTTATGTAACAAATCGATAGGTTTTTGTGGGCCTTCAGAATGAGGATCGATACGCAATAGCAAAAAACGTCCCATGCCACTACGCGTGCGTGGACCAAGATCCGTTATATACAATACTCGTATTAGCACGGTTGTCCGGTTGAGTGGGTGGAGTCTATATATACGGGAAATCGAGGTCAAGCTCACCTATTCTGTAACTAGATATACTAATTTGGACACATGAAGACATATTTCAAATTTGAACCTGTAAAATAAAATTAAAATATATATTATTATTTGCTTCACTTTTTGGTTATGATTATGGAAGCATAGTCCAAAATCCTAATAACAGTCGAAAATACTTTAGCTTCCACACAGCCAATTAATGCTTAAGCCTATGTGCATTTAAAACTTACGTTTGAATGTGGAAAGTAGATGTTTATATAAGCTATGTGTGTTTTTTATTATGCATGTGTGTCTGGGAACCTATGAGCGAGAGCACGGTTGCCCCAAGCGAAAAGACAGTAGACAACATTTTGTTTTTTAACTGTAATGGTGAAAAAAAACATTATTGGGTTGCATACAAATTACGAATATTTGTGAGGATTAAGCCACTTGCTTAGGAGATAAGCTTCCAATAAACACACAGTTATCGCCCTAACAGACTATTAGCACTATTTTAAAACCAAGTAAACACCACTCCCATGTCAAAACACAGAATATACCAAGTGATAAGTAAATACCTTACTTTGAAAACTTACTTAAAAATAGAGCCATTTTTCACTACAAAATACAGTACTACAAACACTGTGTTTTGAAAAAGTATTTGTTGTTTTTATAATTTCCAATAAAAGACAATTTTATGCACTTTAATAATTATTTAAACGTTATTCTATGGTATATTAAGTACAAATATTTATAAAGTTATCGCAAATAAAACTCATTAGTATCAATTACCCTGTTTTGTAATAGTTTATTTTTAATATTCTACATTATTATATTCATATATACTGAATAAAAATTAAATGAAGTTAAATTACCATTAAACGTTTAATATTTTCTTCATTACCAAGTAAGTGATTTTAAAATTACATTGAAACCAATGTTCATATATGTCGATATTTAGCAATATTATATACAAAAAATTAACATTAAAAATGGAAACTATTTAAAACAAAAAATCCTTTTAATCATTGAATTATTATTCAGTTTTTTTTTAAATAATAATAATATCACCGATATCCCTTGATACATCCGGTTTATACTAAATATTTTTCAATATTGAGAACCGTGACATTCTCAGAATAATCAATTTAAAAAAAGAGAATAAAAGTTTTAAGTTATTCCAGACAAATTCCATTACATAGTGATTTTTTTTTAACGATATTTCATTTTGAAAACAATAATTAATAATGTTTGAATTAAATATTTGAATTTCCATTTTAAAACCTCACTTAAACTATTTTAAAGAGTATACATATTCTAATGTAATAGATGTAATTATTACAAATTATGTTGCGTATTTACTACAAGTTCCTGTTTTCGTTTAAATGGATAAAAAAATGAATTGGTTTAAAAGTCTCTCGAAGTCGCGTCGGCCGAAATGTCAAGAGCAACTGGTCAAAAAGTCGAAATTGAATTTGCATAAGTCGTCTTATAAATTGAATGGCGTCAATTTAATCACGTGATTTTCTCCACAAAAATGTATTTTGCGATTTTTTGTCGCGCTTTGTTTTTAATTATTTTGTTTGTTTCTTAAGTGTTTAAAGTAATCATTTTTCAGGATTATTTGCTTTTTAGTAAAAGCCATTAGTCCATTGCCTTAGATTGCTGACATCAATTTTACTAATCAAAAAAAAAAAAGATTCGGTGCAATGTGAGCGATAAAGTGGTAGTGATGGTTTTTATTAAAAATATTATTCTATGATTTAATTTACTAATACTAATTGTATAATTATGAAAATAAAATTTCTTTTATTAAAATTATTATTATTATTTAAATATTAAATGTAAAATATGTTTTAATAACAAAATAAAACAATAATAAAGAGCAATTACATACGATACATCATAAGCAAGTAATAGAACATTGTTTTAGGATAATTTTAATTACGATTGAGCTGATCGTAAGCAATATACTATAATAATAATATGTAGGTATTATATTTTATACCATGATTATAATTTAAACGAAAAATACCGATTTATAACATAAAAAACATATTCTAAGTATGTTGTTTATTAGTCTCTTAACTAACAAAATTACTTCATTTTCAGTACTGATATTAAGCTTAGATGTAAATATATTTTTACAGATGATAAAAAGGCGTTGTCAATTTATAAACAGTTCTACCTAAATAATAAAAAAGTCTTTTTTTTAAAAAGTAAAAGCATAAAATGAGGCTTCTAAATCCTAAGTTAAATATTTTTTGTTAACTTTTTTCCAAATAAACGATATAATAAATTAAAACTACACCAACTAGTGGTATAACAGGAAATGCAAAATGAAAATAGGTAAAAAACATCAAAATTCACTAGTAGTCACTTTATTTAATATGTGAGATAGTCAGGGAGAGGTTAAAACATACCTATTTATTATGTTTATGATGATGGCTTCGCAATTATAATCTTCGTCGAATCCACAAGTTTAACGATTCTACACTCGCTCGCGCATGCGAATGTGTTGACACCGCGCGTGTAAAAGTATGACCTTTCACATTCGCATTCATACACTCAAAACGAGCTTTTTTTCGACATTACGCAACGCCGCGAGCATTCCGCTAATCATTTATATAATAATGAAAACCAAGGAATAAGGTAATATTTTATCACTTATAAGTTCTAAAAGAGTGTTACGTTAAGTGCCTTTTGTATTAGACTTACTTATTTATAAAAAGATTTTTCATAAACCTTTAAGAGTGTGTTTATTACAATCTGAGTTTTTATATGTAATTTTGTGTAAGCTTTGAGCGTGTCGTCTTCAGTAATTAGTCTATAAATAGCATTTTCAAGGTTTTTTTATTACTAATAATAGATGGTCAATCTAGTGAATAGGGTAATATCGTGTAATGTTTCCACATCTATATGAAATCAGTATTGCTACTTTAAATAGAACACGGGAAAGGCTGCGTTATTGAAATCTCATGATAATAATACTAATTCACACTCCATTTAAGACCCACAACTAAGTTGCAAAAAAGCGAGCTTATTGTTGTAATAAACATTTCTACTAGCTAACCCGAAAAGGTACCTTAAAAATATATTTTCGTATGAGCGAAAAATAAATCTTTAATAAAAAATAATAACAAAATTGAATTATTTTAACAATAATGAATTAAGTACTTAGGTACTTTATAGACTATAACCAGTTAATATCTCCAAGCAAGGATAAGGAGGTAGAATTATTAGGCAGAAACAAGACGATATTGTTTAAGATGACGCATGTTTGGCAGTAGTAGTACACGAGTATATAGGTCATTGCACAGTCTAGCTGCTTTAACCAATGTATTATATGTATATTATATATTATAATATACGTGTTTTTTAACAAAAACGCCCCTTTAACATTCTCTATTTTGAAAAATGGCCGCCGTTCAAATCCTATGGAAGTTTTTTTGCGGGTATCTATTTAAAGCTGTTTTATTTGACCTGTAGAATGTTCCTGCCAAGTGAAACCTTCTTTGTATCATTTTCCGTACCCTTCGACCTTTTTCTTCGAGCTGATTATACTGTTTACTTAAATCCGGATAAATGTTATTGAAGACGTGCACTTCTCGCCTGAAGTCGTAGTCGCCTATATAGATGCCTTAGATGAGTATAGATCTTTTCTTACAGTCCGTAACAGTCTTTCAGTTTGTATGAAAGTTATGTTTTGGTAGCTGCGGTAACATATTTACATATTATACGAGTATTTTATAGGATAGATAAGATAAGACAGACATTTTTCTAATGCTAATAGTTTGATATAATGTAATACTATAAAATATAATGTAATGAAAAGCTCCATACTATATATAGCTACAATACAATTTAATACTAGAACAGTGCTATAGAACAATGTATTAAATTTTACAGAACATTATATAACAAATATATAGGTAGGTACACATGTTAATTAATCAAATTAATTAATTAATCATAATAGAACAAACTTGACATTAAGAGGATGTTAAAAATAAAATAAAGTCCTATTAAATAATTAAAGATAGAAACGGAAAGATAGGTCATTTAAAAACTTAAAAACTCTACTTAATTCACAGCTAGAACAATTTTTCTATCAAATATTTTTTCACTTCTTTTCTAAATCTTTTAATTTTAACTATTTCTTTAAAACTATTAAAGAGCTTCCTGGACAAACATACCGTACAGTGTAAGAAGACCGAGTGCTTTAAAGTGAGGTCTACAAGCTTCTCTTTTTTTTAAACTTAGAATGACTTTTTGGAGAGTGAATATTTCTTCAAGAAATGGGGCTGTTCCCAAAATAGGATTTCCATGTCGAAGATGTGATTCGGCCAGCGCA
The DNA here is from genome assembly GCA_020383195.1 of Neomicropteryx cornuta. Taxonomy (NCBI): domain Eukaryota; kingdom Metazoa; phylum Arthropoda; class Insecta; order Lepidoptera; family Micropterigidae; genus Neomicropteryx; species Neomicropteryx cornuta. The sequence continues at coordinate 6,556,778 of JAHKQU010000014.1, forward strand.
CAATACATACATTTGACCGTTGATCTATACAAATAATTTGTTACTTTGGACAAGCGAAACACGCTGATGATAATTTAGTTTTTAAATGGTTTAGATGAAGCTGTCATTTTAGTTTGATATCTAGATGTGCCCCTAAAATTTTATAATTTTTCATAGCAGCGGCTAATCTAACACAATACCTAAATGCAAGTACTAACCGGTCACGTGCTGGTTTTCAGGCAATGTCGCCGACAATGGACTGGCGGTCGACCGTTAGACGACTCGTCACGTGCGGGCGGGCCGCGGCGGGCGGGCGGGGCGTTATGACGCTGACTGACGATTCTGCTCTTCAACCTCCGAGAGTTCACCGTTATATATTTTCTATGACATCATAACGAAGAAAGTCTAATTTAACGTTTTATTGTTTAATTACTTTAAGAGTGGATATTCGCTTTTGACGGAATTCTATTTTAACAGCAAAAGAGGATTTAAGAGAAAATTTAGACCTGAGGCAGTAGCATAAAACGAATATTGATGAACTAAATATTAATTGCGCCTGCTAGCCACTTTTCAAAACACCTGTTACATTAAAATATTAGCACATATGTTCTTTGGGGCCAGAACAGCTTCGAAAAAAACAGAAGACCATAAAAATAATACAACATGTGTTTATAAGGTAGTTACTACTGCTTTACACAATGTTTTTTTTTTAGTATTACTTATTACTGTTTAAAATCAAGCTGTCTAAAAGTGCGTTAAACGTTAATATTATGGTGTGACTTAAAAATAATAATATGATCATATTTGCGTGACCGACAAAACACAAAACATAACACAAAGTATGTGAATAGCGAAGTTTGCTAATTTTACGATAAGAATTTAACACAGAGAAGCGTTCTTCTGCTTTGAGAGTCAACGGTAGAATGGTAATATTCAATGGAATATACAATGGTTCCTGGGAATATACAATGTGTATTTCGTTATAAATGTAATATATCAAGCTATAATTTGGTTATTTATTTGTATAATGTGTAGCAGTGGGATTTTAGCCGAAATAGAGCTCGGAGAGGTGATTTTGAGAAATAGCGCTACTTCGACACGCGCTGTAGAATTTAAAAGAACATAAAATCAAAATAATATTATATAAACAACTTATATTTCATATAATGTGATAGATTTCTTTAAAAAATACCAAAAATCGTTTAATCATGCAAATGCCACATATTTTTACAAATAAAAAAAATAAAGAAAAAACAATTGACTAACTACGCTTCCTGGTTTACCTAAGGTAGACCACATTTAAGATCTATTATCGATCATAGCAAAAAAATATATTTTTTTTTATTTTAATACTTTCACTTTAACATAGTCATTACAAATAGACACCATCTCGAATATCTGTCATTTGAATGCTTATCTGTATGTTTGTTATTTAACTCAGTCAATAGTGTTGAAAAAATGGTATGCTGCGTTTCGAACACGGGATCATTGAATCAAAAGTAGTGCTTTGTGTTAAATTTAGATTTTTTTTATATATATACCAGGTTTCACCAGCTGATCTGATAGTGTGACACAAAAATATTACCAACCGATCAGTTACACAGAGCAACTGGTAATTTGGGTGTAATAACAAAGGATTATGTGACAAACGGTTTGTTGTACATCCCACTAATTGCAGTCAAAATGATCCCATTAAAGAATGTGTCTAACCTTGAACGCCACTTTTTTCACTTTTCATTTGACGTGCTTAAAGAAAATCTCTTTGGTTGTCAATAGAAAGTGAAACCATATTCTTAAGTATTCGCGTTTCTTCTATCTCTCTCTCTCCTATTCCTCTTTTATTGCTATTTTTTTTTATATATATTGTTCAAACTTTCTAAATTATGTTAACTATTGTTTTGTACATTATTATTGTCTTTTGTTATTATTTTGTATACCTGCTATAAAAATATTTTAAAAGTAACTGTTTATCAATTGAATAAATTGTGGTTATAGAGAGAATTTTTTTGTCAGAAAAGTGTCATTTTTTCCGAAATTGAATTTATTTTATCAAACTACATATTTTGATGTCCTGTATCTATGTGAAAAGTGACTAAGTCAGAGAACAAATCATCATGGCGGTATTAGCACTGTAAGTGCATTTCAAGTTCAATAATAAAATTCGAAAACTTACTAAGTGGCTTTAATATTTTATCCTATATTCAAATGCATTCTTGTTTGTGTTTTGTGGTGTTTTATTTCAATGAGTAAAGACGCTAAGAATTATAGTTGTAGTTTATATTTTTTTGCATACTTCAATTTTTATTTCAACACGTTTGCACCAAAACTAAAAGTGGCATTATCTTTAAAGTACTGTTTTGTTAGTTAATCACTTTTCGCTATATGACCACGAAATATTTAGTTTTTGGTAGTAGCAAGGAAGCTATCCGAAGTTTCATTGGAAGCAGAAATAACGGCCACCAATGAGCAGTAAGGATACAGAAGAATACAAATCGTGATTAGTGTAAATGGTGAGAGTACCTAATGCCACTCGTAAGCGTATCCCGTCATCGGTTGATTGGAAGTGACATATAATGACGACGCGCCGAGAAAGTCAGGACAGGTAATAATTATTACTTGTCATATTTTTTCTATAGAAATGATTATGTTCGGATTAGACGGTATCATCGCTCGTCATCGCCGTAAAATATTTTATGTTCGCAATTAGCGTATTCTAACGTCAAATGTCAAACTGTACACGTTTATAAGTAGGCAATAATTCGACGAAAGTACACAATGGGAAATGGTTTGCGAACGACTTGCACGTAGTTGCCTCGTACGGTGAGTTTCGTGTCATGCGATCGTTTCATGTTGCATAAGGGAACTCTTCTTTTTAAGCTCGGCGGAACAGTCGGCCACATAAGTTTCGATGCATTCGCTATGATGATAGCAATCTCTTCCAGGTGCCCGAACGCAAAATAAATTATATTCACAATTCACTTTTATGTCTTTTATGAGCTAGTGTCATTTAAATTGATAATCAAGTTTCTATCTGCTGTTAGGACTATTTAACAGTGTTTAACCGCAAATTAAAAGATGTCAATTCGGTCAACGCGCGAATTCCGATACCGTTACGGCTTACGGTGACAGCTGAGCATTCACAACAGATATTATTACATGACATTTTTACAATTTTCACATAAAGTTTACATTATTTTTCCCGGAAACTGTGACAAATTTTATTTTTGGAATTTCTAAACTATATTTGAAATCGCAGGGTAAATTTGCTAAATTTTTTATCGGGAATGGTCTTGGGGTGGGGGGGGGGGGGGTACTTTCTTTCTATTTTACTCTGTTTTATTTTCACCTTTAGGTACGTTTATGCACCAACACATAATTTTATATAGCTGCCATCACACACACACATATTTTCATGAAATCCCTTACTCTCTTATTCTTTATATACGTTTTATTATATTTTTAACACGTAAATTTTAGGGATAAATGGCCATTATTTAATATTTATATTTTGTAACTTAGTATTAGGAATGACTGTAACTAACTTAATAATTGCACAATAATAATCAATATAACGTTTTTAACCTTTTAAATTAAAAATAAAAATGTCTATTTATACCACGAGTCAAAGTTGTCGACTCGTCTATAATTATATTTCAGAAACAATTTTCGCAAAAAGCTTTTATTATGTATAAGTAGTTTTTTACTCATAGTTAAGCTCTAATTACTTAATTACCTATACTTTCTATATACGACGTTTTCGGGTGGTAAATGTAAAAATCAACGAAACACAAGTAAGAAAAAACTGCTCAAGTATGTAATGTCAACCCTTAATTTGATAATTTAATTATTAAGATATTGTTTGAAGGATTCTGAAACTAAGGAGGATGAATATTTAAACTAAGATCATGGAACATACATAACCTTCACATTCAATACCTAGGCATTTAAATCAGCCTAACTTTCAATCTACAAACTTAACTGTTATAATTCGAAGATGAATATAGAGGTTTAAAAACAATAATGAAAAAAACAACATTTATTTTTATACAACTTATTACAGGTAATAGGGAAATAAACACTCCCTTAATTCTTTGAGAATGATCTTGGAACATCCTGTATAAGAACAATATTCGAATGTAAAATCATGCATGTCGTTTATGACCTTCTTATGTGCGTTTTGGATGAAATAAGATAGTTAAACCAACTGATAATTGTTTTTACAAAAATAATTATATTAGTTATGATTAATATTTTCCCATTATTAAATAAATAAATAAATACGAAAAGAAAACCTCGGATGTTTTCACAACAAAAAACATTTACCGTCAACCTGAAAAATATAATATCTAAAAATGTAATTAGTCACAATTGGAGCGTGAAGTACGTTCGTTATATTAGTAACTGCTTGCAGAGAATGCGCTGTCGAAACGAGCAACTGCACCACTACTAATTAGGCATACGAGTGTTATGTAAGGAGAATGTTTGCAGTTATCAATGAAGGAAAACAGAGAACGACCTTCCTACTCTTTCGCACACGCCTGTTGAACAATACAACTCTTGAGCCATGCTTCGATGTCGAACTTCCGTAATAATATTTTAATAATTAAAGCTTGTAGCATCGCGGCAGTCATTATAACACAAATCAAATTAAAAAATCATGTCCTAAGAAGAATCATATCGCGGTATATAGCTTTTATTTCTATTCCGATAAACTTCAGATTTCGTAATAATCTATTCATCTATGATAATATAAGAAACTAGTGATGTTTCCAAAAGTTCTTTACCAGCAAAAACACTATTTAAAATAAAAAATAAGCGTGTTTGAAAAAGAAAAAGAACAATGCTACGTACGCTATGTACATATTTTTTTTATAATTATTTCCAAAATATTATACTTTAAGGACCCAAATAAGCAAATCCTCTTGAAAAAAAACTCTTAATACCTTTTTTTTAGTTTTTTATAATATTTTGTTGATAACGGAAATGTCACAGCATACTTATTGCTAACAAATACGTTTTCAAATATTTCTAAACGGTACGTAATTAAAATATTGCTTTGATTTTTAGAATTGCGTCATTACCTTTTTAAATGTTTAATTTAAAAATTGTGCAATACCATTTGCACTATTTTGTTTTTATACCAATAACTTTTAGTATTTTATTTTTAAAGTATTGATTGCCACATATAAAAAAAAGGAATTTTATTCCAAAAATTTACATAACGAGCTTCAAATGATTGTGACGTTTGTCCACCGAGTTAAACCTTTTTTAATGGGAATCGCGCTGAAGCAAAATATATTTATATTTTATCTATATATCTACTTAATTAAATATTTGGATGTTTACTTCTTGATAAAACTGGAAAATTTAACAATAGTGCCAATAATAAACGGAAAATAACAAATTTGTACAATTTCTAAAAGAGTTTGCATAATTTTCATACGTCAATTTGATGTCGATTCCTAATTTGCGATTTTCCTCCGAATGTATGTCACGTCGCGTGCATTCATTCAATTGCGACGCGCTGTCCAAAACGTGTCTCATCGCTGAAATTAGGTAACTCGTCTTCTCTGTTAGTTAACGAGTTCGTTCGACACGCAATTTCTTTCCCATGCATTATTCCGCGCGGAATGTACTTTTTTTGCAATATTTGAGGGAAAATCTACAGAATAACTTGCGTAATCTGTCAATTTCCTGACTTCTTTTTTGCGAGTCTAAGATCTCGTCGAAGAAAGTTTGAGTGTAAAGATGAAATCTTCAAATCATGAATTACACAATGGTCTCTTACTGATATGCCCTAGGCTTGTTTGGATATAACAAAAATCAAAATAAAATTAACAAATAGTGTAGATATAGTGTTAATTATCGCAGTCATTTGACGATACTTTGACGAAATGTATTTCTTAGTATTTAAATCTAGATAATTAACCGCACTAAAATAATGGCATGTGCTACATAGATTTATTTCAGGACACAGTATTAAATATTATGATTTTGGGGAACTTTTAACTTTGCATAATTAAATCTTTAATTTGAAAAATTAATTTAAAATTTAATTTGAGAAACGTGTACGTTGTCAAGAAAGCAAAGTAATTTTTTAGAAATATGAATACGTACGTGGTCATTATTCAAATTAATGATTTAATTGATTTGAAAAAAATAAGTGATTTATTACCTCCTTATTTTCCTTTGAGAAGATTCAATGAAATGCAGCTAAATAAATAATGAAAAGCATGTTAACGAATTTATATTTTTGCAGCAGTCTAAAACGTTTGAATACTTTTGATCCTATTATAATAGGTAAGGCACAAATTATCGGCAAAGAGAAACTTTAATAGACGGATACTCGTACTTGCTGTGAACTTATTATAATGGGAGGAACACAAAAGCCATAGGCAAAGAATGAAATATCTTGAGGTGAATAAAGAAGTAACAAAGCGACTTTCTCATTTCGTTAGTCAAATGTGGCCATTTTGATTAATGACTTCTCGGCGCTTTGCTAGGTCAAGAAGGTGAATATAATCACCGCTCTTATCTTTACATGTCCATTACTATAAAATGAATTGAAATATCAAGAATGTGACGTACCCTAATGAGCCCAGTCCGGCTAGATATAAATTTCGTCGTTCGGAAGGTTTTACGGCACTTTTATCGGCACTACAGTACAGTCGCTCGGGCTTGCGAATAGTTGTATGTCGCAACTAGAAGTTACCAAGGCACAAGGAACTGAGAATATTTATTAAGGTTCAGCTTAGGTACTTAGGCTTTCCAAGAAAAATATTTTTGTTTAACTTTAAATACTTTGTTTGTTTTTTTTAAATCGAACGCTGCTATAGGAAAACAATAAAATGTTCATTATTAAATATTAATAATAATAGGAAGATGTTAATGTTTTATTATTTTGCCCTTATATCAATTAAGTAAGTTATGTTTAATCGTATAAAAATAAATATATCTTTGGGTGAGTCCAATTAGTTAAAATATATATTTTACGGAAGAGTCAAAAGTAATAGTGCAAGATTTGCATCGGATAAGACGATGATCGCGAACAACGTGTATCGTGTTATTCTCTTCCTCATTAAACGAGTTTTTGTTTTTTTAAATACCAAAATATTTATGATAAGAGATGTAGAAATAACGCGTTTTTATGAGAGCGGTCCTTCCAAAATCCCTTTTTCCGGCGAAAATAGTTACGAAAATACCAACAAGTTGCATTCCGAGCACTTTGACACGCGAGTCGTTAACCTGCACGAAGCTCTGCGACGCGCCATTCCATCATGTTAGTAAGATGTCAGGAAGATGTGATTTCAGATAACTTTTGAGAGAAAGTCAAGGGTAAAGATACAAATAAAGATACGAATCAAAATGGCGTCGAAACTCGTTTTAAAAAAATAAAACGCTATTGTTCTCAGCAGGTTCACCACTCAGCGGACAGATAGCAGCAGATAGCTGATAGTCCACGACACATGTGCATGTTCAAGCAATAGTGAAGCAGCAGGCTAGAATGAAATAGAGGGAAATTATTTTCAAACACTGCACTTTTTGAATTACTTTAAAGTATGTGGTTTAGAAAATTTATTGTCACTGATAAAAGTCAACTACATTTAGTACACAGGATAAGTCGCTTCGTTTGCACGCGTGGTTCGTGGCACCTTCCGTTTCAGCTGCAGGGCTAATTTCGTTCGCTAATTAAGTTATATAAGAACTATATCAGCTTCCGCAATCGCTATTTTTATTATACGCGATCCTAAAAATAGAAAAAAATCTACAGCTATATATTAACCAATTTGTAGCTCTTTAAAGGATAAAAATAAAAATGATAAAAGTAGATAAAAATGATTTTAAAAATTTACCCAAATGCCTTGTCAAATAAAACCTTGTAAGTTAATTTTCCCATGAAATATTTAACAAAGCTGTTAAAATGATAAGGAATTTATTGATATATTGTATTCTAAAATTAAATTTACTCTGAATTTTGGTTATAATTTCATTGTTTAAATAGAGGCGCTAAATTCACAGATATATTGATATTTTTGGGGTCTTATTACTCAGCAAAAAGACCTCCGTCGAACGCGAATTTTAGGGCTATAAGATTTTCCAGGGTCTATCTACGCAAATAAAGTTAAAAGTCTTAACATATGTAATTTTCCAACTAACACACATGGACGGACTGATAGACGGTAGTGGTCAAATTAATGTGGTAGTAGATTCAAATATGTGAATAAACGATTACTATAAATCTCATACCAACGCGGTCCCACAAAAATATATTTTTGACGTTATTTAATTGTTTTTAGTATTAGTATAAATTGAAAATTGGCGTTACCTTATAGAGTTTGTCCTTCTGATACCAAACGTCCTCCTCGTCCTCCATCTGCTGGCCAAACGCCTGAGTGAGGTCGTCGCGAGAGCGGGACAGGATGCGGCGTCGGGAGACCATCGTATCGGTCGACGAGTGCTGATGCTCAAATGGACCCAGACTGAAAACATATAAAAACAATATATTTTATTTACTTCTCTTTAAAATATGTTTATTTTAATTAATTATATTTTAATAGTTTTTACACACATTATTATCTTTATTTAAGTCGTTTATAGGTTAAACATGACATGGTCGAATAGAAAAGTATTATTTAGTAAATAAAGTATTAACAAAAGATCACAAAGTTTTAGAATAAAATCTTACAATTTATGAAATTTGAGAAAACCTACGATTAGTTAGTTAATAGAAGTCCAATTATGATTTAATTAAGTAATAGATATTCGAGGATTTATGTATATTTCTGGCATCTGTTTTGAAACTATTTAGTTCACTGTTTTGTACCAAATAGTGTTTATTGTGAGTTCTACAACTAAGAGGATGTACATTATTTGTTTTTATTTAAATGAAAAAACTGTTTTTTCTACTCACAGCTAATTATTACGTATAATATAAAGAAATGATCATGTACTTTCCGGCGATGACGCCAATCTAGAAATGACAGAAATGCACACCCGTAGTTGAAACAAAGAAGAAAATCTGCGGGATTCTTTTATGAGAATGCACAACACCCTCTTGGCTATTAATAGTTGGCAGTATATTTTGTCTAAGCATTGGCAATTTGTAATTTCCGTAAATATTTCAATTCAAACACACATTTAGAAGTAAAATCGTGGCAGTCTAGTGGTTAAAGCGTTGAACTATTGATCCAAAGGTCGCGTGTTCGAATCCGCAGATGGTTATACCATTTTTAACGCTTCATTGCCACCATTTGACCTAGTTCAGTAGGGCTCAAAACCTGACCTAATGACCTAAATCATAGCAATTCTTTTTATATAAAAAAAATAATTTATCAATTCAAAAATGTATAAAATTAGATTCAGTAATCGCTACAGGGTATTTATTATATAAATTTTTACTTTTGCATTAATAAATGGTTATGCTACCTAAGTAGAACATTCTCGATTTTTTCCAATTTATGTTTTGCTATAATTATGCGTTGATAGATCTACGCAATGTTCTAGTGGTATAAACAGATACCACAAAGCTATTTCACGCTCGAAAGGTCTCGAATTATAATATCGGCGCGGCGCCACATTCGAAGCATTCTCCCTCCCGGCCCGCAGCTGCGGCTGGCAAGGTCGCGCGCGATTTACGCGCGAGATTCGAGATCGGCTCCTCAGCCCGCCAAACGTCGGACAATATCTCGAAAGTGGCTATTAATTACTTAGCCTCCGCTCGGTTCCGCAGGAACGGGATTCATACTGCGTGAACACATGTTCGAGTCAACAAAGGCGCGAGCGACTCGACCGCAGCAGCTGTTCTCAAATTCACATCATCTATTTTAAAAAAGTATGAATACTTTTTATGGCAAACACTTCTCACTTCCTCTAGTTTTTCTTAATTATCATACACTCTTTTTTCAGGCACTCGTTACCTATTCTTAATCACCGTCCCAAGACCATTCCCGATAAAAAAGATCAATTAATAGACCTGTGATTTTGAGTATAATTGTCATAATTCAGTAAACTTTACGTGATAATGTTATACGGTTCTTGTATTACATACAACGGCTGAGCATTGGCCGCGGCAAGGTTATTGACCGAGCATCACGAACTATGATACATTACCACTTATAAAAAAATAATTTACACCAGCACTTTAATAAAAATAATAAATTTAAAACGAATTATTTTGTCATATTTTTTTATGTAATTTCTTACTCATAATAGAAAACATAAACACCCCATTCAGTCTTCGGGAATGGTCCTAATACACCTGAATATGTATCATAAAAGAACAATACAATTTAGGCCTGTTCTAACGTTATTGTTGTCAAATTTTGTTTTGTTTTGAATGTAACGTAAATTAGATACGTGATGATTAGAACGCAAAGATTCAAAGCTACGTAAATATTATATAAATATAGTTATTATTTGAAACCTCAGTATAGATAATATAGTTGCATAATAAGTATTGTATAAAGAAGAATAAAAAACCAGTAAAGTTAATAAAAATTTTCCAATTCCAATCAACTTTAACAATGTAAGTCACACCAGCAGTTGTAAGTGTTTACGAAAATATATATGTTTTATTTAAATAAATTATCCTATGGTGATACATTTCTGAAGTTAATCAGATGAAAAGCGAAAGTATAAATAAAAATAAGTTCATAAGTTTATATTTACATACATAAATATGTAACAGTTTAATTTAAATATGTATTTTAAATTAAATTAAAGTTATTACATACAATTCTTAAAATTAAATATACAATAAAACTTATACATAAATTTAACTTCATATTGCTTCAATTTATTTTGACGCTTATTTATTCGGCACAGACGTAATTTCGATAGCAAATGAAAATTTATTATAAATTTACTACATACAGTTAATTTACTAAATTTATTATAAATTTACTACATACAGTTAATTTACTACAAATGTATATAATAAAAGTAATATAGTATATTTTTTAATACGCGTATCTAGTATTGTAAGTGTATTTGTAGAGAGATCGTATAGACAAATTTAACCTCAGGTAAAGTACTGTGAACTATATCGGTCGCGGTAATCGATCGGCGCAGGCGCAGGTCGCCATTGATACGTTTATTGACTCGAGAGCCGCGGCGTGACCGACGCGACAGTCGCCTTGACGCGATCACGACTACAGTGATTGCTTAGATCCGAGACTGTCACTCGACATTTAATTACTGTAACTTGAAACATTGGGACATTTTAGTTTTTTCTAATAACATTTCAAATATAATTAAATATATTTTAAAAAAATGTGTATTTTACTGTTGCAAAATTGACCAATAAATGATAAACAACCATTTATGAGTTTCTTTTAGACTAAAAACTTTTCTTAGAGTTGTTATCTCTCTTTGTACTCTCATTCCTAAATTTCAGTAAGTAAGGTTCCGAGCGATGTGCATTCTACCATTACAACAACCAAATATTTATTTTAAAAATGTACATATACAGTAATATTAGTTAGTTAAAATAACAACATTTAATGTACACTTAAAATCCATTTTATTACATTGGACCCCATAATAAGCATTTTATTCAGATATCAATGAATAAAGAAGTAATATTCTATCATTTTAAATCGATAAAACGTGTTCAAATTATGTATGATGAAATTATATTATTTATACAGATTGTATCTTTTACCATTTTAACAAAAAGAATGATAGTTTTCAATTAAATATTTTTTCCGAAGACGTGTGGCGTGATTAAAATGACTAGGCGCAGAAACATTCAACGCGTGGGCAATGCGCAATTCTATATGAGCTTTTACGCAACAGATATATTGCATTGCTTCGATATTTGTGGGCCGTTTAGGCTATTTTTCATTTTTTATGCTCACCATACATGACAGAAAGTCGTTATTAATTGAGAACATACGAATACAATAAGGCAATGGCATGAAATTAGAATTAGATAAGTGTGACGCCAAGGTTTGTGTGTCACCTGCTTTCATTATTTCAATAATATTCGGCACATTTCAGAAAATTACTTAACTTACTGCCAACTCAATTATATTTCTCTTCTTACGTCTTTTGAAATTACCGTTTTGTTTATTTTGTATGAATTCATCATTATAATGACGAACTCTCAGTCAATTGTTTAAGATAGGGCTGTATACCAAATTCCGTATTATATTCATGAAATCTCGCGTAGTTTTTCCTAAACTAATTTTAAACAGCTCTTTTTTAACATAATCTTTTAAATTTTTCTTCATAATTTTCTTATATTTTTTATATAATTTTGTTAGTTATAATCGTTAGTGTTTAAATCTTGTAACTTAGTATTAGGAAACTTTGTAACTAATTTAATAAAATATGTAAGTAAATAATATTCTTTAAAGCATCCCACGAGGTGTTCATATAAAGTTTATGAAGTATATTAAGCCTTTAAAACATAATAAATATGCGATTTCGTAACTAATTTCATTGTGATGATAATAATATGTATTTTTTTTAATTGCTATGATCTAGATAATTGACAATAATTACTTAGGGCCCTACTCAACAAATTTAAATATGCGTATGCTAGACTGAGGAGAGGCATGGCGTTGAAGCATCATTAATGAATGAGCTGATTCGAACCCGTGACCTCTGGGTTAGTAATCAAATGAACTAACCTACCTAAACCTCTATTTCATATTAACTAAAAACACGATCTCTATCATTAAAACGTGCACTTTTTTTGTTTCTTGTTTTTGGTAGCTAAAATATTTGTTTTGTGATGTGTTGAAGCAAAAAATTAAAGCATTTTGTAATAATAACAACATTCATAGTGTGGACACCATTTTAAGCGAACAACACGCTGCATTCATTAGTGAAAATGCCGTCGAGAATAAACGCATCGGCGCGGTCGTGATGAGCACTGATGGCGTGAATTTAGACGGAGATACATCTCATAATTTGCTTTCTAGTTTTCTCGAAAAAGTCGTGACTGCGATGGCAAGATACGCGAAAATATTTTGTTTGCACTTTCCTGATATAATCACGCGAGATTAAAGAAAGCTGAAACCTGTCAAACAAATCAAACGGCTTACAATGCATGTACCATATAAGAAAAAACAGAAATCATTGTTATTATTAAAATTAACAATAAAGGAAATTGCTTTTATATTTGGTGTTGTTTGGTGATGGCTTTTCTAACTCAATTAAATTTTTGATTATAGTTTTTGATCGTGAAGGAGGAGTAAATTAGGATTTATGATGGCATCTAATTATGGGACGTCAGTGCCAGTCGCTTATTAGTAATATAATAATTATTTGTATGTGCATGAACTGTACGACAGCTCTGCAAGTTTATCTATTGTGGTAACTTTAATTCCAATCGAATTTAGTTTGCATTTGCATTAAAGCAAGCAAATCGAGATTAGTTTGAAAAAAATATTAGTTCCGATATTTATATTTTTAAAAACAAGTATGATTTTTAGTAAGATTGTTATTACGATTAAGATAAGTGAGTCAGCTATTTGCATAAAAGAAAATAAATTTTATATAATATCATATATAACTTGAATCGGGTATAATAAACATAGGTATATAACTAAATTTGAACAAAATTATTTATGTAAAATAAATAAGGTAAACTTTAGCTTAAAGCCTCAACAAATACATCAATTGTGTATTTAAAAATACAACTTATGACACTAATAACTTACCGAACCCATCTTAACCGAACCCAACTAAACCCGAACCCACTTACTGAACCCAACCGAATAAAACATAAACTTTGAGCTACGTGTAGATATTGTATATATATAACCTACAACCTCTGAAACCGCGTGAGCGATTGGCCTGAAACCTTTTGCCATATCTCTTGATAGGTTAAAAAAGAACAAATAAAAAAAAACATCTGAATGAAAGTACAAATGATACCTTTAGTAAATATTTACTAAAAGTTTTCAACAACAAGCAAACTAAAATATAACGTGGGAATACTATGTAAGTATAGGGTGATGATTTTAGAGGCGTGGTTTTCAAGAAGAGATAAAACGCATATAATTTGATGTTATGGCTAAGAATTTAGTTTTATTATAAAGATAAGGGTTTGCCATTATGTTTTAAAAATGATTTCGGGTAAGTGGCCGCCGCGGCTGACTCGAACAAATTCCAGCCGAGAGGCCCAATTTTCAACCACTTTGTGCAGCAAGTTGGGCCGTATGTCAGCCACGCCACAGGCCCACGACGCGATTTTTACCTTATTTTAGAGTGATTTAAAAAAAATTTAGAGTGATTTTTTCTAAATTTGCACTATTTGCAAACGTTGTTCAGGAGTAAGTCTATTCATTATGAAATGGCAAACCAAACTGAGCATAAATCAAGTGACAGCTGTCAAAAACACCAACTACGAAAAAAGTAGTGCCAGATTGAAAACCACGTCTCTAAAAAAAACAGCCTTTATTATAGTAAACTATGTGTGGGAAAGAGCTATTTGTGTGTAGTGTTTGATTATTATAAAAAAATATCGTAGTAATATTAATATAAATAAAGCGTTTAACCGTTTATGTATGATTAAATATATTTATATGCTTTTTATACATAGGAAATGTAAACTGAGAGGTCAATTATTTTTAGGTATGATTTTTTAATTGCATCTCTTGTATGATATTTACGTTTGACTACAGTATATGTTTACCCTTATTTTTTTCACTTCCATTTGAAAGGCCTTCTTAGAGTATTTTTCGTGCATTCTAACTAAAGATAAAGCTAATAATACCTGCGAATAGAACCTTCCAGTTTTTGGGAGGCCTAATAAACAAACCTAAGAATTAAAATAAACGTGTTCAAATTACCGATACTGTTATTTTAATATAAAACGATTTTTGTTTCTCTATGAATCATTTGTAGGCGAATGTCCTTGTTAGATCACCCACAATATTTTCCATTGTCTATTACTTTTGCATTTTGTAAGCAGTGGTTGACAACAAATTTGCTGTAACTTATTTTTACTATCCGATTAGATATTTAACATAATTGTTTGTTATGACACAAAGGATATATATATATTTGTTTGTTGAAACCTCTTTAAACTGGCAACTTGTAAGGTGCATCTAATATAAAAATATAAAACAATATTTTCATTTTTTTATATTATTACAGACTGCTTCCACTATTTAAGAAGCAATTATAAGATTTTAACAGCTATCGTGGAGTGGTTCAAACTGAGGCGCCAGAAAAATATATATAAAACTGTACATCTTTAACTATATTCTTTTTTTGTAGTAATATTACATTAGACATTAAGTAATATTCACTTTTGGATTTCAAATCGATTAACCGTTTTTGATCGTCGGATCTAAAGAAGATATCCATTATCTTTTCATAATGTATTTTTAAATGTAGAGAAAGTAGAGTATAGAATAAAGAATGAAATCTAGAAGAAAGAAGAGACAGTCGCATAATTATTATAATTAGTATAATTATATATTCAAAAGACGTTAAATAGATTGTTGTTTCACCCCAAGGATGCTGAACCGTTTTTGATTTATTATGAATTACTGCGGGTAGTCATATACAATTTTGGACGCCGCATGAATAAGTTAAGACATGGTGGGGATAATAACGAATTCAAATGCTTTGTTTTTCTTCTTCTTCATCATCCAAAATGGCAATCAGCCTTAAGTTTAGGCTGTGTGTCAGAAAACACATTTTACTTTTTACAATTATAAAAATAACCACAAAGAACCGAACTAAAAATCGACCTTAACGGTGGGAAAAACCAAATAAAAATACAGCGAAAAAAGAAATTAGGTACATTGAAAGCTGGTTAAAAGAGATAAAGTTTAATGTTTAAATTGTTTGATGCTAACTAGTGCGATAAATTGAAAGGTACTATACGTATGCTAGAAATAATCACTTTACTACCGTTTTAATATTAAATAAATAAATCGTAACCACATAATTAAATATTAAAAAGCGTATGAAGGTTTTCTTTAAATGGTATGTTTTTTTTTAATTCATGTAAAACCAAGGTTTAGGACAGTATTTTGAAAACCCACTATTTTTAATGTTCTCAATTCGATACAGTCGCATAATGTCGCATAGGCAATTTCAATTATTTTTTTGCATTTGATAAAGAATTTCTTAGAGGGTGGTATCATATTAGTTTGGTGAAGTTTAAGCAGCAATAAATAAAAAAGTTAGTATTCCGCTCAAAATGATTTCATGTCAATACCATGTAAAGTGCTTATTTTTCAGGTTGTATGTATTTTCCGTTTGAAGTCTGTTTATTTATTATTATTAATTTTACTGTTAATTTTAGTATTATTATTTCTTCCGTTTTTTAAATGCCAATTAAGGATTTATTCCTTTCCAAGGCTGGTAATATCCCATACCGTGGTCAAGTGTATATCTTAAGGACCATGAAATAATCATAAAAAGTTTGAGAAACAAAGGAGCGTCGAGTGGCACACTTCTGCACCAAAAGGTAGGCCATATCCACCTCTCATTGTTGTCAGAATTAAGGTTAAACGCATCATTTTCGTTTGTTTCTGATGAAATACTTCGATCTTTATCGTTATAAGTAGGTATTATGATTATGGCCGCCGTTCCGCCTATCTGCGTTGCCTGCCTAACATGGACCGCCCGAAAGACTCGAAGATGCAGATTTCATTTAGAGAATACCAAATTAGGCAGATAATTGGCCTAAGTGAAAACCGAATGACTAATACCGAAACCAACCGCGTGTTAGAAAATTAGTTAGGAATCGTCTAAAGCATTTTCTTCAAATGGTATTTTATCGGTAGATTTTGTTGTCGTGAATGCGCTATTGAGAATAGTTTTGAATACTTTCTTAAAGTAAAAACTTCACTGCTCATATACATATACGAAAATGATGCATAAAGACTGATACATTTGTACAAATGACTAATGCTTTATACTCACAGCACAGAGCTAACGATGTTTTTTGATAAGAAAAATTGATACATTATTTCCTAGAATAATACACAAGAAAGAATTAAATATAATTATAGTATACCATTTTCTTTACAAGAATTTCAATATCAATTTCAGTAGAAGACAAAATAAGTGTTTGAGATTCGCAAGAAAGTTAGCAAGCAATGGCGACCAAGAGGTACTACAGTTAGATTTCAGCATAATTGCAGGTTGAACTTTGAAATAATATAAGCTGAAGAGGTCATTAGAATTATCTTCTGACTAGATCGTAGAGGAAGGTCATAACTAGCAATCAACAATATTTTATGATAAAAGGGTTTTTTAATGATAGAGTGATATGTCAATATCCAATCATCAATTTACCACGATTACTTTAAAGTAAGGTATTTTACTACGATTACTTTAAAGTTCCTAAACCGATCCAAACAAAAAATTGCTAAAATATTTTTTAAACCGATCGATGTCGAATACGAAAACAGAAACAATGATATTGTCAAAATAAATATTTCCTTTTTATGAAGCGTAATGCATTTTTATTTAATATAACCAAGTCGGTAGTTTTTAAATAATTTTTTTGGAAACGTAGTCTGCTGTTCATAGATTAGAAAAATTAGATTTTGTCTATAAGTATGCGTTAAATATTATCGCATCCTATAGCGAGAATATTGTTTTATTGCTGACGCAAATATCATATTGGCTCTACTAACCCTGCTAATTTAGTTACCCGGATGGATATAAGCCGGTTCATAAACGCCCGGGGAATATTCGTGGAGGGATACGACATAAACAATTGAAACCAGTCGAAAAGTGACCACGAACTCGTAAAGCGAACTAGGAAATGCGCTCTTCTCAGCCGCCCTGAAGGAGCAAAATGGCCTGTCCGCGTACGTTTAAATTAATTATACAATAGCTAATTCAAGTGCTTTTAATGTGCCCGCGGTAATAAAATATTTACAGTAAAATCTAGTATTCATGAAGACAATATCCATTACATTACAAGTTTGTGTGCAGCGTTTAGTTTGAAGATCGCCAGTTTTTACGATTAACTATGGGAACAACACGGGGTGTCAAAATTCATCTATCTCAGCTGTCACATTGATTTTACCTTCACCTGAGTATATGTTTGCTACTGATGTGTTTGCTTTTAGCTGTGTGTGTGAATCTCTCCTCCGCGCAAAGCGATCTTCGCATCACGCGACGCTCTCTCCTACAAGATGCATTCTTGAGCTCCGTTTTGCATTTTGTCTTCGATTATGATAATGAAATCAAGCTAACAGCGGTGACTCGTAATACTGTGACGTGCGTCGGAATTCTATTATGATGCAGAATATAATTCTAAATTCGAACAATCATCGTTTGCGATTCAAATAATGCGAAATATGATACTTTATCACTTTTATAAAAGCAACTTTATAAAAGCATCATCTCACTCACTCATCATCTTTTCTGTGAATAAAAAAAAACATTCAACGTTTGAAATTAGCTTGTTCACAAGAAGTAGGTGAGCAAAAAGTAAAATGAATAAAAATATAATTTAAAGCAGCAAACTATACTAACAACAAAATAAATAAATAAACTACCGAAATCAATATTTTTCTTTACGTTTATATTTATTTAACTTAATTTTACTATTATAATTTAAGTACTCGTTATGTACAATAAAAAAGTGTTATATTGTTTTAATTCATTATTTTCTATAAAAAATGTTGTTTTAAAACTTCCTTAAAAAAAGAAAAGACGTCAATATTATACAGATTTTTTTTTTTTTTTTTTTTTTTGTTATGGAATATAAATTGGCCGATGAGTGTAAGTCAATAACCTTCCTAACTAGGTAATAGTTACCTGTTCTAAGGAAGGTTATATATGAAGTGATAAAGTGCATAGCAGAGACCAGCGCAAAACCCTGAGAAAATATAAAAAAAATAATAAGGCACAAACAAATATACACACTGATATACACACCCACACACACATACACACATGAGTACAATTTAAATGTGTAATCAAGAATACTTAATATATGAAAAAATAAAATGAATAAATTAAAAAATAACAAATAAATGAATAAACAATTATTAAATATATAGGTAAATAAATATTCGATATAAATAAATAAATATTCAATATAAAAATAGTGTTATACTACATATAGTATAGAAACATATCTTATAGTGATATATATATACATTGGGCATAAACCCAATTGTTTTTATATTTAGGGCACTCCTTTTTATTTTTGTTTTTTTTTAATCAAAATTATTATTCTTTCTTCCGTGAGACCGGTTTAATTGTCGATATAGATCAATCTCCTAAAAGAAGTATCCTAAATTTAAAAACTCTCTTTATACAGTTTGTGTATATTGAATAATTGGATTTTAAATAAATATATTTACTTTTGAAATCAGCAATTTTACATATATTTTAAATAATTTCTTTGGTCTATACAGCTTAAGTTATAATAATATAAAATTAGTTTGAGCCCTACTCAAATAACACACAAAAGCTTGTATAGTATAGTGAATGAAATGTCTATAATGTGCGGATTCGAAACTGTGATTGGGTCCATAGTTAAACGCCTGAACATCTATCACTATCACGATCTACGTGCCACAATACCATCTTCACGAAACTTATTAAAATTCCTATACCTTTATTTTAATGTTCCCATTTGCCAAACACCCGCGAGTCATACATTCAAAATGTGCTGTCGTGCGCTCGACGAATGCAATATTTGTAGACGGTTAACTCCAACAACAGCTTGATTGTGTTCGGGGGTAACATTGAAAGATTTGTTTGTTTACATTACGCTCTTTAGCTACGTTTTTTTTTTAGTTCCTTAGGCGTGCCTTACAAATTTTTTCCTAGGCAGAGAATGAATCTAATTGTGACACGCTCATTCGCTAAATATGGACGAACTCTCGAAATGCGACCGCTCATTTGGTCAAACTCGAGAGGATGCATGAAGGTGATGTCGGCTGAAGTCGGTGCTCCAAGATGTCAAGTTGATTTTATTTTTATATAAATTAATAGGCGTGCTGAAACTTTATCGATTGTTGCCAGTATGGGGTGATAATTTTGAAATATAGGCTACTACAATAAAATAACTATAGATCTGTAAAATTGTAAATATTAAGGGTAAATACTAGTAAACTTATGTTCGTATTATTTGCTAAAAATCATTATATTGGACCCTACCCAACTCAGCCAAATGTGCTGGTGTTAGAGTAGGGGAAAAAGCGGCAATGAAGTCCTTTACAAAAAAATATGGCTGTCTTCCAACAAATCTTAAAATGATATCTACGAATAGAAAAATGTTAAATGTTAAAAATAGAATAAAAAACTGGTTACTTGGTAAAACATTTTATAATATTGGAGAATATTTTAATTTTAAAACTGTGGTATAAAAAATAAGTAAATGAAATATACGCCTATATTAGATATATATTCGTATATTAGATATTATTTCCGTACTAATTTCCTAAATTATATGTTTTCTCGAAATTTATCATATTATTTAATGTGGAAGTTTAAGCGTGGTCTTATTGTAAGCCCTCTGAGCAAACTGTGGCGTACTTACTCCTAATACTTGTAAAACCTTTTTTACCCACAGTTAAATAATAAAATATTTTGAATTTGAATTCGAAGCGTTATAAAAGGTATGACTGAGTGCGAATTCCAATCCGCGAATGCTGGGTTAGGTTACGTTAGGTTACCGAGATCGTACCTGATATAACTTTAAACGGTATCAAGAGCCTACTATCAGGAGAAATTATTATAAGGAAGCGATATACTTGAAATGCATAATTCTGCTCGGGCTGTGCGCAAAGGAATGTGCAATTGGGACGTGCGAAGGAATAGAGTGAGGCTTTCTTATGTAATCCAAGCACGGGGAATGTACTCCTTATCTACAAGGACAATCGGACATATTAATTAACTTACAGTTTGGTAGACAAATTCTGTTGTATCATTTCCATTGCTGCAGACATTTTTTAAAAAAAAAATTGACAACCTAAGTTTGTTCGAGAAAAACAGAATAACAGAACAGAAAGCATAAAAACAGAAGAATAGAGTAGAGTAAAAATAAGAATCGAATATTTAGGTTAACATGTTGTTCCTATATAGGGCAAAGTAGTGTTTTGTTGAACATGGTCATTACCCCCCCGACAGGAGGCCAAAATACAGGAAAAATGGTCAACTTCAAGAGCGTAAGCAATAACCTTTTACACCCTCAACCTTGTACGGGGGCTCGTCGTCCTAACATTTTACATTTCTTTATACAACAAAAGTTTTTAAGTATGCAAATAAAATGGCAAACGCTGCTCAGAGGGTAAAGGAAAACATATTGTATACATTGAGGCAAGACGCGACTGACGGACTAAAAACACTGACAGATGAACAAACCACGAGTCTTACGTTGTCGGCGATTTACTTTCAAGATTTGTTAACCTCGAGAGAACTTAAAACTCGATAAGGAAAAAATAGGAATTAGGAAAGACGGAAAAAATAGCAAAAGGGATAAAGAAGAACAACGAAAAAATGTTAATTTTTAGAAAACAGCAGAAACAAATGAAAAAAAGAAAGATAGAAAAGTAGGAACAGAAAAAATAAGATAAATAAAAGATACATGATTGTTACCTGTAATCATTTCGAACCCATTTCAAAAGGTGTATATTACATTTTTTATAAAACAAATAACTATTTTTCAAAATAAATAATTAATGTATGTGGTTATGCTCCAGTTTGGCCCAAATTCATCGTTATGAAAGGCTCTAAAATTTGAAAATGTCAAAACTCAATACTGAGATATTTATAAGATTTAGGTATAAACTACTTGTTGAACTAACTAAAATTAATATTTAACACACACATACGTACGTGTGTTCAATTTGTACGAATATTCAAAATTGATTCAGGGGACCTCAAATCGTGAACGTGAGAAAAGTGGGGGTCAACTTTCGTCTAATAACAATACTTTTGGGGTTCGACAAATATTAAAGAAATAGAAAAAAACAAAATAAGAAGAAAGTAGAAAAAGGAGAATGGAAAATAAAGAACAAGCAAAGAAAAAGGATAAAGGAGAACAAGGAGAGGGAAGGAAAAAGAGAGGAGAGGAAAGATCAATACGAAATATGAACAAATACATATTCGTGTTTCTTTTTCCTATCTAAACTAGGTCTGGACTATTTCTGCTTGATAGTGCAAGCTTTATGCTTATAATCTCAAAAATATGGAGAAAAGGCGAAACTTTAGGTAATAATTTGTATAAAAGGTAAACGATAAGAAGATAAAAAAATAATATCAATAAAAAAACAGTGTGTGATCTTATTTAATTCAATTAATTTAATTTTTATTTAAGACATTTTTGTTATTTAATTGAAACATAATATACTTTGAATGTTTCTATAATGATTATAAAAAAGGGTTTTTAGGTATGCTAGGCTCCTAATATAAGGAAATAAAATTTAAATAATTGGATTACTAGCACACCTGCTGTTTTTTTCTGTTAAGAGCAATAAAAATGCATAATTTATGTTTTAATTTGATATCAAAAGTATCACATCAATGAACTTTTACGTTAATATTTCTCAACTTTTTGTAAAAATAGTTAAAAAAACAATACAGATTTTAGAACCGGCATGAAGAATAAAATTAGCATTTTATTAAGGACAAGCTACAATACTGAGTTATGATTAAAATATGACCTACATACATAGGATTTCAAAAGTATAGCAACTCACATAAGGTCGTGTTTACATAAGTAATAAAACTAATGGATTATTTGATTATCAAATGTCTTCTATTGTTGATACACAGATTGCTCTTTTAGGTAATTATAATATTATAGAATGCCTTTCATTAGTCCATATCTTTATATTTCTTGAGTGACTGAATTATATTTTATACTAAAGTTACATCGAGTAAAACCAAGATTCTTAGTGAAATTCTTCTAATCTTATTATAATAGGTATTACTTAAACAGAAGACGAGATACACGAGATATATAACGTAATGAAGACATTTTGAAAATTGGGTGGGGTTTAGGAACTATATAGATTAAGGTTATAGTATAAATATAAATAAATTACCTTGGATAATTTATAGACATTCATCCTAACAAAAAACAAATTAAGTACACATAATTTGTAGAAGGTGAAATAAAATCCCAAACCCAATAAACAATGTTGGCCAGTCAGTCTAGTTTAACTGCGATTTTTGTTCAAATTTGGTGTTGTTTTTTTTTTTTGTAAAAATGTCAGTAAGGTATCATATTTCTGAAATAAATGACAGGTTTATTTTCTAATGTCGCATCACTGCCTAAAGCCAACGTAGCAGCTCACAGAAATGGTTGTATGTGCGCTAGACAGGACCTTAACATTCAGTGGTATCATTTGCCGCCCAACAAAACGCCCACCGGCACCGCGCCTCGCCTTGAGTAGCGTCCTTTTATGGAGGCGGCGTCTCTCGACCGACGGCGAAACGTCGAACACGTAATGCACTTCATGGATAACAACAAGTTTCAAGTGAACACATAGCCAATATTCCTCTTATTTACAATATTACATAATCTTTTATAATAGGAAATCTACAATTTCATTATTATTTAATGATATACTGTCACAAAAAAAAATAGGA
This sequence comes from Neomicropteryx cornuta, assembly GCA_020383195.1. Lineage (NCBI taxonomy): Eukaryota > Metazoa > Arthropoda > Insecta > Lepidoptera > Micropterigidae > Neomicropteryx > Neomicropteryx cornuta. The sequence continues at coordinate 6,580,298 of JAHKQU010000014.1, forward strand.
AAGCAAATATAATTATTTAATAGTTAGTATTTCTAGTAGTAAAACTACTGTCGATGTTTCCTGTGTCATTCATTCAAATTATTAGGACGAGATATTTTTCGGCTGTTAATTTTGGTCTGAATGGTGAATTTTAACTTTTCAAATATATTTCATCCTTTACTAGAAAGAAGTTGTTTAGTTTTAGAATATTTAGCCGCAGCGTTACAGTTTATTTTTACAGCCCAGCCTTACATTTCGTTACACTTTTCTGTATGCACATATCCGAAAACTAAAAGGTATTTCTACGGTTAAGTAATTATGATAGTACATAATAATAATAATCTTTGTATTGCAATGATCATAAAAGCGTTTTAAAATCGCATTGGTGTAATTCATTTGGTAACAGATAAAAATCAAAATACTGTAATAATATGTCCACTGAACGACCAGACGACTATGTAATCATAGATGTAAATATTTCACACTCGATAAGCGACGTGATTAATACCTTGGTTGGGTAATAGATGTATTCAATTTTATATAAATATTATCTACGCCATCACGGGCGCAAAACTTTGTCGGGTTACGAGGATATATGGCGTAGTGGTCAGCGCAACCAACTAGAGATTTATAGATCTGGGTTTGATGCCAGGTTATAATAGGTTGTAATATAATATCTGAATTCGCTTGATTCCGTTACCCTATTATCGACTATTGGAAAATGCGTATACGCCTTAATTCTGGTCGACAAATTTAAAACTTAAATTATGCCTAAACCACTCACAAAGCTGTTTGCTATTTATTCCCTTAAGAATTAAACAACAATAAATTAGGTGCACTTTGGTCGTATTTAAAACCTTACTAAACAGGTGATTAGGTGTATAAAGTATTTCTATTCCTAATAAAGGTCATCTGATTCTAAGTTGTAAATATTAATTCGTATTAGCTATCAGTGTTCAATAGTGGCTTGCATTGAGTACGCCCCCAGCTTTTAGTTATCTTAAAAATTGCATTTCATTTGCTGTAAGATTTACTTTGTTTCCTAACTACTTGAAATTCGTATACTCGTAATAATATTCCAACTCATGAATGAATACTTGTTTCGTAACTGTCATTTTATTTATTTTACCGCAAGATGTGTTTTCTATTGTTGGCGGAAGGACGAAAGATTTAATTATTATAAATATGTTTTAAAGAAATATATTTCGAAAATGTTTAAATGGGTGCTGCTCATTGGCCAAAAAATATGCAAGACATTTAAATTATCTCCTCCGTGAAATAAATAAGGTTTATATAAAGAGTTTTGAAAGTCAAGACTTTCTCAATCTAAATTGATTTTAAAATTCACTTTGAAGTAGACGAGATGTTTTTAACATTTAGGTGAGTTTAACCGTCTATGATAATAGCGTGTAATATCGCAGATGTCGCGCCAGAAACCGTCAACCGAACGCCAGTGTCCTACGACCATAGCTGATCATCTAACACATGTAACGTCTGAACCGCATCACAAAGATCCAAAATTTTATCAATAATATATCAATTAAACCGTTATTGGCAAAATACAAATATTTTTAATAACTAACTCCAATAAATTACCTTTATATATTCTACCTTTGTACTGTTACTTATTTTTTAAATAAACTAAGACTCGTCTAGAAAGCTTACCGTAAGCTTTAGCTTTCTTCATTTTTTGATCAGGAAAAGCTATGAGGAGTACTGCCGATGCCGTGAGTTGAACTATCTAGTTGCAGACAAAAAAAATATCAAATAACCTATGATAGGATATCGGAATTACTATTTCTTTACTGTTTAGCATAAAGTACTAATTAAAAATTAGTAAAATAACCACAATTAAATTAAAGAATCATTTTAAATATTATTCCAATTCAATATTGTTTAACATAAATGATATAACGCGTTACAAAAAAATATTATATTGCCATTAAAATCAGTAAAAAATTACTACAAGGATTTTCGTTACAATGAACAATTGACATTTTGATACGCACATACCTACCTATACGTGAAATCACGAAAACAACGTTAGTGGATGCCAAATTTAAATATAATATCACTTTTCTCATATATAAATGAATAAAACAGCAATTCTCACAGCACGAGCTACTATAACGAGTTGTTTTAAAACCTTGAAATTTAAATTTTAGGGCTTGAATACTTCAAGTGAAACATTTGCATTTAACAGTATAATTAAAGTGTGTATCATTTTATTTTATTGTTTGATTAAAAAAACCTCAAATATATATATTTTTTAATAATAGCAAATTGTCTGACAATAAAATACCTAATTGATGACCATATTGAAAAGTTAAATTTAATTTATAAAAGCGTTGGCAAAACCCAAATCGAAATTGATTTTAAAAGACATTGAAGAGGTCCTCGACTTAAGATCTTTGGACATCAGTTCAAAGTCAGGGTTGTTGAGAGTGTCAAAAATCTAATATAATGCATAAATTAAATGCACATTACGTACATATCGCGAAGATATATAGTTGAGTATTTAAAAGTATTTTTATTTACCTTATTTGAAATGAAAAATTATTTTAAACGCACGCTATATTATGTATAAAATAAATTAACATTTTAAAGGTAAAAATATTGTCCTTGAAGTTTATTAAATTAGCGAATACCAAACAATACAAGTGCATACAGCATTTCACCGCATTGACAAATTACGGCGCTCAGAGTATTTTACGACAGGTCATGCAGAGCCGCCCGCCTACTTTACAATTCTAAACAGTTCTCTCACAAGAATCTTTTCGCGTCTCGTTCGCCAAAACGGATTCACAGTTTCTTTAGAACTTTCAAAAATGATTTACGGACCTATCCAATAGCTATATGGTGTGAAAAACGATCTGCGGTTAAGTCGGTTTCAGTTTGAAGAGGCGACGAGAATAACGGACTTGATGGTTCGTACCCTGGTCATACGGTAAGTAGGCATCGTGACTGTATTCATCCTCAAATTATCAGTTAACTTTAAACAATATTTGCAATGATCTAGGTGATATTTTAGTGTCCCGAGGTTGTGGTTCAATTTTATTTATTTATTTAGATTCACAATCATATATGATAAAATTAAGAATAATGAAACAGTAAATTCGTACAAGCGATCGACACTACTATACTCTGTTTCCTGCCCCTTAAACAGACTGCAGAGTTCCGTCCTTTTCGAGTTTTTAATGTTGCGCGATACACAGATTACTGTTTTCGTTTTCAAAAAAAAAAATAAAATTAAGTGATTATAGTATAAATAGATAAGGTATATATTTTTTAAAATTATCACACAGAAAAAAATACCCATAAAATCTGTCAAATTATAAATGATATTATGTAAAATATACTTAAATATATATAAAAATAATACACGATATACTAAATATATTTACATATATATATATATATATATATATTTATATTATACTGAATTACTTATAATAGTAAGAAGTTTTTTTAAAGGGTTTGCCTTATTAAATTAACGTTGTGTGTAATATGAGGCATATTAAAACTCAACTGCGCTCAGTTGTGTTAACTAAATCTAAAAATTGCCACTGACCATGTAAAATCTATGCGCTCTCAGTTTAGTTGAATGCTAGCTTGAGTTTATAATTTGTTCAGAGCTGTGCTTTATTAATTGTTTGAAATTGCTATTATGATGACCTAAGACGAGGAGACGCCATCTCAAGAGGTACAAATGCTTGGCTATCTACTAGTAACAAAATTGATCATTGGTCTAACGCCTTTAGATAAGACAACATACAATTTTCGCCTAGTCATAAAACGTTATTTTATATTATATATCTACTCGTATTATTAATGTATTATATTTTCCCATCATGTTTAAATATTTTATTTATTACTTATATCTTTATAATGTTTTGATTGGTGAATTAATATAAAAATAATCAATAAAAAATGTTAAATAAAAAAACGTAACGTAAATTAACCATACCACAATCTGTTTTTTGTGACTCTCTTTTTTGTATACATAAAAAAATAATACATTATATCTTTTTATCTCATAATTTATCTGGGCTCATATAAAATGTAAAAGGTAAATTTCTACTTTATTTAAAAGTTAAGATCATCAAAAAGTTAATGTTTTTTCAACCATTTTATTAAAATTTTAGACGTAAATAGGTTATTGACTGAAAACTGAAAAGTTTATACAATACATTGATGTTATTTTTGAAGATTGTCCAATAATGTGAAATTAATTTATCATTTTGCGACGCAATGTTGTTTTGAAAATATCTCGGTTCTCATCAAGCTTAGCAGCTACATAAACAGCTGTTAGATGAAATAGTATGATTTATGACCACGCCCTGTCATCAACTACATAATAATTAATCTGAATTTCAAAATTATCACACCATACTGACAATAAAAAATCACAGAAAACCAATTATCAACTTGAGAGCATATCGCAATGACTTTAGGCGAATGAACACATCACCTCTATACGTCCACCCAAGCTTAGGCGAATGATCGTATAGCAATTAGATTTATTTACTGCATAGGAAAATTTGTGTCTAAAGAAGTTTTACTTTGACGCTGGCGAGATTACTTCGCGGTCAGACCTTCGCGCGGCCAAATAACCCTTGATAAATTATCCCGGCTGAAACCCAGCCGGGGCACGTAATTCAGCCGTAGAAGATCTTCCGATCTCATATCCGTTTAGTGCGACATGGCGTCGTCTCCGTTTCTCATGAATGCACATTCTTTCGAGTATATTTTAATATTCAAACTGTGGTCTTGCCTTTGACGGCTTATCCGCAATGCCATTAATGCATAAACGTTTATTCGTAGGTACTATTTTAAAAAGCATACTTTTTTACAAATGCCCATACAAAATTACTCCAGTTTATTTACACAAAAATGCAGATAATAGATAAACAATATTTATAAGGAAGTAACACGCATCCATAACAACTAACATGTCGGGTTCAGCAGGTGTCAGTTGGTTGATATTATGATTAATTCCACTAGGCTGTCGTCTATCAATACAAACTGATCACCTAAGTCCTATCTAGAACCTAACTTAAGTAGAGACCGTGGACTTAATTAATTTAAAAACGCATTAGTGTTAATCCCACCAGCAGTAGAAGCCATTAGAAATGGGGAGGGACACCCCCTCTGCCAACCTTGTGGGCGGGAGGATATAGTGAGATTTTTTTATTTTTGAGCATTTTTAGAATAAAAGTAAAAACCTTAAAAATAGCATCTGCGTTATGAACCTATTTTTTTTGCTAGGTCTGGTGGAAGACAACAGCAAAAAAGGGGAGTGTATCTTTGTTGCTCCCCCCCCCCCTTATTCCGATTCAGTCCACATTTCCAGAATATAGTTTTTTTTAGTTTAGGGTTATTCCAAATAACTACTTTTTAACCGTTTTTATTTTATAATAACTTGTTATAATCACGTGTCACAACATCGACTACCGAATCGAATACACGGGGCCAACATAACTGTATCCTCTCTAACATTTGTTTTAATAATTTGCCTCAGGCTTTCCAAAGGTGGCCACCTGGACGTGGTTTGCATTTATATTATGTAATATTGGTTGTCCTGCATTTTGCCGTAATGAGCGTGCAGTGTGTATTGAAGTTTTGCTTTAAATATTCCTTTTTTTTAATAAGTATTTCCTACCGTTTGTTTCGTATTTTAAAGATAAATTAAGTTTATTCAATACGTTCCTATACTAAACTATTTTTGTAAAGTTTGTTTTCCACGCAATTATTTATTGGTATATTTTATTTTTGTATAGATAGGTATAGCCACATTTGCATTGCGTAAAAATTTACATAAAATGTGACTTAGTTGAAGTATTTTCACTTTGAAGTATTAAAAAAAAGAGGATCGCCGCCGAAGTCAGAAAACCGCGCAATATTAATATCAAAGGCCTGTCCAAACGAGCTAACGATAAAGATGGCGTATTACGAGCTTACAACTCCCCCACATTCAATGTGACTAAAAGTCACAATGGATTTTCATAAATTGTGATTTTAATATGGACATTAGGTCAACATTCTGTTTACTAAGAATGTATATATATATTATGGTACATAAATAAAACACGCAAATTTTTGATTTTTAACATCGGTGCCAACTTAACAATAAATGTACCTTTTTAACATAGTTTTAAATAAACCGTTAATACATTATCCATATAAAGTTTTGAGGTGTCCTTAAATCCGCCGATATTTATCGCAAATAGTTGTAATATTGTTTAAGATAGGCACCAGCCAAGTAAAGTCATAAAATCCATGCAAAACTGTACTACCATAATAAGGAACCTTTACACACACATTTTCCACGCATTTCGGCGTCAAAAAAAATTATAAATAATTAAAGGTTCTTTGCATTGTAGTCTAAACAAGTTTAATATTGATAATTTGTTTATTACTAAGAGATACTCGTAGGTCAATTCCCTACCTAATGATACCGCAATTAAGCGATTCTTTACAAGAAACTGGCTTAGAGACTGATATGTATTCGTGCGTGTGCCATATACTTACGCAACATTTACATAATATTAAAGAGCATTCGCAATGTTGGTATGCGACGACTGCGACCTGCCATCCACAATAAGGCCTAACGGTGTCCGGTTACGAATTCCAAATTGGCCTTTGGCCCACGCGCGCCGTAAAGACGAGTATTATGCACTTCTTGCATCCACATCAAGCAACCAGGATTAGCCAGCTCGATGATCTCGGCTAGCTCAGCTGAGCGAATTTTTTCTCACATTTTCATGATGGACAAGATCTTTCTAGTTCTTGTACCTATATAATAGTCATGCTGGTAAAATAAAACAAATTATTGAAGTAGCACAACAAAATTAAGAAACCCAATCATGACGTTGCAAATATTATTATACAATCATTTGTTTTATATTAGTATTAGTTTAAATTGAAATTCTGTTATTTTTTAGTAAGTAAGTAATATTTCAGGTTAATTCTAAAACTAAAAACTTACAATTTTGACAATAGGCTTTCTACTATATTAGAGCAGCAACAGAAAAACCAACTTCCAGCGTCAACGCAAAACAAAAGAACGTTGAGTCAAGGTTGCAATATTATTCTATTAATATATAATATCATGTCGATAATTATATTTTAGTTTCTAGTTCAGAACCGTTTTAGCAGTAGGATTTTGCTTAATAATATAACACAACACATGTAATATGCAAGGTTAAGTTTTTATTGCATAAAGTTTCAATGTTTCGTAAAATCACTAACACCTTTAATGTCAACATGTTTTAATTTAAGTTGTTTATACGTAAATTAAATTATATTATATTTATACGATTATTATAAAAAAAAACGTTCCAATCTCAGTTTTAGTTTAGTATTTTTTATTATGTTAAATATTTATTAACGAATAAAATTCATGCATTTAAATTTAAATTCATACGAAAACTAATATGTGGTAGTCAAAACCTCAAGATGTTAAAAAGTTAATAAAAATCTCTACTATAAATACTGTATATTTTTGGACCAGTTTAAAGATTTTTTTTTATATTTTTTATGATTTCAATAAAGGATTAGCTATAATAAGTACCTATTTAGTAAAACAGATTGCCCAATCAGCGATGATCTCTTATTATTTTTATAAATATTTATTTATTAAGCGATCTATTATTAAATTTTAAAGACAGATATACAAAATTATCTTGTTTGAGATTATTATTAATACGAATCTTATTAAATATAAATATTAAATGTTTACTACCTCGGGCTAGAATAATCGTTGACCGCAGTTAGTACCAAAGAGAACGTTCACAGAGACCCGTCAGTAACTCAATTACGAGTAAACACGAGTACCTATAACTCTTCGGCTAGTATCGTTCGCGGCGCAGTTCATACTGAACTTCCGTATGTTTAGTTGGTTCTCAGGTAAATTATTTTATCGTTCACCCGCAAGTTTCGCCGCTTTGACACCTGGCTTCTCACAGATTGCACTTACATGGATAATTATTGACACCGTACAAGGCAAAGATGGTAAAGGCGGCAACTAGGTTTAGTGTAGTTTTTATAACTCTGACTATGCTGATAGCGACGCAACCGGCTGTAAAGTCTATAAGCTGCTATTTAGAAAAAAACATTTTTTTTTGTCACGCTAAACTAAAACTTTCAGAAAATAAGCAGATCCTTATTTATATTTTACGAAAATTTTAACACAAATCTTGAGTTAGGGCTGAAGAAATGAATTCAAAACATCCACCTTGCATGATTTTCTAACTTGCGTATATTTTACTAATCTACAAAAAAATAAATATGCTAAATAATTAATTTATAAATTTGCCAATGAAACATATTAATATTTTTACAAAATTCATCTCTAATTAGGCATTCTTTGCATCGTGCGTAGTATAATGTAACATAGGAATAACAAATAAAAAATATTATGTTGAAAAATAATTTTATTTGTAATACATACATTCGGTTTAATAAAATATCAATGCAAATATGCATATCGGGTTAACTGTGAAGCTAATAACTATATTTTAGGCCATCCCAGAGCTTTATAGCTTTAAAAATATAACCATTATATTTTTAAACATATGCAAGTAAAAGATTGAGAAACCAACATTATTAGAAATTGATATTAATTTATATATAAAACTGCAAGCACTAAAAGCAATTCCCAAGTTTTACTTTCTATATATTTTGTTTATAAGTATTACCGTAGGTCATTATAAAATATCAGATTGTATTGTATATTAAATAAATAATTAAATTAAATGATTTATCTTACATTTTAAAAAATAATGTAATTATTTGTTTGTTAGTACGTACAGTTTTTCACCCCCACATGCACACCCTCATATAAATACCATACGCATACACCTTTATATAAGTATGACTAATAGTGACAATATACTAGTCATTCGTAAATAATAAATAAATATACGTTGAAATTGCGTGTGTAGATGATTAAACTATATAATTTCGAATTTCAGGCAGCTAAAATTACTGTGTTTTTGCGAGGTCAATTTGTTACAGTAAATGAAATAAATTATTGAAGTTTAAAATAAGTGAAACACTTGCTACCTATTGATTGATATTGGATTTATTTAATTGGTAAAAAATTTGAAGTATGAGTGATGTTATAATAATATTTTCAATACTGATTAAATATATCATTTTAATTATAGCTATATTATACTTTCATTAAAGAATGTATAATTAAGCGGGCATGAACTGCACGGACTAATCCCCTTATAAAACAAACCTTTGATTTACACATTCCCTTGTTTGTGTAAAAAAGGAAATAAAGGACTAGTAGGGCGCTCGCAGTGGCCGTAAGCCAGCCACCTTCATCACGACCGCTAGTAAAGTAATAAGACAACTGAGTTGTCGTTTTCTATCCGCCTCTGGTCAAGACGGCGCATTAGCGCTTGTAGGCCGACGCGCTTCTTTTATTCGATTGTTCGCGCTCAGGGCTGGCCCAAACAAAACACACAACAGGGTTCAAAATCTAATTAGGATCTGATTAATTCAACAATGATTATCTACTCTCCAAAAAAAATAAAAAAAATTAAATTGGAAGTTACCAAAGACTTCCTGAACTCGCAGCGCATAAGTTTAGTTTTTATAAAGAAATACTATTTATCAATAATGCTTAATACTAACATTTAATAAATAAGTAACAACACATCCAGTCCATTTTATGAGGGGCATACTCCGTACTCTTATATTTATTTATTTTTTTATCATAAAGTACATACAATAAATATTATACAATTAACTATACCTAACTGTATGTAACTAACATACGTGCCTGTTGCAAGGTGGACTGCGTACATATATATTTATAACAAATCAGCATACCCACATCCCACTACCACACTCAAAGCATACTAGAGCAAATGCTTCTAAGCACGTAGCAGTACCAAAGGCAAACAAAACTTTCACGAAAAGGTTTTTGATGTACCTAGCGCCTCATATTTACAATAAATTAAACCGGGACTGGAATTTAACAAAATGGACCAACAAGTTAAAATTGATGATAAAAGAGTGGCTCATTGAGCTAGGTCGATTTAAGTCAGAGCAATTAGTCTCTTCATCATTTGTGTAATCATGCTCTATTGCGACTTACTAATATAGTTTCTTTTTCCTATGGTATAATCCCATTACAACCCTTTCTCTATCTCTCTCTTCATTTCCACAGCGCGCCCTCATAAATACCTTTTCTCTAATATTAAAATTTTAAAATATATAAGAATGTTTTTTTACTACACTACTCTACACTACACTACATTACACTACACTACACGACACTAAACTACAGACTACTTTTTTACTATTCTATACAATAACAACACTGTATTTATTTTATTAGCGTTAGATATCTCCGTATACTTCGCATTCAGGTCATTTTTATTGGAAACAGATAAATAGTCCATCTTAGGACAGGTGTTCAGCACCTAGTTAGATGGACATGGTGAAGTTTCTGACATGCCACTAAGTGCGATTTTAATTGAGAGGAGATGTATCTCATTTTCTCTTTGTATGTTTATAAATAAAATGTTTTTTTTTTGTAATAAGTGTATGTCTAGCTGTAAGTTTTTTCTGTGAAACAATAAATAAACTGAAATAAACTGAAATATATACATATGGCATATTTTATTTACTTACATACATTATAATTACATTTGTATATTTTTTTAAATTATGTACAGTAAAATAATCTACAGAAAATCATATATAGTACAGTAAAATAATACCACAACAGTGTAAATACGCCGAAATCAAAGTTATTGCTTCAAATGAAATGGAGATATTATAAGAAATATATAAATATGGCACATTATAAGAAATATATAAATGCCCACTTTCCAGTCCGCCACTGTTGACTTTGCAGACACTAGTAGGACGATAGCGACTGCATAGGTGCACTTTTCTCACGCTTTTGGTGGTAAAGTGTGGATCTGGTGTTGCGTCGCGCCGATACCGCGGTCACGAGCCAAATATGTCACTGCGCCTGCGCAGACACAAATCGGAGCATCTCGATTCGTGCATGCGCGTGTACCACTGCGCCACGTGAATCCGAATTGAAAGGTAATTCAAGTATTGGAAGGTACTTAACTGCGCACGGATCACGTTGAAGGATTTCTCACGATCTTAAATCGAACATGGATTTTAATCATTTTGTTTTGTAGATAGGTTTTTCATGCTATTAAAAACATGCAAAATTATATTTTATGCGTCGGTTTATTTAAGCATTTTGTCGATTAATAGGTAAAAACCGAATTTAGTTATTTTCCAGTAGTTGGTGACATCCGAGTAAATTCTTATGCATACTCTTAAAAAAGAGTTTTTATTTAAATAAAAAAACACGCAATATCGTGTGATAAGATAAAATAATGTGGAACAATTTATACATGATGATAATAAAATTACCCAAAAAACAAATTTAATTTAACATGCTAGAATTATAGTTAATGAGATCTAATAAAGTACCTGCGCAGAAATTAACAAAAACAAAAGTTACAACATAATATACATTATATTATTACCTATATACTATGAATAAAAATAAATATTTTAAACAAATGGTATGTTTAGGAATTTCATTTTTTTAATTATCTCAAAAGCCACACGTTAATCACAATGAACTTTTCTATGCTGATCAATTTTAATCCCAGGAGTCTAAAATCTCTCTATGATCGAAGTCTCTAAGCAACGAACGAAAATGTTAGGCAAGTTGGGCAAATTGAGCAGCTGAAAAAACAGGCCTTCACCATTAAGTAGCTAATCAGCAATGTGTTGCACAAATGCATCCCACTAGTTAATATTTAAGCGCCCTAACAATTTGACTAAATCTTATAAATACTTCATAAAAAAATATGTTTTTCAGCGCCTATCTGTCCAAAAGCCTCAGATAGATGTGAGCAGTTAACAGCAGTTAGTGTAACGAAGGCTCCGAACGAGCCGTCGTCGTCAGCAAGGCCCAGTTGAGGAGTTCAGTCGGAAAGGCGAATTTTCTTAGATAGGTATATTTCTTTTTTATTATGGTTTATATTTATATTTAAGACATATTTACTTCATAAATTAAAACGATTTATTAATTTTATATTATTTCTATATTCGATTATACATCTTTAAAAAGTCCTTTTTCGCTTATAATATACGGAATAAGTAATCGTACAACTATTTTTAAAGGATTTAAATAAAATGGAATTTACTATCTCACTAGGTAATACCTTCTGTTTACTAATTTATAGTACTATCTCGAGTAAATTTAAATTATATTAATTAAGTGGAGTAATATAAAAGAAAGATATAAAGAGAATATAATATATATTTTATATAAAAAAATTAAGATGTACAAGAAAATATATAAAAGAACGGAAACATATTTATTGTTTGTGTGTAATTTATATAATATATATTTTGTATAAACTTAATATTATATGTTTTTATATTTGTGTATAATAACTATGTTTTTATATCAATATTGGTTTTATTTTTGTGTAATTAAAATATTAAATGTCTATGTAGTTATTGTTTATTAATTTGATATATTTACATTACATTATATTTATAAAACTTTTAAATATTATTATAGCATCGATGAGATGACAGAAGTGGCACATTAGGCAAAAAAACCCCCAACTGCTTCCCTTAGTACAGATTCGTCTAGTTAGGGAGGCAGGAAACATCTGTACAATGTAACAGTCGCTTGTCGCTTTAATTAAGCTAGTTAATAATACTTATATGTTACGTACTAATTAAGAGTTGTAATAATATATTTTCAAAATATAAATAAATAAATGGTACTACATGTACTACTCGTATGCATTTTTTGGTAGAAATGTGAATGTGTGAGAGAAAGCGGATATGTATTAGTGCGAGTGTTAAAAGTGTTATTAGAGACTGATAATAAAACGTTAAAATAATAACGTGATAATAGTAACGTGATAATTAAAACGTTTATTATATTTTAACCCAAAATAGCATTAATAATGATTTTATTATATTGATTTATTTTATTTATTTTTATAGTCATTTACATTCACTATTACATTTCGTCATTTATGACAGTAAAATAGTATTTACACATTAAATACACTAATACACACTAATAAATACTTCTATACATATACTATATACGTTGTAATATATACTTCTATATTTAGGCAATTGTGTGCATCAATCAGTCTATAAGATTAGGACAATTCAATTTACCAAAATAAAAACTTAATTAAGGCCTATTCCGATTACAATCATAGCAGTATCCAATAAAACTGCGGCTGTGGTTATTAAGTGCGGTCGTTTTCGCCCAGAGGCAATTTGTAGTAAAAATCGTTCTAACGTAAAATGTCTCGGGTGAGTTTCGCAGCGCCCAGCGAAGCGTCGATGCCTTTGGCTTTCTAAATACTTTTATCTTATCTCTAATTGCGGTTTGTCCGAACTGACTGATTATCATCGGAGGCGTTTTTACTTGTATTTTTTAATGTTGCCGTTGTCATTATTAGTGGCTTTAGTCACGCGTTGCCATTAGACAGCTACCGGTGTTTTTCTCGTTGCAAGGCAATTACAAAAACCTATGTAGAAGCTGCCAAATTATTTTAGAGCAACGATTGAGCGTTACAAAATTGGTACCGTACACATACTACATACATAGAAACACATCGTCTTAGAGATTTCTAACCCTCCCTCGTCTTTATTTACTCGTAGAAGCAAAAAACCCTGCGTGTACAACCATCCGTCAATTTCTGATTCATTAAATTTGTGGTATTTTTCCTGTGAAAAATCTATGACCTTTGGAACACATTCGAAGGCTGGGTGGAGTCTTTATCCTAACCTAGCCATAGAAGTAAAATTATAATATGGAAACCTTAGGGATTATTATTTAAAAAAAAAATAAACAAATACGTCAGTCGACGTATTTAATATATGCCTTGAAGGTTTTAAACTGAAAATGAAACTATATTTTTAAATATCCCCTTCCTTCCGTTCTCATTTTTTCATTCGTTAATTTGTCGTTACCTAAAAAAATACACAAATTATTTTATGGAAACTTTATTTGAATTTTGTTCAAAAATTCTAAATTACGGTTTAGAATTTGTGTAATTATTTATTTTCAACATAAATTAATTAAATTTTAATTTAAAAAAGACTATACTCTGCCGGCGACTAAGCGAGTCGACGATTAAAATAAATTTGTAATTCGTCGCGCGGCGCACATAATATGTATTTCGCTGTGCGAGCGGAGGGCCATTGAGCATAGCGATCAGGTGAAAACAGTAACTGTTACTGTTAACTGGCGTCGACTCTCACAGCCAACGCGAAGGACTCTCACGTAATTGCTAGGAAAAGGCCGTGATGCGAATACGTCAGCGCAGTAGCCGACTGAAAAGTAGCGACAGGACGCGCATTATGATCTGCACGACTGAAATCCTAAGGATTTTCACAAACGCAAAAATATTTGTGAAGATCACGAACGAGTGCTATAACAACGCACGTAATCATCTTCCAATTTCAAAACGAGACACTTAATGAGGAGAATGTTGAGTAACAAAGACACCTTACGCCATTGACTTGTAGGTATTGTGTTTCGTTGAGTTGTTATGTTGTTATGTGAGTTGGTGAGTTGTCACTTTATCCGACGCCGGTTTTGAATTACGTCCTAAACGCCAGGCGTCGCGTCGGTAAGGACATTCGAACTGTTTTCGTTCAAGACTAATTACATTAGACATATCTCAGGTAAGAACTATGTAAAAAGAGAAACCTATACCAGATGAATGACTGCACATGCTAAACACGATTATTTTATATTTAAATACACTATTTAAAAAAAAATAATGAAAGCACTAATATTATAATGACGATTTCATCAACCTTTAATCTTTTCTTATGCAATGTTATTTTGCACAATAAAGTATTATAATAATATATTAATGTTCGGCATTTGATTCTAAATTTTTCGCACGTACCCAGTCAATTAATAGAACTTAAAATAGGCACACGATAGAAAATGGATAAACATTTCGATGGCGGATTAAAAAGAATTAACATATTGTCAGAGAAGTATTAACTTTAAACGAAAAAAAAAAATAAGACTTCAATGCTAAATATATTTTGATATTATTATAGTATTTGTGATCGTTTTCTATGGCTATCGTCATTATCAAACGTTTAGGCAGTTTATAAAAAATAATTATAAAATACTATAATTAAAAAATGAATAAATGTAGGGATGCAGCGCACTTCTTAAGAGAATGCCGAGATTAAATTATCACTTCTCAGAAGATGTATTGTTATGGTCTGTCAACACTACACAACGCCCTGTAAACTAAAAGTAAGTAAACTGGCTCATTCTCATAGCTCTTCATCTCGACGACATTTAAAGGCTCTTGAGTGTGGCGTAAAACTAGATTTAACGCTAACATTAACCGCACAAGAAACGATACAACCACAGGGCTAAGTGTATTGAGCGTTGCCTATATGAATACATCAGCAGCTACAGTAGTGTAAGTCACGGACCTTTCGTGAGTGTGAGTGGTATAAAGTGATGGAAACTGTTACACGACGCACCGAGCCAGAGGTGTTAAACCTTTTGTGCCACTTTTTTTTTGCGCCGTATTATTGGTAGATTTGTTCCCTTAAAATATTTTAATATTTTAAAAAATATGTATAATTAAGTTTTACTGTTAACCAAATGTTTTGTAAAAGAAAAACCTTCTATATTTTCCACTTTTGCATACGCTTTTTGCCACTCATTTTGTGAGGCGGTTTATTGTTATTAAAATATAATTATATTTTATACCATTTTAATATATTTAAATATATTCTTTGATGTCCTTTTAGGGGGTTTATCTATATCGAGAACTAAACCGGTCTCACGAAAAAAAAATATTTCGGAAAAAAAACATAGTAAAATAATTATATTATTAAAAAACTTTGTTTTTGTTTGTAGTGCTTCATGACTGCGCGGGTGCGAGGTCATTCCCCGATCTCGAGCCATGCGTTCAACCGCCTTCTCAAACATTAAAACAATTTCTTAGAAAATTCGACTTCGTTTTTTCGTAATTGAGAAACATTTTCCCAATATTTTTTGGCCATTAATATTTGATTGTTGATCCATATCCCCCCCCCTGATTTTCTTTTAGGGGTTGATCCCCTAAAAGAAAATCAGCGAATATAAATACACCTTGTAAAACAATTTCTTAGAAAATTCGACTTCGTTTTTTCGTAATTGAGAAACATTTTCCCAATATTTTTTGGCCATTAATATTTGATTGTTGATCCATATCCCCCCCCCTGATTTTCTTTTAGGGGTTGATCCCCTAAAAGAAAATCAGCGAATATAAATACACCTTGTAAAACAATTTCTTAGAAAATTCGACTTCGTTTTTTCGTAATTGAGAAACATTTTCCCAATATTTTTTGGCCATTAATATTTGATTGTTGATCCATATCCCCCCCCCCTGATTTTCTTTTAGGGGTTGATCCCCTAAAAGAAAATCAGCGAATATAAATACACCTTGTATATGTGGGTAGGTAGAAATTAACTTACTTAATTATTAATGAATTATATTATAAACTTTAAAAATAAATATTAATAATAAGCAAACAATTAATTCAATTCAATTCAATTTATCCTACCTTCTCTAAAGTTCTAAAGTCTCTCTCTCACTCTTCACTCTCCCTAAAGTCACTCTTTCTTTAACCTCTTAATACACTTTTAATTTAAGAAAGGTAAAATATTTTTATAAGTTTACATCGAATAATGAATTAGAAGTATATTTTTGTTTCTTGTCTACGCTAAACTAAAACTATAAAAGTTGGTTTACGCTGTCTATAGGCTGACTGACCCCACGAAGAGTCATTCGCCCGTATGTCTATGGTTTAGAAACACTGTTTCCTACTGATCGTATTGAAGTTTAACCAGATCTATCGCCAGGTAATGGGAAAACTAGGTGACCCAATAATAGCCAACACATGGTCACATAACTATATCATGGTTGTTGCCAATATTATTATTAGCGTCATAGTTTGCTCCGGACATCGCCGGCCAGTCACCGGGTTTGGCGCCGAGGGGCAGCTAGAATCATTATCACGGCTGACAAAACGGATCCTTTGACGCCCAGGCAAACATGCTTGAAATTTGACGCTGATTCCGACAAACATGCTTGAAATTTGTGTAAGAGCTATTTTATAGCGCGGCGAAGGCTGATAATATTGTTCAATAACTATAACCAACTCGATGAGAGGTATATAAAAATCAATATATTATGAAAGTCTGATGCAAAGCACAGTTGAAAAAAAAAATGTTTCCTTAGAAATAAATGAATACTGAAGAATAATAATAGTTATTAATCACTTATCTAGAGGGTTAGCATTTAACGCCTGTAAACAGAAAGACGGTCAATCTTGGATTATACGTTGCGTTGATAAAGCTAGGCATTTAGTGCGGTTTTTAATTATTTATTCTAAAAACGGTTCTTTTAATCAAATCTTCAATAAATAAATACAAGATGTGACTTTTGGTATACAATATTAAAGCAATTAGGCGGTTTTTAGGAGAATTTTCACAAAAATATACAATTCACCACATCCGTAAAAACAGTGTTTGTATGTTTATGAAATGTGTTGTACTTGTATACTTAGTATATACGATACCTTAATATCGATTGATTACGATTATGACACCTGAATATTGCAATTTTCACGATATTATTTTATTTAGAAAAACATGAACGTCAGCTGCTTCGTCTATCTCTAACAGTATGTACGATTCCTGTCATTACATATGTAACAGCAATCAACATAATACATATATGGATCGTGGCATTCAGCAGTCGTGGGATGAATTCTCACATTATAGTCAAACCATTTTACCACGATCTTACCTGAATCTAGATCAAGCAAATTTAATTTAGTTGATTTATGCCTTAGATAATTGAATATGCTTTCTAAAGCATAGCAATTGTTTTTTTTAAAATATATACGATAAAGTCCTTATCGCTCTAATTTTGGAAACTGATCGATAGATTTTAGTAAGGTTTTATATTTCATTTCTTTTTTATAGAGCACCTTTCATTGTTTAGGTTTGTACTTTAATTAGTCTATAATCTCTACTAAAAAAAATATTTTTTGAGTTAAAAAAAAACACATGCGAAGACAGGCAGCTGCTATTGTTATAAATATAAATAACCGAGTAGGTCAATGTTACAATCCTATATTATAATTGGATTAAAAGTCCATTTTAACGGATACAATGTTGAATTGCGGATTCAGGGATTTAACCGTTTTAGTACCATTGGTTCAAAATAATAATTACATTTATAGCAAGCAGTCCAATATAAAATAGAATATACCAAGCCGTTTTTGAGAATGATTGGTCAATTAGTTTAACTCTTAAATGCGAACGAACTATTATGGTAGAGTTTTATAAGGTCTTAGCCTAAACCCACAGATTACGGAACTTGTTATTACGGTTAGGTAAATTCTTTGCAGTGTAGCTATGATGGTAATGTTAAGTATGTAATTTATATAAAATAGCAAGGCGTTTCTAATCTATTGTAACGAACCAATTGCTGCCTGCGCACTGCGAAAGTTGTTTTATTATACAACATAAATAAGATAGATATTTTAGAAAAAAACCGGATTGTTAAACAACAATCGTTATTATATCTATTCATTTCTGTTTAACCTTTATTTTATTTTAAAGTCTGTGCTAATGATGGCCACAGTAATCATTTTAAACATTGTTTAGGCGAGATATTTTCTCTTCACAAATGCAGCGAGATTACATACTACATAATATAAAACGGGAATCAAAGCCGGATTTAAGTATGACGCATAACCTACGTGAACTCAGAACTCCAGACCAATGTCTAATAATTTATTTAGTGTTTCAAAAAGGTTCGGATGTAAATAAATCATTATTAAAACAGGACGCAAAACAATATAATATAGAGTTTCTGTGACTATAGAGAGTACCTGACGTTTCAGCACAAGATGTTGTCTTAATTGGCGATGATTTGGCACAGAATCCCCGGCTGTGACCCGAACGTTCAGTGTCAAATCAGTGGGTAGTATGGGGGCTAAAAAAAGGTGACAGAAAATATATAAAGATATTTACAGTCCAAAAAATATAAATATACGTTACTTGTAACGTACTTAAATATTTAACAGATATGCTAAAATAGATAATTATAATAGAAGTTAAGTATAAATTTATTTAAAATATCAGCTGTAAATAATACGTGATCATTTTAACTAAATACTGAATATATTATACTAACAACAACATATTTACAAGTTTAATATTTATCAATATTTAAAAAAGAATAATTATACATATTTGTATCTAAATGAATATATTTTACGTTTCAGAGCTTCGTTACTTTTAGCTGTTAAAGAAGGGGCGTGGGGGCACTAAACCATTTTAAATTTTTAAATGGCGTAGGATATTAGTTTTATAAAATTGCATTTTTCCTCTTTAGTATGAAATGTATGTATATATCTTCTTCAGCAGACTCTTTTCATTTTTATTTATTATATTTTTTAGAAATATTTTAAATATCATTTTATATACCAATTTATATAAATTATTTAGTAAATTATTATTATTATTAAGTATTTTTTTCATTAATGAATGCTTATGTCATTATTCTTTTCGAGCCGTGATGACACACAAATAAAAGTTCATATAAAACCCAGATTATATTTTAATAGCGTTTGGTATTGAGTTGCCATGATGCGCACAGGTCTTTTATTTGTTTTCTTGCTATTTCAATCAGGAAGGTGTAATAGGCGCCTACGTTCCAGTCCATCGTCAGTCCTCAGTTGATTGCCGTGTGATGGGATCCGGCCAAGATCAGACTAGAAGTCTCCGCTCCGTCCCACTCTCGCGCTGCAAGATGGAACGAGAAAGGAACAGAGGATGCGATGAACGCTTCATTCACTGTGATTGATAAAATCTCGTTTGCTTAGCACACTGGCATACTTAGGACGGCAATTGCTTTTTAGAATAGGCAATGCACGCACATAAAAGGAGATCGACAATAGAAAGTGATCAATGGAACTGTTCGCTAATTAAATCTCTTGAATAGCTCAACTACAAAAAAGGGCAACGCGAGGGGATTGCGACACGCGGGCCGAATGGACTATACAGCTCCGCGGCCATTTCTCCGAGTTGGCTCGATTGACCTTAACAGACATGTCGCAAAACTAAAAATATAAAATTACCTAGTTGTGTAAGGCTGACGGGAGTTTTTTATTTTCAAAAACCTGTTTTTTTGTGTTTACGTTTTTTTCAGTTTTGCCCACCCTAGCTTGATCAATGGCCTGACTGTCGATTTGTGAAAAACGTCATAAATAAATCGATAACCCTTAACCAAGGGTCAACTTTAAAAACGCAACTTAATTGCGTGCAACTTTAAAAATATTTTCAAGCTTAAAAATATTTTGATGCTCCCGGGCTATAAGTAAAATCGCCCGAATCCTCAAAATATTGGTAAATAATCGAAGATTATTAAGCAAACGGGTTATATTATTTATTTTTTTATATTTTATGTATTTTTTTCGGTAAACAAATAGTTGATTACAATAAATAAGTACATAGTAAATTGAAAATGAAGAAAGCACTTAGTCTCTGATTAGTATGCTCCATTAGGTCGAGAATAAAATTAAAACAAGCCACTCTCTTTGAAGATAGCTCTCGGAAAAACGCGTCTTTTATATATGGAAATATTTGGAATATTTGGAAAAACTATATAGTTCCTAATATATAGTTTTATATTTTAATATTATGTTTAGAGTCGAGAGGTAGTTTTTTTTTTAATTATGATAATATTGGTACCTCAGCACAGAACAATGGGAGGCCACATTGGAATTCTGGATGCCGAGATATTATATCATAATGAATTGTTTAATGATGAAAAATAGTCCCTTTTACGTTACATTAACTCTTTTTGTTGTCTTCGATTACTAACCTATATTTTTTGGATTAATACACGCGCTCACACTCTTAACACCGTCTCCCAGACTAAAGTAGGCATAAGTGATTTTATTTGGTTGAGAATGGCCCCAAATAAGTAGGTATAAGACAATATTGGGAGCAAAAAACTTGATTATGCACAATTAAATACTTCATAAGTATTAATTGGAGGCTACCTCGCAAGGTTCACCGTATGAGAAATTAGCCGAACGGATACATTAAATTACATACACAGTGGCACAATCAAATTACTGAAAATAAAGATGCCGTATGACCTGAATAGATAACTTCTTTTACGACAATAATAATTATTGTAAATGTTCAATGGCTGCCACTACTTGCAGTGATAATCAATGCAAAATCGTAAGCAAAAAGCCACACAATGAAATCATTTATGATGTCCTTAAAAACTAAGTTTCAATTTTCCCATAGCCTTTCGTATGCGACATGCGTGCATCGTTCATCATTTGATAATTAAATACTTTAAACAAAAACATTTTTAAAATACATTCAGCCTTATGCAACTAAACTGAGAGCGCATACACTTTAGAATGTTTTTTTTTTGTTACCCTTAAGATTAGCGGCCTGTATAAAGCAACAGTGAATAAAACCGTTTACGTTTATTAGAAACGGGTTTCGGGCAAAAACCCAGAAGGCGTTTTATATAAAACAACAGTTAACGGTACCATAACATTTTCAGGGAGTTAAAAATAGGAAGATCCGTGTTAGGATATGACAATATGTTGAAAATTCAGCTATAACCGTTCAGGCCGTTTAGGGTGTTGATTCTAAATTATAGGATCATAAAAAGCTGTTAGAATAACTTATTTTGAATATTAAAACAGCACAGAGTAACGCCGTTTTCTGCGAAACATCTTTTCGCGTAACAGCTGTGTGTAAATTCTAGTCGTGGTAGTGCGTGTGTTTTGAATTGGATGGAAAAATATATTAATCTTATTTCACTCATTTCGTTTTCAATCTGACTGGTCAACTAAAGATGAGATAAAAACACAAAACGTCATGCAGCTGTTATTCGTAGGTTCATTCATCCAACAGGTAAAAAGTAGTGTTTTTAATTTTTGCTGTGATTTTTATACTTTACCCTATTAGCACTCGTAATATAAACAAACGAGTACATACAGGCGAATGCAAATAGGTACAGAAAGTGTAAAATTGACATATGTGAAAAAAATGTCCTTTTGGCGTTTCTATCACTTTATGCGGTTTGACGTGACTAAACCTGCGAAGGGATATCGATCAAAACATTCAGTGGTTATTATGTAATTGACTTTACATTTGAACCATTTATAATATAAACAACTTACAGTCTTATTACGTAGTGACAATTTTTTTTTTATTACCTGAAAATATAGTTTGCATTTATAGTTTTTATTTCAAAAAGATTGTTTCATTAAGTTGCTGCAGGAAATAGCGTTTTTTTTTGCGTGCTGTAATTCTATTACAAAAAAATTGTTATAGAGTATTAAATTTCTAAGAAAAAAGTGGCTATTACATATGTTTGTTTTTACACAATAAAATTTACCTCTCTATGTTTTGCTCAACGTACTTTTTAATTTTGCTCATCGACCGACCCGAGCCATAACCCTATTGCATTAGATAAATCTTTCATTATATTATTACAATTTAATGATCTAGATCTTAGATGTTACGCCTTCGCAGTGCGCACGCTTAGGTATTGCCCAAAAAGGTTAGATTCATGACATTACTTTCTCGAATGACAATGGACAAAGATCGCTATTGTAATGAATATTTTATGAAAGTATAACAGTACCTCATTGATTTTGCAGGTATAATTTATAGTAGAACGATTGATATATTCGACACACAATAATTTAGTATTATGTTGTAACAAGAAGTTACAAAATAAATAAAATTTCTAAATGGATTTAAAATTTGTTGGGCGCCTAAAAAATTTAGAAATAATAAAGAGAATAAAATAAAAAAAAATCATGAATAATAAAAAATTTGCTCTTATAAAAATATCAGGGATAGGTGAGTACTATCAACGCTCTTTGCGCCTGCTTCAGGAAATTAATCGAAGAAATAAAAAAACCAGTTTTGGCAGGTTCATAAAATCTTTTCTTGTATTCCAAAAAAAAACTCCTACACAATACAAAAAAAATATAAATGTTGGGGCAGTGGCCAATAAAACCAACAAACCCTATATAAAATATAAAACAGTTCTTTTAATGAACTGACAAAAACACTCCCTCGTTCTACAGATATAGGCAATTGCCAATCAAAATAAAAAATGTAAAAGGTATAAAAATTTAAACAATAATAAAAAAACAATTTAGGACAATAGTCTGCAACCGAAAATCTACCTTAAAAAAAAACAATTTGCAAGACAAGTTTAAAACATATGAAGCAAAAATAAATCTTCTCCAAGTAGACTTCTTTTCGACGCTGGAACTCAGTCGCTTCCAAAAGATGAAATTTAATAGATATGGTGAATTTAAATGATTACATCACCTTTAAAAACTTTACACCGGTGATCGCCAATGGTCCGACACGTGGCGTGTTATCCAAGTGAGAAGGTGGAAAAAAAAAACGTGTGTGGTGACAAACTCGTGGACGTTCTCTCAGCTGGTTCCTCGAATGTTCCCAAGAGAATAAAACAGTTGAGGCAGCCACTGTTTCCCAAAAGTTTAACTCCAAAATAAGAAGAAGAAGCCAAAAAGAAGCCCCAAAAGAAGAAGCCTGTTGTAAAAAAAAAGAACAATTATTACCCCGAGGCACTCGCAAAAGCTACCCCCAAGAAAAAAACCAAAACTTACCACTCAGTTTAAGGTGGCTTCAATTGAACAACAGAGATAACCAAAGAATAGAAACCGTCCGGCTGTACTGGAACGACCAATTAATCGAGGCGAGAATAAAGCGATACTAAAGAATATACACTCGTTTGTACCCAAGGTCCCGAAGAAAAAAGAAAGTTTATAAAGGCGATCGGCCTTTTATAACCTTTCCACAAAACGACAAGTCTGACTGGACTGACAGGGCGATCGGTTGGCTGTCAAATTTCGAAGAAGAAGAAAGAAACGCAAATCATAAAGTGAAATATATTTTTTTTATATATGAAACGAAACAAAGGAAATAAACAATTAATTTAATTCAAACTACTAAATGAAACATAAAAAAAAGGCTTCAAAACATTTTTTTAATTTAAACAATTTAATTTGGGGTTGCAAGGACACTAAAATTCGCCAAGACTTTGGGAAAAAAATAATTTCAACGGTAAACAAAAACAAAGTGCTACAATGCCCCTCCCCTAAAACAGCGAAAGATGGGTACCAAACATCTGAAGCATGGACGACCCGTCCATACCTCCAAAAAAAATATATATAAATAGATTTCCAAAATAAATAATAATAAGGAACGAGTTTTCCAACCAACTATCTAAAAAACCTGAGCAATCGGATATATCTCAACAGTGATAAAAAAACCCAGGAACTAAGGACCAACCCTTCGTTTCCAGCACTCATTACAACAACAGGAGCCCTGAACCCAAACTAAAAGGAGCTCAGGAGAAACAAATTTCTAAAATAAACATTGGGAAAAAATGTAACTCCTTGTTGAAAAACAAAAAAAATGTTACAAAACGTTAATCACTGCTAAAGATGATTCCTTGCTCTCTGCGTTAGTTTGTTCTCTTTCACACTGATTTTTTTTTTTTAAGCAACTCAAACAGTATCAATCACACAATACAGATATCCATTTAGTAAGTATAAAAAACTAATCTATGACAATGGATAGCTGACACAAACATTCCTTTTCGGCAATGGAAACCCAAACATAGAGTCCAACGCCTAATAAACTAACAACCAACTGACTTCCACTAGATAAATACTGAGGAACTCGAACCCACACTAAAACTCCAAAAATGAAAAATATGTAAATAAAATTTTATCTAAATTAAAATATACGGACTCAAAATAATAATTTATAATTTACTTGACTAATTTAAAGTCTTTACAATGCCAATCGCCAATGTATTTTCCGTTCAGGTTTTCTAAACTATAAACCAGGGAGGAAAGTCTTTTAATAATTTTACATCTTTCGTACTTCGGGGCAAACTTCGAAATAAAGTATTTCCCTGCATTACTTAAAGTGTACGTTCGTTTCCAAACAAAATCACCTACTTTGAAATCTGCAGAGTTTCTTTTTTTGTCGTAGTAAATTTTGTTTCTTGAATGGCTTGAAACTAACTTCCTACGAACATGATGGAAAATTGATTCTAGTTCCCCTAGATTCCGAGCGTAATCGAGACGACTTCCAAAAACTAACTCTCCCTGCGCTTCCTGGGATTTTCCATAGAAAGTGCCAGATAAAATTGGTTCTCTACCATGAACTAAAAAATATGGGCTGAAACCTGTAATTTCATTCACCGCTGAGTTAACTCCAAATTGAATTTTATGAAGGTACGTATCCCAGCTGCGGTGGTCATCTTTAACTTGCAATGCCAGCGCTTGGACTACAGTACGATTCATTCGTTCAGTCGGGTTGAACTGTGGGAAATACAAGGCATTAAAATAAACCTTAGGTACCTGATATTTTTTCATAAGCTCCTGATATTCCTTACTAACGTATTGTTTACCGTTATCAGCTATAACTGCTTCCGGGACACCATATTTTAAAAAGACATCATTTTCTAAATGATGAACCACGGCCTTTCCAGTCGCACGACGCAAAGGAAATAATAAACAATATTTTGAAAAAATATCGGTTACCACTAAAATATAAATATTCCGATTTCTAGTCATGGGATATGGACCTAGTAAATCGCTTGAAATGAATTGAAAAGGAAAAGAACAATCCTTGGGTTTTCCCATTTTTCCTAATGGTAAACTATTTGAAAATTTATACGCGTGACACGTATCACATTTTTTAATAAAATTAATAACATCTTTATGCATTGAAGGCCAAAAATATTGAGCGGCTAACTTTCGATGCGTCTTAAAAATACCAAAATGATCCGAATTATGATTTTCATAAATAAGGTTTTCTCGAAGAGAAAATGGTACAACCAGTTTCCAATCGTGTGAACTGGTGAGTTTAAACTTTCCTTTACAATACCGAAATAATTGTTTTTCTTTAATACAATAATTTGGAAAACTGGAAGGATTTTTTGTAACCTTTTGAAATAAAGATGAATACCAATCGTCTGAAGCTAAATCTACCAAACTAACGGGTAAAAGACGAGACAGTGTATCGGGAACAACATTGTCTTTTCCTGGTTTATGACAAATTTCAAAATTATACGGAGATAACCTAACTCCCCAACGAGCTAATCTTCCAGTTGGATTTTTTAAACTAAAAAACCATTTCAAACTAGCATGATCTGTATAGACTTTAAATTTAGGACCACCTTCCAAATAAGGTCGAAAATGTTCTACGGCTAATACAACAGCTAATGCCTCTCTCTCAGTTGCACTATAACGGGTCTCCGCAGGCAAAAGTGTCTTGCTCATAAACGCAATCGGATGAACTACACCATCAAAATCCTGCGTAAGCATGGCTCCCACTCCAAATGAGCTTGCATCGCAATGGACGGAAAAAAGCTTTTCAAAATTCGGACAGGCAAGTACCGGAGCTGTCGCTAAAGCCGTTTTTAGCTGTTGAAAAGACTGCTCTGCCTCTTCACTCCATTTAAAAGGAGGTGTGCCTTTTTTAGTGCTGGTAAGACGATAAAGTGGAGCTGCAATACTAGAAAAAGAATTAATAAACCTACGGTTCCAAGACACCGTCGCTAAAAAACTTTTCACTTCTTTAGGTGATTTAGGAGTTGGAATATCTAAAATGGCTTTCACCTTTTCAGGATCGGCGTGGAGACCAAACGAGTCTACCACATAACCTAAATACCTTAACTCTTTCCTGAAGAATTTACATTTTTTACTATTAATAGTTAAATTAGCATCCTTTAAAACATTAAAGACACGATTTAATAAAGAAATATGTTCTTCAAATGTTGAACTAACAATAATAATATCATCAATATATGGAAAAACTCTGTCGCCAAAACTTGGATCAAACAATCTGTCAACTAAACGCTGCATGCAAGCGGGAGAATTTCTCAAACCATATGCAGAAACCAAAAAATGAAAAAAACCTCTATTTGGGACTGTGAACGCAGTCTTTTCCTTGGAGGAATCATCCAGACATATTTGCCAAAACGCCGAGGATAAATCCAACGAAGAAAGAAAATTTGCATCCCGTAAACTATCTAAAATGGTTGAAATCCTTGGTAAAGGATATGCGTCTGGTTTTGTGACCGAGTTTAATTTCCTCGCATCGAGACAAAAACGAAGGCTTCCGTCTGCCTTCGGAACAAAAAGAGTAGGATTATTCCATCCACCTTTACTTGGTTCGATAATATTCAGAGCTAACATTTTGTCAACTTCCTCATTAAGAAGAGCGAGACGTGCTGGAGATAAAGGATAATGTCTCTGCTTAATTGGTGGGGAAAAACCGGTATCAATATGTTGTGTTAAAAGAGAAGTACGGCCTAAACCTTTTACTTCCGTCGAAATAGTTTCAAATTGATCGACAACACATTTTGCTAATAATTTTTGCTCGTTCGTTAAAGAGTCAAAAGGATGTAATACCCTGACTGCCTTTGTTTGTAATAAACAGTGATTTGAAGCATGATCAAATTGAATTAAATTTAAAATTTGCGGAACAAAATCAAAATTCTTACAAAAAT
Organism: Neomicropteryx cornuta; assembly: GCA_020383195.1. Lineage (NCBI taxonomy): Eukaryota > Metazoa > Arthropoda > Insecta > Lepidoptera > Micropterigidae > Neomicropteryx > Neomicropteryx cornuta. Next base: position 6,607,969 of record JAHKQU010000014.1, read on the forward strand.
CAATACCAAGAATAAGGGACGACGCAATCTGAGGCGCTACAAAGGTTTTAATAACCTTTGTAATCCCGTTGAAAGTAAATGGCAAAAACATGACACCCAAAGGTCTAACTATGGACGCATTTGCAGTGCTAAGTGAAGAATTATCGGAATCAATCAAACTATAACCCAATTTTAATAAAATCTGGTGTGAATTTGCACCTAATATTGTACAAACACTACCTGTATCGACTAACCCTGAAATAGGAATATCATTTAAAAGTATTTTTAAATATGGACGAATGCCATCTATCTCTGATTCAAATAAAACTGAGGCGGCCTCCAGAAAAGATTCTCTGCCACCTCTCACAATCCGTTTTTTGAATGTTTTGATGTACTCGGTTGAACATTGCAACTAGGACATGTAAATTTTGAAACACCTGTTCTTTTGCAATAAGGACAATTTAATTTATCTTGACAATTTGGACAAGTAAGAACCGTAAACCCTGGAGTATCACAACGATAACAACTAACTTGTGACCTATCATTAAAATTAAAAGTTTGTTTACGCGGTAAATTTTTATTTTTATTCATCGAGTTTGAATTTTTAAATGTGTTTGCAGAATGAACCGGTTGTGATGCTACAGTATTCAACGCCATTGAAGGTTTTGTTGTACTAAGCCTTTTCCTTGTACTAGGACTACTATCACCTAAATTGGTGGTAACACAATTTTCAACAGAAACCTTATTATTAAAATCTTGGGATAGTCTATGCATATCCTCAATTTTCTTACCCACCGATAAAAGATCATTTATGCTATTTATCGGGGTCAATGCTAATTGTTTTAAATAAAATGGCCTTATATTATGTAAAATAATAGATAATTTCTCACTCTCTGTAAGTGGAGTGCTCAATCTAGCAAAATATCGTTGTAACAACGGAATAAAAATATGAATTTTCTCGTCCGGTTCTTGCTTACGCGAACGGAGAAAACCCATCAGAGTATAATTATAATCAAATGAACTAAAATCTGCACGTAATTTGTGCACTAAATCTGACCAGGAATTTAAAGAACTAAAAATACCTCTAAACCAAATTAAAGCATGGTCACTAAATAATTCAACCGCTGACCTAAACAATCTTTCGGTCGAAATTCCCCGAGATAACCTAACTTCCTCGACCGTTTCTAAAAATTCAAAAATACATGTTTTCCCGTTGTATTTAATTCCTAAATTAATGGCATTAGTTGAGGAACAACATAAAATAACCCTACTCTCAGTCGGAACTGATGGAGTAGGTTCAAATTGTCGAGTTTGAGGTGAGATAGGTCTCAACTCGCTCATGACAATTTGAGGTGTGGGGGGCAACCTATGTGAACTAATTTCCTTTTTTAAATTGAATCGACTTAAAACTGAAGCTAATTGAGTTTTTAAATTTCCTAAATAAAACAGTTGGGACTCATCGCAATCCTCTTGGGATATGCGGGCCAATCTAAAATGCAAATGGGTCGCTTTAGTACCAATTCGACGAGATAAATTTCTATCTGACCAAGTGAAGTCATCGCACAACTCTAACAAAATGGACAGTCTCATGGAACATTCTTCCAGTTCGGAATCAATAGAAAAATTAGTGGACTCCACCACTTCTGAGGGTTGAGATTTTATTAAATTTGAGAATTGATTTCTCAAACCCTCAACAGTTAATTCAGGTGTCACATCTCTAATTGTGACCTCATAAGTAAGGTCCTGCTTGTTAAGGTACACCGCTTCCATATTAGGTAGCTTTTCCATGGTCAAAAAAAATAGAATTAAAAAGAAAAATAAAAAGAATAAAAACAACTAACGAAATCCCTCAATAACACACGATTTTTCCAACTCTCAGTGATAACCAAACGTCCAGAGGTGTCGTTTCAAAAATGAAAATAAAAAAAAGGTCGACTGAGGTCCAACAGCGTCTGAAACATATAATTTGAATGCTTAAATACAAGCAAAATAAATTTAATAAAGCTGCAAAAAAAATTTCAATTATCTTGACAATTTCCTAAAACAATTGCAAAGAAACGTTTCTGGCCCTTAAGTTGGAGCGCCAAATTTTACTGTAACAAGAAGTTACAAAATAAATAAAATTTCTAAATGGATTTAAAATTTGTTGGGCGCCTAAAAAATTTAGAAATAATAAAGAGAATAAAATAAAAAAAAATCATGAATAATAAAAAATTTGCTCTTATAAAAATATCAGGGATAGGTGAGTACTATCAACGCTCTTTGCGCCTGCTTCAGGAAATTAATCGAAGAAATAAAAAAACCAGTTTTGGCAGGTTCATAAAATCTTTTCTTGTATTCCAAAAAAAAAACTCCTACACAATACAAAAAAAATATAAATGTTGGGGCAGTGGCCAATAAAACCAACAAACCCTATATAAAATATAAAACAGTTCTTTTAATGAACTGACAAAAACACTCCCTCGTTCTACAGATATAGGCAATTGCCAATCAAAATAAAAAATGTAAAAGGTATAAAAATTTAAACAATAATAAAAAAACAATTTAGGACAATAGTCTGCAACCGAAAATCTACCTTAAAAAAAAACAATTTGCAAGACAAGTTTAAAACATATGAAGCAAAAATAAATCTTCTCCAAGTAGACTTCTTTTCGACGCTGGAACTCAGTCGCTTCCAAAAGATGAAATTTAATAGATATGGTGAATTTAAATGATTACATCACCTTTAAAAACTTTACACCGGTGATCGCCAATGGTCCGACACGTGGCGTGTTATCCAAGTGAGAAGGTGGAAAAAAAAAACGGGTGTGGTGACAAACTCGTGGACGTTCTCTCAGCTGGTTCCTCGAATGTTCCCAAGAGAATAAAACAGTTGAGGCAGCCACTGTTTCCCAAAAGTTTAACTCCAAAATAAGAAGAAGAAGCCAAAAAGAAGCCCCAAAAGAAGAAGCCTGTTGTAAAAAAAAAGAACAATTATTACCCCGAGGCACTCGCAAAAGCTACCCCCAAGAAAAAAACCAAAACTTACCACTCAGTTTAAGGTGGCTTCAATTGAACAACAGAGATAACCAAAGAATAGAAACCGTCCGGCTGTACTGGAACGACCAATTAATCGAGGCGAGAATAAAGCGATACTAAAGAATATACACTCGTTTGTACCCAAGGTCCCGAAGAAAAAAGAAAGTTTATAAAGGCGATCGGCCTTTTATAACCTTTCCACAAAACGACAAGTCTGACTGGACTGACAGGGCGATCGGTTGGCTGTCAAATTTCGAAGAAGAAGAAAGAAACGCAAATCATAAAGTGAAATATATTTTTTTTATATATGAAACGAAACAAAGGAAATAAACAATTAATTTAATTCAAACTACTAAATGAAACATAAAAAAAAGGCTTCAAAACATTTTTTTAATTTAAACAATTTAATTTGGGGTTGCAAGGACACTAAAATTCGCCAAGACTTTGGGAAAAAAATAATTTCAACGGTAAACAAAAACAAAGTGCTACAATGTTAATTAACGAAATCACAAAAAGGATTTAACGATATTAGTAAATATTGTAAAGTATTAAAGTTATCTCAAGATCTGTCAGTAGTAACGTTTAATATCGTTAGTAGTAACGATTATAAACTTCCGAATTTTAACTTGGTTACTACTAATTAGAAATAACATACTTGCCGATGGGTTAAGCCCAATATACTCAACCTTTTTTGGGTTAAGCTATAAAAAATTGTAAGTATGTCCTAAACATTTTAGGGTGTTTGATATAAATATATTAAAATAGAATAAATGTAATTCAATAAATTTGAATACAGGACTGTAGCGAATGAACTTGCCCGGTCTGAACTAGGTTCCCAGCTTACTAAGCCTTCTTATTTTAGTCGTAATGATCAAAGGAAAATAAACATTGCGTGTATGTAATGGATTTCTTCTCAGGACATCGCAAATAGAATGCGGTTCATATTTTAATATTTAATCCATTCCTGTGTTCCCAGACTGTAAGTGTTTTTAAACTCATACTGTAAGTTGTTAAAAATTAATTTTGTTTCACCTACGTAACGTAACAGCATCACCGAAGTTATCTTCTAAATATTATAATAAATGTTGAAAATAACTGGTTTCAGTATTTGTGCAACGTAACTTTCGGTTGAATATATCATGTCATTTTGTTGAAAAACTTGGTTTTTAATTTATTTTATAAAAACCTTATTAAATATATTTAAACAAAACGGGTTTATTTTAATTTAATTTATTGTAATGAAAACGGCTTGGTTTGTAATTTTTTAAAATTTATTTTTGTGAAACGTAATCTGGGGAAACGTTACCGAAGGATTAGTTTAATATCTCTTGTCTGTTGTTACGTCAAAAACTGCGGCCATCTTTTGATTAACCAATTGACGGATGAATATAACTTTTTTCTTCATGGGGTAGAAGCATGATTAATTTTATCAGTTACGATTAATTTATATTGATAATTCTGAAATATTTAATAAAAGATTTATTTCGGCCACAGAAAAGGACATTTTGGGAGAACATTTTTTTTTTAACGATTGTCTGAAAGTTTCATTCACCTATCAAAATACCGCATTTAGCAAAGATGAAATAATTGTGTTCGTCTAGTATTCAGCTGATATATTGTGCAGCTATGTAATGCATGTAATGTATCTGATGCACTGCAGCAGCCAACATTAAGAGAAATAAATGGGATGGTTTTCAAAGATAAGAAGATCAAGAGGATAGTCACGGTAAGGTTCGTAGATGATTAATCAACGATTGAACCCAGATTAGACACAAATAGTCGAGAGTTTCTACGAATTTCACGGAGAGTCGCGCCATCGTAGGCGACGATACTTTCATCTCGCGTCGACTGCGTTTCTAGCCTGTGTAGGGCTGGCAGGCAGATAGAGGCCTGTGGTTACACCACGAGCAGTAAAAAAAAGATAGTTAAATTTGTCATCATTTTTTTTATTTTTTTTTTATTTTGAGTAATCATCGTATACAACCCCACGAAGGCTGGTGCCTTTTCCATATGTATCTTAATATACACATTAAACAATTAAACGTCTCAATATAATGTCTTATGACTATCAATAACATTATAATGTCTTAATCTATATTTTAAAATTAATACCCTCTGCTGCCACCTGCATTCAATAATTTTTCCGCACGCCTAGTTGTATACAAAGAAAATCAACGTGACTGCTGAGCGATTTTGAACATAACGTAATAAGATTCATTCGCTGCCTACTAAAAATTGTTTAAGATGCACTTAAGAAGTTTTACTTCAAAATTTGTGTTTTGTGTTTGTGTAGTGTGGTTGGTTTACTATATAGAATATTTATTTCTTTATATATCTTAATTAATATTGAATTACATCTATTATAATTTCAAAATTAATAAAATCAAGTCTTCAAATGTATTCAAATTCATCACTTTTTTATCAAAGTATGTTACACTTCATTGTCCATTATATTTCAATAAATATGTAAGACCAATTTTCATTTCTTTTACAAAATGTGATATTTCAAATACAAATCTTTTGGGGGAGCAGCCGCTTCGGGTTGCTCTTTTTGAGGCGGGGGGGTAGGGTGGGGTGTCTGCTGACCTGCTGGTGCTAGTGTGTACTGCGTTCATTTTCCTTTGGCTATCTTGGCATATTTCACAAGACTGCACATTCATTTTTCATGCTTCGTTGGCCTGAAGTGTGGAAAATAAAAGCCCGCAGTTTTCTTAAGACTTCATAAGGGTCTTTTTAAGGCTTCATTTATTCCAGGCCAAACTAACTGTAATGACTAATAAATAAATAAAATAAATATTGGAAATAAATACACGGGACAGCCCTGGGTTTGAATTGTCGATGCAGGATCAGCGTCTCGCTCGTGTGACTATGGCGAGTGACAGTAGCCGCATTGCCTTTGAATTGCGTACGTATTTAACCTAATTCACAAGGCAGACAATAATCATTCATCGGTATCATTTTGACTCACAATTAACAGTGACGGCCTTCTGCAGCATATACTTGTATTTATAATACTAGTAATACAATATAATAATAGCAAACAAATACATTTTTATTGATATTTTTATTTACTAATGTAGATCCACCTAGTATTTTTTTAAAAACACGTGTTTACGTTTTTATGTTTATATGTAGGATAAATAAAAAATGGTTGTCAGAAAATATCAAGAAATTGTCAATCTTTCAAAAAAATTGGTGTCATAATATAAAAATAGTTTAAATAAATCCCTTTCGGCACGCCGAAAGGCAGAGGTAGATTTCATCCCTTACCATAAAGGTTGCTCATATCGAAAATTGTTTCAAACAAAAGCTGTAGGAAAACCTACAATTAACATTTTGAATGGATTTGATCTTGATCAAATGATATGGAGTCATGATATGGTACCTATTATGCGCTAAACCTACTAAGCTATCATCAAACACCTACCTAAATTGTAACTATCATCAAACACGACACTCGATAAGATTAATATTGAAACTGACTGTTTTATTCCCTTGGGAAATTTTGAGATGCTTAAATGTGTAGCGACTGCTTACACTGAACCGAGTTAACAGTAAAAAAAATATGTTTCCTTTTATCGGGCGATTTGATCTTTAATTTTCTTTTGGATTTGCCGCCAATCTATAAATTATTATCTTATTGTAATTTATTTAGGGTTATTTAATTATAATGTCCTAAAATTTTGTGGATAAAAAAACCTGTAGATGGCGATTTAGCTAAATCGCCCGAAATGTCTCGTTGTTACTGAATGTTTATTTATTTAATTTATTGTTACCTCCTGGTTTAAATTGAAAATTTTTAGTAAAATCAATGTTACATTATATTTCAAACCACACACCAATCAGGCTTCAAAACTGATCTTGTCTGCTCACTTGTTCTTCTAATATGTATTTTGATACACGTTAGAAGAAATGGCCTTTTGAAATGCAAATATTTTTAATTAGCTTTAAAGCATTATATACCTATTACATAACAGCAACATGTTGTATAACATATTATCTAATATAAGACATTGGCATTCTAGTAAAGACTTCTTCAAAAATGTTTTAACAATTGAAACATTCAATCGATGGCCTTTGATTGCATAAATTAATAAAGTATTTTAATAATTTATGCAATCATTAAGATAAAGAAATCAAGTTAACTGTGATCGAAATATTAAAACTGATAAATGAGAATTACATAATGCCTATTCTAATCAAATTCAACCAATAATAAATTCGGTTTAAAACAACTACATAACTTTAAAGTATAAATGTTTATACAATGATTTGTTTTTGTGTTGTGTTATATAACGTGATTGAACAAAAAGACAATACTAAAACAGTATTTAATGAAAAATATACCAAATCTTTATAAAATAGGCGATTTGCTGTTGTAAGCTCTGCCTCTTGCTAGACATCTAGTCTAAAAAAGTATTTTCAACCATCAATTGCATCCGTCTATATTCCTAGTGTAATTGTTTATAGATACTAATGCATACGTGTGATGTGTACTATAGTTAAATACTTTATATTCATGTAAAGATTTAAAACATATTATGATGTCAAAATTAGTAAATACGTATTTTTTTAATTATATTATATTACACGCTATTTTATATTTTGTTACATATTTTGCAGTAATGTTTTATGAACTAAAACATCAATATTTGAAGACTTATATAATTATAATTATAATCAAGTTATAATAATTACAGAGGTGGAGAAACTGTAGAAAAAGATAGATAGAGGGCGTATTGTTTTTAAATAAACAGTATATATGTATGTATTTCTACACCATTCTACCTCCTCACTACGATCACTAACAGGTAAATCAACGTGTAGGTACTTCAGGTCACTTATGCCACTTAAAAATGCCACTTAACAGCCACTTAAAAATGCTTTAAAATCAAATACTTTAGATAATAATGTTAAGTTACACAATTGCCGAAACGGACATCCTTAAGTAATATTGCTATAATGAAGACAGCCGACGATATCCTTTAGCTAACTGCTCGATCTTGTCCACAAATCGTGGTGTGACAACTTCCGCCAGATTCCTCAGTGGGCATTCATTAATATTCGATCTCGTTTAAGAGACCAATTTTGTTACCTAATTTATGCTAATGCGGAACAGCGCAGTCGCTTTTATTGCAAAATAAAGTTTTATTGTTTTTAAGATTCCCTCCTCGTCGTGTTTAGCGTAGGCTTAAGCTAATATCTGTGATTTCGTTTTGTTTGACCTTTTAATTGGGTAACGTTTAACTTTTTTTTTATTAAAATGGAATAACCATAAATTATCATTACCACAAATATCAATGAATGAACTGTATTTATTTCTATTTACCAAATGCTGTAGTTTATGAATATAAATTCGCTACTTACATCTTCTTTTTTTTAAACAAACATCAATCACGAATATGTAACTGGAAAACTGAACTCACTCTGATGATTAGCAGCCATGTTTGTCGGTTTCAAAAATCGACAGTTAACCGACCGTCATAGAGTCGTTTACGTTTCCACAGTTTCTGGTTAAGTGGCGGTCGGGCCAAACTTTATTAAGGTTAATCTTTTAGTCAAACGACAAAAAGCCAGCATTTTCGGCCGGTTAGCATATTATATTACCAGCATGGTTGCATAGTTATACTATGGCGGTTGTTTATTGTGTGGTGCATTAATTGGGAAAAAAACCCAACCAATAATCAACCGATAGTTAACTTTTGATATCACACAACAACATAACCAGAGATCGTGTACATATGTTTCATGGCGGTTATTATATGAAAAAACAAGCGTCGACTTTCGACGTCTTCTGTGTTCAAATTATTCGGCCATCAAGAGGTCAAAAAATAACATTTTTTCAGCCGTTCATCCCTCGACCTGCAAATTCTATAAACATATTAACAGAATCTTCTTTTATTTCATACAAGGTTTTTTGATCTCAAAATATTAATATAAAGTTAAGTGGCACCTTTTATAAGTATATAAGTTCTTAGCAACTTTTAATCATCTACTTTTTTCTTGATAGATGTTTATTATGCAGATTAATTTAAATAAGTTTATTGTTTACATGGTGGGTTCGTATTTTTTAACATTCAGGTTTAAACCTTATTACAGTAATAATTTATAAATATAGTAGATTAGTATTTTAAATACCACATTTAAACATTAATAAATTCCAGACACGTGCAATATAAGTTAAAACAACAAAAATTAAAGGTTTGTAAGGTTTGGATGTAAAATATGTTCGATCGATAGATTGACACTATACATATAATATGAAATTATATTTTATACGTTATAAATGTGAGTATTTATGATTGATTTAATTAAATATATCTGATCTTAATAAGTGAAAGTGAAAGTAGATACAACCATTTTGAGCAAAGGCCGTTACAGTCGTTGCATACTTACGAACATTAATTTCATCTATTAAACGTTTTACAAGGTAAACCCATTAAAAAGTTCATTTTAGGTCCCTTAAGACAGACTTTTAAACAATTATTTGATAACATTTCAAATAATTATGGTAATGGATTTAGTATGATGCGTTATCGTATTGGAAACGGAATTACACTGACAATTATGGCATAATAAAAATAGAATTTTGTCAGTATAAGATAAACTCATTAGTCTAAAAAAAAAACTAATTTATCTTCTTAAAGATTGATAGCAGCGTGTGACTAAGATTATTGTGCCAAATAGCCACTTTCGATTAGCAAGCTTTCTGATAAATAAGTTTGAATTCTCAGTTAAAGTATATAATCGTATTACCTAATATCATAATAAACCTAAAACGTAGGGTTTTAAGCCTCTTAATGAGCTCCCGATAACTACATTAATTGTTTGTGTGTTCATTAATTGTTCACGTATTTTCGGGTGGTATAAAAACATTTTTTCAAAACAAAAAACATAGACATTTGACAAATATATTACCAAAATTAAATTTATAAGCATGTTTAATATATAGGCATACTTTTATTAATTTAAGAAGATTTAATTTACCAACTCAGCATCTTTTTACGTGCGTATTGTCTGAAACATCTCAAAAATAATACCTGATTTGGTAGAGATATTACCGTAAGTCGGTTCAGTGATTTCCGAAATTAAGTTATCGTAAATACGCACAAAGTTTTCTTCTTACAGTAGTTGATTTTTAATAGAGCATTAAAGATTTATCTCTTTTATTCTTTGTAATTGTTATGACCTAGCTAGGACATTTTTAGGTTCTAAATTTGCTTTGCTAGAATTAGGGGAGATCGTGTCGATCAGCATTAAAAATATCTTATAGCTTAAAAAATATTTCATAAATCCATGTCGTTGTATTGTGTACGGTCATCGATATTGTTTGCTATGTTTCAATAATTCCTAAACCAATGTTTTAATGCATACATGAACACACAACTAATATTAACTTATCACCAAAATCACAAAAGCCAATATTGAGCCTTCAGTAAAAGCGGCGAAGACCATCAGTCACGAGCAAGTTACAAAATCTCCACTGGACGGAGACACGGACGGTCCAGCGGTCGGATGCAGGTGGAATCAATAACACGCGCGGAGGCTGAAGACTCGTCCGAACTTCGCCGAGCCATCTTTCGACACGTCTGACGTTTTCATCTGCGCGCGAGGCGTCGGTTATGAAATGGAGCATTTCGATCAGCTCGTACTCACACGACCAATAGAGCATGGCCGTCTTTTGTGTGATTGATTATTGCGTCTCCAAACATCGTGTTTTATCGAGCGTAAGATGGTAATAGAGTAGATTCATCATTTCTCGAATCTTACTAAACATACTCGTATATACCGTGCGTTAAATCTATATTTATGTATTATTTTAGATTTGGGTATACATTGGAAAAGTTATACATGATATTTAACAACATTTCACACTCTAGAAGGTAGGTTATAGTTAAACGCGCGTATTTATAACTAATTATAAGTAACTGAGTTTATACCGACGAGAACGTTCTGCGATTCAGGAATATCCGATGAAAATAAAATAACGGATACTTTCTTATAACTTTCAAATAATAGATATTTCATTTGGTCAGACGCTTTTCTGTTATAAAAATATTATAATCAAATATAATTTAGTTGAATCCTTGGATTACAAAAGATTAGATAGCAAACAGTAATTGTATGAAAAAAAAAATGTGTGTATTAATTTTTCTTTTAATATTACTTCCTTAGATAAATCCTTGATCCATGGATCCATCATAGGATCCAAATGGCCTGAAGTTTTTCTTTTACAAGATTAGGTAGTTTTATTATTGTTTTTCTAAAATTAAAGAAAATTAAGATTATATACGTAGAAATTATTTATTATTTTAGTTAGTTTATTCAACAAATTTACAATATCATAATTTTATGTACCAGCCAAGCCCAAGGCTTATCTGCTGGAAACCAGGTGTGTAAAATACAGATATTAACAATTGTGAAACTTGTTCAAATTATTTTGTTCTGTATTTTATACGTCCTTTACAATATATTCAATAATTATATACATTTTTATAGCTTAGTAGTATTTACAATCAAAAAATTAGATAATGTAGAAGAAAACTTTATTAAAGTTATATTTTTTAAAACTATGTGTATATAGTGTACCCAGTTATTATTATTTTAACAATATTTGGAGCTAGACCGGTGAATGTTTTTTTTTCATAGATTTTAATCAACCCTTAAACAATGTGTTTGTTCGGGGTAAAGGTGTAAATTAATTAATCTTCGTGTAACATTCAAGTCACGAATTATTTTGAGGAAAAATAAAAACCAAACACAACATTCATTCTCCGTGAAAATGGTTTATTTTCAGATGGACGATCATCGCGTTTGACGTGTGTTGTATATTGTTGCGGGAAAAATAGAAAAGCGGAACCTGTGCCGTGTAAATGGCACCTTACTACTCCGCGGAGCAGACTCCTCCCCTAACGTCAAGCCGCCTTCGAAGTAGAAAGCGCATCGCGACTTTAGAAATCGAGAATAGCCTGCCTTAGCGCGTTGCTTTATTGCCTTTTACTGTTGCTCTCGCACAAATCGACGCAAATGCACCACATTATCGGCGCTCGGCTGCTAAAGCGAGGAGCCAATACGATTGCATATATTTCCGCTGCGTTTTGTTTCGATTGTTTTATAATTTAATTGAAATGTCTGTAATTTTACATTCGCCGGCAACGAATGCAGATTTCCTACAATAAATTGGATTAGCGTTTTGAAGTGAAATTGCCGGGGTATGATTTCGCCGTAGGCTGACGCATATTATAATGATTTTACTTCTAACTTCTTATATTATACATAACTATGCGCCTTAGACAAATACCAGAAGCACTAGTATCCTACTTTGTTATAAAGCAACATTACAAACTTTCTCTTTGCGTAATTTACCAATCTTCATATTGTAACCTATAGATTTTCAATCGTACAACGAAAATATAGAGGAATTCCTTTGGTGTGTGTTACGAGCCTCTGCTGAACAGTTCATATTAAAGATATGAGATTTGTTAGGTTTCTAGAATCTCATATCTTTAATATGACTATCATCATATCATATCTTTAATGTGATTATCTGTATTGCTAGTTATGAACTACGTACGTAACTCACGTTGAATAAGACCAATGTCAAATCAGTCTCACAATATGCACCTCAAGACGATAACCACAAAGTTTTTATTTTAATTAATTTTTTTTTCTTCAAAGAGCATTTATTGAACTAACATTTGGTATTCAATCATTCGAAGATATTCAGTTTGATTAAGGCTCTAATATGACGATCTTCGACTAAGCAATGTTGCTCATGTCAGATCCAACGCTGACTTCATGACTAGTCATTTTAAGAACACTCTAAAGATGTGTTTAAATAATGCGTATACAAGACGATGAATATTAAATGCGATTACGAGAGATATGCTTTACAATGGGCTAAATTTAAAGTCCCAATAATAATGGACATGACATACCCAAAGATGCTCTGTCAAAGGCAAACATACTCCACTCGAAAGTATTATCCACTATAAATTTAAGAATATGCTTTGCATTACTCCTAATTTCCTTGATCTAAAAAAAAATGATTAATCGAAGTTTTGATCTATTAAATCATTGCAAGCAAGTCATTAATATGCAAAGCGCGCTCGCGTTTCATCATACCTAAATACTAGCATTGAAATTATTTTGGTTCATGCTATAATTAGGTAATATTTTCCTAAGTTCAGTGCACTTCTGAACAGTAACATATTTCACTAAACAAACAATTTATCGTCTAGTTTGACCATCAATCATAATGTCGACGATGCACGCTAAACGAGTGCTTATAGTTACCTAATGCGGGCACGAGAAATATTTGATTCATTATGGGGGCCTAAATTACAGCCTTCCAGTGGGTGCACAAAGATTAAGTGCTGTAATGGTTCCAATTGGAGTTATGAAAGAATACAAAAAAATACAGGGATGTCCCAAAATTATTTATAGGTATTAATGAGGTGTTTATGTTTGCTATGTGAGCATGAAATTATCAAAAAAAAGCGAAAATAATTCAATCCCAAAATTATGTTTCTCATATAATTATCAGAGACAATATAAGTGCAGATTTAGGCTTATCAGCATAAGCTGCCTGCCTAAACTAATAATAATAAGCGGTACGTAAACTTGGCCGGTTTTGCGTACAATCCACGGCCACGGAAAAGCCGTTTATGACGCGTCGACCAGCTATGGTACCTATTACAAAAGCCGTATAATATTATCACTTAAAGTTATTTTTTTTTTTTTATTGAAACCACGGTCAATTTTAACGGTCTTTATAAATCATAAATGAAATCGCAGGGCCAATTTACTGTTTTTTTTTAACGAGAGTGGTCTTGGGACAAGGTGTCTTTACATTTTATTACATTTAAAAAAGTTAAGATAGGTTTAAAATAGAGAATTTTTCATTAGTTAAAAAACTTTAATTTTGACATCATTTTCATAATTTTAAAAAAATCTAATTCAGAATTATTCGGAAAAAAATACAGCCAATTTCACATCATATGTTCGTGTTTGCAGTACAATATTACAAAACATTCACTTTCAAAACCATCCACGAAAACTTAATGGGGTGTTTATGTTCCCTATTACATGTAAGAAATTGTATAACGAAATGCGAAAATAATTCATGCCCAAATTTATTAATTTTATCAAAGCGCTCGTGTAAATTCCCTTTTTTTCGCTCTTCTGTTTGCTCCTGTCACTCAACCACGACCGGTGAATGACCCGGCGGCGTGGCGCAGCCTCAAGAGTGGACCAAATTATGACAAGAACGATTTAATATTATCTCGTAAAGTTTACATTTTTTATCTCAAAACCATGATGAATTATGAGGTCAAAATAATTCACTTTTAAAATCGCAGGGCCAATAAGCTGGATCGAGAATGGTGGAGGAACGCGGTGTAAATTACATATGTAAAAAAATATTTTTTATAAATATATAGACACATACACACACACACATTAATTCTCAGCTCACATTTTGCATGCAACCTACCTTAGTACGGGCATGGCCCAGTTAGAATAGAATTTGTGATTGCTTTATTAGCATAAGTCTTATATACTCGTATGTATGCATAAATAAATAAATAAATGATTTATTTATTTTACACCCAACCTTGATCCATAATAACGAGACCTGTTGTTAAATAATAATAACGCATTCGTCGATTTCGCCTGGACTGGTTTGCGCAGCGCTTTCGACTGAACGTGACTTTATCTTGTATCTTACGAGAACGTTGATTATTCATCGAACAGATATCAGGCGCAAAGCACTTGCACTGGGCAATATTTGTAAAATATGTTTACTATAGTGAAAATTAAAAAAATACTAAAATATATTATAAAAAAAATACCGTTAGGACAACAACGTTGTATCTGCCAAATTAAAAACTTTACGAAAACAACAAAGAGAATTGAAGCATTTATTTGCAATCATTCTATTTAGAAGCCATAGTTTTGTATTTAAAACAATAATATCACCTTAACATAAACATAACAAATATTTCTAAACCTGAAATAAAACACACGCATTATATCTTTTCCTTTTATTGAAATAAATTTTCTGAAAACTAAAAACGTATTAAGTGCAACTCCCAATAGGTACTCCTGGACTGCAAACTCCCGATAGAAAGTTGGTGCACATTCTTTGACTTGTTATGAAATAGAACATTGTTCCATTAATATTTTCTTCGAGTACGTATATGGCAAATTTAATAAACAAATAAAACCGACATCCAATACCGATTAGGAAATATAAAATAAGTGTTCTTAAAAAAAAAATGACAGAACGCTGTTTATCTTGCAAGATGATACATCATTAGGAAATAGGTAGGCATTAAAACAACTTTCCATCCAAATACAATTTATACAATATTACAACTTAAATAATAAAATACCGAAAATCTAAATTGGACATGCAATATATTATTATAATACGACATGTGAGTCTACCTAAAAACGGACGATAAGTCAATTAGGTTAAAGTATGTTACAGCTTCTACCTATGGTGCGTACCAACTACCTACCAGTTAAACCAATTAGTAAAAAAAATATCAGTATTATGAAATTCTCTTACATTATATTATGTAAATTATAGTTATACATGTAAAAAAAATGCATGGCGTACGTTTTTATAATACTGTCTAATTAGTATGACTTTAAGATGGTTATTAAATTACTGTAAAAACATGAAAATGAGTTTAAATTTTCGATTACTTTATTTAACAATTAATTTCATGCCACGGTAATGGTATAAGAAATTATTCCGTTTAAATAAATAAATAAGCGTTTGTTTTTGTATTAATTTAGTTCGCTCAAAGTTGATTTGCTTCCGTTAGATTCAATATAAGTTTTACGGTACGGTACGGTAAGGTACGGTTGATACGGTAGTAAAAACATTAGACTAAACGTATTTGAATCCGTAACTTCTCGATTTCTGTACATTAGACGAAGGCCATATTGGTCGTCAGGTATTAAAAGAACCCGCTTGTCAACATTATTTCGATTGGTCAATCAAATTGCACATTTGGTCGTCAGCTAATAGTGATGCGACGAAGCCGCGCGACTAATGAAGCGCCATTTGTCACACGAACTAAGATGGCCGAACTCATGTGCAAAATGATGACATTTAAAGACGTTGAGAAAAAAAGTTTTGTAAGTCATGTTGGCCAACGTGGTTAAACGCCTTCATTGATGCCTCATCAATGCACAACATTAAAAGAACCACAATCAATTGAAAATTATCAAGAATGTGGGTGTAACAGGTTCCATATCAGGTGTTGACAATATTACAATCTAATAATATTTTGTTAAATATAATTGTTTATTTGCATAATTTATGACGGTCTCTCGTATCTATTTAATTACATATTTTAAACGTATATATATTAAAAAAATAAACAGTAATACATTATTTAGAAATACACTTTCTATAAATGGTCTACTACACGACATATAAAGATGATTGTAAAACAATAATTTTATAAGAATATCTTACAAGTTCTACTCTGAATGCTGAAATAAAATTGTGAAATTGAGAACTATATAACTTTGCAGTTTATAATAATTTTCACACGCTTTTACCCTTTTCTGTGATCTCCCAATATTTAATTGCACTATATTATTTCTTCTAGCAACTTGAAATACATAAGTATGTACGCAATTCGCCTCAGCTAGGTGGCGGGTGGTTGGACTACTGAATTTAATTTTCTACAATATTGACGTCGTTTTCACTACCTTAGACGAGTCAAATTAAACTAATCAAAAAATAATTAAATATTCTCCTAGGCACAGAACCAATATTTCAAGGAATTCAAAAATTAGACAAATTTACTTTCTTTGTTTAGTTGAAAATTGAAAACTAAAAAAAATATGTATTATAAAAAACCACCAATAATTTGACATTAAATCTCATATTATCTTCTAGTAACATATTTCAAATGACATTTGCAGAATACCACAGCGTCAATAAGCAATAAGGGTTCATTCAAATTTAACTTGTAAAGCATAGAAGTTACGAATCCACGTGCGTTTTGTAAGTTTAAATTGTAAATTTGTAAAGTATCGTAATTTCGTGAGCGTCTGGCGACATCGCGACCTCGGAGCCGCATCTGGCAACACCGCCAGGCCAATATTCACAATGGCGAAGAAAGTTCAGCCTGCCAAATGTGACAATGATTGATGTGATAATGCGACTGCGGCGGATCTATCTATACAGCGTGAGATCCTCCAAAGCAGCGTAGAGATAAAACATTTTTGTTAGGTTGGCCCGACGAAAATGTGACGATATGCTCGAATGTGCACCTTATAACATTTTGAGACAGAAACAATAGCTATTACACGTTTTACACTATTAATGCTTTCTCCCTTTAAGATGCGCCTGTAAATAAATTAGGAGGAATATTATAATATACAAAGTGTTATAGATAACTAAGGACAAAATTATAATACATTATACACATAACAAAAGTTAAGCATAGCATACGTTATATTCTATTATATACTCATATACTACATAGATAACAAACTCATCTCGATTTTGACGTAGGATTCTTTCACGGTTAGACAGTTGAATAAACTTCTTAATAGCATTAGAAAATTTTCCAAAATCGCCATTTTAAAACATCTCTAAAAATGTCTTCTTGCTTAATCCCAATTAAATGACTAAAGTAAAGTGAATTAGAAATATAATGAGGTTGTCGTGGACCTACCAATAAATAATTTTATTACATGACCTCTCTATGTTATCTTGTGGAGATTTTCCTACGGCAATAGGCTCACGTTAATTCTAGTGTACCTACTTATTGCCTTTATACGATATGGCAAAACCTCAAATTAAACCTCAAAATAATAATGGCCAACCCAATATTGACTGTCATTTTTTTGGCTATATGCGAGTATACAAACTAAATAATTAGGTAAATTACAATTTTAAAATTTATTATTTTTAACCATATGAGGTGAATAGTTTGTATTAAAGGTTTTTTTATAATAATGCAAATTTGGTTAGTTATAGCTTAAATTTCTAAATGTACTGTATATATAATATTAACATTTGAGGTTCATCTATGTCAAAAATAGGTTTAGAAAACAACATGTTATATAATTTATACAAACACCGCATACATTTAATGTATGCGGTGTTATGCACCATATAAATAAAGTAATTAATACATAATACTTAATTTGTGGCGATTGACAAATATACACCATATCATTAGGGATTGTGTTTAGGTAGTGATTCATGAAATGCTAATGAAAGATTGTCGTCATACGTCAAGTTGAATTGAAAACATAAGTAACAACATTGTGACATTGAAGCTCATTTGACGCAAATAGGTATGTTTAATCATTTTGAAACCTGTCCTAATAATTCATATGAATGCCACTCTGGTACTACTATCTCATTTTTCATTACGGATTCATTAACGAACGATGGTTACGGCTCCTACATTCCGCAGATAAATAAATTTCGTAAACGTAATTTTACGTCCTAAAAATAGTGAAATTGTAGTTACATTGGGTAAAATTGTAGGGCATATTATACGAATTTAGGTGATACTAACGGTCTGATGAAGTGATTTTTATTTACTGAGAAAGATGAAGGAACTACATATACCTACCTACCAAATAATATATATATATACCTACAGCATATCATAAAACACTAACTTAGAATATACTTATTTAATGTGTCCAACCATGTAATGAAAATAAATAGCTTTATAATAAGAGTATAAGTCCCTTGCCCCTTCCTCTATTTCCAATTTTTATTTTTTTTTTTAACTTGATTTCTATATTTTAAATAATATTGTAATTGTAGGGTTGTGCTGAAAACCAGAGCTTTGTTTGTGTCACGAGTAAGGAAGCTGAGCGCAACCCATTTATTGAGGCTCAAAAAATGTAAATCTACAATATAGTTTTATAACATGTACTCAATAAGTGAACTTGAAACCAAAAATAAATTGAAGGTTTAGGTCATTCCTTAGCATAGTCAAGTCATGTATAAAAAAATGTATAGAAGATGGTAAATATAAATCAAACTAAAAACTAACAACTATTTAACTAGTTTTTTAATTAACTAGAGTCTAGCAATAGGTTTTACTTTCACTAACTCATATATTTTTTATACCATTCGATTTTAACTATTCAATATTATTTTTATTTACAGTATGAGCTACCAAAAAAAATAATAGATATTTTTTATTGTAACCATTTTACAACTATAATATTTAACCTTCAGGCGTGTAGGTATATTTAAATAAACTTTCATTATAATCTGTACACTTTCTTAAAATTTCAAGGCAACCAACATAAAGAATTGGAATTACCATAAAATAATTTGCGCTTGTCGGCAAAATGGAAAGTGGTTCGCCATTCACCTTATACCTACCGATTCCCGACGCACACTCGTACGTTCGTAACTATGTATATGTGTATATGTGTATACCATGACGGACTGACCGTAGTTGAAAACTTTTGTCAAAAAATTTAATACCTTTATCTTGCAGTTGTAGAAAACAAGTAGGTATACTATCACGAATGCATGAAAACAAGAAACATGCGTTAAGTATATCAATAAAAAAGTTAAAAGTATGGTCCGTTTGGTATCAAACTTACGATCTTACTTTATTAAGATCTTACTTTTTCTGTACTACAAAAAACGAAATGATAATACTAGTAGATTACTACTTCTTTTGTCAAATCTGTTAGTCATAACAAAATAAAAGATGACAGATATGACCACTGCTAGTGACCATATTCTCTAACATATAACATATAACTATAGATAACATATAAATACAAAAAAATATTTAAAGCTTCATGGCCACCATCTCCCCTGACTCTAGCACGAACAAATTTAGCTTAGCTGGGTAGAGTAGAGTCATAGCAAATATAAGATAAAAAAATATGGAATCATCTTTTTTTTTGTTTATTTGAATGAACATGTCCATAACCCCACGAAGGTTCCTTTCCGAAAGTATCTTACAAGCTAAATGGAAGGTACCTTCCATACAAACTAACACTAATACAAATACACTCAAAAAACACAATACAAATTTTAACAGAATTACACTACTATAATTATACTAGCGACTAGGAATATAATTAATACCTCAACTGAAAGCAATCCCACCGTAATACTATCTTTATTTTAATATAATGCGTATTATCTATACACAAATATATATGAATAATACAATTAAGTTGCACTTACCAACAGAGTGTACCCATGTCAGTGCATCAAGTGAATGAAAAAGAATATTATAAAATTTACATTTTATTTATTTACAAAATATATATTCAACATATGCATACGTAATAAATAAGGTATTAAAATAAATTATGCGATAAGTTTAATAAATTATAGAAAAGCTTTTATTATCATTTTGATAAAAGTACATTTTTAGATCCCTTTATTTAGTTTTTCGTTTTTGATCTCATCTTCCAACTCATTAAATAGTTTAGAGATTAGGTGTTGTGTACGCGATCCATAGTAATTCTTACCATGCTTATCTTCCTACGTTTAATTTATCAATAACTCGAAACAGGATATTATACCTAAGTGATAATATTAATTCAAAGTATTGATTTACATCTGCAAAGTGTTTATAAAATTTTAAAAAGTCTGATTACTAACTAAAACGTTGCTAAGTTTTTCCGAGAAACATCTGGAGTGCGTGCAAAAGTCGTGCGTGGCTGGCTTAAATCAGTTTAACAATAGTCAAATTTTTAACTATACGTGAGTTTAATAATATTTGTGCTTAAATAATATGGTAGTGCATTATGAAACCGTAGTGCAATTAATGCCACTGTCCCCTAATGAAACATTGCAAACCATATAAGTGATTTTAAAAAATACATGACCATAGGTCGGATTCAATTAATCGTGCTAGCTCGTAACGTGTTTGTTGTTATAATAATGAGTCATTTTTAATATGTAATTTTGTGCAAAAAAACTTTTATTTTTAGCATAGAGAAAAGGTAATATCATATGTTTTCGGCTATTAGAGCCTGAAATAAATAATCATATATATTCAAGACTTTAATAAAAGAATTAAAAAAAAGATTTACAACTGTGCCCTGTTGGACAATGTTAATCTTATACTATGCAGTAGGTGGTTTTATTTCAATTGTGATTGATAATATTGTCAATATACAATGAGTTTGTGTAAGAAAAATAATAATGACGATGAATATTGACAAAACAAGCTGATCTTCGAGAGCTGGTCTTTATTTAAACTAAATTGTTTTCTTTATAATATATTATTGGTAAAGTATATTTATTTTTTGCGTAAGTGATGAAAATATAACATTATTTTGAAGAGCAAATTCATTTATAAAATAGATTCGGTTATATTTAAAATCATCTCGGGCGATTTGAAATGTTTGTTTTATTTAAGAAATATTTATTTTTATAAATATTATTTTTAGCCCTTCCTGTCTAACAATAGTAATTATTTTAAATTGGCTTTAAGCAGGGGAAAAGATGATGATTTATTATTAAACAGCAAATGTATAAAGAAACCGATATCAAAACATTGTACACTATAAATGTACAATGTATGATATCGGTTTTTTTAAATTCATCTTAGTAGATAGCTAAATATTTAAAAAATTATTAAAAAAATAATCAAGTTAAGATTTAAAAATGCATTTTTTTTTATAATCTACAAATAGTCTTACTCTAGTTAGTTTAAAATTATTTTTTATTTATAACAAAAACATACAATTTATATTTGATTAGAAAAGAGAAAACCTATATTTAATTCATGATTATTTTAGGCTGTAAGTTACTAAGTGACATTATTATAATATGGCAGTACTGGAACTCATGTCAATGCGCTTTGTTGCATACGATTTGAAATATTGGCCTTACAATGCAAGCAAAATTATTTAAAATGTATTGGAGCTCTCGTGCATTTGGATTTAAGATGCATGTAAGTCAAATAAATTAATAATTTGTTTTGGATGGGATTGGCTTATTGAGCCATTAGGATTAAATTGAAGATTGATTGATTGGTGGGGATTGATTTATTTAATAAAATTTATTATTAAAGTGATTCAAAATGTTCTAATATTCGATGTATCATTTTTAACTTTTTGTCGTTCGATTTCAAAAAAATATAATAGTATTATAAATAACTTTTAATCTTTATTATGGTATATAAAATATTATTCCTATACAAATTTATGTCAACCATCCTCCACTATATTTATTTATTTTTTTTCGTATAGCTGCAAATAACCTAAAATAACTAAAATATTGTTTTTAAGCATAATATGTAAATATAGGATGTTTTTTTTAGAGGCGTGGTTTTTAATCTGGCACTACTTTTTTCGTAGTTGGTATTTTTGACAGCTGTCACTTGATTTATGCTCAGTTTGGTTTGCCATTTCATAATGAATAGACTTACTCCTGAACAACGTTTGCAAATAGTGCAAATTTAGAAAAATTCACTGTAATTTTTTTTAAAATCACTCTAAAATAAAGTAAAATTCGCGTCGTGGGCCTGTGGCGTGGCCTCCAAGATCGTGCGATTTAACACCGTTGGACTATTTTTTGTGGGGTTATGTGAAGTCGCTTGTCTACGCAGATAAGCCGGACACGATTAACGCCTTGGAAGAGAATATTCGGCGCGTTATTGCTGACATACTTGCTGCAAAAAGTGGTTGAAAATTGGGCCTCTCGGCTGGAATTTGTTCGAGTCAGCCGCGGCGGCCACTTACACGAAATTATTTTTAAAACATAATGGCAAACCCTTATCTTTATAATAAAACTAAATTCTTAGCCATAACATCAAATTATATGCGTTTTATCTCTTCTTGAAAACCACGCCTCTAAAATCATCAACCTATATATTTATTTGGTGCTATAATATAAAGTAAATTAATTTAATAAAAGTGTACATGTATTTAAGTCTTTATTTAATCTGTCTGCTGAATATTTTGCTGTCAATTCGTCAACACGAACGATTGAGATGAAGTGGATAACGACTGATTCCAAGTCATGATACAGCTACGAAGTCAGAAAATAAGCTGATTTAAATTTACACCGTTACAAGCAGTAACTACAATCTAATTAAATAATACGTTTTTTAATTATATTTCGTTAGCAAGTTGCACCAAGCTCAGTTACAATTATTTACGTACCTATTTAATGTTCCCAAAAAATCATCTATTTTTTTTTTATTTTAACCGTGCATCTTCTAGGATGTGGTCCAATATAAGATTTTTTTAATCATATGAAGTAAAATAGGTCATGCGTGGCGTTGCAGCTAACGGCAGTGTAACATTTCTGACCTCTTGTGGGAAATAAAAGATATTGCAAAACGCGTCTGCCTCGACTATATGTCGCGGATAAAGGCGAGTTAGTAGGTAGCGAGGGAATTATCACTCAAACAGCAAAATGTAGAACAATTGAAGTAGGTACGATCCACGCGATTGCTTTGAATAAAATCCAAATGGAGTTGACGTAAGTGCTTTGTAATTTGTAAAAAAGTTTTATACTTTTAATAAAATATCACACACTAATGTTTTTAAAGTTTTTATAATTATAATGACTGCACTGGTGATTTTTTAAAATCCATTGTTATTTTAAGATGTAAAATATAAATTTATCACCAAAAAAAATGTTATAATAACCTATTTTTGTGCTCTATTAATTTCAAAATTCGTTGAACTTGTTATTTATGTTTCACAATTTAAAATAGTCATTAATCTATTATTAATTTTATATTAATTATATTGCGGTATTTACATTTTATTTTTTATTCGGATAAAATATATTACGCAAACGTAAAAAGGTGTTTTTTTTTTCAAAACTAATTAACGCACATAGACCAACCTCACAAATAAAATTCACAAAACACTCACCAAATAAAAGCACCAGCTTCAATCAAGCGGCGAGGCGCTACAAATTCGACACGGGATGAAAAAAATCACAAAAGCAGTGAAAGTGTTTCGGCAGCATTCGCTACCACGTCGAGAAGAACAAAATCACTGGCACTAGTCAGATGCAGTAATAATTGTTTCCACAATCACCATGGTGTTCCAGCACGTTGACTATTGGTAAAATTACACATTACTCAAAAAAATATACAAAACAACAATCCAATTTGTCCGGCCGTTGATGTCACTCGCGATACTATTTCAGTTTCAGTACGAAAACGCGTCCCAGCGACCGCCCTAGGAATGCGAGGGCGGAGGGCGGACCGGAAGCGGTGGCGGAAAGCGAGAAAAGTGAGCGGCTTTTCCGACGTTTCGATCGGTCGTCGCGCGGCGCCACAACACTCATCGGCTCTTGTCGTTCAACTGAACGGCGCGGCGATCGTCGCAGGCGCAAACGGCCGCTCGCCATATTATCCCCACCAAACTGCGACACTATCCAATTTTTATCAACGCTACTGTCCTGCATAGTGTAGTAAAATGATTAAATATATATTATTGTAAAAGTATTAGGACTATTTATTACTGATATTATTTTTAAATTAATATGCTAGCTTCTGTAATAAATTGATAAACAATATATTATATTTTTTTAATTATCTTTTTTTATTTATTATATTAAACAGTGAAATCATCTGAGAAGCAATTTAAATATTATAACTCAAATGCACATAAGGTGGTCTATATATTATTGATTTTTAAATAAATTGTTTTGACGATACTATATGTAATTTAAAGAATTATAGTATTATTTTGTATTATTAACGCGTAATAATAAACTATCGAATCTGTTTAGTCAAAAATAACTTTAATATTTTTTTTTATTACCTAATGATAGTACTTCGATCTCGGGAGTTGATTATTTTAAGATTATACATATTATTAATGTTTTTTCTTAATTTTATAATAAATAAAATAATATAATATAATAATTAATCCCAAAAGAAAGAAATATCAAAATTTGTAAATAAAATTAATTATAAAAATATAGTCCTTAATAAAGTTGAAGATTTAAAACACCTGTTAAAAATAATAAATCCAGATAGTTATAGTTAAATGTTAAATATATATTATGTTAATAAATATATGTTAATGTTAAATGCTCAATACAAACCTAGATATGTGAAAGGTGTATCGTAATTTATTTATTATTACAGCTAACAATAAAAATATAAGACTTAACTTGCTAAACTGTTTCTTACAACACAAAATCATATACAAAACTAAGTTACTTCTACAAAAAGATAAGGAGATAATACATTATTTAATACGAACGCAGTAAACGCAATCAGCATTTTTAAGTGATCTTTTCTGGATTTTTTTAGGAATTAAATTATGAAATATTATTCTATTTATGACCTTATTGTAATTGTTAGTTTTCTTGACTTGGAAACACTCACCGAAAAGCTTTTGATGCATTCAAGCATCGTCAAACATAGATAGAATATAAACTACATACGTTTATATCTAAAGAGCGAATCTATCTGATTGCGGTTTATACTCGTATGATGAAATTTGTTGGTCATACCATTTATAAGTATAGAATGCGTAATAAATAATCATTTTGATGTTTAGAATACCTGCGATTAGGTAAACATATATTCGCTAATGATAATCGAGTTACACATTTAAAATTATTTTATTATATCTTAGTTAAATGTAGGTATTATTTAAAAATATTATTTGTAATTATCATATTACTTACAGATCATAAAACGTATATAAACTGTAGAAAATATAATTGATAATCCATAAAAAAATGCTCTATAGCACTAAAGACTAAATAGGTAGGTCAAAAGTGCCATGTAGGTAGGGCTTAGCTGTGAAGCCCGTCTTATATAATTTTGCTAGATTTAATAATATTTTCGCAAAAATAAAAAAGACAAAATTTACATAAAGTACGAAATTTCTGTTTTTCTTTTAGGCTATTTGTGTATATTTATTGACACTGAACGTGTGCGTATAGTAAACGAAATGTTTATTTTGTTTGAATGTTGTAATCGTTAAATTATTAAATTATTGATAATAATTGTAATATATTTTTTAATTGGGAGTGCGCCTCATAAAATTGCAATCATTGCGATTAATGACCAATTTAAGATCCTTTGAAATCGGTTAAAAAGATTTCTCACAAGAGTTTAAATTAGACACAGTTTTCGAGTTGAGTATCATAGTGGCCGCATCCAAGACCTCGGAGTTTAATTCAATCAGAGCGGAACAAATTATCTTATTGTCGAAAGCAAACTTTTATCCCCAAAATCAAAGTATTTGAAATTTTGTACGATACAGAAATTTGGTCTAGCGTCTGATAGGACAATTTAATATGAAATAATATTTATGAATTTGATTAAAAAATATTAACTTTCACCTATTTGCAGGATTTTTTTATGACATTTTCCATATTTTTAAATATCTGTTTATTAATGTTAAAACCGGAGTCGATAAATTCAAAAGACTGAAAATTAATCGTCCTTCAAACTCAAACAGCTGTTTGTCACTTTTAGTACACATTCTATATCGGAAACATGCGTTTTATCTCAACTAGTTAACGACAATATGTATTTTCTAAATTATTTATTACATAATTTAATCACCTTACTCCAAGTAATGTAGTAGTATAGTATAGTAGTAGTAGTAGTATATTCCAAGTAATTAACTAAAAGTACTTCAGATATCTCTTGAAACTCTGACTGATTAACTTTTTTGTCCATACCTGAAACAAACGAAAATTAAATTTTTTAGAGAAATTCACATAAATGGTTAAATTAAAATATAGGAATTATATAAGCATATTTTTGGAATAAAGAAATAAAAATATTAACTTATTTTAAGGCGTTGATTTAAAATATTTCAAGTTTTAAAAATGTGAACATGAACTAAATGAAATATAAGCTATTACCAAATCCTGGTCTTTGTCACCGACAAAATACTTAAAATCAGTTTTAAAAAAATATACTTGATAACGGCAGAAATCAGTTTTTTTTATAAAATTATAGAATGTCTTAATCTTAAACAATGAGTGACAATTTTAATGGGGCCTTAACATTAAAAGGTATTAAAAAAAAATGGAAAGAATCAAGAATTAATGTCTGTAAGCCCAGCATGTAATTCAATATAAAATATATGTTTTAAATTTCCCATGGAAATTTATAACGCGAATGCAGAAATGAAGAATGTCAAAGAAACAATTAAATAAGTATATTTTATACTAGACAGAGATGCTTAGCTAGTAAAATAAAAAAAACATAGTTAAGCTATAGGATGTAATTATTGCTCATTAAAACCAGCAACATAGAAAGCACACTAATTCGGCGTGCATGGCCAGTGTTGCCACCCATCGATGTCTAGCAGCTGCTGTGGCAACACTGGCAAGAGGCGGTCATGTGCAATTCAAATCTCTGACATACATTCTATTCATATTTCATACGCGCAGCACTTTCGTTTTCAAGTTCAATGCTACGACGCGACGCATGCGCGCGCGACGGACGCCGGAGAAAGCATCTACGCGAATATTTATAAAGATTTACGCAATCAGTAATATTATTCTAAGGGGCCTTAAACCCGTTTAGAATCCATGCATAGAATCCTAAATATGAATCTTATGTATGCCCCATGAAAGGAATACAAAATACATTTCTCATGCACCTAGATATATGACGTTATTTAGGTTACCTATTGACGCAACAAATTAGGGAGAGGATTATTTTGAAAATACTAATTTTATAGTTACCAGTTATAGTTATAGTTTTATATTTTATAGTTTGTTAATTGTATTGTTAAATCGTCATCTTAGTATCTTAAATAACCAACTTAACTACATTATAAGTACCAATATCTTAATTAACTGTTTTTATATATCTTTCTCATTAACCTTCTTTCCTAATGAAAATTCATATTTTTGTCTCCCTTAATGTACATATGTACATAAATGTAAATAATTTAAATTATGTAACTTAATTTGTTCCATGAAAAATTGAAATTTATTTAAAATTGTGATTTTTTTAGCCATTATATCTAATAAAATATCTCTGCGATTATTATTAGTGAGATTGGCAATACATAAGTAGGTCGCATTTGCTACAAAAAAAAAGAATTTAAGATTACCGAGATTGACTACGTGATCGATAAATTAAAAATTGCTTTTTTCATGAGATTTAGCATAACATCTTTATTTTTCATTATTTGATTATAATGTTATCACTGCGTAACACTACAACCAATTTGATAGTGCATATTTTCTGGTAGTGCACTATGCATACGCGTATGCGAAACCATCAACAACTCATCCATACTCAGAAACATCATACCATTTACGCTCAAAATACAGCGTTGCAATTATGGCCATCCGCGTAAAATGAAAAATTTTGTAACTCAGACGTATTACACTTTTGTAAGAAACCGTATCACTGAAAATTAGGTAATTTCACATATGCGCATTAAAATGCTCCCAAAATACACATATTCTGACTCACCTGCCGTTCATCACACATATAAGAAACACTCTCTTAGGTACATTTATATTTTTCATTCATCTTACTTAGATCTTTGTATGTTAAATAAATAAATAAATAAAATAAATAAATGTTTGTATGCGTAAACGGTAACTAGTTTTACGTAGTCGTTGCATCTCAAATGCTCTAAGTTATGGTTTGAATATTAGAAAAGAGAACGTACGTATAAAATCTTATCATCCTTTATTTTGCCTCCTGGAAGCTCTTTTAATGAAAAAATACAAAGAATACTTCTTGAAATACAAATTAATTCTACTTTCCCTTTGCCTTAGTTTTAAAGGAAAATTGTCTAAAAATCATATATTAAATGTAAATACTATAAAACGGTCATGATATCTTTTACGATTACGAACAAATGTATATATTTAGTGTTAAAATTTTACACACTAGTTTGACTCAACCGTCGGAAGTGCTGGTTTTATTTTTAATATTATCCTTTTAAAGAACGTTGAACCTAGTAAATGACAATTTTCTGTGTTTCTCCAGTTAGATGTTGAAGAATTTTATAACAAGTAAATTCACGTTTAAAGAGGTTGTCACGACAAATAATAATTCTGTAATACAATTCACGCTAGCATATACTATATTTGCAGAATCAATGTACTATGTATTAAGTTTAGCTTAATAACATATATACCTATAAATTTAAAAGACTACTACAAACCATATTTCTGTTTCATTATATTATTATTTATATATTATATTAGTATGTTATTGAATTCAATTATCTCATAAAAAAAGTCTTAATATTTTATATTATATTATGTACTGTCTCACTATTTCATGGTATGTATATTATGATGCTATAAATTAACTGATAAATATTATACTGATATGTATTTCTGATTTCACAAAAAATTTCAAATATACAACATTGTATGTTGCTCAGCAAGTATGTTTATGCTTTAAAAAAATGCTACCATAGAGAAGTCCACAGTCTCAGGTAGAATTTTGCATGTTAAATGTTAATGTTAAAATTATTGTTAATAAAAATAAATAAATAAACTAAAATATTACATGTAAATGTATTAAATATTTACTACTCAAATAAATTAAATGTAAATAGATAATATATATAAATATATTTTGAAATTAAGAATATTTTTAATATATATTTATAATTTATATACATATTATAATTATGCTTCAATATTTGAATATTAGTTTTTGAGGATAATAATGATAAAAAGCTAATAAATTTAGTATAGCACATTTTAATAAAATAAAAATAAATATGTTGTTAAGAATATCATATCTAGCAGTAGACGATATAATTTCTCAGTCTATTTGAAATAAATCGGCGGCAGACGCCAGCGTTTCAAATTTAAAGGTGTGTTCACCGGGCTGACAAGTGAAAATAAGGTGCAGGCAAAAAGGTATCATTTACGCCGGGGCTCACCAGCTCACCAGCTCACCAGCCGAGCAAGTGAGAGTACCGAGATGTCAGTTTCATATGAAACCAGTTCCGCGTGCGGGCGAGAGACGACCGTCCGAGTGCAACATTCGCAAGGCGGAATTTCGTTGGGCATTATGAAACCCTGGAGGTATTTCCGCACTTTGGTTGCGTTTCGGTGAAACGGAGCGTTGTTTTATAGCAGGCAGAGACATTATTTGCTAATCGTTTATTACTAGTATAATTGAAACCATTTTATCTGACTAATATTCAATTAGGACGAGGACGACATTTTACACATTCCTCGAGTGGCTGAAAACAGTGTGTCATAGCCATTCTTGTTTTCAATAATTTATTATATTATCTCGTTCTGAATTGAGTTCAAGTTTCATGACGTAATAACGTCCTCGAGTGAATTTAATATTAGCGTTGACAGATGATTTGTGTTTAGGTACTGTTTTTTTCGGGTTTTAGAGAAAGTTGATATTAGTTGCATATTAATTTTAAACATTTTGTATTTAAATTACATCCGTATCGTAATTAATATTATCAAAACAAGAAATGCCTTGTGACTTAATTGCTCCATAACCGGATGTGGGCGAAATTTATGTAGTTATTGTCTTTCATCGTAATGCGTATGACTTTTATTGTTAATTAATTTAATTTACCGTTTTTTTACAAAGCCATTTTTATCGTAGATTGAAATAAATACTAATAGCTATGGCGTAAAAGTTATTTCAAAAAGTATTGCATAGAGATATATTATCTACTTTTAGAATTTATTCGATAGATTGTCGGAAACGGAGAGTGATTGGATGCCATTCACTTGCCAACCCACCTGCTTTTAATATTATACATTTATTGATGTCTCGTCTAAATTATAAGGACTATACGTATTCGGAGTAAGGATATAGATATGTCGGTAAATGTAACAATAGCAGTGATTAGCAGTGGGTATCTCATCACTTTTCGTACATTTACCTAGCATGCTATATACGTCAAGTGCAAATATTACTTAAATACCTAAAAGGATAGGGCATTCGAAACATTCGAAATAAAAAAAACGTTGAAACGACGAAACTTATTTAAAACAGTTTGATTACATTTACACAGATTCTAGGGATAACAGTTCTGTATTACCTAATAAGTATTATTTTTGACAGTATTTTTTATCAGAAAATTAAAGATCTCATTGTTCAGGTTTAGACAAATTTAAATGTATATTTTTATTTTACTATGTATAATATAATACGTAATGATCTATGAATGCATATTTATTTTTGACAGTAAAAAATACAAAATTACAAAAAAATATTTCATTACACTAAAAAAGTAAAGATTCGTAGTAGTAGGATATACCGAGAAATATTTAACAGATCTATAAAATAGAATTCTGCATAAAAGTACTTAATTGTACATTCATAAAATCTAAACATAATTAATATTAATAATAATAAATGATAATAATAATAATTAATGTTAATATGTTACATAAAATATCAATTTTAATAATTTATAAAAAAAAACTAATCAGTCGAATCACATGTTATTTCTATTTAGCATAAAAAACCTTTTAAACTAATTTTAAAACTATTATCACCATGAATTACTAAATTTAACAACATTTACTAAAAGTTAAGTAACTTTTATTGTAAAGCCTCATGTTTGTACCTACCACGTTTACAGGTTTTTAGGGTTAAAAAAAGGAATACCTGTATTTTTATTTGTACATATTTTTATTTATTTTATTTTTAGGTAGAAAAAATCTTGCAGCCTAATTATGCAATTATCAAAATTTAAAAAAACATAAACAACCCATTATGTGTAAAATAATAATTAATAGTATAATATTATTGTGGTCTTCACATTGTTTATTATTTACACTTTTTATCGCATTGTCAATTTACATTGTTATCGCATGGTTTGATAAAATGTGTCTTTAAAGTAAATAAATAATATTAATAATATTTTTACTCGTAATAACTAGACGTTAATAATGAAGGTGGCTCTGTCTTCGCAAGTTATACGTGCAGTTTTATTAAGCGACGCCGCGGAGCGGTGCGATCCGACGCGACACTAGCGCCGTCCCCGCATAAACTTCAAAGTTATAGCGCGACCTTGCGAGTGATTGTAACGATCGACAATAGATGGCACTTTGAATAACTTTTAAAATAATTAATTTTACACGAATAAAAGCCGAACTAATTTTGCTTCGTGTATAGCTCGTGGGCTTGTTTTTTAAGTCTAAAACTATTTTTGAAAACTTTATGTTTTATATCTAGAGAAAAAGTATGAAAGACAACTGAAAATATAGCTAATAATGACATTAAATATTTTGTAATCATAACGTTTTAAGGCCGTGATATTTTAAGATATTCTAATCGAAGGACTAAAAGTAGTACCTACTAGAATACATAACAATTGTTATTTATTCACAATCACTATTATTTTATTTTTGTTTCCTCCCGTTTACTAGTCACCTTTAACAGTTTCTCAATCGACTCAATTAATTAACTTCGTTACAAACATCAGAATGGCCTTGAAGTTTCACGACATTTCGTAGGCCAGGAGCTGGGAAAGGATCACTATACTTTCTTTTACGTTTATGAAAGTTATAAAGAACATACTTGACCTGTCCTTAAATGGCAATTACATAACCAATGGTTTTTTTTCAAAAGCAAACGAGTATCGGTCAAGCGTATCGATGAGTTGAATTTGGATAAAAAAATATGAACACATAACGTTGTGATTTTTACGTAAGTTATACCGAAAGCATCGATAACATCGAAATCCACCTGCAGATTTCTTACTAATCGCTACAACCAAGTACAACAATAATAACGACTACGGTGACAGTGTTGTGGTGACCTGAAAAAATACCTATGTTTCCCATACTCCTGCTTCTCTCTTATTATATTTTTTCCAAAGATTAAATGGTACGCTAGAGCTAATAAATGTATATATACACGCAGAGAAACAGTATTAATGTACATGTTATGTCAATTTAGAAATAAGTGCAGTTTTTTTTATTATTGACCTGCCCTAAACATTTCGTAGCTTATTTAATTCTTTTCCGTTTTGTCTGTATCTTAAATATTTTTTTTAAAATTAAAAATGTTACATGAGCGAAACAATTTTAAAATCGTTACCTGAAAGGAGCCCATTCTAAGATAGGCTCGTGGTTTGAATTGTATTCCCAAAACCTCCAAGGAACGTGTAAATTCTTCTAAAAATGTCGGAATTTATTTATGATATTTTTTATTTCACGGATAAACATTGCTTAGTTCTAAAAATATTATCTCGGTAAAATGTAATTCCTTTCTCCTGTTTCCTGTCTCAGAAGGGTTTTTTTATATTTGAGTGCGTGCGTACGCGGCCTTAGCTCGCCTGTCAATATGTTGACAATAAATTCGGAATAAATTCGGACAGGTCCGAGTGAGGTAGTTGCTTCTCTCGGCATGCGGATCCTTTTTCGCTACAAGCAGAGGACAATGCACCTGATAAGTATAGGCGTCTACCAACGATGGTTTCGAAAACGTTTTTTTTTACCATTACGCATCTCGAATTGTAAATATGAATCCCTGACATTGACCCTTAGTGTACCTAATTAAAGCTTTTAATCAAATTCCAAGTTGGTATATACAAAAAAGACTATTATTATTGTTAGGTTCTTTTATTAAATCTTATTTTTAATTAGGTCGCCTGACTCGAAGTACAAGAACCTTGATTAATAATCCGCATCTACATAGAATCTCTGCAAAAAGGTCAATGAATTAAAAAAACAATTATAAAAAAGTGTTATGGTGATTATGACAAATAAAATTATTAAAAAGGAGGTACGCATATCCTCATTAAATAATTAAAAAACAAAAATAGAAAAATTGTTTTAGTTGGTTGACCTTTTAGGTTATAAAGTTGTCTAAAGCTTAATAGTATTTAGATTGCTTAATGATCATTCAACCATGACCAACCTAACAGACACCAGTTAAACATAGTTATATTTTAAGAGTTGTTAATTATCATATATATTTTCAAACCAGCGTTATCTGTAGTCAAAATTATGCGACTCGACCTGATTCTGATGACCAAAACGCCATTCGCTATAAAAATCGCTGCTTGAGGCCCATTATAATTATTTAAATGAGTGTTCTGTGTGGTTAAGCTAATCACCGAAGGGTTGGATTTAAGCTAGGAATAGATTTGACCACATTCTTTTGATCCCTAATCTTCATTATTGAATTTTGTGCTAAATAGGGTTACAACGAGAATAATGAAACTAAAAATAATATAAGAAGGAATATTATTAAAAAAATACATACGTTGAGAATATGTTTCATTACACTGAATGACTGTTTATCATTAAGCATCTAGTTACATATAACTTCTAAATACAGCCACTAAGGTAGTCCTATATCAAATGCTCATAGGTGCTGCTTAAAAAGAACGTAACACGTGGCAATGCTCTTATCTGTACTTAGCCTTCGTAAGGTACATACAAATGGATATCTTATCTATATTACCAGACGTTCCCGGCCTGAAGTCCTAAATCACTTCGCCGAATATTCGCTTGATAAATTGTCGAGGAAGAGTTTTTTTCGCACGAAAAGCTATAAATATCGCGTCTCACTTCCTCGTTGGTACGCGGTCGCGCGGCCGGCCGCACGCGAGGGTATTAAACCTACCCCGCAACGCAACGCTAATTTTCACTGACGAGATTTTAAACGGTAATATGTTTCAGACTACTTACCTAATTAATCGAAGATTTACAATTACGAGGTTTTTTAATCGGTTCTACAAGTGTTTATTACATCCACACTAGTAACTACAACACAAAGTCTCAAACATCCATAAAATTTCGTAATTTATTGGGAAAAGCACACAGTTTCATCATTTTAATGACAGATGGCAATAAGGTTTAAACTTAAATTTACAAACATTGCACCATCTGTGAATTGACAAGATAAGCTTTTCTAAACTTTAAACATTTATGCGGTTTGCGTCTAGGCTATTTGCCAACGAAATATTAATAAAACAAAATATCGACAATATAAAAATAGCACCTTAAATCGTTTTTTGAGCGCCTACTAATGAGCGTATGAGCCTGGGCTATCTGAAACCCATATAAAGGATGTTTTAAGGGTGTTTTTTTTAGAGGCGTGGTTTTCAAGAAGAGATAAAACGCATATAATTTGATGTAATGGCTAAGAATATAGTTTTATTATAAAGATAAGGGTTTGCCATTATGTTTTAAAAATGATTTCGGGTAAGTGGCCGCCGCGGCTGACTCGAACAAATTCCAGCCGAGAGGCCCAATTTTCAACCACTTTTTGCAGCAAGTTGGGCCGTATGTCAGCAATAACGCGCCGAATATTCTCTTCCAAGGCGTTAATCGTGTCCGGCTTATCTGCGTAGACAAGTGACTTCACATAACCCACAAAAAATAGTCCAGCGGTGTTAAATCGCACGATCTTGGAGGCCATTTTTCTAAATTTGCACTATTTGTAAACGTTGTTCAGGAGTAAGTCTATTCATTATGAAATGGCAAACCAAACTGAGCATAAATCAAGTGACAGCTGTCAAAAACACCAACTACGAAAAAAGTAGTGCCAGATTGAAAACCACGCCTCTAAAAAAACACCCATTATAATATATGACAATAGTTACCACTAAATTATATTTACATTTTGTGAATATGCATATCTGGTTGCTGGTTAGGCAGTTTCTTGTGTGGTGATCTTTTTTTAGACTAGGCTAATGTTAAAGTAGTGTCGTTTTTAAATAAAATGTTATAATACTATCCTAAGAAAAAGAAATAGAAAGAATTTGAACTTTTACAGGGTTTCGCTTCAACGAGTAGGAACGGGGAAATGTTTGAACGTTTGTGTTTACTGTTGAGTGTTTTGTTATTCAAATTATATTACTTTGCCATTTTTTTATAATTAGATTTGGATTCTAATTAACGAGCTATGAACTACAAAGGATGTTCTAATAGTAAATGTGTTCATCGCGATTTACTTTTTCGGGACCAACTAACCAACAGAGAAACTGCCATAGGTGAGCTAAAACATATTTCATTTCACTACTAAACTAATTATTTATTTATTTTTTACAGAAAAACTTACAGGTAGAAATACGATTATAACAAAAAACATTTTTATAAAAATATTAACCAATTAAGATCCTTAAGATTAAGATTAATTGTAATCCCTATTACAAGAAATTAAATATTCTAGTAGCATTTTTTTTTAATGATTCCGAGATGTAAATTTATGTCTTATTCAAATTGAAATTTATTCAAATTCAATTCAATTCCAAGACAAAATAATATAATTTATTTAAAAAATTAATCCGTGAATAAATTGCTTTTTAGTAACATGAAATATATCAGTGTACTTTGTACGTTTAATACAATTAAAAACTATTAAAACAAAATATTGTTTAAAACATCAAAAAAATATATTATAAGCGTTTTCAGAGATTACAACTTTACCTAAGTGAATTTAGAGTAAAAGCAGCACTGAAATAATAAATATAAATAAGAAATAAATAAAAAAAATCATATTCATTTAAAATATTGCACGTTCTCGACCACCTCAAGCTCCAGCGTCAGAGAGAGTTTGAAAATACAAATTTTGCACAGCCACAGAGCTAAATGAACTTTCTTTCTCGTCTCAATGGCTAAGAAAAAAGGGGCATTCAATCAATAAATCACTTGTATTACAGGAGCAATGAACCGGCAGAAGTACTTGATCACTGTGTCCAATCCAATATGGCCAATTCAGGGGACGCAACTTTGGCATCATAAATCAAATAAATAATCCTCTTATATAAAATATCGTCGATGTGTGTATTAGTAGTTCTATATACCCCTCACATAAAATGTTTATATATTTTTTTTAACTAGTAAGATGTAAAACAACATATATGTTGTAAATTATATAAACACCTTATTTTTATAAGGCTTCATAAAACTATTAGGAGGTTATTTGATAAATTCTATAACAACACAAATATGCATGTAATGACTTTTTTATAAATTATAGGCCAAATAAATGTTACTCTATATTTTCAATGCCCTAAAATATTAAACTTGCAGAGCACATTCGGCACATTTTTATGGATTTATTTTTAATTCTGAGAGTTTAGGTAATATTTTTTTGCCTTCAAAACTTTTTAGGGCCTCAATTATGTATTAAGTAGGCAACTCAAAACACAAAATTTTAAATGATTTTCGCTTTATATTTCCTAATACTTTTGGTTTTATTAGTGACTGTATTCTCAGAAATAAGTTTTGCTAACGCATTTTCCATTGTCCGGCGATCTATCGCTGTACAGAAGAATGCTTTTATAGTTTGAATAAAGTTACAAACTATTTTTTATATTTATTTCAAATACACTAAACATGCTAATTAGTCATGAAGCTTTTACTTTGAACTTTATTTATATAATATAATGAAACCTAAGTTGGTTTTTCCTATGAATACAAAAATAATATGATTCGATAACCCTTTTTATTCTTATGCGATATTCATATTACCGAACTAGTATACTATAGTAGTGTGTAACGACGTATTTAAAAAGAAATATATAAAGTGGATATAGTGACCACCAACACCAACCAACAAGTAGTAATACCAAGTACAAGTACAGCAGCAGTAGTACTAGTAGTAGTAATAGTAATATGTTTTGTACATATAGCACAAACTAAACGCATCCTTAAAATGTGATAATAGTCATGAGTCAAGTTACTAATACAAATAGAGGAATTCCGAAATAATGCCACAAAAGCATCGTCGATGATGCGGCAATTTGTAACCAAATCGTCAATCATTAGTGAAGTCAGAATCATTAGTATAGTCAGGGAAATACTTAAGTATACTATCCCGAACAAACAATACCTATTAAATATTTGATAATAATTATCGCGTGAAAAAGTACCGCCACCTTTTAGAGATCGGCTGAATAAACAGACTATATGTAATTCTGCGAATTTCTTTTTGGCACCTTGAGGTCAGTAGAAAGCAAACAGAAACGACAATTAATTACATACCGCAATAAACTTATTTTTTGGGTAGGTACTTAGAAAATGACCACGTGTACATATGTATTAATATCAGGAATACCCAGATTTTCATATTGAGCATTTTATTTCATATTTAATAATAGTTTATTATTACATTTATACGTATTCAACATATGTCATAACAATAATAATATCTATTTATGAGTATGAATGTATGTATATATTTATTATCGCTATATTATATTATATTGTTATACCATAAATTAAAATTATGTATACTATTTTAAGTGAGTTTTAAAACAAAAATATTATAATGGTTCGTTTTTCGACCTGAAACATTTAATAATCATCAAATAAAGTCTATATTATTAATTTGAGGTTCAATAATTGGTTACTGCATTTTTTAAGGATTTTAAAACCATCTGATACACATTTTATTACATTACTACTAGCAGTCAAGAAAATATTGCATTAGATTAAATTTGGAGACAACAGTGGATTTACAGCCAAAATAGTTTGATGCAAATGACAGCAAAATGACATTGTGATATTATACAGGGTTGTTAATAATATCTTAGTAAATCTCCCTAGGACATCCTTCGTTTTGTTTTTCTTATAGTTTTGCCCTTCATTTACACATTAAGACAGGTATTAAAGGATTTATCATTAAGTACTCACACTAATTATTATACAATTCGTTTTACCTAATTAGGCTACCGCCTGTTCCAAAATTTGCTTCTGATACGTATATTGCAAAAAATAAATAAATTGTGATAAAACATAAATATATTAATAATAATAAAAATAAAACTCTATAACTTGAATACATAATATTATGTACACATATGTAATTTTATACTATTTGCTATCATACTCGTACAGAAAACTTTGCGATGCATATGTTTGAAAATGTATACGAATTTATTTCCCTAAAATATTTCACCTTCCTGCTGCCGGGTTTTTGAATTATATGTTTGGTGTTGCCATGAATGATGAGCCTGATCAGGGAACTCTTGTTAGACATTCGGGTCATATTATATTTTAGCTCTGACTCAAAAGAGATCAAAATCTTTCATATATTTGTCTCTTTCTAATGTTCCTAAAATGTAATTAAGTAAAACTATTGAATTTAATTATGGCTCTAGCTTTGATGGCTTTGGCTCTAACCATGAAATTAATAATGTACTAAGGAATTTACATATGGTAGCGAATTCTTGCTATAAAACAAAGCATTAATAAATTCGCTTCCTTATTGAGTATGAATCCAACGGAAGTAATACTCGTATGTAAAAATAACATTTTCAACTTCATTCATCATTCGTCGTCATCTTCATTTTCATTTTCTGTTTATTTTCAAAAACCATTCTAACAAAAAAATATACATACGATTACAAAACCGAATAACACTAATTTTATTGTATAATATATATATAATATTGTGAGAAGATTCACCGATTAAATTTCTTCATTTTTTTGTTTTTTTTTTCTTTTTCAAACGTCCCTAGCGGAGTCAGGTGTCACAAAGATCGGCCAAAAGGATTGCTTAGTATTGATGAGTGGTTTTGTATGCATGGACACATAAGGTTTTTTTTTTAATTCTTATCATAAAGACGAAGTTCAAGGTCTATTTGTATTTGAGAAATATTTTTTCAAATGTGGGTCTCGATCTGATTCCACTGCGGCCATTTTATAAACGATGATCATTAAAATAAATGTTAAAAAAGTCCTCCTGAAAGAAAGAATCGATCCATCAGAACTGGGAACGATGTGGACCGCGAATGTTTGAATAAATATTTTAATGTTAATTTTTTGGGTAAAATTTATGACATCGTTAAATGTGTCCATAATCTTTATGGCTGTCACGTTTAATTTCGGTCCGTTTGTCATTTTAATAATAATTACTGATAACCTCACATAGAAAGACTTTATTTATCTATTGTATGGCCTGTACTGTCGGGTAGGCGCCGTTCGGCGCAATTTCAATTGAATTGATGTTGTACCTATGATACAATGCCATTTATAAGCAGAATACTGCCAAATCTGCTATAAGAATGCTTGTTTGAGTATGTTTTGTTACATACCTTAATCGATAGTGTTGTGAAAATCTATGTTGAATATATCTATACTACTCCACCAGAGACTAAAATAAGTTTTATTTTTGTGGCTATAAGTTAGCCTTTAACCGAAACTTTTTGAAGATTAGAGGTTTATTCACCTATCTATTTTTATATAAATATTGTCGAAATATTATTACTAGAACTGTTAATTATATAGACAGTTGTTGGAGATAAGTGTAACGCACACGCGTAAAGTACTTCACTGAACCGACTACCTGTTTGGAATTATTCTCTTTTTTAAAGTCATTGACCTCCAACACAAACAGGGTTTTGTCTTTTTTGAAAATTCACGTTTAAAATTTATACGGGCATTCGTATCTCTCTTCTCCTATAAAACTTTATGAGGTTATCCTAATCCTCACCTGAGGCTAAGTGATATAAAAATTTTATTCTGTTGCTCGTTAAAACCAAATTTTACCTTTTCAAAGAATATAGGTTGCTGTATATTTTAAGAATGGTACAACAATAAAAGAATTATGTTAAATGTCTCTGGTAGATTTAAAAATGGCGTTACACGGTGTATATATTTTTCGAACATCTTCCTAGGTAAGTTTTATTTTTATAATATTAAGCCCAGCGGCGTCTAATCGAACGGATATGACTTCATTTTGTACATAACTGTCATCGAAGTGCCAAGACTCCGCTGGTATAAGTTATTCAAGCTCGGTTAATGAAAAGTCATGTTACCATAAATAAAAGATTCAATGAAATTAGTGTTACAATAAATAAAATAGAAAATCCTGTTTGTATTTATTCATGAATTGTAGCAATTTTTTAATGAATATTTTTAAAATTATTTCTTTTAGTTGTAAATCCTTCAAGAAAGTAGTTTTTAAATAATATCCCAATAGCCTGTTTTTAAATTACCGATTGGTAAAACTGATACAAATATTTACTGAGCAGGAACATAAAGTTTTTCACCTTTTTCACCCCAACACAAATAACTTACATATTCTCACAAAGACTAATGAATAGATATGAAAATGTATAGTTAAAGATACGTGTTACTTTTTTTAAATTTTGCCGAGGAATTTCATACAACTGACACATCTGCAAAATATTGGTCTCCATGTCAAGACTTTGTTGATTTACAAATGTTTAGTGTCGCTAAGCGCCCCGCCCTCGGGAGCCGCCAGGGTTTAAGTTTAATAGGATTATTGAGACCAAACCTGAACAATATCGCAGAAGCTTTCAAGGAATCAGTCAAACTAATACCTCAGCCATATGAGATACGGGTATTAATAAATATACTTCTTACGTAGGATATACTTCTCATGTATGTGCGACGAATGTATGAATAGATTTTATTATTAAAAAAATATACGTTTTCTCATATTATATTATATAACCGATAAATCTTGTTTTTTCTAAGTATACAGTGTAATTGGCTAATCAATCAATAATCGTGAATGTATAATCGTAAAAAATGTTGAATCGTGTGGATTTTCAAGCTTAATAAGCTCTATTTATTTAGTGCAAGTCGTGCTTTCATAGATTGCGTCATTTATATACTTCAATAATCATCTTTTATATGCGTTGAATGTATGTTCTTAGCACACATATGTTAAGGGAAGCCAAAGGATAAATAATAATTTCGATACATTTAGACCCTTACTATAGAATATAGAATAAAAATAATAGAATAAACTATAGAATAAAAATAATAGTACACGATACCTAAAAACAAAAAAATAAATAATAAACAATGTAGTAGTAAATATTTACTTAATCTAATAAAATACTTATTTATAAATTAAAACCATAATTTAAATTTATTAATAGGTAAATTATGGGCGGATATTAATCATTGATTAAGATTGATAGCCTATCCTAACCTAGCAAACCTGGCAACCTAGTAACCTAGTAAAAACAGCCAAGAAGAAATAAAGCAATGAATTGAATCAAATTAGCAAATTTCTAAATTAATGATAGTAATCACGGCGCTATGAAATGTAAAATGCCTCTGAGCAAATTCATTTTTAAGTTTGGTATATGATGACTATCGACTGAATGTTGGTCAAGTTATTTTATGTAATACATAAGCAGCTTCTAATAAAAGCATTTTGATAGTAACATATTACAATTTTAAGTGATGATCATATTATTATTTATATTTAAGATTGTTAAATTTATTTTAAACATAACATTGAATCTAAGAGTAATATCGAAAACAATTGATGAAAGCAAATTCCACCCACATACCCACGCGAGAGAATGCATTTTCAAAGAAACGCAAATTTTCGGTTGTCCGCCCCGCCGAGATTTGAATTTTAACTAATTCGCCTTAAGTCATTTGTATCTCTTTCAGATATAAACTGCTTAACATAAACCTAAAGAATGTCTCGCATGCAAAGGGTATATTTACATAAGGAAAAAGATATTTCCACGATGAATGTTTTTACATTTATTAACAAAAGTGAAACGCTTTTATGTGTATTCGAAAATTAAGTATAATACCCACACATATTTATTTTGTGTAT
Organism: Neomicropteryx cornuta; assembly: GCA_020383195.1. Classification (NCBI taxonomy): domain Eukaryota; kingdom Metazoa; phylum Arthropoda; class Insecta; order Lepidoptera; family Micropterigidae; genus Neomicropteryx; species Neomicropteryx cornuta. Next base: position 6,650,436 of record JAHKQU010000014.1, read on the forward strand.
TTAATGCAAACTTTGCTAAATTAAATTATATGTAATTTGTAAATAAATATATTTAATGTCTTTTAAAACAAAAAAAATATAAAAACGTGTTTTTACCCAAATTTACGCTAGCGCTTAAAACATTAAATTTAAAAAATAATAACCACAGGTACATTGAAATTGTGCATTTGATTAATTTAACATTTAATTTGGTCAAAGCTACCTTAACAACCCGTGGTAATAACCCACATTCACATCGTGAGCACAGCGTGTTGATTGAATACGGCGGAAATGCAACCAACCAACCAGCCATATTCAAATTGCATCTCTCTAAAAAGCAATATTTATTTTTTATTTTGATTCACTCCTTGTCACAAAAGCTTAATGTTTTTTTTACTTGTTCGGACCTCACACTTTCTAAAACATTTTAAACTTGGAGAAAAAATAATAGTAAGCTATAAACCAAACGAATCGAAACCAATCGGAGTGTAAATTTCATTTCATAATTCACTTCGAACAGAAAGTGATCGTTCTTAACGCCGACACTATACCAGCAACTGGTCTTGGCGGTAACTTTATATACTAGGCAGGCGTAGTCCGGTATCCGACCGAGATGAAATCAAAAGTGAGAATGGTTTATTGAAATTGTAAGAGGCTGTAAATCTTATTTGGTGCATTGTGACGACGACTAGCAGGGATTCTGCGGCGGCTGCCGATACAAATCTCGCGCCGCAGCGCGCCTCGCAGTGGGAGAATGTCCTCTTAGTGGAAAATAAACGCCCACTGTGTCTTGAGGATGTTAGAGCATGTAATGATCAACTCGACGATTTTTCTAGGATTATTTATTTAACTATTTCATTGCACACAATAATATTAACATAATGCAATACTGGCACTCTAGCAATATAGTGACAAGTTTAAATAAAACCGACTAAAAAATATTCCATCGGCATTAATATATGAGAATAGATGTTTTTCTAAAAATTTACTTAAACATACACTATTACTACCGGCCTACATGCTCTGAACTTTCGAGATTTAAGGTTAATAACAACATATAAAGTTGAGTAAATGCTGTTATATTATGAAAAATAAATGCACCTTCATTTTTTTTAGAAGTAACGTGTCGGTTTTTGGTTGTATATAATTTAAATTATGCTTGATACATACAAGCCATGCACATACCCATTTGAACGCATTGACGATAGCCCGTGAGATTGTTAAAATAAATATAATACGCTTTTTTTCTTTCAATTATTTCAAATTGTTTTGACAGTTTGCCAATCATACATTTTTTAGAAACAATAGAACAAAACACACATAAATCAAATAATGGCAGCTACATGCATAGTATTATTTTTTCACTAGGGAAAAAAATGTCACAAAAACAGATGTTTCGTAATGATTGTACAAAAGTAAAGTAAAAAGCAGATTTTTAACTCGATTGTAAGAACAAAGTTTCCTATCCAACATTCCTGCTAATATTTTGACCCTTCCTATTGTATATATGAAACATAGAAATTAAATCTAAATTGAGAAAGAAATAATTGCTACATAATGGTTTATACATACCTATATATACAGTTTGTATGTTCCCATTATTTGTATTCTTATCATCCTTGTCCTTGTCTAAGTATCTCCCTATGTTGCCTACAATCCTTCATCTCCATAAGCATTCATTGATCCATCTTTCAAAGATTTTAAGTTTTTTATCATCATACTAGTATCACACTGTATGTATTTGACATTATTTTACAATAAAGAGGTGAGAGTTAAAAGTGCTTTATTTTATAAAACTCAGCGCTGAAATTAAGATGACATCCTGCCCTCTTAAGTACAGGACCTCGTTAGTACCCTTATAATTACTACACAGAAGAATATAGCTTTATATTCAATATAAATAAAGTGAAAATAGTTTTATCAAATATCTTACCAGGAAATTTTCTGATATTATAAAACTATCATCAAATAAAATTTAGGTTAAATCTTTTACACTCAATTTAATGTTTTAAGTATCTCTAAGGAATCAATAAATTTTATAACACTGCAGTATATTCAGTACAACTTCAGCGAACCTTTCCAATTTACAATATTTGCGATCAGCGATTCGTGATTTATGAAAATACTCTTAATGAACGCTTTCTGTTTCGATCAAAGGAACTTCTGCATGGCCATTTGCAATTGTATTAAAGACCCGTAAATTTCATTCTACTAAATAAAATATTTGTTCTAAATGCGTGTCTTTGTATCTTTGTAATGCTGACATTGCTTTCAACATAATTAACTAGCCGATATCTACATAACTTTTGAAAGATTTATGTGTTCCTAATTATCTGGAAGCTTTGCATAAAATATTATACCAGTTGAGCTCAGTAAGGTGTGTAAAAGTTAAAAAAAAACTTTATTAGAACACAAATTAACAATGTAAAAAAGGTCGTATTTATTTTCGCTTAACAACATCTTACAATAAACACTGAGTGAACTCTGTGGATTGGTTACGTAACGTGTTTCCGTTTATGTAAAAAGGTTTATTTATTATATAATGATTTTATGTTGCCGTAACAGAAATGGAAATAGAGGCGAGAAATATATTAGGAATCCAAAAATATTTTTTCTCCCGACTATATAGGAAGAAATTCATATTCGTCAGTGGTAAAAAAAACAAAATGATACCGTCATGAAGCTAGTAACTAGTACCTATAGCTAATCACAGTTACTAGCTTCGTCGGATGTCATCAAACTCAAACGAAAGTAGGTTTATGTAGGATACGTTGTATTATATTGTAAAAAGGGTTTGACACTTTAAAAAAAGAATGTTTGTAACTTCAGGTTTGTTCAGGTTTGTTTGTATTTAATATTATAAGATCAAATAACTTGTATACAATAAAGGGAAAAAAATATTTTACCAATGTGTTTGACAATATTAACATCCCCGGTTGATGGTTGAAAATACAATTTTTGAACAATTTTGACGGTCAAATAATTTAATCGTGTGACATAGGAAACGTAAAAGTTTAAAAAGTTTGTTTAACTTGAAACTGTAGTGTAATCTGAACGTTTAAATATCTGAATTTCTTTTTTTATTTTATATTTTTTTGATCGAGGTTGCCTCAAAACGGCTGAATCAATTTCAATGAAATTTACTAAACGCATAAAAATCTTTCTATCTTAGGGAACATGCTACCCGGCTATTAAACGGGTATTGCTCACGTTACGTACCTAGCATTAAATAATATGTGCACCTACCTACACCTGCCAACTAACCAACCTAAAGTATTCTTCTCCTTCATTCGAATAGCTGTATTGTCAGCACGGCGCTATGGGCGCAGTTCCGACAGCCTTATTCTTGTTTTCATGATGCGAGGCGGTCCATTACAGGCAAACAACATCTCGCAAGTCTGTAGCTGAATATATTTTTTTTGTGTATGTCTTATTACTTACGTAACTCAGTCGACAATGATGAGAAAAGCGCCGTTGAATATTCTTAATAACGAGTAATGACCTAGGCGAATTTTACCCAATGGGTCCCGAACCCGGGACCTCGGAATTTAGAAGCAGGCGCTTTTACCACTGCGTCTACCTAAAATGTATTTTTTTTCAATTTGATATTACATGTATAAAAATGCGTAATATATAAAATCTTGTCTTACGATAAATTATATATCAATTTACTTCAATTGTTTTATTCGTGTTATAATTCAATTATTAATAATAATGGCATTAGCTGGTTAAAATGCATTCCAATTAAAGCTACTGAGTTTATATTAATCTATACGACATTTAAATTGAATAGAATTTTGTAGCTGCTCATGTTTATATTGAATATAAAAACGAAGGCTGTTTTGTGTTCATTGTACAACGGCTGTACAATGGACGACAGCGCTTACGGCGAGGGGTCCTCTGCGCGTGCATACCTACTCATTGACATGTCATCTTTCATATAATACCCAATGAAAGTGTGTCGGCACTGCATTGGCATATTCATAAATCCTAGACCTTCGCCATATTGAAACGAATCGAGCGACGGCGTGTCCTTAAAGTTGCTCTGCTATCTTTTATGTTTTATACGGTACGACACGAGATTGCTCCGTTTAACTTCTCACTTGCATTTCTTAGTAAAATTAATTTTGAATGTGTAAATTATTAACGTCGAAAAAAAACATTAAAATAAACGTTTTTCTAAATAGGACGAAGATTTTACGTGTACATAAAAACATTGGCCTGCCCTAAATGCATCTACGAGTACATTTGCTAAAGGAGTTATTTTACATTTATCATCGGTACCCAGAGATTCCGCTGGTATTCTTGAGGACTTTCCTTATCTCTAAAACTTCTAGTCCCTTTGCCATTTTTCTGACAACCTTTCAGCTCTATTTTCTCAGAAAATCAATATTGTTTATAAACTAATAAATAAAGAAACTAATAACAAAAATAACAATATAATTAATAAAGTATTAAATAATTAAAGCAATGGCAATAAAATTAATAAAGTTAATTAATACTTCATTTATATGAACTATTCTAATAATCTTAAATTGTTTTTGATTTCCAACAAAATTTATTTATCTATATTTTGTATATACCTAGTATTTTTTCCCGAGAAATACACCATAACATTTCGAAAGTTCATTGTCTAAAACCATATTAAGTGGTTTTTTTTTTTTTTTTTACTGTAAACTGGCCAGCACAGCCGCGCTCATTTTTGAATGGCATTCAATAAAACAAAGTCCCATTTAATGCAGATATCAGACCGTTTGCAGACGCTTTTCGCTTTTACTGAACCGCGGCGCAGTTCAGAGAACGTATCTATTTATAGCGAAACGAGAATCGATAGGGTTATCCAATACGAAATGAAAACCTATATTTGAATTAATGTCGTCCACTAAAAGAGAAAATATTTAGGTTTTTGTGAAAATAGTTGGTTATCGTATCGTATACATAAAACATATTTGGAAAACGTTCACAAATCAAGCAATTGATAAATATACGATAAATAATTTACTCTCTACGTAAGTAATGAGATCAGTAAAAGAATGAATATAAATTTACCTACTTGGGTCATTTTGACATAGGTTTGAATGAAATATACGATCCGAATAAAATATGCTTGTAGTATAAACTTTGTGATAACGAGTACGTCAAAATAGCTATTTTGATTTACTTTAAAATTTATTTAATAATATAATCATCAGATGATGATGTAAGAGATTATATAGATTTTGAGCAACTCGTAGGTTCATGTTATGTGAAATATAAAATTTTAATGAGATATGTATGACAAGTACTTAATAGATAGGATCTTGTATTTCGGAGGTATTATTGAAAAAATACAAAATTAAAAAAAAAACTCTTTTTCGCCCTAATAGTACCTACTAAAAATCATTTTTACACTAAAAAACGTGTTAAAAAATATTGTATAAAACATGTCAATTTGTGTGTTTTTTTTATAATAGATAAACTTATACGAAATATTTATAAATTTGGGCGATTGGCACTACTCTCATATGAGCCCTGTCTTATTCACTAAACGACACCTATTATCCTAAGGAAGGTAATATATTCATTGAACTAAAAAAAATAATTTGGTAACCGTCAATTGCATCCGTCTATACATAATACAAATAATACATAATTTTGATAAATTTAAGTGAATCTGTGTATCTATCCGTACGCTTTTTTTTTAATAGTTTTAAATTATAACTAAATCTATCAAAACTATAAATTGTGTAGGAATATTCGGTGCTATTTTTTTTTTTTTTTTGTTACATTTAAGATACTCTATTTGGCCTTACAAGATTAAAACATGAAACCCAACACAGTACGATATAGAGACTCATGCGTGCTAGTAATAAGAATTCTTTATTCGTTGGAAATCTCAAAAAGACGTACTATTACGAGTATTGTTTAAACCTAACGGATATTTTAAATATTAGAAAGGTAATGGAAATTTTCGTGGCATGAATACTGTCACCTACTCGCGCACAGTTTTATGACATCTTTTAAATCGTGATACTCCTTACAAGGTCACATTGAGGAGTCGCCCGCCCCGCGCCCCGCGTCCCACGCCCCGCACCCCTCTCCGCATCTCGTTGAAACGGAAAGTTCGTTAAATCATTACGAGCAAAATTCACTATCTCGAAGCTCTATATGGTTGCACCGTACTCGAACTATATTAAACAAACAATGACGAGTCATCTTAGCGTTTAGATTGACATAAATCTTTGCGCTTAAGGCGACGCTAAAAGCGTTGAGATCTCATACAAAAGAGAAAACAAATTTCTCCGCGCACCTTGTGAATATTAATTTAAAATTGATCAACAAGTACAGTTAAATACAAAATATGCACAAATTAATAATATAAATAAAAAAAATCAGGGCATTTAAATAATCGATCGTAACTTATTTGCATAAGCTCAATAGCATATTACATATGCTCAATACATATGGAAGAAAGAGTGTGGACAAAATGTGCAAATATGCGTAATGTTTTTTTTTTTAAATAATTGCCTAGGTCATAAACAATTATTTTGGGCTGTACTCAACTAGGCCAATTGCGCCTGTGCTAGAGTCAGGGGAGATTGTGGTAATGAAGCGTTAAAAATGGCATGACCATCTGCGGATTCGAACCCGAAACCTTTGGGTCAGAAGTCCAACGCCTTAACCACTAGACTACCACGATTTCAAACACAAATACATACATACATAGCGCAAAACCCCAATTAGATTGAGCAAATCTACGGAACTTGTACAGCGCAGCGAAATCTTGGCGATTAAAAGTAACATATAGCTCCTAGAGACGTGTGTATGTGGTCTACAATACGTCTTTAAACATTTACAGGCCAATGAAAGTCATATTTTTAGACGTTCGCTGGGTGAAATTTTTGCGTCATCAAGCAAACGTAAAAATAACAATCAAATATTAATTTCCGTTTTTATACAGTACACATAGGTGGATACACCTTGTGCTAATTATTTTTGAAAGGGTTTCTATTTTTGGTAATACACTTTTTAGTATGGCAGGTTGACTGCAGTAACTACCCACGCTGTAAATTAGGCGTGTAAATTAAAATTCAAAGGGCAAATGAAACCCATTTATAGGCACAACTGACATCGTTATGAATGTTACAATTGACACCAGAATACTAAAAAAATATTTTGGCCGTATACTTAAAATAACATTATCGATTCAAATAATTATATTATTCACATATTCGCCAAACTATTCGCTTCAATATGATATACAATGGTTGTTGTTATACGTAAAAATAAAATGTTGAACAGAAAAAATATTACCTGAAGAAAATTCACATCCGACAACAAAAAATAACCTATCCAAACCACTTAATGACAAAATAAATGAGAATCAAAGTGGGTCAAAGTTGCCAACATATTGCACAGTTTTGCTCATTGATTCAAAGTTGGATTACACTTAAAAATTTCGCTTCCACAAACAATGTTGCAATCGACACCCGTCACTTTTGACACCGTTTCCCTTACTTTATGGCTTTTGTTATTGTTTTGTGTACCTACTGTAACTGTATTTTATGTGACGGTTGATATCCTAAATAATTAAATAAAAATAAATAAGTCATAAATTCATATTTTAGGTAGAAAAAACTTATTAGTAAATTATTTAGATAAAGCAACTAGAAATCTTAAAGTACCACTTTTCTATAAAGGTGATTTCGCTATAAAGAGCTTTAAATGGCAATATTTTGTTTTAGTATATTTTTAACGCGCTGGGTTCGATACGCTTTTGTTGGTTTAGGTTTCTATTGGTTTCTTTTTGGGTGCTCCGACCTCCTCCGGGTATTTGCAATAATTTTTGACCAGTCAGCCCCTTACGATAATACAAAAACGACTCGAGGGGCCATTCGCAACACTTGAAACTAACCAACCCCTTCAATACTTCACTCACTTCAGTCGAGACTGATATTTTTAATAATTTAAAAATGAATTAATTTAATTAATTGCATTTTTTTATTTGTGGTGAAATGACTATTTGGCCATAGATTTTACGCGTGCTTTCTATCGTAGGTGTTTGTCTATTTTTACACCAAGTTAGGTAATATCATTAACAGATTTTGAATTTGGAGGCATTGATTGATTGGGACATGAATTTGGAGAATGATTTTAGACTTAATCCTGTAAGACAATCACCGTATTGTCTTTCCGCAAAATGGGTTATATCAATAAAATTGCTTTCGTGAAGTTAATACATTCTGTGATTGCATCCCTTACAATCACAGTTACTAGCTTTGTGAAGCGTCAGAATAAATAATCAGAATAAAACTAAATGTCAATCAATGACGTTTGAGAGAAATAAAAAATATTTTCTATTATATTTACTTCACGTACTTTAGGGTACAACACTCCAAAGTACTACCGGCTAGTTTTAGCTTTTATACATTCATTTATAAGAACTACTATCCCCGTCCTTTGGTCGTCTGTCCCTCTGTTGTATCTTTCAACTTAAAAAGTACAGTTTCGAAAGAGTTAATTTTTTGTGACACCCTTGAAAAACAACCATAGCCGTTTAGATCAATATAACATTAAAGTTAACAAATTTTTAGTACTACTGACAATTCGAAAGAGCTTTTAAATATCATATTCGAATTTCAAAAATATGACAGCACGGAAATATGACGTATTATTTATTAATGGCCAGTTAAAATGAATACAAACTCATCCATGTTCGCAAACAGAAACATGTAAAAGAATGTTAATTTCAACATTATAATCATCATAAAATGATTATTATTGTTATTATTATTAATCAATTAAAATATTATATCTGTGTTGTTTTATTACTAGCAGTTCGTCAAAATTTATAAAAAAAAAATGTGTTTAAATTCATAATGATTTGAAAGAATAACATGATACCATTGCATGTTTTTTTTTATTTTAAACTACTCAAACTTAAAAAATAATCAACTGTCGCCTCTATGACCACCCAAAACGCAGATTGAATGGGTTAAAAGTGGCTAAAAATGCATCGAGTAGTCTGGGGAAGAAGCCGTTAATGACGCCTGTGGGCCTAGCTGTAAGACTTCAGATCCTGGTTTAATAATGTACTACTGCTAAACAATCTAAAGAAGCAGTTGATATTCTATGATAGCTACAGGATGTCCTAACCATTTTTGTTTTCATTAATTTTATTATACTATCTGTATTTTGCGTGCTCATGATTTTTCTATAGGTATACCATAAATGTTTCAATCAAAACCCGTTATAATATTGTATAAGAAATTATGGTCATAAATAATAAATAATAAAAGAGATTTTTGAACGAACGTATGGCTCAAAAGAACTAATGTACCTTTAACCTCCTCATATTCTTTGTGTCTTCGAATCTTTTAGGCAGATTACGCTGCGCCGTGCGCACATGAAATATCGCACCTTCGGAGTTTTTTTTGCATTCTGCGCCCCGCGAAACGCTCCATGTGTATTAATATAACTCGCTAATAAGACGGAGGCTCTTAGCGAAAATGGCGAGTTCTTTTGTCAAAAAAATACCGCCTACCCGCAGCCTTTCTGTCGGTCCGCGAATATAAAACCCTCAGAAATATTGTGCATATAATATTGCCTTTATAAATATCGCATTTCTCGACTACAAAGGAGGTTCACATCTATTTTCAGTCGCTGCTTTAAGAGCTGCTTTTTGTTTCTCAGTTATTAAAAAAAAAACTTAAAATAATAACTTTTTAGATCTATGAGGTTTAATATAACAGGCATGCAAGAATAAAATTAAATTTGGTTAGATATTAATAAAAACTTTTTTTTCCACTGAATATGATTGTATAACCGTTTCTAACTGTATTAAGTATTATAAAATAAAACTCCGCGTTTTATGTACAATTATTATTGAATGAATTGAATGTAAATATAATGGTTGATAGTTTTTTTTAATTATTCATTTTTTTTATATTTTAAAAAAATATTTTATTAATTGAAAAACAATCATTAAATATACTGTATTATATATTTGCCCCTAAGAATGAAAGTGGTGTATATATATTTATATAACTTTCACATTATATTTATACTTGATTTCTAGCTACTAATTTCTTTAAGTATGAGGTATGCATTTTTAAAAGTGCCAATTAATATTACAGGTCAAATATACCGCTACAAGCCATATGGACAAAGCCTATGAAACTTTGTCCCATGTTAATGGTTATTACTTTTATAATATATATGTATTGCTTTTTAGTAATTTTATGACCAAACCTACCTATATCCATTAAAATTAAATAACGAGCCGCCACTGCAAGGTCGGCCGTACAAAATTGTCTTCGGCCAAATTCGCGGGCCGATCCTTTCTTAATCTTCCCTTGACAATTTTATTATCACAATAAGTCAAGGCTGCGGTAAAAGAATCCCATTAAGCTTTAAACTTTACGCCGCTCCTCTGGGCGTTAAAGCCAAAATTATGTAATCTAAAAATAACCTTGAGAGTTTTAATGTATTTTATTGTGGACATAAAGCTTTCTTAATTACCTCTCTGATTTAACATTGTCTTTTTGTATAACGTCTAACCATCGCGAAAGTCCTAAATATATATTTGTAGTTAAATTGTTGAGAGAAATATATTATGTATTCCGTCCTAAACTTTGAAGTGTTGAAATTATTTTGGTAATTTTTGTAAATCTTGTTGTTTTTTTCTATACATTTATAATCGCATAAGATGTTTATAACTACTTACTATTATTGACAAAACCTCTATAAACTCATTTTGAAAATGTCATTTTACGTAAATATAAATGTTATTTCCAGACACATTCTTGAGAAACAAAAAAAAACATATAATATAAACAATATTACAATCTTAGAAAAGAACAAGAAACAAAACAACATATTAGATATATTAAATTACTGATATTTTGGTAAAATGTATTTTTTTTATGTAACTCTGTATATAAATGTTACTTTGATGTTTAGCAAATAATTAAAATATATCCATATACTGCCAATCGTGTCCTTAATCTGTGGTTTATAAAATTACGCAAAATATCGCTTTCACGCGAATGTGTGTTCTCATTGCACCGGCCTTCAATTCATCGTTTAGCAAAATGGAGTAGTTAATCCACGATTTCATAAGCAATTGATAATCGGCTCGCGGTACGTCGCGCGATGTGTACATTGACTGACTGTACAGCAGTAATTACGTGAGGTGACAGCGAGATTATCATCACTTGGCATTTCTATAGGAAGATTATAACGAACATCAAGCATGCAGCTAAGCGATTAGATACACGATTTCCTCTCGAATACATCTTTCGCGTTGGAGGTCTCATATCGCAAAAATGAACGTACGAAATAGTTATTTTTGACATATTTTCAGCATGGCAATTTTAGTCAATAAGAGTCATTTTTTAGCTACTCGCAACGGCACACTGTATAGTCCGAGAGCTGGCTGCACAAAAGAAAAATTATCTTCGAATCGACAGCTAACGTAGTAGTCCAGAGAGTGACAAATTCTGTATTTTGACCAAAGGGTAGGAAAAAAGGCTACTTCCGCTGTGGTTTGTCGGAATAAACTTACTTCAGATAACTAATCGATGAGAAGGGTTGAATCTTATCAGAGAGGGCGGCAACCCCCCTTAAATATGATTCATTTTCGTACATGAATACCTTCGAACTTTTGTAACTCGTATAAACCTGTGTATGTATGTAGTATTTATGTTTATGCATATTTATGTTATGTGTAGTATATTTATCTAGAGGTTATTTACTTTATATGTATTAAAGTATAATTTAATTAATACAAATGTTATGAAGTCCCGTAGCTTGCGTCGAAATACTAAACTACTTTAACAAATGATTGACCTCTCCTTGGAAAGCACATTGTGCTGCTATTAAGGTGAGCTCATAACCAATCCATTGCACGTGATTATTAATTACATTAATGTGCGTTATAAGTTATTGTGTAAACACTATTTGTTTTTATATAATATTAGAGTGCATGTAAATGACGATATAAATAAATAAATAAAGGCCACAAACAAACTCATGTGCTCACATATTCTCAAACTCATGTGTTGCGCGTCTGATGCGAAAACAGTGCGAAAACGTGCGGCGCCTAGTCATCGGTTCGTTATTGCAATTGGTTGCGGATCAAGTTGCTCGAACCTCGTCTAAACAGTAAACATGCAATGTGAGGTTGGTCGAAACGCGGCTTAAAAAGACCCTACGTGTTTATATTTGAACACATTTTTTTCCTTTTGACCCGCCTTTTTATCATTCGACGCCAACTATTTTCCTCCTTTATTAAAGCAAATACAACTTTTTTATTTTCCAAGAAATGCAAAAGATATTTGCTTTGTAACGCTGAAAACAATGACATATTTCGGCAAAATCCCTCCATAGGATAAAACGTTCCCGCGGCACGTATGAAACGTGTATGTTGCTTCTTCGATCGTATCAATTCGTGATTCGTTATCGGATTAGCGTGATGAATACAAAATTATTGCGTTTTGCTTACTTTTCGTTGTGTAATTCCCAACCGAGGCACGCCCCGATCACAAGAATGGCATTTTTATAAAACTGTAGAAGTTTTTTTTACTTTTTTATACCTCTGCCGTAATAATTATACATTTATTATTCAGGTGCATGTGTCAAATTATTGTTTACAACTTGTAAGCCAATACCGACGTATGATTGGAATTCCAATTTCGCGTTTGTCTTCGAGAGAAAAGAATTGAAAACAATTTTGTATTCCTAAGAATTTGGTTTATTTTGGCAGAATACAAGATCGGATAAAATTTTAGATCAGGCAGTTGTAAACGCCCTAATTTAACTTTAAATAATACTGACAAAATTAAATAATGATAAATATTTGAAACATAAGACACTTAAATAAAATGATACATTTTTCATTCCAATACAGGCAAAGTACTTATAAAAACATTGTTCGTCTGAGAGAGTTATTTTTAATTTAAGATTATTTATTAATTTATGTACTCATATGACATGTATGTATATCAATTGTAGTGTTCATTGTTTTTATCATAACTAATTTTTCAAAAAAGCTCAAAGTAATTGCATGTAATTAATCTATTAAATAACTATTAAAATTATCCTACCTTAGTACGGGAAGTTCCAATTAGGTATGATTATGTTATTCACCATTTATGAAATTTGTAAAAAACAAAAATGAATAATAAATTATAGATAGTAGTGTTACTATTTCTTGATTTATTGTGGTTATTCTTTGTTTTTTTTTTTATTATATTTGTTTCTTGTATATTATGAATTAAATGTGACATGGGGATACCTGTTAAATAAAATAGTCTAGGAGAGATTATAACTTTAGTTTTTTTCTGAAGCAAATAATATCTAAAAGAGTTGATATAGGTTTGACATAGGTTTTTGTAAAATGTAAGAGAATGGATACATAAATAAACAAAGGTTTAACATCTAAACATAGGTTTACATCATTCGATAAAAGTAAATTAACCAATTTGCCGCAAAATTCGCTTGACGGAGGAATTTAAATCGTTCTGAAAAAACTACCTTAATACAGTCGATTTTATATATCTGCACGGACAGAATCGTCATCAATCATCAACTGTATAAGAATCATCGTCAAACACATACCAACATGGAACTCCAACCGCATACCAAATTGGAGTGCCCAATAAACGCAAATCTGAAATTCTGCAATGCGACGCGATATGGAAGAATGTAAAGTTTTAGCAGGCAAAGTTTCAGAGCCGGAACTGCCGAAAAGACGCCGCAGATTTACGATTCGTTTCACGCGTACGGCGACGCCAAGCTGCGCGATTGTACGCCTCGGCAGGTGATATACAATATGTAGGCGTGGATAGAGTTAATCAAATCATCACAAGTGACGCATTGCTGCATACAAACTTCTCGCTCTCGTTCTAAATAAACATGAACCGACCATTTACAACGACTTGGGGGGGGGGATGTTTATGTTCCCTACGAGAAAGAAATTAAAAATAATATGCGAAAATATTTCATCACCAAATTTCTTATTTTTATTAAAGCGCTGGTGTAAATTTCCTTTGCCGTGGTTAAACGCGATCGATATTTCGTAGCCTTGACTGAGCGCGTTCAACGACCTACGCGTTACATGACAACTTTAATTTAATATTATCGCGTAAAGTTTAGGTTTAAAGTTGTTTCTCGGAATTCATAATTAATTTTGATATGTCGTCTTAAGAAATTATATTTAAAATTGCAGAGCAATAAGCAAGATTTTTTAAAGGGAATGGTCTGGGACAACGTGTATAACTTTTACTGTGACACTATTCACGAGACTAATCTAAATTCTTACCTTCGCTTAACCTATTAGGCCAGTAAACCTAAGGTATGAGCGTTCTTTATTTCAGATTAGGGTTTTTTTTTACTCTATCAAAAGAATGCCTAATTACAATACTTATTTTTTGTTAATGTTTATTCGACCAATTTTCAATTACCATTTTTATATTAATTATGAAAAAAAATCTTTAAAACAAAACAATGTCGCATTGGGAAAAATGTTTAACGAAAACATTAAAGCCGTGTTTTTTAGATAGTATAATAAAACCAAAAATATTTTTCTTTTTAATTAAGAAAATAAAATGTGCCAAGTTATGGGTGGGATTTTGGATGGATATTAAATGTTTTTTACCTTTTGAAAGCGAAGATTTAGCGACAAATTAAGACCTTTCATTTCTTAAATATTTTCTATGACACAAAACTCATTTTCTTAACGCTTCTAAAATAAAAAGACGTTCAAAAGGTGTCCAATCAGGGGACACGTATTTATCAATACTTAAATCGATCTATAAATATCGTGTATCGATACGAATATTTAGTGTAAGCATTTTAATTTATTTTTAATGCGGGCAAATTCATAAATTCAACAACAAAAGAAAATATATAATTGGATAATTGACTGTTTGTTATTTAAAGAAAAGTTAACTCAGTAGCTACTAGGTACTAAAATGTTTTAAATTAATTATTGTTATCAGGTGCATAGAAAGTATACCAATAATGTTACTTTGCAATAACGTAGTCTTAGTTTAAATAGGGTTATTTTTTGTTATATTGACCACTCAGAGGTGTCCTATTTGTTTATCTATTTTTTATCTGTATGTATTTGTTATTGCTTGTGTTTATATTCATACATATGCACAAGCTACCCACGCTTCCCCCTCCCGCCCCCCTCCTACCGTCCCCCGTCCTCTACCACATAGGACGTCGTCTACCACATTATGCTAATAGTAAACCAAAGATCGAATCGGTTCAAGTCGATGCAACTTAATGTCGTTTATTATTTTTACCCAACAGATCGAGACAATATCGAGGACTGAACTGGGTGCAGTTGGGAATATAATCTCATTGCATGGCTCCCCCTACGTACGCCAGGAGATCATATTATTTATTACATGCATATTACAAACTGCAGAAAGAATGTTGTGCTATAAGTATTACAATACGTATAAAAAATAGCAAAAACAATAAAATAAAAAATAAATATGTTATTGAGTAAATAATTAATAAAATGATTTCAAATTTTGTAAACAACAAAAAAAATCTGTACTTAGGTACTTCATACCGTATACTTCATATTAAATATGTTTATGCGCAACGTATTTATATATAACACTACCTTATGTTGAATATTTATTTATATATTTAAAAAGTTTGTTTATTTATTTATTTAAAAAGTAGATTATTTAAATAACGGATAGACACTTAAGTTGCATCCATTTGTGTAGATTGTTAGTGTGTGTGTGTGTGTGTGTATTAATGTTGATATTTGTGCTCTAAGGTATTTTTTATTATTTATCATAGAGGTTTGCTTAGGTCTTTTATACTCACACAGTAATAATAACCTTTCTTAGACCAGGTAACTCTTACCTAATTAGAAAAACTTTTATTTGTTTAAACGAGGTGTGGATTCTTGCAAACTAAGAGATTTGACAATATTTTTAATTCTGCTTAAAGAACCTTGGTCATCATCAGTTTCTGCGCTCACAGCGGGACCCCATTATGTTAAATATATATAATATAATAAATTAAAAGGTGCTAATAAAGAACTTTAAATTTTCAGAAGAATCCAACGTTCCGTGAGTTTGACTGTACTTTATAGTACGTGAAACCTATGCATGAAACAAGCAGAAGGCTGTAAGATGGTTTAAAATGGTCCCATCATAGTTGCGCAGGTAAATGCAGTCACATTTATTTATTATATTTTCTAATTTACTCTTTTTCGCTAAAACAAGCAAGCAGTCGCAGATAATTTATTAATTTCAGCAATTAGTTTTAAACTATAGTGTTTTAATCGCTAGAAAATTGGATCTCGGATTTTTTTTGTAATAATAATAAAATTTTGGAGTGACAACTGGAAACTGTCAAAAATAACCTCAAGATTTTGGCCAATATTGCTTGGCATTCGCCGCAATCGCTTCAGTCGGCTTGCGATAATTGTAATATTTAAAGGGCTATGATTAAAACATTGAGTGAGTGGTTATACATATATTTCACAACGCTCAATGTAATACATTTATTTTCAGTTAATAACATAGGTTTATTTCATAAAGAAATATAAAAATAAACAATTATTATTGGTTACCAAATTACCATTTATGTTAGGCATGACCTAATTATTATTTAATTATGAACAACAGATCTAAAAATAAATATTAGTTTTAATATAGGAACTAATTACGATTATAAGATATAATTCTATTACGAATGCAATACGAATTTGTTGACGTGTAGTAGGTGGCAATTATAATTTTGTGTATTACAATTATATTATAATAAATCGTTATCTTTACATCCTGTTTTTAAAATATTAATTGTTTGTTTTTAAACATTCATTGGTTTTATATTTAATATTTTTTATATTGTTATTTTAAGCATTGTAATAGCTGGAGTTTCTAAATAAAATAAAATATGAGTTTAACATTATTATATATAAGCCTATTGGATTACACATTCCAAGTATAGAAATTCTTAGTAGACAAGGAAAGTATAGGTATTCGAAACAGTTTTGTAATCTATTTAATTTCAGGTCTTTTCTGATATTCGCTAACTGTAGTTACTATACTAACTGTACTAGTCTATTACAAAATTGAAACTCTTGAGAACCGGAGAACCTTATCATATTTATATTATGTATAATGCAATAAATGGCTTTATAAAACACAGTGATTTAACGTCTTTAGGGTAGTTGTCCAACTTAATATTTTCGGTTGGTTGTGCCGACCATCCAACTTGACCCAACTGTCCGATAAATTGTAATGTGTATAATGTTTTCCACTTTTTTCTTAATTTATTATAGGTAAGAGAAGAAAAATCATTTTTTTTTAATGTTTCAAAATAATAGGTGGCACCATGAAGACGTCCTATCTGCTAACTCACGCGTCCCCCTACCCTCTCTACTCCATCGAATGTTCTTAATTTTAATCCTTGTTTTAATCTCAATAAGGTCTTTTAAAAAAATATTTTCTCGTATCTCTTTTTTAATATTTATTTTTTGCATATTTAATAAATTGTACGCACATGGTAAATGTATTTTTTTTATTATTAATTTTAAAGATTGTGGTAGTGTAGTGATTAAGGCCTTTGACTATTGATCTATTGATCTATTTGACTATCTAGCGGTTGCTGGTTCAAGTCTGCACATTTTTAACGCATCATTATCACCATATCATCCCTGACTATGCACCAGCAAATTTAGCTTGGTTGAGTATGGCCCAAAATAACTGAATATGACCTAGATCGTATTATAAAAATAACATTAGATATATTTTCTGTTCTTTTAGCGACTTAAATAAGTATGAAATATATATTTATTAAATATTTTATAATAGTTGTTTATTTTAAATGCTTTCCGTAAATTTACAAGTCTTTTGTATTAATAAAACAAGCAAATTAAAATTATTACACCCTGAAAGGTCACTGATCCTCCTGAACAAGGAAATTGAGCGAACACTTTTATTATTACGGCAGACAATAACATTCCACGGCACATAAGGTGTTAACTGGTTGCATTATTTAAATAATGCAAAACATAACCTTTAATCCATCTTGGTGAATTCTCGCGTTTGGTGCGTCATCGCATTTGCCATTTTACAAAATATTTACGCCACTCTCTGTGCAGATTAATATAATAATAAATAATAATAATTTACGTATTACGACCTTTGTTGGATTGTTTTTACTAAACCATTATATTGCAACCAGTTTATATCGTATTCTGATAAATTCTGGCGATTAAACAGTTCTTATACCTTCTTTTTGTTTGATACAATTATTCAGCGTTTCCCAAGGCCATTCCCGAAACTTAATAGGATATAAAAAAATATATAATAAATGCAAATATAATACATCCCCAAATTTTATTATTTTTATTAAAGCGCTGTGGCAAATTGCCTTTGGCGTGACAAAACGCGATCGATATCTCATAACATTGACTGAACGCAGTGCGAGTTGACGATCAGCTGCCAATAGAATATACCTTTTAAATAAACAGTGAAGGGATTTTCAGAAAGCTGCAGTGGTTTCGGAGATTACCCTCCATTACGTATAAACAAACATTCTCTTTATATTAGTAATAGATTATCTCTTTAAGACTCCCTAATATGTAAATAATTTACCTAAACATATGTTCAGCGGCTAATAGCATCACCGATTCTCAATCACTCCTCATTATAAGCTACTTTCAACCTACGCAACGATTATAACAAAGCATTCATCCGTTATATTACGCTCATAATGCAATGAAATACAACAGATTCACCTCCGTGGTCAACCGAGTATATTCATAATGGCGTTGCGTGATCATTCAATTGTTGGAAAGTTTAAAAAGCACATATTACAATGCGATTCAACCTATGCGTAATTATATTTCAATGTCTGGTTCCTCTTAACTACGAAAATGTCCCCCCCCCCCCCCACGTAGAGGCCTTTTGGCTAAACCCTGTCGATCTTCAAAATTCTAATCGCTACTTTGTAAGCGACATTGTCCGTCCGCCTGTTGCATCTTTCAACTCAATTAGTACAATTAAAATAAAAAAAAAAATAAAAAACTCAAAAGTACAATTAATGCAAAGGAGTTGAATTTTTGTGTGTAGATTGATACTCTTGAAAAACAACCATGGCCGTTTAAATCATACCGGAAGCTGGTCGAATGATATAGATAAATAATGTTAAAGTCACTAAATTTATAAAACTAATAAATTGAACATTGACAGTTCGATAGAGAGCCCAAATATCATATTCGAATTTCAAAAATTCAACAACACGGCTGTTAGAAGTCAAAGTTTATACAAAGTCTATGTGCGCAAATAGAAACATTTAAAGTGCCAAATTGTAATTATTATTGAAATATTATATCCGTGTTGTTTCTTACAAGCCGCGCATCAAAATTTATAAAAATAAAATAAAATGGTGATAAAATTTATGATGAACTAAAAGAATGTCTTGATACGATTGTATGTGTTTTTTATTTAAATCTACTCAGACCTTACAAATAACTCACTGTCACCTCTATGGCCATCCAAAACGTACAGCGAATGGGCTAAAAGTGCCACAGGCACAAGAAGACAGGAAATGAAGCAACCCATCAAAAGTTACCACGGGTACCTGAGGCTAGCTGTAAGATGGATAAATAATCTACTACTACTAAACAATGTATAGAAGCAGTTGATATTATATTATAGCTACGGGTGTAATAGCCATTTATCATAGCCAACAAATTATTTGTTTTTTTATTATTCCTCACTATTTTTCTCACCATCTATCATAAGGCAGGTAGATAATGATCAACGTAGGCGTATTGCCTTTCGAGTTTCGAAATAAATAAATGATGTTCGCTGCTTAATTATTTTTTTTATGATAAATAAAAATACGTTATTCCGTTTGTTTTCCATCACGATTAGACATAATGCGACTGGTTTGCCGGCGCGATGAAGGCGTTCGATTTATGACGACGAAGTCGCAGTCCGAGCGCTCGCCCACTCGTCTGCGACAAGCGGGAGCGTTTGGAATGGTCAGTGTCAGGGTGAACCAAAATGTTCCTTTGAATTTATATTACTGAAAAAGAGTAGGTATATATGAGCCATAATTTCATTTAAATTTATGTTGATATATTCAATTGGCTTCTGTAAACATTTTGTTACTTTAAGGTATTGTGACACTAGAAATACCGAGTGCAGGGCTTACATTTCTACTTATACTTGTTGAGAATGGGCGCCACTGCATGCGGTCTTTAGCAACAGAATACAAAATAAAATTTAAAAATTATGTACACCTTTAATTTGCTATCTAAATCATAGAAAAAGTCTTCAAAATAATAGTAAAAAAATAAAAAAACTGGTTTGCAATTGTAGACAAAATTTAAACATATTTAACAAATTTTTATTCAAAAGAATTGAACATAATATTATTTATAGATTTTAAACAGAGATATATAACTGCAGAGATATTCACTGTGTGAATAGACTGAAAAGCGATGCTTCGCACACTAGGAAATTCCTAGGTAAATAACAAACGAAAATACATCTTATGAAATAATTTAAAACAATTTACTACAAATATTTGATGACTTTATCTAATAATTTGTGACTCGTCCCAGTAATTTCTTGATTTTATAAGTATATTTTTTTAGATTTAGTTGATTTTATAGCTATATGTAATTGGTTAAATAGCTTAGGCCCTAAAAAACAAATATTGCTTTGGTCAAAATCGGATTTCAATATTGGTAATTTACCGAGTTAATTTTAAAATAATTAAACTTAACTTGCAGAGATCACAGGGCACTCAGTCGAACATGAAAAAAACATCAACTAATTCCCTGGAACTTCTGTATGTTTTAAATTAATCCTCGTTGTTAAAAAAAAAAGAAATACAGTTCTTTTGTAATCTTTACCGGCCGCTTTCTTTATTTGTCGAAATGATATTCATTTAAAATAGTAAAGTAGTAAAGACTCTGCTTTTAATTAAATAAATACCTAAAAATATTCCTCAGCCACTATTTTTTAGACAAAAATGTAATTTAGGAATAATTTAAGACAATTCCGTATTTTTTACCCAACCGAGCTAATTATTCAAAAAAATACTAAAAAAATAATTACTATGCTTCCGGGGTCTTAAAATACTTTAAAAAATGTACCTATCACTAGGATTTATTATTAAGTGCACTTCTCACGGCATAATATTATGCCTGTTACAATCGCAAACATAATTATTATCATGAACACATGTAGCTCCTCATTAAAACATCAGTCATGGTCTATTTTTCCACGACTTCTCATTCAGATGTAATGTACCTTTCTCTGAGTAGTTATTTACACGCGATTCTAGTGCAACGATTCTTGATTCTAGACTTCAAATAGTGTTTCGCCATTTTAACGCTTTCTTAAAACGCGTGAAGTTTAGTAGTGTCTTGTAGTCGTGTAAGCAAATGCTATTAATGTAGCAAATTGACTTTATATTATTACCGTTACAAATTACCTCGACTATATTGGGCGATTCGTGCTATGAAAATTTATCTTTCGTTATTTTATTACTTTATTTATTTTATTTTTTGTAGGTTTTATAAACATACCTTTGATATATTATTGAATTTAGACATTATAGTTCTATTAGCTATGTCAAAATTTGTACGTTTTAAGTATATATTTTTATTATTCGTTATATTTTTATATAATGCTTGATTTTTTTTTTTATAACGTAAAATCATTTTTCAAAAACAAATATATACCTTCATATCTTATATGATTCGTTCAATTGACAATAATGATATTTATACGATTTAATTATTTAAGAAATTATTCCGTTTACCCGTTAAAATACCCGTTATACGTCTAGGTATTTAAATTATTACTAAGATTGTGAAGATTTTATTATTGCTTTCATATTAGTTTTTATGAAACTGTAAATCTTCTTATTAAAAAAATAAACTTATTTCTGCAATGAATGCAAAAATATTATTTTGTGTTTTTTTAATACGAGGCTCGATTGTTACGTTTAATTATGATAAAATTAATTAGGTAAATTACCAATAATAAAATTCAATTTTAGCCAGAGGAAAATTTGTTTTATAATTTCAAAACTATTTACCCTATTTCTGACGAAACAGTTCGTTTGAGATTATTCAATTTCTTTTCATGAATTCTTATTAAGGTTTTATATTGAGACAACCAAAGATATATTTTTATAATTCACTTTTGTTATCAATTCTGACGATTTTAATTTATTTTCTGTAATCCAATCCCTCATGCTCTAAAAATATATCCAGAACAAAGATTGTTTAGACGGAATGACGCTTGGATCATTTCCGTCGACAATACTATTTACAAAATACGTTATCGCCCAGCATGAGTTCACGCGACAGCATCACCGACCACACCAGTGATAAAAGTATGTTATGTTCAGGCTTACCTTCGTTCGCGCCTTCTTCTCACCATCGTTCCGGTTCCACCTCGGATTGTTCTGTAGAGGGACATCATGACTACTTGACTTGACTTGACTCGATTTTACGATCAAACCGCAAGCTCAAGATCACAAATTTATTGCTCTGATAACAATGACCTACACTTTTTTCTCGTGAATGCGATTGAAAATACACATGACGAATTACTACATATATAATGCCAAAAAAAAACAAAAATCAACGGTAGTACACTTTTCAAACAAAAAACACTTAAAAAATCACTGTTGTTATATATTTTGTCCTTCTCGACGTTGTATATTTGCCTGAAAATAAAAATAATATTCAAATTTAGTTTTAAATTTATCAATTAAGCTAAATTGATGAGATCTTAATCGTGTTTATGACGATTGTGTGTGCTGTTATTATAAAGAAATAAATATCGTCGTAAATTAATTATTGATGAAAACGTTTTTTTTTTTTACGAATTTACGAATTATTGATGAAGACGTTTTGTTTTATCCCTGAGATATAAGAAAACGCCAGTTCCTATTTAGGTTCGTATACTTGTAATATTTTTCGTAAAAACCTTACATCGTTACATTGTTACACTGTTATTTATTTTTGTATAATTTTGTATTTTAATTCGTATTACATTTGTACTTGATTATAATGAATGTTTACAAATTGGTTATTCAACTGTCATGTTTATATTGTCTAAAAATATATATATATATATATAAATATTAAATATTTCTCTAAACATATTCGGTAAACATTTCCTAAAGAGTTGATTCTTATCATCAAATTACATATTTTATTAAGGCAATTTAAATAAATGACGACTGATACTCGCTTGATACATTAACTACATTAACTGCTAGCCGTTTTAACCAATCTGTATTTAATTTTCTCCCAAATGTTTTATCACTTAGCTCTTTAGTCGTTATTTGCTAGTTTAGTGTGTAATATAGGAAGTTAGACCACAATGATATATTGATATTGTAACTTCATGGGAAAATCGTTTTAGAATGAAACAGTAATGATGTCATAAGTGTTTAGGTTCCAGTTATGACATTGAAATTTGACTTGATTGAATTTGTATCAGCAAGATGACCTTAGCATCGACCTTTTGGCAGACACATTCCAGGAAATGTTTATTTGGCTTTGCTAAAATTAATTAAAGATGACGTTAATGACTATTTAAAAATAAAATAAAATAACTACACGATGCGACTGATAACACGTAATTATGAAATATAAATTAAAAACGACATGACCATCCACACCTCCAAATGAAACCATCAATTAGGAATTGATGCTTTTTTAATGCGGTAGAGAATATTAATAAAGTCGGTTACTTAAAGAGGAATATATAATTAGAATTATGTGTAGTTTAACAGCAAAGTATGAATTAAGAACACATAATTGTGTACGTATATACAAATTTATTATATATTGCGTGATTTTTTTTAGAGTTTGTTAAATATTATTGTCGTAACAAAATAAAGGTTGCAGCCTAAGAACAAATTATTTTTCTTTAATATTTTACTGGCATTACATACGTCTATGACAGGCGTTTAAGTCAAACGGTTCATTGTGTGTTCTTATGGTAAAGTCTGTCTAGGTAACTGTTATAGGACAAAACAATAAAAGAATTATCTTTTATAAGATGAGTAAATATTTTCAAAAATAGCATTTTTTTTAATAAATTATGTATGTAATGATATCAAATTTTACATTGACATTAACATAAATAAAATTTGGCAATAACTTTGACAAACCGCTAGAGCAAACTGATAAAGTGCCCTCTAAGAAAAGGGAGAAGATATAAATATAACCTTCTTCACAACCTTATATATATTATTTTTTTTATCCAAAATATATTTTAGTTTTTCTAAATGTTTTAAGGTCGGTTCCCTATTTCTTTGGGATACGGTGGCAGAAGATTTAAGAAATGTATATCTAACTACTTTATTAAAATGTAATTGTAAGAGGTCATACTGCTTAAACAAATCTGATTTTACGCTTTTCAGCGTGACTGTGAACCGTCTTGTTTTAAAGCATAATCTTTTTTTGTAATGAGCTGCCTGAACCAATATACCATACGGCATACAGTGTAAGTATAGGTACTTATTTTTTTTAAGGGCCAAGAAAGCCATGTTAAAATGGGATCTGAAATCTATTACTTTACATTAGTAGATACTAAAAATATCTGACTCACATTATATTACCTCAAATACATCGAAATGTAGTCAACTTAAACATACAATCTCTAAACAACGTTCGTAAAGGCTAACTGCAACAGTAGCCATATTAATATTAAATATT
Source organism: Neomicropteryx cornuta (assembly GCA_020383195.1). NCBI lineage: Eukaryota > Metazoa > Arthropoda > Insecta > Lepidoptera > Micropterigidae > Neomicropteryx > Neomicropteryx cornuta. The sequence goes on from JAHKQU010000014.1 coordinate 6,675,142, forward strand.
TTTATCTGTCAATAAACCTGAAGTTTGTAGAGAATTTTCATGTTATCAGGAACCAAAAACCTATATTTTAAATTTTGTATCTGAATATCTTTATTTTTCTTTTTTAATTAATGAAGTTAAAGCTTAAAGGAGATAAGCTTAAAGCTTAGTAGTTAGACTTTTTATTCGTCTACTTAAGTCGTAGTAGCGCTAACGGTTGTAGTTGTAAGGAGAGTTATGTTATTAAACGGACCGGTTTAGCGATAAAACCCGTGGCTGCCATAAAAACAGCTTTCGGTTTTACTACAATAATTCCGCAACATGGTCTCGCAACAGTGTTTATTGTAGTTGCATTTATTGCATACGTTTAGAAAAGTTATAAAGCAAAGGTTAGGATAACTCCGCTCCGTGGAGCAAACTTTCTACTGTAAAAAAAAAAGTAAAGTAAATAATATTTCCTCTTTCGTTTTTCTAACTCGGATCACAATGTCTTATAAATGAGGCGTCTAACTTTCATTCAACTGAACTCAGCTCACTAGGATATGCCGAGAAGCAGGCAGGTACCATGTTTACCTAACCTGATGTAAAATCTGTTATTAGTTATATACTTTCTTAATTATTTATATTGATTTGCTATAATATAGTACGCAGTGCGATCTGTTATCGTTTGATTGTAGCAAGAAGCAACGCAGTAATGAATGCTGCATGGTTTCATTCTTTGCTTTTTGCGCATATAGTCCCGAACGGTAATAATTACCTACCTAATAATTTGTCGTACAATTTTTCAAAACATGTGTATTTATTACTAACAGAAATTAGTAATTTTGCAAAACTTTTTCCACATTCCTATTATTACAAAATACTCGTAGCTGATATTTTATTCCATCTAACTGAGCGATTTAGTAATTTTGGTAAGACCCTAGGCACCTCAGTAATATTGAAGAGCATCGAGTGATTCGCATGGGCTTTGGGTCATCCAGGGCATTCATTTCTAAAATGCTTCATCTTATTCCGCTGAAACTATCCGTCATCGTTATTAGCCTCGTACAGACATTTCTATACTGGCTACGTACTTACCTAGTTTCCTAAACTTATTTGTTTATTACATTAATTTTTCCAGCTCGAAGACAGAATTACTCTTTAGCAGTCATTTTACCCGCAGTTGCTAATCCAACCCAATACTCCCATTGCAGTCTCCAAATCTTTATATTATATATAACTTTGGGTTTTATCTAATTAGTCTTTCCTTCAGGCTCAGAAATTGCCCACCTACTGCTGGTCACAGTCAATAAAACTATATTTTTTACGTACTATCTGCTGGTAGATACAAATATACAACCCACGGCTTATCTTCTATTATATTGAAACGCTACACTATTTTAAGATCTGTTTTGATCAATATAAAAACCTATATTGCAGGGCAATACCAAATAAGGGTAACTCATGAGTTTATCAATACGCATTGCTAAATAAAGTTTGCAAATTAAATAACCTGAATAGTGCGCGCGCTTTTATGGAAAGACGCGTGTATTCCGTTTCTGCGGGTCTCTGAGAACTAGTTTCAACCAAGCCTAGTTGAGCCTAGTAGCACGCATCGAGCCGAACCGCGTACCGTTAGAAACCTACTTTATATATAAATAGAAGGGAAGTCAACTATATATTAAGAACTTTTGTTTACAGTCCGATAAAACTGAAGCTGGGTTTGGGTTGGTAAGATTATATAATAAAATGTAATTTTGAAATAAAAATCGTTATGCGATATTGATAAAAAAAAAACTGCAAAACGGAATGTGTACCTAATCGACCTACGAGTATATCATAGGATTGAATCAACCAGATCTTAAATCATAACGCCAAACATTCACAACACACCTGTTTTAGCAAATAAGTCATAATTAAATATTATGTTCAAATTCCGAGTATTATTGTTTTTTTCTTCTTTAAGTTAACTTTAGCTCAATATCACTTATAATCATAATAATATTAATATTTTAAAAAATATTTTGGAGCAATCTCCGGCATTATTACTTGGTGGAGAATTAATTAGTTCCCACGTTTCGAACTGCATTTTGAAAGTGCATTTTTGGGAAGTAGAGCAAATGTTGTATTTCTGTAGATAATTAAGCATCTTATTTGGGAAAAAAAGAAATAAAGCTTACATTTAAAAAAAAAACAACTTCACAGTATTTTTAGTTGGTGATCATTTCGTTCGGTTGTTTAAGATTAGTTTTTTTTTTCACTTAAATAGGTTATAATATTATTTTTATTTATTAATAAATGTGCATGATTGTATTAAAGATAAATTTAAAAATGTCTTGTTTCGTTTTTATTTAAAAAAAAGAGTAAATGTAAAAACGTTATGCGTATAATGTTTGTACACTAAGTTACAAAATGTATTTAGCAATACTTTGTTATGTGTTTATGTGATATCAGTAAATTCGAATCAATCCTTCAAATGTGGAAGTAATCGCGGGTATTGCGCGCATTTTGTCTAATTACTCCGTTATTATGTTGGAATGTAAAACCGCATTGGGTATGAAGAAAAAATGGATGCGAGGTCATTTTCACATCGCAGCGCGGCGTTTTCGACTGTAACGAGACATTGATCACATCGACTTAGCTAATGACTATTGGAATGGCATAGATCATTAGAAGACCGGCGGATCGTGCCGGGCTGCGGGCGAATGTTACGAAACGGAGGATTCTGCGTGTGCAGATGATTCTGTACCGACCTCTTCATATGCACGGTTTTGTTTTCAATGTTTAATGCTTTGAGACAAATTTTCTTCGACACATTTTTTTTCAAATAACCTATATAAAGTAAATAAAATATGCCGATAGATACATAATATTTGGCAAAAATTCATACTTAAGAGGAGAGATCAGACACAAAAAAATATTTGTTATAAAATTGAGCCCTGGGTTTAAAATGTGACATCCAACGATATATTTTTTTTTGTATTTTTTTCTATTATCAAAATTATGTATTAATATTATTATAAATAAATTTGCCTATTTTAAAATTGGCTCATAATATCTAAAGTAATTTTTTTTGGCCGGAAATATCGTCCAACTTAAATAGAACCTCTCTTCGAGAGAAAAAAACTGGGTTCAATTCTTTTCTTCCTTAAACTCTGCTGGAATAGAATGCCCTGGGTAGATCTATGTTACTCTCTTTCTCCAAACGAAACGATACCAGCAATATCACTGGAGCCAGTTCATAGGTATTGTAAGAAATATATAAAATATAAATACAATTTCCACTTCAACGGTAAATCGTTTAGAAGTGACAGGACCATGTCAGATATTAGGAAAGACTCATTTTAGTATAGATATAAACTATGGTCTAATAATTTATTTTTTTTAAATTTCTAAAAGTTTAATAAATACTACTAGTTTTTATAACTGGTTCAACATTAGAAACACAGCAACGTAGCGTGCTTTAAAGGTAGGCGCTAATGACGCCTCGCTCGTCCCGGCTCGACGTGAATATTTTCATTTTCTGAGATGCATTCATTAAACGAGTTTCTTTTATTTGATTTGATACTAATCGTATCAAAAGTGAAGTCAGGGCTGGCGACAAAAGTAAATAACGTAGTAAGAACGAAGAAATAACTGTTTCCAATAGGAACAGTTGGCGTTGGAAAAAAATACCCCCAACTATATTCACACTCGTACATAGCTGCGTTTAGCTCGACTAAGACAACTTGACACACTAAGGTTAAGTCGAGGCACAATGTGTAAAAAATTATAACATTATTCATCTGCCATAATATTTAATTACAGTCCTCGTTAGATTAAAATTCTAAAACAAAAAAGATTTACAGTGATTAATAGATAAATGTTTCTACAATGTAGCAGAATTTTAAAACAGTAAAGGAATATTTTCATGATAAAATATATCATTTATTATAGTTATATATATATATATATATATATATATATTGATGAATTAATCTAAAAATGACATAATCGTTGTTCTGAAATATTTTACAATGTTTTGGTGATTGTTGAAAATTGCTTTATAAGTAGTATTATATTTTAATTATATTTAAACCATTAATTATAGTCTGATTATCTAATTAATGAGAATGTTTTTATTATTCATTTATTATTTTACGCTGCTTGGCAAACTGCAAAGATCGCTAGAAAATGTATGTACCAATGCTCAAAGTTGCTTAACAAGCGCATGACAAAAACGTCATTCGTTAATCGATCGGTGACTTGCCTCTTCGTGGCTAGCAATTAACACGTGTTTTTTAATATAAAATCCTAACAAATTTAACTTCACAGCCTATAGAATGCAAGCCATGAGCGAAAGGGTAGACCCTGTGGGCGGGCGGATCCAACCAATCGCAGGCGGCCAAAGAAAGCAAACCTCGGGCTCGCCTCTGGAAACTACGGCAGGATCCATTTGAATTCAGACCAGTCGTGCTACTCTTGAACCATTCCAAATCGTAAATGCATCGTTTAACTGACAAATCGTAATTTCTTCGTTTCAGCGATCGTAATTTCTTAGCAACGCCTGCTTTCACTATCAACCTCCACTAGCACGATGACTTCATAATTCTGTGATAAATCAAACATAAATCTGTTTACTAATCAAAGTGATTGCTTGTAGCAATATTGCTTTTATATTCGATGGTAATTATTTGCAACTGACACGTGGAAAAAAAATCCATAAGTTGCGCATTTTAGAATTAGAAGTTAATTACAGCCTAAATAGAAGTTAGTGACACTTAAGAAGTGCCTAAATGTTTCACAGCTAGTGAAAAATATAATAGGTGAGAATCATATACATGTTCGCGTTGATTTGGCAGCCCTGTTAGCACCTAGTCAAGTTAGCACCGCTGTTAAGCCCTCGTTGACACGCAATGGTCCGATCGCGTAAAAGTAGTCGCCAGCCAACCTCACCCACTTATTGGTCAATCCAAGACAACTTGACATTCCATATTCGCTATGACTCTAAGCTAGTTCTTGCGTGAGCATATTTATGTGCATACTTTTGGTTCAAAAGCATACGAGTATACTACAATTTTCAGAAGTGTCATTTTAGATCAGTTCTCTTGTGGCATCGTTCCAAATATAGTTAACATTTATCGAAACATTCCTTCCTAACTCATACTCACTATTAACAAACCATTTAAAAATTTAATATAAATACATTTACACAGATTTTTAAATGTTTAATAATAAACTTGGTACAGACAATGTTTTCCGCTTTAAAATTAATAAATATTTGCAACAATAAGTACCATCTGTTACAATAAAATTATTTTATTTTTCTTAATGAATTTTACCTAGATTTTGGATCTGTTCAAAGAGAGGGTTTTTTGGATGACAATTCTCTTCTGACTTCTCTAGGATGAGGTAGCGTCTAAAAATGTAGTAGGATATAGGTTGTTCAATTTAATTATCATTTTCGCAAAAAAAAATATAATATTGAGGCTGAATACGATGAATTTAATTAACTTATCATTCATTTAATTTTGACGTAGAAAAAATGAAAAGTCTATGTTATACAGGAAAATTTATAGAATCTGTAAAAAAGACTTTAAATTTTAATAATAAATCTTCATAGTTTCATACGATATATCCAATTTCATGCGCTATAACTACAAAAATACAATTTTTACTACCCCCCCCCCCCCCACTCACTTCCCTACCCTATAAAAATGCGCGAGTACGGAGTACTCTTTCACTATCATCAAAAAACCTATTTTATTTTTAAAACTCTCAAAAAAAAAATCAAAATACAATTTAAGTTTTTTACTAACTAGTTTTTATGTATGCCATTGTAAATAGAAAATAAACGCCCTAAACTTTCATTAAAAATATAGGATAAACCCATTTTCGCAGTTATGAAATCCATGAAAATCCCGTATATACTTTAATGATGATTCAACTACGCGCATAATGTCGGTTTTACATGAGCCGTTTGCTTGAGGAGTTACTCAACTCAGCAACGCGTCGACGAGCTACGCTATTTGGCTAGAAAGCTTGTTGATCGCATCACGCCTTGCTTCAAGTTATGAATACAGTTCGACATTGCTATCCCGGCGAACATAAAATAATAATGAAGACATTACTATCCGAGCATTTATCCACATTCTTCTTTAATTTGACATTGGCTCAATGTCAATACGCACAAGAGTCGTTTGTTATGTTATTTTATTATCGTGAATGTCGATCATGAAGTGATAAGGTTGTTGATATATTTATAGCAACGTAAAGCCGTTTATAGCATGATACTAAACACTATATTCGGCGAATGATTTATCCAGCAACATTGGAATTTTATTAATTATAAGTAGATTTGTAATGGCTGAATATTTATTCTTATATTTTATAATTGCGATTTTCGAACACATAAAAATTGTATTTTTAACATATTCTGGTAATATTTTGACGACGTTTAATGACGAAATATTAATATATTTTCCATCTAATGATGGAAATTACAGCATAATTCTAAGTAATAATTACTAATTCGGTATACATAAACCTTTTAAAAAAATGTAACTGGTCCCCGGCTGACTTGGTAGTATTGTAATGATAATTATTTTGGGCTCTACCCGACTAAGATAAATTTTCTCGTGCTAAAGTATGGTAATGAGCGTTAAAAATTGTATAACTACGTGCGGATTCGAACCAGCGACCATCGTCAGGATTTTTGCATGAAGCATGTTACTAAAATTTTTTTTTTCGTTTATAAACGTAAAATGTTAACGTTTTATTGATTAAAACTATTGGTAAAAATATATTCATTATTCAATTAAATAAAATCATCGTTATTATGATCAGCGATCGTTCAGTACAACCAACGTAGTCGCTTATCTAATCGGAACAATCTTTACGGAACTATTAAAATAAACTACCAAATTATTAACCTCAATTGAATCTCATGTCTGTGCGTAGGCACGTTTCGACTGACTATTCTGATCGCTTTTATGGTAATATCAAATAGTAAAAACTAAGCGATGGTCATCAAAATCGCGTTATTAATCTTCATCGACCATTAGATACAAAATTTCTCCAAATTATAGTTTTTTATGTGCAAATGAACACTGAAACCATTCTTAGCAATAATCTATATATTATCAAGAAGAAAGTTGTTATTCAATAGAAAATTGTTAATGATATTAATCACATGTAAACAGAACACCCAACGGCTTCAACACCGGAAGTCTAATATAATAAATTCCTCGAAATGAGATCAATTACACTGTTTAATATGACGGTATAATTATTTATTGAGGTATTCAGAGTAAGACCATTATTTGGAAAATTTCCTAAGTAAAAATTGTTATTTTATCATGTTTTAAAATGACTACAAGCTGAACCCTGAAAAAAATTTTTTTTTGGGTTCCTTAGAAATCCTTTTTATGTAATTTTTATATTTCAAAATTCTAAATCAAATAATGAATATAACAACCAGATATACCATCGCTATACCACGGTGTATCGATAAAAAATGACATTTGGCCTAATCTGAAAAGTTTCATATAAAACAAGAAGTCGTTATGTCTATTAAATATCAAAAGAATTCCGGTCATATGCATAATCGACTCTAAAACCAAGTCACTTTTTCGCATTCTACCCGCCGCGTTTTGTCCAACGAGCGAAGACGCTTTCAGACCACGCACGACCGTTAGAGCGCAAAAATGTCCGACGCCTCGTCATGTAAATGACCGTTTTAGTTTAAACCGCTTAATCTAGGAATCTGAAATAAACATTGGGATAAGCATTGGGTATGAATTGGGTGTTATATTAAAACAAATATCCCAGGAACTGAAGATATTGCCAAATTGAAAATTAATATTTAGAAACTCGCTTAAAATAAACAAACACGTGTTTAACCATTTTCCGAAAATCCATTTAAGGGAAGTGAAAAGTGGGGGTATGGGGTATTTTTTTAAAGGAATACTTACATCTCACAAACGAAACGTGTTAGAGTAAAAAAATAATACTTATATACTTTTTAAAAAATAAACAAACACGTGTTTCACCATTTTGTAAAAATCAAGTTAAGGGAGGTGAATATGGGAGGGTATTTTTTTTTCAAAGGAATGCTTACATCCCACAAACAAAGATGTTATAGTTGGTAAAATTAGTATAGTATAGCCTAACTGCCAACCCGGAGGCTTCATAAATAGTAAGGTGATCATGTAAGTGGTTCGAAGGACCTAGAGATGGGCAGCGAAACGACCCATCTCGAGTGCAGCAAGCACGAGTCGTCGCGAGCTAAAGCCGCCAGCAAGGCCCAGGTGCAACAGCTAGTTATAACATATAAGAAAAAAAAACACATCACTTCAATAGCTGCGTTATCATGGTGCTTTATGAAATATCACGAATAGTGATGAGACCCGCCCAGAGTTATAACGAGCAAAGTCGTCCGTTACGTTACGAATATGTTACTCGTACCCAGTCGTAAGCAACGTTCGAGGCGTTACTACTAGGCTATGTTTACGCAGTGACGGATTATAAGCTCTACTAGGCACATAATACTTGTATGTTGTTTATATTTAATTGTATCGCTTATTATAATCTTCAAGCTGCAGGGCCATTACGGGCAGACGACACATCGCACGTTTGTAGTTGAATTCAGTTGACAGCGCTGAGAAAAGCACCGCTTTATATTTCTCAGAAAGATAAATAACCAAACCGGGTAATCATGGAGTTCGGGATTCGAACCTCAGCCGGTTTTACTCAGGAGAGTTATTATTTTAATTACCAAAATATTTATTGAATTAACCCTAAAAGTGACCATCAACACAATTACGAGTTCGTTGAAAAGAATTATCAGAAAATATTAGCAAACTATACAAAATACTTTTAAAAGGCTTCTAATTAATCGACATTTTGGCCGCGAACCAAAAAACCAACATTGTAACGACCGTAAAAACTTAAATGTTTTTTAGGTGCTATACATAAGAGTTACCATCCCCGTCCTTTGGCTGTACGTCTGTCCGTTACAACTTTCAATGCGAAAAGTACAAATCCGATTTTTTATGTATAGATCGATGCTCTTGAAAAAAAAACCATAGCCGTTTGGATCACATCGGAGGCTGGTCGAATAATATAGATATATAACATTAAAATAAAAAAATCGAGAGCTTATTAATGAAACATTGACAGTTCGATAGAGTGCTCAAATACCAGATTCAAATTTCAAAAATTATATCAGCACGGTTGTTGTAACGTATTATTTATTATTGTTAAAAATAAAGTTAAAAATAATACAAATTAATCTACGTGCGTAAATAGAAACATGTACAACAGTGTTCAGTGCCGCATTATAATTATTATAAATCGAAATATTATGTTTGTGTTGTTTCACTATTAGCCGCGGGTCAAAATTATTAAAAAGAAACCACAATGGTGTTAAAATTTATGATGAATTGTAAGAATGTCATAATACCATTGTAAATCTTTTTTATTTTAATTTGCTCAAACAAAAAAAAATAATCACTGTCGCCTCTATAGCCATCCAAACCGCGAATCGAATGAGCTAAAAGTGCCACAGGAAGAATAAAAAATAAACTAATAATTAACCTCATATGCAACCAGTGCCAAATGCACAGTTGGATATGGTTGGGTATAGCTATCCATACTGTTGTCATAGATTCAACAATTGATCGAAATGTGAGAATAATTTTAGCTTAATTTTAATTAAATTTGTCAGATGTAAAAACGCGATTTTGGTTTTAAATTTGGTGTAATAATAATAATAATAATATCAATTTATAGTATCATTCTTGTACAGTTTATAAAATGTGAAACATCTAAAATTTATATCAAGATTTTTTGACGGAGGAACACTGTAACCCTTAATCCGCTACTGATAATCTCGGACGGCTCAAATGTGGTTTTTGGGTCGGATTTACTCCGGGCAAAATGAATCCGTTCATTTATGCTCAAAAGTTGATCTCGGACAGGTGTGCGGCGAAAGTGGTCCACAACACGTCCAATATTGAGTTAGCGACGCACAGCCTCCGGCCGCAGTTGATCTAAGCGATGGGCTCATTTATACTGTTAGATGAAAGCGGTTTTGGAAAAAATCTTCACATTCCAGACGTAACTGCTTCTGCATCATATTGTATTTCTTCCGAAGCATTCGGTTAGGAGCAATAAAAATATTACATTTTATAAAAAATCGGTAACAAAACTTCACAACGTATGAACGTATCAATATCACTTAAATACCACATTTGTCACTGGATCTTGTGCATAAACATGCAGGTAGATATAGAAAAGTTCGGGTGTGCTGCAGCCAGTGAGGAACATAGGTGCATTATACCTTGAAACGCGGTCCAATTTAACAATATAAATAATTATAGTGTATTGAACGAATTATTTATGTTGGGTTATGTTTATTTTTTTTTAAACCAAAAATATTAAAAAAAAACCAATAACAACTAATAAAGCATGATAAAAAAATACAACATTTAATATTATACCTTTATGAGCCACCATTTTACTGCTTTAATTAATCCAGGATGCTTAAAATCTGATGCCCTTAAATAATATAAATATAAAATTCATTTTGGCGTTTTAGCTGTCGCTAAATTTACCACGCACTCAAAAACCAGACAGTCATTCTCCAAGCTGTAGAGATTACATTTTTAAATGTTGTACTCTTGTATGTACAAGGTGAATAATGAATTAAATAACAGTATATATTTTATGACGTCACCTAGTGGTAAATTTTATTCTAAGTAAATGTATTTACCTAAATCATAAGTTTTTCTAAGATTTCATCTCATCTCTTGTACCCGTTGTTTTTCCTCGATTAAATAAATAAATGTAGGTTAACATGTCTGTGAGGAAATAGTATTGGATTAACATGGAGTATTAAGAAAATTATTGAGAATGCTGATAGAAGGCGAGGAATAAACGGACTCTAATATTTCAAATACAATAATATTTTAAATTATTTAGCTAAACATCGATTAACAAAAACGTTAAAACACGCAAAATGTAAAGTGCCGTACGTTTGGCTAATTTTAAAAAATCTCTGTATATATTCATTTTTATCCACATATCTAAATACATGTATGGAAATCACTAGCTTGTTTTTCTCAGTTAAATACAGTTTAACAGTTTAAAGTTTTACAGTTAAATAGTAAATATATGTATGTATACGCATGCTGTAATTCGAGAACCACGGACCTTATTAGGGTTAACCTTACACTGCTAGATAGCCTTACCGGAAGCAGTAAAGGAAACTGCAAAACCAAGCAGATATTGTTTTCTTTTTTTTTTAGGCATAACTGTGGCCAAACTATAAAATATGCACTAAAGCAACATAATTTAAATATATCACAGGAAGTGAAAAGGGCTTAATATGTCCTTGATAAATAATAATGAAATTAATAATTTAATTTTAAAAAGACATCTAATTTCTTGATGCGCAGATTAAATTTTTAAAAACGTTGAAATCAAGTCAGCAAGTTTTTTAACAAAAAACAAAACCTGAAAATGTATAATGTCGATAGCGGTGAAGATACCGGTTAAAATTTAATTTGCTAAAGCCGATGATCTCACACTGACCGGTGACATCCTTGATATTTAATAGCATATTCATCATTTTAAATAAAACTTTTTTGTACAAAAATAAAACATCACTATTCATGACAAAATGTCAAAAAAAAAACATAACGTCGTATTGAGTATAAGATAACATGCTATCGTGACACTATAAAATTTATTTACAAAATCCAGTAATAAAATAAATATTTGTTCTCTTTGTGTGTATTCAAGTTGGAAATGAAAGAAAAATGTCCTGTTTTATTGCAGACTAATTAGGAGACGTAATCGTTTGCAGCACCATCTAATATTAGACGAAATGCTACTTGTTATGGGGGTGTAGTACTAGCACTTACCCAGAAATTGTTTTTTTAAGTATAATATGATTGAAGATTAACCATTTGCCCGATGAGATAAACATTTTAGCCAACGATGCTGAGGATAAGGCTTCTGGGTACTGGAACAGATTTACCCTGAAAGCCGTAGTGATTAAACTCTCTCTATAACATATTATTCAAATCAAGCGAAAAAATTAATTTCAATGACAATAGAATAAATACATCTTTAATATATTTATTAGAAATGGCCGAAACATCTAGTTTATAAATTGTTATGCTTGAGATGGCTAGAATATTGGTACATAAATAAAGGCATAAAATAAATAAAAAGTTTCATTACCATTACCAAAGGACATTTACACACAGCCATTATATACAAAATTTATCAACGAAAAATGGATATCATTAACTGATATTCTGTGAAACAATTTGACCATTAATAGAATTTTTTAAATCTATACCTACCCGCAGGTTATAATTAGCGGAAATCTTGCTATCGTTACACAGTCCTCAGTTTATCGTCGTGGAAAACGGTTGTCAAGAAAATAAATCGTATGATCGACTCGAAATGTCGCCGACTACAATAATAGCTAAATAATGATTCTATCATCGTAAAAAATATCCATAATATTTACATACAAGGAACTCGACGAGCGAGCAACTTTCAAAATTACTCACTAAACTTTGCTTTTCTTTATTATTTCTAGCTGTTGTTATTTATCATTTGGACGAATACAACACACTTTTAATACTTTAAAATAATAAAAAAAACATATAAAATAAAACATATATACGCCACATTATTGGACATGTGATTGCGTCTTCAGCCAATTCTACAAAAAAAGATCTTAATTATTTTTTTAAAAATACGGTGTATAGATTAGAAGTAAACTTTTGTTTTGTGTGTAGAAATAAATTAAAAAAAAATGATTTACCCGCCACACGAAAATCCATCCAAAAATCACATAACGATTCACAATATATCATTAACACAATATTTTTAATATGTCAACGCCTAGAGCACCGTTTCAACGCGTAAAACGCAAAGATATCTGTATAAATTGTGATCGAAGAGCCAAACTGTCGAAATACCGCCGGCCAGTGCCACCTGTCAAAGTGACAGCTGTCAAACGCCAGATGAGCGCGTCGCGGCGGCCGACGCGGCGTTTGCGTCCAGTGAGAGACTGAGCGTTTCGCGGGCTCGCGGCTCATCGTACGAATTCATATTAGCGAGCCGCCGACATGTCGACGGGGCGGGCGCAGCCATTTTGAAAAGTGCACCTGAAATTAAAGCGACGCAAGCGAGCGTCGATTTAAACGTACTACGTCGATAGACAGTAAAATTGTATCCCAAGAGCGTTTATAATATTATCGCAAAACCGAAAAATAGACGATCATATTCATGATAAGTTCATATATTTTTTTTTAAATCACATTATAATGGAGCAGTAATTTGAAAATGAAATATTATTATTATTCGTGGAACGAAATGCACTACTTTATTTTGTGCCCTGCCATTCTCATTAGAAAATGTTTGTACTAAGGAAGGCAGTTTCTAATTGAGCAATATCTATGGATGCTTACTATCAAGTATTTCTAAATCTTGAGTGTAAGTATAAGTGGACGTCCTCAGAATAGGGCCCACTTTGTCGATATGGGGTCCATTCTCCATAAAATTTCGAATTGAATAAAAAATAAAATTAGCTGAATTTGAATTTAATAAGAAATTTTAAAATTGATAAACGTAGTTTTTTGGAAGATCGGAGAAAACAACATTTAAAGTTTCAATAAATAGAAAACTTAAAAACTATAGGTTCTAGTATGATTTTATTGATATTATAAACTTCAATCTTTAAAGTTAAAGTCGTTTATTTACAATTGTTATTATATTTTTTATTTTTTTCTACAACCGTCAAACTTATTTTACTATGCATAAAAGGTAAATAAATTTATATATCATTTTAAGTCATCATTATAAAATCATATTTTTTTAATAGTAATATGTAAATAAACATATATTTTTTATATTTTCTATTTTTGTTCGGAAAACTTGGGAAAATTTAATTTAAAAAAAAATACACTACAGAGAGTGTGCTGAGCATATATAAAGAAGTGGTTCGTTTAATAGATAATTTAAAAATATTTAATTTTTAAGATTACAATAAAAAATATATTTTTTAAGATAATTTCCAATAGATAACCATAACCGTTCGTTCATTAAAAATAATTTCATAAAACTTTTAAAATGTATTATATCAATTTTATTAAATAAGTAAAAAGTGGAAACGAACTAGTTCCCATAAAAACCGCAAGGGTTTAGTGAACAAACAAATAAAACATGTAAATTTTGTTTATGAATAAAGAATATTTAAAAAAAAAATACCTATTATTTAAACTATTTATTTAGAATACATTTTTTGTTAATTAATTATTGATTGTTGATGCCCTTTCAGGGCTCAGTGAATTTAAATACAACCTGTACTCGTATATTTTTCTAAACTACTAAGCGTAAAGTTTTTAATCCCAATATCCAACTTTTAATTTACCATGTAATCTAATCTTATCAGTATCTAATGAGTGCATCTAATGAATATTGCTGTGATGATTCGTAATTTTAGTTTTTTCCACCCGAAAACCCGAAGTATTTTCGTTTTTTGCAAAACGAATATACTGAAGATTGCGACCATTAGTTAGGAAATAAGGTAATATTTTTAACTTAAGCACGCTGCTCTCAAATAGTGTAACATCGTTATGGGATTCCTTACAATAAAGGTTACAAACCTATAATAATGTTATAAATATATCTGTATAATTATGTTATAGGTATAAAAAATTGAGTAACATAGGAGTGAGTGCTTGTGTGTATTTAGAAGCGTGTTAATTTGTATAAGATATTAGAATGTTTATGTAAACGTCACTAACAGAATATTTGAGTCAGAATGCATGGCAGTAATTATATCGATCAATTTAACTGCCTTAATTAAAGCAAGTTATGCGGACACTACACTTTGAAAGGAATTTCGGAAGAAAGAATTGTAATAATGATTATTTTGTTGGCTTCCTAGCAAAACATTCTTCATTGTACATAAATGACATATCAATAGTGCTTCCTGTCAATTAATTGTTTTAAGAATATTTAACCTAAAATATATCTATAAAGCATACGTACCAGCATTGACTATACTACACTAAAAATGGATATAGGTTTTTTTTCTCGTATGCAGAATGTCCTGAGACCATTTCCAAAGACCTAAGGGAAGCACTGGTGTAAATTTCCTTGGCCGTATGACAACAACGATTTAATATTATCACGTAAAGTTTACATTTTTTCCTCGGTAACCATAATGAATTTAATATAGTTTCTTAAAATATAACACTAGCAATCGCGGAACCAGTTACTTGTTTTTTTTTATCGGGACTACATACATTTCTACGTAGCTCCTGAACAAACTTACCAAAAATTATTCTTTTCTTACGTCATTATATTGGTTTAAAAAAAATGCTGAAAATTTTTGCTTTAGAAAACATTCAATGAATACACACGTGTTATTGAATATAAAAGATAATTAAAAGAGTATTTACTACATACAATATTAATTTAATTTGAAAAACAAATGATGCATTTTATAAATAAATATAAAATATACCTACTAGATACAGATATTAAATACACATATATACGAGAGAACGAAGTCTTAAGAATGGCTTAAAATAAGATATTTAGACACGTTTTTAAGATTGTTTACCATTTAAACCTTTTTCAACCAATCCAATGAACTTAATATAAAAATATAATCTCGTTACATTCGCACCATAACTGCAAAGCAACTGTGCATAAATGACCGATGAATGCAATTAACACAGAACGAGTGAAAACGGCGAATGTGAGATGTGATACTCGTACACCGATCTGCGCACGATTTCACGAAGGCGTCATCTCAAGGTAATTTCATTGCAGTAATGTCTTTTTGCGCAAGTTTTTTTTTACAAATTACCACTTACCACATATCAACTACTCGCGAAAAGTAAATATGTGACAAAAACATAAGAATTCTATTTCCTTCTTCGTTCGCGTCACTGGCGAGAAGCATAAACAGATGACGTGACACACTGAGAAAAAAATCCTGTACAGATAAACGTTATGATGCGCCCACAGTTCGATTCTGGTTAAAGCTATTTAAACGCACAAACGAACGAGTCTTGTAACCTTAACAGACTATAAGGTTACAGTCACTAAAGTTTTTAACGTCTGGTACACCTAACTGAACTCCGGTACACATAAACAAACTGCTTTGTAAGCGCTATCGAACTGTTCTGAAGAGCGGAATAGACGAGAAGCGCAAGGCGTGTTTATGAGTCTACTAATGATTGTTCGGTTGATGTAACAAAACAGTCTTATTTAAATGCTGCATCTACGAGATTGTTTGGTACAGGTTACAAGAAAGTTTTCTTAGGTGTATAATTTATCAATCTACAAGAATTTGTTTGTACAGTCTATCAAACAAATTGTATACGCTAAAATATTTTTCGATTGGCCCTAAACCACAACAAATTATGATTCTATTGAACTTTTCGCTTAACTCGAAAGGGTCAAGGGTCAAGGAAGACTCCTGCAATTCTGAAAGTATTAGAGACCTTCCCTTCAACGAATCAAATGGTTTCCCCGCCCCACCACGAAGATTCTTTCAGGTGCAAATTCAAGTCAAATGTATTATAGACAATTTATATAAAATATCTTTACCAGGCTAAAAATAGCATAAGAATAAAGTAGGTATACTTAATTGTAATGGCACAGTTAATGCAAACTAATATAATACGTCGCTTTCATACCGAAATACTACTTAATAAAGGCATAAATAAAAGAAAGTGGGTCGGAAGTACCATTAACTGGAAACATCTAATAAAAGTACATTGCCGCGTGCTCTAAAGATATCTACTGAATTCATATCTACTACAACTTATAGCGGTACTCCGACGGAATAAATTCTGCACGTGACAGTTTATGTTGACAAATTCGGTATTATTTATAACGCGCTCAAAGAGACGTTTATTTTTTTATTATGTAATACAAAAATAACGTATTTGGGTCCACTTATCTGTGCTAGTTTCATGTTTAAAGTATGTAACTGTCTTACAATCAATCTTTTCAAGTGAGATAGAAGCATCCGACAACGCGGTTCTCTTTCTCGTTTAAATAACGTTTGGCGTAGAAGGGACTCCACTTTAAAAGCAACCTTTAAAATTGCTTTTACATTTTGTAGCACTTTCCATGAACCATTCGAGCAGATAAAACCAATAAAATGAAATATCTAAACATATCGCCATTTGTAAATAATAAAATATCAGTTCCACCAATTATACAACCACAGAACGACGACGGCTGTTTTCATTTGCATAAAATGTAATCATTATTATCTCAAATGAAATGGCCTACAGCCTCAGGGCGGAGCTGCTATATATTTTTATTTAATCACCTTCTGCGGTTGGCTAACGTGTCAGTAACAGCATGGCAAGAAACCAACATTCAAACAACGTGTCTGACCAAAAATTCACTTTTTCTTTTGTGTTACACTATATAATTTGTATTTATTTAAAACGACATGTGATTCTATATAAAGGTCATATATCTCATGTGTGTATAAAAACAGATATTTCCCGAAATCGAATAGCGAACGTTTACCCAATTTTAAAAAAAAAACGAAATTATTTATATGAATTTGTTCAATGCCTTGAATATAGTTTTGTAGACATGTCCATCACTGACCTGGGGTTGTTTGAACGACTTAAGACCGCCATCTACCCACACAGGGAAATATATGTAGAACGATAAAGAAAGACGTCTTGAAGAAAGACGGTCTTAACCAGTGATATGTATCAAAAAGTGCTCTTATACGGCCTAATACGCAGCTTATAACTAAATGTCCTTAATTCTCTCATACATGTCCGTTATCCGAGTCGAGCAGAGATTACCAATAGGCTGGGACGCAGGTCTAGTCTAGCGCACTCGCAGCTCGCTCGCTGGCTGTTTGACCAAGAAGCGAGTCGTGGGTGCGCAAGAGACTAGACCTGCAGGTGGCGGAATCCGAATGCCTTTGAAATAGGTAGAAGACGATACACAGCATAGTAAATGAAATGTATCCAATAAGGGAAACCAGCCGAGGAGATGATTATCTATGCCGAATCTGTGTATGTTATATGTATTCTCGTTTAATAAACTTGCTTATAGCAAGATTGAATGATTGAATATAGACCTATTAAGTTTATGTTATAGGTGTAATTCAAATTGCAAAAATCATCCCTACAAGATCACCAATCTTTATTGATAGCCGTTCTTAGTGATAGCTAGTGTCACTACCTTTCTATTCGCTTAGGTAGACGGATTACCAGTATTTTTTCAATTGCATTGATACAAATTAAAACTGACAGCGTTCATCTTCGCAACCCCGAATGCAGAACAGCCAGCTATAGTAGTTTAAAGAGCTCAGTATAAAGATCTTATCCTTGTGTGGTCCAGCCTCTCTTGTCAGCACGCAATGTCGTAATAATACTATTTATTATCGCGACATATTTACGAGATAAATTGTAATAAAAATATGTACATCGATTTTATGGAAATTTGGTTAAAATAAAACGCTGCTTTTAAATTTAACTTAAAATGTGACATAAGAAAAGAGTTATGTTAGTTAGCGTTGGCCTACACGTATCAGATCAGAGGGTGTAAAGTTACGAATGCATGATCACCATGATCGTGGGCGCAATTCAAATAAAAACTGCATCGAATACAGAGCTTGCTTTAAATTATTAACATAAGCCCTCATAAAGACTGAATGTGACCAGATAAGAAAGACGCGGACAAAATCTTCCTTAACGCTTGATATACGATAATTATTCTTATCCATCTAGAATTTACAAAAACCGGAGTTCTCCTTCCTGTATTCAAAAAGAATAAATAAGGAAGGAATTGATAACAACACCCAATAAAATATGAGGTCAGAAATGGTGACATTGTTTACTTAAAAAGCGACGAAGAGAAGAAAAAATATCTACATAGCAGAATTCCAAGTCATTAGAAATGTCAGTGCCTAGAATTATACCCATTGTAAGAGTAATATACTTTCTTGCAAATTAATTGGTTATTTTATTTCCAAGCGATATCAGAAATAAAACCTTCCTTTTCTTTAAAACTTAATCTCTACACAAAAAAGCTAATCGTTTGGATTTAGTATTGAGCCCTCACTTACAAGATTAAATATATTAAAGCTTGTTGTAAACAGAAAATAAATACGTAATTAAAACACACAAAATATTGATTATGTCACACACACTATCTGCACTCAAAAGACCAAAAAATTATGTTATGAATAAGCAGTTCGAAGATAATTTGCATGGACTCTTAACTTCTAACATACACGAAATTAAACCAATAATCTTAGATACTTATTTTCTGCAACGGACTCACCCAATATAGCCGATTCCACGCGCACGGAACATTGCTTGGTCACACGTCACACACGTCACACGTCACACCACAACACGAGAAGAAAACGTTCCTTCCTTAACCGTCGGTTGCTTTACGGCGATAGCACAATGTGGCGCGGCAGTACGCATTTATTCGACGTAACTCGTCCGTTGCATATTCAATATTTTAACGACAAATATACATAATTTATTGATTATTCCGAGCCATACAAAATAACACATTAAAATGAAATAAACATACATAACAATAAACCACATTAACTAAGAGAAACATTATAAACCAAATTACTTTTACACATTTTCATTAAAATTATTATCGCTTCCATACAATTAAACTATTCCGTGTACATAATTCATTTCTGTTTAATGTTTGCTTCGCTTTATTTGATCCCACATTGATTCGCTGTGTCCGATTGGTTTTCCGAAATGATTCAAGGCAAGTGGGATGTAAGTATGCAAGTGTGAATTCGGAATATCTCTCGTGTTCGCGAGTTCGCGAGTTCGCGGTGTTACAACAGGCACGAGGTGACATTACAGTGTTGTTTTATTGCATGGCAGCCATTGCAGATGTCTCGTTCGATCATATCGGGACTCAATACTATAAGCGTGAAATATGACATCGGTCGTGAACACATTCCGCGCATTTTGAAAATATGTTTGCGTTCATGTTTCGTTGCTCTAGTGTATTTTATTACATTCACAATATTTTCGAAAGATTTTATTATATTACGTATATATCAACTTACATCAATTTTGACCTGAACACATAAATCTGGACGTATTATATTGTGTGTATATTCATATTATACTATATTATATGTATTTATATATTTTTAGTATGTAGGCATTATGAAAATAAATATCTTTTGTAATAGTATGTATTAGTAAGTATGTTATCTAATAGTAATATAATATTAATGCAATAAATAAATATGTACATATATGTAAATATATATTTATATGTGTATGAATATGTGTACAAATGTATATTGAGTGCCTCGAATATTTATTACTTCGATACAGGCATTACGCCTAGTGAAGTGATTATAATCCAATATGCCTGAACCTCCTTTCTATAGCTAATTATATTTAGGGCCTTGAAATTTATATTTAAAAAAAAGGGAATTATGTATGTTCTTTGTTCGTACTGTATTGTTATATGGATAAATAAAATAAATATAATGTATACGTCTGTCTGTCCGTCCTTCATACGCTTACATCTCAACTATACATAGTTAAAACTGTCATGTGTAAATATATATAACTGCGCTTTCCCGTATAGAGGAAAATGATAGAAACGTCTCCTTTCGGAGTAGAACGGATGTCACGTATCAATTAGGACTAAGCAGTAAAAATTAAAGGAAAGAAAATGACAATACCACATAAACAATTTGCAATACCTAAAATACAATTATTTAATTTTATCTTAGGTTTCAATTGTATTTAGAAGAGTTGTATTTATTCGTTTCGTACTTGAAATATATTTTTAAATCACGCGCAAATAAATTTACAAAATAAATGTACGCAATAAATAAATGAATGTACTGTCGTTATTTAGGGCGTTTACAACTATTACGAAATTATAAGAGGAAAATATAATAAGCTATAGTTTACTTGTAAAGTAAATACTATTTACAAACATGCAAATAATATTGTTTCAAACTAAAAATAATAAATTACAATGCAAGTATAGATAAAAAAAACAAGAAAATTAATCTTTTCATGGAGAGAAGATAATTTATACCCAAAGTTTTTTTTTTATGAAAATGTACGTTTTTGTGTTATTAGGTTAAAAATGTTTTAAAAAACATCTGCCTTTAAAAAAAAAAGAACCAAACGCTATTAATATTTCATACAAAATGGTAGGCCGGTATTAAATGGTAGGCCGGTATTGAACCCGCAACCGCCCGCATCAGTAGTCAAACGAGACTACCACGATCTCTCACATAATTGACTATGAATGTAAATGAGAAAATAGTTAAATAGATAAACACATAATGGTGATAAAATATTGCGGCGGTTCTTAAATAGTTACTTCCAATTGATATATATATATATAAATAGTTGATTCAGCTGTTGGGAGTGGTCAACATATATTTTATGTTTCAATTGGCATTCATTATCCCAAACTGATATTTTTTAAAAGTAGCTTGGCGTGTAACTTTATTAATTAACCGCTCAAGTGCGAAATCAAGAAACGCGTAATTGAATGTTTGGTTGATTGATTGATTGAATGATGCCAAATGGAATTCCGTTCCATCCGATTGGCCGCGGGTGCAGTTAGATCCATCCGTGCATGACAAGGCGTCGACCACTTAGATAATATTTTTAATAATATTTTAAACCATTTATTTTCAATCAAAACTTTTACCAGATAAGCATAAGGCCTTAAATAACTAGTGGTGAAACTAGGCCACTAAAGAATTTCAGAATAAAATAAATATAGAAATTATGATATTTAATAACTAGGACTTTATGTATAAAGAAATTGTAAGAGTAAGTATATTTTTATGTGTATATTCCGGCCAAACCTGCTTTTAGGATAAATTAGTTCTTGCTATACGCGATAGGACTAGTGGACTTTATGGTGGTTATGGTGTTAAAATATTTATTATTTATCACCTTAAAAAACATTATTAATTATTGAGTCTATATTTAAAATTGATGAGCATCCCCAAGCGAAAATTCCATATGACGGAATGCTTTGTACTAAAGAAAAAAGACACAGTTTTTTTGATAGTATATTTCTAAAGTGCCTAAAGCTGAATAAATAAAATTTCTAGGTTTTGATATGGTTTCATCAAGATGAGGGTTCCAATTTAAATTTTAAAAGGCTATGGATATATTATAATCATTTTGTTTAATGATAATGCAATTGCAAGTATTTGATTTATGCAATAATTTAAAACTAGAGTAGTGATATTATATTAGTTTCTATTTTTGTTCGCATTATTGAATGATTGGTTTCGAATTTGTCGCACCTAACACCGCCATAAAAGAACATGAAATGAGTTATCTAAACCAAATAAAAAAAAATCTTAAACTGTATCGCTATAGTGATAAATAATAATGATATTTCTTACATAGGTTTAGTTAAACCGCAGTGTATTCAATAAAAGATACGTGAATAGCCTAAATAGAAAACCGAGCGCTCGCACGTACCGTTCGATAGGAGTTCCGGCATCCGCCCGTCTCACTCTGTCGCAGTCTGCGGCCGCTGCCCCGCCGGTCGTCTCCCTCTTTCCTTACCTACCATCTTTATTTGTATAGTCGACATATTAAATACTAAATCCGCCGAAATGTCCGGCATTCACCCAGTAAGCCCTCTCTATTTCCTTCCATCTGAATTAACAGTTAAATAGTATGTGTTCAGAAAAACAATGTAGTGATTTCGATAGTATAAATACATATAATATTAATAACTTTATTTCGTTTAAATCAATTTGAATTTTTATTTTTTTATGTATGTAAGATGTCAATTAGTAGTAGTTATTTAACACTCACTGCGCATTGAGTGACTGACCATATTATTTTATTTTAATTTTATTTCGTTGTATTTATTTAGGACTTTACGGGTACTGTTATAGGTAACAACAAGAACTACAGAAAAGTATTGTAAAGTAAATAAAATATTTTTTTACATAGCGGTTTTAGAGCCAATTGTAATAACAAACCAATGACGATCCGTCGAACGTATTTGCACTGTACCGTCACGTTTCGCTCAACAAGCGAACAAAGGCATCCCCTTAGATTGACACACACTCGTAATCAAAAATTAAATTAAATGTTCTTCTGTTTGTCAAATTAAATATTATGCTACTTTTTAAAAAATTACTTACTAAATATTAAGTTTTTAGCTACTAAATAATTGTTTGGCATATAATACACTGATGTAATCGATATTAAATACATCAAATTAATTACGAAGTGCGAACATTTTTTTTTCATAAAATCATCGTTTTTGGTCAAATCTTGTAATTTCGTAGTAAGAAATATTTAATAGTGGTTTCGCAGTACAAGATCTGACAGTTGGGCGATGCGTTTGCGAGATGATTTTCATAAGAGTAGCCTTTACAGTACGGTTCTTGTGAGTGGCAAGTTCATAATTTGAGTAGTAAATGATACATTTTAAAGAATTGGTGTGCCTAAAAACTGAATTAACGCCCACCTCATTTATTACATTATTGCATTTATTATTAAACTTTCAATGCGTGAAAAAAAGAGCCTTACCATACTCATATTATCAAAACTTTACCTTTTATAAACCTTCGTTCTTTCTTACTAAATTTATTTTGTTTACGAATTGCTTTGATTTATTTTAAAAAAAAGTAATAAAATTTATGTTTACTTTGTAGTAAAGCTACAGATTGCATTTTTCTGAGAAAAATATTGAATTGTTTACTTTTAAAGATTAGCGCATTTTGATTGCGCATGATCACGTCATAAATATTCTTATCTTTGCTTATACTTGCATCAATAGAAGCAGTTGCGCTCGCATCTTGACATCTTGTGCAACGAAACACTGACTCATTCTGAAGAGGATTTATGCAAGAAAGCCGAAATGTGTCGAGAGACAACCGTCTGAGCGTTCGTCCGCGCCGTGGGCGTGAGAATAGACATTTTTAATCTGGGACCTTGCACTCAAGAGATACACTCAAATCAGAAGTTGTGAAGTAATCAATGGATACACCAATTTTGGTCCAAAAATTATTGCAACTTAACTTACACAGAATTTCTTTTCTCTTCAGCGGTCCGGTAAAAAACTGCAAAGAAAAAAATGGATTTGAGTCTGCTATTTGGTTTAACTTTGTTTACATTTTGGTCAAATTCAAATAGTTTGCCTAATTACACAAAACCGTTATTATTCCTGTTTACACATTTAGCATTGAGAAAATAAGTTTATTTTTTGTCCTATTTTAAACATAAATTATATGTCCCCATAATGAATATTTAAAATAATTGTAACTTCACATTTATTTTAAGCACACCGTCTTCTAACCTTCATGTAAAATTGTGGTCTGCTAATACTGAACCCCACAAATCAAGTTATTTAAAAATTCAAACTATGTTTACTAAACACGTTTTGAATAGATGGGAATACTGTGTTTATGGTGAGGCTACAATCGCATGATCGAATTAACATTAATTGGGACTGGGGCTGAATTTTGGCTATATTGTTCATAAAATTTCTACATTGTTGGATTTTACATGTTATTATTCATAGGTATGAAAGTTTATTAATTCGTTTTTCTAGAGGAAGTTTGAAAGCCACAGAGCAACAAATATTCTGGCTAGGGTCAAAATATATATAAGAATTCTACTTAATTAGGTCGATTATCTTCGCTTATGGACTAACTAATAACGGTAGAAGTAGTTGTACTTAGATACAAAAACTGCTTCCTTATCCATGGTATTTTTTAACATTAACTTATAGTGTTAAGAACTTCTCGAAGAGTTTTAAGAGTTTTTTTCTAGATCGAATTTATTGACCGTTCTCCTTTTTTCAAATGAAACCATATCCAAATCGTAAACACGTTGCTTAAATGTCGAATCTTACAATTTCCTCTTACAGAAATTTCAGGATTTGATAGTTAATTTTGGTCTGGAAACCTAAACGTGTTACAACATCACTCACCCTTCAAGGTAAGCACAGAAAGTAGTGCCTACTCAAACAAGAATGTTCGGCGCCATTTCGGTAAAGAATTACGTAGTTTTGTGCAAACCTATCAATTTTCTTGTCAGTAATAACTTAAAATCTTTTCCATACTTATTGCCTACATAAATGCAATCAATGGAACTTTGTAGCTCAGCATATCTTACAGATTAAGCTCTTATTAATATATTTTATTATACGTAAAATTTAGCTTATTTGTATTAATGATGCATGACGCATTCTTCCCATTATTCATGATCATCCGAACTCTTTTTATTTCTTCAAATCTGCTCCGACGTTCGACCGAGAGATCTAATGATGCTACATAATTATTTTTCCGGCGCATTTCGAATTGAAAGCGCACCCGAGCCAATCAAATTTAAGCCGCGCGTCTCACGCGCGTCAAGTTGACGAATCGAGACAATATATTATAAAAGACGAAAAGTATTCCTGGGGTCGCGCAGTTCAGCTGTCGTTTTGATGCCTTTGTTCGTATGACTCTTGCATAATAGAATGTGTTATCACCGGTACAATACTACTGACACTGACAGCCATTAGGGGGGAGTTGAATTCTTTAAGTGCAAGTTTTGGTACAGTCCAATAATTTTATATTATTTTTTTTTTAATCCACAAACACTTTTTTCTATTGCAGTAAAATCTTCCTGCGTATTTTTCAAATTCCGTGTGATCGATTTTGTCTGTAATATTATTTTCAGCGAGTACATCTATAACTCACTCAAACTGTGAAGCCGATGCATTAGATTGTGTTTCTTTTGATTGGCGTTACCAACGTATCTGTATTTAGCAAATGCATTTGATAGCGTCAACCGTGGGATTATATCACATATAAGGTGCCAATTGGTCTATATTTTAAATTCAAAATTTATTAAAAGACATCAAAATTACACACGTTAAATTCAATTATTTTAAAGCGTTGTTTTTTAGTAATACACTTTTGTTGCTAAGCTAAATTACTTCTTGTACATTTTAAACATACACACATACTTCCAAATATAATTTTAGATTTTATTAAACATCTACGAGCAAGTAACATTTTAATAAAAAAAAATATTTGGTAGTCCATTTTTGAATAGTTAATTATAAACTAAAACCCTATTTTGTATTTACACGAAAAAGAACAAAATAATTTATGTACATGAATTCAATCCAATAAAATTTTCTAATAACCTATAGAGTGTTTTACTTCCTTAAGAGCGCATCATTTTAAATATCTACTAAGATTATCAGTAAAATATTTTTTTGAAAAATTAATGTAATGATAATCACTTAAGAATGCGCCTTATAATACGTTAGAAATTGTGAATATTTAAATATTTTTTTTACAAATTTTCTCTGCAGAAAAAAAGTGAAACCCAAGCAGCTCGATGCCGCGGTAGAGCAGAGCAAACCAGCGCTAAACGCTTCTAGTTTTTTCCGAAGCCTTATCGGTCACGGCGCGTCGGCCAGCGCCGCCCGGCGCCGCCCAGACGGAACCGCCGCCCGTTTGCGCTCGCCCCGCCCGCCCCGACGCGCGTGATGCTCGAGAAGGAACATTTAATTTGCGGCGGTCAATTTGTAATGACCGACCGGCGTATGAAGTTTCGCTCGAGCCATTAGTTTAGTTAAAAACATTAAAGAGAAAACTACGTTGAAAGCTATCTCCGCAGTTATTACATCAGCATTAACAGCTTTATTTACACTGCAATATTTTTTACAAATGTTGTTAATATTTATTAATCATTGCCGTGTAACAACATACCTACTTTAATAAAACACATTAAACATATAATATATAATTTTAGTAAAAGAATGCTCAAGAGTAATTACAGAACATGAGTGAGATTTTATCTGACCTTGAATTTAAGACGTAAAATATGTCGTCTTATTAACTTATTTAAGGCCTAGTTGAAGCTCCCAGCATGGTCCTCCATTAGTGAGCAACTTCAGAAAACCTTCTATATTGGACGAAAAGACCATTCTCACAAAATAAAGATTTTTTTTAGGAGAAGGAATGTTGGATTTCATCTCTTAGAGAAACCACCATTCACCATTACCATTCACCATTCACCATTCACCATTCACCATGAAGTAATGGTACTTCACCATTAGTGAGTGGAATAGTCTCAACTGCAGCGTCTTCAAGCCATTCCCTAAGACCCCTTCCGAGCTAAGGAAAATGATAAAAAAAACTTGGCTTTAAAATAACTTCGTTGCACCACCTGCCAATCAGCTATACCACTGGAGGAATGGTACCTCTAAAGTATATTTATTTTTTTAAATAAATAAAATAAATTTCACTGTGAGAGAAGAGAAAGAGCGCAAACAAATGAAGTGAGACGGACACAGCGGCCGGACTGTGGAGTTCTGAAAGTTCCTCTAGACACAGTTCCTCTAGGCTCAGAAATCAACACTAGTTATTAGAAAATGTAACCATTTGATACCCATAAAAAAAATAACACCAGAAAAAAAATAAAACATCATAGTAAGACTAAACAATGGTATGAAATTCAGTAAATGAAAAAATACTTCAAATTACAAAACTACTTAAAATTAAATTAAAAAACTCAGTTATAAAACGCAAGTGACAACGCTCTATTTAGAGAATAAATATCAGTTGCTTAGTAATTAAATATCAATCTTAGTAATTATATATCATCGTGAAAATTGTATTGTCGCGACGTATTGTATTTATTTATATTCTATAGAAGAAAAGTACAATTTGTGTGGATTAGGGATTAGTAACACCTCACTAGGCAAGTAATAGTAGTAGGTGTCGAGGTGTGTTACCTATTTGAAATATATAAGTAGGGAGATAATAAAAATGGAAATAAAGATTTGTATAAAATTTTATACAAAAAATATAATGTTTAATGTTTAATGTTGTGTGTTTAATGTTACATGTTAAACAGTATATACACAATTATATATTTATTGTGTATGTAATCATATAATATCCATATTTATAGTGTAGGTATTATTATTATATTATTTCTATTTAGTATAATCTGTGTTTTATTTTTTATATGCATGTGGTGTTCTCTTTTTATTTAAATATTGATAAGGTTTTTTTACTTAAGTGTCTAAAATTAATGTAATATATATTCAATATTTTGTTGGCGTACCGTATAAAAATAAAATAAAATGTAGCATATTATATATACCTACTTATATATTCATATTTTAACTTAAGTTTATTCTTTATATATTTCGCATTAACAACATATATTTGGTAATCGTAAAGTTTATAATAATATTATTTGTTATTTTTTTATTTTTATGTTGATGCCTACTCTAATACGTTTTATCCTTAAGCATCTTAAAATGTTTATTTTATCACCGGTAAACGAATTTCCCTTTATCCAACATCGCCGAATGCCGCCCACAATGCCGCAAGTCCCGCCGGTTGGGCGTCGCAGGCGCTGCTCGTGCGCTGTCCCCGACGATTATTATAATCATGACCCCACGCAACCTCTTCATATTTGCACCTTATTTATGGCCGTCGCGTGCGCAAATCATTCATAATTTGCTTTAGCTCTTTGCACCGACCATTCAGATCTGTCACAATTAGAAGAAATTTATTGGATTGACTGTACCTTTGTATAAATTATCACTCATTCGGTTATTATCGACTGAATTCGTTTTTGTAATGCGCTATTTCAAGCGCTCTTTGCACATGACGTTCAGAATACTATTTTTATTAATATAATTAAAATCAATGTTTTAAATAGAAATAAGCAATATATATATAAAAATAAGACAGTGTGCAGTAGTAATCTACTGTCAGTATTTGTACAAGGATGCATTTGTACTATTTATAAGATAAAAATTAACTTTTACGCATTGAGCATTGATTTTAATAATATAGATTATGAAATATTGTAATTCTTTAGTATTGAATAACAAACTTTATAAACAGTATGACCATAAAATATTTATCAAAATTTTACGTTATAATAAAAAAAATATAAACTTTTAGGGTATCCCACATACTTACTACTTAATAATTGAATTTAATATACTCACGGCCTTATTTAAATTAAACAAACGCAATGTGCATATAACCTCGCCAAATATGTTTTCAAAGGTCGTTCTACGTAATAAAATAAGTATATAAATAATAGACAATATTTCAAATCATATCCGGAAACAAATAATCCTGATCGCGTAGTCGTGACATAATATATGGACGGAATTGGAAGACACGTAGTTTTCAATGCTTCATCGCCATCATCTTCACTTATTATAATAGCAGAGTAGGCAAATTCTCTTGAACAAGAGACAAAATTAATTGTAATCGGCATCTTAAGGCACACGCGTATTATTTATTTAAAAATAAATGTACGATAATTAGTTTGTACAGTCGTTCTGGGATTGATTTTCAGCGATAGATATTATATAAAATAAATACCTATAAACAATAAATAAAATAAAATAAATCTTTCCATATCGATACCCGATATTTGTAGCCATAAATTTAGCCCTGTTATACAGTACATGTCTCGTTCATTTTAAATATGTATTACAATATATAATTAGCTACGATGATCCCTTGGATAGCCCATCACCTTAATAAATAATTGGAATACCTATATTTACTTTTTTTTCATTATGTGCTTGTAGCATATAGAAAATAATAGTTATGTAACAATAAAAACAAATACCTATTTTAGTCAATAAATTTTTCATCATACATTGAATTAATTATTAATTAGGCATTAGCAATTTTATAAATAAAAATACATATTCAAATAGATTTTTATAGATAGATGCCAAATTTGTGTCCTTGTTAATGTATTTATATTTAGTTTACTTTGTTTAACAATTTCGGAACGTAAACGGAGGTAATCATACTTAAACAAAATATTTAAATTATTTTTTTTTTGTGCTACATTAATCCATATAAAAGTTTACGGTTTATAGCGTATATCATTTCAACCTAAAATACTTTTTATTACTGAAATTGGTAAAAAGTAGTTAGTAATATTTTTCAGACTGTCGTTTTTGTGTAGAAATTTTAAATCTACTTTGTTTAAAAGTAAAGAGGCTTTAAATGTCTGTATTTTTTCATACATTTTATCAAAACTTTAGACATAAATGTCTTCTCAAAAATTCTTTTTTTTTCCATAAAGATGTTTTTTTTTTAAATACATTAATTTTGTTATTCATGATTAACCATTAACGGTACAAAGTGTTGATTCGTTAGACGAGACAGCACGATTTAAGAGAGAAAGAGCGCTTTAGGGAACAGGCCCCTCAAAAATAAACAATTTTAAATTTGCGTAGGAGTGATATTTTTATCGTAAAGCTTGCTTGATCCGATACAACCGCTAGACTTTCGGTACCTCCTTCCTACTTATTATTTCCTCGTCATGACGAATGACATTAAGCATATTTCAAATGATCCTACTTTAGGCGACCCTACGCATTGATTAACAAAATAAACCTTCACAAACACGCTAATCTAATAGGTAAAGCTTACAATCTTTCGACATACTTTATGAATCACAGCAACCCACACCGTAGTCAATTTATCTAAACACAAAGTTAGCATCCTACTTATTGATCAAATACATACTTACCCAACAATGGTCTAACTCTAAAACTATTAGGATCGGTTTATAATTGTTTAACATTCGTTTTTATTAGGAGGAATAAATGTCAATACAATTTTAACTAAACTGGTCAAACGTGGAGTGATAACGCGCTAAATTTTAAACACTTTAAAAACTGATCAATGTTTATGTTTTTTGAGTAATTAGGCATCAGTTTAAAAATAAAAGTTTTTTTTTAAAAATTCGGAATTATTATAAATCTGTATTTTTTTTATATATCAAATTTTCAGGTTAAATTCTCGAGTTAACAAATGTGTACATTTGCAATGCTTGTAAACTTTAGCAAATTTCACGTCACGATGTGAAATCATAAGCAGTATTACTACAATAAAGTTAAGACGCGTTTAATTGTTTTTATGTATACGTATTATTTTATTTGTGGATAAAAATAAATTTAATTTAATAAATTAATTCATTCATTCATTATTAATAAATAAATTTAATTATTTAATTTGTGCAGATATTATGTGTAGATATTACAATTTTATTGTGTTATGCGCTACATAGGCAAATGAGGCATTAAACATAGTGGCTACGTAGTGGTGGCATTTTAAAATTTCGAATGACGACTATTGTCAGATTGAACAAGATTATTGTTTCAGAATGAGTCCCGCTCGCAAATGTCATTACATTGTGTCAAATATGCATTCCATGTTAACTGTCGTACAATCACGACAAATTAATAAGTTTTACCTCTATATTTATAAGTGCCATTTTTTATACACTTTATTCTGAAATGTCAGAATATACGCCTTTATTGTTCGATTTTTTACGATTTTTTTACCCTTAATAAACTTCTAGTAACACGTATAATGATATTGACTATTTTTTTATTGTGTTAAAAATTTAGACGTTTTTTTAATTATTTGTTACAAAATATGAAATTGATATTATTAAATATTAAACTTCTTAACCTTCCCACATAGCCCGCCCTTTCCCGCGCACTAAAAATCGGCCTAATGATTTGTAAACATCTTTCATTCATTGCAAAAGTAAGCCCTAATAAATTAGCAATAATACACATTGAAAACTTGATATCGCTGCAATCAATCGTTTGGCTAGTGACCAATGCAGAATAAATAATTAGCTCAATTCTTTCGGTGAACCAGTGCACATATAATGATAGGGTCAATACCCTATCATTATATACTTTAACATGCCTTTGCAAGTATGAAGCTTAAATGTAAGTGTATTTTATTTTCTTTAGTATTTTCAAAATTATTGGTAATGGTAAAAATAAGTAATGGTTTTATATTCAATTTAATTTTATATTGTAGGTGCACGCTGCCAAATTTCGCAGCATTGCAAGTAAATAAAAAAAATAAACATAGGTTTGATTTACGAAAAAAAGGGACATTTTTGATTCCAGAAAATATAATAAGGACGTTTTTGATTTTCGAGAATTAAATAGAAAAACGAGGATTTTTTGTTTTTCGATCGCAGCCTACGCTTATTATGGAAGTATCGTTTAATACTCGCCGTTATAGGGGTACTTATTATGTTTATGAAGAAAATGATAATTGTTTATTACATACATCAGAGAAATACAGTCAATAATGTGTAAAAAGTGCCTGAGAGCGATGTATTATAAATGTGACAATATGAAGAAAAATAATCTAGAAATTACAGAAAAAATCTTCTATATTCATATAGCGGCAAATATATTTCTTCGTTGTAGTTTTGGCGGGTAAAAAGCGTTCGTTACTTTATTAAGCGCTCATGATACTCGCCAAAAGTGCAAACGGAAGTGGGTTTCGTGTTGCCGGTGAGTTTTTTGCTGCTCAAAGAAGCCATTCAGTGGCGGCTTTCACTCTCGCCCAGCGGCACCCATCTGCCGCCGGCCTTGACACGCTTCTCCCTCCCCCGCCCCAACCCCCCCTCCCCCCCCCCCCCGCCCAAGCGCGGCCCGTCGACGACCAACGCGCTGCGCGTTCCAAATACCCTCACGAATAACATTTTTTATGTAACGAAGAAAGGCTGATAATAAAAAAGCAAATAAAACGTATGCAGGTATAAAAAGAAACGTTTAATTCATTTTATACCTTAATACGGAAAAATACTTTGAGCGAGAAGCAAAAATCATAGGTAATTTTCCTTATCGTTTGAATTAAAGTTATCATCATATCGAATCCTGCGTGTTGTCGGGGAGAAACTGTAAAACGCAGTACCGACAACTTTCTTGTTGTCTTCATGGTCCATAAAGTACAAATCTAATAATTTAAACTGTGCGTTTATATAAATAAACAGCCAGTAGCATGTACCTAAAAATGCCCACAAATGACCTTACTGTAGCGATGCAGCAATGGTAATTAATTTGAAGATTTTTTTTTTATGAAATGCACTTCGATTAAAGTGTGCATAATATACTGAGTGTATAGAGCCTAAGGGTGTTTATGTATGAGTTTAAGAATGCCTTTGCACAAGTTTGTATGTATTGTAGTTTAAGAAGAATGTAATAAGCCTAGAAGTGTGCATGAAAGACATTGTGAGTGCGACAGATAAGCGTAGTTGATGTTATATATTTTTCTGAACTCATTAAGAAATTCATCACAATATAAATGAAACACAGTTACAGCATTGCTAAAGTCGAGACAAAGCTATCGTCAAAGTCAAAGCTATACGAAGAAATTTTTTCCTGTCCCAAAGTCTATAATTGTATGGTTATTGTGAGTGTTCCGTGTTTATCTTATAGTAACAAGACACGTCTAGTTTAATAAATTAAAATCGATATAGTATTAAGTACTCGAATATACTTACATACGAGTACTTAATACTATATCCTTCGTACTATGTTTAAGTCCAATGTATTTATATATGTATAACAACCATTTATGTTGAAGATTTACTTAATTTTATTAATTTATTTAATAACGTGATTAATAATTTAATATTTATAATTATTATATACTTATCAAATTATTTATTTAAAAAGTTTATTTATTTTATTTTAAAATTACTTTATGTGCAAAAGTTTAGACACTTAAGTTGCATTCATTTGTGTTTATCCTTAGTTTGTGTATATTTTTGTTTAAAATTTATTTTATTATTTTTCAGAGGCCTTGCGTAGGTCTTTGTACTCACACTGTTGCACTAAATAATTAACCTTTCTTAGAACAGGTAAATCTTACCCAATTTAAAAGATAACAGACGTTATCAAATCGACCAACATGACTGGTACCTTTTAAATATTTACTTTTTCGATATCTTATTCTGTTTATTAAAAAATTTTAATTTGAATCGGTGCCATCGATTCAAAATGATATCAAACCGAATGAACCCCGTACCGAGATGCAATCAGTGAATTTTCCTACCAACGCTAAAAACCCGCAATCAACACAGAACACTATTAATCTCTATTGGAGCCGTAATTATATCAGTATTACCGGTGGCTGATGATCTTCTTGTAATTCTTAGATAATCATATCCGAATATTCTTTTGTGGAAGATTAATAATACACAGCCGAAGCGCTCGCTACCGAAATAGAAGGTTCAAAGAACGAAACTAAGGTGTGATTTCACAATATGCAACCTACGAAAATATTACTATTCTGCGTTCATATTTTTATAAAAGCACATATTTATGAAATTGCGCTAGGTTTAAGCCGACATCCTGCGATCTTGAGTACCGGTTTTATATTACTTTTATAATTATTTTATTGTTTCGCTTTATGTCCAACGCTGTACAAAAAAAAAAAATAATATTCCAATTTTTTTAATGTTATCAAAAATGATTATAATATTTTATCTGGCGATGATAAATATAATTTATTCAAATACATGAAGCACAGACAAATCGATTATGACATTGCAGGAATAACACCGGTTACTCCGTGAAAACTGGTCATCAAAGAAAAACCAGCTAAACATACTTCAGGATACGGCATGTCACACAAAACACATTAGTAAAAACATCTACTTCACAATTTCCAGGCACAGGACGCCACCATTTCGCACTGCAAAAAGCATTGAGTGGCTAGCTATCAGATGGTTAGGCGGGGCAAAGCCCCGGAGTCCCCTGGACTTAGGGCTTCGATCCCCCTAAGCACCCTGAGCGACGTTCGAAAGAGTTATTTAAATTACCTAATCGAATAAAAATTTTTTGGCTCTAGGCCAGTACACCTCAATTAAGCCAGAATTTAACCGAAGTCATTGATATTTTTTTAAAACTAAAGCTAGAAAATGATTATAATCTAATTTATTATTAATAGTTAAAATTATATAATAAACCCTTTAATATTTATTTACTTTGTTTTATTGCCTAATATGCCTATATTATTAACTGTAATCTACTTCATCCTGTTTTATTTTTTATTGAATATTATCTACTACATTATATACTTAGTATAGACGGATGTATGTATATTTTTTAATTAATAAAACTTAACCACTTTAGATATGGCCTCAATTTGACTTTTGCGCCTTGGTTACGTAGCTACGTCACTAAAAGCATTACAATAATATAATGCCTTTTTCACCACACTTTTTGAACAAATCGAAGGAGATTAATTAGAGCGTTTTTAGCTCTATTGACTATCCTAATAGGATAGTTGGTTTTGCTTCACGCGTGAAACTCGTACCTTTTTTTCGAAATTACTTTCCATTTAATTCATCGAGTCGTCCGTCGCATGTCAAAAAAAACCCGAGCCAACGAAATGAATAGCAGCTCTTGGCTTATTGATGCATGCGCCCGATTCAGACAGGGCGGCGCGGCGCGGCGCCGCGCGATCACAAAACGCGTTCAACACAATGCAACTCATTTCGTTGCACAACACTGACACGTTGCGCTCGGCGCTGCCAACTTCAACGGGATAAACGTTGACCGGCCTAAAAAAATATTAATTATTAGAAGTAATGTTTTTAAACATTTTTATAACATAATTTGCAAAACTAAACGATAAACGCATAATAAAAAAATTTAGTTTATATGTTCAAAACAGTCATTTCTAACCAATATTATAAATATTACTTACCCAATATGTATTTTTAATAGACTTTTAGAATTTATTCACTTATTTATTTATTTATTATTGGTAAATTCACAATTATATATTATTCGTGACAGACTGTCTTTTTTGATGCAAAAAATAATATGCTTAGTGTCACTTAAGCATAATTAACATTTATTTATTTTATTTATTTGAATAATGCACCATGTACGAAGGCTGGTACCATTTCCGTAGGTATCTTACTAGCTAAATAGAATTATGGCAATTAAAAATGAAAGGAACCTTCCGAATAAACTAACACTATTAAAAAATACACGCAATACAAATTTCAACAAAAATACACATTGTCTTATGATTATTCACTTATCGCGATACAGGAATTTAATTAAAATACTGTGAACTCTGTACAGCAATCTAAAGTAAACCTTTCTCCATTTTATTAATACTTATTGTGTATATAGAAATTTATATGTATACATAGTAAGTTGCACTAAAAAATAGGGTGTTAGTTAAGCAATTAAATGAAAAATAATATAAATTTACATTTAATATTATTAAATTAAAACATATACATACATAATAAATATACAACAGATGCATACGTAATAAATAGGGTATTCGAATAATTTATACAATATATTTAATTTACTATAGAAATATATCATTTATAATTTAAATAAAAGAATATTTTTCATATATTTTTTTATATATTTCTTGTTTTTTATATTTTTGATGTTGAGACTCCGATTTCAAGTTATTTACGAGTTGGCGATGATCGGAGTGAAAATTGTGATTTCGGTTGGCTTTCTAGATTGTTGATCGGCTCGCGTTGGTCGATTAGAGCGAGCGAGACAGCAAGAGTTTTCAGCAAATGTATGTGTTGGCGGCACCAACCAAAATGCATTGAAAATACTAATTTAAAGCGCATCAGATTACCGCCCGACGAAATTCTATTTAGGAAATACTAAGAATAATCTTTTTCAAGCGGGCAATCAATTCGTCTTTACGGCCACATAATGTTCCTCATTTGTTGATTGTAGGCTTGCCCATTGCCTGACCTTCGTCTTGGGCGGATTAGGCCCCATTGTGGCATTTCTTTCTTCTTTATGACGGAAGCATTATTTTGACTTCAATTATTATTTATTTAATAGCAAGTTCTTATTGCATCATGCAACGAGCGTTACAAGCTTTCGCTTCCGTTTCAACTGAATTAAATTGTGCAATATGGCTAATTATGCCTTTTTTTAAAATTATATACATTGTAAATTAATATTTTACCGGTTTGTAAATGAATTCTTAAAGAGAATAGTTAATTCGCTACACAATAAATCTTAGTTAAGATTAATAATAAAAAAAAAATGAAGTAGGTTATAATTGGTTTTTTTTTTTAAATATATTTTGTCTACAAAAATTATGAAATATTTCCGCCAAATTCAGTATTATTTTATTGCTTATGTAAAATAAAACATGACACAAAAATATAACTACAACATGCTAATAAATAAAATTAGTATAATATAAAATTAAATAAAATTCTTATTGTAATAATAATATTAATTAAAATAATACGTAAAAAAAATAATAGTAAATATACATTTTTAAAAACAAGCTTTTATTTATGTGCTTAAACGCGTGTACAAAATTTCATGTCTGGGCTGTTGACCTGTTGTTGAAGTTTCTTCGCCTGGAGCCGTTCCTGGGCAGGTCATGCTCACCATTAAAATGCATTGTCATAGGAACTGAATCAACATGTCAAATTTCAACTCCGTAGGATAAGAGGAAATGGTTCTAATTAAGCTTGCAAGATTTGACCTAAACCGACATAATTATGAAAATTTTAACATCTAAAAGTCCTCTTCGACTTGAACATGGTACGGAGGAAGAAAACGGCAAGGGTTAATTTCTTTTACGTTGTTAAAACCGCATATAAAGTACAGCATTGCTGTTTCAATAGGTTTTTAGGTCACACCAGTAAGGTCACCCAAGTCACCATCAGGTCAGGTCAGGTCAACCATCGGATTATAAAGAAGGATATTTTCTTATTTAAAATAAATATGATGCTGTAGGATTTTCACTGGAACCTCGGTTACTCGTAAAGCATTAACATTGCGATTAACATTGTTAAGGCAGACATTTTTATGAGGTTTTTAACTCCTTCCTTACAAAGAGGAAACACATTGTTAGCTAAAGGTCAAGCGATGAATGCGAAAAATAACATCGACTTCATCTAACTTTCTCTTTTTCTATGTTGTGGTTATGTTATGATAAAAATATTTATTTTTATCAAAACATAATTTTTATCATAACATAAATGTTTCGGTGTATTTGAAGTAAAATCTTAGTGCCAGTTATCATTATCTTCTTTTTATAGAAAAATGAGCCTATTCAACGATATTTTAAATTGGGTGAATTGCAAACCCTAAATATCTTTGAAGAACCTCTTTCTTAGATAAGAATATGATGATTGTTAGCAATCAAATTGTATTTGAAATACACCTGAACACAGTCAACCAGAATAAATCAGAAAACACCATCTAATAAGAACCATTCTGCGACAGTTGCCCTTTTAATACAAATATGTTGCAATCTTTTGATATTTACTCGACAAACCATAATTTATTTAATAGATTTCGTTGATTTTGACCGTTGATCGTTGGTTTTCGTAGTAATTTTTTGAATATCTTAAATATACTCACAAGTGTTCGAAGTACACTTACATACTGAGATGTATTCTTGAAAATATAAATTCATTATAATTGATAAAATAAAATCTGTTCAGCAAATTGTTGAATTTAGTATGTGAATCGTCACAATCTTTGTTCTCTTTGATGCAAGAAAGGTGTCAAGGGAATTAGCGGATGATATTGGGCGTTATTGTTGTCATTACGAACGGATGAAGGTGGGTTAAGTGGCCATACGAGTGACTCACTCTAGCTTCATTCAAATTAGGATGGATAAAGTTGTTATTACTTCAATAACAAAGGTAGTTTATTGTCTATTAGTAAGCACATAATGCTACAAAGTAACCTTTAGATGTAACTATATTTTTATTATTTCAAGTTTTTTTATTATATATCAGATATATTTGCCTGCCACTTCCCGTAATTTGTCATGAATTCACCAACATGCATTGCCCAGCCCAAGTCTTAAATACCATTTCTACCCCTTTAAAATTCTACCTCAGCGGCTTTTCTTTAGTTACATAGATTAGGATTTTGGAATTTAGCAAATGTTATTCATGCCGAAAGTTCCGCAGATACCTTTGTTGTATATTTCAATAGATTTAGTATTTGTTAAATTATTCTATTTTTAATTGAAGAGTAAACTTCAGTAACTTAAACGAACTCGTTTTATATATTAATATTATAATTATTATATTCAATATTCATAATAAAAGAAGTACAGGAAACCTACTAAGTACAGGCACAAAAGAGCGAGATTAAGATACTACTAGCTGGGTTAGGTATCTTTTTCTCGCTCTTCTGTCTGTTTCAAGGTAGACTGACTATATTTAGTATTTTAAACGAAATTATTAGAATGCGAAGATGTAAGGTTACGTAAATATTTAACCGATTAGGTTATGTTTAAATTGTATTATGCTATAATAAAGATATACAAAATTATTTTTATTTTCAGGTTACATCTGCCGTAGCTATTAAAATATTTTATTATAAATAAAAATCTCTAATAACTAATGGACTTTTCATATTTACAACGTGGCAGTTTGATACACATGCGCACATACACTTATACATGTATGTTTGTATGCACATATTTTTCTTTGCATCTTTTTATTTATTTAGGTTCACATTAATTTTGACAATATTATTATATTATAGCAATTAAGAATAATGGTACAGCAAATTCACACAAGCGATTGACACTATTATAATCTGTTTCTCGCCACCCTAACTAGACTATCGTCTGAACTAAGAAGGCAGTGTTCCGTCCTTTTCAAGTTTTAAATGATACGCAGGTTACTGTTTTCGTTTTCAAGAAAGTTTATTTAACTCATTATGGTATTAGTTTTACGTTATAAATTTAAAGTATAACTTATTTTTTAAAAAATAGACAAATAGAAAAAAAGTATCGTATTTTATCTGTAAAAGTTTATATTAAGTAAATATGTAAAAGTTTATATGTAAGATATACTTAAATATATAAAGATAATACACTATGTACTAAATAATATGTTTATATTATACTTAGTTACTTGTTTTTTACTACCAATAAGAACTTTATTATACTTTGTTATATTTTATATATACATTATATGTACACATTTAGAAACGCTTGAAATACCTACATATTATATTTTTATTTACCTATTACTATGTACCGGTGCGGTGCCCGGGGTTTAACAGCCACAGGCGGCCTGTAGCCCGTCAGTGCAAATTGACGTTGACGTTTATGAATTTAAATATGCTACAATAAATTTATTTTCGAATCGCTGTCAATTGTTTTCATAACGCTGTCAAAAAGCGTTCCAGGCCGATTAACGGACAATGCATACTTTTGACATTTATAATATAGTAGATTGCACCTTTTACAAACCCCCGCTAAGACTGGTACCTTTTCTTAGATGATATTTTTACACTTTTTTTTAATAAATTTAGACGCCCTAAAACAAAAAAATTAACTTTAAAATGATCCAACAGTAATAATAATTTTA
The DNA here is from genome assembly GCA_020383195.1 of Neomicropteryx cornuta. Taxonomy (NCBI): domain Eukaryota; kingdom Metazoa; phylum Arthropoda; class Insecta; order Lepidoptera; family Micropterigidae; genus Neomicropteryx; species Neomicropteryx cornuta. The sequence goes on from JAHKQU010000014.1 coordinate 6,715,350, forward strand.
AACTATGTTTACAAATTATAATAATAGTAATAACAAATTATTGAAAACAAAACACCGCGTGAAAAATATACGATTTAATCTGGTCTACTAGCAACTTTCCGATGCCCCATCCCTAGTTCCTAACCTAGCAACGTTGTGTCCGCTAAAGCCGCTGATGCTGCAGGGTTTTGGGCCAACCCGGCTGAAATCCGGTGACGGATCAACATTCATAAAATAACATTGCATTGTTCTGGTTATTATCAAATTGGCATTCCGCGAAAGTGTTTCGTCGTCTGCTTGCATCACATCATGCGCACATCCCAATCGCTAGCTGAGTCGATTTCATATGAAATTTGCATCTGCATTCCATCATGACATCATCACAATGTACGCACATTCTCGCTTCAATCAGATACAGATCTATGGTTGAGTAAGTCCCTTTTAGGTACAATATTGTATAGTTAGCAGCAATCCCAACCCCTAACGTATAGCGTCAGGACAATACTCCTTCCCAGTCTACTTTGATCCGGCCTTAGCTAGGAACCAGCATTCTACTTCTCGAGGCATCTTATACATAATTCGTCCATGTTTATAGTGCCATGATTAAAATGACAGCTGTTATAGTTTTCTTATAGCATGATAAAATATAACCAAAAAATCCCTTTCGGCACGCTGGAAGGCCTCCGCCTTTCACCGGATCAAAGTGGAACTCCAATTGTACGAACTTGTATCAAACATTACCCCGCGCGGCAGCTCGCGCAACTCAACCCGCCGGCCGTACCCTTGCGTAGCGAGAGTACGCTTACTGAATCCGTCTTTATACTGAGTCGTAAGGGTTGCAGATATCAACAATTGTAGGGAAATTATTCGCCTACAATTGACATTGATTACTGATTTGATACAGTGCCTATTAAAAGGAGGTATGTTTTTTTTGAATTTTGAAAAACCAATTTTTCCTACCCACTGTAATTGTTTTTATACATATGTATCGTTTCAATAATACTAATAATATCTATTTATTGATAAAAAATACAGCTTAGAATCAAAAATTATAATTGTATCGCTGTTATGTACTTTCAAAATAAATAAATAAATCATTTTTATGTTATGCTATCAGAGAGATAAGCATCTTACAATTCAAATAAGTATATAGTTGATATATTAGTAAAATAAATATTTTGCTTTAAGTATGTCTTCTTTCGAAGCAATGGAGAATGAATAGTCGTTCGTTCAAAGTGCAGGATTATTTATTTATAACGCCTTTTTTATGTGTTTTGTTTTAAAAATATCTAAACATCTAATGTTTTAAAAATCAGAGTGATAAAAAAAAAAATTTGGTAATAGTATAATTAGCAATAGACTGCAAATAAGCAGTGTAATAGCAAAAAATAATAGTTTGGAGTAATAGCAAAAAAGAGGGAATAATCTAACCCGCCCAAGCAGGCTCGATCTCGTGACCAAAAGAGGGCAATTCAAATTGACAATTGGGCGCTAATAAGCAGCTCTAAAAACACGCGCCGCTCACTTTCCGTTTTGTCCTTGGCGGTACGAAATGGAGTGTCCTGTCCATACACTCCATTTCGTACCGTCAATGATATTGGCGCAAATCCTGTTAGTGACAACGCACGCTGCGGCCGCCTCGATACTGCCGTCAACCGTGGCTTGACACTGCAGGCTGTATAGTCGCTTACAGAAGTGTAACTATAATTATTATTGTAATATTAAGTTTACTTTAAGTCATCATTTAGATATGAAAGAAGGAACCAGTGAGCTATGAAAATAGAATGAAATACTCAAGTAAATCATATTTAGAATCATTTTAATTATTCCTTTACCTAAGTCGTAAATACCGTCAAAAGTCGTCAAAAGTGCACTTTAATGTTTGATATGTTTATCCCAACAATGTCACAAATAAAATATGGTCGTCAACAAAAAACAAATACGTCGATTACATATTCTCACGTAATCTTATATAACATACATTGTTTTTTTTTAATTTTGTCTGTGCTGCAAAAGTATAAAGTATAATATGGTTTATATGTAAACTTTTTAATATTTTTTTATATAAAAAATAAACCTATTTACATTATTTAACATGTTTTCATTGTTACTCATCATTGTTTTCGTTGTTTTCATTGTTTTCATTGTTTGTTGTTGTTGTTTATTTATTTAATCACGGAAAAACAACGGATACAAGAGATGAGAAGAAAACTTAGAAAAACTTATGATATAGGTTAGTCTTGTATCCTTAATTATTAATCTTTATTATCCTTAGTTATTAAGGTCATTTGGTTATGTTTATTTTTAAAATTTGCAAAATATTAGCAGCATCTGTAATCTTGGCTAGACTGTACGTCGCTGTTGAGTAAATGAACCGCGAAGGTAAGGCAAGGTAATTGCAGAAGATTAAAATAACGCGAATGGCGCTTCGGCTATTTTGATAACATGTGTGTGGGCGGGAACATGACGAGCCTTTGTCATCTGTCATTGAATGACATATGTGATTTGATTCTTTCATTTCTTAGTCTGATAAATAAGCATAAGCAAGTTGAGAATCGTTATTATTAGGTATTCTTACAAAAATACTAATAATTCAAGTTGCGTACAATTGCAGTTGTCATGAGTCACAAAAAAATTTGACGCGCAGGTAGTAAAAAAAATAATATTTCAATTTAATAATAATCATCATTTTATAATAATTATAATACGGTACTGAACATTCTTTACATATTTCTATTTGCACACATAGATGAGTTTGTATTAATTTTAACTGACCAGTAATAACTAATACATCCTCAATTTATTGAACTGTAAAAGTTACACTTATTAGTACTGACAATTTGTTGATTTTAATGTTATACATCTACATTACTCGACCAGCCTCCGATGTGTGATGTGGTTTCAAGAGTTTTCCAAGTCTACACACAAAAATTCAACTCTTTAGCATTTGTAGTTTTTTTTTTGAGTGGAAAAATGCAACAGACGGATAGGTGGACAGACATTCTTATACATGAATGTATGAATAGAAGCTAAAACTTACTCTTCGTTTTATGCTTGAACCAAGTACGCTAATTCATTTCAAAGACAACACCTTCGGGGCCAAATATGTAATCTTGGCTATTTTGAGTAATAAAATCCCTTTTAATATTGTTATTGTTTGTTTGACTTATCGCAGTCGTGCTATTAGAAAGACGTCAAGGCGGCGGCCACGACGGCACAAATCAAACCCGCCAAAATGAGTGACCTTCTCTTCAAGGGCTGCGTTAACCGCGGGTCTGACTTGCATTTTTGCCAATATCACTTTTGAACTTCTACAACATCCTCTAAGGTAATTACAATGACTCGATATAGAAATTATGTATAACAAATAAAAACAAGTCAGATGTTTATAATAAAAGCGTGCGGACATAAAATACAATAAAAAAAGGTCTACTGAAATAAAAGCTACAAACGGCGACGAATAATATCATAAAATACATGACACGTTATAACTGGATTACATATTATGTACAAATGTACATACCTAATATTTGACAACTAATAACCACAGATAATATACAACTGTTATATAATTATAATATTAAAAAATTATATAAATAATCTTCTTCCAATGACAGTATATTTCCCAAATATTAAAAAGTATTCAACTAAACCAAATTGAATTAAGGATACATAAAAATAATATTTCAAATTTTTTATTTGTCTATTTGAGTATAGAAAAATATACATTTATAGAGCAGCAGAAATATTTTACTTAATATCCCAGCAGGCAATTGGCACTAATGTTCCTTAACGAGACGACTGTTCCAAAGGAGGCAGACACAGATGTTTTTATTAATTTATATGCGTATTTTGGTATTAAAAATAAAAAAAAACTAAATAAATAAAAGTGTATTTTTATTCACTTTCAGGAGATTGAACGATATCAAAAACAAAAGCAATCATATAAAAAAAAAACTTTTTTTGAAATTTTGACATGACTCTTTTTTAAACTAAGTTTTATTCATAATATTTTAGTTTATTTTTTTCCGCGGATGTTAGTTTAAGGAGACTACAAGCGGCGGCCTTTCGCTATAGCGTTCTCATACATTAAAACGATTTCGATTAAATGTTGATTTCGTGATCGGGAAACATTTTTGACTATTTAAAATTTGGTTGTCGATATAACCCCCTGAAAGGTGCAAAGTGAATAAAAATACATCCTGTATGTACAAGAATATAGGACCTAAAGACCTAGTTAATATCTAAAAAATATATTAATGGTATTAGTATGTTATTAAAATCGTTTTATAACTTCCTAAGCATATCAATCAAAAATATTAAAGACTTAACATCTCCAAACTAGCATCGAACATGTATCTCTCCGATACAGGCATTATGACTAATACCTATACCTTTTTTCAGAAGAAAAATAATATATTTAAGAATAAAAACGCTAAAAAATTATTCGAAAAAAAATAAAAATTCATTTTATTATAGGCAATAAAAGATATAGTAATTTGCAAAAATATGTAATAAAGAATGATGTTTTAATATCATTTCATTATTTGGAGAGTATGTTGAACATAATATAAATTAGCTATAATCAATCGAATAACCTTTTATTATTACAATTATTATATGTATCAATAACATTACACTTGAATTAGATCCTGTTTATCGTCCACTATCTATTAACCAGTTATTTGAGATGACGTTTTTTCCTATAGTTTGTGTATTGCGAACGTTATGGTTTCCTAAAGATTTTGACGGTAGAAAAAACAGATTAGAAATGATAGGTAAATGCAACCGAGCATTTCCTAATTTTACATAAATTATTATCAATACAAATATTAAATTACCTCATGGCGATCATACTGTCCATTTCAGCCCTCCCCTCCGTCCTAAGTGTTAGTTCACAATGACAGCCCTGAATCAAAAGCGGGGGGGAGGGGGGACGGCACGTGGGCGAGCTATACTCATAACGCTCTCATAATTCGTGCAAGAATTTAAAGGCCCGAGCCGACCGTAGCCCGTGGGAGACTTTAAATCATTACGGCTCGCGAAAACAGGACACTATCCCATGTTAAATACAAAGCAGAGCATAAATTATGAAACGATGAAACGTTCAGTAAATCCTGGCTCGGCAGATGTACCATAGACCTCATAAATTAAGCGGAAAAGATTCCTTGCTATCAGGATTGTGGTCGAAAATACACGCGAACAAAAGTGCAGTTAGGTGCAAGTGTAGTTACATTTTTCCATTGTTCTTATATTTAATAATTCAAAAATCACATTATGACCGTCAATAGTGTAGCAGCAATTTAGATATAAAATATATTTATTATATAGGGAGCGAATTGCGCTACATTTTTATTTTTTGCCCTTTCTTCTTTACTGTCTGTACTAAGGTGGTGTTTTATTTCTGAAAAATCTATGGATTCCAACCGTTAAGGTATCTTTTAATACGTAATAACTAAATGAGTTATATTTGTACACCGTGTTACTATTTACAATTTACGAGAGCATTATGTTTGAATACATAATAAATATACTGATAAAGTACTTATCTGTACTTATTAATAGTGTTTGGTTTTATTTAGCGTTAAGATATTTGTACAATATTTTATCCTATAAACATTTTTTTTACAAATTTTGGCTACTTAAATAATATTATTACATACATAATTGTAATTAAGATTGCATGTACCTTTAATATATGCTCATTACATATTTGTTTTATTTTGTCCGTAATGTTTGTAATGACCTTTAATTTAGTTTAGTTAGTATTTGTAATGATTTTTTTTTTAATAAAATGTAATAGGAGTGAAATCGGAGGGTTTTACTATGCTGCTGTAGATTTGCAACGTTAAGGTGGATTTTTAAGAATTTTCTCAACTAATTAAGAACTGCACGCTCTCTTATAAAAAAGTAGGGTTTTTTGCAAAATGTTTGGTAATTTTGCAAACCACCAAGTTTTTTTTGTAAATAAGTGCAATATTACTAAGAGAAATGAGTCATTTGGTAAAATTCCTACCTACATTCGTAATATTGCAAAAGAGCTGAAACGAGTATTTATGGAATCAATTTTAGTTATTTTGCAAAGATGCAACTTTACCCATGTCGATTAAAAATGATAGAAATAAATTATGGTTTTAGTTTAAGTTTGATAATAATGATCTTTCTACTATTCAAGCTAACCTTCGCTTGTCCTCAAAAGGCCTTTTGATGCGTTCGCTTCACGCCCTCCCGTCATTGTCCAGTTAAGTGTCCAACAGAAGTGATAGCTAATCGAATAAAATCCGTCCAACAATGATCAAACGCTTTTGATTGGGCAAACGTTTGACGAGCGTCACTTCAAATGAAGCCAACGGCAGAACCTTGGCTTCGAGTTGGAATGCAAAACTGACACGTATTCACATCTTAATCTGACAATCTCTCTCGTTTAGGTCCAGCGCTTTCGGCTCCGGAATCTACCTTGTTCCAGCGCGATTAACTTGAAATAATTTTTATTTATTTATTTATACACGTGTATGCGTTATTACATCCGTGTATTTATTATATAAAAACAAGTTCTTGTTAGCTAAATAAACCTAATGGACATATTTTAATTCATCCAACTATGTAGGGAAGTGCTTGTAAAAGGATGAATTTATTGATGAGGTACGCGAATGCGCATCTCAGGGCATTGAGTTTCAGATATCTCAATAGTATCTCAATTATCCTTCCGTCCGCGGGTAAATAACTTACTTCTTAATTTAATAATCGCCGTATGGTATGGTATCTTCAGGGATTCTGGTTATCGTATCCAGAAACGCCTTCATAATAATTTATTTGTACAACTAACCAAATGCTTTTCGTATATTTAACAGAAACCAATGTAGCACAAGCAAATTTATTATACTTAAGCAGCGCCCAAAATAATTGTATATGACAAAAAGTAATCTCAGCGAGAATATTACAGAAAATTTTGATTCAACGTCATAATAATAATTTGAAATTTACTTATAATTATATATTATTTAGAATTTACGTCATGACAGCTGGAAAAATGCATTTGTTGCGTAATTTTTCCTACAATCCATCACATAAAATATGCATTATTATTGATCTTTACTGGTTGATTAAGTCTACTAGTACCATTGCAATGAACGTGGGCGGTGCCGCCCAAGCCGCGATGAAAAGATTTACAGAAATTTCACGCGTTGCATTGTGATGATTTCACACACCGGGTGGCGACTGACGTCATTAGATGCCAGGTCAATCACAACGCTAGTCAGAAATTAATTAAATTTGAAAATTAATGTGTTTTATTGTCTATTCAGATTCACGCTAAAATACGTATATAAAATTATTGGTGTGGAGCGGACTGTCATATATAACTGTGATAATGAAATTAGGGATGTTTCCATCGTGTTCCAGCTCAAAAACTATTATTTAATTTTGGTAGATAGTATTTTAAGTAGCAATAAAAAGAATATTGCATTATTTTTCTAGTTTTTTTGGTTTTAGATACATTTTGAAGTCGGTTTTATTTTTTTTAATACGTGTAATTACCATATTTGAAATCGATTAGGTTTTTAACCCTATGCTTTTGCGAGATGCGAGATTCATAATTTCGAGAGTCATAATTTCACCTCCGCGCAACCACAAAACTACAGGGACTTCCCACTTAACAGTCATACGGGGAATGCGTAGCCTAATGATGGGGAACTCCGGACATATTTCGAATCCTTAAATAAACCAGTGGTCACTTCTTGCAAGCCACTCGCGCTCATATGGTTTTATTGAAAGTAGTTGCAAAGAATTTTTTACACCGAAAAAAATGTCGGCCTCTGATTTAACCGAAATGTTCAGTAGAATCATAATTTATTGTGGCTACTGAATTTTAATATAGGCCCAACCGAAATAGGTATATTGTGGAGTGGATAATCTGTTCGATATTAGGTTAGATTAGGTTAGGTTAGGTTAGGTTAGATTGCAGCTACCTTTTAATTATATATTTTAGTAGGCAATTCGTAATAACTTAAGTAGGCAGTTCGTTTGTAAGATTTTTTTTATATTTAAATGTTAAATATTTATGTTGGTCAAACTTTTTAACGATTTTAAGCTTCAAAACTGCAAATAAATAAACTAGGGTGCCCCTTTGCTTCGCTGCGGCATACATTTGAGCGGAATTTAGTATGTAAATGTATTTCTCCATAGGGATTACCATTTAATTTTTTATAATTCTTTGCGCAATCAAATGTATATGTTTTTTGGTATCTATGCACAGAAAACATTGTCATGGTCATTTTAAAAAAATAATTATCAAAATCGGTATTGTAGTTCTAGAAATTCTAGACTAGAGCCTTAGTCCGTGAACAGAGTGATATTTGAGTCATCACTTGGGAGCTTCGCTCGCCTCGCTCCAATAAATAGTCAAATAGTCCAATAAGCAAATAAATAGTACATAAGTAGTATTCACCTATTTAATTAACTAACAACATAACATTATTATTTATTTTAAATTGTGTTCCTTGCCGTTCCTTGAAAATTGTCGCAGGTAAATGACATAGGCACTGCACTAGGACCCAGATTATAAAAATAAAAAAGCAAACGTAAATGATCAGATGCAAAGTTACCTTTTAAAAGCTTTTTAATCTAACCAAATAGCATTTAGGTACGTCAAATGTGTTTAAATTTATTAATGATTGAGTACACAAACAATAGGCCCGTTTGGCGCCGCCTACCGGAATCAATTGATCGTGTTTTGTTCAAACATCGCCTACGAACCGGAAATAGTTAATGATCGAAATTAATTTGGCAGACAATAGCTTACTTAGCCTTAATGTTGTCTTAGGCCAGCCTCTGTGTAGAACGCATAATTACACATGTGACCTTTGGCGGTAGGAAAGTCACGTTTTCGTTATTAGCAGTGGCGACTCGTGAATTATATTTTAAACGGTACAACGACCTAGAATATTCTCATTCTAATATTTTATAATCATCCAATTTTTTTTTTAGAAGCGGCAATGTGTAAGTACTATTTTACCATATAAATTAAGTCGAGAGCTACAAGTGCTCGTACAATTAGGAACAAAATTCGGCAACACATCTAATGCTATGAATGAGTTTCGAATCATGGTAGTTTAGTTGTTAGGGCACTTAACAACAGACCCAGGGGTTGCGTGTTCGAATCCGCTCATTACAGTTTTAGCAGTTTTAACGCTTCTCTCTATCACAAGCATTTTTTTTTTATAGTTAAATAGGGCCCAAAATAATTTTACAGGACCTACATAGGTCAAAGCAATTATAAAGAATAATTTATCAATACCAAATTTATTAATTCTTTAAGAACGTGTATTAGATATTTACTTGTATAAACGTATTTCATAGTGTTCACAACATCTACACCGTCTTTACACTTTTTCGACAAACAAAATTTCTCAAAAATTCGCACGGACAGCGAGTGTATATGTTGTATACTTAGATATATTTTTTTTATTTTGTTTATTAAAGTGGCATCGCCTTTAAAGCAATTGGTAGGTAACTAATTATAGAAACAAAGTTATATGTATTTTATAGATGATTTCAACCACGTAAAAATTGCGGAATGAGCTGTAATGGTACAATTAGGAAATATATTTTCAACCTTTCATTGTAGATATTTTCGATATAACTATTGGACTATGTATTTAGATATAAAGGGTAAAGATATATCTAACCAGAGAGGAATAGGTTAAAAACCTATTGCACTCGCACTCAAAAATTTGCACTCGCGACACAGTATTGGTCGAAAAGTACTTTTAATTACAGTTTGCGGTGTAAAAAAGGTAGCATGCACTCGCATCGTTCGTAATTCAAAAGTCTCTCTCGTCATCTGTTTGAGCCATCTACTATAAATTTTAATTTCATTATCTACTATTTCATCAAGTGTCGTCTCTATGACAAATGTATGTTTATGTTATTATAATCTATATTAAAAAGCCGTATTACTTGCACAATATGATGGTATTGTGGGAACAGTTTTTGGTTACTAAGAGCCTCCACTGAATTTACGCTCTCCGTAAAAAAATGCTACAATCGATCCGAAATCGAGAGTGAAACTGCTTGGCCTACTGCCTCCGAAAATCCGGCCAAGTTCGCATTCTTCACGGTATGACCTGGAATTCTTTGACTCTCCCTTTCACTTTTTCTCACTAAGTCATATGTTAAGGACTCGCATCACTTCAACTGAATTGATCTAAAATTTTAGCTCTAGAGAGCTGTAGATTCTTCTTTGACAGCTTAAAAACTATGCCAAAAATAAGAGTCTAATATCTCTACGAGATTTTTCAACTGCTGGAAATTCTAACACTGTCTAACGACGACCTTGTTCATGTGTCAGGAAGTATAACATACAAACTGATGAGGTCGCAATGGGTCTTAGGTTCCTCCAGTAGCAGATAACCACTTTGGAGCAATTTGAGGCGTTTGCATTCCTGCTACTATCGACCATTTTAGGTAAAAACATACATAGATTTCCCAATCAAATCCACGCAAATATCACCAAAGAGGCTTCCATTCCTCGACGGCCGGAATAATATATACACATATTTTGTTTGAAAAAAAATATTGTATAATTTTTCTTCAATAAGATTTTTTCAATACTGCGTTGATATAATTATTAACACTATAACGATATGGCAACGCTACAACACCACCACAAATAAAATCTACTTTAGTACGGGCATGGCTCATTTGGGTAAGATTTCGCAATCTATATATTGATAGGATTTGTATGTAAGCATAAAAAAATATAAACATAGTGTAATGTGTAATTATACCACATAAACATTTGTAATCGACGTAAACGTGCCGTTGCTATTAGTATTACGGTACGTATCTGATCACAGCCATCACAGTGTATTTGTCAGTCAGCGATATCTACTCATCGTTTCCTCTGAAGACATCGACAGTGACAGTATTGTCTCGTTATCTTGCTGAAGACACTCGATCAGATGGTTTCAATTTAGAATAAGAGTTGGCTATAGAATTACTTATAGAATTCATTTCTTATTAGGCAAATACTGACAATAGAACGTGCATATATAATAAAATTCTTTTTTATTGTTAGTTATATATAAGTTATATAAGTTATTGTAACATTGTATATTGTAAAAGGAAAACCGCCGAAATGTACTCCTTAAGATGCCTTTAGCAAAACCTCAATGAAAAATTAGTTTTAAAATAATGAATAAAGAATATATATAAAAAAAAACTTGGCTCTAGGCATAGACATAGATTTTATTTTTTGCTTTATACATATACATTTATATATATACAAAAGGCCTAGATTGCCTGAAGACGGTCAAAGAAATTTTAAACCTTCAATAAGCTTAAACTTACATACTGTCATAGTCATGTTATTAAGGTATTTCATTTTAAAGAATTTTAAAGATTTTCATACCTAGTTATTTACGAAACAAAAAAGTGAAAACCACATAAATCAACTAATCACCCATCGTGAATATTATATTAATGTAGCACTAGAAAGTATTTAGAAAGTGTAATATTTAGAAAGTGTTTTGTGCATAAATAAACTTACTACAATTATCGCCTAAATATATTTTGAATATAAACAAACATAGATATATCGTGTTGCTATGACGCCTCAGGGTAGCAACAATTCGCACGACTGAAGTTGTATTGTTGTATCACTCATAGTGAAATTATGAAATAAACTATTGTAGACTGGAGTTGTATACACACTCGTGTCTACCTCGTTACCTGCCCAGTCGACAGCGATGAAATGTGACCACTCAGTTTTGAATCCGGGAACTGAGAATCACGAACAGGTGTTTATACCACTGTGCCACGGGGCCGATGACAATCCTCAAAAATACTTATATTCTTCAGCAGTATAACGTATCCGCTCGTAGAATAATTTATTATAAACGTATTTGACGAGTTAATTAATCTCGCATGAGGTCATAGCCATCTCATAAAAAGAATTAACAACTAATAATGTTTAATAGTGACACAACAAAACATCTCAATCTCGATCCAAGTGATGCAATTGTTATAATAATTGTTTGAAATAAACTTGTTACAACTCACTGAGGGATAATAAAGTTATATTTTATTTTATTATTTACTTTAAGTAAAACTAAACATGCCACAATGCCTGTAATGTTGCCGATACATTATTTTGAAGATTAAAACTTTGTATTTTAATTTCAAACATGCATTTGAAGGTTTAGAAAGACATTTAAGATATTGGTTAAAATTTTCAAAGATCCTTAAAATATTTTTTTTTGCTACTCGATAGATTCAGGAAAAGTTTGAATTGACATTTTGGTCTTAATCAACAAGTAATTGACCCACAAATATGCAATAGTTCAATTTTAAAGTTGAATTAAAACGGTTTTATGTAGTTATAATAGATTATGAAATGTCGGTGACAAAAAATCTAAATTCTTATTTTAACCCTATTTTAGATCATCGAGAACACTTGTTAGACACATAATATCTAGGTATGTGTTTTCTTTTGTACTTCAATATAACTGGTTTACATAATACAACGTAATGACGCATGCGATTTATAAATATACTTGTCATCAATCAAGGCCTTGTGGATCCATTTAACATTACTGCTATCACTATTAGCCGCGCAGCCGCCGAATGCAGTCTGAAGACGCGACGCGACGCGTGCATCTCATCTCGTCTTTCGATTGCAACCTTGGTCTGATTAAAAGGTTCACCTGCGTCATTGGGCGGCCCGAATCCGACGAGATGAAAGTAAAACGGTGACTCACGTGGAACTGATCCAAAAGGTTATGCATCGCTGCTATTCGGTAATGAAGAAACATTCCAGCGTCACACCAAATTCGTCAGCAGTTCATATACGATCCCAATGCCAAAATTACTAGAATATTAATTGAGCAATTACATATTTTACAATTTAAATAAATAGTTATAAAATCTACTACTACTAAAATATTAAAGGATTTTAACGCGTTTTCCTTTTAAAAGGGAGGGATTACAAAAACGAAATTTTATTTTTTAAATTTCACGGAAGATACAAATAACGATCTATTAAGAAACAACCTCGATTTACTCTCCTTAACAAAAAGTTTTTGCTTTTTGTAGATTTCATCTTCGTTCTGCATTAACATACCTACCAATGGTTATTTATGAAAAATCTAGTTTTGCACTCAGGTAGTAAGAATATAAGATACTTCATAATATCATCACCATTTTTATATCAACATTATATAATGTTATATACAAACAAACACTAATAAATTATTTTTATGGTTAAAAATATTAATTACATCAAAATTGAAGAATCTTTTGTGTATTCTAAGATGTTCAACTGCTTCTATAACATTGCATAAAAATGCTGCAACAGAATCGTTTAGCTATTATTTAAATTTTAAATTTAAATTAAAAGAAAATATTTGGCTGTAAAACAACGATTTGACGACGAGTCTTCTAAAATAATACAATCAATCATGTAAGGACACGACAGACCATCGCGATCGACATGAAAATATTTTGAATGGAAAACGTTATTTTTGATCTATCGTTAATATAATCGTTACACTGACGTAACCACAGAGTACATAATAGCTTAGTATCGTAATAGGTAAACGTAGCTCACTAAAACTAGTATGAGACATAGAGTATAGTTAAAAATTTCTAATCATATGCAAAAATATACAATTTAAATCACCACTACAGTGGAAACACAAATAATAAACTTATTCATATATAATTGAGATCCTTCTTTTATAAATTCTGTTTAAAAATTTATAAAATTGTGGTCCGTGCCGATTGCTTTTTCTCCTACAAAAATAAATATTTATTTATTCGTATAAACCAAAATACATATATGTACAGAGCAGTAGTAACAGTTCAATGGCTATTTAATGTAACCAACAAGCGACCGGCACCTACTGCGCTGATGTTCCCTGCCTTCTTAACTAGACGCCGTCTGTACCAAAGAAGGCAGTGACCGACGATTTTTGTTAACTGACATTATTTCGGTATTAACTGAAAGGAAAACTTTTGAAAAAGTTACACGCGTAAAGAAACTATAAGAATAAATATTGCAAATTTGTAAAACATTTGCTTAATAAAAGGTATATATATTTATATAATACATAAACGAGTATAAATACACACAAAAGAAACATAAAACATATAAAAGAATATATAACTATGTTATAAGTAAAAGAGATAATAATGCGTATATCTATATATAATGATATATATTGTTCCAAATGTTTTCTTTGGTATTCCTTCCAATTAAGACGGAAGATGTGAAATCAAACCATTCGAATATTTTTATTGGGTTATATATAAAAATTGCTTAACTTTTTCATAAAAACTGGCATTTTTGAATGTCACGAAGTAACACACAAAATTACAGTATCAATTATTAATTAATATTGATATAACTGTATAATTGAATAATGTGTAACTGTCCCAAATTTTGCGGACAGACGAGGCGGTCTCACCGTAAGGTGAAGAGGCTGGTCTCGACAATTACGTCAATTGAATAATATGTTATTTGGCCTGCATTGTGCTGATTTTGAGGTCACGCTCTTAGAAATTCAGCCATCCTCAGACATGATCTTAACGGTTTTGACCTTTTCTCAAGAATAAATTGAACAATTGGGCAATTTTAGAGTTGAGACTTGAGTACGGAAGATCAAACAGATTGACATTTAGTGAAAATCCGACCTTCACTTTCGTTTTCATTTTTTCTGTAATTTTTATCAGCTTAGGTACCTAAATATCCTATTTTTACAAAAAAATACATTATATTCAGAAATAAGTTGGCGGACATAATTTTTTATAAAATGTTGATTGTATTATCTAAAACACCAGTGCCAAACCACTACTATTTATTCTATTTACCTATCCTCCTTTTGGTGCTACTCAAACCGCCCTCGAGAAATGCAGCAACAGTCCACAGTGCATTCGTCAAACACAAACAAACGCTGATGTTTTCACATCCTAACCGTGAGTCCCGACACCCACACCAACCTGAAATTCAGACACAAAGTAGTCTCACCATAAAGGTGTTACCTTGTTTTTTTACATTTGTATACGAAGCCCCCAAAACAGGATGAGGTTTTAATATACCAGAAAGATAAGTATTTATTTTATAAAGCTAACATACTCTAATCATTTTCTAATATTTCATACGCGGGTTGCTAGAAACGATACTCTCTAATTTCGTGTTTACAAAACATGCATATGTATTTGATTATTTCATATAAAATCAAGTTGATTGTACATAAAAAAATCATACATTTTATTTTAGTTTTTTATCATTTTAAACATTTCAACGTAATAACAATTAGGTGCCAGTGTGGAGTAGATATATTTAAAAACGTTATTTATTTAAGGTAGTTTTCAGCCTGAAGTAGTTAGTCCACTCATCCGCCTCTCAGCCTCTCAACCGCTCGTCAAAATGTTGTCAAAGAAAGGCTTATTTGAATATAATACATGCTTACTTATAAGGGCCATTTCATCCCCTCCGCTGTTATTAAATTATTCTATTATACCCTTTATATATTGTGAAATCCGCACTTTCTTATCTTCTGAACATTGCGTGTAGCCGTCGATACATTTCCTGTTTGCCTCGTAAGCCTCAAAGGGAGTGACCCTCACAACACCCCCGGCGTTTATTGCGTCCAATCTAGACGCTGTTCCGTGTAACTGTTGAAAAACGTCTCGCACTCCTCATGCATCTCATGGCGTCCGCCCTGTTCGCGCCCCCGCCCATCGCAACGGGATAAATCATAATTGCCATGCCGTTGAATTGTCAGCCCAAAGGGCGATAGGGTGACCATAGCTTACTTGCGATCAGCTGATAAATTCCAAGAACTCCGCGTTACTATACGAACGTGTAACTCTGCGTATCCGTAAACACAAAAACTATAATAATTCCAAGTTTGATACTTGATACAACATACGAATTCAAGTAATATTTATATTAACTATAATTTTACATAAACATTTCCATTCTATGCATTTTTAGAACCAGAATACAATAATTTATAATGTCATCCTGTAATTTTAACTTTTTACTGGACTCAGCACACTAGGTTATGTTGAAGAACCAGATACCATGTTACTAATGATAATATATTCTAAGGTAAACTTTCGATGATTCTTTTATCGCTGCGCAATATCCGAACAAATGCATACAAGTTTTTTTATTAGATTCTATTCTAAAATAATCATTAAAATTGTACCTAACATTATTGGATAATTTTTCTAATAATTTCTGAACAAATTTGCATATTATATTGCATAGATAAATAACTTATATTTATATGCAATTTTAGGAACATGCAAATGTTAGGAAAATATTGGGAAAATATTATGAAATCGAGGGTTATTCCTGTCAAATTCTTAGTCCGTCCCCATATTTCAATCTTATTAAGTACCGGTAATGACGCTAGGTTATAATAAGTTAGGTTCAATAAGAATCTTCAGGGCCAGTTCTTTAAACATCCGTTTATTAAAAGTCAGTACAAATAAATGAAAATTTGATATACCGCTCAGTATTTCAGTTGGTATTATAACCATCCGTTAGTAAACTGGACAGTAAAATGTTACGATTGCATGTTACTGACGGTCAGAGGTCGGTAAAAGCGCCTAAGCGACTCGTCAGTGGGCAAATTGTGAGAGAAAAAACATCGGTTGGACTGCTCTAATCATTGAGTGAAGCCGTGCCGCCGATATTTTGTCTCAGTCGCTTGGCCGTCGGGTCGACATCGTCTCGTCGCGCGAGTCGGCTCAACTCGCCTCGGCTCGGCTCAACTCGGCTCGGCTCAACTCGCCTCGGCTCGGCTCAACTCGGCTCGGCTCGGCTCAACTCGGCTCGGCTCAACTCGCCTCGGCTCGGCTCAACTCGCCTCGGCTCGGCTCAACTCGGCTCGGCTCAACTCGCCTCGGCTCGGCTCAACTCGGCTCGGCTCAACTCGCCTCGGCTCGGCTCAACTCGCCTCGGCTCGGCTCAACTTGGCTCGGCTCAACTCGCCTCGGCTCAACTCGCCTCGGCTCGGCTCAACTCGGCTCGGCTCAACTCGCCTCGGCTCGGCTCAACTCGGCTCGGCTCGGCTCAACTCGGCTCGGCTCAACTCGCCTCGGCTCGGCTCAACTCGCCTCGGCTCAACTCGCCTCGGCTCGGCTCAACTCGGCTCGGCTCAACTCGCCTCGGCTCGGCTCAACTCGCCTCGGCTCGGCTCAACTCGGCTCGGCTCAACTCGCCTCGCCTCGGCTCAACTCGCCTCGGCTCGGCTCAACTCGGCTCGGCTCAACTCGCCTCGGCTCGGCTCAACTCGGCTCGGCTCAACTCGCCTCGGCTCGGCTCAACTCGCCTCGGCTCAACTCGGCTCGGCTCGGCTGTCATTTCGCTCATTTTTACTTTGTATGATTTGAATTTTGCTGTTTAATTTCGAGATTTGAAATAATATTTTCCATATAATACAACGATTATATTTTATTGTTTGACGTTTGAGAACGTTCAGCAATTACCAGTAATATTACCAATTTGTTTTGCTTGCTAAAACACGCGCTAATAAAATAAAGGAACCTACATTAATAAAAGTTATCAAAAAAAGTAGCAATTACAAATGAAACAAGATAATTATTTTAACCGCACTCGCCCCGTGCAATATCGTTTGTAGAAATTTCTAAAACACGGAAAATGACAGACACCAGCAAATTTTTTTAGGTTAGAAATGCATTTGGCGGCGGATCGGTGGAACGTACCATAGACACAACTGTCAAAATTGTAGAGTTTAACGAACCGTTTGCGATTACTAAGGGATGAAACTTTCATAAAACACCCGTTTGTTAATAAGGTTTACTACTCATCCGTTCGTTAACTTGACTTCAATGAACGGAAAAAAGTTTAATGTTTATAAAACCGGCCCTTAATGGGTTATGGTTGTTATAGCTATTGCGTAAAAATCTTCTTTGTTTGGCCTCAGCAGTATACGAGTTACGGAATCAACGTAGTAAAATTAATTTACCAACATGAATTATTATTATATTCCTAAAATGTTACTGTCGGCGTATACCCATCCGGAATGACGAGACAGCGTTAGGTTGGTTAGGGAACACGTTCTTACGACCATGGTCACCCTGGTTACCCTACGCGGGGGCGGCGCGGGTGGGGTGATTCACAATACAATGAGTTTATTTTCTAAACAGATCACAAACAAAGGAACGAACCATTTTCCTGAGATATGCCTGAATGTCGCTTACGATTGTGGTGGGAGAATGATACAGTATGATTGTGGTTTGTCTGGTAGAAGCATTTGTGTAAAATACACATATACGTATATATATATGTGATTTAATTATTACACAGATATCATCTACATCTATTATTATTTGGAAAGCTTAACACAAAAAAAAACAAAATTCAGATATAATATATACAAGATATTCAGATAGTAAATAAGATAACTCCTGTGGGTAGTGAATTTCAGTATTTATTTTAATAAAAAGCAGTTTTATTTTGTAATATATATAGTTACATACTTAAAACTTCATGAGGTGCAGCTGCCAAATTGGCGTATAATATAAGTTAGAAATATAAATAATTATAATGCTAAATGATTTCTAAATTATTATTTTTAAATTTTATAATGAAACACGAGAAATTATACTTTCATTAATACTATTGACCATACAATACAAGTTATAATTTAATAGGATTTTATGAAAATATTAATACTACTAAAAATTTAAATTAATTTCAATTTTAGCAGCAATTCATTAAATTTATTTTTTTTTTCAATTAATTTTACAGCTTTTTAAAGCAGTAATTAATAACAACTTAAGGACATTTTTTGATTTTTTAACAACTCTATAAAATTAACTGTAAATTTCTATAGATTTTATTTGTTTAACAAACAATTTTTTTGCTATTATACAATGTATAAATTAGGCTAAGGGTAATTAAAGAATAATTAAATAAATTAATAATTAAATAATAATTAAAAAAATGATTAGCAAAAGTGGTTTACGATGTATGACAGTATGTATGTATATAAAAACTGAAACTACGTATTTTTTGTAAACTATGAGAAAGTAGGTTGAATTGGTAGACTTGTGTCCAGATATTGAACTTATGCAATACACCCTCGGGGTTTGGTCAATTTCCATTCAGACCGCAGCCAATTAAACAACCTTACTACTTTTTGTTTGTTTTCGACCATTTCAAATCCGAACGAAAATATATGACTGTTTTGTTTTTAAATGTTTTTAAACTTATATAGAAAAAAATAAAAAAGGTGTTGTTTTATTAGTTTTTGCTAGATTTAAAAAAAAATCGACGTTCGCGTGCTTTGACAATGACTTTAAGAGTCTGGCTACCCATCTCTGACAATCAGCCTTCGTTTGCCCAACACACCCTGAAGCAAATATCGCAAGCATTTTAGAAATTATTCTTACGGCGCTTTTTATTAATAAATAACATTATCCTTGCCAAGTGTGACCACCGGATATTATTCCCGTAATACGGTTGCCAACTTATTCCCTATTTTACCTTGATATAAGTAACTCGAAAGGGTTTCAGTTATTTCATGAATACTTTCCTCAATCCAGTTTGATGTTTAATATATTAATTAGTACTTTAATTTAATATATTAGTTAATTAATTTTATCTATTCAATACAGCAAAGCAGGTTTCCGTAGAATTAGTTTTTTTTTACATTTGCCACAATTTAAGTAAATTTAAGAATGACTTTACAAACGCTTGTTATTCATTCCTCAATTATTTATAAAATAAAAAAACATTTCACGTCAAAAATGGATTTTGATAAGCGCGCTAAAAAAATAATTGCCATATTTTAACAATGTTGTATATTGGGGACAGCGTTTGTAAGACGGTTCTGACTGAGCGGAGACTGCACTCTCGAATAAACGCTAAATGATAACTTACAGTTATTTGTCTTTGGTTACATAGGGTCACCCAAAGTACACGTTTACTCGACGGGCTAGACTTGCCGCCGACTGAGCAGTTTCAAAGACTTGTCTTTTATCTGCCCAACCAAAGAATAGCCATCGTTTATTTTTATATATAACAAAAAAAAAATAATACAAATATGTGGTTCATTATAAGAAAACATAAAAGCAATACAGAGTAACAAAATAAGTTTAAAACAATGCAGACATACAATAATACAACTAGGACAGAACAATACAGGTGAACCAGGTGTCCCAAGACCAATCCCACAAACTTTAGGGGGTGTTTAAGTTCCCTATTAAGAGTAAGAAATTATGAAACAAAATGCGAAAAATTCTTATCACCAAATTTATTATTTTTGTACCAAAATTAGTGTAAATCGATCTTATCAATCGATAAATCAATATTATCTGTCGACCAATAACATCCCGCTTACAACCCCAGAGAATGGGAAAGGAGTTACCCCTTCTTCTTAGACCGACCTCTGTTCGACCAGTGGCATCTGACAGCAATCATTTAGCTCCGCCCTAATAGGGCGTTTCGAACAACGCGGCAGGTCATTAACCTCGATCTTGACTGACCGCGGCCCAGTGACCCAGTGACGTATTTATCCGAGGGAGGAGCCATTGAAAAATATCTGTTTTTCATGATTTAGAATAGAAACTTCAACATTTTTTTTCTCGAATACCATAATGAATTTTGATATAGTTTCTTAACAAATAATACTAGAAATCGTAGGACCTATTAGCTGTTTTTTTTATTGGGATTGACCTTGGGACATCCTGTATACATTTTCGTTTTATAACCTCGAATGTGTCAGCACTTTCATCTGCTACCGACGCTGCGGCGAAGGAAAGAAATGTTGTTTACCCTGGGGCCTAAGGCAGGGGTATAAGGCAGGGCGCCTTCGGCGGTCGAAGGGATCGTGCCATCGGCATTCGGTTTTTTTATTATGTTTCAAAAGCGGTTAAAAACTATTCAGCGAATGGTGACCGGGCCTTAAATCAATGCCGCCCATCATGTGTATGCAATAAATTCGTATTTTTTGAGTATACAGCGGGCAACAGTGCCGAATATAGATCCATCTATCGCGCAGTTTCTAAGCCCGGGCAGCGCCTGCGCGGGAAGGCCGATAAACAGTGCGCGGGTCTATGGCGATCGTATAGTGGTCGTTTGGAGAGCTGTACTTTGCAGTCGTTCACTTGCGGGGGCGTATTAAGGGGACTCTTTTAATATCGACCTGGCATGCAAATACTATTTGCGCACGCAATAATCCTTAACCGGATAGTGTAACCGTCAGATTTGACATTCAAAATCTATGAAATGATCTTAACCCCCGACGCAAACAGAGGGATATTATAAGTTTAACGTGTCTGTCTACGGTATAGTAGTTTACAAACAGATGAACTGATTTTGATTATTTTTTTAATTACTTAAGTATTTATTTACTGTAAAATTCATAAAATTATTAATTTCAAATTATTTTTTTTTTTTCTTTGTAAGGTGACATGATCTATGAGTGTTCTTAGCTAAGATTCAAGACAATCTGTTTTAGCAGTTTGTGTGTCAGGAGTTTTTTAAACTTTTAATAATTTGTATTTTTTTTTCTTCGTTTGGAGATTCTACATGTGTATATTTAAGAAGTCGCTTTCCCTGTAAAGAAACTTCAAAATACACTATTGCAAGCAGATATCTTACATCTGTCAGAAACGTCTCATTGCTTTCCCGGGCATTCCTTAAATATACCATTTGTTACCGACCTTTTTTAAAACTCGTCACCGAAATTAGGACAAAACACACTTAAAGAGAATAATAATATGAACCCCGACACCTTTTCGCTCTAAAATTTAATAGGTTTTGTTATTTTATAATTAAGTACCTAATATATTTATGACGCTTAGTTACTTCGAAGACCTGTGCACAATTAAAAGACAAATAGAATTCAAATAAATAAAAACTAAAGGAAAATTCAATATAGAATTTCCATACGTTAATACCTACTCATTCGTACTAACCTTTAACGCGAACACAAGTATCCGCACGCATCTGTCAGTTTCACCCCTCCCTTGCTCCAAAGCAGATTTCGAGATATTGCTCATCATTTTCGCGCTTAAAAATATCACCAGAGCCTCGTTAACAGTGCAACACGCGTCAAGCGTATTTTTTTAAAACATTGGTACTTTTTAGCACTTACTAAAGACCCGTTAAGTCCGCAAGGGCAAGGGCCGTTTGTCTACCTATATAGACAAACGGCGAGATGTTTTGTAATAAATAAACAGACTCACATCGCGGGACAACAAAATGTCAGCGCCGCGACAACACAAACTGAGGGTAGTAATAAAATTGTTTCTAAATTAAACCGACTTCAAAATGAAAACTATACGATATTGTACAAATAGGCCAACCTAAAAAGTAAAGCGCGTCTCACGCGGAGCCAGTATATGACAATCGATTATAGATTTTACTATTCTGGCTCCGTGATACTCCATGAGCACATTGATGACATTTTGAACGGAAAAATTACTTTTTGATTTGTCGCTACTTTACACTAGACGTACTAACTTTTCGAAACTAATATATAAACCTAAGAAATTTCTATCATATGCTAAAAAAATATTTAAAATCGCCTAAGCCAATTCGGAGTAATGAGTGGTGTAGTGTATGCATATACCTTATAATAAATATCCCCACTACACGACGTGAGAGGTGCAGGTGGTGGCAACACTGCTGTCAACTGTCACGGGCAATCAACGAGCACGCGGAGTGCAGAGGGTCCATTAATAAATGATCTTTGTATTTAACTACACCTAAATACATCCTAATAGTGCATTGTACAAGTGGCATGCCCAGAAAATGTACAGTAGGCAGACGCGGATCCCAGGGAGGGTAAAGGGGGTAATTACCCCCCACCCCAAGAACTATCAATAACTCTCTATTTAAATTTCACTTTAGTGTTTAGTAATTCACCTTAGTAATTTTAGTTTAGTTTTAATTTTCACTTTATATTTTTAGTATTAAAAAAAACTTCTTTTTCCATTTATATAATCGAAAGTGTGATTGTACAGTAGTTTTTTAACGCGGAATAAATTCGAAAAATTTGTATAAGATTTTTTCCAGATCTGCCAGTAGGCAGTAGGCAAGCACTTTCGGTGGGAATCCAACCTGACCGCCGGAGGCGAAAGCTAGGCAAGCCCGGCTTTTCGGCTTCTATGGAAGTACCACCACTGGTACTAACATGGATAATATCATCGAATTGAGAACCTCCTTTTTTTGAAATGGTTAAAATATTGTTTTGTTGCGATTTCACAGTTTAAATTTATTGTTTTTAGTAATTTTCTGTGAAACATATTAAAAAAAAACATTAATGTAGAATGTACCAGTAATACCTGATATTGTAGTACCGTACCAATTGAATTGCATCTACGATATCATTGTCCTGCTGAGTGAGTGCAGACTGCAGACGGGGACTACCCACTGAGTTATGAATACCAAACGGACATCGAACAGAACGAAACTACCCGTTTTGTTTACTTTTTTTAAAAAGCATTAGCAAGCATTTTAGCAAACATTTTTGTTAAAAAACGATATTTTGCTATTAAAACTTTTTTAAAACTTAACTAAACTAAATTAAAACTCACACCAGTTTTAACTTCTTTACATTCATGAAAAAGGCCTCACCGTTTGCCCTCTCTTCCTCTCTATAATAAACTGACACACACGCCTTCGACTAAAATTTTATTAGTATTCTGGAGTCTACTTTGACATGACACGGACGGGTGTCCCGAGCATGGTCTGATGCCTGTATCACACAGAGCCAGGACAGTAAAATAGATTTCAGTGTCATCAACCGCAACAAATGCTGCAAAGGTCACATTATAGATTGCGTGCCACCACGTTTAAATGAATGTTATATTAACAAATATGCATAAAAGGTTTAAAATAACTTCAGTCAAAAAATCAAAATAGCTTTAAAATAAAAAAGAAAACTGTAATAAATAACCTAATATTTTAACAAAAAACAATATTAAACAGTAGTAAGACAGTCAGTAACAAAATTAAAAAAAAAAAGATGGACGTCTTTTAAAGTAAGTATAACTTGGTATGCTTATTTTTAGTTTAAGAAACTAACTCTAATTATTTATAGGGAAAATGATGGTCTACTTACATTCTACTTTCAATCACAGTTAAAAGAGGACAGCACATTTTTGGTTAATTTATGTAGGGTGGTCCCTCCGGATGGCCTTGGTGGCGATGAACAAGCTCCTTCAGTCGAACCATAGAATAGAACAGACTGCTTCCAAAGCCCCATTTTATATCCATTGTTTCTTTCAGACAAAATGCTTCGGGGGGGGGGGGGGGGGGGTATTTAAGAGGTTCGGAGGGGTAGAATAAATAAATAAAACAATGTAATATTCATTATTAATAAATTCATGTTAATTATTATTATTTTATTGAAGAATACTAAACATGATTAATAAGATAAATATTAGTTAAATTTATAGAAAATTATATGTCCTTCTTTGGCTTGAATAACTTGTTGGAAAGATTTTGGCATGAAATTTAATATATTGTGGAAGTTTTCCGAGATTTGAGTTTCTCAACACCAATCAAGATTACTTACCGTTTCCATCATGTTTCTTCTATCAGTTCTAGGAAAACCTTCCATACGTTGATCTGGAATTTCCATTTATCTTTTTAATAGGGAATTTATACAAGTTCCAAAGATTGCTTCACCTCTTTTGATCAGAGGTTAATTTTACTCACAGCCTAAGCTATGCATCTGGAAGGAACCTACCGATACGGGTGAGGATTGCGTAAAAGTGGAGAGTGTGGTGCTCACTCGGAGCACCAGGATGCGAGGCACTAACTAATAGCGTTGTGTGTGGCTGACCATATTTGACCATGTTTATTAACCAGGCTTAGGTATAATTTTATTATATTCAACCCAAAACATACCAAACTTATTTCAGAGTAAAAATTAAAAATCTTGGTATGATCAGTGAAGGTCTGATTGTTCGGTTATTCATTTAATATTATTTATTTAACGCAACGGCTCAGTTAATGACAGAGATCTGAAATTTACATTATTTTACAGGTTGCATTGAATCACATATCAAGGCTCTTTGGGTTACTAATTTAAATCACACCTCACCGCTCGCAATTAGGCAAGAAGCCATTATCTTCACATTCTACAACTCCCCACCCCCTCTACCGTCCTTTGGAGTGAGGATGGCGTCATTCATAAGCAGTTCAATGCGTCTACCTTTTGATTTCTAATTTGAGCCTAATAAGTTATTAAAACTCGCCTTAAGTGAAATTATGAAGATTGCACTCCCCCAGATGCACTTATCCCCTGTGTGGGTATGGGTAGGTCCCGTGCCAATATAAGAGTATTGGCCAACTTAAAACGGAAGCAAATGATTGCAAGAAAATGAATACATTTTTATGTGTCATGACATTTATTACTATTTTTTTATATTTTCAGTTAATGACAGCTAATAATAATATAATGACTTGATTCCTTTTACTACTTGGCAAAAATATTTTAAGTCTAGTCGAATAGAATAAAAACTAATAGATATAATTTATCAAATTTGCTATTACATTTTTAAGGTAATAGTGGCTGAGAGTTTATATCACTAATGCTTTCTATGCTACCACTGTATAAATTCAAAGCTATGAATATAATTTCTTAAAATTTAGTAAAACGTTTAAAAAATAATACTATATGCTACATTTACTATTTTACAGTCATAAATACATCATTGCCCATTTCAAAATTTAAATATGCATCTAATAATAGTTAAAACTGCAAAATATTTAAAATAAAATAGTAAAATGACAAAATATATTAACAATGTTTAACAATGTGCCAGTATGTGAGTACTGATTATGTATGTAGAAAAATATAACACAATATAAATAATTCAATCTCTAAAATAAGGTGTTGACAGAAAAGTTTTATTTTTAATATTGTATTAAGCCTAAAATATATCACATATACAAGTAGTGCTTCAGCTATTGAATTGACAAATATCATTATCGCCTACTTCGACTCACAGCAATTTATCTTGTGAACCTTTCCTTCACAACTCATGAAACGACAAAGTCCTAGCCTAAAATATGCACATTTTGAAAAACACTTCAAGTTAAATAACTAAAAAGATATGTCTAAAACCATACAGACGTTAACAATTACGTAAAAGCAAATAAACTATTTACAAAAGCTGGTATTCTATCACATTTAGTAATATTGCCGTTGAGAACCTAATCGATATATCAATAATTTTGAGATAATTCTAAAAGCAACGTAAAAACACAGACAATGATGCTTTATTTGTTACCCTAAAAACAACTAATATTGTGAAAATATGCTATACACAACAATGACAGCGAAGAACGTTAAAAATTATGAAGATATTCTTTAGGCAATTTTAAGAGTAGTTATCATTATTATGAAATAAAACTCGTAATCGTCATTTGGCTTGTTCTTTCTGCACAAACTGCTTAAAAGTTTTATAATTAGTTATAAAGTTCACTAAGCATCTTACTTATTCAACCTCTGGTATTGCTATGTGTTTCACGCAACCTTAAAATTAAATGCCGAAAACCAGTGCCGCAAAAAATATCCAAAACAGATAGTCCGTTGCAAAGTTTTATGTTGTAACATATGAAGCTGTTAAGCAAAGCTCTGATTTTGATATACAGAATATTTTACTTAAATAGGCTAAAATGTGATCTTAACGTCAAAATACCTTATTATTAACAATTATTATCAAGATAATAAAAAAACACATTTCTGTTAAAAATGCAATACTCTCATAAAGGTCATAAAATCCTCCCAAACATTTTTCTCATTTTTTAAATATATATAAGCTAAAACAATATTTTTTGCAAACTCAGAGATATTATTATATTTGTTTGTTTGTTTGTCAAATGTGTACAAACATGAAAGTCTTCAATAATGACACCCTTCTCCAATCTGCTCAAAACTTGTTTCTTCATTAAATTTTAGCCATTTATAATATAAGGAATATTTTCTGAATGTTTTCATACTCAATTAAGTCCAAATCGCATGAGCCAACCAAATTCCTGAATCAAACAATTTTATAATTTTACCATGTTAATTTAGGCAAAATTTATTTAAATACATATTTAAGTGTATAAAATGCCTAATAAATGAGATTATTAGATATTATATAATATACTAATGTAAAAATAAATAAAAAAAAAGTCCTTTTCAACATGTCTGTAGCCTTCAAAAATGGCTGTGGACAAATAGACATCTTATGTGTAGCTAAACCGCAGTATTGCCTAACGGATGAATTAATTTTTTTAAACAATCATAAGAAATAAAAACACTATAATATAAATTGAAGTTGGTTACATATTGAAAAACTTTAAATGCATGCTTCAAGATCAAAATAAATGAAAAACTGTTATACTTCAATTGCACAAGAGATAAACACCTGAGGATTTTATAACCCTTACAATCAGAGAAAGTACTTAACCTACACCGAAATACATTAATTAGACTCTCTAATTTATTGTTAAATGTGGATGGCGTTGAACATGGTGAAAAGTGGACAAAAGTATAAGTGGGTCCTGGCATGTGCCAAGTTAACACTGAAGTAACAGTGAAGTAACACTGAAGTTGGTTCCAGATTCTCTTGGAAACAGTTTTCCGGTGTGTTCGATTCTAGTTTAAATTATGCTTAGCCTGTCGATTAAAAAATAAAGTTATTTTAACGTATTTGGTTGTTGTAACGTCTGTATGAATATTTAAATATGCCTCTGCTCTTATGTGATCAACGTCTCTCCCGAGGAACTTTACCTCTCGACTTTTATACTTATCAAGTACAACCTCTTAATGGTAGTTCTCCTTTTGGTTATCTCGTAATTTTCATCTTTTCAAAAAGAAATATTGATACCTGGTAATGAAACTGACACTAAAACTTACATGTTAGCATATTCCACATATGGTAAGGATATATTTTCAATAAAAATAATAAGATTTTCGATCGTCGTAGTGCGAAAAGTTGTCAAATAGCTTTTTTTTTTCAAAATTGTCACTTTTACGGCTAAGAACACTTTAAGGTATTGTCTGGTGACTACAAAAAGTGGCTATCGTCATTTAAGAAATGATTAATTTACAAAAAAAACATTATGTTAGAAATGGTTGCTATGTTACATATGATTTAGTTCCCAAATGATTTGACAGTGCAGCATATACATAGACACATTATTTAATAATTAGCAAAACACCAATTAGCTACATAGCATAATTTTATAATTATTAGGTACTGCAATAATGTCAATAAAATTTGTAAGTCATATAATAACATCATTTTATTAATTAAGTTTCCCTTTGAGAAATCTCTGACTCAATAGCTTGCTTTAAAAATATACTCAGAAATGTATGTTATTATGACTACTTGTTCAAAGAGCCTTACCGTGTATCCTGTACCTTACCTTATAAATGCAAAGAAGTAAAAAAAAAGTCTTACTTTAAGTGATAAATTTATACTTAAATGTTTATTTAGAGTAGGTATAAATGGAACATTACCAAAATTGTGTATTTTACTCACATTGTTTGCCAAATATCCCAAGTTTTGATCTAGTTATAAACTAACAGAAAAAGAAATCATGTAAATCCTTAATTAGGTTTAAATGTCCAATTTTATTTAACCACTTTTCGCATTACAGCATATTAAAAAAAAATAATATAACAGCACCTTGGCTTGTGCCTGGACCCACTGTAAACCTAAAGATATTTTTTTTTCAGGCAGGATTTGAATCATTAACTAAATTAGAAGTTATTAACGAGAAGTCTTTTTTAGGACGTGGATTGGGATTACGATGGACGTCTTGCTATATGTATAAAAAACTTATAGGTACATTTTGACTGGATTACGCATTGGATAATAGAAAATCAAATTTTGACACAGAAATAAAATATTTTTAATAAATATATATTTATATTCATATAACATAATGGAAAACCTTTAAAATATGAATTTACACAGCTGGATGGAATTCTCATCAGACATTATTATTCTCATTATTCAGCAACATATTTTCTGATCACAGAAAACTATTCTTCGAGGTTAGAAGTATAATTTTGTGAGAATAATTTAATTACATATAATGCTCAAACGGTTATTCCATCTGTTTATTTAATTTCACAAAACTGTGACACAATTTAAATGTAAAAAAAACGATTACACTTCTTTAATAACCTTACTTCACTATAAATTCTATAGCCCTTTACATTTTTTTTAAATAATTATATTTCTCAAGACCAAAAAATATATGAATGTACTATGTTAAAAGCGCCATTTTCTCAAATATTTTTTTATATATATTTTATTTCACAGGATTTTCATTTTAACGGACGGCATTCTTTTATTGATGATTTTTACTGTCATACATACATGTTTTATTTTTTTTAAAATGCCATAAACCCTTCCAAAGATATGATGAAAATATGTTTCAAGGTTCCAGACAAGTCGGTAAGGGTAACATGCACTTTGTTTAATAAATGTAGTAGAGATTTACTTAGGGCGAACTTTTCATTATAGTACGACCTTACTTCCCAATAAGTTTGAATGATCAAAGTTCTTGTGATCAAATTTAGTTGATCACCGTCAATTTCAAAATACATATTGACTAAAAGTTATTACAGTTGTTACATTCCATAAATGGAATGAAATACTGCAATGTATACATAAAACAACAAATTCAATTTGCAAAATAAGATTGTTAAAAAATTATAAATGGCAAGTCTGTTTTAGGAATGTTGAGTTTTAGAGAAAAATCAAACTCTAAATTTATGTGTAATTCTAAAATAAAATTATTAAAATTTGCACCGATATAAAATAAATATAGATTTAACTTTATACAGAAAAAGTATTCTAGTAATATTTAAAAAATACAAAGAATAGGTCTTCACCAATTTGTTATTAATACGTAATAACCAAGAGAAGAATCACTTTTTCTCAAAAAATGGTAAACTTCATTGGTGCTTTTTAAATCCTCACTACAAAATAAAAATATATCACAAATCAATATTTACAATAGAATTTATAAATTCTAGGAAAATATCAGATGTAGGTAAATAAAAACAATATAATATTCCTGTTAACCACGAGGTGCTAAGTTTATGAAAATTAGCCAAGCAGTTAATTATGCATAACTTATACGGATGTTAGAATGAAAGATTTTGTAAAAATGCTATACTACCGTGACCTGTTGAACTTGAAGTATAACTTCTGTCTGGTGGGTGCTTTACCGCAAACAAATGTAGTAGTGTTTTTTATCAAAGACTATTAGCCACTAATAGTGTATGCGGTTTATAAAAGCCATAATTCACAATGTGCCAACAACACAGAGAAAAAATCTTATTAAAATAACTTTATAGAATGGTAACTCACAGGATATAAAAATATGGAACTCATAGAAAATAAACTAGTTAATCTGGTTTATTATTTGCCTATTTATTTCCTATATGAGAAATAAAACATTAAAATTGCACCAAAAAATCCCTAAACATAGATAAGCATTTATGCATTTATAAAATATTTAATGTATAATTTTCCACATGTTTCCTGTTTAATAAAAATCAATTATTTTCTGATTGAAACACACCACATTCTAGCAGAAAATTTCAATAAGGGCATGTATGATTGGGGTTGACACAGAAATTATAAAATTGATTGTGACAGTCTTATATTTTAAAAAATATGTAGTATATTGCAACCTGAAAATAATTTATTTAGAAAACTTTTTTTTTGTAAATTATGTATAGACTGAGATGTAAATTTGTTATATTATTATCGGGATATACTTAAATATTATACATCGGCTAAATAGAATGAATGCTAACTTAACAATCTACTGTAATTATGGTAAAATTGGCTGACAAAAGCATTATATTATATATTTTTAACCTTGTTTGTATGGACATGGATATTATTCTACTTAATTCTCAAGTCTGCAGAAAAGACAATATTAAATATTATGCATTCGGTGACTAAAATTGCTTAACTGGAATGTGTACAGTTGACATATGAAATTGTTTCAAGTTTATACTTAGCAAAAATAATAATAATAAATAGATGTACTTTATGGCCGTATTAGATTTCAATACTTTGGTCGCGAGTTATTTCTGTTGCCAACCGCATTTATGCTCTCACCTCTGCTTCGAGATCGATGAAGATTTGAAAGGCCTTCACCTAAAACACAAATAATATTGAAAAATGAATTCAGAAACTTAAAAGGTTACAATGGTATTTATGGAAACGAACTGAAAGTTTATAGTGGCTAATCATTGCAATTTATGATGCAATAATAATTATGTTATAGAACGCAGTCTCTATACAAATTAAAAAAAACTTCATAAATTGCCATCTGAATAAAGAATGAATGTCCAATAAATTAAAAAAATATTTTTCTATGAAAAATTATTTATTATGCGCCATTTTACAGCATGTAGAAGTATCGTAAGTAACTTATGAAGAAGACTATTCTATTAGTGCAAATCTATTTATGTGTAATCTATTATAAACAGTTGGTGGTTTCACTCTGAATTCAATACAGAATTAGCGTAAGATTCCTTTTGGTTGCAGAAATATTTTAAATATTGAGAATATATTTCTTCTGCATTTGCATTTAACATACCTTTTTTTCAATACTAACATTTACATAGTATTTTTAAATTTTATGCACCAAAAGCAAATTTACAAGAAAAGCAAATAACATTACAATTTACAAAATTCACAATAATGATTTAAAAACGATCTTTCATACAAACCTCGACTTCCAGCTCTCCTGAGCGTTGCTGATTGAGTGGACGAGGGAGCCGACGTGTTCTGATACTGGCGAAGAGCACGACCCCGCCGATCTATAACCAGTTTATCAGGACGCACAAAGATACCGTGACGGGTACGGCACGAAAAGTACTGCTTTCCATTAACAACACCATCATTTTTACCTTTAAAAGAATGGTCAATGTGTTAGTATAATATTTTATATAGTTTAAAAATCGCCTGGTGGCACAGTTGTATGTACGCCTCCTATTGATTAAGAGATCCATAGATCGAACACCCGTGTCAAATCCAACCCGCCTTTAACGAAAGGGCATCATGAACAAGGCTTTCGTGACTGCGCTTACTAAAGCATCCCTGGCCGGACAACACTAGCCAAATGATAAATAAATAAACAATTTAATTTGAACGGTACTACCGGCCTTAAAGCAACATACATAAAAAAATTCTGATAAGCATATTTTAATACACATTTAATAATAATAATAAAACTAAAATACTTTTGTTTTTAGATATGTTTTTGTTTTTAATTGTATACATACTAAAATTGAACGAATTTTTGTTTTAATTATAAGCTGATAGAAATTCTGTCAAAATTAAATTCATATTTCCAAACCACTGGATTATAAGGTCTGAATATGGCCGTACATAATAATATATTCCTTATAAAATAAAGGTAAAATTAACATCAGCCTCATAAACAACTCAATATTTGTCTCTGGGACTGAAGGTCTAATAAAACTACTCTCTAGTTCTGGGACCTCGCATGTTTATTAAAACCATCTAGCCATTGCAGTTTCATGCGCTTAACTCTTTTCTGTCTCACTGATGACATATATGTGATGCATGTGTGTGATGATGTAACGTTGAAGAGATAAAGATCAAATAGTTTGTGGTTGTCAAAGAGCTTTCTTTGGAAAAATGTTCAAAGCTCTTTTTCTTTTGTCCACAATAAGGTACATAATAAGAGGACTCAAGTCGATTTTTAAAGGGGCTCTTCTCACAAGTCTCGTTAAACTCTAAATATTTATATTTGAGGGAAATATACTTAGATGTAGTGGTAAAGATTATGGTGGGTTACCGGTAATAATGAATAGAATTGTGTCACTCAGAGATAAACCTACTTGAACAAATACCCCCCCTATAAATGTGTTTGGTGTTCAATAGAAGATTGCGAGTTCTAACAGGTTGTATGGTGAACATGGGATTATTGGTTTTATTTCGCTATCATAAGTACTACTTTGAGAACATCATTTACCTACCTCCATCCAATACAATGATTATATGTGATCTCAACTTTTGTGATCTCTCATCTGAAGTAAAAAAAATGTAGGTATGTTTAACATGCACGAGAGATGAATTTATACTACGCTAAGTATGCGACTATATGAATTTTCTACATAGCTACCTATTATATAGTATGAGGAAAGTCCTAGAAATCCACTTAATAAACTCTTCAGCTGCTATATGACTTACCGGTGGGTGTGTCCAAATCGACCCCAACCCAAACTCCGTGAGCAAACTCTGTGGGCCCAATGTAAGCGATGACACCCGTACAGCTGGTGAGGCGAACTTGGACACTCTCTCCGAGAACACACCAAGAAGGCAACTCTCTCACTCCACCGCCAACTGAACGCTCCATACAATCATCTGCAAAAAAATTCAAAATGTACCATTCATGCAAGTACTATATTAATGCACCGGTAGTTCCGTACCTATCTTTCAAATCTACGTAATATTTTAGCACTCTATAAAGTACCTATGTATTAAAATAATTGAAAAGGGTACTTCACCTTATCTCTTGCACAATTCTTATTGCACAAGCCACCTTATGCTTAAATTCAGTACCCAAGGACATTTTTTGGGAAATTAGTGAACCCAAATCAATTACACAAAATTCATTCATATGTATGTATAATAAAATTTATGAATTAAAAAGTCGTAGCAGGCCTACATACCAATATTTCGTTTTCAAGCAACATATTACTTGCATAGAATTAAGTGCATAAAACTTTACAGTTTCCCAAGACCCTTTCTATCAAAAAAATCTAGTTAATTGGCCCCGCAATTTCAAATATGATTTGTATAAATGACATATCAAAATTCATCATGGTTTTTGAGAAAAAAAATTAAAACTTTACGTGATAATATTAAATGGTTGTCATACGAACGACAGCTGACCGTCCGCTTCCGACACCTAGGTCATTGACCATCGACAAAGGTTACATGATATCGATTGTATGTGTCCACTCCAAAGGCAATATACACCAGTGCTTTAATAAAAATAATACAGTTAGGGATAAATTATTTTCATTACGTCTTCGGGACAACCTGTATATTACACTTCAATAAAATAAGTCATATTTCCTGCTTGTATAATATTATATAATTTCAATTTACATAACTTGAGTCCAGAAAGGGAAAAAATTGAGATAAAACATGTATAATTATACGTATTCCAATTGAAATGGGAAGACACCAAGTAGGTGAAAATAAATTAATGATTTCCAAGCCAATTTCAAATTACACTAAACCGACAAACAAAGAAATATTTATATGGAACTTAAGAGCTAGGACCATAGTACGGTGTAAGCCCCACAGTTTCCAGTGTAAGGTGTTGATATACAAAGTTACCAATCTCGGCGATCGGTGCACGCTGCATGGTGCGATGGCTCCAAACCATGCAGCCACGCGGCAGTTATCATAAACCTTTCGTAAACTGTGATACAAGTGAATAAATTAATATAACATTACTTTTAAGTAGCAAATAAAAAAAAAACAATAAAAATAATGGCAGGTTATCTTGGTATTAGGTTAGACTTTTAAATTATTTTGATTATTTTAATAAATTTATTTGAAAAATGACTATAGTTTTTTTAATTGCCATTGCATTTTATTTAAATAAATGGTAAATCAAAATTAAAGTGAATTTTCGGAATATCCTGAATAACCACACGGTAATATCAGACTCGATGATTAAACTCTGCTATGGACAAAAAAAGACTTTAAATTTATAAAAATGAAAAGGTATACAAAATATTTGTGAAGGGCTGAAAAAAGCAACGATTTTGTTAAACTTACAGTATTTTGATTGTTATAAATTCAAATGTCTCTATATAGACTATTTGGCATTTTATTGGTATTTGGTATTTTAATAAAATAAAGTCTACTTTTAGCACAAAAAAATTGTTTTTTCATATACTTTAGCTACACGCTCCCCTATTAGAAAAAGAACAGCAACTGAAAAAAGACACACAGAATAAACTTACCATCGAGAATTCTTTCCGAAGACGACGAGTATTCCATATCCAGACCTGCCATCTGCTGCTCCAATGGCTGCTGTCCAAGGACAGACTTGATATCACCAGATCGGGGTCTGGACTGGGGAAACGATGCCCTATTTGTAGAACTAGATTTCAATGAGTTGTTCTGGGATGGTTTTCGCCGTCTCACCACCTTGAAACAAAACAGGGACATCTAATAACCACAAAAACGAAATCCTGTAATATCTGTTGGGTTTTGTTATTATAGTAAAAAATTGAAAGTCTAATAATATTATTTACTTATTATTTATGGATCAGGTTTCACCAAGTACATTCTAATATTTCTTTAAGCAGCAAATCTCTACACTGAGTATAGCTTTGTAGATACTATGAAGTGGGAATTGTTACCTATGGAATATGATGCAAATTGACCCTGGAAGAAACAAGCGCATTTCTACTGCATGGGAGCTGTCAAAATTTTGTCAGTAAACACAAAGAAATTGCACCTGACATAATATCATAAAACTGCCAACACTTTATTAAGGAGGCTCTTCCCGGAGAGCTGTTGTCTTTCTGGACGTGGCCATAAATCATTCTATTTCATCTAATAGCTGTTTAGTTTAGCTAAGCTTGATGAGACTCGTAAAATTATAATTCCTTAAACAACAGAATTGTAGTTTTATTTTCTCAATTCTTGTATTTTCAGTCAATAAATGTAAAGTTTTAAAAAGGGGCAAAAGTTTTGATTAAATAAAATATTAAAAATGTAAATAAAAATAAAAATGCAAAATTTTCAAAGCTCCTAAGTTTTAAACAAAGTAGAAATTTAACTTTTACATTATATAATATACCTATATAAAAATAAAAGAGTCACAATACTACAACTTTTGTATAGAGAAATGACTAATCCGTATCCTCTTAAGTGTATAGTTTATTGGTAGCAAAATTCACCACAAAAAGAATGGTGTATGATAATAATATTGCTCTACATGGTACTAACCTTTCCGGGAGGAAGTTGAGTTCTGACAATAGAATTTCCTTCATACGGTGAGTCATAATCTCCACCGGTAGATGAAACATCATTACTGCGAGTATCGCCGTTGCTGTCGGGACTCGAATTCTCAGACGTTACAGATTCAACTTCAATGTCATGGCTAGCATCACCATTTACTTCAACCAGTTTTTGCTGATGTGAGGCCTCAGACAATCTATGGTATTGACTAGATGAAGTGATCACATTATTTTGGACCGGTAATGAACCCAAAGGATCAAAGTATTGTGGCTCTTGTTGAGTCACATGATTGCCTGTAGACTTTTGATCATTGTCAATGGTAGTTCTAGCATCAGCCAGTTCATTCTCACAATCTCTCAAAAATGGGTTTATCCGCTTAGAACCTGGTGTGATGGCCGACGATTTAGATTTAGTTGATATGGAGTCATTCAACCCATTTCTTGATTCAGATAAGTCACTTCTGATGTCTGTAAGGTCATTTTTCAAGTCTGCTATTTCACTTCGGATACCTATCATAGATTGCCTTAATCGGTATCCATGTGAGGAGTCATTCTTAAGTTCTAAATCTGGAGTTTCATCAACCGACATGCTTCTTATCGAAAGAGCATCGTCAATGGTTAGATTTGTAGATGAGACAGCTTGGGATCCTGAAATTTAACAAGGTTACTTTTATCTTTTATTTTAAATTAAGTAATCATTTATGACACTTCATATAATTTACATAGACAACAAACATAATTTTTTAAATATATTATTATTAATATAACCCCACATAAGTACAAAAGCAACGTAAAGTATTTAAAAATATATATAAAAGCATCAACGAACCGTATCCACTGGAGGTGATAGATGGAGAATTCTTGGCTGGTCCCTGATCACTGGCCAGTTCATGAAGCGAGTCCAATGTCTTTGAGGATGACAGGAGACCACGAGTTATATTGCGAATACGATTTAATGGCTGTAAATAAGTTAGGACCTATCAACGCTTGGAAATGTATTATCATCTTCATAAATATTTAAAATGCTAGATAAGCTCCAAAAGCTACAATATTGGATCAAATCTGAAGAGTATGGAGCTGCAGACAGAAATCTCAAAATCAATGCTTCCATACATTATGGTCATATGGTCTCCCTTGACACAGCACGCATATTTAACTGAGGTGAGGGCACAAAATAATTGTATATGGCCTAAATTACAAATCACAGAAATTAAAAAAAACTAGTAGATCTAGTTATAAGGTTTTATCCACTTAAGCATGCAAAATTTAAACAAAAAAAAAATGTACACAAGAAGTTATACAATATTGCAGGAAGAGAAATAGTTTTACCTGAGAGACGCTTACAGGTGGCACTGCCTCCGAGTCAGAATGTGAATCGTCATCTTCCTCGGCAATGCTATTGCGCTTTGCCCCGCTTGGTACGCCTGGCTCCTCGTGGAGGGTAGTCATGCGGAGACCGCCCAGTTTTCCGCTTGCAGGGGATGCTGTATACAATATAAATTAAATAAGCAATTTTTTTTTATAAAATGCACAACAGAAATTCTATAGAACAAAAAATCACGTACAGCATGCACAATTAAATTTCAAACAGTTTTCTATATCAAAGAAACTAATAGTTAAAAAAACAAAGTGGTAATAAGGCAGCTGGCTTGAAAATCAATGGCCGGAATCCGCAATATGATATATGACCAAACAGCGGGTTGGTAGATACCGTATATGGTATGTAAAGGGTTTATACCGTAAAGGGTTTGTAATCTTTATAGCCATGGAGACTATATACAGTGAGGTTGACAGGGCAATAGTCAAAACATGCCCAAAGAATTTGTTTCTGCTTCCTAGTCAGATCCGAATCTTTAAGGAAATGGTGAAGGTACATGTCGTCCAGCAGACCTACCTCAACTGCAAAGAATATTAGGTTGAACCTTTTTCATGATTGCTTAAGTGAGGTCATTTCAACCATCATGATTTAGGATGTTGTTTTTGTAAAGGAAAGGGGAATTTTAGGGATATTACCAGTCATGGGTATCCTTAAAATTAAAGACCCCATTGTTTGCTTTGTCAATTTTAGAGATTTAGAAATTGAGATTGATAGCTACACAAATTGACATTTTCATGGTGATAAGAATATCTACCTTATATGAGTGTGACTTTACCATTAGTATCTTATTGTGCAGGATAGAAGCTTACGATGAATACAAATTACATTTTTTTTTATCGAACAAAGTTGCAAGGTGGCGCACAGTGGTCTGACTAAGGAGTATCAGTTTGGAACCCCGGTGGCCAAGGAGATCTTTAGCTGGTGATTATATCCAACAGTACTTTTCTCAGCACTATCAATTGCATTTAAAAACACACTCACACAACAACAATTTAATTACAGACTATACGAGGTGTCTCCTTATAAATATTATCTCTGCATCATGAAGTCAACAATAAGGCTGCCACAAGCCATACTCTATAGATAAAAGACAACATAATTCTAATACTATTTTCAATGGGAAAATGGATAGCTAACTGTGTGCAGAGCATTTTTTTAAGGGACAAAAAAGTTGTTTAGTACATTTCTTCTTCAAAATTTAGCTCATTCAAAGCTAGGAAGCCTTTGAGCTACACCAAAATATACTCTTCTGACCACGAAATCATCTCATTTCAGCTTTGAAAATAGCATGAAAATTATACTAAATTACAAAAAAAAGTAGTGCATTTAATTTTAAATATAATTTCAATGATGTGTTAAGCTATTAAATCAAAAACAAAAAATAAAATGGATGAATATTACAAAAAAAAATATGAAAAACACTACATAATAAAAATACTTGAATAAATTATACAGAAGATTGTTTACAAATCTGAGGAGATACAAATAGCATACTGTTTATACACAACAAGCTGCACTAAAATAATAAAGCATCCAAAAAATGTGAATTCATTAAACTCTTTGTTTTTTTCCACATACACTTAGGTTGTTGCAGCCGCAGCGAATTCAAGTTGATATTCAAATTCAGGAATGTTGGGCGAGCTGAAAATGAAAGCATGAAAACCATCACCACCATCCTCAACATATATTTATTTGAGCAAATAGATTTATGTTTACGAAGAACTACATTTTATACTTCATAAACCATTACAAGAAAAATTTTTTTTGCACAATTTTTACTGTTGAAAATGATTAAAACTGAACAATATAAAATAGTAGTTTAAAGAAATGGGGGGGGGTAGTGTGATAAGTCTGAAAAAAAACTAATAAACATCATGATATAATAAGACATATTTTAAGAACCATCTTACCATACTAACATTTTCACACAGATCTATCATTTAGTTTATCTTTTTATATCTTTATATCTTTGCCAATTCATAAATTTAGATAAAACATAGATACATTATTTTACATCAGACAGAACAGAGAGAGCAGAACAGTGGGTTCCATCTGGTGAATGCTAAGAAAGTAAAGATTTTAAAATGGCTGGAAAGGTTTTAGCCTCAATATTTTGGGATGCACGTAACATAATCTACACTAGGTAGCTTAAAAGGGGTATTCCAACTTATTGAATCGTTTTGAGGAAAAAACTACTGCATTTGGCGGGGAAAAAAGTTATGTTTCATCAAAAAGGTATTTCATTTTCTTGACCCACCTTTGGGGAATGGTATACATGTATCAATATTTAATTATTAACTGCTTTATTGGGGGGATTGTCTATGTACAATTAGATATCAGTAAAATAAGTTGGTAAGAAAAAAGGAACTTTGGGAACAAACACATTTTCAAGAGTCCACAAAATACTTATTATTATTTTGTCTTGAGGTTTTGTTTTGGTGGAAGACATTGATGCTGAGAATTTATCTTAATAAATACTGTAATATCATTATTAAATATCATCACTTTATATTCAATTTCTATTGATACCTTGTTTTTTTGTTTATTTAACCCAAATACTATATTTAAAACAGATAGTAATTAGATATGAGGTTCAATTCCTAGTGTTGATTAGTTTTGCATGATTTTGATTCTTATTATTTTTCTGTGATCGAATTTCAACAAAGTATGCAGGTATTTTAAAATAATAATGTAATTAATGCCATTTTTTGCATACATAATCATCGGATGTTATTCTCTTTGATTCCTGCCAATATAGTAAATATACATTTTTTATTGGTTTGCATTAACGCTATTTTATAAAGCCTATATTTTGTTAATGGTCCGCATCTCAAAGGGCAGTGAGCAACTATCGTTGCACCGTTGCTTGTAGAGTATTGCAAATGTATGCATCAGATCATTGCCTGAACGTTGAATAAAATACCTAAAACATTATATTAAGAGGACTCAACCCAGCTATATTAACGTTCTTATTTGTAGATATGAAAGAAAAATAATACGGGATATTGTTTTACCTAATAATTATCTAGGCTTTTGTCACTTCTCAATTAAAAAGTTAAGGGTCTCGAAAAGTCTTTATTTCTCTATACATTTTACCAAAACTTTAAATGTAAATATATTGACTGAATACAAGAATCGAGAAAATAAAATTACGAAGGCTTAGTTGACTTCATGAAGAAGCAAAATCAAGCAAGTTTTTTAAACACATCGATTCTGTTTTTCATAATTAACTAATAACGGGCACAGAGTATTTCTGTTTATACAAGCTGTTAGATGAGACAGAATGATTTAAAACCATGTAAAACCATGTGAAATATCATGTGGAAATTAGTTTAAAGCTGAAAAGACTTTTCATTAATAATATATATTATTACCTACCTACAAGTCATGCGAGTATAATCAATATTTGAAACAAAACAAGGAATTGCTTGTATTTTCTGTTTCCAAAATATATGTCTGCTTTCCTTGTTTTGCTGTTAATAACCAATCTATCTTGTTCATTCCATTAATTTCAGTAACCACCAATAAAATATTTAAATAAATTAGGAAAGCCAAACATGCAT
Organism: Neomicropteryx cornuta; assembly: GCA_020383195.1. Lineage (NCBI taxonomy): Eukaryota > Metazoa > Arthropoda > Insecta > Lepidoptera > Micropterigidae > Neomicropteryx > Neomicropteryx cornuta. The sequence goes on from JAHKQU010000014.1 coordinate 6,756,314, forward strand.
GATCTCTAACGTATTGACGTCTTGACGTCATCACTAAACATCTCAATGATTTTGAACACAATAATAAATTTGTAGTAAAAATGCAAGCATCAACCTATAGAATCTATCTATATGTAATCTTAAACAAACATCTATATGTAATAAATATAAAATTGACATAATGAACAATCCCCACAAAGTATTCAAATAATCTAGTATCTATAAATAAACAAACTTTTCGGAATATGGAACATTCATTTGTAGAATAATATTTACAAATTGTAATTGATATAATATTGCCAATAAGTCATGCTAATGAACAAATTACAACAAAAACATGAATGCAACTAAATAGAATACTTGACACCATAAAATGCATTTATTTTCTAACGGTCCATGGTCTACGTTCTTTGTTGAACCACTGATGGCAAATCAAACAAGGTATAATTAAAATATCCTTATACAGAGGGTTGAATGCAAAGAGAGAATTCTGCATATTGTAAATTTTAACCCTGTAATTTGGACCAGAAAACCTTAAAACAGTGTGTGACAATTCTAAACCGTTTCAAGAAAAAAAAAATTGGTAGATACAATTTTCGTACCCAAATACGGGCATATTTATGAAAAATAAATACTACCTTTTAACACTGACCAACACATTAGTGTCATCGAATTCAAAAGTCATAAAATAAAAAGAGATCATGAACACATTTGAGGCCATTTTAAATATTCACTGAATGGAGGGGTATTTTCGCTTGCACACAATGCTATTTACGTAGGAAATATTTCTGCTAAATGGCTGCCGCCTTTGTGACGGTTGGCCAGCTGTTCAGTAAATAAATTTACATCAATTTATACACATTCAAACGTGCATTCAGTTTGGAAGTTAGTGCATTGAGCGCTCTATTCAAAATATGGCAAATCGGATGCTGTAAATGCTGCAAATGTACAGAAATGTTTTGTACATCTGCTACGCACGCACAAACGACAAATAAATGGAGATTAAGCTAGTCGGTACAATAATGTACAATAGTTCTGGAAAGGACGCGGTACATGGGGGCAAACCCCCCACATCCACTAACAGACATAACATAACATAAGCTAGTCGGTAAATAGCTGATCTCTTTTGGTAATTAACGGACAATTTAACATTCTATGGCATGGATACAATTATTTCGACACCCGTCGAAAGAAAATCCTCATCTTCATTGTAAAATCTGCATACTTGCTCCATGATTTTATTGAAACTATTTTTCTGGTATACGGTTAGGATATTCAATACACTATTAAACATTTTGTGTTCCAAATGATAGGATGAATGTAACATTTTCAGAATTATGTAATTATATTTGGTCTGCTCAATTCCTGAATATGAAACATTAAAATGTTTTTATCTGTCTTTTATCGGCTTTTATATGCATTTTCAGACACTTATTGTCTTTTGTGATTATTGTGCTGATTTTCAAATAAATGTACATCGGCTGCACTCGACAAGCTAAGTTTTCAGTAAGGACAAGTTTAGACCAAGACAATACAAGGTCTCTGAAATAATGTTAGATGTCATCTGCACCATCTGTGGTTCTTTTTCAGTACATTATCTAAACGAACAATTTCGTAAACAGTACATAACATTATTGAAATTTGACGGAATGCATTGCAGTATAAACTATTTTTCATCTTGAAGTACATTTCCAGATTGTTAATTGTTTCGATTACCTGATAAAATGGAGCCTGAACGTCGGCAAGAAATAAAAATTTTGAAAAATTATGAATTCACCGCTGAAGACAATGTCTGCCGTTGAAGATTTTTCGTAGATAAAAGTGGTGTTAATATGAAGAGAAGAAACAGCAAGAACAGAGAACATGGCGATATCTTTAAAAGTTTTTTTTATGACAAATAATCAAAAATAAATCAAAGCAATAGTAATGAAAAACTATGAGCGGTAATTATTTGATTAAAAATATTTTTAAAAAAATAGAGAATAAGATAAACAATATACAAAAATGCATAATTACTAACTATGCATTAAAATGAAATTTATGGTAAACTTTATTAAATAACTGGAAACTTTACGCATGAATCTAAAAAAATATATTAAAAATAACTAACCTATCAAAAATTTATAATTTTTGGTAGACTATTTTTGACATTTTTTTTTAAATAATTGGTATGACCCAGGTCATATACAATTATTTTGGGCCCTACTCAACTAGGCCAAATGTGCCCGTGCTAAAGTCAAGGAAGATGGTGGTAATGAAGCGTTAAAAATGGTATGACCATGTGCGGATTCGAACCCGCGACCTTTGGGCCTATAGTCCAAGGCCTTAACCACTAGACTACCACAATCTTAGTATTCACATGTTAACTTGGGAAATGCTAAAGGTAAAATTTAGCCAGATAAACCTAAAGCTGAGTTTTGGCAAGCATATATGTATGTAGTAATACATAATATTTGCTTTAGATAAAAATAATTCTGCAAAATTTTTATACTGCAGAGAAATACTTCAAAAAGAGGAACTAAGTAATAGAAGGCTTGAACTGAGCTGAGCATAGGGTAAAAATATTTGGAAACTGGCTTAGCAGTGTTTTATAGTGAGGAAATTATACTGACTGATGTTAAAATGTTGCATTTTAACAAAAAAAAAATAGATTCAAGTGAAAACACTTCAAGATTCTGCTTTTGCATTTTGCTCGTACAAATCTCTCGGGATAAATAACTCGTATACAAATTATAATCCAAGCCTTCTGATATACCTGATTCTGTTTCTATAGATTTTTACATTTTGAAGTTAATTTAAAGACTATTTCTATCTGGTAAACGCTTAAAAAAAGCTTTGCATTGTTATTTAAATGGAAATAAATGTGATCTTTATTAACCAATCTACTCGATAAAACTTTTACAATCTTGTTGAGTAAATACTTTTTAACATAAATATTACACAAATACTGAATAAAAGCATTTCTTCCTAAAACATAACCGCGCTTCTTAAATATTACATTTTATAAGTCTACAATGAAAAAGTACTATTTAATGAAACTATTTTCTATGTTTTGTAAAACTACATAGAATGGTGCCTTTTAGAAAAGCATACTTTTTAGAATAAATATTACAAAATTATAAAATCTCTATTACGAAAATATTAATCTGCAAATCTAGAAGTCATACAAAAACCGTAAAAATGTTAGTAACATATTGTGGTTATGCATTTATTTTCTCTTAAAAAGTATTAAAGGTAGAATGAACTTTAATTTTATATGATTCACATTGAAGTATTAACAAAATTATGACAACTTATGACAAAGAAGAATGCCGTTTATATAAACTGCTAGCAATTATTTGATTGACAATCTAATAGCTTCAAAATAACACTTAGCACTTCCTGCACCAACGACCAGTATATTGATGTGATCGCTTGCCCTACTCAAAGACTTATGAATACCAACGAAGAGTAATAAATACTAAAGACTCTCAATAATCCTTCAGGGTTTTAGGGTGGGGTAGGTTAGGTTAGGTTTGCTGAAAAATAAAGTATTAAATGGACACAAAGTGGATCAGTGTGTGAAACACCATGCCACATATATCGCAGATAACCTTTTAACCTCCAAAGTCGATTTGAAGATAGCCTAAGAGTAACAATTTCCAAAATATGTAACAATTGCAATAAACAAATTAGCATTAATAATGCGCAAAGTGATCGCAGCTGCGCTACTCTTAAGACATTTATAACGCAAATGCATTGCTTAACTGTCAAATCTTTGCCTTTTATATGAAGAACTTGCAAAATCTAACAATTTATAATTTGGCTTTACCACCATCATTATCACGGTCCACGACGCTAAGCCCAGGGCAGGTCTTAAAAAAATTGTAACCAGGATGTCGGATCGCTACAACCTGATAGAAATTGGTGTGTGAATACTACCACAAAATTTATGAACTTTCTGGAGAAACAAATATAACCAGTAAAAAAAATAAATTAAGATATGTACATCGTATGAAAGATAACAAACTCCTCAAAAAAATCTTCAAAGAGCACCATAGAGATGGAAAGCAACTAGGTGCCCGAAATTTCAGTAGATGGCATCAATAAAGATAGACAACATAGTATTTTAGAATTTTATAAAATTCTAAAATACTATTCTAAAATGTCTTGGAATACTGAGGGACAGATTATGGAGAATAAACACCATATTTCAACACAATGATAGGTTTCCTTAAATACATTTTCAATGTAATTATATATTTACAGTAAAATTGAAGTTTGTTATTTCGTTTGTTTTTGTTTATTTCTTATGCTTAATCTTGATTTCTTATGTTGATCTTTGTACTTATTTGTTTAATAAATAAAATTCTATTGAGTTAAAAGTATTCTCTACTTTGTGTTTTTTTTTTGGACACATTCCTACAACAATAATTTGTAAAGAGTCCGAAACTCAAATATGATTACAAATTAGTCCTCAAAAGCATTCATGGAGATATGATAAGTCATTTGATCGACTCGAAAAGTCCTATGAAATAGAAAATCCTAGTTTTATATCACCACCACTTTAATAGTATTTTCATTATATTTTTTGCTGTAATCAATTTTCGGCTTCTTCACTTTATGCCTGTCTGTATGTACTATCCCCGTCTGTCCATCCGTCCGTCTGTTGCATCTATCAACTCAAAAAGTACAAATGCGTAAGAGTTGAAGTTTTGTGTGTAGATGCTCTTGAAAAACAACCATAGCCGTTTAGATCACATTGGAGACTGGTCGAATAATATAGATATATAACATTAAAGTCAAAATATTTTAAGAAATAATTAATGAAATATTGACAGTTCGATAGAGCGCTCAAATATCATATTCGAATTTCAAAAATATGACAGCACGGCTGTTGGAATGTATTATTACTGGCCAGTTAAAATGATCACAAACTCATATATGTGCGCAAATAAAAACATGTAAAACAATGTTCACTGCAACATTATAATTATTACAACTATAATAATTACTATTATATTGAAATATTATGTCTGTGTTGTTTCATTATCAGCTGTCAAAATTTACAAAAAAAAAACTAAAATGGTTTTCAAATTTATGATGAATTGAAAGAACGTTTTGATACCATTGTATGTTTTTTCTTTTATTTTAATCAACTCAGATTTTGAAAAATAACCCACTGTCGCCTCTATGGGCTAAAATCAAATGAGCTAAAAGTGCCACAGGCACAAGTTGAGGCACAGAAAATGAAGCAACCTATCATAAGTTAGTACCACAGGCGCGAGTAGTCTGGGAAGGAGATGCCTTTAATGACGCCTGTAGGGCCTAGCTGTAATATTTTGGGTTCTGGTTAAATAATTCACTATCACTAAGTAATTTATAGAAGCAGTTGATATTATATAATAGCTACAAGGTGTCATAGCCATTTTTGTTTATTTAAACTATTATTAATTGAGCTTGTGGACTTTTTATGCGAATGGTAGTTTCAGATGAAATGAAGGGTATATAACTCACCGAGTCCAAAAGGTTTTGGAGGCGATGTTATGTCGGTTTCTCCAGCGTAGGAATGTCTTCCGGGCCGTAGAGGTAAGCGTCCGGATAGGGAAGTGCCGGATGAGCCAGAACTTGAAGATGTGCCGGCGTTGTTCAGGTCGGTCACCGATTCCGAACGACCCACTCCGATCAACGATTCCAATGATGCATCCAGCCTCATTATCTAAATTTGTTAACCAAAGATTTTGAAAATATATATCAAGCTCAATTTTTACAGCACAACAAATATGTTTGTAATCAATTCAGATTTCAAACAAAAAATAATGAACAAATAGCAATGTTGGAAAAATTAAAGAATTTATCATTTTACTAAAACTAACAAGAAATTTATCAATTCTTTACAAAAAAAAAAGTCTAAGCAAGCAGCGTTGCACAATAAACATGTATAAATTTTTATATTAGTACTTATTTCCTTTAAGTATGCAGAAATTATATTTTCAGCATGCAATTAATATATATTTTTATTTTTCAAATTATAAAAAAAATGTTACAATAGTAGTATTTTAATTTGACTTAACTAGTTGAATATTAGAAAATCTAGAGATACTTAAATATTGAAAAGGCCTACATAAGCATTTTTCTCATAACAGTAAAGCCAAACTCCAAAATAGTGTGGTAAGTGTAATAATAAAATGAAACTGAGAGGATTGCGGTATCAAATTATTAGGGTATTTGACTATCGACCCAGAGGTTGCAGGTTCAAATCCGGTCATTAAAGTCACACTCCATTTTTAACACTTTATTACTATCATCTCCCTTAACTACCATATAAGCAAATTTATATTAGTTAAGTAGGGCCCAAAATAATTTGTATATAGCCTAGAATACATATATATTTATTTTTAACTTTTTAAGACTTAATATTAAATTTGAATATTGTTGCTTGCTATTGATGACTTTTATTGATTTTTTTAAAAAACCATGAGGTAATTAACTAATAAAACTGAATTTATTAAACTGCTTAGCCAGATTTGTAAAATAGCACAAAATATGTCCCTGGAGTTTGGAAATACCGGTTTTAACACCATGTATATTTAAAAAAATAACAGGAAAAAAGAATACCATTCCCAAATTCTACATAATTAGCATAAAAACAATAATAACTAGAACTATCAATCCGTGATGAGACAAGTGTTTTGCAAGAAACTTACAGAACCGCCATTCTTAGCAGCAATTTCCAGGGCCTGGCATTAAGGAAATATATTTTGTTTAGAGTAATTATTAAAATGTAAAGTTGAAATAAAACGGATGCTGCAGCCATAACAAAACATGATAGTAGTATATGCCACAAATTCCGGGAGACTGTTGGTAAACGAAGAAAAGAACATCTCAATCATTGAAAAAAGCACTTTGAAACGGTCCTTACTAGACCCATACCTTCAGATATTTCTTAATCTAGGCAAGTTAAAGCAAGCAAAGTAATATTTGTGACACAAATGCGGTTTTATAAATAGAAATAAAACGCTTCATTAACAGCCTCAAAAACGGAAAGTCTCCTGGGTTTGAAAACTGAAATGTAAAAATCCTCAAAAGAGATGTGTTGTAAACAAACTATGCCCTTGCATTCCTAAAGTAGGGTGAGGGCATGAAGAAATTAATACCAGAAAGACGAAGCATGTCTAATAGGGCCCCAATGATCATCTTAAAGATAAAAAGATATATGCCTTATATCAATTACCCTTGCCTCCTGTTTGATGACACAGATAGAACCATTAGATAATTTCCATAATAAAATAACAGCTCAATAAGGCGGAGCAAACGGTGTGGAGGTATGCATCAAGGCATAAGCTGCATTTTTTACAGCTGATACGCAATGTTAATTATCATCACACATCTCCCGCCGCAAGACCAAATCAACAGCAATTTAATATCTGTTACTGTCCTATAAGATTACGGTTGTAACATAAAGCGCAAATGAAAGAACCATTCAAGAAATTCAAATAGGAAATAACTAAACATAATCTATGGAGAATAGTATTCTGACCATAAATTTATCATAAACCCTTCGAGAAATAACCATGAAAAAAACCAATTACCTAAACCAACAACGTTCACGTTAAAAATGACAACCAGCCACTGCCTCAGTGCAAAGGCTATAAACTTCAGATACAAAGTGCAAAATAACTCTCTTCCAAGATCGACCTAAAGAAGATTTCTCACAATGATAACTTAGTACAACAGACTGGGACAGAATGAGCGTTGCGTTTCAGGACATGTGACGTTAAGCAATACAGTTGTGCATCGTTATTAGTTACTGAAACACATGCATAATATTTACCAAATAAAAGACTAATTTTAGCTTATGACCTTAATGGGATTAACATCATAGTTCATCTGTACCCTTGTTGGGCCATGCAATATTGGCAAGTTGGCTATGCTGACCTGCAAATCAAGGCAACCTCAGAAAATCGGTTCAAGCCTCCCAATTTATAAGATCGTGGAAATGCAATCCAGATACGAATTAAAGCATGAACAATTTTTATAAACAAAGAGTGTATTTCACCTGTGAGAAGTTAGGAACAGATGCAGTCTTGCGCATGGCTTGGTTGTTAGAGTGGATGGGATGATGGCTGGCCTGCTGCAACTCCCTCACAGCTACACTCTGCCGGAGACGGTCCAGGGATAGAATGCTCTCCACCGCACTTACACCACGAGTGTACTTTTCTGATAAATAAAAATATTGCATTATTTTGCTTTGAATTTTTACAAAGTTGAAGGCATAAAATAAAAAACGTTTGAATTAAGTGGAATAGCTCGCTCCTTAACTCAAGTACCGAATTGTCTACCCAAAAACTGACATCGTAAAGGTGTTGGTGAGAATATACAGGTTATCCCAAGACCATTCCCTTAAGACTTAAGGGGAGTGTTGTGTAACCTATTATGAGTAAAAAATGATATAAAAAATGCAAAAACAAAAAAACATTCCCAAATTTATTATATTTTTTAACAGGTGTCAATTCAGTCAGCGCGCGAATTCCGATGCTGCGCTGATCGATAATGGTCTTGACACCGTTACGGTGTACAGCGACAGCAGACCGCTCACAACAAAGACATGATCCTTTTACTATTATCAGGTAAAGTTTACATTTTTTCTCGGTAACCATGATGAATTTTGATAGAGTTTCTTAATATATAACACTAGAAATCGCAGGACTAATTAGACATTTTTTTTCAACAGGACTGATCTTGAGACACTGTGTTATGTAAAATCTTGCTTTCTTGATATTTCAATGATGCTGCATTTACAGCTCCTCACAGCGCGCAGTACATCATGTTTAAAATAAAAAATTGAAATAACCCCGAGATGAACAATACTTATTGAAGAACAGAGATTTCTTTGTTATAGTATGATAATTTCATGATCTCATTCGCTCGCTTACACCGGTAGCGTCTACCTAATTCAAATGGTCTGTGCATATGTTGTACATGGTGTGATCTATGTTGTACAAGGCTACCAAGGCATACCTATGTATGTTTCCCCATCTGCAAAACTAGCCTCCTCGCCAGTAGCCACGATCTGCGCCAAGCTCTCCCTCTCCTCCAGCTCTTCCGATGCTTTAGGGATATTGGAGACCACTTCATATGTAACTCCAGTCTGGGTCAGCACATCACTTCTGAAATGTCATAGTACATATTACACCACTTTCTTTTTTAGAAATAGTATAGATAGTGTAAAAATGGAACAGCTTATAAAGCAAGTAAAAATCTTTTCCGGTAACTTATCTACCTCATTCCTATTATTTTTTTATAAGAATGTCATATATATTACAAAAAGTTCACAATATTAAATTGTGTAATCAAATCAAAAATTTCTTTATAATATCTATCTATAAAGAAGTTTACTTGAACGCTGTGTATGAAACTTTTTACAAGACTAGCAATGTTTGTTAGTTTGTTCAGGTCAAATCTTGCATGTTGTTTCAGTTCCGATGATAATGCATTTTTATGATAAGCATGACCTGATTTTATACCCAAGATTGGCTCCAGACGAAGGAACTCAAGGCGCTCAACGGTTAACAGCACAGACATGAAATTTTGTATATGCATTCAAGCACTTATATAAAAGCTTGTTTTTAAAAATATTTTTTACTATTAATTTTTTTTAAACAAACTATGATCTAGGTCATATTCAATTATTTTAAGCCCTACTTAACCATGTTCTTTACTATATTACTATGTCGTACAAATATTTTGGGCCTTGATTAATTGAGCTATGCAGTTATTAAGTTAAAAATACATTATATTATGTGTTTTATAGTTTCAAAATTGAAATTTTAAAATAATAGCGATAAAATAAATAATGTTACATATAGGAAAAGAAATTTTTAAAAATACTACTAACCTGGCAATTCTTTTGCGTATTCTTTCTGTGAGGCTTTGTTTTTTATAGATATTGAGGCCCAACCTTTTCCTCAAAACCAAGTCCATCGGCACGGGATGTGACAATCGAACAGTCGTCTTGAGGATTAGGTACACTCGTTCATTTGCTGGATGGGAGAATATTTATTAAGTTACACTAGTAATTCAATTTTATTGTTATCATTACAGTTAAACTTGTTTTGTGGAAAAGAAATACAATGAAAACAAAAACACATTCATAACTTATAATAAAATAAATCTCGCAATACATATTCATTACAATTTCATTAACCAAGGACCTTTAGAATTTATTGGCAGCGGCGCTTTAGATATAGATATCTAAAGCGCCGCTGCCAATAATTTTGGATGATAAATCATCCAAAATTTACAATATTATAAACAAAGATATTGGCAGTGATAGTTATATAATGACCCATAAAATAATTAAAATGGTGTCGCACAATGCTATTAAAAAGAGGAAAACAGAAAGCGTTTTAGCAATAATGACTATTTTAAGTAAAAATTTTAACTTATTTATTATCAGTCTCCTTATACCACTCACACCAACACATATCCCCTCTCTCACACACAACTACATCTCTACCTACAAATTCACATAAAAGCTCCCTCCTTCCTAATGACCTGATTCTACACCCAGGAATGGCTCCGAACGAAGGAACTGTAACATACACGAAATTTTGTAGCACACACGAAATTTTGTATTAATTTATATCTCATCATTTTTTATCCATGTCAATTTATTTGGAGTTAATTTTAATTAGGTCTAATTTGCTCTACTTGTTTGTTACTTAAGTTTAAACAAACATTTTAGTTTTTATACCTTCAGTAATCCTATTAAGATATTGACTGTCATGAATGGAAGAGTCCCAGCTGGCAATTGCGCTTACGTCGTGATCAAGGTGCTGTAAGATTTGCAGGTCATAGAATTTATTTCCATGCTCTTTTGGTAAAATTGAGTTCAAGCCAGATATTGCAACTTCCTCGCCTGATAAATGGGTAGACATGTCATCAGCTGAAAACAACCATAAGGAATTAATTTTCAAAATTCATTTATTCGAACAAATTATCTGTTAAATAAAAAAAAATGTCCATTCTGTCTTATATTGACATAATTGGATAATGTACTAAATATTTGTTAGCGTTTGTTTAATAATTATGATAATGGTATTTTATTTTTGTAATCGCAATTTTTATCTTTTTAATTTTGTTGCACAAGTTATAAAAATCAGTTTTTTTTCATAATATAAAAAATAGTAAATGTGCATCATTTTTGTTTTTACATCTGATTATTTATCGATTTAATATCCATATTTTTCTTTTTTGTATTCATGCAAGATTTACGAGTGCGTTTAATAAAGATTCTAAAAACAAATTCAACGCCCCTCAATTCTTAGCTCCTATCTTTATAAACAATAATATGTGAACTGTTATTAAAAAATTGTAATTCAGTTTACCCAAAGGACAATTTTATCTATTAACCCTTACTTTTTCTTCAACTTTAAATGAATTTTCCAAATATATTGTTTAACCTGTTTTTGGAAATTAAAAGTCAGATGTGAAAATATAATGAAATTTAGAAAGTAATATTTGTTTTTTTTTTAATTTCTATAACAAAACTGATTAGGAAAATAACAACATATAAAAAATGTGTAAACAATGCACTGGGACATGCATAGTGCTCGTTTTATGTAAATGTATTAAATAAATAAAATACAGAAATAACTACCATTGAGATCAAGAAATAGCACTGGGATGTGGTGTTCCATTCCAAGCGGAGGTGACCAAGCAGCCGGAGCTCCAGGTATTGGACTTCCAGGAGATGGAACTAAAACCTGGAACAATATTATATTTAACAATGTTGTACAGCTTATTATAAATTTAAAGTTACATTTTTCAGAAAACATGTCATCACCACTGACAATAATTGAACCCAAATCTACCAATTTTGGGTCACGTTGCACAGACTACCATCAAAGTATAAAGAAGGAAAAGTAAGTTATTTTAGAACAAAAACACGAATCAAAGCAAGCGAGGGGCAACCTTGTCACTGGTACAAAAAATGTTTGACGATTGGTTTACACTTAAATCCAATATGAATGGCATGTTAAGCGTTTTGACGCAGTATAGAGGCAAATAATTATAAAACGTTATTTATCTCATGTGTTAATGCTCTTTGAGGAGGACATAATGACATTCACTGAAACTTACTTATTTAACTCACTTGATTTTTCCCAGTGCAATGGCAATTTACTACCTGGTACTAGGTAGCCGCACTCCCAAAGGTGAAACCTATGCTAGCAACATATTGGAGCGGAGAAATGCAAACTTTAAATAAATAATTCTCTTTGCTGAAATTCAAATAAAAAGCCGAAAAAATTTAGTATGGAATTTTCCATAGAGAAAATATTTTTATATTCAAATTTTGAAATAGCAGCTCCGTCGCAACCTAATATTTTTCATGTAGATTCGATTAAAACTTTAAAATTCTAAAATCGGTGGTAAAATCATTGAGATCTGACATCACAAACATTTCTCTATTGGAGTCGATCCATGGGATCCATGGGATGAATTATGTTTTAGTTATGTAATGTAATGAATGGGATATACTCATTTCAATAACTTAGTTCAGCCAAACAAAAAAAATATATATTTTTTCTTATAGTTATTATGTACCTACCATAACTGCATAGAAAAGTAAAACGAAAATCAAGAAATTATCTGGAAATATTTTAATATCAAGATTTACGGTTCAATTATCACTGCTGGGAAGAACCATATACAAATAAACCCAACAAGCTTTTTTATATTTATAAACTTAAAATAAAAATTACATTTAAGTGCCCATTAATAGTATTTAAATTTTAAAAATACAAGTCATATTACAAATACTTACTTTGAGAAAAATCTAAAATGCCTTATAGCGGTTTTGGTACCTAGTAGGTGTAACCTAAATATGAATTTTTCAGTGCATGGTCAACGAATAAGCTTAAAGCAAATAAAAATTTATACAAATTATTAACACTTAAAATGTTCCTATGGCTAGGAAAAGTTTAATATACTATATACGATATTATATAAATTATAAATCTATAATATTAATAAATCTTAAATGTCACTTTATTATATGAAATATTTCATAACATTCATTATTATATAGTAAATGCTTATTTATTTATTTATTTTGAAAGTACATAACAGCGATACAGGAAGACAATTCTCTAACACTACAATTACATGGCTAAAAAAATGTACCAAACATGAAAATGGTTGACAACAAGAAATTAATAAATCAAACTTAAATAATGTGTACTATGTGTGGAGTGTGGTGCCATTTGTGACAGGGACATATTTGCACTTATAACAAACATAAAATAATAATACACATAAAAATGATCAAGTTGTCAATTTTATATTATAGTCTTGTTGGAATGCTGTATTTTTTGCAAAATAATATAAATAAATGAATATGAGTATAGCATAACAATATAAATAAATGATTTAATAAACTAATTATAAAACCAAACCACACATGAGAAACACTGACAGACAAGCACGCACAAATGAATCCACATTTGATTTAACAGCCCCTTTTGTCATAACGGACGAGAGCATTGTTTGTCTGCGATCCGCTCCCCGTGCGGCAACCCTCAACCCGCAGTACCCGTATACTGTATCGCTTTATAATGAGCTATAGGAGCTTATTATGTGTTTAAGCTGTCTTGTTTATATAATATGATAACTGTAAAGTGTATTCATATTAATTTTCTCATTGGAACATGTTGCTATGTTTTTAAATGTTATATGAATTAAATCATTTCATTATTACCCAACGATGATTAGAGACATGAAATGCTTTGGAATGTCGGGGTGTAACGTAGAGAGAAGTAATCCTACGTTACATTATAATAACAAATACTTAGAACATCTTCAGCTGATTGATTTATTAATTCCAAATAGTAACAAACAAGTACTCATTATTTATTTTTTCAAGTAAAATTTTATGTCTTTTTTGTAGAAAAATACTAACTTTTTTTTAGTTATGGTCAAAAACCAATAATTGAAACTAAATGTATATGTTATAATTGGACCTTGTGTAACAAGTATTTTTTTAAGGGTCATGAACATTAATTGATTTACCTTGATTGCAGTGACTCAATAGGGAGTATAAATCAAATTGGTATCATCACACGATGACAGCAGAGATGGCAGTAAGGATTGAAGAAACATTGGTTTGATTGACTTCATATGGCAAATTTTAAGACCGTTAAATTATGAACTGAATAGAGTATGAAACAGTTTGGAAGCTAGAGGCATGATGGACCAACAGACAGTAAGATAGTTCCTATATGATTCAGATTTACATAATGGAGCCTTAAATAAGATCCAGTTATTAAAATTACAAGCAATGCAATTGCATGCAATCTATACAATAAGCGAAAGCATAAATAGTGGAGCGTTCAAATACATTTCAATGTAAAATCAAAATGCGAAACAAACTATTAAAGACTTACAGCATTCCGCTCTTCTGTTAGTGAAACCCACTGTTCAACAAGAGATTGTTCTCGTTCGAGATCACGTTCAGTTTTTGTGGATGGCGACATATTGACAAGGCGCTAGATAAGAAAAATTAAATCATGTAAGCAAGATGAAGTTAACACATGAAGATTTTTTTATAATGATCAATTGCAGGCGACCACAAGTGTGACAAAGATTGAAAATGAAAGCAATGGATTTTAATGGAAAATATTCATAAATTTTTACTCAATCATTAAACTCAATTAACTCACCGACCGACAATACCTCGCTATCTTACTCACACACACACACAATACATACTCTACGTACAAAAAATCTTATACCTACGTGTCTGTATTTAAATAATTTTATTTAGTTTGCAAACAAACCTACTGTTTAATCATATGTTTTTAAAGAAGGTTTCCAGAATCGGTGTTATTTTCTGATTAATGCTTAATTTTATATTGATATAACTGTATGGTTTCTCATAAGAAATAAATAAATTTTTAAGTCTCTTTTAAAAATATTTTTTCAAGGTCTTCAATATCTTTCTATTTATCAATAAATATTTACTCTAACAAAGATAGATGACTTTGGAAACGTCAACAAAATGCTTACCACTGAGCATTTTCTAATACAAAAAAAAAATTGCTAGATGCTAAATTTGAAAAACAAGGTGTATTAGGATCATAGATTGGATCATGGATTGTAGATTCATAGATTGGATCATAGATTGTATTGGGATCGTAGATTGAATTTTGGCCATTACGATAGTTAGGTGTGTCGCGCTGTCTTTTAGACAAAAGTCAGATAAGCGAGATAAGTTTTGATTATGTACTAGTTACACAAGTTACAATATTATGTACAATAATTCAGTGAACATGCTTACGGCTTCAGCAATCTAAGGACACTTTCATTACTCGTAACTATTCATTTGTATTTTTCTAGACCTATTTCACAGTTGTGACCACATTCGGTGGTCAACTGATTTGTTCGCAATTGGTATGACCATGCTTAAAAATTTGGCATAGGTATGTTAAGTTGATATATCAATTGATAATGTATCTAAAAAAATCGTTTTTTTTTAATATGTTTTCTATGAATATTATTTGTTTGGTTTCGATATGAAAACAAAAATGAAATTTATGCAAATGGGTTATTAATAAATAAATTGAGATGATGAGACATTAGGTTGTCATTATTTGACGAACCTGAAGCTGTGCATGAAGATGTTGTCTCCGACGCGCGAGTGCATCACTCCATCTCTCACGAAGAACGGCCAGGTCTTCTTCTTGATAAGAATCTAGAGGTTTTTGCAATCGAGATCTATGTAAAAAAACAAACTTTTTATTATTAATTGATCTTAAGATTTCAGGTATCATTAATTAAAAGTACGAATGAATGACTAAATCAAGCTGATTTTTTTATTTAAAAGGTTGTAGAACACAGTGTATATAAGCATTAGTCGAAGGAATTTGAAATTATTTATTATAATGTAAATACTCGAAAAAATTGAGCGTAAAATATTTTTTCGATCGCCTTTTCTTATGAAGGATCTTACAAAAAATATATTATTATTACATTTTAATGTCTCAAATATTCTAGTGTGGCCTGGTCCTAAATCAACGGTAGTTCGTGCTGTACGGCGCTCTTCTGCAACATAGGATAAACGTGTCCCGGAGAGCTTAACTGCTCATAAGATTTTTGGCCTTACGCATTACTCATGTATAGTATGCTGCTTAGCTTATAAGTGATCACTAACCAGCAAAGAATGCATGAGCTGTAAGTTCACAACCAAACTAACGCGACTATGCATAAGGCCATTTGGTTATTGAACACAGCCTAGGATAACAAGTGACTGACTGCAATTGTAACGCTTGTAAGGAATTCGAGGTTTATACAAAATGATTATTCTTACTCTTTCAGCATTTTGAGGTTGGCATACAAACACAGTGATGGAAACTATTATGTTGAGGCCAAAATTGAATTGATGGGTTAGTGAGTTGTACCAGTTAGAATAATTTTAGGCTGGACCAGTGTATGCAACTGGGAAAGCTGTCTGATGGTGATACTGTAAATTAGGAAGAGCCATGAAAATAATGACCTCTAAATAGTAATCTTAGATCTAAACTTTGCGAAGGGTTGAGATCTAAAGTGCAAGTCAGAAAGCTCCAAGAGGATGCTATAAAGGTCTTTTCTCTCAAATTATAAAACCTGCATTACATTAACTATGACCAAAATCCACAATAAAGAACCTCGAAACTGCAAACATGAAGGATGTTATTTTATTATTAACATAATTACATAATTACCTCACAGATACACTGCCAACTTCAATAGAATCTATATGTTGGCATACAATAGGTAGAGTTCCGGAACAAGGGGCAGGCTTCACTCTAACTTGAAGCCTTCTTTGTTGACCCTGGCGTAACTGGTACACTCCGCCCGTTAACATGTCTGTTTTTGTTAAAACCTGTATAGAGAATTTTACAATTATAGAGTACCAAGTATGTACATATTAATTAATCATTTAAAATCAAAAAGACAATTTTACAATTCACTTTTATTACAAAATTAATTTTGGAAAAACAAATCCTAGAATATTATTAGGAAAAAACATCAATACACTAAACTTTAAAGTACTCGAGTACATTATGCGACCTATCAAAACATTTTATTTTGGATTTTTAATGAATACATTTTTTGTATTGTAAAATCAAATACATTTAATTTATAATATTCTCATTTAAAAATTTCCTTTAAAATACTCTATTTTTTTTTTGTGCATTTTCCAATATTTCAGGTTATACCTGCGAGTACTAAAGAGTACTTTTTTTGGGCATTCAATACTCTTTACCTAAGCCAACTAATCAACATACCTCGCAAGTACTTATTTACATACAAAACCATATCCATATTTAACGTGTTTGAAAAAAGTTAAACACCACACATAAGCACACACAGCATATAAGTTCAACCGAGTGTTTTTTTTTTAAGAGTTGCTATGACCTAGGTCATATACAATAATTTCAAATACTACTCAAGTAAGCTAGATGTGCTTGTGCTAGAGATGGTATTATGAAGCGTTAAAAATGATATGACTGTCAACCTCTGCCTCAAACAAGTCTCAAACGCCTTAACACCCAGACTACCACAACCTCGTTGAATGAAACAACCACGGTTGAATTAAACTAAACGAACCTCGACTGGTGCGTATTCTCCCTGGTCATTGAGTTCATGGATCTCAACCCAGAGTTGGATCTTGCGTGTGAGCTCGGCCCAACGGTCGGCCAGAGATCGTGCTTTGGCTAGCTGCCTCTGGACCTCTTCTCCAGTGTCTCCCCCCCAGCCCCGGCCTCCGTTTCCAACAACAGAGCCTGTTGAACTGCCTGTCCTGCCCCAGCCGGCTGAACGGTGGCCCCAAACCTCAATTGAGAGAGCGCCCTCTACAAAAACATTGCCATCAAGATTAGTCTTTAAAAATGATACCTAATAACATAATGAACCTATTGGAATATAACACGGGTTAATAATTTAAAAACTTAGATTTTTTAGAAAAATCAATCAATTTGAAATTAAAAAATATGAATATTATGTTACAATGGGCAAGATGTCACGAATAGACATATTATGAATTGTGTCATGGAGGCATTTGTTGTGTAGTAAAATAAAGGTAGTGTAAATGAAATAATGGTTATAAATTTACGATACTTTAGAATCCGAACCCAACATACGTAAGGTAATTGAGTCAGTATAATCTAGCTACATATAGTTTCTCCAAAGTACCTGAACAGTGCTCGAGAAACTCCTCGCTGATAGGAACAACAAAGTCCTTCTGGTGGTCAAATTGGAATTGCATGTGTGGCTGCTGGGCCAAGTGGCGGGGCGATCCGGGCAGAGAGGCCCTGTGAATGCTGAGAGGCGCAGGTACTGGGACGTCCGCATTGACCTGAGGGGGCACTACAATAGGTTCCTGTCCTCCCCAAAAAGAATACTGACAAAAGACAAAATGCGAGAGGGATGGAGGTAGTCCAGATGCCTGCTTGATGACCACTCGACAGGTGACCTGAAATGAATATATATCATACAATTATAACACTTATATTACAGTATATGAATTATACAGTATTTGTATTCATGTAACGCAGGGTTGTGAGGAGTTAAGAGTGTGACGCTAGGGATGCGGGGTTTGCATAGTAGCAAACTGACGACTATGACGAGAAACAAGGAATCATTTTGACTGATGATGCTAAATGGCGCAATACCTGGTTGTTTTATTGCTGTGTTTTCAATGCAGTTATAATTAATATAATATTATAATTGGAAACGAAGAGACTAATTGGCCAAGTTAAATATTAAAGAATTTTTAAATTTGTTTTAAAAATCCTAAATCATTCAGTCTCCTAAGAGTCCTTAAATATTTTACTGTCCCATCCTATCATGATGATTTTGAGACAGGGCAGTGATTTCCATAACAGCTGTGCTATTATATTATCATGCATAGATAACTACAATAATAGTTATAATTAATGACAAAGCTAAACCTTTTTAAAATCACATTTTAGCTATAACTCTAAATTTTTTTACCACATGAATCGTTATGCAATTAAAAAACAAATTAGTCACTAACTTGCTGTGTATTTGGATCAGGTGGGTCATCATCATCTCTGGCGTCCCCAGAGCTATCCGAGGCAGCTTCACAAATTCTGTCCTGAGGAAACTGACCAGCAATGCGACTGATTTCCACCTAGAAAAAAATATATTTTTAATATTAATAAGTTAAACCGGGACTTCGGCAATAAAGGCTTTGAGAGCTTTTTATTTCAATAGGCTATGTAGAAATGTTTTTAATGAAAACAAAATATCTAATATTGACTTTGAGCACAGACTTGATGTTTTGGAGGATTCGCTAGCAGACAGTGTTACGAACTAAGCGATGCTTCGATCACACAACAGAGTAAGATTAATGACTGTCTGTGAATATAAAATGATGAAATATTGAGAAATGGACAAAACGTTACCTGTAATCTGCCCGCTACTTCACCCTGCTGACTAATGATGGGAGTATGGTAATCCAATACAACGTCATGAAAAAGCGCCTCCAAGAAGATGTTCGCAACACCAATGAGGTTGTGATTCTCTTGAGACTCATAAAATGGGTCGACGGCCTTCCCTTCTTGTAATTCCTCCTGCAAAAAATTAAATGTAGGTATGCTTGCTTTTAAATACCAATAATATGATGTAAAATAAATCAAAAGGTAAAATTATATGTATAAGCATAAATAGTACGGTACTAATGTTACAAACGCATGTTTGAATGTACTCTTTCAATAATTTTTTATATTGCAAATGTTCACTAATGGTATTGTTTTCGGGAGGACCTTCGCTGTGTGAGTGAAAGGGAGATGTTTAACAAATTAACGTTACTATTTTGAAGAAATTATTAGCCAGCATTAATGTGTGTGTGCGCCAAAGTTATAAACACCGGGTATAAAAAGTAATCACGGAAGGCGCATCTACACACATTCGTACATATATAAGAACATGATAAAAATCCACACAATCTAAGATTAAAATATATTTTTTTAAATAAATTAAAAAGGTGTATTCAATGATGCGCTGTTGCAATATAAACACATTGATAATAAAGAAATTTACCAAAAATACAATAAATAATCTAACTATGTATCCAGTGTACAAATTAATAAAACATAACCAATTAAAATAATAGAAAAAGTACAAAGTTGCAAAATTAAAACAAAAAATACGGAAAGAACGATTAAAAATTAATGCACTGCTTTAAGATCTAGGGTTAATAGATATAACAGAAAAAAAGGAAATACTACGTTATATAATTAGAGTCCATAAAAATAAGCTTAGCTATTTCTAATGTTATTCGACATGTGATAAAATACATCCACAACAAAGAATTACCACAAGAGACGTTAACTTACGAGCAGGAACTCTAACCCTGGTCTTCTGATTAGGCCTCAGTATTTATTCTAAATTTATAGTATTTATTCTAAAAGGCTGTTCCAAAATTTCCATTAGTTAGTTGAGTTACCGTCTGATAATAGCGCTCAACTGGTACTGCCACCGATCTACCGATGAAATGCTATTGCGACTGCTGTTACTAGCTGATCTACCATCCAGTGGTTGGTGGCTTATTGGAGTTATGGGAGAAAATGCAATGTTGCTGGTGTTTAAAAGGGGAACAAAAATCTTTAAATAATAACTGACGTGCATTTCAAAGGTCATTTTATTTACATAAATTGAGCAACTTTGCAAGCCTCATTTGCATAAAAAACTTTTTGAACGATTACGTAGAGATAAATATAAAACTGTCGGAGAAAGCTGATATGGTACTACTTTCCACACAGATAACAAATAAAATATTTCATCCAAATTTTATTTAAAATAGGGCTTGCAAATATGTCAATTGTATGTATCAGTAAAAGGCTTTTCAAATGTGTATTAATCATTATTCAAAATGTTTTAAATAAAACACATTTTGATAAATATAGATTTTGATGTGCAAATAACAACAAACATTTTTTTTGTCAAATATTAAAAACAATGTTGAAAATGAAATACAACATTTATATGGAGGCGGCAGCTTTGAGAAAAAAATCATACCCATGAGGCATCTTAATGTAAATGTGATTAAAAATAATTCAGATAATAAAATAAAAACTGAATACCTACCAAAATATAGTAAACTTGTGCGTAATTAAGAGAGACTGGGTTTGATTTCTGGCTTCTTTGTCATTAGATAAATAATTGATAATTGTTAAAATGTTTTTAAATAGGTTTTAGAATAAAAATACGAATTTCTAATACATTTTTTACATTTCTAATGTGTAAAAAAAGTAAAAGTTGCATTGGTTGACCAAAATATGTGTAGACTTGAATGAAGAAAAGAAGTAAATAGAAGAGTAATATTTTTTTGAAATACATAAATAAAAACAAACAAAGCATATCAAAATAAATTCTAATGTCATTTAGACATGCATTCTTACTTTTGCTTCTTCTATATTGTCCTCCTCAGGTAATACCTGCGAAATTTAAATTTACCAAGCCACATTCAATGAAAAACTATAGCAAACATTATTTTGTACGAGATTGTGAGTATATATATATTTTTTTATCGCTTACGTTTTAATTATGGGTCAAACAGCACTAAAAGAACAAAAATTATATTTTTATTTATATTTTAAATATTATTTGGGTGTGAAGAGTAACTTCCCTATATTGTAAAGTACACAGGGGTAATCTATTTGCATATTAGAGCATTTTGCACTAAATAACCCAACACTAATATTATAACCTAGTTTATTGTAGTTTTTTTTTAAGTAGCAACGCTGGGCAGACTTTGGCTGGTCAAGATGAATAGAATTCAAGAAAAAATAAAGTTTTTGAGAATAAAATGTTACGACTATTAATCATTTATTCTCTTTGTCACTTTCGCGATGCAAAATTCTTTTGACTGACATAAATGCTAATGATCCTAATTTAACTATGTATGTTTAAAACAGTTATTATATTATCATTTTTTAAAGATAAGTAGAAAAAATTGTGCATTACAAGATATCTACATCACTGGTTTAAAAAAAAACATATTTGAATCTGAGTTTCTAATTATATTTTACTAATAAACTATCGATAATAAGTTTGGTATTCGCTTATCAAAATTAATGATATTGTATACAATTTTATACAATCAAGATTTTTTTATGCAGCTGAATATAGATAGAACAAAATGTGGCCATACAATTTTGTTACTTACATAGAATGAAACCTAACTTTAAGTAATTCCTTTATATACTAAGGAAATACATTATAGTTAATATTACACATTTATCTACTGACCAATAAATACATATTGTGGGTCTACGTGAATTCTGTTTCTCTCCAGTTCTCCACCGGAAGGTATTCTAAACAACTGGTCTCCAGAAGTGTTTAAATTCTACTTAACGTATTCCAGCGCACGCTTCCAGACTTAAACAAACTTGTACATTGGAACAAACAATCCGAAAACTTTGTCCTCTTTCCAATCTCGCATCCTTCCTATCCAAACACATCTTATATGGGTGTATAGTTGCACTCGAACAAGGTAGATTTTCATATCACAATTCCAAAGCACGAAAGGGCTCATCCAAAACAAACAAAAAAATACCCATTGCTAGCATAAACAATTACTACCCAGTCTTTATCAGCTATCATGGACGATGATACATCCATCATCCAACATATAGCGTCAATGATGGTGCTGTTGTTGTGGTAAGCCAATTTCATTTTTATAATTATCTATGTATTGACATAATTCCTCATATTTCCTCATAATAGACTACCTTGAAACATGTTTCCTTGTGACTCTTTTATATGGATAGACCAAACAGATTGAGCATATCATCGACAAGTAGAATTGTATGTGGCATATCCTAAAAGTCCCCTTTAAAATGACTAATACCTGTTTCACCTTTAGAAACCCACTGCTGTTCCTAGAATACATTAAAATAATATGGGAGATATCTTACGTCATCTTCCATGTCTGCACTGTCACCGGAAGCTCGGAGCATTTCACGTCGTTGACAGAATTCATTGTAAAGCTCTCGCATGTCCACCAATTTGTTTTCCAACTTTTCCATGGACCAAACTTGACCTGGCCTGCTAGGGCGGCGAACTAAAATAGCAGGCTCCGAAACAAATGCACCACGCTGAAAATACATCAATCCAAAATGATTTTAAATATGAACTAGCTCTGTTGTCGCTTCATATTTTCTTTTGAGTAACAAAAAAAAATTTTTGACAAAAAGATTTTTTTTATATACATTATTTAAAGTTAGTAATAAAACTATATTCTAGAGAATTTCACAAGCTATTCCAAATAGTGCAGGTTATTAAGATAACATAGGTACATAGTTTTTATAAAATAAGCATTTTACTAAGCGCCCATAATTAGGCCATTTTTTGAAAATCTCCTTGGACAGTCTCCAGTTATTTTTCTTATAGGAGTTGGTTGTTTGACGGGTTAAAAACAAACTAGAAGCAATTCAAAGGAAAGCAAGCAATCAGGTATTTAGGTGTTTTAGTTAATATGATAGACCATCTGAATTAATTACAATTCTTAACTGGGAGCCACTAACTAGGAGGCAATGTATTTTTGCCAGGACAATTATGTTTTGTATCAATAAACGAAACATTAAAAAAATAAAATATAAAAAAGGGTTATCTAATTTATATAAGTAAATAAACCTGCCTGGTCTGATTTAAGCTCCCAACTTTCTGACTTCTTATATTGGTCGTAATTACCATTATTCCAAGATAAAACGGAACACTGGGTTAATTCTTATAAATTAGATAACAACAGCAATGATATAACTTCATAGGTCAATATTTAGCCCTTTTCCAAGGGTGTTTTTGAGCGCAGGCTGCGAGTTGTTAAACATTATTTTTTCCTGAACTACTAAATTCGACAGTATCACCGAAGCTAACTCCTAAATATTGTATTGAATTAATAATAATAATCACGTCTTTATAAAAAAAAAAACCAAAATTGACTAAAGTGGAAACCCTTTATAAAACCTCTGCCTCACGGCAAACAGATTTTGGAACAAGTAAAGTTAGATTAGCATTATAAATCTATTTTTATTACAAGTGTATTCTACCTTGCTTCCAATAGATATAAAATGATCCTTTTTTCTATTAAAGAAATAAATAGAATGTCATATCTGAATATTTACTTTTCTATTAGGACTGAGGTTTTGAGGTGGTATTTGCAGAGTAACGCTGAATCTCGTCCTCCTTTTTGTTTCCCTGGCTAAAGTGTTGGCTTCTTGAACACCAGCATTTGCTCTCATGATATCCGCTTTCAGCTGAGCGAGTGATCGTCGGAATGTGTCGTCTCTTTCAGCAGCCCAACGCTCCACTCTTAGTGCCGTTGTAGGTGTGCAAGGTGTTAATTTTCCTGAAAAATTAAATGTATGAATTCAGTTCCTTTTTATAAAATAATATCAACTAAATACCTACTCTTTAATTAAAAAGCAAAGTTTAAAAACTATTAATTTGACTATATTTATATTGACCATTAATATAATGAAGCAATATCAATAAAGAATTAAACAATCATATTTAGTATGCGATAGAGAAATTCCTCTCTTAAAAAATAAAAAGCTAAAAGACGTTCTCCCGATACAGACAGTGCCTAGTGGGGTGGTTCGATCCACAGTGTGATTGGTCATAGTGAGATAATATTAATATTCTTATCCAGCTAAATTATTCAGTTTTTAATGTATATTATGTAACAGTGTATGTTTTTTAAATTAAGAGGATTTACTTATTATTTATATATAGGTTATAAATTTTACACATGGTGATAAACTCAGTAAATAATAAATTGCATTAATTAAAAAGAAATTGCAGTCAATAAATTGTTTTTAATATAATTGTAGTTATTAATTGTTGTGCATTTGTCCAATTGTGAAAACTTACCTATTCGAAGTGGATCATAGTTGTATGGGGGATATGGTGTGGAAGGAGATAAAATATTCCGTAATTGTTGAAATTGTCTCTCGTACTCTTGACGCTGTTTTTCCAAAGCAACTAAAATTTAAAAAAAACCTTATTTACAGAAAGAAAATAATCATTGTAAGATAAGATCATTTTAAGCTAGCAAAGCTATAATTAATTATTCACATTCTTATTTGGCCCAAGTACATATTTAAACTTTGTAGTTAATATTTTGATTATTTATTTAGGAAAGAAAGAAATAAATAAAGAAAGAAAGTTGTAGAGATAAAATTAATTGATTAGAAAAAAATCTCACACATCGAATAAATTAAGTGGTACATTTTTTCTGAGGCCAAAATAGCATAAAACACTAATTAAACACAATAGGCTTACAATGCCAGCTGTTTATTTATCACACACCTTGCTTATCCTCTTCGTGTTGCTTCTCCAATCTTGATATGGCCGTTTGGATGGGGTCATTACTTAATTTGTTAAGCATTATTTCATCACGGGCAAAGTTGTAGTCAATAGGTTGCGCAGGCGTTTGAGGTTCTGATGTAGCAGCTGTACAGAAAATGCAACATTTAAGAATCCACACCATTAAAAAGTCATAGGATCAAGAATTTTCAGTCTAGAAAATAATTTAAAACATGCATGATAAAACTTTACTTCAAACTTTAAATCTTTTCAGTTTGACATCCGAGTATGTAAAATAATATGGTTTGAAAACAAAGTATGTACAAATTTATTTTGACTAGGAATATATACAGTATCCCAAAACCATTTCCGTTAAAAAAAAAACCAGCTAATTGGCCCTGAGAGTTCAAACATGATTTAATTGACGTCATATTAAAATTCATCAGAGTTTCCTAGAAAAAAATGTAAACTTTACATGATAAAAATAAACAATTTAATGTCAGCTGCGACACAGATGAATGACCTATATCGGTGAAGGCTTAGAAAAACAAAATACCGTCTAAAAAAATGTTTTGTAACTGTCATATTTATTATTTTTATATTCTGTATAGTTTGTAAGCCATATTCTAGAGAATTTGATAAGCTATTGAAAGTAGTGCAGGTTAACAACATAACATACATAGTTTTTCTAAATATGCATTTTACCAAGCGCCCGTATTCACACCATTTTTGAAAATTTCGCAGGGCAGCAGCATACTAATTTAGTAAAAACCATTTAAACAATATTTATATATAAAGTGAAGTATAAGAAGTAATGGAATGTAAATAAAAATGAATATGAAAACCAAATACTGTTTATTAAAACTCCTTTAACACACATATCTTTACATTTAATACACATTTTTTCCACAAATCTTTTTTATATAAATAATTTAATGTGTGGAAATGTGTTTAAGTTCCGGTAATTTGCTAGTTATTTTGTTAATATAATAAATACTACTTAAATTTTAGAACCTAATAACACTTTCAATCCATACATTTAAGTAAAATTACTACATAAAAGGTCCCTAAAACGGTGTTCAATAACGGGACAAACAGCAAATGCACAATCATTTTATAACAGAAAGTGTCAAAAATACATTTTAGCACTGATTTTGACATATTCAAATGGATCTTTCAACTTTCTAATTAAGCTAAGCTAACCTGTGAAAATAATAGTATAATATTTGCTTACACATAGCTTTAGGACAATTCACCCTGAAAAAGTGGTGATTGCCCCATAATATTCTGTCTCCGTGTTCCAGACAGATTTTGCCAGTTGCTTCGGACCCATTTACAAAACTTCGGGCGCCGGGTAAGGGCTCCATATACAGTCCACCAGATTCAATCAGAAGCAAACAATGTTCGGGTTGAATACCCAGGCCCGATAGCTGAATATCGGGTTGTGCAGATGTATATTCACGGTTCCCAACCAAAGTTCGATCCTGAAAGCAACAATTTTTATTCTGTTTAAAAATCACACCAATTGTTAACAAATCTGTTGCAGAATGGATAACTTGTCCAAAAATTCTCTGCCCAATGTGGGAAAACACTAGCTGGGATTTGAATCCGAATAAGCGTTGGTGTATTTATATTCACTGATGTCCTTTCGGGGGGGTTGATACAGATCAATAATCAACATTTATCAGCAAAAAATATTTTTAAAATGTTTCCCAATTACGAGAAAAACGAATTTGATATTCCAAAGAAATTGATTTAATGTTTGAAAATGCGGCTGATAAAGCAAGTCGCGAAATCAAGGAATGACCTCGCCCCTGTGTGGTTCGCGTAGCGCTTCGAAGAAAACATTTTTTTTTAATAATGTAATTATTTTAGTATGCTTTTTTTTAATTATAATATTGTTTCGTGAGACCAGTTTAGTTGTCGATATAGATCATCCCTTAAAAGGACATCAGTGAATATTTGTTTATACATCCTGTATATTTGTTTATATATAACGGGTTTACAATTAGTCATGTATGTATGTATTTTATTTTAACATTTTTTATTTAAAAAATTGTATTTGTAGTTTAAAGTAATTTCTTTAAACAGGAGAATTTCATTACCTATAAGTTTTGCCTAGTTTTTTTTT
Source organism: Neomicropteryx cornuta (assembly GCA_020383195.1). Lineage (NCBI taxonomy): Eukaryota > Metazoa > Arthropoda > Insecta > Lepidoptera > Micropterigidae > Neomicropteryx > Neomicropteryx cornuta. Next base: position 6,783,780 of record JAHKQU010000014.1, read on the forward strand.
CAGTTCATAATCGTATTTTTGAATTTTCTTTGTATTTAATCTGTATTATTTTTGCTCTTTATGTTAGAAAAAAACTCCTGATCTGCATAAAATGTACTTTTGGAAAATAAATAATTAAAATTTGAGAAATAACATTGGGACCGCATTACTTTCCGGGAAGATACAACAGAATAGCAGATTGTCTGAGTATAAAGAATTTTAAAATTTTATTTTATTGACATTATTTTGTGACTGCCGTGCCATATCGTTTGTAATGAGGTGAATATAAAATTGTAAATGTCTTTTCTTTCAATATATTTTAGGGCAACCTTTGAGATTGACATATAGTGATATTTCTGTTGGCACACGGCAGTCTAAAGTAGTTGAATAACTCTGTGAGCAGTATTCTTTTGACCATATGGCAAAATTAAAAATGTAGGTGACTCTTAACATTACATTGATAATAAAATACTAATTTGATTAAGGATTTCAAGCATAAAATTAAATTGATTGATTACCTTTAGATAGTACACTAAGAGCTCATTAAGAGACGGATCGGCGTTTAGATTGACAAGATAGTATTTATTTTTTTCCACTTTTATCCCACTCGCTTGCACGCTTATGCCCATTTTCTCAAGGGCTTGATGTCTCTCATTCTGAATTCTCCCTGGAAATTACAAAGATTATTTTCCAAGATTTAATAAATATTATCAACAGGCAAAAATATAAATAACACTTGAATCAAAGTGCTATGAATAGATGGAAATCAGTGTTATAAACTAATTTAAAAGAGACTATATTTTGCAACAGTGAAAATCTACTTATTATTTAAATACTAAGACCATTGAAACGGGTAGAGGCCATCAGCAATTTAACTCTATTTTGATAATTAGTGTAAACTCATAAAAAAAGAAATATATACAAAACACTATATAAGCAAAATATTACACATTTTTTTTTAAAATACACTAGCAAATGTCTTGAAATCTAACCTTCAGTATACCCTCCCCCTCCCATATCGGGGTTTTAATTTTAGCCACTTGTTATTATAATATCATATTATTATTTAATGTTAAGTATATAATATGGTTAAGTATAAAAATAAAAATTGTTATGGAAAATAATATGTTGAAATTAATATACGCAAAATTAGCCAATGATGATTAAGATCCTTTTCTTTTTGCATGAACTCTTTTCATGACCTATGGGGATTTCAGTCTGCGGTTTTTTAAGTTCACAACGAAGAGTGACTATGTTTAAGATTCAGGAATGTCAGGAAGCTGATATAAAAGTAGCAAAAGAATAGAAAGTCATACCCGTCTTGACTAGTTTTTCCTCCCACGTTTGAGACATTTCCTTCATAAGATGTTCACTTTGTGCAAGCTTTTCATGAATATCCACTCTATTACTATCAACCGGTGAGCCCTAAGGACAGAAATTAAAAATTTAAAAACATTTTTACAAATAACTTATATTCAGACTACCTGCATATTTATCGTAAGAACAATCAAAGATAAGTATTACTTACAGTTGCATACTTGAGCATCTCTTTCAAAGCTTCAACTTCTTGTCTCAATTCTCTGATAATTCTTGCATTAGGATCTTCGTTGACGACAGCATGGTTAACAATTCTCTTTGCTCTGTCTGCGTAGCGGAGAGTAGAAAGGGTCTCCTCGTAATTGTCAGCCGCAGGGGATATTGTTGCCACCTAAAAAAAAGTTACGGCACATTTTGGTCTTTAGTCATTTAAATGGCACACTATAAAATTAATGTTTTTAAAGGGATTATGTATGTTTCATTTATATTGTATATTACTTTAATGTAATTTTAAATAAATTTATAATTTTACTTTTCCTTTGAGGTTTTGACCTGTTAATTACATAATATTTCTAAGATTTAATGAAGATGTAAAAATCCTTTAAAAAGCTAAGTTTGCAAGGTATATTGACCTTTTACCACAATAAACATTTTCTTCGTAAAAACCACAATAAAAATAAAACACGGATCGGCTTCAAAAAAAAAATGATGAGAAATCCTAATAGGTTCTTATTTCTTTCTCATGATGGACCTGACCTCGAATTATGATTTTTTGGCACTTATCACATGTTACATATTTTATGTTGTATAAAAAAAACAATTGTTTACAAATCCTATGAAAAACGTTATCCTCTAATATTTGGACAATTTATATATGCTATCATCAACATCCCTTGACATAATTCTTGAATCGAGGTAAAATTTATTTGACGACTTTAAATTGAAAACACCAAAAACATAAGCATATAAAAGTTAGCTCTGCTAATAAATATCCCGATAATTCGCAATAAGCAGGGTATATTATATTAAGCTATGATCTAAAAAATAAAATACTAAATGTGTATAATTGCATAATCTTTGAATGCTTACCATAACAGTTTTACTATTGCCGCCAAGATTGTCTTTTAACAGCCACGTTAAAACCGAGTCACGGTAGGGTACAAATTTGTCCTTGTTTGGTTTTCCAGATGACTGGTCAGCAAGCTTAGATATAACCAAACCAAGAGTTGTTAGTGATCTGAAAAGTAATGTAAAGTATATTTTTATTTATTTTTAAGTGTAAATTGTGCTCAATTTAAACCATCTACTTCATACTAGAGACTGAAATCCTCGAGAGGGATTGAAGTAACTCTCTAACTACTGTGAAAAATCTATACCTAGTTGTGATTTTATTTGGTAGGCACTGTGGTATGTGGGTTGTATATCCCATATTGTCATCACGATGCAGGGCCATATAATTACAAACATTATTACCTCACAAGTCTATCATTAAAAGAGTTAATTAATTTAGTCTATAGTGCAGAGAAAAGTGCTATTAATGGCCTGACCATGTTTTATATGTGGATCCAGTCCGAAGCAGGCCATTCGTCTGATTGCCAGCCTGCCTGTTGTTTAACTGCAAAACAAATCTAGTTCCTAATACCTAGAGTTTGATGTGAGTATAGATTTAGCCATCCCATTTGTTCATCGACTCATGTTTATTGACCGCCGACAAACCTTTGAATATATATACCCGCAGAAGGTGTTACATCAATTGTCTAAAATTAAACCTAGGTGATGATATCATAACTGCTCTGTCATACGATGAATATACCAATATATGTATACCAATGGAGAGGGGGGGGGTTAGGTTAGGTTATATCTTCCTCCTTACAACGGCTGACATGAAGAAAGTATTGTAATTCATGACATTTATTGACATAGTCTATGAATGATAAAGTTAGAGGATGAAATTCACCAACATTTTACTACAGCACCCATAGCTTACGAGCATATAGGTTAGATAAAAAAAAACGAAAGCAATATTAACTTGTTAATGTTGGATCCTTCCTTGAGGCGGTCGCCGACGGCACCTGTTTTGACGGCACGTTCGGATCCCGCCAAGTCAACCAAAGAAAGACGTGATACTTTTTCACCAGAAACGCCCGAGGCCGCATCTGTCAGCGTTTGCGTTAGGACTACACTGAAGACAGCGTGCGAGCGAGACGATTCGCTATTCATATTAGTTGCAGCGACAGTTCGAGATTTGTTACCTTCAGCCATTAGGTTGTCGATATCCTGAGAAATATAATAAAAAAAAATAATGCATTGGTAACAAAAAATGCATGCAGATTTCATAACTTTCATACCTCTAGGTTGAGTATAATAAAAAAATGCCTGCAAACTAACAACGACATGGTGTCAAAATATAATAAACCTTTTATGGATGTTTAAGACTTGATGTGACATCTTCGTCGTGTTTCAGTTACTAAAGAGTAGAAGTCCAATTCTTCTTAGCAGTTGAGTAATCTAGAAACCATTCTACAATCAATGGTTCATCTAATTACTGGGACAGACTCGGGAATGTGTCCTAAGCTCACCCCCTTTGACACACTTCCAATGATTGAGCTCTCTATTTTGTAGCATTTTTGAAGTCAGACAAGTCAAAAAGTGGTTGTTGCAGGCTATATTATTTAAGTTTAGAAACAATCATAAATAAAATCTATTAATCTAGAGATTCTAGTAATGAACGGGTGAACTTTCATGGATTCTTTAACACACAACCTACACACACACCTACACAGGTCCTACATAGCTTAAGGTTAAGTGGAGTCCTCAATAAGTTAAAGTTTAGTACCTACTACCAACTCTACTTTTCAAATTATTATCTTTATGAATTTTTCTTAAATCCTACGTTACATATTCTGGGTATACTAGTGAAAATTTCAAGTTTCTCAAGTTTAAAGGTTCTGGAGGTAGAACAGACAAATACACAAGCAATTCAAATAAAGTTATATTATGATGCAGATTCACTATTATTGCATAATGAACTTAATGTACGGCCGTTATATCACCATACAGCTAGTTACATTTTATTTTTATTTATTTGATTTTGTAATATTTTAGGCAAATCTACATTAAATACATAAATCAGAAGGGGCCTCGCTTCCTGCGTCTTTCCAGATTAGCTGAGTGCATCTATATATTTTGGCCTAATCCGTGGCCTACTTTGCTGGAGTTGCCTTCACACATTTTCATCGAGGCCTTAAGCTCCGCTAGGATAGAATTTCAATACCAAGATATCAATACAAATAAAAATTAGACCATTGCTTATAGCCTAGGTCAAAAACAATTACTGTGGGCCTTGCTCAACTAAGGTGGCGATAAAGTGCTAAGGATGGCGCAAATATAATGTGCTGATTCGAATCCGCGACCTTTGGGGTTAATAATCCTTTGGGCCTTAACAATTAAGCGTGTTCCAATACTTTGTTTTAAATCTGTTACAAAACAGAAAACCATCTAGCTGATGAATATTGTGATATAATAAATATTGTGCAAATACTTTTTAATGAATTGTATTTCCCTATGACAGAAACCAGTTAAATACTCTTGTATACTAAATGACATAATCGTAAACATTAAAACAGGCGAAAAATATAAGAATAACCAAATGGCGCCGGCAACCGCCAGCATATTCATAAAAGTGAAACTTATTTGCCAGAAATAAAAAATAAATGCAAAGCGATGAACAATGGACCGCCTATTAACTCAAGTGGGCATTTCCATTACCGTATATTAATAATATAATACTCATGAAAAGCGCGAGGGAGGTACGTTAGCAGTCGGCGCTGACGCGATAATCATATAACTGAGGTTACGTTATACGCGATTTCAAAATAGCCTAATACTTAAGGCGCCACCAGTCCCTAAAACGTGTTTTGTAACGTATTTTGGTGCATTTTGTTGAAGTTATTCCCAACAAATGGCTAAAACTAAAAATACCACAATATTCTACATATATTAATTTAGTACTTTGCTTAAAAAAAAAACGAAATACACCTTATTATAGTAATGAAAATAAATAAATAAGAAAGTGTTGTTTTTTCCTTGCAACGATTTTCTTTTAAGTTGTGTAAGTGACGCGAACCTAATTTTTCTTTCTAAAGATAGACAATATAATAATCTAGGACATTACTTAAAAAAAAACATTTTTTTCAAATGATAATAATTATTTAAATACAAAAAATATGTTTTATCGATTCCAAATGTAACGAATTCGCGGTCGGCGAGTATATCCGTCTCTTTTCTGCACGTCAATTTTCGAATAAAGCCTACTCTTTCTAATCTCAAGGACAAATGCGTCCCGGGGCGCCTTAAACGGATACAAAATAACTGCGTGATTAGTAGCTGAACTCGTCACTGGCCGGACAGGGAAAAAATAATAGGGTGACTGCGAAAATAATTATGGCCGGCAACATACCTCAATGCACCGTAAGGTGTCCATCTGTGTAACTTGTGGAAAATGCAAGGTCAGTAACGCGGTTATTCATTGCACTAGAATAATAGGGTGATTTAAACGACCAATGTTAGCGATAGCAGTAATGAGCTTTCGCATTATTAATAGGCAATACGATGGATTAGATGTCACTTCCAAACCGGTTGATGACGAAGCCATTCGATTACATTTTATAGTCATTTGATTCTATTTTGTATTATAACAATCATTATTATGATTTTATTTCTTTGGTTAGTTCCGATTTTGTATTATATTATTTTATATTATTATTATTACGATTTAATATTATAAGCCCAATCTTTAATAAAAACAAAATAAAAATGAAACCTTGGCTTAGCTCAATTAATGTCGTAATCCGTAATGAAAAAATACGAATTTCCGAAAGAATAACGAATCGGTTAACGAAACTCCGCATTTGCATAATCCAAGTTTAAAACCTCGCGCGGCGAGGTCAGGGTACTACGTAATAGTAACGTGTAAATTCTCGAGACCCTTTTAGCACCCTTCGCTTTGGTCGGTATATGTGTAGGTCGGCGAAGAACTAATCTGGTTGATTTTCGTAATAACTTACGTTCCGCTGACACGTCCATCCTTGAGAGTACTGCTTAAGATAGACGTTTTCTGACCTATGGCAACGATTAGCAAGCGGGCATTTATTATGTTACAATCTTTCGCGAGTCCGTCATAATTCTTGAACGACCTTAAGTTTCAGATGTAAAATATGTCATCTAGTTAACATGGCAAAAAGGTAAATGATAAAAACAGCTCAGGAATGTTAATTTAAATATGGCAAAATACACTATTAGGGTTCTAAATAATTCTAAGTATATATTTATGTAAGTTATTATATTTTAAGATAATTTATACTGCCTCCAAATGTCTCCGTTTTAAAATAGTATATGTATAATTATATCTACTTTGTTTGCATAAATAAATACATATGAATATACTATTTTAAAACGGAGACATTTGTACGAGACAGTATAAATTATCTTAAAATATATAAAAAACTTTTACATAAATATATAAAAAAAGTAATTCTAAGTACATACATAACTAAGTATATATTACTTTTTCACCAAATCAAGGCTTTCTTCAAAAACTGTTCAGTAAAGGTACTGCTGATGACAAAATTGTCATGAGCATCAAAAATGATAATTATTATTGTTTTTAAATAACAAATAATAAATCTTGCACAAATGTAGGTATTTAGAACAACGGATTATAAATAAGAATTTATGTACCAACAAGAAATACGCAGGTAAAAGTCGACAGTTTTAAAAGCACCGCGTTTGTGTGAACCGCGAGATTATATATACGATTATACGAGTATGCGCGTATGTATTGTGAAACCTTACGTGTAAGGTTAGGGGTACTATAAGACGCGACCTTGGCAAATAATTACGACACATTTATTTTAAAATTAACTAATAAAAACAACATTCAAGGAAACACATACTTGCAATGCTATTTATACGAGTGCCTTTACATACTTGACATTCTTTCGTATTATTCGCAAGTATAAGGGCCCGCAAACGGGGATCCGGGTTCGAATCACTGCGCGGGTTGACGCTTTTCTGAAAATGGTTATTTTCATTTTGTCTTTTTGTAATCTGAATACGCTGATGAGCCATTTGAGAATGGTCGTAATTATTACTGGCCAGGTCATTTATCAGAGAATTCTCAAAGGCGCTTATCTCATCACTTTCAACCGGTGTCAAGCCGTCACTTAATACCTACATACAAAAGATAGCCGCTAGACGACCTCTTTGTCTCCGGTCGACCATTGTTTTGTTTACCCCTCCCCTCCCTCCGTGTCCCCCACACCTTTCCGATATTGTGGGAACTGGACCTGTCACCCAGACCTCGGCATACAAGTAGGTTTCCTTCAAACCATTAGTGTAGTATTATAGTGATAGACATTATTAATGCACGTGCATGTTAATTCTTGAGTGCATTTTAAATGGTAACTTTCTAATAATTCACCTATTCCTTTTCCATCCTATTGTTCGTATACACATTCCTTCTGTCTAGGTCGACTATGCGTAGAGATAATGAACCCTAACGTTCAACCTCCCTGGGGGGGGGGGGCAGTGTACAGCGGCCTGAAAATCCGTGGAAAGTGGCCCGCTTACGTGAACCCCACGCTGCGTTTGGGTAAATTGTTTATGTGAGCAAATACCCAAAAGCGTGGCAAATACAAACGATACAATCCGTCGGCACCCAACAGCGACGATTTATTGTGTCCAACAAAATGGAGAAAGCCTACAACAGGACAACCGATTTGTCATATTCGAGCGGATTACCAGAGAGGTCGTCTTTATCATACCTCCAACCTTTCATGAGCTATTAATCCATTTTCTCACTTATAATTAATTAGGAAAAAAGAGGAAAAGCTCCACACGGTGAAGTTGGATGGTCGACCCAACCAACCGATAATATCGGGTAATAATAATTCTGTTGCACAATTTACCTACAGACGTTACAATTTATCGGTTTTGTTGGAAAATTTGTTTCACAAATTGTGCCGTTTGCAAGGGCCATAACATAATATAGACTTGCCTGCTGTTCATTGGACTCGCATCATGGAAACCGCAATAAATCAGTCAGAACTGCTTCTTATATAAATATACACCGTGCTCCGAGAACATTCCCGATAAAAAAATCCAGCTCATCGGCTCATTGGCATTAAAACATGATTTGTTTTGACCTTTTACCGAAATTCAGCAAAAAATTTTGTAAACTTTGCGTGATAATATGACATCACTCTTGTCATAAGTTCGGTCACTAGCGAGGCCGCGCCGTGCTGGATCATTGACCGGCATTACCGAGCGCCTGCGGGCAAAAAGGGAATTAACCCGATCGCTTTGTTAAATTAATAAATATGGGCATGAATTGTTCGTATTTTTTACACGTAATAGGGAACATAAACAACCCATTAAGTAAACGGAAATGGTCTCGGAGCACCATATTATTGGAACAAAATATTTATTTATATACCCTTGTTTTTTATTATTATTACATTTTCACGCTAACGCCAATACACATCGAGTACACTCGTAGGTACCTTCCTCCTGAGATTACGACTTAATACCATAGTGTGTTAACAATGTTTTTTTTAAATACATAGTTTACATAAAATTATATTGAGTCCAACTTTACTAAGCTAAACTTGGTTGTGCTAGAGACAAATCCGATGTTAGTAATGAAACGTTAAAAATGATACGACTATAATGTACGAATTCCAAACGACGACCGCTCTGGGTCGTCGATAACTAGACTTCCACTGTTTTAAATTAATATTACTTTAATGACCTAAAATCACCTTTGAGGTCTTACTTTAGTTTTTTTTTCTCATGCACCCGATTGTCGTAGTTGCGCGTAAATATTACGACACATTAAATTGCTCGCACACAGACCGTAATATAGTATAAATTCACGATCAAAATAATTCATAATTTAACAATCTGTTCACAGCAACATTCTACACAGGTGGAAGAATAAAATACGATACTAACAAAAAAAAAACACAAAGAAACGTAAAAAATATTTCCAAACAGACGCTAATGGTGTCACGACCTTGACCACGCCACAATTTTATTGTTCATACCTATTTAGCTGGTTTGCCTACTCCTAAATGTACGAAAGGCGAGCATGCGTAAAACACCACGTGGACCGCAACAATGTGGCGTGAGCGCTTGGCCTAGTTAATTAGGACAAACAATTGGAGAAAAGGTGGGTAATCAATCATGGACGAGCACCTACTCACATAAAATATAACGGTAGACCATTTCACGGCGACATCTTTTGAAAACACGTTCAACTCAATATTTTAAATTGAGAAATTAGGCTGTTATTTTAAACAACAGTAGAAGAAAAGAGGTAAAAAGCCTGCAACAAACCCAAAACTGTCCCGAACTGGTTAACAACGACTTGAGACCATAATCCGCTCACAAACTATGTTGTCGCTTTCTTTGATATTAAATTAGCTTGAACCTGCTTCAAATGTGCTCGGAATGCTTTGAGGAACGCTGCTATAACGCACTTTTCATCTTTATAACATCGAACCTTTTCTCATATTATAAATATAGCTAGACAGATATACTTAGGTGTGAGTTGCATCATTACAAGCTTTTCTTCAACTTGCAATTGTTTGTTAATCTATTTAGGTCAAATCTTGCAAGCTGAATTGGAACCACTTCTTTTATCCTGGGAAATTTGACATGTTGGTTCAGATGGTTTATGGAAAGCATGCCCCGATTCTACCCTTAAGATTAGTCTAAGCGCCAGACGAACTTCTAAACGGTCAACAGCACAGACACGAAATTTTGTATACGCTTTGAAGCACTTAAATAAACGCTTGTTTTAAAAAAGTTTTTAATTTATAAGAAATTAATTTGTTATGTGCATGAAAAAGACATTTTAGTAAAAAAAAGAGTTGTCTCTTTCTTTCATTCAAGCCAAGGCAAGGGTTAGTCTATTTACTTTTGTGTAATATACTTATTAAATAATGTAAACATTTTTAATATATTGTATTTTATAACGCGCATTCACCGTTCTGGATGGTATTAGTTAAGAACATTACTCAGGGCTTAACAATATTTATGACAAATTATATTTGACTGTAACCCAAACGCAAAGTAGCGATAGTCTGTTCCCAAATATCTTTCTCAAAATGGTAAGAAAATGTGGAATACTACTGCCTGTGATCATTGCCTTTTTGAGTTTAAATGTTTATAAAATTTACTCCGTCTAATGATTTATCTTTGTCGTTACCTATTTAGGATATTTTCTAGATAAGTCCGATATACCTTCGTCTGTTCTATAAGCAAAATCTTTGAAGCCTGCTGGAAAATCTATTTATGATCTCACCATTGATTCTTTTTGAAATAAAATTTTCTACCTTTTAAATATAGTTTTCGAATTAAAGGGGTATAGTAAACAGGATCCGGGTTCATGGGAAGTTTTATTACGTGGAACAGACCTAGCCTCGAAACCTAACTAAGCCTTTATGTTTATAAATGAGTGGCTCTATTGAGTGAAATACAAGAATTGAAAACATAAAACTACAGGGACATACAGATGCAAATTCAACTACCTAGATTCTATTTTTCATGATTAATCAATCACGGCATGTTGCTATTTTTAGATGAGACAGAACGATTTAAAAACACGCGCAAGACAGAAATGACAAATGAACATACGCGAAATAATATCGATCGCATCGGGCCCATAGACAAGGAGGACAGTCGCAACAGCGAAGCGTCGGTCACGCAACGACACCCACGAGGAACTGAACCCGGCCAACCAAGGCAAGAACTTCAGTCAAAGACACGCGAAAAGAGTAGATTAGGTTCCAACATTACAACCTCGCACCTAATGGATCATTCATAATAAATTGATACCATAAACCAAAGAAAGCCACCGTGCATAGCCGACAAAAAGAGGTAGTCGAGACAACTAATCTTATTAAAACTCGCGGAAATCACCGATTGCTTGTAATAAATATGCTTTTGATTATTTTTATTATCAGTAAAAATGTAAAAAGTAAATGAAAAAAATCGTGGGCAGTGGTGAAAGTACGTAACCAAAGGCCCCAGTGCAAAAATGAAACTGAGGCCTTATCTAAACGGGTTAGGTTTTATCTAGTAAAAAATATGACTAACTTAAAAACTTTAAAGGTGCAAAGCTATTTCATAATCAGCTCTTTATCGCCCACCGTAGGCATTATAACATATTTCATAACAAAGCAAAGCTACTTACTAATTTATTTATCGTATGGCGAAAATGTCACAAGTTAAAAAAAAATATTAAGGTATTAAACATAAAAATCTATAGGACTATAGGTTTATGTCCAGCGAGTATATCCAGTCGATAGTCGAGATTGTGTAAATCTTGTGCAGGTCCTTTAAAGCGTCGAAGGTCCTTTGAAGCGTAAAAGTCGAAGCTACTTACTAAGTATATGTGTAACGCAACAAGACGTGTGCGTGTGTGAGTTTTTTGTGTTTATAGTAATAGTCAGAGTAAAATAGATTACCCTAACTCGTGTTATTCTACTCTAACCGGGGTCGCGATGCTAAAGGAAGATTATACATCCTGTTACGTTAGATCTATGTTGAAGGAACATTCGTTTAGGAGAATTCCCTACAACTTTCGAATTTTTTTCATCTGAGTCGCCATGCTTAAAGCAGTGTTGCAACCTGTTAAAATTATGTTCTGAAGGTGGGCGAAATTATCGCGTGGCCAGTAGATATAAAAGTAGATAAACCAGAAATAATTTTAAAATAAAAAAAAGTTTGAAAACGATCGGATGTCACGGCACTCAAACAGCGTTTAGTATGCGGACGGTGCTTATATAACCCTTCTATACATTTCTTACTTCTATGGTCCAAAAACTAAAGAGAAATAATAAATAATAATAATAAAATAAACAAAAGAGCATAAAAACCGAAACTATAATGCATATTTGCTTATTTTTGTTACCCACTTATACCCACAATATTACCAATATATTCCGTTACAGATAAAATTCAATTACTCCAACTTATAAGAAATACGCATATTTTACTTAAATCAACTGCGTTTTTTTTTGTGTTTAATTAATAAGAATGATAAAAATTGTCCTATGACTTTCGCAATGGAAATAAAATTAATGACTTTCATTTTAGGAGATTACGTTGTATTTAAAGACAGACACAGCACTCCAAACGAATCACTTTTAGAGGCAAAAGCAAAACAATCCGTCAAAGGAAAGGTTGGGAATTATTCCGTGAAATAGGAAAGTTGAAAGGGCAAGAAAGCGCACGGAGTGAGCGCTTCAAAGGAAATCAAGAGATGGCGTCCGCTTCGAAGAGACGCGAACATTCGGCGAAATTAAAATCTAACGAGCGACGCGAACTTGCAAACATCAAGTTTGTTCCCTACTCATTGGCTATGCAATTAACAGCGGTGTCGAACCCAGGGCCGGCAACCGAGGCACAACGACATTTATTTGAAAAATATAATATTATTTGTAATTATGCAAATTATAGCTAATTTGTGAATTTATTTCACATGCAGAAGGCTCCATAACAAAAAAAAAATAAATAAACAGGTCGAGCTAAATTAATGTCATCAAACAAAAGAATGAAAATAAAAAACAACGTTTCGCCATTAGGAGTTATAAACATAGGTATATATGTATATATATTGTATGTATATATATTGTATGTAATATATAGATAATAATATGCACTATTTATTTTTATATGATGGTATTTATCCTATGATACTTCTTATAAGTAACGTCTCTCGTTTGTACATACGACATAAGTATTTTATCTTTTTTGCACCCTTCTTCTGGTCGATCTTAGAACATGTGTTTTTAACCTAGTTTGAGTGGCCATCTTACTTCAAAAGCAATAATAAATGACTGGAATTTCATTTGTTTATATGTTTTTTTTTCAGTGTAATATCATTTATTGTTGTGACTTCTTATTGTGTCATTATATAAATAAATATATAAGCTGTTAACTCCGGCCCTCGCCCTTGGTTGGCAGCTAGGCCTTCAAGCGGCTTATAAAGGGTACTAAAGAGGTCCTGTATTAAGAGCGCAGGATATCGGTTTATACCTAGGGCTGAGTTTTATAAAAATACATTTTTAACACTCACCTGTCCTCTTTAGTGTAATATTATTAGTGCAAGATTATATTATATATATTCATAATACGGAAAATAGAATTAAAATAACGCCTACCCCTCCCCTCCCCCTAAACCCATATATTAGAGAAAAGCTATCTTATTACAATTAATTTCTAGTTATATAGTTTTATAATACACAAATACAATAATATACAAATACAAGTTTAAAAAGAAGTTTTATAATATACAAGTTAAAAAAGATACACTGTAGGGTTTCAATCATATCCTTATATATGTCAGCAATATATGCATCATAATCATTATAGTATGTGTAATATTTAAAAAAAAAATCTGGAACCACAATGAGACATATTTTGATTGGAAATAAAAACGAAAATTGGTTCTCAGACGCTGGTGAGACTTAAACCATTGCATACCCATCGACCAGGTGAAAGTTGACATGAGAGCATGAAAAAGGTGGCAGAAAACCTATCAAAATGGATAGGCATTGGAGCTCTTAATCCACAATAAAGAGAAAAGGGCCAAATTGGTTATGTTATACTCAGATAAAAAAGAAAAGAAGAAAAATCTCTTAGAGAAAAAAGTTAGTACAAAGATCGTAGGCAAGATCCGAGCATTGCTTCCGAGCGATTAAAAGGCAACCGCACATTTCACGACGGTTCTCTTTCGAAAATGGACCCCCTGATACAACAAAATATGGTCGTCCGCACAAAGAGGCAGTTCCTAGAGGCAACACCGCGGCATCGACCCAAGTTAGCCAGAAAGAGGGTAGTTTTTGCGGTACTAAGGTTTGCGGCCGCACGAAGCGGTAAAGCAATTCTAGAAGCAAAACCAGCAGAATTTGCCGAGGTACTTAATATACTACTTTGCATATAGGAGGTATGTACCTACGTTTCATTATGAATATGAATGAAATGATGCATGATTATAATGTGACGTTAGAACATTTATTTTAGGCTTATGAAAAAGGAAGCAGGTATGTCCATAAAACATTACAAATGCTGAATGCACCGAAAATAAATGTGGTTACTCGTTGTACAGGAAACACAAATTTGCGCGTTCATTTGAACAATACAAAAATTATAGCTGTACAAATACGTATTTTTTTTATATATTTTTGTCGTGCAATTTATAGCTAGTTAGTTTGCCTTTAATCATATTTAGGAACCAACAGGGAAATAACTGTGAAATTATTTATATCACTCAGTATTAGAAAATAAAGATGTTAAATATCGACCCAACCTTAACTTGTGAACATCTAACTAAACGAATAAGTCAAACCGTGTATCTCTTCCGGCTCAGATTTCAAAGCCGCTTTCATCACTATGTGAATCTGTAGATTTCTTGAAAATTAAATAAATAACATATCGGATATCACTATTTTCGTCGATGATACGAAATCTGTAGTTGATGCAGATACTTTTGATGACCTGTTGATTAAGATGAATGCTACGCCTGACTCGATGAACTCGCGAACTCGATGAATGATTTGAGGTAAATAAAATGACACTAAATATGTCTAAGACTGTCACGTTAAATTTTACTAATCTTCAATGATTCTGAAGTTAAACTTGATTATATTGTATAAGTAAAAAATAACGTTGTTTTGAATAATTTAATTAAATAAAACGTCAATTTGGTACAGGTAGATTGAAAATTAAAAGTCCAAATTGTCTTTATCTTGTTGTGCCATATACTCGTATGTATAAGATTAGAAAGACGACGGATCATTAGTCATTAATGTCCGCATATAATCCCCCAATAGCATCACATCTGAGATATGGTGTGTTTGCTTGAATAGTATATTTATGATTATTAAACACATAATAAATAATAATGACAGTTACCTAGAAATAGATAAATAACAAAACAAATATTTTTTTAATGTTAATTTGTAATACCTGGACTAGAAGTGACTTCTTTTTTCTTCCTAATAAAGAAAAATACGAAAAGTTGAACTATTCATCAACATGATACTAGTCCTAAACAAATTATATTCAAGTAGTATCGGCTCGTACTAAAAAAAAAAAACAAAAATCTTGTTAATTAGGTTTACGGTTTTTAAATACGAAAGTCAATTGATTCTTCTATATCCTTAAATAGGTTTTAAATCTCCCAATGTATTATATAAACTGTACTTTTTAGAAAATACAAACAAAATTAACCCAAACTATCACACAATTCATTTTTTTTTTAATTACAAGGTTAATTGGAAAAGATTATTAACACTTAATAGTAAAAAAAAATAGTTACAAAATAGTAAACTAAATAATGGCTATTTATAGCTAAAACTTTTGTGTCAAAAATAAAAGATTTTTCTATGCCAGCATAAATTATATGAAATATTAAATTAAGAAAATAATAGGTGTGAAGGAAAAGTGTAAGGGAAAATTAGGATATGTGTGCGTGTAGGGCCTTGAATTAAAAAATGAAATATATCTATGTATATTGTAATGTCTTTTTATGTGTCATGTAGGTAGAAGGTGTTTGTAATAAGAAATATTTCTATTCCGACAGTGCGGCCCCAATTAAAGATAGAAAAGTATTCCTGCGAGAATCGAAAATAACAATCTCACTGTCTCTTATTGTCATAATTCGTTTGCGTTTTTGTATACGAGTACGTGTGAGGGCGGGAGGGAGGTGAGGTACTCGCAAGGTGATCCCTTTGTTATCAAATGAAAGATATGGCGACTCACTTGGTAGGCGGTGACCGCCAGCTGCGAGAGGCCGTCCACGTAGGGGCCGAGCACGGCGTGCTCGCGCACGCGCAGCGAGCGCCGGCGCGTGTCCGGGTCCAGCAGGTCGTGCACGCGCTCGTTGTAGATCTCCATGTAGGAGACCTCGACCTTGTAGGTGAGGTGCGGCGGGCGCTGCGCGAGCGCGATGCGCGCGAACAGCGCGTCGCACAGCCGCGGGATGACGCCGGCGCCGGCGCCGTCCGCGCCGGCGCCCAGCGAGCCCGCGCCGCCGGGCGCCGCGTCCAGCGCGCCCATCATGGTGTACGACTTTCCCGAGCCTACAAACAAAGAAACATTTAATTGGCCATTTCTTTCAATTCAATTTTTATTTAACACTTTATAAATGTTAGGTCATAAATACTTAATCTATATACATCAACAAAAGCCCTCACAATGGGGGGCCGGAAACTATAAAGGTATAAGAACCTCAATATGCTCAAACGTAAAAGTTTTGTGAATTTGGGTCGAATTTCGACCACTGGGTGACTTCTAGTAAAAATTAATATATCTGTCTGAAGAATTATAATTCAGAATGTAATCGGTCGATTTGGTTAGTTTTTTATTAAATGTTCGTAATAGTTTGAAGAAAGAAAGAAAAATTCGAAAGAAAAGGGGAAAGAAAAATCGAAAAATTGGAAAATTAAGAAGAATCTGAAAGTGTATTCTACATCAGCAGAACAGTCAAAGTGTCAAGGTGTAAGTGTGTCAAAAGTTAGTGTGTCAAAAGTTAGTGTGTCATAAATTATAATATATAATTTATATTGTTGTATTTATTATAATCTAAGTTTTTTTTGTAAGTTTTTTTCCATATGCATGTGATGTCTCTTTTTATTTGAATATTGATAATCTCTTTTTCTTACTTTAGTCTTCTTTATTGTGTGCTTTAATTTAATGTATACGATTTTTTTTGTTGGAGTACCATTTAAAAATAAATAAAAGCTGCCTGCATTTAATAGGACGGTAGGCACGTACGTAATGGCCCAAAAGGCCTAGAGATTGGGAGTGAAGCGACCCATGCCGAGTGCCGCAGGCACGAGTTGTCATGCACTGAAGGTGCACTCAAAACCGTACGCAGGGCCTAACTGCCAACCCAGGGCGAAGGCCGAGGTTGAACAGTTAGTTATAACAATAAAATCTTTATATGTAGTTGATATTCCAATAACTTCATTATTCAACTATTACTTATTTGTTTCCTCACAAAGATCGGAATGATTAAGGTTAGGGTGTTCAAGTTGTATCTTCGAACTTCTGTGGGAAAGCAACAGACTTACACTACTCGTACATTTGTGCGAGCGTTTTGTTGAGAGCTAGCCAACGAGATAAATGTTCCAATTAAGTAATTTAATTCTTTGTAAGTTTCCAAGTAATCGCCTAGCAAAGATATATGTTACAGAATACTTAAAAGTATACAAGATGTATTTAAAACCGCTACTGTCCTTTTGGGTAATTGATTCAATGCAATGCAATAAAACATAAATATTGGAAAACTGTTTCCAAATTACGAAAAAATAGAATTTAAAAATTAATAGATATCGTTTCAATATGTAACAACGCGGACGGTCAGGCGAAAACCGGCTATTCAGGAAATTCAGAAAAAACGAACTTTTTTAATAATAAAATATTAGAAAGTATATAATTATAACTCCAGTATGTTTTTTTTTTCGAGAAACCGGTTTAGTTGTGTATATAAGTAAATCAACCTCCGATTTTAAATACAGCCTGTATCTAGAAGTCAGGTATGACTTTAACCCATATATTTTATATTGTATACTTTTCTAAATAATAAATACAAATTGAAGTTCATTTCTAACGCCCTGATTAAAACATAATAGAAATTTAGCATTATTGCATAAAATAACCTTATAATACGAGATAATATATTTTTTAGCATTAAAAAGATGCGCTTACGTTTCGCATATCTGGTTCCATATCATGTACGAGTATGTATCCATATATGAGTTGCGATCAGGATTTACCTATTCCCGTTCTAAATAACCATTGTGTAGCATCCGCATAGAGCATGAAATTGAGAGACAGCGCCGCCAAGAGATTCAAATATTGTTCAACAATTCTTAACTTTGTCATAGTTTTGACTTTGACATTATCATAATAAATGCCTCGCATGTGTATTTAAAATACAACAAGGGCAGAGAGAGTATTGCTATCAAGGCGAGACATTAAAGCGATGACATCAGAGGCGCTGTCAACATGAACTGTCACTAAACCGCACCTAATTCTCGTGGCCTCATCGCAATATTAATTTCTGTAAAAGCTCTGAGCATCGATCGCGCAATAATTTGTATGGAGCCTCCTCCATACAAGGAAGAGAAGGTCGTAAAAGTCAGAATTAATATGATGTAAGCTATCAGTGGAGAGGTCGGAGCTATTAATGAGTTCAAGCATTAAAAAAAGGCATGGACCTAAAAAGAGTCTATTGAAAAAAGTTGATGAAATCATTTTTTTAACTAAGTGTGATTTTGGGTTTTTGGGAATGTGAAACGCGAAGATATGTCGACATTTTCCGGAAGTCATGAAATGGTAACCATTGCAATAAGTAGCTTTTCTAACGAAATCTACCTAATACCTAATAATCAATGCCTAATAAAACATCAGTTATAAACTTAGGAATTCCTAGGAAAACTAGAATGCACAGCAGCCGTATCGAAAATAATAAAAAAGTAGTACAATTTTACAAAAAAAAATAGAATTACAAAATAGTACATATTAATCATACATATTAATAAAAAATTATTTCATATCTGTAAATAAGTAAATATTAATCTTAGATATGTAAATGCATTGAAAAATAAAGACTGCATTTAGGCATAAAGTCTCTTAAGAAACATTACAGCGATTAAAAGCAAACAAAAAAAATCTTAAGTAAATCTTAGAGATCGTGGTAGTCTAGTGGTTAAGGCGTTCGGCTATTGGCCCAAAGGTCGCAGGTTCGATTCCGCATATACTCCCCTGACTCTAGTACAGGTATATTTGGCCTAGTTGAGTAGGGCCCAAAATAATTGTATATGACCTAGGTCATAGCAATTATTTTTAAAAAAAAAAAAAAAAAAAAAAAAATGAAATCTGAGCTTATGCAATAGCTATTTGACCTTCGTTTAAAGCAATGAGAAGGCAAGGTGCGTTTGTCCTTCTCGACGCTATTGGCACTTCATGGCAACTTGATTTACTACCAAAATGTGTAATCGTCAATTATATTTCCGGTAGTAGCATAAAATTAACAATCAGTACTGAGCCAACAATCATTACTCACAAGCCCAACTCATACTTTTATTTAAGTAGTCAAGCATCACAATACATATGGTGGAAATAAATTCCTTATCTCTGATAACAAGTCTCGCAATCAAAGAATTAACATTTTTGCATCGAAAGTCCGCTTGATAAAAACTTCCATAACAGCATGTCTGGGTTTGGGGGGCTTGGCTGAAATATTACTAGATTTTTTACCATTTTTGTCATTTTTGCGTCCTCTAATCTAAAGGAAGCAATAAAATCACCCAAAACTTTGATTTACATTCGAATCTGCGTAGGCAGGAAATCTGTTACAAACTAATTAAATCACCTGATATATAGTGATAGTGATAGGTAATTTACGGACCTTCAAGCCATTTTGACCACTTTGGAAAGATGTCTGTAGGAACTTATATGTATGCATGTGGGCAAGATATTGTCTAACCAAACGGGGTTCGAATAGTTACGAGGTTAGCTAAATGAGTTTTTTAATATAATTTTATTTAAATATATTAAAGATATATTGATATTCTAAATGCGTAAAAAAACGCCCTTTAACAAAAAATCAAATAATATGTTATAGTTAGGAGTAATAAAATTGTGTAAGTTTTAGCCGTAAATCAACGATAAACGTAAAATGGACGATGCAAATTCGATGAAGTGATCCGCCATCAATATAAACAGACGAACATAAAACACAACACTATTTAGTAAATGTTGCATACTATTGTATTGTATTGCTATGACCTACGTCATGGCAATTATTAAAAAATTAAAAAAAAAATAAAAATTAAAAAAAAAAACTATGACGTCAGAAACATATTCTTCAACAAACATCGATTAAATCCATCAAATAGGGTTTGGAGAAAGGGACAATATTATTTGAACATATATATTGAACGCATATTTGTTAAAGTAAAATTTGCGACGTTATATGATATTATGTTTTAGGACAGAATCAATGAATTTTATAAAACTTAGTAGAATTGGTATCTTTATGAAATGAACTTGCTTCTGTAGTTTTATTTTTTCGATTCTTGTATTTAGCTAATAAAAAATAGTCTAAATTTTTGATAAAAAAAAAAAAAAAAAGAAAAAACAGTCTTTTTGAGGCACGCAACTTTTAAACAAAGTAGAAATTTAACCTTTTATTTCTATATACGAGAAATAATTACGAGATAAAACTATTATCTAGTACTTATATTATTTATTATGTCTACAAATAAGAGTAACAAATTGTATGGAAGTAATGACCGGGTAGAGTTCTATTAAAGCTTGTAAATGTTACGTAAAATTGGAGAGAG
Source organism: Neomicropteryx cornuta (assembly GCA_020383195.1). Taxonomy (NCBI): domain Eukaryota; kingdom Metazoa; phylum Arthropoda; class Insecta; order Lepidoptera; family Micropterigidae; genus Neomicropteryx; species Neomicropteryx cornuta. The sequence goes on from JAHKQU010000014.1 coordinate 6,804,500, forward strand.
TTAATCGCAGATAGTATTACGATTTGATGACCCTTCCTTATTAACAGCACTTCGAATTTAAATCTACTCAAAATACAGCCAAGAAACAGCAGCGAATGGCATAAATCAACGATAGTAGCGGCCGCAGACGATGCAATATAAACGTCACGAGGGAATGGACTGCAATATAAAGTAGTATAACGGAGAGAGTCGAGCGAACAGAGCCGAAGGTACGCCTATATCCAGCAGCTTCGAGATCTAAATAAAAAAAAAGACCAAATCTAATATAATTCGATTTGCCGTCTTATCGCTGTTTTTTATATATTTTTTAACATAGTAACGAGAATGTTAACCTAAAATTAAAAATCTGATAGCACGGCCTATAGTAAATTCAAATTCAATGTCGCTTGCGCAACCTTTATGTTCTGGAAGAATCCACCGACGCGCCTTTCAAATAAACCTAATATTGCAACAATATGGCGCCTAGTTGCAGTATATACGGCCTAAAAAGAAAACAAGTTCCTGTATTTGAAAATAGAGATGAAATAGAAAAAAGAGTAACAGTAGTTATTATCTTTTGCTAACTATACATTTTTTGTAACAAATTATGTGGATGCTAAATGTGTATTTTTACGGAAGAAGGTATCGAATACATGAAAGATGAAGTACAAGGAACGGAAGTTGGAAGTCTGAGTAGGAGAGAGAAATCCCCGCAAGTCTTAATCAAGCAAGATTTTACTTTAAATTATCAAAAATTACGCTATTTTAATTTATTATCACGTAAGATAAGTATATTTTCAGCTCCTTTTATTTAGGTATTTTATGTTTCATTTTCTTATTTGAAATTATACAATCGTGACAGCAGAACCTTAACCTTAAATTCAAGCCAAGCTCAACCTTTACCTTAAATTTAAACTTTACCGTCAACCTCAATTACACCGTGTTCCATAAGACTATTCCCGATAAAAATCTGCTAATTGGCCCTGCGATTTCAAACATGATTCGTTTTGACCTTATATCAAAATTCATCATGGTTTCCGAAAAAAAATTGTAATATAATATTAAATCGCTCTTGTCATAAGTTAGTCCGCTCTCGAGGCCGCGCCATACCCCGGGTCATTGACCGGTCGTGGTTGAGCGCGAGGACCAAACGGAAGAGCGTAGTACAAAACGGGAATCTACACGAGCGCGTTGATAAAATCAATAAATTTGGGGCTGAATTATTATAGCATTTTCTTATAAAATTTCTTAGACGTAATAACGAACATAAATACCTCTTAAGTGTTTGGGAGTGGTCTTGGAACATTCTGTATATGTTGCAGTAAAATCATAAAATACTGAACAGGGAGTCTTGGCGCAAAAGATTGGTGTAAGAGGTCAATAGACGACAAACGATCGCGCATTCCTTCAAACGTATGGCGAGGAAGAAAGACTCGACCCCCTTCAACAATTCGCGTATGTACGCTAAGTGCAGATGAAGAACTGCCATTAACGTATGAATATCTGTAATAATGAAACATTAAAAGTGGGTTCAATGTCCGAACGTATATAGGTCTGTACACGGAGTTCACAGCGCATTCACCCCAAGCTCTTTAAAGCTAGACAAACAAGAATGTTACCCGATCGCAGCCAGTGCGAGTTGGCACAGGGCGCCGGCGTCGCGACGCCGAGGGGCCTGGCGGACGGCGTAAACGATAAATTTGCCGATAGGCGGGCGCCGCGAGCCGCGTAGAGCGTGAAAAGCGTAGAGCCAAACGACGGATTGTTGGCTCGCTACGACCCGCGCCGGGAAACCGACTGGGCGGTAAACGACACGAAATATTACCTACCTTTCCACCTACCCACCTCAGGCATATTCTACACAATATCAGATCTAATGTAGGTAAAGTGATAAGTTGATACTCGTACAAAAAAAGTAGGCAGCGGTACCTATAATACTGAATTATTTTGCTATTGCTATTTTATGGTTAAGTACCGAAGCACAAAATTTTGGGGAAATGTGAAGGTGTTTTGTTAAAAAAAATAATTAAGTAATATATAAATAAGCCAAAACCAAGATAGACTACTTAGAACCTCAACGAATGACAGCTGCAGATTCTGTTATATCACATCCTCAGCGACTTTAAGCCGCAATTCTAGAACGGTATCAGGTTCCAGCTTTAGGTAATTCCTAAAGCTTCGCAACCAAAAGGATACTTCACTTCATCAATAGTAAAATCTAAAGGGCGAACTTAAAGTGATTTATAATAGTACAATAGTACAGGACGCAAAGTACCCTACAGATATCTACTACCAACATAATATGGTTGAGGAAAATATAAAGGCGAAAGAAAGACACAACTGGATGTTTCTTAAATAAGTTAAGATTAAGAGGTGGCCAGACGGCGGAGGAAGAGGAAAAAGGGAGGAGATGGGATGAAGGCGAGTAGAAATAAGATCAGTGTTCCACCAGAGTTAAGCGTTTCATTATTTAAACGGTAAAATTAACAAGGTTCTACTCTATTGTGTACGAATGCATGCTGCTTTATGTATAGAAAGCTATTTTGTGCTTCGGTACTTAACCATAAAATATTTAAAAAGATTTTTTTTAAATAAATAACAAAAAAGTCGATGCTTTACCTACCTAGATTTTTCGAACAAAAATAACCTGTTTATACTTCAAATTAAATGTTTTTTTCCTAGTTAAATTTAAAAAAAAAAACATTTTTATTTTGTGATTTAAAAATAAAAATTACTTTATCGTATTCCTACCCCGATCTGAACGCTGAAATGGTGGCCTAATCGGTCGCTTTGACTGCATGTCACGTTTTTACACTGTCAACATTTACCCAAGATTATCGTCGGGCGACAGGTGTCACTATCCCGGCAACAGATTCGTTGTCCCCTGGGCTCTGTCTACCAAACGAACTACACACAAACATTGTTTGCGAATCCGCCAAGCTTTGTGTTAAAAATTCATATCTAAGTTCGTGATATGATTTACCAGGCGCGCGGCACTCTTCTGGCGCAGATCACGATCTTTGCAAGTTTTGAACAGTAGAGGGAGTATACTATTTTTATTAAGACGTAAAGGCGTTCTTTCATCTTAATCACATCCATTAGTATTATAACTTGTTGTTAACATATCATTCTTTTCCTATTTTATAATAGCGTTAAAAATGCAATTTTTAAAAATCAGCGCTGGGTTTAAACCGACATCCTGCGCTCTCAAGCACAGGACTTCTTTAGTACTTTGTTATATGGCCTAATATACTACCCTTATCAAATAATTATAAAACTTCTTAAATTTTCAATATTGTCAAAGATTGTGTCATTTATCTTCTCAGGCGATTTGCGCTATTAAAAAACAATAATCAAACAGAACAAATTAGTCAAATGGCAAATTAATTATTGAATTGCTTTAATTTTTACATTTCTATTATTTTTATTTTCATCAACTTCATACATAAGTCACAAATTAAATCGCATTGCATTAATTTAACTATAATTCGTCATCTTAATCGCATATGCGTTATTTTTATATTTTTTGTTAAAATATCCTTTTTATTTCATTTAATTAGACTGTTAAATAATATTTTACGCCAAAGAGTAAAGGTGAAAGTTAAATTATATTTTTATAAAACTCAGTGCTGGGTTTAAACCGACGTCCCGCGCTCCCAATACATTTTCTGATCAAAATACATTTCAGATCTCTTTTCTAAAACACTAAAGACCATATTCTTCATCTGGTATGAGAAAATGCAAAAGATCTGAAAAAGACATTTTTTTTTAGTTAAAAACAAATATAACATGTTTTAAAAAAAAAAAAATCCCGGTCAGATTTTTTGAGTTTTCCTATACCGGTTGAATTGAAACAGTGTAATGATCTATTAGTTGTATGGTGTGCATTCGATTCGAAGGATTCGATGACAGAATAGTGAAAGGCGTGTATTGTAGCCGTGAGCAAAGAAGATACACGCACGCCCCCTCATCCTCCCTCCCACCCCCCTCCCCCCACGTCGAAAACACGCCAAGCGAGCATTTCAATGCTAAAATCCATGCTTGATTAGGCCCATTATTCTGCTCGAAATATAATGTTACTTCACACGAACGACTCCCCGACAGCATGCAATGGCCAAGGTTGATTCGAGACGAGGATGTGTTCGGGAAACTGGAAAATGATACAAAGACGACTCCATTGCCTATGTGGATACGGGACATATTTACGAAACCACTTTTTTTATTTAATCTGCCCGATATGATAAATAATTAGACCCTTGGAAACTGTAAATCGACAATTAAATCGTATATGATTTTATACTTATATTAATTTATGTGGATTCATGAATTCGTCGTGAATATTCATGATTCCATTTTATTTTCCTGGGTCAGGAAGTAATCTTCATAGCTTAGTAGTATCAGTTTAAATTCTGTTTAAATTCTGCGGTATTTGTGTATTATTTATTTATATTATTCAATATAATCAAGGTGTTGTCTTAAATTATACAGGATGATTTAAAGTCAGCAGTATCGTTTTAAGGGGTCATTCTGAGCATAAATCTAAACAACTTTTGTGCAACAAGTTTTTATATAACTAACAAAAATTCAATACATTTGTAGGTACGGTGCCCCGTGGAGTCAGTCGGTTTCTGGGTCACGACGTCGCAACGCCACGCGGTCTAATATTTTATTAGGTGACAATAATATAAAATGTGTTTGTTTAGAACTCTTATTTTGCTTTATTTACAAAGTATTTACAAAGCATTATTCGACAACAATGCTAAAATAAAAGCGTAAAGTTGACAACCCGGCAACAAAGCCGTGAAATAAATGACGGAGCACTGAGTAAAAAAGGGTACACGATATTACTGCAGCCGTTTTGAGGGCGTATCAGCTGTAGTACCACGAGATGATAAGAAAATATTAAAGAAGAATATAGTGCGGAAAGGCGCCTGGTAAAAAACCCTGACAGTAGCTTTCAGCCCATCGAAAAAAGGGGTAAACTTCCGTTATCTACAATAGCCACATTATTAAAAAATGAACACAAGGAAACGTGAGAAAATGTATGCGAAAATCAGTATAGCATATATTTATATTTTGTATATTTAAACTGTTCAAACCTAACCTCACTTCCATCTAATACCAGTAAACCATGATTATGTTAAGGTTGAAATTGGTTTACTGTTTTGCTTATTGTCCCGCAAAATGAAAATATTTGTTTACGGGTGCCTCAAAAATTAAAGTAGAAATTACACCTAGATTTTAATGTGGTAAGATGGTTTTAGATGGTTAATACCAGTAATTATTCTTGTACTCCATAGCAATTATCGGTAGGAGTTAATATACTCGAATGAAGAATTTAATAAACCAGATAAACAAGGTGGTAGAGATTAGGTAATCTTCAAATTTAAAATGGTTTTTAATATTGTCGGTATATTGCAAATATATGTCTATTAGTTAAAAATTATTGCGCGGTATCAAAGAATTTAAGTAACGGACTAAATTAGAAAAACTAAATTAGAATATTATTATTTATCCTTGGGCAAAAATAATAATAATGTAAATAATAATTTACACATATGTCATATATATGTATTAAACTGCTTAAATGTTAATATTGAATGAGACCGGCTGCAATAAAACAATAAACAAAAATGGTGGTTTTTTAAATATTTCTCGAAAATTTTATACTTGATAGTACACACACACTAGCCATACAGTAGTCACAATATTTATTACCTTACTAATATGTAATAAAATCTCGCCGCGCCGTGCGTATAATTTAATGGAAAAAGCAAGTAGAGCGAATGGTTTCAGTCTCGTTGACGATCGTTAAGTGTAATTCGTTATTTTGCATGGATTTCCGCCGCTCGGAAAATGTCTAATGGAGAAGGAAGCCTCTGGGGGATTTCCCTGCAAAAGCAATCACCATTAAATTAAACATGTCCGCCCGGCTTTGTGTACACCGCAACAAGCCACTGTAGTGCCGAATAGATCGAGTGACGTATCCTGGACGTTTGCCAACCACCACGTCGCGATTGGACTCATTAATCCGAACAGAGGTCCAGGTACTCGCAAGAATTTCCTTACTCAGCGCTTGTGTCTGAAACCTGAAGAATTAAAATTACATGTCAGAGAAAGCGCTCGCGTTTTTGTGTTCGTTGTGCGAGGTCATGTATGACTGACAACGTTTGAGTGAAAAGTACTTAGTGTCATGAAATTAAGTTAATGCAGTGTTTAATGCAATGCTAAGCGATAATGATTACGCTCAATTATTATTGTTTTCAGATATATTTATGACGGATAGGGAAAAAAAACATATATCCTCATAACTCTCAACAAAATAATATGTTCACAGGCGGCAGGCAAATAATATCTTTAAGTGTTTCAGATATTAATATTATGTTTGGCGAAATTAGGTACAAGTTTGGCGAAATTAGTACATTTTCTATGGACAAATTGAAAATCAAAATTTAATATTTCCCATATTTACCGATGAAACATTTTAGGCGTATGGATTTTACTGATTAGTTTTGTATGTAGCTTTCACCTTGACTCCACTACGGACTATATACTATGTTTACTAAACTAACGGCCATGTGAGATACATATACGTATAGGTAGATATAAAAGGGTAGCAGATGTACGCAGCCCATCATCTCCGTCGCTCTCATTATGAGCCGAGTGCACGTCGTTGTAATGAGCACCGCAAGCGACGGCTAAACTAGTACTTCAAGATTGGAGTACTTCAAGGCAGCTAGCTACGGGCGCGAGGTAAAAAAGCCTAGTCTAAACCGTGCATGGCTACACTCAAAAACTTTTCGTAAGAATTTTGAGTCATCGATTTTTTTCGAAAATTACCGTTTGGCGTTTATGAAGATTTCGATATTTCAATCGTAGGACAACTGGATCAGCACAACATCTAAAAACTACCGCCGTACTTCGTAACTCATTTGTTTATAAATGAGCGTAGATATCGCGTTAACATAATTATTGTGTACCTCATATTATTGAAAAATATAGCATTTGTTTGATGGTTCAGTAGGTTTAGAAAAAAAAGCACATGATTCTGCCTAAAAAAGCTTAGAAAACATTGGATTAACATGTAATAATTTGAAAGATTACGTATGCAATACATTTTAATAATATAGCTATAGGTATGTTTAGAAAATAATAGTTATTACACTTACACTTATCGGTGAAATAGGTTACTATTTTTTCAACTATTTTAGTTTTTACTGTGTCTTCAAGTCTTAATCTTTCAGTGATAATTTTTTTTTTATTATTATTATTATAAATATATATATATATATAAAAATTATAAATGATTATTATTATTACATAGACTTTATTCATTTATGTTTATTTGGCAAATATACAGTTAGTTATACATAGAACAATAATGCATTAAAGATTACAATGGTAATGATTAATATATTTGCACAGTTAAAAATATAATTTAGTATGCAACAATAGTAATTCACAAAAACTAAAACTAACAAAACAAAGATTTAACATAAGGGTATACATAGACAAAATGATAGCATAAGGATAGACACAATGAACTTTAGACATTTAAACATTTAGAAATTTGACGCTTAAACTCACTCAAATTACAATTAAATATATCAATCACATTATTATTATACACATTACATATTCTGTAAATGTAGGAGTTTTGGCAATAATGACTTTTGCATATGGGCAGATGAAAAAGCTCTTTATGTCTAGTAAATTGAGAGTTTAAACGATATTTGATCAAAGCGGTTAGTCCATGCAATTAATAAAATTATTTAAAATTTTCTATAAATACAATAAATCAGAGATATATCTGAAAGACTGGTTATATTATATTAAATTTGAAAGAATGAGGAAAATGATGGTTGTAAATATAGAAGTAAATTTAACAAATATTTATTGTTCAAAAACTCAAAGTTAGGTCGGCCGAAACAAAACTCAATCACGAAACAAACTGTTACAAGTAAAAAGCAATCTCTTACTCCCACCGGAGGATGTTTGAAAGAAGGCGATAGCGAATTCTGAAGTAAAGTAATGGGTTTAATAGGTCCCGATTCGACCGACAAGTAATCTTGTAATCTATCTGCTGCTGTCGATAAAGTAAGCAATTTAAAAATTGTTTGGTAAATTTAAACTTAAAATTTAATATCGCATTGATTCTCGTCCGATATACTCTAACAGACACCGAAAAATAAAGAAACCTTTACAATTTAATATCTGCAACACACATATTTAAACAAAAAACATGACGAATTTTCCTTATAAACAATATGTTAAGTTAGTTTGAAAAAAACACATTGAACTTATTTCAATAAAATGGTTCTGGGATAAAACCATACCTATACTTATATATATATATATATATAAACTACAACAGACAAAAACAAAATAGAGTCAAAATAGAATAGAGTAGTAAAAATATCATTATTTGAAGAGCTTAGATAATTGTAATTACATAAGAATACAAATAATTATATAATTACATATTTATAATTACCAACCACAAAAAATATACTAACTATATCAGTAAGTGGATAAAATGTTTTAGTCATTAAGGAATCAATTCCTAACCATTCGTTAATTGGGCAATTAAAATGAAAAAACCGTTTTATACTTTCTTTAGCATTGCTAGATAGGTATGTATTTTATTGTCAGTATTTACACTTTGAACAAAAAAAACACTTATTCGTGCAAAAAAAACAAATTTTCACATAAAAACATTTCAAATTCACTGAAAATTTTACCGTTTTAGAAGCTATTCAAAAATTTAATTTGTAAAATTTGTTTGTACAAATATTTTTATAAAGTTCGGCTTAGCTTCTTTTATTTTTACTTACGAAGCTTTGCACTATTTGCAAATTGTAATCCAAGGATATGATTACATTAGAACCGTAGAGATTTTCAAATTCATCTACAGGTGTATTTAAAATCACTAATGACTAATACCTAATCACTAATAACAATAACCAAATATTAATCAGCAAAATATATTGGAAAAATGTTTCGCTGACGGTATTTGACCTAAATATGGTCGGCGCGGCGGACAGCATAAAAAAAGTGTATTTATACCTTTATTTTAATATGAAACTCTTTTTTCGTGAGACCACTTAGTTGTTGATATAGATCAACCCCCAAACCACAGTAGTGATTTTAAATACGCCCTTTATGAGACCCATTTTAGTACGCCATTTGACAATTTCAGCAAAATAATATTTTCCCCACAATTTTGGGTTAGGTTAAGATTAGAGTTTTCTAGGTCTATCGAGGTCTTATTAGCCAAAGGATATATTATATACAATGACATATGAATCGCAATGCTGCCTAGGTATGTAGGTTCAATCGTTTTATGGCGATAAACGAAACTTTCATAATCGATAGAATTCGTTCTCAAGGTTCGACTGTACTGCCAGAGCGGCGGAAACAATGGGTAAGTAGGTCAGTAGGATGATAGCGCGACAGGGCGAGTTACACCAGCAAGCGTTCACATTAGCTCGGCCGGATTGCATTTAGAACTGCGGTGTACCGAACGAAAACCGCAGTTCGGCATCGATCTCCGCAAAAAATGTTTTGCGGTAGTAACAAGATGTTCAAAAATAACAATAATTAATAAATTTTGAAAAATTTTGTAGTAAAAATTCTTTGTGAATATGGATATTAAATCAAACGTACGTAAACAATAAATTTTTAAATAAACCGATTCAATTCTCACAATAACCAACAATCAATTTCATGAAGGAGATAATTGAGGACAGTCATAGAGAATTTAAAAACTTTAAAAGTGAAGAATACCACAGTTGCCGGGTCTAATTGTCAGGAAGAAGATTCTTTCTCATCGACTGAAAATGGTACTACATTTTACCATTGATTATAATATAAATTATGCCGAGATGTAGATGGCGCTTTTATCTACCAATGAAATACTAATCATATAAACATTTCTTTGGCTAGACGCAAACCACATAGAAGTCGGATTAAACAAATGTTTAAGGTTCAGAAAAGATAATATTGACCATTTATATGTGTCATTCATAGATCACTTTGCAGTTTAAAATGTGCGGAATGCATATATTGCCATTATGAAACTGTGCATTATTTTTTAGTAAATTGCGATGTTTGATACTTGGTGCGACATATAAATCGTGTTTTAGATACTAAATAGTAGTTGTCAAATTCTTCTTTGGAGTCTATAAACTACTATTTGACTAGTGGTAAAACTGAGTGTCGTAAACATAAGTAAAAAGTAACCTCAAAACATGAGTAAAAAATATACTTTTCGAAATAAATATTTCCATATTGATCACAATACAGGGTGTTTGGTGCATCGTTTGTCAAAATGAATTGGCCGATAGAGGGGGTCATTTGCTATGTCTTGAGGTGCAATAACTTTTTTTTAACCCCATGGGTTTTTTTTATTTTAACATTTTATTATTTTTTTGAAAAATTCCAGAATTCAGCATATAAATTTAGATTAAAAAAAAAGTTATTGGTATAGCACCCCGATTTAATTTTTATTTGTATGTGCACTGTTGTATGGTTCTATGAAATTCAGTATTACTTGCGAATACTGTCTAGTTTTATTTTTATTAAATCATAAATTTTTTGGCAGAGGTAAAAATAATTTTAAGACTCAGCTTTACATTGCAATTAAAAAAAAACTTAAAGCGATCATGATCTTCGAATTCTTTAAAAAACTTCTTCTGTTTATCCCCTTTCCAACGGTATGCATTATGCCATAGAAACCTGCTAATACCTTTACTAATTTACTAAATTTGCATATCGGGACACATCGGGTTGATATTCGATATTCAGGATGAAAACTTGTTTTTGCGGAAATAACACGGGCGAGACAGGTAAAAAGTACTATCTCACTCTTGCGCTGTAAAATCTATCTATCTTCTTCTTACATAGGGTCTGATGTATGTACCTCGAATTTAAAATTAAAAACAAAATTCCCTTATTATTCTTAATGTCACAAATCTTGCTCGAATTGGTGACCTCTGTTATGTATGCATGTGCGACATCTTCGCCTTATTTCCACTGTAGTGGTGTGTAAACGCATTTCTTCTTTAATAACGACGAACGCCTGCTCAATGCGTTGAACTAAATCATCTCTAGTTTCAACTTCTGTGGCGTATATAAGTTCTTTGGCCCGTCCCCACACGTAAAAATCTAATGGAGTTAGGTCTGGGGAACGTGGAGGCCATGGAATAGGGCCACCTCTCCCAATCCATGAATTAGGGAATACATTATTAAGGTAATCCCTAATGGATAATCTCCAGTGTGCGGGACAACCGTCATTTTGAAACAAAATACGTCTCTCTTGATGGAAAATTGGCACCGCAGCTAACAATTCGGGCAAGTCATTATGTAAAAATTCAAGGTAATTATCCCCGTTGAGATGATTAGGTAAGTAGTGTGGTCCAATTACATGATTTCCTATAACTCCTGCCCAAATATTTATGCTAAACCTTCTCTGGAATGCCCTTTGTCTTTTCACATGTGGGTTCTGATCTTTCGGCGACCAGTGGTGAAGGTTGTGTAAACTAAGAATTCCCTCTTTAGTAAATTTAGACTCATCCGTCCAGAGAATACTTCTTAAAAAGTCGGGATCATCCACATCTGTATGCAATGTATCTGTAAGATGTCGTGCATGCATACACAACAGAGGTCACCAATTCGAGCAAGATTTGTGACAGGGCGAGGTGAATAATAAGGGAATTATGTTTTTTTAATTTCAAATTCGAGGAACATCAGTACCCTATGTAAGAAGAAGATAGATAGATTTTACAGCGCAAGTATGAGATAGTACTTTCTACCTGTCTCGCCCGTGTTATTTCCGCAAAAACAAGTTTTCATCCTGAATATCGAATATCAACCCGATGTGTCCCGATACGCAAATTTAGTAAATTAGTAAAGTTATTAGCAGGTTTCTATGGCATAATGCATACCGTTGGAAAGGGGATAAACAGAAGAAGTTTTTTAAAGAATTCGAAGATCATGATCGTTTTAAGTTTTTTTTTAATTGCAATGTAAAGCTGAGTCTTAAAATTATTTTTACCTCTGTCAAAAAATTTATGATTTAATAAAAATAAAACTAGACAGTATTCGCAAGTAATACTAAATTTCATAGAACCATACAACAGTGCACATACAAATAAAAATTAAATCGGGGTGCTATACCAATAACTTTTTTTTTAATCTAAATTTATATGCTGAATTCTGGAATTTTTCAAAAAAATAATAAAATGTTAAAATAAAAAAAAACCATGGGGCTAAAAAAAAGTTATTGTGCCTCAAGACATAGCAAATGACCCCCTCTTTCGGCCAAATCATTTTGACAAACGATGCACCAAACACCCTGTATATTTATTTATTTATCGTTTATTTGGAAAACCAACAGTATAATATGAAAAAATGGTACATACAATTGTTTGTATAATTAACCGATGATGATATATCGCGCACATGTTTTAATCGTAATAGCGTAATGCGCCTCCAATACTAGATTTAACGTAAATGTTATTAATGCACATAACATAATGATCTCATACTATTTAGAAAGGCCGTTCTTTGTGCAATTATTATATAGGAACCTAGTAGTCCTGTTGAAAATGAGTTCATACAGACATACCGGCACGCTGTGTATAAACAAATCTGCATAATATTATCGTTGGTATCGCTAGTTAGTTATTAGTTAAGTTGTGATACCCATAATACTGCTATTACTTGGTTAACAACTGTGATTTATATCCACTATAAACAGTAATGATTCTATTTATACTATAAAAGTAATTTTCGATAGATTAGTAATACGATTGTGGTCAAGTATAACCCTTGGCAAAATCAAACAATCAGAGAATATGCTTCTTAGTTTGAACATGCAACGAGTCATCCAGTTTATATTTGTCATTTTAGTGATAAAACGCAGGTTGAAAACTACGCTCGGATCGGTGGTAAAATGATCGTATCTTTTGAGAGCTTTTAACACCTATAAAAGTATTCTAGATTTACATAAATAAATAAAAAACTTTTGGCCTTTCATATCTTTTTTTTGCACTTTAGCACTGAAGACGAAAAAAATAAAAAATTATTCTAAACCACTTTGACGCAAGAAATTCCAAGGCGATAGTGAAAGAGATGACGAATTTATGATACGAACTTAGAATACATGACATGATCCTTTGCGACTACTAACCCAATATACACGTAATTAAAAACAGAACGACAAGCGAGAAATCACCTTTTAAGTATATGGTATCAAAGATTTGCAAATTTGACATAGTCATTAGGTAGTGCATACTCATTTCGGCGTAGTTTCATAAAAAATGTAGTGTATAAAACTTTGAGAAATATTAAGAATAAAAAATTAAAAATAATGGGAAAAATAAATAATAACAAACAAAGAAGGAACTTGATAATAATGGAACCAATCCATTATTAACTCGCTTTATCGTAAATTTATTTAAACGCGAATAAAAGGAACGATTATTATCAGCTCACTGAACAATATATTTATTTCAAAAAATAAACTTATCGATATACAGGAATATATGTTTCAACAAATTCAGTTTTTGACTGTGTTAACGCTTATTTTAATAATTTTTAACTTAATTAATTATAAATAAATTGACCACTTTTAATGCTTCCCTATTTTTTATTTTTTTTTTTTTTAAACTTTATTATTATTTTTTTACAAAACACCTTTACATTTCCCCACAAAGACGGTGCCTTTTCTGTGGGTGAAAAAAAATAACATTTTATTACAGTATAAAAGTGTCAATAGGGTTACATCAATAAGAAAAGGACAAACAAAAAAACAATATAATAAAATGCAAAAGCAATAAAATAGATAGCAACAAAAAGTAAAAATTAACAACCTATCAAAATGCAAAGTTAAAGAAAAAAAATAAAAATAGACAAAACCATATATTTTTATATTTATATAAATATATATGGGTTTTCGTAGATCTATAGCCTATATTTACTTAACTAAACTTTCCTTTCCATCTCAAGCAGATAGAGAGGGAGCAGATATACACTTTTTTAAATACCTTTTTCAGTTTTTTTTTTTATTATATTTATTTTTATTTCCTCTTTAACCTTATATTTAGGTACATTTGAAAGATTGTTATTCATATACACGTTAAAAAGAGTAGGTATAAGAAAACCAAGAGTGCGTTTGCCTATAATTTATAGAAGCTTTTAAATCAGAAGTGACAGACATATTAAAGTATTCTTTTATAGGTTTCCTCCTATAAAGCAATAAAAAGCATAGACACGGCCGATAATAAAATGAAGCTATGATAAATTGTTGTTCAAATATGTGCCAGGCTAGCTTTCCGAAAATTCGCACGGGGATTCGAACAGCAGCATTCTGGAAGTTATGACTTCAACGTTTCTGATGTTCTTTCTGCTTGCCAACTCCCCAGTACCGCCGGGAGGCTGGGAGGGGTTCTGGTGATGCTCATCTTGCCAATTGGCGAAATGAGATTCGAAACTTTTAGCAGCGTGGGCACGCCATTTCATCGCGGGTAAGATCTGTATTTCGAAGAACTTTCCAGGCGCAATAATGCAAACTTTATAACCCTTTTACACTAGAAGTAAAACTAGTAATTTAGGGGGTAAAATCAGGACGCAGCTTGTTAAAAATTTAAAAACTTTTGAAATTCAATGTACCTATACACAAGCAGCATTTATTTATTTTGTTTATAATATGGAAAATTAACAGAACATAATAACCGCACACACTATAATGTATGTATATTACAGTAGAAGGAATTAATAAAAAATGTTGTACAGTTATTACAATAATAACAAAAAACAATTGACCGCTGTTATTCAATTTTATTAAACAATATAATATAATTTTGAAATAAATGTCTATTAAATATATAAAAAACTTTTAAAGATCTTTGTCGTTTTTTAAATTATGTGGTTATAAATAATTGTTTACAAGTCGTATTCATGCTCAATGATAAGTGAAACACAACTTTAATATTTCATATATTTGTTCGTTAATTGTCATATAAGAAAATACTCGCTCTACGGACTAGATAAATAAATTCTTAAAGTGCTGCATGGGTTGGCAGCATGTGGGAAAGCTGATAAGTATGGCTCAATGTTGCAGTCAAATCTATATTTAAATTTATTCAAAATAAAATTAGCAGAGACGATTCAGTAGTTGAACGGTGTGGGTTATGTGTGGTCAACCTTGCATTTCTTTACAGGTACTTGTCGGCCTATACACCGCGTCGCGGGTGCAGAAAATATATACCAAAGTGGGACCAACAAACGCCGGGTGTTGGTAGGTGAATTTATATGTATTTTGGTATATTCCGTTTAACTCAAATCCGTTCTGGTTGGAAATAAACCTACAGTCCACTAGTTATATCGAAAATGTCTACCAATAATATTACAATGAAAACTAGTATAAAATTTAGTTTTTCGTTCAATGTGATGGTGTATCGCATCTTCGATCAAATAAGATGTAAATCAAACAAGCTAGCCAAAATTCATAACGAATAGATCAGAGGGAGAGTAAGGTGGTGAGAGTGGCCGCCCTATGAACCTATATAGTTTGGGCATGGACAATCGACTTGATTGTCTCATCTCTTTCATTCGCTACACATGTGGTTGTAGGAAAAAGAGATATCTATTTTCGAATGCCGATTGGCAGATATACTAGCCGATGCAATACCTCACAAAAGTTTCCTCGTTGCTCACCCTGGCACTCGAGAGTGGCATGTTTCGAAATTGCTTTGCGATCATGTTTCATTTCAACGTGTTTTCATGAACAACATATTTACGGCGAATTCCATAAGTAGAGCAAGGAAAACAAAAATGTCCAGGTACCTTCGTAAATATCGTAAAATATTAGACTACAGCAGCTTTACGCACCTCGATAATTAAAGTAATGTGTAACCGGTTTCTGAACTGATACGCACTCTGTTTAGGTATACGAGTATGTTACCCGTATGTTCATATGATAATTACATAATTATGTAATTATATACTTATAAACTGCCCATGATTATACTATATGCTTCGATTATCGACGGTCATTTAACAACATTATAAATATGCTTCTGTGGATTGAACTTTGTTCACATAACCATTTTACAAACAACCATTAAAATCTTATAGTATTTACTATAAAAAAAATCTATTATAATGAAATTATTTATTTAAAAACCAACAAGGTTTTTTATTCTATATCTCTTATACCATTAAAACCTATTGAAATCAAACTATCTGGCGTTTAAAGGCATGGATTAAACTGTTTAAACGAGGTTTAATTTAATTTGCAATGTTTGTATGTCGGTTTGGGTCAAATCTTGTAAGCAGAATTAGAACCAGATCTTCTTATTCTACGGAGTTGAAATTTAACATGATGGTTCAGTACCGATAACAATGCATTTTTATGTTAAGTATGACCTCATTGTATATCCAGGAATGGCTCCTAACGAAGGAACTTCTCAGCGGTTAACAACACGGATACAAAATTTGCTTAAATGCGTATAGCATTTAAGCACTTAAATAAAAGCTCGTTTTTAAAAATGTATTTTGTGTGTCGCGGTTAAATTCCTCCACACCGTCATATTAAATGACAATGTACCCCAGATGACGCATACTACTACACTCGGGATCGGTCACTTATTTCCCCGTCTCTGGCCCTTCGGTCGACGATGAACTCAACAATGAAGCGATAATTCGGAAAATTAATTTTTGGGTTTAGGTAATAAAAAATAAATTGATATGGCATTTTCTCGTCTAAGCAAAAGTAACTCGTTCATGTTTTGGTAGCAAATATGTCGGCGCTCAACTCGAGTGCCCTTGTAGAAACAACCCTCTAAAGAAAGGGAGGGTGTTGAGGGTGAATAAAGGGACGGGAACACCGCCCGGCACCCGGCACGAGGCCACTCGAAGAAGAAAGTCTAAGGGAAAGTATCACGATCCGATACTGACCTCGCCTCTGAACGTATTAAAAGCACAATTAACCCTTCTACGCATAAAACGTTTTCCATATACTATGCACTCATTTTTAGAATGAACACGATTATTATTTTATTCTAAATTTGAGTTGTTTATGGTGTATGAGTACAAGCATACAACGGGGTTCTACGTCCTTTTACGAAAGCTTGAAGGAATGTTTTTATTCACTATTCTAAGTATAAAAAACACTAATATTTATAGCCGAATATCTTTTCTTTCTCAAATAGTGTAAATAACCGCTATTATTTCCGTGCAAGGGGATCACGTGCGCCGCGGCGTGACATGATCATTTTCATTTCAATTACGTAAAGTTTACAAATTAATTTCTATGATGAATTTTATTATACTTTCTTCACAAATTCACAAATATTAGTGAAAATCGAACGACAAAGCTGGAAGCTGACTGTTTAATTGGAAAAGGTCGCGAGACACTGTATGGATTGGGTAACTTTTATATATATATATTTATGAGCAATATTATTTTTACTTCTTTACGTATTTATGTAAATATTGCTTTAGTTTCTTCACACTGTACATATGATTGTTCCCACTTATTAATACGACACATTTATTTATTTAACAGGTTTATTTGATTACAGTCGCCATTCGACTAATTCCCAAAAACATTTAGTCATCATATTCTAACGTGTGTATCGTCAATCTGGAACGCTTTTTGACAGCGAAAATAAATATTTAAATTCATAAACCTCAATTTTCTCTGTCATCTACTGCACTAAATTATTAATTGAGAGGTGAGTCGCAAACCCGAGTTCCGCAGGCACAAGTCGCCACGCGCCGAAGACGTTTACAGAGCCGCGCGCAGGGCTTAGCTGCCAACCGGGGGCAAAGCCCGGGGTAGAACAGCTGGTTATTATGTAAATATGATTGTTCCGGATCTCATATGAAACCAAATGTTCATCCGGCCAGTAACATAAGTATATTGAAAAATTTTGTTAAAAAAAATACTTCATTACAAATAAAACAACATAAAAGTTTGCAAGTATTAATATATTTTTATTTTTTCGCTAAAAAATATTAATAAATATTTGTCTCTCCTTTTCCCTAGCAAATTTGAGTCTCAGTTATACCTCAACCACATTTTGTATTATTTATTTATTGCTTAATATGCAATTTTCTCGCGCTGTAATGGTACTCCATAAAACCTCCAGCGCCTCATGAGGGAAATGTGCTCATATCTTGCAAAATCAGCTGCATCGCAGGGTTACGGCTTTCGCAGAGGCGTTAACAACTTTTATCGCACTTAAGTTTCAGTGCCTTAGAAGTGAAGATAAAATCCCACCAATTTGCGAAGCGATTAATCTTTTGTCCGTGTTTAGAGACGTTTTACACACTCAACATGGAATTAATAACCATTGATCACAAACAATTTCGACCTATGAAATTACAATAATGGCACAGTTGAACGGTTTTTTTTATATTAGTCGAGTAGTTGCTTTCTAAATCGTCTTATTATTGATCTGTAAGCAAATTAGTAATTTAACAGTGAATGAACTAACTATACAATACGTTTAATTTCTGCAAAAACTGTATTGCGTTCTCGCTTTACCAAAATGAATTGTTCAAATGCACCTAAATAGAACTATTGGCTAGCAGAGAAAATTAAGACATTTTTTCCACAATATAAATATAGTTTACACGCAGTAGCTTAACTTCATACAAACCGGTCGATTTGAATCGTAATCCAGGATATGCGGTGATGATGAAGAGCTAAAAACAGCACAAGCATGTCAGCAGTCGAACATTTAAAAAAACATGTTTCCGCATAAACACTACGGGGTGAACTTAAAGTCGTCAGTCTTTTAAGGGATGACTCTAGACATAAAACTTAATAACTTTTGTTCAACAAGCTTTCAAATAGCTAACAGAAACAAATCCATATAAAAATATAAATACTCTATTTAAGGTTTGGTGCGGGTATTAAACGTGCAGCTGTTGAATTCTTGACCTACATAATACATTATTTGTTAAAACTACCTGTCGTTCACTACCATCCACGCATTTGTAAGTACGGTGCCGCTTGGAGTTAGTCGGTTACTGGGTCGCGACGCCGCGCAGTTGGATATTTTGTTAGGTGACCATACTTTAAAATGATTTTAAGATTCTTTTATCTTTTAAGGCCAGTTTTTTTTTGTTTATTTACAAAGTTGTTGAAAAAAAGGTTTTCAACAACTTTGTCCAGAATCACCTCTTAAAAGGATACTGCTGACTTTAAGTTCACGCTGTATACCATATTTAACTAGACCACCAGTTTCTAATGTGGCGGCGATATGGTAGTTAGATCGTTCGATCACAAACCAGACGTTGTGCGTTCGAACCTGCACCGGTTATGACACACGGTTATCACAGATTTTTTTAACAAAACTGTAAATTGATAACAATAATGTTATACCTTAAATTTATCGAAATATAGGGAGGTGGCGGGGGGATACTGTATTCATGGCCTTTATTACGAGGCACTTGTTTCAGCCTTCATCAGCACCCCAATTGTCCGCATAATTCAGCGCCGAATAGTTTCATGAATAACATTAAGGTTGGCGGAGATGAGATGAGACGGGATGAGGAAAGAGGAGAGGTCGGACCCTCTCAAAGTCGAATAACTAACTTGCTTGAGGTTGATATTGGAATTTATTAGTAGCAAGAATGACAATTGTTATTTTAAGGAGTAGGTACAACGTAAATTTAAGCATGCGTTTTGTTTTATTGCTAAATCATTTAGGCGGACTAGTGAGCTAGTGAGGAAGGTAAATTATATATGATAAAGGTAAATTTTTAAAAAAAATGTAAAGTGAATACATACATGAAAGGACAATCGCTCATAACCAAATGTTGGTAACTAAATGACTCGTACTTTCTAGCTGCAACTTACTATGCCAAATGCCAATACCCCGTTGTTCAAGTCATTGAAAGAGTAAAGAAATTACTACAGCCATATTTTCAAATACGTGATTTTCTCACCAAATCAAAACTTATTCTTATTTATCGGGATCCTGTGGCATAAATAAATATATATTTAATTATGTAAATATTCGAATACAGCACATTCTTAGAAAAACCTTATTTTTATTGGACGTTGAAAGAAGAAAAAACCAACGAGGGTGTAATTATATTGATTAGTGATCCGCCTTGCATTAATTGCCGACCAACCAAGCACTACCAACCAAGAAATTGACAGGACTCAAATAGAGTACGAGGACGAGTTGAGCGAGGGAAAAATATGTACAAATGCCTTGGTTTTTAACCGCGAAGGAAAAATAACTATAAAGAGGTAAATTGTTTTGGCGTAGTGTTAGTTTTTCTGTGCTATTCCGAGATGAAATATTTACAAAATATTGCTCGACTGCCAACGGATTCCTGGGATTTTCATCAGTTTTGGTAAGTCATTTGCCGTTTTATGTAAGCGTGCGTAGTAAATCGATGTCAGTAAACGATTAAATCGTGTCCGTTATATCCGTTGAATTGAAAAATCAGACTTTAACCTCCGGTAAATAAGCTAACAAAAATTAAAAGAAATTTTCACGAGACGGCTGCTTATATCCGAGACCGCGGCCGCACTTCTAAGATCAATAATAATTTATATAAATCTAACGTTCGTCAAACAACCAAGAAAAGGTCTGTTTTAAATTGTTTATCATTATAATAGCATTACAAATACTTTTCGACTACCCAAAAAAAAATATACAGTGTGATTAGACTGCATTTTCAATTATTTCCTTTTTGGAGCCGTAAATGCAAATGTGTACTTTATTCCAGTAGTAACTCTTGTAAAGGATACTCGTGACAACCAATTTCATTTATTTTAAGGCGAAGCCAAGGATAAATATTAATTTCATTCATTTAGATCCATTTTTCTATATCTGGTATTTAGTTACCATTATCATAAAAAAATATGTTTAGATATCTTAATCTTATGTCTTCAACATAGGTAAAGGCATATTTTTAAAATTCAATTCTATTTCTGAGATATTTAATAAATGATTAACTGCTAATACATATTTTTTTAATTGAATTAATCTTATAAAGGACATTAATTCAAGAGCCTTGGAAAAAATAGTAATTGAAAGGCAAATGAACGGCCTAAAACATAGAAAAGTTTGTTTTTTAATTTCCATATTATTTATTTATTTATCTTTATTGGAGAAACCAACAATTTTACACAGTACATATAAAATAAAAAATACATTTGATGGATCGAATTACAGCTAATTACAGCTTCATTGATTATGAAGCTGTAATTTAAACTGTAGTTGATTCCCAATATGCTAAGCCTTTATTTCACGTTTAAAATCTAGCAAGCTCCATAAAATCGACATTAGATAGAGTTGTTTTAATACACGCGTAAGAAGATTTTTTAAAACGTTCACAATGAAAGAATGAATTCTAGGTAAACAATTTTATAAAGGTGTGAATATTTCACAGGAAATTCGTTCGGGAGTTATTCCAACTATACTAAGCGTAGAGAGTGCTACAACTGCCCGTGTCTCCATAACCCTTCATTTCGCCACGTCCGTTATCCCCGCCGTTAGGACTAATGGCCCCATCTTAAGGCTGCGATGCGGGCCGCAGATATATTACCCGTATAACTTAGCCAATAGATAGTCGTAGGTATGTATAGATCGGATGACGTGTATTCACCCAGGTAAATGGTATTGCGCTACCTCAACCTCATCGTTGTAAAGATAATCGATCTATGAAATTCAGTCTATATGGTATTTAAGGCACCTCTAAGGTATCTAAGGCACATACCCGAATAATACAAAAATTCGAAATTTACAAGTTTTCAAAGACGTTAGGAGAGATATCCACAAAAGATATGAGTAATTAGTTTACATTAAAGATAATATTTACATTAAAGATGTTTTATTATTCTAGGGAATTTACCTAAGGAAATTTCTTTAGACATGCAAAAAATATTTAAAAAAATACAAAACCACGATGTTTTTGAAATAGCATTTCTTGAAATCACCCGGTTATAAAAACAGAACCATCACAAATAAAATAAATATAGGTTTATGATGAGGATAATGCGGAGGATGGATTTACCTAAGCTTTGAGATAAATAAAATAACAACTTAGAAATAAACTAACGAAACGAATTTTTGATTTAGTTTTTAAATATGCTAATTTTTTTTAATTTTCAGTAAAAAACATATATCTTATTTTTTAAAAAACACTTAAAAGCTATCAATATTTTATTCAAAATAATAGCCCGCGGTTGCGTTATAAGCGCCGTTATGCCCGTCATAGAGTTCACAGATTTCCGTTCATCGCGCAAGCCTTCTTTTCGCAGGCAACAATTTGGAGGTCAGTATCGTTTAAATGGTGTCCTTCGTTCATGCATGTACCTATGTAGTCTCCCTAAATACGTGTGTGTAAAAAACCATTACAAAATATTTTCAGGGTATTGAGTCGTTTTAAAATAAATCTATTAACCGTTTTTTACGCATTAAACGGCATTACGTTAAACTTTGTAGTTTCATATAAATACGTTATTAAAAATCTGGCAAATTGAAATTCTTTAGTTAAAATTAATGTGTGATCTTTTACTGAAGACGTGCTGCCATCTAGTGGAACACGAGAGTACATGTAAAAATTTATTATATAATTTCGTGCTTTTTTTACACAATAATATAGCTAGTAATATAGTTTAGCTGTCCGGGATATACGCGAGATTTGAGTTAATTCTCTTTCATGTTACTATTAAATAGTTCGGGTTTACAATTTATTTTAACGAATGGATTTTCGCCCCTATATTATATAATAAATAAAACTTGTAAATTTTATAATGTTAAATTATTATTTGTAAACGCAGTTTGTGCGTTAAAAATAATTAATGATCTATAATACGGTATCTAAAAAATCCTTTTACTTACAAAACCAAATATATACATTTCGAGACCAAAACTATCCAATACCTATATTAAAAAGAGATACAAATGTTCAGATCACTTACACGCAACACCGCTTCTGTTAGTAACCCTCATTTATTATTAGCGCTGATGTTCTAGGGTTTACCTAAAATTCCTCGTAACCAGTTATTAGATGGAAATGAAGCACAAGTTCGAACTTCAGTTGTAAATCTAGCTTTGTTCATGATGATACAGTTCATAAAGATTAGCAAAATAGCGGTTTAAAAATAACAATATGCCTGATCTAGTAATTGACAACGCAAGTAGGTACGAAATTTAATAAATGTCTTTTAAAAAAAACACGTTACATATATGCGTTGAATAAACAAAACTCAAAGTTAAATAAAAAACAGGTTAAAACTGTCCGATAAAATTAAAGATGTTTTACACGCCAAATACATGAAAGTTTATATCGTTAATACATGTATCTAGTCTCTTGACAAACATACAGAATAAGAAATAGCCTAGAAAAGATAAATATAAACACGTCACGTTCGAGATGAATAATTGCGACTCTTAAGCCCGGTTGGCACGGGTCGTGAACACGACCTGCCTCAACACTAAGCGGAGTACCACGACCCGTGTATACCATGCGAAACCGTACTTTCGTGGTCACGGAGCACTCCGAAGTAGCGACGGACGTTTCGTAATAATTAATATCAAACGTGTTTAATTTTTAAATAATGTCGATAAAGAATGCGGCGAATAAATAAAATCATTTTTGCCAAAAGTGAAAATCGATATAACTTTGTATAAAAATATCATTGTGTACCAAGACCATTCAGATATAAAAAACAGCTAATTGGCCCTCCGATTTCAAACATGATTTATATTGAAGTCATATCAAAATCATCATGGTTTCCGAGGGAAAAAATATAAACTTTACTGATAATATAGAATCGCTCTTGTCATGAGTTTGGTCGCTAGCGAAGCCGCATTACCAGCCTTACCGAGCGTCAAAAGGGAATTTACACGAGCGCTTTAATAAAATTAATAAATTAGAACGTGAATTATTTTCACTTTTTTTTATATAATTTCTTACACATAATAGGGAACATAAAGATCCCGTCATGTCTTCTGGAATGGTCTTGGAACGTCCTGTATATACATTTGAAAACAATACTTGCAAACAAAAAGTGTGTTTCGGGAACTGAGTCAAGGAGTTAAGGTGAATGGAAATGTGACTCACCAGTTTGGCCGTAAGCGAATATGCAAGCGTTGTATCCCTCGAAGGCATTGTCGAGGATGTCGGTTCCAAGGCAGTCGAAGACCTTGGCTTGTGAGGCGTAATTCGGGGACGACGGATCCACCGACTCGAAGCAGTGGTCGAAAGCGAACGTCTTCGGTTGTTTTCTGGAAATACGACGAGAGACATCTTAGAACGATACTCGTATTTCTACATTTTTTAGAGGCAGAAAGTCGATATAAAGTTACTACAAGTGTAGAGGCCGCATCTCTATATTATGGGTATAAAGTGTAATTTTGAATTGTATACTAATTAACAATATACCATAATGCTTAGATTCAAAGAATCTAGATTAGAAGACGTATCTATTCAGGATTTATTTAAAAACACTATTGTTCTTTTAGGAGGTATTTATCATGCCTTAATTATAACCAAACAGGGTTGATTGTAAATAAGAGTACTAACCGCATCGTATATTTCTTACGGATTTTTTTTTTCAAATAAGTTAACCTAATCTAACCTAACCTTAATTTAAGACAATCGTGTCAAAATAATGAACGCATTTTTTTCTACGTATTAATCGTAGCTTTTTTTGTTTTTCTCTTATTTCATAATGCAAATTTACAATGTCTTTTCCAAAATAAACATGAAACTTTTAAGTTGCTTGCAATGTTCCCCTATTCCTAATCCCAAACTCGTTCCTGAATGCATTTTTCTAATTTAATATAAATAAGTTTGGAGGAAACTCTCATTGGCTCTATGTTTTGATTGTGAGTTATTTTTTTTTTTTTTTTGAATTAGCTGTTGTTTCCTGAAATAAATAATGCTTTGCGTCATGAAAACGAAGGTCACGATCGGCTAGAAAAATTTTAGAAATACTAATATTTTTCGTAATTTATTTAACGGCTGTCAAATGGTAACGGTGGCAAGATTTAAAAATATACAATAGTTTTTACTATAGATCCCAAGGTGTTCAAATCATCCTCGAGTACCACCACATACACGTTGATTTTGTTAAACAATTAAATATACAATAATTGTATAAATGACAAATTATGGAAGGTACTTACGTAAGGATATATAATTAAAAAAAAACAATTAATATGATAGAAATATTCACAAACACATACCTACTTAAGTTGCGTTATTTAGTTATTGAGATAAATATAGATTTTTTGCCCTGAGCCACATTATCCCCATCGAATCCCCCGCAAATGGCCATATTCCCCCCCCCCCTCGCCCGCGGGATAACCCAGCTTATCTTTGATATTCCCGAGCCGCTTGATCCGCAAATACTCTACTTAGTTGGATATTGAAGAGGCTCGCTTCTATCACTATTTGCTGTTCAAAAATTGCTCGACGTTTGGTGGTTTTTTTTTTCAGCTCTGGTTTAAGATTACCGCGATTTTTATTTTATTGTTGACTTTTGTTTCATTGTGGTTAGAGCGGAAATTATTTTCTTCTATTAAATTCTTTTATCTTAGTCCTATTGGCTGAGTTAAGCTTTCACTATGGCAATTTTTAACGTTTTGTTTTTAAACTAAGCACCTTCACGTGAGAACACATATATAAAGAGGAAACTATATTACAACCGTAATCAAACTTATTGAATCAAAATCACTTTAAGAAAGGCAAAGTAGTAAAGTATTTATAATCGAATTAAATTACATTTTTTATAATAATTTTCTTCTGTTTTCTTTTTTTTAAATAAATAAATATACTTATATCATCGCTGAAAATAAACAGCAGTTTTTCTGTGTTCTCTGGCAAACCATGACCCTGAAAAGACTGCAGACTGAAATTGAAAATGTGACGCGGCGAAAGGCGGCGCTTCTGGTCTGCCGATGCTGTGGGTTTTACCCCTTTTGTACATTTTTTTTTCAGCGGAATAAAAAACTCCGGTGGTGTGGAAACTCGCGCGCTGCCTCAGTCGCCCTTGTGATAATAGAGGTAGGCAAAACAAACTTCTTCGGCCGGTCCCAGACATGTACGCAAATATTTGCAAAGATGCACAAATGCTAGAGGCCATTTGTAAATATTTTCACACATATTTATAAATGGTCTCCCATGCATAGTATTTATGCATATTTGCAAATATTATGTATGGTCTCTGTCACCTAAACGCCCAACCCTTCGAGCTAGAAAACTATGCAAAAACAATACGAATTTTGGGTTGACTGTTTTGAAAGGTTGATAAATTATCACCTTAGCAAACGGTAGTAATTAACATTATACCATATTAAAACTCCAAGCATTTTTTTTATTCAATTTCATACCTACTAAATTATTTGATTTGTTTGCACCTGAGACTTACGATTATTAATTAGATTAGAGAAATTAGAATTACGATGTTCGGTAATTAGTTAAAAAGACCCTGTTTGGACTAGGCCCTATATCAACTATCCATTCCACTCCCTACCTACACACTTTTCTCACGCTCACTTATTCGCGCTTCTTTTACACACCCATTTCATAACTTTTTAGATATATAACAATAATAATCTGTTATCTAGGAATTATAGTTGTTGGCCATATGTTATGTATATATTAATTGTAATCATGTTATATTTCGCTGTTTAAAAATCTTTTTAACAAATAAATAAATAATACCACTTTAATGTTACGGAATCTGAAATTTAATTATAAAGGGCCAACTCTACGGTACATTTTTTTAAAGTGCTTAAAGTCAAACTTAAGAATTGATAATGTGGTGACCAAAAGTTTAAAAGATTGTTTACTGTGTTCAATACGTGCATTCACTTGCTCTTCGGTAATACTAAATTTTAAAAAAATGCTATTCAAAGTTGCCTTTTGTAGAAACAGCATTAAAAACAAAACTAAGTCTATAAATATTGCTTAACTTGTATTGACTTGTATTGATGCAAGATGTTTACACAACCATTGCTAGTACCACCAGACACTAGTTAGATAATGTTACTGTTATTGGATATGATCCTAGAGCCAAAGAAGAACCTTTTTGTGTTTTCACGTTCGATCTCAACTGACAGTAGGTTTCCTCTCCTGCTTAAATACAAGAATACCCTAAAGTATGCGATTCTATCTTAACAATATCTACGAATATTTAATATTCGAACATGTAACTTGTGATACGTCTACCCCTGATCAGCCCTTGAGTAAACGGTGGGGGTCTTATGAAGACGGGGGGGGGGTCGAGGGAACGTCGACGACGGCGCGTGATAACCCCAAATAATGAGAGGACGTGCTCCTCTCATCCTATCCTACGTGGAAATATTATGAGTCGCTCGACTTATCCTGAAGGACCGACGCCGTCGACGACCTTTTCACCTTCCCCAATAGAGAGAGATATTGCTGAATAGTAATCAAGAACGAATGATAAATTTCAACGAAATTCTACGCGTTTCTCGTAAATTTCAATGTATAAATAAAAATGGATAGTAAAAATACATTTTTAAAAATAATCTTTTATTCAAGTGCTTGAATACGTATACAAAATTTCATGTCTGTGTTGTTGACGACTTCCTTCGTCTGGAGCCATTCCTGGGCGTAGCATCAGGTCATGCTTACCAATTAAAATTTCAACTCCGTAGGATAAGAGGAAGTGGTTCTAATTCAGCTCGCAAGATTGGACCTAAACCAACTAACAAACATTGCAAGCTAAATAAAAGCTTGTAATAAATAAACGCTGTAGTATTATGACTCTCTTATTTGTAGACACCGAAGAAAAATAATGGTGTATATCGTTTTATTTCAATACCTAAGCCTAAATAGAATTAAAAAGTTAAATTTATACTTTGTCTGAAAGTTAAGAGCATCATTGTTCCATACATTCGATTGACACATAACACTAAGCTAGGTACAGTCGAGTGACAGCTGCTGTCGCCCGCACCATGAATGACAAAGCGTAATTGAAAATAAATGTACTGCTAGTAAAAACTTGTTTCATCTTTGGCTGGCTTCATCGACTATAAAAGCCAGACCTGCCATTCACCAGGTAAAGCTTTATAAAAACTGAGATATTTTAATTATGTTCTACGAGTAATTATGAAAATTTTGTTCCAGCTCCATCCGAAAACGCTTTAACACAATTCGAAGTTTGCTAGATTTATATAAAAAAAACCTAGAAATAAGTGATGGTCATTCCATAGGCAGTTTTTAATTATTACAGGGCAGATATATATTTCTTAATTGCTCACAACTGCAGATATCAGAGAGACACAAGACGACCATTTGTAAAATAATTTTCGGTTGACCACCCTGAAATGAAACTCTGCACTTGAGCAACGTGATATTACTTGTATGTTACAATTTATTGGAAACGAGCTCGTATGGTCGCAGTTCCTCATTAAGTACTAAATTCCTGAGGAATCATTTGCAAATACATACAAGAATTCTCAGTGCCTTCAGAAAATCTTGACTGACTAAAGAGAAAGGATACCCCTTCGAGAACAGGGTTCTTATTATATTATATTAACAGACAGACAACATAGCTGATGGGTCTGTTTCCGTTTCTGTTACTGAGATAGTTGAATATCAAGACAGTTCTTAAATTGGTTGATACTTTTTGCGCTAACAACCGAATCCTACAGTTGATTCCACGAGTCCACTATTGCCAATCATATGTTTTCTAGGATTCGTTTGAAAGATGTGTGTTCTCATTAGCTGTGAATATATTCTTTCTAATTATATTAGAAAGGGTAGTTACTGTAATTTTTTTATCTGAAATATTGTGTAATAAGTTTATACATATATGATTTACTATGCATTATGGTTAATAAAATTCATTTTTACTTCAAACAAATATAATTCTATATTAATCAAATTTGACCCAAATACATATCTACATATTTATAGTACATTCTACTTAAAGAACGTAAAATCTTAAAAAAAGTTTTAAGAGGCCCAAAATGGAGCAAAGCTAGTAATAAATCGAGAATTTACGGCAATTCTTTAGAATAAAACTCATATAAAGTGTCTCGGCCAGGTGACATCCTTTCAGGCGAACCGAGGATTCTTGAATCCTGGATTTATGATCGAAATGTGAAGACGGGTAGACGAGTAAAAAAGGCGGTGTGTTTGAACACAAGATAAGCAATGGATGCCATTGATATTACATTATTATTACATATTTCTGAATAATATACAGGGGTTACTAACTAGTAGAGCGAGGACTTCCTTTAAAACCATAATATGAACATAATACTTTTGAAATTTTATTTCAAATAATCAATTTTACATAATATTTGTACATCCTTAGTAGAGTCGATAAATTATAATATGGGGCCCAACAATATACAACCTGTCCGGAAAATAAGTGTTCAAACAAAAATGACATAATAGGCTAAATCTCATTGACCAAAAAACCCTTACAGTGAAGCTTACGGTTTTTTTAATAACGTCATCAATGACGTTATTTTTTTTAAGAATTGCTATGACCCAGGTCATAGACGCATTGATGAAAAAAAAAAAAGCCAGAAAAGGCCGCTTGTCGTATATTTACATATATGGCTAACGCTGACTAAATCATTACAGATCACCAAATTAATCATATTGGATTAGATTTATATAAACTTTTATCCGATCAATCCACTGTTTGTCCGTGCAATTTACATAGTCACACGGGACCCAACATTAAATAATAAAAAATATATATCCCTATGGATTCCTTAACATAAAAGCGAACTGATTCTTCTTATTGATCCTATTCAAATAAAAAAAGAGAATATTATATTTTTTATGTGTGGGTATGTATGTGGTTGGTATCAATTTATGTATCAACGAATTAAAACTTTAGTTTTTAATAATAATGAAGTATACATTCAGCTATGTTTGAACTTTATAAGACCCAACTATGAACAAAACGTTTTTTTTTCTTTCCCATCCATGTGTTTAAATACTTTTCGAAAATTCTTTCAAGGAGTTTCATTAAAATTTATGAATAATATTTTTATAACACATGAAACATAAATAACGCTTACTGACACTAGAGAATCGCATAAATTTCAACTTTCTCGTAATATTAAAAGTTCAAAGCGTACGTTGGCCGACACTTTTACAGCTGACATGCGATGGTGAGAAAGTAGGAATGTAGATAACTATAAGCAATATAAACTGGAAAGCTCCCGTTATGGCACGAAAGTCCTGATAAAATCTCCGAAAACTCGAGGAATATATTAATTTTAATGGTTGGGCAAAAAAGCAGGATGACGAACAGAAATATAGCGTTATATGCGTTCACAAAAACCGGGTGGTTATGGTGGTTTAGGTTGGTTAAGCTTTTAATATCAAGGGAATCTGTTTTCGAATCACAGTGGAACAGACAGGCCACAACATTAAAAATATTATAATAAAAAAAAAGTACAACCGGATTAGAACCTGAACGTCCATATCCTTCTCTATCGAAAGTCCGGCATTGCGAACGAATGGTAAACTGAAGTAAATAGTACCCTATAGAGTACCCTACTTGGCATGGTATAATTTCTTTGTTTAGGACGGTTACGGCTATCATTTGCATAAAAAACAAAAACATTTATGATAAATATTATCAAACATTGACGTAGTGTATTAAACCAAAAATAAAATTACCATCACCAAGTGCATAGAATTTATGAAATAAGAGAAGAATAAACTATTTGAAAAATATGTTGTTTACAGAATAAAAAAATGTAAACTGAATAAGAGGAACACGAAAAATATATAATATATTTAAACAACAAAAATAATAAAAAGAACATAAATGCGGTGTATTATATAGTGGATCTTATTAAAATTAAATAAATTGTAAATTTAGATTAATTAATGTACAAATTTAAAGGTATGTAAAAAAAATATAACGTTATCCGCGTACACTCTGTATACTATGTGCACATAATATTTTTTAGTTTTAAAAAATTGGTAATATTAATATGAATGATTCTTTTTTTTATGTTAATTAATTATTTTTTTAAATTGCTAATTTATTTAATAAATAAGATCAAAAACGATAAAAATATAATAAAGATCATTTCTTGCATAGGTAATTAAATGTTATAAACCAGGGGTTTTTTATAGGTACACACATATGTATTTATTTATACATGTATTTGCATATGAGTTCGATTACTAGTTGTAGAGATACTGACATAATCGAAGTTATATTATTCATTATACTTATAAATAATTATTTTATCAGAGTTTTTAACACCTTCTACAAATGAATAACAATACTTTTAAAACTTTCTCTTTTTGTAAAAAAAATAAATCTTTGCAAATTTATTTTAGACCTTATTGAACTATACTCCCCCCTTATTAGCACATAGGGGAACTATACTCCGTTATTAGTGTGCAAACAAACCTGTGGTTTAACTATGACAGTTTTATCGAAACGTGTATTTTTCGCATTTTCATTCTATTCTTTAGATGAAGTAATGATTCATTTGGGTAAGGAGGCGTTCTTAGGTCGCGTAGATGTTATACTACGAGTCACGGGACATTATCAACAATTTTCGAGTACCAGTAATGGTTGACATCCAGTAATAGATTCTTGATTTGATCTTGATTTATGCCTATAAAATAGTCCAAATTTCAAGATGGTACATTGACCACATTACCAAAAATCCGACAAGATTTTAACTTTACAAACTGCTGCAGCACCCGAAGGCAGCAACGTTGACAGGTAAGAATTACACCTTTGAGATGAGCATTAATCAATGCTACGACTGGTTACCATGTCTACTGGTACCCGACAATGGTAATTAAGGTCCCGTGGCTCTTGGACCACATTACGCGTGCCAACTTTGTTGCAACCGCATTCTGCGTTCTGCGCCAAGCCGCTGTCGGCCTTGGGGTAATAAAATAATAAAGTTAATAAAACAAAATGTTAGGCTTTAATGACATTGAGTAAGCCTACGAACCGAATATTAAGTTATAATAAAGGAAACGCGCGCGGATAATAACAAAATAATTTATTTTGAGGTTTTGAAACACATTTTCCAAAAAGTAATCAGGAATAAAACTTTGTTAGGTTTATCTCTAGATGAGGTTTTTTTTTTCAATGCCAAAAATGGCTAAATAAAAAAACACCTATAAATATAAATATAAGCACCGCAAGATTATTTTTTTTTACTCAGCACACAAAATAAATAACCAGGAATGGAACTAGACAAAGGTTTTTTAATTTCATTTTTTATCTTTGTAATCATCACCACTCCTAGAAATATTAAAAAAAAAATACATTTTGAATATGACAAATGCAATCCGCATGGCATAAACGCAACGGGCACCGTTTTATGACGTCCAAATAACGTGCCGGCAAAATGGATCGTTCCCGACCGCGCGCAGTGGTCCATATTTCACAGTGCCTTTGTTTTGGCTCGCGGCTTAACCCATTGTTCGAGCTTTCCAACAATTTCCCCGGCTTTTAAACGGTTAAGTCGAGATATGGGTTAGCGTTTACAGTTTTTTTTTTAATACAGCGGCATTCTCGCAGCCACGACTAATATTTTTTGCCATTATGCTAAACGAAACGAGCATTTGATAACATTTGCGGGGCAATGTCGGGATTCTGTTGCGTGAATTGGTTGAAACTGTATGTCATTAAAATATTCCCTATTGTTTTTAAGCGTCAGCTTAAAGACCCGTAAACCAGACCTCTTATAACAAAACTAAAAAAGGTTAATTAAGCCGTAGGATTTTTGTTGGTAAAGTATAAGGTGAATAAATAAATAAAACGCGAATGTAAAATAATATAGCAGTAAAAGTTAATTTATTGTGTAAACGCAACATTTTATAAGCACATTTTATAAGCACCATATAACCACAAATGAAAATCGAACCAATACCTCCCAATTTAGCATCAGGTGTACAGAACACAAACCCACCAAAGATAATTCTGCAACCATTTTCAGGTGGTTTTTTTTCGCATTGAGAAATTATCATATTATGTAAAAAAGAGTTAAAGAACTAATTTCTGCCCAACGGAAGAAGAAAATACGATATTTTGATGTTACGTGTGAGGTGACGATTTTATAAAATAATTATCGATAACTGACATCTCTAATAGGTACGAGTATATTTAATAACGCAGTCTTACAATTTAAACCTAATGCTAGTAGTCGAACTTACCTCACTATAATTTAGGCGTTAGTTAAACAACGTTCAACGTTCTATAGATTTAGTTCTGAAGCCATTTGGTTTACATAAATAACTTCAGTGAGCGCTTTTGACGTGGAACGAGGTGTTTATGTAATACACTTTTACATAATCTTAGACATTTCTTTTCTTAAGGTAAAAAAGCACATGGAGTTATTTAATCTTTATTTATTGCGGTTTAAAATATAGATATCTGGACTAAATATATATACATAAAGGCCTTTTTATTTGTAACGAAGATATTTAGTTTTTTTTTTATTATTGATTTTCTTTATATTTATGTATCATTACTTACATATTAAAATAAAAGTATGCTACCCTCTCACCTCCCTTCTCCTTATTTTCGCACGTATGAGGTCTACAAATCTGTCTTAATGTTTTTACTCATTTTTTTTGTTTTATTTCGTGACGTGTTGAATAAATACAAATTATTGAATTGAGTATTTTTTTATAAAATTATATTAAAAAAATAATTACTTAATAAGCGACAGGCGCAAATATATTGTTGTGTTTTTTTTTTATTAGTTAATGCAATTTTGTATGTGATTCTATTACATTTGACTACATTTATTTATTTATTAATCATAAAGAAAATACTTACTATTAAAATTTTAGAATTAGCCTAACGTAGTCTCTTTCAGTTTTCATATCGTGAATATAATATATTATCATATGTACGAAATCATTAAATCACGAAAATATATAGTAAAGTAAATATTTTACAAGTACAAAAATAGCCAATAAAGGTAATATCAATAAATAATAGGGATTTCAAAAGAAAGTTAATTTAAATTCAATATAAAATAATAAATATGCAAATATAGTTTATAGTACACTATAATCAGAAAACTAATGATTTATCTTTTTTGAATGCAAAACATTTCCTTTCTTTTCTTATTTACATTAATTAATAGGATGAAAGAAATAAACAGGAAAAATGAATTCAAGAGAAGAGGCAAAATTCAAATAAATAAATAAATAAATAGAGGGGTACATTCAGTTTACACATTGTACGAGTATATAATATATATATATATATTTTCATAATATGTATAGCTGCGATTTTTTTATGGACGTGTAAAACAAAAAGAGACGAACTTTTTTCAATAATGCTTTCTATTCTATTCAGTTGTGTATTTCTATGGTCTGTTATCTGTGGTGACGTCTGCAGAAGAAAGCCTTTGTTCTGTTCAAACAAGGAGCCTGAGTCGAGACAAAGCTAGGCTAGACTAGAAAACGCAGACGTGGAAGAAATTATACCTGCCTTCATACGAGTACAACGAGGAATGGGTAAACTCGGCGGTGCAAATGAATGCACACTGTCAATCCGTGCATATTATTTAGCTAAACGTTAAATTGTTTTGTTTTCTTTTAATTAATAAGTAGGATCCATGAGATGAATGCGACCAAATCCCAA
Organism: Neomicropteryx cornuta; assembly: GCA_020383195.1. Taxonomy (NCBI): domain Eukaryota; kingdom Metazoa; phylum Arthropoda; class Insecta; order Lepidoptera; family Micropterigidae; genus Neomicropteryx; species Neomicropteryx cornuta. The sequence goes on from JAHKQU010000014.1 coordinate 6,839,106, forward strand.
TTCCAGAATAAGATTCTTCAGCCGCTAATTATATTACGAAAGTATCTTGCGTGTTTCCTTGCTTTCCCTCCTCAATCACACTTGCACGCAGATATTTCTGGGATCTGTGAGCTTGATGAAAGTGACGTAACCACATCGGTGAAAGTTTTACCATAAAGAAGTAAAAATTGGCATATGAGCTCTGTCTGCACCGCAATATTCCCATGGAACTGCATTTTTGCATACACGGACGAAAACAAAATCTGGATAGGTTTTTGAAATCTACCCATGGCATGAATATCAAAAATATCGTTTCAAAATGGCCAAAGCAAACATCACATATTTATTAACAAAACCAGCGACAACCCTTTAGCGTCGGTTTCTCATTTATTTGCCAAAATATAACAATTACTCCTTACTCCTAGATTAGTCCAACCATCGAGGTTGTCACGTACCAGTCTGACGCAACATTAAGGCGCCGACAAACCAGAATGCTACAAAAATGCGAATTTACAGGTTTTCAAATGCGTTAGTAGAGATATCTGGAAGAAATACAAGCAATGTAGTTTATTTATATTAAAGATAATTTATTATTCTAGGGAATCACATAAGGAAATTTCTTTAAAAATTATTCAAAAAAATATTAAAAAAAAAACAAAACCACCATGTTTTTAAAAAATAGCATTTTTTAAAGCAACCGCTTATGAAACCAGAAACATTCCATATAAAATAAATATAATTTTATGGTGAGAATAAAGTGAAGGAGGGATTTGCCTAGGCGATTTGAGATATTAAATTAACAAAATTTGCCTAAAATTGGAGATGCTTGTTTCAGTTTTTAAATATGAAATTGATAATTTATGCTGAAAGTTTTTAAATTTTAGAAAATATATGCTTACGTGTTATTATTAAAAAAAAACAATATTTTTAAAAAACATATCCCTTATTTTTTTTTTAAACAACTAAATGATATTCATATTTCATACAAAATGGTAGGCCGCGGTTTGTGTTATAAACGCCGTTATGCCCGTCATAGAGTTCACACCTTTCCGTGCAAAGATTTTTTCGCAGGCAACAATTTGTAGGTCAGAATCGTTCTAATTGTGTTCTTAGTTCACGTATATAGTCCCTTTAATTTCCTAATATCGACGTCCATAACCAAAACCCCCTTTGGGTATGGACGTCTAACCAGCTTCTCGCTGGAAAAAAAACGTCGGAGTGGTGACCACACTACTTCCGAGTGCAGAAATTACGCTAACGTTTTACCACCTAAATTACACGTTCGACTGTACTTTAGAACAACGAACGACGGTTGTATGGCAAATGTGAGTAAAAGTAAGCACGCAGTGTGAGTACGTAGATCGTGTGAAACTTAAACGACGTGGCCATTCATTCGCGGCTTGTATTATTCTTGTGCATGCATACAGAAGCATTCGCAATGCGGACAGATTGCGGGGTAGAACGGGATGCGTATTTACAAAAACCTATATTATTAGTCACTTAGGCGGCCGCTTGAGATTAGTTTTTATCGTTTGAAAGAATATTTTCGAGCCTAAATGCTAATCTAATTGCGTCATGTCGGACGCGTCACATCGCGTACCATACTGAACCAGTGCTTAGGGCAGTTTTCTTAGGGAAATTTTGCTTACAAGTCCTATGCGAGTAGGTTCCGCGCGAACCGTACTGAAATATATATATATTTATTATTTATTGATTTTTGTTTCTACATATTTCTTAGAAGTAAAGTAAAAGTTTGTTTTACTTAATGCATAGGAATGACAATTTTCAATTTTCAATTGGTTCACAAAAATTAACATAATGAAATATACAGATACATCATGCCTAAAGTGTTCGACATTTATACTACTCGTACTCGTATTACATAACTAAAAATACATCACATAAAAAAAAATTATGTAATTAAATTGTAAATAGTTTTATAAATGCTTAAATGTACTATTTTAGAATTAGTATGATGAATAACCGTCAGATAACATTTTTTCTTTTCAATTTACAGATTTTTTTGAATTAAATATGTTTTGATGGCTTTTTTGAAAATAAATATATTTTTTATATTCTTCCTGTAATTTATTGAACATTTCTAGTCCTCTATATAAACTAGTTTTTTGAAATGTGGACGTACGAGGAGGTACCGGCTGAATAAAATTATCTTTGTTCCTTGTGTTGTTGAAATCAACCGATGTATGGGTGTTATCATCTTCCTTAGTTCGGATAAATTCGCAAAGGGCTTCTTGTACATATATACCATAAACAGTTAATATTCCAAGGGTTTGGAAGTGTGATCTGCAAGATTCCCGCTGACTAATACCTAAAATTGCTCGAATGGTTTTTTTTTGGAGGACAAATATATCTTTAACGCAGGATGCTGATCCCCATAAAAGATCAAGCCTAACCATACCTAACTGGACACCTAGCTGGATGTAGTATATAGAATTTTTTTTATGGACATATAAAATAATCTAGAACGGTCGGGTAGTGTTTAGTGCGTCTAGTGACTATTCATAATTACCATACCATTTAAAAAGTCATATAATAAATTGTATGTCAGAACATTTCTTATCCTTGCCCTCGGCCGGGAACTAGACCCTGTGGGATCCAGTTATGCGAATAAACACAAGTGACGCATACTGGCTCTACATTAACGCAAGCGAAGACTTTATTTATGTTGAAATAATGTTTGTAGGTGGATCAAACTTCAACAAAATCTATCTAAGCAGTTTCAGTTTCGCGTATATGTATGATACTGTTGCAAATGGTGGAATTGCAAAACGCGGCTATTCAAAAGTCGTTTGTTTAAATGTTTAATCTCGACCCCGCTGATTTTAGGAGATCAGTAGCATTTACTCGTTGCATGCAACATTTAGAAAGACAATCCCTCTTAGCAACCTCTTCCCTTCTCATTCCCTGTAAGAAGAAAAAAGCCGAAGAGAAAACAAAAAGATCTCCTTGATCGCAATAAATCACTGTTATAAGAGACTACTCGTGGCGAGAGGGCGGAGGGGAGACGGAGGCAAGGGGGAAGGGCCTAACAAGTTTATTTAGCCGGACGAAGAAATGCGGTCGGACTATTAATGGGCGAAAGAGATTTCGAGAAGATATATTTTGTGAAATTTTGTGAAAAGTGAGAATCCGTACAGCTAGCAAAAGACGCGGATTCAGAAACCCGGGTTTGAGTTCTAGCCCACACACTTGTAGCTTTGTATTTTTTTTCTATTCAGACACTCATTCAATCACAGACTCGCGACATGTCTGTTATGAATGGTGTGGCATTATGAAGACAGCAAAACAAATCACAAAAAACAAATACAAAACAAATCACACAACTCAGTGCTTCTTTATTTAAAAAAAACATTAATACTCAATAACAAAGAACTGATACGATAAAATAAAAAAAAAACTAAAATAATGAACTAAAGCCGATGTTTTTATTTTTTTAATGTTCAATAATATTTTGTAATAAAGGAATAGTACTTATAGTATTTATTTACCGCCTTGTTTTAAAAACATATTTATAATTTCAGTAATGACAATGTTTTAAAATTCAGTGCACCTGAGCAAATCCTTTTGCTATGGATGACACTGTATATCTATTTCATCATTTAACCCTTTTATTAAGTTGCCGCAAAGTTTAATGTTTTTTTTTTAAAAACTCAAATATATCACGCTAGTCGTGATATATTATTTTTTTTCATACATAATATCGAACAATTAATTAAAACACTAAATACTCGTATATAAGAGGACTGCGGGCAAACTCCAAGTAGCTTCGCTCCGCGCGAAGAGGAAAGTATCCAGCAATTTCATTTACCCGGTAAGAAAACAACGAAAGTTCCGCGTCTACTTAATGGGAAGGAATTGCCGAGAAAAGAGGATAAACTCGAGCAAGGAGGCAGCTGCGACCTTCCGCTAGAGAATACACAGGCGGAGTAGGAAAGACCCGCGTTTCTCAACTTTAGATTGGCCGAAGGTATAATATGAATTCCTACATAAATTAAGCTGCAAATATGTAGGTAGTCTATGCAAGCAGGTTAGAACCACCTTGATGGAACGATACATTTTGCGAGGTGAGGGTCGTCAGGATGCTGAGCATATTGTGTGGACTTAATGGGAAAGGAAAGCGACAATGTTTTCTGAGATTGGTGGCGACATCAGGCCTGTGTGGTGTTCGGATCTGATGCTGAGTAAAAAGAGCTTTTCTGCCTTCAAATGTTTCGTAATGTCACGGCTTTGATCTGGCTAGGAGAGGACCTAAAATTCTCCGCGAGGGCTCACAGAGCTCTGGTAAATGTGATTTGGAGACGTGCATTTCTCGCCTGAAGTTGACCGTCGCTTCCTCTTAGAACCAATTCTTACACCTCTTATACTACGCAGTTGAAATTTGACATGTTGGTTTAGTTCCGATGGCAATAAATTTTTATGGTAAGCATGACCTGATTTTCACCATTACTCTATTAACTTTACTGGCTTTTACTTTTATATAAAAAATTATAATAGTACAATATCCTACACCCAGGAATGGCTCCAGGCGAAGAAACGCATTCAACCACTTAAATAAAAGCGTGTTTTTTAAAATTTAGAATCCATATGTGTATATAATCCGTCCAGTATATAATGATTTTATTCCTTAAACTGCCCACAGTAACGGCTAGTCTAATAATAGGCCGATATATCCACTTCTTGAGCTGAAGATCCATTTATTATATTACAGTAGGCATTGCCTAACATAACCATTATTTTTAAAAATCTTTCGATAAATGATTTATTGGCCTTGGAAAAAGTGAATTTGAAAGTAGCATTATTTAAGCTAAAATGTTGAAAAAAATCACGAAAACTAATAATTATATTACCATTCGCCATTTAACATTAATATAAAAGTATCAAACCTCTAACTTAACCTTTGGATTTTTTATTTTTAAAAAAATGTAAAAAATCTTACTCAAACAAATGATTGTTATCCTTGAATAAAAACGATGTTCATGCATACGTTTCTTACCTGAAACAATGAAATGAGGCCAAAAGCTTATAAGATCATGATTGTCTAGAAAGGCGTTTGATCTGTACAAATTAAGAATAAGTATGTATGTGGAATAAGTAGATTGCAGCACATTCCATTTAATAAACAGGTTAGGTGATTAATAAGTTGAGAAATATATTACATTTTATTTAAAAAATCTATATTAATTTGATGAAATGGTTCCATTTTATACAGCCGGAAATACGGTGTAACAGTTTCACTGCCACTAGTACGGTATTTACACCGTACGTATACGTAGTAGCAATTTTGACAACTTGAGCTTAACTATTTCGTGACCTATTTGTGTATGCAATGGTAATGACTATTTAGTATTAAATTTGTAAACGCGATGAAGACATAATACATAAATACAAAATTTGAAACCGAATTCATTTTCTGCTCACGCACAGAACCGTATAATAAGCCCCAAAGGAAAAAATAATAATTTGATTCACGGTTGAAACCGAATACGCCGGCGAGCCGCTCCCAACTTTTTATGTTTCTCAGTAACTTTTTACGCTGTCTTTACGACATCCCGACGAAAGATACCTCGTCAGCAGTGGCGCCAAAGTAACAGACGATTTGTTCGATGAAATGGAGCAGGATACATTTTCTTCGTTTAGTAACGACCCGAGGTTTAAGATGGCTTTTCTACCGGTAGCGTCTGCTGGAGGAGCACCCCTGCCTTCCATTGGAAAACCTGATCCAGTTGCTAGGATGCGTTCAGTCAATGGTAACCAGTTCCGATGGACCGATTGATTAATTTAACCATACCCCGTATCAAAGCTGACTGACGGATGTGTCTGTAAGGCACGCGTGCAAATAGCTTTTCCCGTGTTAAACTTTTACTTTTACTCTGGAACCATGATGAATTTTGATGTGAGGTCAAAACAAATCATGTTTGAAATGGCCGGGCCAATAAGCTGGATTTTTTTATCAGGAATAGTCTTGGAATCGTTATAGATTGTTTAATTAGAGTAGTTTTGTTGTGTATATTCAAATAAATGTGTGTTTATAAAACTAGGGTCATATTATGCGCTAGAAGCTACTGTTATTCAGCGTAAATCCTGAGATTTAGTCAGCACATATCACGCTTTCTTCATATATTGTTCGTACATTTTATAAATGATTTGATTTGCTTGAATTACGTCCATCGTATCGCGAATTTGAATAATGAATGTAACATTCATTTCATTTTAGCAGTTATAAACAGATTTGATGCAAAAAGGTTCGATAAAAGAAACTTAAGTATCAGCCTTTATAACAAGCCCCTTAAGAAAAATTGGCGATGAAAATATATGGAATCGGCAATAAAATTTTGAATAATTTATGTAACTGGCTCATTTCGCCTAAATGCTTTCCATCGGCCGAAAGAACCAGAAGCAAAGAAAAAGCCGATAAGGAGGTGCTGAAACCACCCTCAGGGAGGGGAAAGGTTTAAGTTTCGTGTTGTGAGCTCACTAAGTATCTGCCAAATACGGGTGAGCCCAAAAGTTTATTTTTGCTGTCCAAGAAAAAGCGTTATTACGGACCCGCGATTGAGATAAATATAAAGGTGAAGTTAAACAAGTGAAAACCGTGTACAATAACTTGCGTTGTAATATGAAAAGTTACTCATGCTGCAGCAGTTCAATGGGGGAAAAAGTAAACGCGAGTAGGAACAAATTAAACAATTTATAAAACTATATACATGTTGAAAAAATCAGCAGTATTATTTTAAGGGAGATACGGGTGCATATCTGCGCGCAAATATTGTAATTTAGGTCATTTGGATAGGTCAGGAACACAACAATACGCGCACTAAACGTTCAATAGAATATTTATGTTTTTATGGTTTTTTTTTGTTAGCTATATAAAAACTTTTGAACAAAAGTTGTTCAGATTTATGCAAGGATACTGCAGACTTTAGGGTCACGGTCCGGAAATTGAAAAACTAATATCGAATAAATAATCATATTAATAATAGTAAATAAGGTTTTACGCTCACATGTTCATAGTCAATTTCATGCTCAACTATAAATCAAATTGGTTTCAACGTTACGTTAAACATGCGGGCATCTGCATCCTACCGAGGTGAGGCTTACGAAAATAGATCAAACGTAAAGCACACGTTTATAAAAAATAATCAGTTCAACGCGGGAATCGTCACGGGTTAACAGTCAGCCGGATTAGTCCGGTTGGCGATCGACACTCGAAAATCGACTCGACTGTATCACTTTTTGCTTACGACCGTGAAAGAGACGCCGGCGTCGAGTCGATTATCGATTGGCAGCCAGACTGAGGTTCCAGGTCCAGACCACTCATGCAACTACTAGCAACACGGTGCGCGATTTTTCAGTTTCACGGTTAAACAAGTGCGAAGTAACGATACTGTTACCCGTCAGTAAAATTTCGGTCTAAATCATTTCAGCGGTTTTCGTACTTATCACAAGCACACCACGACTCTAAATATTGTAATTAATAATAATAACTAGAAACCTAATTTAATCATTTTATTATAATCACCGATATCACATAATTGCAAGCTTTCGTTTAGCTTGCAGTGTTGGGTCAAATCTTGCAAGCTGAATTATAGAACTCTTATCCTACGGCGTTGAAATTTAACACGTTCGTTTAGTTCCGATGATAATGCATTTTTATGATAAGCATGAGCCATCCTGGAATCATCCAGGATGGCTCCTTACGAAGGAACTCTTTAACGGTTGTGTTCTATAAGTTAGATGCGAGCGTGTACAAATACGTCATTAGCGTCTTTTTTTTACCCCTGAATAAAATTAACCTATTCGACTGAATTACTTATACCATAACTTCCCTATCCGAAAAGCATTAATTACGATTATGTTAACTACTTTAGTGGTCTATGCGTCCAATGTATTAAAAACCTCTTATTTTTATAAGTTTAGCGATTAGTTTATTTAGCATATACAAGGTTACGAAAAAACTTAAAAACGATTTTATAAAATATAATTTATACAGAAACTTTCTAACGAAAATGTTGCGCGCGTACGACTTTCCAACGAAAAAACATCATGGACAGTCATCTCATATTCTTCTGGAGAAGTTACAAAAACCAGTAATCTTAGAACAGTCAAAACGCCCCCGCGCGAAAGTAAAATTTTATAACCATCAGAAGAGATCGCACTTTGCAAATTATGTTTTTAATCGTCCGCAAATAAAACGTGACAGTGAAATTACTTTCATTTTCCGTTATATTTTTTTTGTAAATGCGACAGAATTGGTATTACTTAGGCTTATTCAAGCTTATTTATTATTATTACAAATAAACATAAGTGTATTATTATTAATTCATTATTAATTAGGATTAAATACAGCATATAAAAAAACGAATATTTAAAACCACACACAGAACAACACTACTATAATATTTATGTAAATATCTGTTAACATAAACGATATTACAGTAATTAAAAATTCATGAAATCAGGAGGTTGGTGTAACGAAATCGCGAATTTCCCCCTTGAATAAACAAACCAATTCCATCTGCCGTTTATTTCGATCATTATCCAGGTCTCCAGTTTGGTTTGATTCCTAGCTGTAATGCAAAATTGTTGCTTGTTTGCTGGTAATCTAGTTTCGGTGACTGAGAGGTAGTTTTTGGATATTTTTATTTCATTCGTTTTGGTTGCATGGGCGTTTGTGAACGGCTCCCTAATGGCGGCCGCAGTTTAATTATAAATTTTGCTGTGCGAGGGAATTAAAAGGAACGCACCTAGCCAGCCAGGACTGCGCTATCCATAAACCCGTCCTCCTCTGATGGAAACGGTAAGTAGTTATTCGATTTACCATTGATTTAGTTCTCCACCTTTTGATGTCGAGTTAATTGCTTTTTTTTGCTCGTATTTCAGGGTTTTATCAGCTACTATAAGCTACTATAGGATACTATAGGCCCCTATAAGCTATTAGGTTGTCGTGGGTTATTTATCCCTAATTTGAAGAAGGAAAAAACATACATTTTGTTTCGGGAAGGTCCCTTGCGCGCTCGCGATGACATTCCAGGAATTTTCTAGGAAAACGAGATTTCGCAACTAAGGGGATCGACCAGGCGGCCTGGAATCATTTGCTTTTAGATTGTGTATCTCTAAAGTTGTTCCCTAAAGTGAAAAATTCAAAATAGGAAAATCCATAGCAATTTTTTTTTTTTTTATATATATATATTATTACAGGGTCTTAATTTCCTGGTCTTATAAAACTTGAATGCTTGTAAAACGATACAAGCTTGTTTTATAGTATTATTTTTAATACATTTGATATTATGAAATCTTAGATGTTTGAACCCAGCCTCACGAGACCTGTGGGCTCTCATAACTATATCTTATCTCATTTGTAACAAGTCGAGATGTAAGTATGTTGAGTCTATGAAGATACTAAGCCTTCGAAATCTTATATTGTGGTCCTTCAAGCCTCATCGCACTTTAAAAAGGTCGGATTGCATATTAGCTTCAAATTGTAATTTGAAATTACAAAACATTTGTTTTATATTTTGTTTACATTCACATTGAAGTTAAAATTACAATGAAAATATTTTAATTTTCAACAAAGTCTTACGCAAGCACTCATTAAAATATTACCCTCATCAACATCAACAGGTCGATGTTTTTTATTTGCGCTGGTTTTAAACCGACATCCTGCGATCTCGTTGAGAATTTTTTAAGTACCATTATAATTATTTTTCGATTTAGTTTTATACGAACGTTGTTAAAATATATATATTGTAGGACTTTTCATTTTTTTTTTCTACTTTTCAAACATCTTTTTCAGTTTGTCAACGACTAGTCGTTATTGAAAAAATATTACTAAATATAATTAATTCAAATACTTTTACATTCAATTAAATAATTATACACCGTGTCCCAAGACTATTCCCGATAAAAAAATCAGCTGGCTCCGCGATTTCAAACATGATTTGTATTAATGTCGCATCGTAATTCATCATGGTTTCCGAGAAAAAAAAAATGTAAACATAACGTGATAATAATAAAAAGATTCTTGACATATGACTGCCAGTTACGATGCAGGTGAATTACCCCTATCGGTCAAGGCCGTAGCGTAGTTTACGATATATCAATCGCGTCTTACGACGCTTAGGGGAATTTACACAGGCGCCTTAATAAATAAAATTTTGTTAATGAATTATTTTCACATTTGTTTATATAATTTCTTACTCCTAATAATAGGGAACATAAACATCCTTCAGGATTGGTCTTGGGACATCCTGTATACACATACAATGTCAAAGTAATATTACAGAGATAACTTGATTTCTTTTTTATCAATACAATTTGTATTTTGTGTACAGTCTCTAAATTATAAATGCAGCGTTTGTCCGATAGATAAAGAAAATATGTCCAAGAATGGTCGAACCCGACAAAGCGGGAAGAAAATAAAAACGGAATAAATTGAACCTGTAATACGCTGACCCAAAGCTATCGGCAATTGATCGGCGAGGAGCAGCGAAAGAAAATGAAAGGCGAAGAAAATTGGACGCGAAATGAGTTAATTCCAGGGCGGGCGCGGCGATAAGTAGGCCAGTCGGCGAAGCGAGAAATGCGGTAAAATGTCGGATATTCTCTTTGGGTCAATCCAACTATACTATAAGTCAAGACAAGTGGGCCGCGGCTCAAAACCAACTCGTTCGTGTAAAGGATGTTTTCTATAGTAGCTTTTGTGAATTTCAGTCTAGAGAGTGAACACACTATACGAGCAGACACGTCAGCACATGAAAGCACGACGTTTTTCAGTTTGGCTAACACACAGCCGGTCACTTCACTTCATAATAAACCTAAACGCTGTGTGCATTCAGCCGTGTGAACAATTTGTCCTGGCCGATTGAATTGGTTAAAATTTAACAAATAATTATAAGTACAAAATTTAAATTGAAACGTAAATAATAATTTAGACCATTAGCTGAAAACACATTTTTTTTATTATAAACATTAATATTATAAAGGCCTCAAAAGGCGTTTTATTTAACTTCTGATTTTTCTAATATTTGTCATTCTGATTTTGGAATAACTTATTAAAAAAAATATATACTTTACAAGTTGCTCGTCAAATAATCTACACCGTGTCCCAATACCATTCCCAATAAGCTACTTGGCTCTGCGATTTCTAGTATTATTTGTTAAGAAACTATACCAAAATTCATCATGGTTACCGAAAAAAAAATGTAAACTTCACGTAAAAATAGTAAAAGGATCATATCTTTGTTGTGTGATTCAACTATCGCCGTACGCCGTAACGGTATCAATGCCATTATCGATCGATCGAAATTCGCGCTCCGAATTGACACCATTTGTTAAAAAATGTAATAAATTTGGGGATGGGATTTTTTTTATATCAATTCTTATTCATAATAAGTTACACAACACCCTCCTTAAGTCTTCGGAAATGGTCTTGGGACAACCTGTATGCGAAAATATAACAAAATAGGAACACTAGCATACAATAACTTTTCAGTGTGTTACAAGGTCGTTCAGTGGTCGTTTCGGTACCTATTTCTAACTTAATTAATATTAGGATTTCTTGTCACGTTAAAAGTCCATATTATTCAACCACAATAACTTTAACGAGATGGCTAAACTTTATGTAGTCAAAAGGCCTACCGCAGCCCAGCCTCCTGGCCTGAAGGCGAGCAGGCCGTGAGTAGGCATTGAAGGGCTCGCTGAAAAGTACGTGAGATCATTCGTTATGCGTCGCGCGCCGCCCGCGCAAACAAGCTAAGTGAAAATAAGAAAAGTGAGCTGGGAATACTCCTTTCAGAGGCACGGCAATGCGAAAAATTGTTTCAGTAGGCGCACAGCGAGAATGCCTAACTCGCGTGCATTACAAACAAAATTACAGCAATATCTGCGCATAACAAAGTACCTACTATATCGTTTTATGTATTACATTATTGTGAAATTGTATACTCAAGGTACAGTCAAGAACAAATTAGGCGATATAGACCAAAAATACGTTTTTTCAACGCTCGGATGATGGAATCAGCAAATAAAAGTTAGTAATTAAATGCAACTTTTGTTAAGAATGCACATTTTAATTTTACCGATGCAAACGCTAATCTTATTTTAAATAAAAACCTTATTCTAAATTACTTCCGGTAGTTTATTAGTAGTATATATTTACTAGTACTCGGTCTTTTACTCAACTTTCAGGTAAACTTGATGCTATTGAGAAAAATATAATAGATTTTTTAATTAAAACAGGTTCTGTGGCCGGAAAATCGCAGAAGCATTGCAATCTCTAAGCAAACCTCCCTCTAGTCCGGCCGCCCGTCAGGGACTTGGTTTTCGTCATATTAAAGCGAGCATCGATTTGTCAGTCTACTTTTACTTTGCTGCTAAATTGACGGAAGCAATCCGAAGTGAATTTGTGGTTTTCCATTCCACTCCTGCACCAAACATTAAAAATGGACAACTCAAAACGATATCATTGTGTACCTGTTTTCGAACTGTATGTGTGTTATCTTAGATTTTAAATATAACAAAAATAATTTTAAAATATAAAACTGTTATGATTTATTTAAAATGTTCTTTATTTCCAAAAGTCCCCGAAAAAAAATAAAGCTTTTCGGTTCAAGCGACAGTAGACTGCGTTCGATTTTCATCTCACTTCTTAGGGTGACTCCCATTGTTCAAAAACAGAAAAAAAAAACATTATCTGCCCGGCAGCAAAAAAAGCTCGATAGATTTTTAAAAATACTTAACCTCGTATATCATTTACGGAGTGGGCTTAATAATATAAGCACAAAAATAAACCTGCGACTTTAGACGTGACGTAGGGCGCTGTTAAGGGTGACCCCGTAGCAAAGCCACCGAAAACGTAAGTTATGGCGTTTTACACGAAAACAAGGTTATCGTAGTGTGTGATTAATTTATCGATGCTGAACCCTTCGACAAATTGGTGGTCACGTGCTAGATGGAATGGGCATCCCGTTCGATACCGAAGACAAAGCCTTAGAATGAAAGCGTCGAGGCAATAACAGGGATTTCATGAAAATTCAAGTGGAGAAAATGAGAAAACTTCGTGACGCGAGTAGCGATGAAGTTTGCAACGATATACACTATTTTAAAAAAATGATTATTTAAATCCAAAATGATGAAAAAAAATTGGCCACAAAATTAAAATATGCCACTTTAAAAAACTATTAGGGATAAGAACTTTTAAATACAAACTTGGTACATACATTTTTATGTCGATATACCTATTTTATAATTATTTGTATGTGGAAAATTTATCATTCGTTTGTGGGAAATACATCTTCCATGGCATCAACGAAATTTTAATAAAATGTTTCTTTGAAACCCTCAAAGTTATCGCTCACTGTCGTTTAAACCGCTTCTTTTCAATGTTAGAAAATTTATTACCCGTAAAGGTAATTTAAAAAAAAAAACTCCGACGAAGCCAAATCGTTCCAAGCCAAGAAAGGGTGGGTTCAAACCCACAATTTATGTATTTCAGCTATTGAATTGCACTGACAGGTGTGAACTCGTGCGTAGGAAGACAACTCTTTTGGTCGAGATACCGGGTAGATTCGTCTTCAATTCACACAGAAGAAAGAAGGAAAATTTTGCAATAATATGCAAAATTTACAGTTTCACCCTTTTAAAGATAATCCACCATAGTTAATCCTTTTGCAAGTTAAACCCAGCTCTCATAACTTTTTTGCCTGTTTTTTTTTATTTTTTGCTAGTTTCATAGAGCTCCAAATAACCCATGAAATCTTGTGTCGTTTTTGCTCGACTAAAAGAAGCTTTGGAACCATTGCGCAGACATCTTTAAAAATCCCAATTCATTTACAATGTTCTATGTTCCGTCATATGAGATTACTGCAGTCTTAGTTTTACTCTCAGATCTTTATAACCTTGATCATGTCGCACTTTTTTTGAGTCGACGTTAAAGGCAATGCTCTCTTGATGCACGATGTCTCACGATTTTCAAAATCGGTTCAATATTTAGTAAAAACGTCTGTTATAAAGTTTATTATTATTTAGCATTTTAAATAAATTAAAATTTCTTAAAAAAACAACGTGAGACAAAAATTGACAAATTTAAAACTTTTAAAAATAATTTCAAAATCAGCTTCTAAGAATTGAAGTATTTGAATTGCTTATAATAACCGTTAACTTTAGCGTAGTGAAAGTTAACTCGGAGAAGTATCATAAACATTCTGAGGTTTTATAGTTCAAAGTGCGCATTAGACCAGTGATAAAAACATAATGGGCAATAAATACCACAACAAACGATTTAACGGTCAGTGAGTCACACAGCGCGGGAACCAAACAATGCACCTCGGACTGCTTGACAAATGTTACAACCTAAAGTAAATCCTAACGGAATTAACAAGTTACTAACGCCAAAATTAATTCGCTCGGTCAACCATTATATCTTAATAGTTTGTTTGTAACAACATTTGTACAATTGCCACAAATAAAACTTCACCTGAAGGTATAACGTTTTGGAATAATTTATTTCATTTATATATTATTTTTTATAAAAAAAACAATACATTTAATTTCACATCACCTTTATAGCGTGTAATGCTGTTCTAAGGTGATGTAATCAGTTATAGAAACATAGATCCTCAGCTGACAATTCATAAACTAAAAAAAGACAAAAATTTTACATTGACAGTTATTAATTAAAATAAATTGTTAATTAAGTTAATAAATTGGCAGTCAATTTGTCAGAGAGAACGTTCGAATTGTACACGTTAAAACACAGTCAAAGGCATTGGAGCGTTTAAACTTGAACTGAAACTTGTAAAAAAAGAGATATTACGTGTGCGTACTGTATCTATGAGAACCATCGCTTTTGCTCCGTAGATGAGGTTAATATTTACATATAAATATCATCAAAAACTATCAACCTCACCAACTAAGCATATTTAGCTTGGTTTGTAAGCTTGTATGCCAAAATAAAATAAATTTGCTTGCATATTTGCTTAAGACATAGCGACGAGTAGGTTCTTGCAATTAGTTTTTTTTAAGTATTTTTATTATTTATTCGTAGTGCCTACCTGTAGTAGCCTAGATCTTACAAAGTTACGAGTATTTTTAATAAAAGCACTGAAACGCAGCCTAAATTAGCATACAATCACATATTAAAATTAAACGAAAAATGATCTTTTTTTTTTAAACAAATACAACTTCTATGTAATATCGTTTTTTACAAAACATTTTTCGCTATAAAATTAACTACCCAAATTTTACGCATACCACAGACCCTTAAAAATCTTATAAGTGAAAATCGGTCTAATTGTATTTTTTGAAGATTACACTCCTCCCCTCCCGTCGCCGCGCCGGACCGCCTTAAGCAACTGTTTTGCCTTTCATTAATTTTATATAAAGCGTGTCGAGTTTCTCACCGCAACAAATCATAAATTCTAACAATAAATGTAATTAATAATTCTCTTTTGCTGACGGGTTTTGGAATTCAGTTTTACCGCTATTATATAAATAATTAATATACGACATAATTACTGTGAATACACAATACTCTGTTACACCAATGGTATTTATTATTATTTCTATTATATGGCAAATTTAAGTTTTATCGTCCACTCCACCGGTGATGGTTAGGGGCCATGAATAACTTTTCTGGTAGAATAGTATTTTTTTATTTTTCATCAGATAACATTACACAGAAAAAATATATCTTGTCCTGCCAGAGCCTGGAGGGCTCATCTGGCAGAAACTCAGTTTGGAATAATGTTTTATTCTTGAAGCGGCTTAATGCTTAAATCCATAACAAAACTTAATAAACAAAATTTAAGTGAAATTATACACAATTTAATTAATAATTATGTGAATAAATAACAATTTAATTATTTAATTACCCGCTCCATCACTCAGTGCTACAAACTTATTAAGCTCTAATTTGGTTTTTTTATTAAGCTTGGCGCTCTTGATGACCTCAGGTAAAGCATTGAAATTTTTTGGTATCAAAGTAGAAAGAAGACGCATACCATAAACGTTTTTATATTTATTTAACAAATATATTTCATTTTGCACTTGTCGAGTACCATATGCGTGCGAGAATTGAATCTTATATTGGTCACAATCATAAAAAGTTAAGATTAATTTATACCTAAAAAGTTGCGAAACCGTCAAAACATTGCAATATCTAAATAAATCAAGGTAAATATAAAATAATATATAATCAAATAAATATTAATAGTAACTAGGCTATAAGCCTGTCTTAGAATGGGGCGTTTATAAATGTAGTTCCGGTGACGTTTTGTTGTCTCCGGAATCCGTTTATATCGGAATCGGTTGATCGCCGTTGAAAGTTCTCAACAGTGAAAATAATTCGGATGCAAGGGATGCTCTCAAACTCAACCATAAATTCGGAAGAGTAAAATTGTCTCCAGCAAGCACATAAAAATCTTTCCGACAGACGGATATGAAATCCTTGTCTCAGACGCTTATCGACATTTAACGATACCACACTAAGGACTCAACAGTAGCGACAGTATGTGTGATAGCACGTGCTAATATGTAAATAAGAATATTTTTAATTTGAGTTTTTTTCCGACAACGTGACTTTCATCTCTTATCTTATTTAATACAATAGTAGTTAATACCGTAAAATGTATCTTATTATCAAAATGAATTCAAATTTGGATAAAAATAAGCGTAAAGGAACCAACTGACCAAATGTCAAGATGGAGAAAATTTGGATCAAAGTTTTTCTTTCGCATAAATTAAATTTTTCAGACACTAAAAATTGCCACAAAAAGAAGGTTCATTAAAAATGATTTTAAAAAATATACAAAAAATACAGTTGGTTTCTTTGTGCATTTGCTCTATACTTCATATTGAGTATAATTAAATTATTATTACAATACAATTATTATAATTTTTATACTCTATTGTGATCCATGTTCATATAAAACTACAAAGAGCATAGGTGGGAATTAAAAAATAAGATTCCAAGATCAAAGTTTATATTTCAAGCACGGTTTATTTTATTATTTTTTTTTATATTTTTTTATATTATATATTTTTTTATTTTAAATAAGTTCAATGGCCGTTTATAACGAACACCTTTGTGGCGTAAATGTATATATATATATATTGAAAGACGATAAAGGTGTTGCTATATTTATGAGAATGCGATGATGATGCGTTGATAGCGGCTATGTTATTATGATGTATTTTGACTGCAGAAGGGTAGTATTTCTAAATTTGTAATAAATCGATAAATCTAACGTAGGTTATAAATGCTCCTAAAAGGCTGGTTGGAAACTTTAAAAAGCGTCACAGAATTAGACGCCTAAAAACTCCCAGACGAGCATCAAGACGCATCCAGAAGCATCCAGACTCTTTCCTACTAATACGAAAGTGCTCTTTTAAATAATAAAAAAAAGTCACGATTTCCAGAAATGGCAAAGCCCTTAAGATATTATTGTGAAGCAAAAAATGAAATGAAGATTAAAACGGTCTCGTACCCAAAGCCAGTAATCGAATACATGCAAGCGATCAATCCGATGCAAACTAACCTTTTTTGGTATGCGTGCATTGATAGATCCACCGTCGGCTGCGGCCATAAGCATGCGCATTAATCCGACCTCGAATAAAACATAAAATGTGTAGTGAATTTCCAGCCACACGCACAAATCTACGGGGCGACACGGCGCGTGGCACCAACCAGATATAAAGTCGAAGGCGTTCTCGCTTTCTTCCATAAGATATACGAGTATAAACACATTACACCATATCACAATATTCCGTGCGTTATTGCGAGTATTAATGCCGCCAAGCCGAAACGGGTGTGAATAGAAAAGCAGCCAATAAAGTCAGGGGACAGTTCTGCTACGAACGAATGAATACTGCGCGGTTGCGAAAAAACTTCTCGAAATAAATTATTCCAGCGAAACGCAATTTTGGCATGTTACAGGTCGTATGTTAGCGCATAATACAATGAATTCTTTTTTATACACAATAAGTACCTAATAATATAAATATAAACAGATTATATTATAAAATATATAATGAGAGTAATGGAAATTACTCACAAATTTCCCTAATTTAATCATTTATATATTTTTTTGTTGGCATATAAATTACTTTTTTTGTACACAAAGGTGTTAGCAATAAATGGCAATTATTTAATTTTTCTATTTTGTAAGGGCATTAATAATAGCTGTAGTAAACCTTGTAATAAATAAATAAAATTGAGTAAGAATGACAGGCCAAATGCCCATTAATTTAAGCCCTTAGTAATGCTAAGATATTCTGTAGCCTTTAGTCAAAGGCGGGGTTGCCAAACTTTTAATGACAAGGACCACATTGCTAACTTTACAAACGTGCGCGCAGGTTAACAATACTGTTACAGATATTGGTTATATATTTGGAAATCAAAGTAGGATAGTTTTGATAGTTCGAGGTGTATATGCCAATTCAGTTTATTGTTAAGTAATACGCCCAAAAACATTATATGGCTAGTTATTGGTAGATGGATAATTTATATTAATCTTGGAATTACAAGAAAAGTTTAAAATTACAGTTCAATTACTTCAAGTTCATTTATCCATGTATTGTATGTATGATCAGCAAGCAAAAAAATCAGCAGGCCATATTGGACTATTGCAAGTGGTTTAAAATTCTATTACAAGAATTGAAACATACGATATACAACTCGGTGACAAAGCATGGTAAAAACAAAGACAGTTTATTTTGCGACCTTAGGACGTATTGCGGAAAATAAATATTACATCGTTTTTCAAGTAATGGATACGTAGATTCACTCGTAGTTTTCTCGTACTAGTTTATTCGTTGGTCGACCATCGCCAGGTTTATCTTTCTTACGTTGTCGCTAATGAAAATAGTATGAAAATATCAGGATTTAGTCAATCATATTTCTTTTCAATTTGCAAACATAGTTATTTGAAAAGCGGATCGACCAACACCGAGTGCTACAGCTGCTAATTATCTAAAGATAATGAGCTAAAGAGCTAAATTAAGTATCTCTCCGAACCGCATCCGCTGTGTAAGCACGACAAAATATAATAAAATCTAATTGGTGTTACTTAACCGCTAAGTCTACACTTTCATGAATGTGATGTCATGACTATAAAATATGTAATTTCATACGTAAGAGCGATATATATAAAAAGCACCGTCGATAGAATAATATTTATGACAATTTAGCCGTACATTTGCATAACGAGCATTCGCGCATACAGACACACTAAGGTATTGTGCATGTAAATAGAATACTAGCTGTTCGGCACTGGGTTTCTCCCCAGGTTCAAACTAGGAATTAGAACCTAAAACTAACATAAGTAATGTATCTTTTGGAATAGCTAGATTATTAACATTAACGACTAGCAGCGAGAGAAAAAGCTTTTGCTATCGTCGCATTAGCGATCGGCATTACCACTACCAAAGAGTCAGCGAGCGAGTTGCGAGTGGTTTGTGACTAGAGCCGTAGGTTGGATGCAGCGTTTACAACGTATTGGTGCCCAGCACTACGAATGGGTCGTTAGTCGCCTATTTCGCAATATTTCCGACACAAAAACACGAGTGACTTTTAATTGTTCTCGTATTTGCGTTTCTTAAAGTAGC
The DNA here is from genome assembly GCA_020383195.1 of Neomicropteryx cornuta. NCBI lineage: Eukaryota > Metazoa > Arthropoda > Insecta > Lepidoptera > Micropterigidae > Neomicropteryx > Neomicropteryx cornuta. Next base: position 6,858,708 of record JAHKQU010000014.1, read on the forward strand.
CGAATGACCTCAAAGCGTGGAGAACGTGGCTCAATGCGACCGTGCCAGCACATGTGACATCCCAGGTCAAAGCTTTACACTGGCTTCATATTACTATCGTTTTATAATTAATTGTTTTATTTTACATCATTTTTTAAGTGACCTCTAAATATTTTTACTTTATTTGCCATTAATGCAATTACCTATGAATAACGAAACCAGCTAAGTTGTCACAAATAATCCATCCGTCCAAACCGAACAAAAGCTTTGATCCCAGGTCTGCGTGCAGACCTGCTCAACTGCCAGTAATTTGCATTCGCCTCCATTCTCCTGGGATAGTTTGATTTAATTTCCGTCGGCGCCATGTAAACGGGGTTTTTGAATGCTACGAAGAATGCCTGACATGGGATTAATAATAAACTAGATTCCTTTTTAGGCTGCCAGTCCGGCTCGCGTTTAGGACTTTAAACGATTTCAACGGCCAGTGAGTATTTTATATGCGTTTTATTTCGTTTACAAGTGAGGTGTAAATACAGAGCTGTAATGAACCCATGAGCAACCATTGAATCGCTCATAATTTGGACCCTATTAATATTTTAGGACGAAATAGCTAAGCAGTAAAGGTAGGACGAAAAATATGTTTGATATCTGAACCACAGGCGAGGAATGAAAGGTTGAAATGACGATCGAAAGTAGTTCTAAGAGTACATTGTTGAAACCGCTGCACAATCTAAATATAAGATCGTACTCTTGATTTTTTTATTTTGATCTTTGTGTTCAGTTGAGTCGAGAACATTTTCAAATAAAAACAAGGATCAAAATTTTAATTATTTTTAAATTGTGAAATTTAATGCGTAATTACTCTTAAAAATGGTTGGGATTTTATTACTTACCTAACTTCTTTTGAGTATGAACATAACAGTTTGATGCAACTAGAAACATACCTGAAACAAAGGGAAAATAATGTTAAGTATTTAAAATATTGAATTAGTTTTTCAGCAAATAAGTTTACGTTTAGATGGCAAATTAATAATATCTCCCTATTGGAGTTGTTTAATATATATACAGGTTAGGTTTGAGCAGTTTTAAGTGAACAGCCGCTTGTTTGAAAAAAGATGAATGTTAAAGTCCCGTCCCGCTGAACCGCAAAAGAAACCGCGTTCATCAACTTCTTAGACGGTCTCTTGGTTATGTTCTAATCGATGAAGCTGTCTTCGTTGAGCTTCTAGGTTATGACATTTATTGGCTTCTTTGACGGCCTCTTGTTGCTGTTGAACTTGATGAATATATAGGTCTTCATTGGCCTCCTAGGGCAACGCGTCCATTGGCTTTATTGGCATTGCTGTTGCACTTGAAGAAGAGTATTCTCTCGTTGAGCCTCTAGCTAGGGTAACGACGTTCGTTGGCTTCTTCAACGATCGTTTGATTAAATCTATTCGATTGAAAACAGACTATTTCATCGTGGTAACAGTCTTCCTACGCATTTAAGAAAATAATGCAAAACTGTCTTCCTAGTGCAGTCAAGAACAAAATTACCCCAGAAGATTTTTGTGCGCACATGAAGCGGTGGTTTGTCATATTAAAAGAATCTATTTTATGATTTTTCCCTGTAGGAAAAAAAGACTTCTTACTTTCTACCTTTATCTATTTTAACCAGTCCACAGATAATTCTTAATAGAGTATTTGAGAAAGGTTTTTTGTGGCGAAAACCCAGCGACGTGGTGTCATCCGAGTTGGCTACTCTCATGTACGTGCTCTAGTACTACTCTCGATATTAGTATTGCAAAGCGACGCAGCCGTGACCCATTTGATAACTCGAGGCGCGAAACCTCGTTAGAAGTGTGTGAGCTGCTCGATGCACGGGTGAACAATGAATTGAAGAGATTTCGCCGAACGCGCGACCAAACGGTACGAATCGTGCGCCAATTAGATCGACCTCTTCAATTTGTTTCGGTAAGTGCTCCTTGAGATTCAACAGATAAAGTGACGTATTTTGTGTTCGCGTCATCGGAGACGCGAATTTAACCATAGTTCCGAATGTACCCTTTCAAAGAACCCATTGACGGACAAATTATTACTATTAGGGGCACCGTCTGGCGATGAAAGACGTTCAAGTACAATGGTTCTTTTTGGGGACCAATCATTTCGGGGTTTCGCTACCGGTATTAATTTTTGATGATTTTTTTATTGTATCTTTTTAATTATTGTTTTTTTGTTATGTTCGCGTGTACACATAAATACCACTAAATTGTTGGTAATAGAATTTTTTCGTGCACTTATTATAAATAACTATAAGCATTTCTAAGGAAACAAAAAAAAACTACACCGACTACTTCAATTAGCTACTTACAAATGCGCATCACAACAAGACCGTCAAATCTGCGTCCAATAGAATGACTATACCTGCCTTGAGTAATATATTTCGCTAATACGACGCACGTTTCCTCAATCACAGGAAATCATGAAAAAAAAGATTATAGGTAATCTGGTTAAAGAATAAGATAATAGTCTAAATTGATTTATCTCATGCAAGCCATATGAGACGAACAAGAACAATATGTATCAGTTAAATTTAGCACGGCTAATGCAATCCAGGTTAAACCTTTCTATAAAGTCTTGGTACACCTTGAAACATCTAAGAGGACAGGCCACGGAAAAAGTAGACACAAACTTTTTAAATCGAAAATGAAAAAAGTTCAAATGCGATTGTGGACCCGCTGCGACTGATCAATTAGTTCTTCATATAATTATTAATTACCCAGTTCTATTCTCCAAGAGACATGCACATCATCTACACGATCTTACTCCAATTCCTTGGTTTCCTGAATAAATCCAGTCGCAATTTTCGTTTACAGACTATTATGATGATTAATTTGTTGTTGCATTTTTCCTAAATGTAAAAAAGAGTAATAATATAATTATACATCTTTGACATACGATATATAAATAAAGGGCTACTTACGTAAATCTGAACCTATCAAATTGAATGTATAAAGAATTGTAGGATATTTATTTTTAACGCAAAACAAAAACAATGTTTAACATCATATTGAGTAAGAACTTACTCAACCATGAACTTTTTCATGCCATGTTTTGGTCAAAAATATGGGGAAATTCCATAACGTCTGTGCGTTTATGACTCACAAACAGATCGTTAATTTAATTATGAAACGGCGCAGAGTTTAACGTGTGAAACTTACCATACGGTGTGGTGCATGCACGTGAACGTGAACGAGAAGCAAATTTCGAATCTTGTTTTAATAATGCTCCAATAAATTGCGAGGTTCTGCTCGGAGAGACGACGAAATGAAGGCACTTTCGGACGCCTTGTGATGAAAGTTGTGAACGTAGAGTAAGTATACCTACTAAATACAGCGAATAGTTATTAAACTTGAGCAAGTTGATTGGGAAACTTGGATTCCAAAATTAGGGATCGTATTACTCAGAAACTAACATTCACGTTTCGTCAAACGTGAATGTTAGGGCTTCTTTATTTTTGTAGGCAGAATCTATCTACATAAATGTAATTTAACCTCCTGACATTTTAAAACAGCTCACGGACACATGCGCACATGGACGGATGCATAGACGGCTAATTTACGGGGATAATAAATTCATATAAAATGTATGTAAAAATATGTTCATCCGGTATCGGCCAGTGCAAACAAAAAACAAAAATCTTGTCGTTTAAAGTTCTTTATATATAAATAATACTTCGATTTAAAGTTTTTTAATACGCTGCTTAATGACCTAAAGAATTCTCAACCTAAAGAAATCCTTCTCGTAATTCTCGTAAATCAACCGCGTTATAGTATCAATGAAAATTTGTGGATTAGTTTTAGGATTTAGATTTCGTGCATTTTTGTTGTCTCAACTATTTTATAAAAAATATTAGTAGCCTTTTTTGCCTTTTTTTTAATGAACAGTATTTTTTGTTATGAAAATGAATCTTGGTTTTTACTAAATGGAATTTATCAGATAAACAACGCATACGTATTGTAATTAGAGCTACTTTCGATTAAATAAAAAAATAAACGTTAGTCTGAAATAAATCATGCTCCAACGTCAAGTTTTACTCGCCTACTAGGATTTATATTAAAATTAATTTTAGTTAATTTTTTTTAATGAGATTTATATATAATTTAAGATTTATTTTAATTATATTTAATTTAATTATTTTTTTTTTATTTACGTATTTTATAAGCGACTAGAGGCACGCGTTCGAGTGGGCGCGCTAGTTTCAGGCGCTGATCAGAATGACGTCGATACACTTTCGAAGTGCCTTCATTTTATTGATCGAATGACCGTGTTTGGCCCGTCAGTCAGATGGCAACGAACGCGCCTCATCGGACTTCTATTGATTTTCCCCTGGTTTTGTGTGCTTAAACGCGTCACGCAACCCGTAGTGAAATACTACTCAAATTATTATTCGTCCGACAAACGACACGCAAATGAGTACGCGCGGCAACTGAAAGAGTAAAGTAGTTCAGAACGATTCGATTTATTTTTTATTCAGACCGCTGAAAGCTGCCTGGATTTTATATTTGAGATACATTATTGTACAGGCCACAATTTATTTACCTAAATAATTAAAAATCACAAAACAATAAATAGCAGCAAGTAATTATATTTAGATGATTCTTTTTAAAGAATTTGAAATTGTTCTGTTAGTTTTTTTTTTTGAGCTTAAGATTCAATTAAATTTCTCTATTCTTCTGTGGATGTAAAAACTGAAGCTCTTGAAATGTGAATCTACAGACGCATGTTTCGTATCAGCTGTACAGATAAAGTTCAAAATGATGATGACTAGCGGAAAATTAATCATGGCAACTCGTTAGTTGGACAATAAAAATATTAAAAAGTTGTCTTACGTCATGGGACATCCACATTCAGACTTTCGGCACGGAGTCATGGCAGACGAATGACATCGTAACTTAAGAATCTGTAGAAGAGGTTTAGCCAGACGACAGAATCTCGCTTTACAGTTGCCGTCAATAAAATTAAGGGCAATCCGACTGTTGAACCTCCAAACACAGACAGCTAGTGATCATTTTCAAAATATTTGCATTCTGACATCTGTAGTTTACTATTGCATATAAACTTTGCAGTATCATCATCGACGCCGCAGTCGTCATTTTGCCCTATCCTTTGTTAACTCCTAGCGTCTTTGGGTCCTTGAATGCACTATCAACCTATTCGTAGGCTTTCCCGGACGTCTACAACCATTTAATTAATATCAAATAAACTTTTAAGCGGATTTTTATTATTCATTCTCTGCGTGTGCACTTTCATAATAAACAAGCGATTAGCACAATCTTTAGTTCACATAAAAACAAAACAAAACAACAAGAGCTAAGAACGATATAGTCTTCCTAATTTCGCTTATCATCTGTCGAAATCACTAGACACGAGAAACACATTCGCGTACGAGAAAGAAACATGAAATGTTCGAAGACAATCTACGAAAGTGTATTTATTCATCCGTTCCAAATGGAAACGGAAACCGTTGTTGGAAAATTGGCCCCATAGACAAACAGGAGGATCAAAGCGAAACGAAAAGGGAAAAGCAATCGAGTATCCAATCGCCGGGAGCGATAATTCGGTTGATCAACTGCGGTTCCATACATTGGAATGGAAAACAATATCGCTCACAACAAGGACAAACGAATACTGGTGATAGTTAAAATTGTTTCTTTTATTTTACACAATGGTACTTAGACCCAGATGCCTATTAAGACTTTGGGTGAAATAGGTAAGCAGTTTAAGATTTCGTGGCGACAGTATATATAATTTCATTCCATATTGTTTCGCAGGTTAACTAAGCCTTTATATTTGTGGAGTGTTATTTATTTGTAATAGCAGATACTTCGTCAGAGTGGGTCGAAAATGTTATTTAACCACCATACCCTTGGTTATGCCCATCGCAAACATGGCTTTCTGATTAATTGCTATTTTCAATATGTAACGTAAGCCAGTGTAAGAGTTGTTTTTTTAAATTACCAAAAGGGCTTTTGAACAGAAAATAATTATGCTTTTTCAAATACTATTATTGTTTATCAAAACTTAAGAGTAAAGTATTATTATTAGATATTAAATAGATGTTTAATTAGTGGCATTATTTTAGAGACCATATTTTTTTATAAGTTAGGTTTCATGTTTTTTTCCTTCCATCGTGCCACGTTAGGTCACGATTTCTGCTTGGTTGTGCGACGTGACACAGTTTTTTTATAGTACAAACACAGTAAGGCCTGATTTTTGTATAATATGATTTTTAAAGTACACTTTAAACATTTTTATTATTAAACTTTTTTATATAAGTTTTTTTTAAACAAAATATTTTGAATTTTACTTTATAACTGCAATCTTCACTTGTAACGTCAAAACGTGTCTGTGCTGTTTTAATTCTGTTCTGTGATAATTTTGTTCCATTGTGAAATGGGGACTGTTTTCCGTTGTGAATACCTTGTTTTGGTCTTTACCCAAATTTGTTTTCATTCTTGTTTGTAATAAATAGGTGGATACAGTGTGATACGAGTCTATTGTTATAAGGAAGGCAATAAAGTACTCATATCACATATTCAAGCCCTTTGAATGGTTCCTACGCGCCACATCGCCGGGGCTATGACTCTTATTTGGTTGTGTATTGGTAATTTCAAAATAAAATATATTAATAAATTTATCACTAATTATAGAAATAACTTTGGAATAGTAAAATATGAGGTTGTTTTTCGAAATTAAATGCAACCTAGTCCAGTTATTGAACAATAATATACTCAGAACAGAATAAATATACCAGTCACTAGCTAGAAAGGTAGAGGTCATAGATCTGAGAGATCTTAGAATTAGGTTAAAAGGCCGTTATCAAATAGGTAGTAAGTCTTATTGCCTGCTCTGTTGTCCCGGGTTTGATCACCAGTAGATTAAATTCAGTCAGATCAGAATACGCCGCTGAGAGGTATTCAACGGCATTTTCCTCGACATTACAAACCTACGCGAAACTTCTTTCACACTTGTGAAAAGTTCTAATTAATGATTATAGGGACAAGAACGTTGAAATTCTATTGCGCGCATGTTTCTATAGAAACTTAAGTTCACAGATTTTTAGGAGGTACGAGCTGAGAATACGTTAGTATTCTCAGTACTCGAACCGGTTACGGTTCGAGTTCGACGACTGTGGACACATAAAAACAAGTTCATTTATCGCAACAAATGCAGACATGGTGACTATTATTTTTGCGTATTATGGTTATAATGCAGTTGTGTTAATTGTGTGAATTTTATTATAAAAATGTATTAAAGTTCTGATGCCATTTTCACGCTTTCGCGTATCATAACAATGATACTATTATCTATTATGAATTTCCTGCCGTTTGAAACGCAATTGCATGCGACGTTTTCTTAATCATATACTCGTACGTACGCGCGTCGAACCCGCGTCGGATTGTTATACTGAGTTATTTGTTATTTTCGCAAGCGACGCGACCGACGGGTCAATGGCATCTCTTAGTTCATATAAAATATAGCACAGGTCTACCAATAATCACAATAGTCATAGTAGTATGTGATAATCCATTTCTAAAGTCAATTATTTCAAATAAAATAAAAAAGGGTTTGGCTTTTTATATATTTTTAGCATAATGCTTTTAAAAAAATCCTTAGATAACTCCCCTCACTAGATTGCCCTAGACAAATAAATTATCTTTAATATAAATTTACTTGTATTTCTTTTGGATATCTCTACTAACGCATTTGAAAAACGTAAATGCCCATTTTTGTAGCATTCAGGTATGTAGGCGCCTTAAACATTAATTACTAAGGTACATTTATATTGTATTGTTATTTTTTTTTATTTCATAAAGAGAATATAAAAAACAGTATAATGAACTTCATAATCTAGTCTAACTAACCTAACCGACAGTTATATGTAGATTAGTGTGATCATCTAATGTTGATTAACAAAATATATAACAAATAATCTTGCAAATTTACGCTAAAATCCACAAGCTCGCACAGTGAAAGCTTGCACACTCGAAGTACATTCAAAGATTTTATTCGTATAAGATTTACTTTTTATTTTAGATAAACCATATGTAAACAGGGTTTAATCGCAGTGCATGTGCGAATGCACCCTTTGTCGACGAAAACCACAACATTGCGTTTGTAAATTGTACGCAAGGGGACTAATTTTGTCCTCAATTATTGCAGCCGAAGTCACCACGGAGATCGTAAGTGGGTGACACGGATTCTGCGTTGTTTGTGCTATCGATAATGTACCTTCATCGCAACTTGAGTTGCCATACGGACATGAGAAAGTGCTTATAACTGTATTCAACAACTACAGTAACTGTATTCAACAACTACAATCTTAACTGTAAGAATGAGTGTGTATTATTCGAATAAACTAGCGCAGACTGATTCAGCATTAGAGTAAATACGAGTGGGTACATTCAGTAATTAAGGACTTTAGAAATAATTACGTATAAACACTTCAAAAGTCCATTCAAGCATGAACTCAAAATCATTTCATTTCGATGTCGAGGTACAGTGATAATGATAATTTGTTAATTTAGTTTTATCGCAAGTAATAAATAGTATGAAACATGTCTTAAAATTAGTACCTAGTTGGTTCAAGCTAATCTCAGAGTATTTTACATCAAAAAACAGACTGAAAAATAAATTATATTCATATCATATTCTATTATGCATTAGGAATCGCGATTCTTGAGGCTAGGTTTTTTATTCTTAAAAATATCTCTATAAAATACATTTTTTTCAAGCAAATTTTTTAACCAGAATAGATAATCATAAAAAAAAACACCCTTGGTTTTAAAGTTAATTGTTTTTATTTGTTCTTAGTATTATTATAATTCAAATATGCGATATTTTATAGTTAAGTGCCAATTTATATTAAACTAAAACATAAAACAATAAAAAAAATATCTTTACAACGTTTAATGTGATTTTATTCAATTTAGATAAATATACATAAGTGAGATCGTGGTAGTCTAGTGGTCAAGGCCTTGGACTATATGCCCAAAGTTTGCGGGTTCTAATCCGCACATGGTCATACCATTTTTAGATCTTCATTACCACCATCTGTCCTGACTCTAGTACAGACACATTTGACCTAGTTGAGTAGGGCCCAAAATAATTGTGTATGACCTAGGTCATAGCAGTTATTGAAAAAGAATGTCTTTCCTATGGGTACATTTAAATATGTGATTAAAGTAAAGAATCATAAATATTATCTTATAACACTTCAAAGTTCTGTGAAAGAAAGATATCATGAAATAACTGATTGCGATGATCGGTGTCATGGTGAGTTCGTTGCAAAACAAGAATGACTATTACACCTTGTTTCTATCATATAATATCAAATGCATCTATACATTGTTTAGAAGTAGTTAATTATTCAACCAAAACCTAACGTCTTACAGCTAGGCCCTACAGGAGTCATCGAAGGCATCTCCCACCCAGACTACTCGCGCCTGTGCCACCACCAACCAACTTGAGATGGGTTGCTTAATTTCCTAGCTCCATTTATACCTGCTTTTTTAGCATATCGGATGGCCATAGAGGCGACAGTGGGTTATTTTTAGGTCTGAGTAGATTAAAATAATATAAAAAACATATAATGTTATTATGACATTCTTTCAATTAACTCATCATAAATGTTAACACAGTTTTAGTTTTTTTGTTGTATATTTTGACACGCGGTTAGTAATATTTCAATTTTATAATTAAAATAATTATTATGTGGCACTGAATATTCTTTTATTTTATTTCTTTTATTTTTATTTGCGCACTTAGATAAGTTTGTATTAATGTTAACTAGCCATTAATAAATTATACGTGCTGTAATATTTTTTTTTTGGAAATTCGAATATGATATTTGAGAGGTTAAGTGTGTCAACTGATTAATATACCTAGAAATAAAATGACTACCGCTCTTTAGCGGTTTAATTCAAACTACAGGTTAAGTGTATCGATCGAATATCTAGATATAAAATTACTAGCGCTTTATGGAAATTAAAGTCTAAACTATATGGACCGGACCACAGTAAGTAGTTCCATAAAAGTGTGAGTGAGTGCATCTTTTCGCATCGCGTACAATGTTATCGACGTCAAGAGCATCTCTGACATGTGCCTCGCCTTATCATCGAATAGTAAATCATTAATCACGAAAAATCTTAGGGGTCCCTCTATAAATGTCTAGGAGCCTATGTACTATATTTATCTATCACATCTAGAAGCGTTTCTCAGCCTTGGTAAATATTACAATCAGCGAATTTGATTTCTCGTGCCGTATTATGGCGACCCGCGAGTGGCAAAGAAGGCCGGTTTGGCGCCCGCCTGTCTCGGATTCGCCGGAAGAGGGTACTCCGGGGCGCGGGGTGCCCTTTCCTCGGATATAGGGATGGGGTGAGGTGGGCTGGTTCGTTTGCGTCACAGTTCGCCATCGCAACTTCAAACGCGCCCCCGTCCTCTGCCATGCGAACTGAGTTCTACACTCTACACTCCAGTACATTTGCATTTAGTCTCACCCTCCAATATTGCTTATGGTGCTTTTGATAAAAAATTGTCATGATCAAAATATCTATTGGTTTTCGATCTTACGCACAACTTTTTCGTGTATTTATAATATTAATAATTTAATACTAGTATGCAACTGTTGCTATTTCAAAGATATATTTGTTTTATATGAGACCGTGAGTTGTTGATATAAAATCAGCCCCCTAAAAGGAACGGTAGTGATTTTAATTACATACTATATAAATAATGCTCCCCCACCATGATACCACTCTGCCCTGCTCCCGCGACGCCTTGTCGGGTACAACAACGTACCTATATATCTTTTTAAGCGCAACAGACGAACTTCGACATTAAAAAATTTGCACATTAAAGTGGTCGATTCCAGGCGCGGATTCTAGGGGGAAGGAGTAAAGGGTTGTAATCACCCCCCCCCCCCCCCTTCCCAAGACCTTTTAATAACACTCACCAGTATCCATTTTGTACATACGAGTACCATAGTCATATCACCAAAAATATTCATTCTAAATTACTTTTATATTTTTGGTATTTTAAAAAGACTTTTATATTGGTATTTTTTCCATTTTACATAACTGAAAGTGTAATTGTATAATGGTAATAAATTTAAATAAATCAACCTTAATTCAAAAAAATATATTTTTATGGTTTTTAATTGCTTTTCGCAATGTGTATTCCAAATAAAGCGAGAAAAAAATACATTTGGAAATGTGCGACTGCTGAAAATTCGTCTAATTACAATTCACCTAACTATAATTTGTCTTTTCCAAGAGAGTTGTAGACAAATTGTATTAAAGTCAAAGCCGAATTTTATTGTAAATAGACGAAAAAATAGGTATCCATGACATTTTAGCCCCCCTCCCTAAGAGATTTTTTCCAGATTCGCCCCTGGTCGATTTTCTCTGATTTCAATTTCATTTCATCAATGCCAATTAGAGAATATTTTTAAAATAAATATTTTTAATATTTTTATTATAAAGAATATTTTTTCGAAAGATATTGTAACTAAAATGCAAACTTGCCCATCTAAAATACAAATATAGTTGAAAATCTGTTAAATTATATATAAGTAATAAACATTATACATATATTTTTTTGTATTTAAAAAATATATTTCTTTCTAAATTTTACATCGTATTTTTACATAACATACACGTTTATAAGAAACATTAATGATCAAAACCTTTTTTGTCACCATATTTCATTTCAGTATTCGTATAGGTGTGAAATTTCACACCTCTGTCCTTATTGAAAAACGGTAAGCTCAGTTTTTCGACTATACCAGAAATCAAAAGAAGACAGTTTTATACATTTACAGGCACTTTGGGGAATCAAGTGAATGTAGCGCAATGAAAAAAAACTTCCTTCAGAAGTAGCAATGATGAACTAATAAAATTATTTTGTGAATTATTAAGCATGCTGGATCAATGTCGTCCAAAGGGCGGTTCCAAAACGGTTTCCAAAGCGAGCAGTATAGACATTATGTCTAGCAAAATACGAGTACCACCACAATGACAAGAATATTCATTGTATTTAGACGCCAATGTCAACTCAATTAGCGCCTAGTGGTTGAACAGCTGATGTGGTTCCCGCATTAATATAGTAAAGGTGTTGCCGGATGGTGTTATAATCGGGTCACCTGTGGGGTCACCTAAATTAACTAAGTTTAATGTATCTATTGCTTATATACAAACGATACTCTAAATCGCAAAGTTTATAAATAACATAGGAAGGCGTGGGAAAGGAAGGCGATGGAGGGGGGTGATGGGGGGGTGTTTCAAGTTTTTAAAAAAGTAACCTTATTTGTAAGAAAATTACACACATGCGAATTGTCGTTCATAGTTACTACCTACAAGAAACAGGAAATATGTTTATTATTCGTATGGTTTATTTTATATTAATATTGAGGGGGTACCCATCCAGTCACGATTAATGATTCAGAGTACAGCCGATACTCACTACGGGGAACTTTTATTATTTGTTTAAAAGCATTAAATAAATTTAAAGTGTGGTGGGATAATACTAATATGTTTAATTTAATCCGAGCTCTGATTAATTCTGACAGAAATGCGTTTACCAAAAATGGATAGTTACCTCAGCAATTCGTTTTCTGATGACACTTATTATGTATTTTAGCTATATCTACTAGATTAGGGTTGTTACCTCGCATTTAATGAAAATTAGTAATTAAAGGTTTTTTCTTGGTGGAAGTAAACGATTCACAAGCATGTTGGTACAAAGCTGAAATTCATTTTACTATGTGTGCAACTGTAAACATCCATTTATTTTTTTAAATAATTCTTAACTATGCTAAAACGAATACATTTATTTCGGACGCAAAAGTAGTTGGCTGCCGCGATCGCTCAGTGCGTAAATATACAAAGAGAAACTATGTTATGTAATAAGGGTTTAATGGAACCACGGGGTAGATCCGCGCGGAACAGTTACCGTCCGCAAGCTGTTATTTTATATGACATTGATTTGGTCCAGTGCGCCTTCATAATGCATGCAGTACGTGTTAAATAGTTGTTAATTATAAATAGGTCAAGTCCAGCACAGAGTCCGGATAGCGAACAAGAATCTAATATAAGTTATCTAAGGTATCTAAACAGTAAATGTCGGATGAGCTTTGTAAGTTACGTGATATGTATAATAAAAAGTAATAGGTAAAAAGTACAGTTCTCTAGTTTACAAAACTACCTAACTTACATAGGTCTGAAACATGCGGTTTATAAAATTCTATTCAATATCATTTTAGGTAAAGGTTTAGGTGAAAGAAAAAGGCAAACTCGAACAGGGTCAGCTCGACTTGCTTGCTTGCACACCATAGCTAGAAAACTACACTACTTCTCAATAAATAGTCTTAAAGTCAAAAGTACGTCCTAAATAAAACTATATATCCTATCGGGTCTGGTTAGAACCATGAGGTTACCTCAAAGTGCGAGCTTAACGTTATACGTTTAAAGATTCTACCTACAGGTCTAACTTCAAGGTTAACAAAGGGTGGTTGGTATTTAATAGTTTTAAGAATAATCGCAAATACAGTGCGAAGTGGGGTTATAGATAATATTATCTAAAATATTCATAGCCTGTTGCCACCAATCTTTGGATTAGCAATGTATGTGTAATGTATGTTTATTAATGTGATATCATTATTAATTATTTTATACTGTGATATGTAGATATTAAATTTTAAAATACGCATTTATGATGGTTAACACCTTCAAGTTTATATGTAATGACTTGTAAACTAAGAGGATTTTAGCACCCGAAAATTAAAGGAAAAATAATGAAAAAAACATTTTTTGAAATTATTTGTTTTTATTGAAATATTCATAATTACAAACTCATCTTATTTCTAACATTTACAACTAATTATGTATTTATGACATTTTTCGAAGTAATATTAAGATAGCACAAGAAAAGTTAGACAAATCTGCTTCTTTTATTTAAAATATCTATAGATTATGAATGTATAATCGTTGAATTTATTGATATTTGAGGGTATGTATGTGTAATTGGTTTATATGCCTAAGTTAAAAACATAGTTTAATAATATATTCAATTTGGTAAGTATTTTATATGTATTTAATATACATTATGAATCAAGTTAATGCGTAAAGCATCCTTTCATTCTAAAACCCACTTTACTATAAGTATTATAACATTTTTTGCGGTTTAGTTTAAAGGACCAAGACCAGCCTTTGTGTACGACAAGACGACAGCGCCCGGTGGTCGCGATACGCTCATAAAAGGGCACGCCGCGAATTACATCCACAATAGTGTGCCATTAAAACACAGTTAGATCGCGTGTCGATAATCACAGTGCATGCGATTTTACTGATTTTGTATTTTCACGCTTGCTAAACAAACCGAATTACATTACGAAGCCACGGACATGCAGGCTTGCTTTGTAGAGCTAAGCGAAAAAACCACGATCAACTGATAGGTGTACGCATTTTCAAGGATGTCATTTGGTAATAAATCATAACATACTTAAATCGCTCTACTTAATACGTGTCTACTGGTCCTATGGCCACTTTATTTAAAAGGCCATTTTATTCTAATAAACCCTACTATAAACTATCCATACCTATTATCAAAATAATACTAGAGATGTTTCGCATTTGTTAACAGGGAAGTTGACACAGATCAAACCGGCGAATAGCATTTTCGCGGTGAGAGTCTCATTAGGTCAGTAATGTCAGAACCTTAAATAAAAATCACAAAATACTACAATAAAATACACTACCAATAAATATAAGCTCTCTCAAAAAAAATAAACAAATAATTACAGAAAGATTTATCACACATTGAACAGTTTTTGTAAGAAAAACAAAAAACCAGCGTACCGTATTACCGTTTGAAGGCACGGAAACCTGAAAATATTGTTGATTTAAGCCGTACAAGATTGGCGGACGGATTATGCCACCAAAATCATTACAGTCTAATCACTGTTCTTGAGAAGGAATCGAAACATTTCAACAAATAGTAAATTTTACGGCGTGTCGTAATATTTCATTAAGCAACGCAGTAATTATTTAACGAGTGCAAGCCGTTGCGTTGCAGCAACTAAAATGACGCTAATGATCAGTATCAGAGCTTCAGTTGCGATTTCCAGGTCGATAAACGCGTCGATTAGCTGGTACAACAAAGCGGCCACGTGTTCGCTGTTAGGACAGCATTACGATGGAAAACGTATTTGGCAACGATCTGGCCATAATCTAACGAAAATAGGTGGAAACTTGGAACCATGGCTTCCATGTACGAACATTCGCTCAACATGCGCGATCTACAAATACAATCGATTAAATCATTTATTTGGGTCGATTCAAATTCAAATATTCTCTTTATTAATAATACATTACAGAGGAAATATTTTACAATACAATATGATCAATATAATTATCCTCAATAAGGGTTGATGGTTACTCAACTAGACTAATCCGTTCTAGAGTGACTATCGTTTCGTTTCAATAAAATCGTATAAAATGGTGCGTTATAGTCTGAATATAAAGAGAATCATACAACTAATTCTATTCAGTAATGCCATGAAAATTATTCGACTATTGCAATTAATTCTTCACTGTGAACAATACCCAAATTTATTAACCATGTAGAGATCTTTTTATTAATACCTACTTTATGAATTGAGTTACAGTTGACTACCGATAAATGAGCACAAAGTTCCTTGAATAATTTACCAGAGAGAAAGTAAAATATCCTCTGTCCAAAGGCAGTTTTCACTTTATTCAACCTCGGCTCATTCCTGAGCCGTGCCCCGGTGGAGCACTGCTTACGGTTAAGAACTGTATCTGAATCCTTCCCTTATATTAAAAGTATTATAGGGAAAATAAATAAAGTAAAAATAAACTATTTACAAACTACAAATATTGTTGTAAACTAATAAAAATTAAGTGTTATTAAGCAAGCAATATTTGAGTTATGAGTTTTTGACGTTGTAGCCATATTACTTTTTTGAAATTATGTTTTTAAAAAACAATCACCTGTATTAATTATTTGTTTACTGTCACAACAATAAAATAACAGTAATATTACTATACAACTGTTTATGAACATAAATCACTCCAATTATTCGTAAAAGGAAATAAACGACGAACGTAAAACATGCGAAATTTACGCTACCTGCTGAATATAACTGTTAACAAAAAAAACATTTAATCATTGATTTATTTAACAATTTGATCGATTAAAACTTAGTAAATTATATCAAAGTAATTATATTATATTATATGTAAACAAACAAAAAAAAACGTACTATACAAATTACGAGCAGGTATCGCCCAGATCAGACTTGTCTAGTGGGGTGTTAAAATCTACACCAGCTGTGTCTGTTAGCACAGAATAAAGAAGGTTTTGCTTTGTTTTAGATGGCTCAATATAAAAAAAGCATTTTTTCTATAGTTAATTACTACATTCATTGTTTTGAGCTATTTCACGTGTTTTTGAGATTCAATAAAAAAAATGTAGTGGCATAATTTACTAAACATATTGATCATTCTAAATATGGTGCATAGATCAAAGATGCGCTAATCAGGATTTCAAAGAATTATTAAAATAGTTTTGTGCTTGTAAGTAATAAAATAAGACAAGTCTTTGGATAGCTACGCGTGTTGGATAGCGGCACTGGTGCTGCAGTGCAGTAGGGTGGTCGCAGCCAAGGCACCAGCGAACGGTGCATTGCAAATTGCAAAAGCAATTCGCGCTGGGACCGTGTCGACTCGTCATAGCACTGCGAATGTGTCCAACGGCGCGGCACAATAAAATATATAATATACCATAAATAAATGGTCTAAGCAAACTTTACAAATGGCAATGCGGTACAAAAATTCTCAGTGATTTTATTCTGTCTAGCAATAATGAAGTATATTAAATCTTAAAATTCTTTCTTAGCTACAGGTTTTATAATTATATGTCACGCGTGACGATAATTTCAATTAAAATGTTCGAGAATACGCGCAGGCAAGAATAA
Source organism: Neomicropteryx cornuta (assembly GCA_020383195.1). Taxonomy (NCBI): domain Eukaryota; kingdom Metazoa; phylum Arthropoda; class Insecta; order Lepidoptera; family Micropterigidae; genus Neomicropteryx; species Neomicropteryx cornuta. The sequence continues at coordinate 6,875,728 of JAHKQU010000014.1, forward strand.
TTTGTAAATATGATATTTGTGGCGCTCAAAAAATAAATAATTTGAGATTTAGCAGAAATTTCGTCGACGCTTTTGACATACCTAATGAACTTTTGAATTCAGGAAATTAAGTACGTTTATAAAATGATGTTACAAAATTCTAATAATGAGAATAATAGTTTATAATTACTTAGCTTGATTCATGGCTGGACCACAGTTAAAGCTTTGTTGGTGATTTTATTATAGGTATATTTATCTAGTAAATTTTAAAACCTTTTATTTTTATACTTTTAATTTATTTCAATTTTATAGCTGTAATCGGTCCGCGGTTTCGAAATTAATCTTGTAGCAAATACTTATACCATCACTTTAGCGGGTTGCCGCCAGTATTAACTGCACAAAATCATAGTGACCAAAGTCATAAACAATTATTATGGGCCCTACTAAACTGAGTAAACTAAAATTGCTCGTGGTAGAGCCATGAGAGATGGTGGTGATGAAGCATTGAAAATTATGTTACTATAATGAACGGATGGGAACCCGCCACCACCGGGCCAATAGTCAACACCTCAACAACTAGACTACCACGATCCCTAATAATTGGTCAATGCGTTCGATTTTTGCGACGTGAGACGGACACTCACACTTAATATCTGTCATGCCAGAATCTCCGAAAGGCTTTACGGCTGTAAAGTGAGATGAGAGTGAAGCTATTGCTGAACATTCATTAATATTACAAGAACACAATTTATTAGCGACTTTATAGTATGAAAATACAGACAGCACGCTTCCTCTTTTAACCAATGCGCCAATCATAAATCGTTTACAGCATGTAAACGGGGGGGGGGGGAGGGAAATCGGCAATCGTAACATTATAATACTATAAATATCAACGTGCCAAACGAACCCAAAGTCAAGGTACCTACCTCATTTCTTATCAGCGTAACTACATAACATAATAGTAAGTATACTTCCAATAATTTCGAATAGATTAGACAATAATCTTATGCAGGATAAGAAGATAAATATCAAACATTTTTTATTCTAATAAATAGAAAATAATTTAACTGATTTTAAGCAAGGATAATTAAACATAGTATAGTATAAAAACAAATAAGAGTCTCGACTTTTCGAAGTAGATCATCCCGTTTTCAGGCAAATGATCGACATATCCGTCCGTCTGGATTAATTATTTTAAACGTGGTGTGTATGAAGCCGTAGAGTTAATATAAGTATAAGCAGTGGCGGTACATTCATAGAAGCCGAAAAGCCGGGCTTGCCTAGATTTTTAACGAAAAAAACACCAAATTTAATATATTTGTGGATTTAATCGAATATTTTATTGTTTAAATTATAGAGAATATAACAGCTGCCGCATTCATCTACTATATTCACAACTTTATTCAAGAGCAGTTTCGCATGTCGCACGCGAGTTATAAACCGCAACGCTTTGCTGTTAATGCATGCCCGCGACCGCAAGACTCGTGTGCCCTTGCTGCTAAAATCAAGGTAAAAGACTATAAATATTTAGCACCAGCTTAGACAAAGATATACATTTAACACAGCAAATAAGAAGTCCTTTTAAGGGGCTCTTCCCGATGTCTATTGAGCGCGCTCTTTAATCGATCTATTTCACCTAACGGCTGTTTAGTTCAGCTATGAGCCACTCGATATTTTCGTACAAAAACAATGCGTTAAAAATGATAAAACGACTTCTCGAACATATTTTTAAAAAACTGTTTTATTTACATTTCTTTTTATAGCTCTTAAAATTATAGCTCTTAAAATTTTAACAAAGTAGAAATGTTACTGCAATGTAAATGAAGGGCTAGATAATTAAGAGATAGAACTATATCAAATATTATTTTTCTTCTATAGTTATCTACAAATAAGAGTCACAACACTATAGCGTATCGATGGTTATAGTGCAATAATAATAATAACACAAAAAGTTTTCCAAATTCAGTCCTCCATCTACTGGCAATAAGTCGTTAGCCTAAAAAATCCTATAGTGACATAAAACCTTCATTGATCTATGCATAATAAACCAATACGAGATTCAGTACTGGAAAAAAAAGGATACAATAAATTGGCTCCCGCTTACAACAAATACGTCTCAAACGCAACATTGCAACAAAAAAATGGAGGCAATATGTGGCATCCAAATTTACGGTTAGCGTAATGGGAGCATACATAATCACAACACGCACTATAACCGTCGGTATGTATAGAGAAATGACCGGACGAGTCCTCGTAACCTACAGTACCTACCAACTATAATAAACTGAAAATAATAAATTTGAAACAATTTCAGAAAAATATATAGCATGACTTGTAAGAAATCGCTGAAAGGACTATAGTTCTGTTATGATGGACGTTTTAGTCGTCATTTATATTCCAAATTCCGTCTAGATAAGTCAAGGTCTTGGCGCCATATCTCCACGTGGAGGCAAACAGTGTAGGTACGAAATAATTGCATTAAATACTTAAAATAAACGAGACCCTGAAACGGACGCGATGCGGGGTATCAGGTCGTTTATATTCATCAATTGGAACAAGTAATTTAGGTCATTAACTCTACTTTAATTAACAAGAAACTGCTATAGTCAGTATTTACTTTAAATCAACTCGTTCGAATCAAGTGTTTTTTTTAATATATTTGGCTTATATTGAGATACTTGTAGAAGGCATACATACATATACGAGTCCATATATAAACGCGCTTATGTATATTTATTCTATGGTATGGTTTCTAAATCGTGATCCTGAGGTCTAAGTTCAATAGTCGACACATGTGATTACAAAATTCAGTGCTTAATATAACTTAAGACTTACCCTAAGATCGCAAACAATTCGTAATTTAAACTTCAAAATACGGAGTTAAAGGATTTTTTTTCAAATGCTCATCAATTAAGTTATAATCGGATAACATTAGGAAAAACCCGCTAATTTATATGATCCTTTTGGAAGTACAGTCCTCTCAAGATCACCATAATAACCGTAATTTAATACAAAATAAGTATAACAGAGGTATCATTATGTATTTACTTCACAAATGATACATTTTGTAATTTTAGGTAGGTACCTACTCAAGTTTTATTATACAATTGATATTTTATCATAAACAAAAAATATATTTTTGATATGATATGTTGTAATAAAATCAATTTAGATAAATATACTTAGATAAATTTGTATAACATAAGCATAAAGTGTAACATTTTCAAGGAAAATAAATTATTCAACCCTTTAAAGTTTAGATGTCTTTAATAAAATTCTTTTAAATAATATCAGCAAAAATATAGTTAACTAGTTTAGCGTAAATAGTCAGTAGAAATATCCTTCAGCGTGAAAAGAGCGTCTCTCAGTTGAGCCGTTTTCATGAATCATAATGGCGTATCAAAGTAAAGAGGCCACATATAAGCGAATGAAGACAAAAAAGTAACGATTCGTGACGAATTCCAAGATAAATACCATTCAAGTCGCATAGTCGGGTACGTCATTGTCTATGAAAAACAATCACGCACTCCGAGAGCCCATAACCTTACGTCATAAGCAATAAACAAGTATGACTATAAAACCTAAATAATATCAAATGGTTCTATACATCGTTTAACCTGACGCCTTATAACTAAGCCCTGCGGGCGTCATTAAAGGCATCTCCTGTGCCTGCAGCACTTTTAGCCCATTCGATGTACGTTTCGGATGGCCATAGAGATGGAAGTGGGTTATTGTTTAGGTCTGAGTAGATTAAAATAATTCATCGGAAATTTTAACACAATGTTAGTTTTTTTTTTTTGTAAATTTTTAAACGCGGTTTGGAATGAAACAACATAGACATAAATTTATAATAACAATTTGCCAACGAACATTCTTTTTCATGTTTCTATTTGCGCACATAGATGAATTTGTACTAATTTTAACTGGCCAGTAATAAATAATACGCTTTTAAGTTTTAAACATAATGGTTAACCATTTACGGATGATTTTAATAAATCTAAATAACGTGACCACTGTAAATAAATATTTCTTTTTATTTTGGAGCGATTACTTACCGGCCAAAAAAAACCAGTTGGAGAACGGATTGGCACTTTCACAAATTCCGCTGTTTTTTTTTTTAATAAATAAACAAAATACGATTTTCGTAAGTCATGCGCCGTTGAACAGCGGCCTTGCAAAATTAAAATGTCTAGCAAGCCGCCACAATTGTAAGAATCGCCAAAAAAAAACACGCGCTTTAATAAAATAGATAAGTCTGCAAAGAGATTATAAAAAAAAAGAGACTTTAGCATTTTTTCGTACCATATTCCGCACATTTAGTAATGTGTGTAATATAGTTTACATTTTCAAAAGTACTTATTCACAAATTTCAAAAGTACTTATTAGGTTTATCGACTATACTAGAGTGTGGGTAATAGTTTTCTCTTCAAAAATGATGCATTATTCGTTTGGTTTAAAGCACACACGCGCATTTAGTTTTAACTTAATGCCTACCCTACACACAAGGCGGCTTTTTGAAACGTAGATAATCATAATCGTTAACATTAGAAATAGACCTTGAACTGAGGGTTATTTTTTTCTATATCTGCCTTCTCTTTTAGAAGGATAATGCCGCGGCTAATGCTGCTAAGTAGGTACCTACTGTGAAATTTCAACTAGTGAGAAACGGTGATTAATGGGCCAACGATCAATTAAAAACCGTTCGTTTTTAAGGTAATTTATATTTTTTAATTATAATGAATTTAGCTGCTTGGTGATCGTGGTGTGATCTATGTCACCTAAGATCGTCACCTGCGAATTGACAAATATTATTGTATTTAGGATTTGCATTGCGAATGACAAAACTATTCAAGGACATTAAGGTTTTCTTCATTCTTTTTGACAGCTTAAGTCAACTCGAATATGCTGTTCAATCCTGTAATACATTTTACGTGTAATACCGTAACCAAGTCGAAGTAGTTCAAAAGAGGTTTATGCGGATTGTCGGATATAGAACTCACATTAGAGTCAACAAATACTCTGACTCACTCGTTTATCACAAAAGACTAGGCATGATATTTTTGCATAAGATACTCTCTAATAATATAGATGCTGAACGCTTTTTCGGATGATTTCATTACGAATTTCAAGATGAAACTACAAAATCTAACGACATGCTCTCTATCTAGAGAAAATGCGGTCAAATTCGGGATTTGCTTCCCATATTTGCATAATTTGTGATTTATTTACTACTATTGTCTTATTTTAATAACTCGGATAAGTTTCGCAACGCTGCTTAGAATATTCTACAAATGCACAAAACCACAGATAAAATCCCTAGTTTAGTTATATGTATATTATATCGTTTTTATAAAATTAAAGCTTAAATTAGTATATTTCAGTTTTTTTATGTCATTTTGTTTACAATTTCTTTTGGGTGACCACAATAAATTAATAAATTGGTTTAGTTCACGTGAGAGTCTTACACTCAAAACCATTAATAGCCCACAAAACTCAGTTGATGGCAGCTACTCGTACATACGTTCGCTTAGTCGCCTGCCACAGATGACCTTTAGCCCGATTAACAACCATTGGTTATTCATTAATTTCGTGTATATTCGGTTAGAAGTAGACTTTTCGCGGTTGTTAAAACTCTGACAATTAAACTTTAACATTTGATGTACGAACTTGCATTTATGTTACTTAATTTTTGCTATGGCATAGTAACATAACTGCAATTTAATATGAGCTCTTCTGATGCAATTGCAGAACAGGTTTTTCTAGTACTCTTAATCTGGCAACTAGCAGTGGTCAGTCATACACACACACACACACATGGGACGTTATGAATAATCAAGTCTGAATAATACTGTAGATCAGATAGATCGGTTAAATTAATTACGATAATTTTACCTGAAATTATTTTAATTGTTGTTGTATTAAAATAAATAAATATTATTATTGTTTCATACCCATGAAACATTAGGTTTCTCCATCATTAATGGTTTTTATGCATCTACAGTTACAAACATACATTAATACGTTATATAAATAACATTAAATGATATTGAATATTTACTGGGCTTGCGCCTTCTACCAAACTTCTACGAAAAATGGCTTAATTGTGAAACTAAAACTGATATAATAATTGCCCAAGGCGGTTTACAAAAATAAAAAATACTAGTCTGTCAACTTCATTTTGGTAAGCTAAAAAATAATAATAAACATTTGTCGTTAAATTTTGCCAAGAAAAATAAAATTATAAATTTTAAAGTTTGCGTGGATTTCAAAATACATCCAACAAACAAATAAGTCGACAATTAATTTTATTATAAAATTAGTCTAAATGACAATTTGTAATAAATTTATGCATAAACATGCAAAAAGTGGCTGATATTTCTAGGGATATTGTGACGTTTAATGATGAAATTATTTTCGTGTTTGTTGTTGAAAGGTGTGTAAACACGTTGAAATCAGAACGCACGTCGATATCACATTGAATGCAAGATAAGATAATATATACATTGTTAGAGAATTTAATTATAGTTTATAATTATAACTTTTATGTACGAGGAAAGAAGAAATATTAATTTATTATATAATGCAACTTTGCGATTTAGCTGTTCGTGCAAATACAACTTTACGGCAATTAAAAAAAAAGATTGGTGTGTAGTAACTTGAATAAAAGAAAGCTAACGATTCCAATATTATTATTATTATTATACCTATTATTGTTTTAAAATAATGTATACTAAAAACAATATAATACGCTGCTAGTTTGAGTGTGAATTTTAATATTTTTATGTAAATCAGTCAACTTAATGTACCATTTTCTTGTATTGTTGGTTTTCCAAATAAACAATAGATAAATAAAATATCTTATAACGTATTTTAGTTTAAAATAATAATATTATTATTAATACCATTTCTATAATATGGAATAAATGTGATTAAGTATATCGGAAAAAGTAAGCTAGTGTTGGCCGAATTTCTTGGTCGTTTGTCTTGATGCAAAGGGGCAAGATCTGAATGTACGGGAAAGGGTTTATAAAACCTTTCGTACGTTGGCTTGCCATAACCGATGAGAACTTGTAGTTAGAAGACGTGTGTCTAAATCTAATCGAACTTAATTTTAACGACTATCAACTCGAGGATAGTTGCCGTAGTCATTAGCTGGTTATTCTATAACTAATATATCTATAAAAAGTCCGGTTAGTATGTATAACTCAAGAACAGATAGACCGATTTTTATTATTTGATTTGATTTTTTGTTTTTTTTTTTATTTATTGGATTTGTCTCTGCCCCGAATAGCAGAATAACTATTTAAACCTCGGAATATTCACGAAAAAAAATTATAAAGAAAATTCATTTTCTCATACATTTTATATGAAACTGCTTTGTATTCTGTGGAATTCTATTTTTAAACGGTAAATCGCCTTCGAAGATGTTCACTTTGTGAGGTAATCACATTTGTCATTGTGCGCGCATCGATAATTGCTTCATTGTGTAATTTATTTTGAATTTTGTATATTTATTGAACATAATTCATTTTGAGTATCCTTAAAAAGAACTAAATTTAATTCAGTTAATAAGTTATCACAACATTTATTGATTCTGAGGCGGTACGAAGTTCGCTGAGTCAGCTTGTCATAGCATAAATCAATGACAGTTACTCATTGAAAACTAGGATTCCTTCCATTACAGTATATTGTGAGTAGCTATGGTACGGTACAGAGTAAACATGATGGGGAGGTCGATACGGGCAACACCGCGAATGGCAAATTTCAGGAACGTCGGCATCTCTTGGTTACAACTAACAATAAGCAGTCGCAAAGCTGCGAACTCAGCAAACATATATATAAAATATTCTAAGGCGGGTGCCGATTATGTTTATATCGCATTATTATTTTCTATTTATACATCTGTCTGTATTTTTATTATTAACTGCTAAATATAATATGTTCTGGTTTTAAACATAATTAATATATTATGTATCCACACTTTTTTATTAATGTATTTGTATTTATGATTTTTTTAATGAACGAAAAGCTTTATCTCTCATTTCTTTATCGCGTAAGTTTGTATAAGCCCTGTTCTACATGTTCACAGCCAGGGCATCAGCGAAGCTGACAAACTAGCAAGGAGGGGTTCAGGTATACTCCTTTCGGCCCAGAACCTATCCTGCCACAGAGCCATCTGTACGAGAACAATGTTTATACTTACTACCAAATACAAATGACATTTTTTTTAGATTGGTAGCTCGTAGAAAGTTGGATGTGTAGAAAGTGTACCCAAGTGTAAAACCGTTTAATATCCATAACACACTAGGTCAAAGCACCGTAACGCCACCAGATCACATTTTAATTTGAATAAAATAACTGTCTCTATACCCATCGATTCGTTTTTAAATGCACTGATTTCGAGTAGACAAGGACGGAATTCTGAACCCCAATAAGCAAACAATCTGAGTTGAACAGAGTCAACGACCTTACGAAAAGTAAACAGGAAAGAGTAAAGACGCCGGGTCCTCCTTCTCCCTCTTGAGAAGGGAGCATCACGTTGGTCCAGCCAACACACCTGACGCAGACAGATGGCTAGCAGACAAATGATTTGTATTTTACCCGCACATGAGTAAATCTAATGCCGAACTCACAGAAGATAAATTAGATTTAGATTTGATACAATACCTAAAAAATATATATTAACTGGTATAAATATTAACCGTCACGACCAGCCAGTCTTAAGGCCTGAACATACTCGTAGTGGTAACCGACTCGATTGGGTTCAGTGGATGCATCCACATTTGAAGGTTTATATTCATTTATATTTACTTATTGTTTTCGAAATATAACATTGTTTCAGTTTTATTTTCAATATTGTAATTTCTATACAAAGTTTAAATAGAAAAATAAATGTGAAATCGTGCCCCGGTGATCTTCGGAAAAATTACAATTTCATAACAAAAAATAAAACTAATCCAGATTAGGTATAAAAAAATACATTCTGGAATGTTGAATATTGAAATCCAAGTCGATTTTTTTTTATCATTATAAAGAAAAAATCCAGTGGCCACATTCTGGAGACTGAATACAATGTTTACTTATATCAATAACAAACACATCGTTACGTTTCTTTGTTAATCTAAAAATAATATTAAGTTGAAATTGTGATGGATATTGTTCCCAATACATATAAAAATAAGTATTTATTATAACAGTAACTGGACAGAATAATCCTGCCAAAGGCAAAAAATGTTGGATTCAGTTATTTTCTTTCTAGAACTATCCGCTAATAGAATGCTTTAATTTAATCCTTATTTACTATTTCCCAACTAAAACTAAGCCAAGATAGGCCATATCACCGGAGCAAACTCCTTCCTACATATTGTCAAATAATAAAAATCTATTTTGGGATGTCGAGTAAGAAGTTTACTTAATATTCGAATCAACTTATTTGGTATATTCTAGTAAGATTATACTTATCGACAGAAGAATGAAAAAAATTGTAATAAAAATGGTTTGCAAAAATTAAATAGTGGTGAGCGTCGACAACTATGATCTAACAAATGCCCAATTGGGGTCTGCAGCCGAGCCAAGTCAGTCGCGTATCAAAACGGTCCGGTGTCACAATATTCTTTTTGCGCTCTAAATATGGAGGTTTCGACACATGGGCTAAGGCACAACGCTAACATGGGCTAAGGCACAACGCTAACATGGGCTAAGGCACAACGCTAACATGGGCTAAGGCACAACGCTAACATGGGCTAAGGCACAACGCCTACTTTTTTCCGGAAACAACCGACGCACATTCTACATTACACTATTTTTTTTACAGAATTGTCAAAGCAATGTAAAGAACAGCTTACTGTTTTGCAATTTACAATAAAGCTTATATTACATAGGCTAATATAAAGATTGTAAATTAACAATATAGCTATACAGAAAGGTTATCCAATACACGCAGATTTTTTATTTTTGTTCTTCGCATGTATCCATATTAAAGGGACATATTTATGGGAAAAAGGTTTGTTAACATACTTATTAACTCTAAGAAATACTCGCTTTTTTTTTTGAGCCGTCATACCTGGTAATACCTGTTTGACAAGTGTAAAAAAAACTGAAAATTGATTATTTTTCTGTATAATAATGTGTTTTCCGCTGTGTTGGGGGTAAGCGTGAAAAAGATTTTCGACATATATACCATTTCGTCAATTTAAAATACAAAATATTTAATGCAATAAAAAAATATGGAAAATAAAGATAGCTGTCCAGAAAATAAGGAAACTATTTAGGCACGCATTCCTATGTATTAGAAATATATATAATAAATAAGTAATATATAATTCATTCCATTAAAGGGCTACTGCTACCTTTTTTCATAAAAAAAAGTATGAACATGTCAGATTCTAAAATTACATCGCTAGAGAATAAATTTATTGTAGATACAAGAACAACATACGAAATAACTAAGAAACTTTACTATTTGAAATCCACTTCGCTTACATCTTTATTTCCATTTGTTTCTTATTAATAATAATAATCATCATTATTAATAATAATAATAATAGTTGGCAGTGTACGAAACATTTTTAAAACTAACATATCAGGTAAAGTTTTACTAATGTAGCTGTTAGCTATGCAAAGATCTTTTAGTGTGAACCTATTGAAACTATTTTGCACATTTGATGAGCGCTGAAAATACGGAAACTAATGCAGCCCACTATGCCACGTTCAAAAGTAACTAGAGTAAGCCATTAAGTACTATAGAGGCGAATATATTATAATAAATCGTACCTAGTTAGATATAGTTTTTGCATTGACACAAAACAATATTAATTAATTTCCAGACAATAAAAGTCGAAATATTTCATATGTGAACCAAATAAAATGTTTCTTCTCACCTGTCTATTTTATCGTGCGATGATGCTGGGTACTGCAGAATTGTTTGCTCATCATTCATCACAACAACACATTGCGTGTTTAGTTCACGTTCTGAAAGAAAGGAATATTATGCTTTAAAATATGGAAATGTAATCATGTTAGAATGTGATAATTTCAATCAGGCGCTTGCCTTTTTTAGCATATGACGCCCTAATAAATTGCAATGTCTAAAGGTAAAAAATGTAGCTGTTATCAACTGAACAGAAAGAGTCGTCCAATGCACCTCTGATGTCAATGATCAGTGATGTGCATAATATTGTTTGCAATGTTATTGATAAAATAATTAAATTATAAACATTACAATATTATAACAAAAAACAAGCTTCATTAAAAGTCATTTTAAAAACTTTATTATAACTTTTACTAAATTATATATTTTTTTGTTCATGTTTTTAAAATGTGTTTTTTTTTTTTTTTAAATAATATGTTTTATTCGTAAAAGTATTAATATAGCATATAGTGCATTGGCTTAGCACGCTGTCCTCAATGCACTGGAGGTCCGAGGTTCAATTCGTGTTACCGTCTGCATGTGTTACATGTTTAGGCCGTCTAATTGACTGATCATATTAATATAGTATTCACATAAAAAAAAAGGAATAACGCAGCGGCGTTAAATGAGTTAAGCTTTTAGATTATTATTGTGGGTGAAACTTTGTCAAAAGGATTTTTAATTGTAATAATATGATATTAACGTCCTTAGTATTATTTACCTGTTGTTTATAAATTTAGTACGAACCTTACCTTAGTTTAATACCTTACTTATCATAATACGATCAAATAAGGTCGCAATTGTTTTAGAACAGGTAACATGTTCTCGTATTTGCGTATATAATGATATTCCTGGATTAATAAAAATGAGAACTTGTCAATTATTTTTTTTTTCTGTATAAGTACGATAATTGTAAACCGGATGCATTAATTATTAAATTAAGACTTACGGAGAAACTACTTAATGTTAAATCAAATTCAAATACATAGTAACGAACCAAACATAAAAAAATCAAAGTCAAAGTATTATCAATTAAATAATAATGAAAAATAGCTTAAATTTAGTACGGGCAATGACTAGGTATCTATGGTTCTGTGAGTAATTATTGATTATCCTAAGAAATATGTAAAATAAATGAAATAAATTTTATTTGTTGAATATATTATAATATATCGCTTATGTAGTAAGTACATTATAACTATGTATTATTAAATATCTTAATTAGAGCGACTGTTGTTCCTACAATATTCTGTTTTAGGAAATATACATTTAATAGTTTAGTTAAATTCCGCTGAGAGAACTCTTACGACGACAGTATGATATTTTATCGTACAGGATCGATGATTGAGTAATAGTCACTCTCGGTTGAAACTGCTGGCGATATCGACAACGCGGTGAGACCAGTTGTATGGCTAATGACGAGCAAAGGAAGGAAGCGATGCCGCAAGAGGGTAGGAAGAGCGGTCGTTACGTCAGCTGAGCTAATTGTCGCCGACGTGATCCTCAGTCGTCAGTCGAAAACGGGGTGAGCGACAGGAGAAGCCGCGACTAGAAGCGGCACCATCAAAATCAATCAGCGTGGACAAGTAAGTGCATGCAGTCAGTCGGTACTTTCACTCGAAGCCAAAGAGATCAGCGTTTTTGCAGATCGACCCGGATGGAACAGGCGCTGCTTTGGAAAGCAGACGAGACGTTGGTTAGAACCTAGTACCTTTACTTTTAATTTTTGACGTTTGTGCCTCCCGACAGTAATGAAATCAAATTGGCATACAACTTCAAATAAAACAATTATCTGAATATATGAGATCGTGTTGGTCTAGTTGTTAGGGCATTTGACTATTAACCCAGTGGTTGCAGATTCGAATCTGCACATTTCATAACATTTTTAATGCTTCATTACCATCATATCTTTTTTTACTCTACGCAGGTGAACTAAAAATTTACATTAAAATCTCCTAAAAAATGACTGTCATGAATCGCAAAATAATCTCAATAATCAGTACGAATATTGTAAGGCCAATATATGTAAGGGTAATAAATTTAAGTAGCTGTAAGGTTTTATCATTTACAAGACGCACAAATCCAATCACATTCAATATGTCTCGAAGGGATGTGAATGGTTCCAAAGATATGGGTACAATTTTCGATTCTAAATAATCTCCATATTGATTACATAACCTCGAAATGTAGCGAACTTTTAGGTTTTCTTCTTCGGATAACCAAATCTTTAAAAAAATCAATGGCAGTCCGTACATTATTTTTATATTTAATACGTAGATTAGAATACGGTTCAATTATATGGCATCTTTCTTACTCTTTTCATATTGACCGCGTTATCATTTTATCGGTTACAATATCTGAGATCGCGCTGTTATCGACCTTTCTTTTCTAAATACCCTCTGTTTAAACAAATCGACTGTATATATGTAAAATGTATATATGTTATAAATAATTAAGTTTTAAAAATGTATATTTAAATTTTTGTTTCACTGTCTGTATCTTAGTTTTTGTTTTTGAATGATTTGTTTTGACGATGTTTGTTCTTTGTAAGCCTACCTAAGTGGAAATATTATAGGGATTTTGTGTTTAGATTTATGTAGCATTAACTTTTTTTTATCTCTTCGTATGTAATTGTAATGTAAACCACTATGTAAATATGTAGTTTTCTTTAAAATTAAATAATTAAAAACCTTCCTGGCTGTAGAAATTTGGTCTAGTTGAGTAGTGGATAATTGTGATCTATGTCAGAGCAATTGTTTTATTAAATATATATATAACACGACTACCACGGCCGTTTACCTTCTACTACGAAGACTACATTTTAAAGATTTTTGGGCCTCAAAAAATGAAAAGTGAAATATTTACACAAATATTAATATGGATTGTCTCATATATACGACGAAAATGTTTAGCTAATATTTTAATTAATCATTAAAATATATAAGGATATACTTAATATATTTAAATATGTAAATGAAAAAAAAATCTTAATATAATGAAAAATAAAATGCTTTTAGATGATAATTAAAATTTCAAAACGACTTCGAGGCTTTTTTTATGCCATTACGCAATAGTTCAAATCAGTTAAAATAAAAACATTGATAAAACGTCGTAAATTGAAATATTTTATAACAAAACAAAGAGAAAATGCTCTATACCAATGTCGATTCAATTTCTAATTTCTACCCCATTAAAACGATCCTAGAAGTACATATTTACTCATTTCTACGATATATATTTAAAAGAGATTTGAAATAATTATTCCAATGTTGGTTCAGTTACGGTTTGTAATTACGCCACGCTTCGACCCATGTACGGTATTGTCACCGCAAGCGGAGCAGGTGTTATAGCTGTGTAATAGCAAGTGTTATAGCTGTGTTATAGCAAGTGTTATAGCTGTGTTATAGCAAGTGTTATAGCTGTGTTATAGCAAGTGCTATAGCTGAGTAATAGCAAGTGTTATAGCTGTGTTATAGCAAGTGCTATAGCTGTGTAATAGCAAGTGCTATAGCTGTGTAATAGCAAGTGTTATAGCTGTGTTATAGCAAGTGTTATAGCTGTGTTATAGCAAGTGTTATAGCTGTGTTATAGCAAGTGCTATAGCTGAGTAATAGCAAGTGTTATAGCTGTGTTATAGCAAGTGCTATAGCTGTGTAATAGCAAGTGCTATAGCTGTGTAATAGCAAGTGTTATAGCTGTGTTATAGCAAGTGCTATAGCTGTGTAATAGCAAGTGCTATAGCTGTGTAATAGCAAGTGTTATAGCTGTGTTATAGCAAGTGTTATAGCTGTGTTATAGCAAGTGTTATAGCTGTGTTATAGCAAGTGCTATAGCTGAGTAATAGCAAGTGTTATAGCTGTGTTATAGCAAGTGCTATAGCTGTGTAATAGCAAGTGCTATAGCTGTGTAATAGCAAGTGTTATAGCTGTGTTATAGCAAGTGTTATAGCTGTGTTATAGCAAGTGTTATAGCTGTGTTATAGCAAGTGCTATAGCTGAGTAATAGCAAGTGTTATAGCTGTGTTATAGCAAGTGCTATAGCTGTGTAATAGCAAGTGCTATAGCTGTGTAATAGCAAGTGTTATAGCTGTGTTATAGCAAGTGCTATAGCTGTGTAATAGCAAGTGTTATAGAACTAAGTAACACACTTACATACCTACAAAAATTCTGTGCAGAATGAAACAATTTCGTTGATCAAAGTTGATTTTTTTTTTGCCATTTTAAATTGAATTTAGGATGAATTTTAGCTACCCCCCCCCTCCTCTCCTACGTTATAATAACATCATCCGCAGACCCCCCCCCACCCCATTTCAACTGACCTAATACATGAACGGCCCCTGCAAGTTTTAAATTGTTTCATTTGTCCACTAACCAGGTGTATTATTTTTCGTTGAAATTTAAACAAAGGTGTTATGTGAAAATCACATTGTACTTTCTAAAGATGTAACTATCTATAATATAATATGTATTAACATACTGTGAAACATTAACAGATTATCATTGCAAAACCAGATAAAAAAATAACTTTTAACACCTTACTTAATCCATAATTAAAAGTATGAAAATATTTTTGGCTGACTGGTACTACAAACCCATAAGTAGGTACTGCTTACCTTTGTCCGCATTTTTTTTTTAATTAAAACTAAATTCATAAATTAATTAGCCAAAAACCGCATAAAAAAATTATACCTAATCTAGTGGTTTGAAGTAATTATATACGACCACATAAAAAAATATTTGAAAGAAAAAACTTTAATTAAGTACCTATGCTAGGTTTATATTAGAAATTACTCATGTAAAACAACTAGTAAAAAAACATTAGATCTAAGAGTACTTAATTAATTACCAAAAGTTAAAGTATATAATAATTATGAGTATAAATTTTACATATACCTACATATTTTTATTATAAAATACAAAAAACAAATTTGGAGCAAAAAGCATAGTGACAAAACGATTGTTTTCAGGAATGGGTACTTGCAAGACCACTATGGCGTAATATTAATAAATATTCTTAGATACCTACCTATGTAGTTTTTTTTAAATGGCTACGCCCTTAACTACCTAAGTTTTTTTTAAGTTTTGAAGTTTATTTTAGTCGATTTAAAAAGCAAGTTGTAAAGTGCGAAACGAATATTACCGCCTATCCAATTTTACCAAATTGTTCAAAATTACCTAGGTGCAGGCCTTTAGCATATTTTGCAAGACAAATGGATATATTTAAAAGTTATGTACATCAGTCAATGACACATAATTATTTATAAGCATTTAACATTAACCCGTAAAAATCGCCACGGCGATGTCTTTATTAGCAATTTGCAATTTGTAAATATTGAACAGGTCGTTCATGTCTGTAAAATTCATACATCCATAGTAAATTAAATTTTGTTTATCATTTTCATCTAGTTATCTTCTAAAACACCTGATAAACCAAGCCAAGTAATACGTCAAAAGAAAGAAATTATAAAGACTGCAAACCTCGCCTGTTGAAGGGACGAACGCGAACGGCAACTTTAATCTTATCCGATGACATTTTAGTAATTCACAAACAACACTAAGTAAAATAATTCACATCACACTATCGTATAAAACAATTAATTTGCACATAATCACCCAAATTCAAATACAACATTAGACACCATCTCACGTCAACCCACAATCCATATCCGAATGACACTGATCGCCGCCATATTGGATTTTTGGTTTTAGGTTTGAGGGCAACAGACAATGCTGCCATGATGGATATAATAAATATCGATTTAAACTTAGCATGGCAATTGTTATGAAAATTGAACGATACATTTTATTCTTATTTTTATGAATAATGTTGCCTAGTTAATATTTTATATTTTAATCAAATAATGAAGTTTGTATAATTTTATATTAAACCTATGTCATAATGCAACGTTTATATACTTCAGAATAATTCAATTATTTTATTAGTGAAATTTATTGTCAATAAAATTAAACCAACTAAGTCAAAATAAATGTGTAGACTTATAAATGCCTCATACTCTTACTTTTGTTGTGACAAAAAATCTGTGGGACTATTGAATCGACCAAATCGCTTAGAGACATGTCATATTCAGTAATATTAAAATTATTTTTTTAGGTAATTTATATTTTAAAAAAAATATTGAATTCAAAACACACAAAAATATTACAGATATTTAACATAAGCCTAATCTAATACCTAAGATAATCTAATAATATTCAGTGCTAAGTTAATCTTTTTAAATTATGGCCTTATAAAAAACGCTATTGGTTGTCTCAAACTAATATGGCGGCATAACTAATATTTTAATTCATTATGTATTTCATCATTCTGAACCGGTCTCACGAAAAAAAAATAATTTCGAAAGAACATCATACCTATATAATTATATGTAGTATAATTAAAAATCTTTATTTTTTTCCAAGTACTTCGCGAGCCGCGCTCTCGGGGGATCGACATAGCGTAGTAGTTAGTAGAAGTAGGTTTTCATAACATGAAGTGTCCATGCGCAACGTGCACGCGCGTGCACGTTGCTGCATGGACACTTAATATGATTAATATGAAAGTGTTTGTAAATGAGTATATGTGAAATAATGATTTTGCTCTAAATGTATGAATGATAGTAATTAAAAACAAGTATAAAATATTTATTGAGTCGATTTAACAATATCGTTAAATATAAAATGGCAAAAAAAAATTAGATTAACATTGGTGTGTTTTTATTCACTGTTCTTTTTCCAATAAAATTAATTTGAATTTATTAGGATTTTAACATTTTATTTCATTTAGAATAGATGTATACTTCATAATTTAAGGACTTTTTAATTCTATTATAAGCTTAGCCTTATAAAACTTTATGGTTTTGTCTGGCTGACTGCGCACTTGCGCACTCTCTAAATTGTAATTGTAATGTCATCCTCCCTGACATCTTGTGTTATAATTTTGCCGGTGCGATAGTGTTGTAAATAGTATTTCAACCATAACATATTATTTATTCCCCTTAAAAATGAGTAATACTTTTGATATGTTCGGTTGGGATCTCACATATAAAAGTGTAGAGAAAGACATTTCCAGAAAAGAAGATGTCCTTGTTGCTTTTATTCATTGGTTTCTTGTAAAACGAGGGTTTAGATGCATCGGCGTTGGAGAAGAGGTAGGTAGTGTTACGAGTTTTGTACATTAATATTTTCATTTAACAAGTAAAATATCTTACTAAACCATATTTTGTTTCCCCAGAAAACTCTAGTTGGTAATGAAACTGGAGGCGAATTATTGCCAGTGGGTTGGAATGCGAACGAAAATTTTACTCTGAGATACTTATATCAGAAAGAGTTATTTATTCTCTATTGTATATTGTCTGAAGATGAAAATCTTCTTTTCAATCTCATGGTAAGTAAACATTTTTTATTTTTTCATGTTTTCCTGTTTAACTGTCCGATACCCTGTAAAGTGACCATTATAAAACTAACTCATCAAACATAAAAATACTAAAATTTGTTTATTTCAATATTTTGATTTTTTCGTTAATAGAGTTTATTTTCATGATGAAATGATTTTCATAAAAGGGCGTAAATACGTATTTTTTCCACATTACTATCGGGCTGAAAGGACTTATCTACGAAATTTGCCCTTTTGCTATATTTTTTCTAAGGTAACGGAGCTGAGATTTGCGGATACGAATTTCAAAGTAGAAATTATGCTGATGCGGATGCTCATGTTTAACACGTTGACTACCAACTACGAGATAACTCATAGATTGCATTCTTTTGTAGGACGCCAACTACGAGTTATCTCGTCCTGTGTTTACTTGCCAATTTTGTGCTTTTACGATTAAACTCAAAATATATCAGTGCTAATATCGATAGATGGCTTCTGTGAAAAGAACAAAAAATCAATGCTGGATTTCATGAACAGAAAATTTATTTAAAAACGAACAAAAAATAGAATTAGAGCTTTTAATAATATAATGTGATTAAATCAAATTGTCATTTTAGGCCACATTTCTGAACAGTCAACTTGTTAATTTTAAACAAATAATAAAGTCATGTTTAATTTTAAAATTACAATTAAATATAGTAATAATCTATTTGAAAATTAAATGAAGTAATCAAAATAATGTTTATAATCTGCAAATTATGAAATAAAACACTCCCAAGTGAAATTGTTTCAAAAAGCTCGTCAGGTAGGGTCTCAAACATCCGTTAAATACTGATGCTGCTAAATAAATACTAATGCAGATGCTGATATTTAATTAAAGCAGATTTTGTTAAAAATTAGGGTTGTAATTGAGTAAAAAGTTAGTATTTTTATAAAAATAGTAATAAACATCCTTACAATAATGCACTACTTAATAGCCGTAAAGTGAATTTCATTGATTAATCAGTAAAAACCAGCATGTATTAACTATCACTACCAGTTAAGGTAGTGGTAAGCGCAATAAAAAAAACTATAATTTTCAAAGTAAAATATGAGTATTTTTGTGTTGAAAATTTAAAAAAAATATATTAAAAACAAATCGGGTGTTTTTAATGTTTTTTCTTATATGAAAAATACAACCTTTTACTTTTACATAAACACTAACAATTAAGGTTTATGAATCATATGGCTCTGGTGAAGGCAGTGGCAATCGAAGACCTACTGCTATATTGATGCAATAGCAGCTCGTAGGTCAGTATAAGTTGTACGGTAGATCGGTGGAAGCTGAGTTTGGTATTGTTTGTCTCAAACAGATTATGAGGAACGGTTCAGGTATTTTATTGGTGAAGTGGATGGCTAAGTTTAAACAGTCTTGGTTCAATTTTTAATTGGAAGCATAGTATATAAATTCTAGTATCGATGCTACAAATTGATTGCAGTTAGGTAGGCAGGCACAAAATTTTAGAATCTTTTAGATTAGATAGATAATTAATTGCCATAGTAAAGTAAATATTGCTGAAATGTACATAAAAGTAATTAACTTTAATTTCACAGAAAGCTTCTGACCTGAGTGTGTCAAATGTTGCCATTCATAACATTGGTAAGACTGTAATTAGAACAAATGGTGAAATTGAACAAATGATCCCTACCTATAAGGACTTGATGCACATCATATTAAGAGACTTAGTTGAAGTTTTTTCTTGCCGAGCAACCAGGTCCAGCGAAACACAAACTTCTAGTTAGTAGGGCTTGTATAATTTTGCATTTTTCTTGTATTTAAATTTTTGTAGATATTTAAAATGTTTTGTTTGTCGCAGTTACCCCCTCAACTACCCAATCGCAGCCTCGTCATCCCTTAGCAGAGGACCCGTTGAGAGTGCCACCGAGGAGACCACATAGCTCCGGAATGGATCCTGCTTGGTAACTGCATTCAAGTACTTTTTCAAATTATGTTATACACAATATTTACGGATTGAAATCTGTGTTTTTATGTAGTATACACTTTTTTCTTTGTATTTAAATGTATGTTAATGTACACTGTGTCTCGCAACTATTTTTGTTAAAAAGTTCAGCTAATTGGCCCTGCGATTTCAAAACTGATTTGTTTTAATGTGATCAACATCAAACATGGATTTCGAGAAAAAAAAATGTAAACTTTACGTGATGATATTAAATCGTTGTTGCCATAAGTTTGTCTGCTCACGAGGCAGCGCTGGGTCATTGACCAGCTTTGGCCGAGTGCGAGCGAGCAAACGAAAGAGAGAAGTACAAAAAGGGAATTTACAGAGCACTTCGATAAAATTAATATAATTGGGAATGAATTATTTTTGCATTTTTTTTTATACAATTTATTACACACAGCACAAACACTCCCAACACAACATAAATACAAACTTAAATCTTCAGGAATGGACATCCTGTATAAACCACTATGTAATCTGTAAATTTCTTCAAAATTTATGAAATACAAGATGCCCAAAAATCAGAGCTTACCTTCGTATAAAAGATAATCGATACCCATTTATTGAGACACGAAGAAAATGTAAAAGCACAAAATTGAAAAAAAACTATTTTTCCAATGAATAAATTTCAAAAAGAGTATAAATAAAAAGTGCTTCATTGTGTAGGTATTGCAAAAAAAATTGTTTTAAAATGTTGCCTGCAAGGGCACATCTTACGATCTGACGATAACATCTTGTATGCCGTATCTCGTATGATGTCAATATGCAGTGTTTTTTTAGTTTGTGTAAGCTGCGATTGCATGCAATTTTTCATCAATATATAACATTTTCACAAACTTGCTTGGAATGAAATGACATTATAATGAAATTTCATAAACTACTTAAGATTCTAATTAGGCATCAATTTTTAAACGAGGTCTGATATTAGTTCAAAGTGTCTCCATGCAAGCATTGTTTGTTTATATATTTAAATATTTTTTTAAGTAATCTAATTAAAATTGAAAATTATCAGATTTAAAAGCAATTATACATTAAAATATTTTCCTATATTTTCCTTTGATGCTTATCACTCTCCACTGGTATATTTATTTTTTCTTTTTTTTAAATAATTGCTATGCCTAAGATTATATACAATTATTTTGGACCCTACTCAACTAGGCCAAATATGCCTGTCCTAGAGTCAAGGTAGATAGATGGTGATAATGAAACGTTAAAAATGGTATGACCATGTGTGGCTTCGAACTCACGACCTGTTGGTCAATAGTCCAGCGCCTTAACCGCTAGACTATCAAGATCATATATATAAATAGCGTTAATTTCTTTTCCAACACAATAAAGACGAGGGAAAATATCCACTTTTATTATTAAATAAAAGATGTGGAATTCTAATCGTACATAATTTCAACTGTTTGATTACATGCATATTTTTTAAAATAAATTTAATAATAAAAGGAAAATAATGATGCCTAATCACTAATTATTCTTTAGGAATACTCGTGACCCTTTCAGCATTGGGCGCTCTGACTTAGACCCTCTGGGTCCGATTGGGGGCGGAATGATCTTCAATCCGTTTGGCCCCAATCCAGGTGGACCTTTGAACCCGGGCTTAGGAGTACCGGGGGGACTGCCCAGGTTAGTCACCTGCTATTGCATTTGAAAAGTGGTTTCTTATGGTTAATTAATACGCCAATTACTTCAACAACTTCTGTGTGTTCAATTGGTCAGAAAACTTATTGTTATTTTCTTTTATACCCATTAAATTTATAAAACTAACATACAATAAAATCAAACAAAGTTTATCAGCCATATTCTGAAATCCAGGGTATAACAGCAATTTAGCGATATTGAAAGGGGTGAAGTGGCGGCTCAAAACATGCTTGTATTTCGTTTTTTTGTTCATTTTTATACACGTTCAGCGCCAAGGCCTCTTACGGTAAAACTAGTATTTTTTTACTGAAAGGGCTTTTTCAGGTGCCAACATTAGTTAGTGAAGGATATTATAACAGATTAAATCCAGGGCTCCAGGGGAGTTAGCAAACAGGGGCCCAATATTTTGCCGTACTGTAAACCAATGGCGATGTTTCGAGAACACTAGCTGTGTATTTTATAAATGTATTGTTTTTGTTATTTCTTGTCTTTTTTTTTTTAAGTTTCATTTAGGCAGCACGAAAGTTCAGGCTTAGGCAAAGCTTTAATTTTATTAGAATAGGCTGTCTCAAGAGGTTTTTTTTTATGTAATTAAATCAAGTGACGTCACGTCTGATTTTTTATTTCATAGGGGTGCAGTGCCACCAGGAGCCAGATTTGACCCTGTGGGTCCAGGCAGTGGTGGCATTGGACCGCCACATAGACGACCACCACCAGACTCTGATCATCTTCCGCCACCCGGATATGACGACATGTTCATGTAGATGTATGAACTTAAAATCAGAGTGCCTTATGATAATATTTTAAGTCAAACTGTATTATGTTATCTTCATAGATCATGTTAATTTAATAAACTGGATTACTGGATTTTCATTCATAATTTTATTAATAATATTATATCAAAACAAACAATAGCAATGATATTGTTACTGTTACTGTTGTATTTTTACAATAATTAGAAGCTAATTTGTAAGACAATAACGAACACTAAAATTAAATTTGCTTTAATGCTTTTAGTCACTGCCTAATCATTACTGAGGATTACTATCATCTTTCAATCATTACTATCATCACATATTTTCAAATTTTTTGCTCTTCTATGGATTTGAGAAATTTATGTCACCACGGGGAATACATAATCAGCTCTGTCCGGGACTTGTGATGCTGCCCATAACACAAGCCTTTTCGAGTTGTAGTCTTGAGTTTGACGAAAAAGTTAGAGGATGCATTAAGGCGAAACCAAAGGATAAACATTAATTTGGACCCATTTAGACTGTTTTTTTTGTGGCTGGCATTTGGTAACCATTGGATATTTAATAATAAAAAAAATATAT
Source organism: Neomicropteryx cornuta (assembly GCA_020383195.1). Lineage (NCBI taxonomy): Eukaryota > Metazoa > Arthropoda > Insecta > Lepidoptera > Micropterigidae > Neomicropteryx > Neomicropteryx cornuta. The sequence continues at coordinate 6,898,968 of JAHKQU010000014.1, forward strand.
TTAGGTACCTTGTTCTTATGTTTTCGACCATAGTAAAGGCAGATTTTTTAAATTTAATTCTATTTCTGAGAAATTTAATAAACTCCTAATAGTTATTTTTTAGTTGAATCGCTCTCTTATAAAATACGTTAGAGCCTTAGAAAATATAGTAATTGAAAGGCAAATGAAGGTTCTAAAACATAGTAGTTATTTTTTTTAATTTTGTATATAATGAAGCAGTAATTAAATGAAAACCAACAATTGCTTTCAAACCGCGCAAAGAACGAAACCAACGCCAAAGCACTGAATTTCAAGGTCGACTGTCAACATGTTTCGCCTTAAGAGCGGATTATTAAAAGCCTTTCCTTGATTCTCAGCTGGTACAAGATAAAAATATTGCCTCATTTTGCATTCTACAAGATTTCAACATTGCAACAGATGTGATGTGATGCTTGGGATTCCGACGTGTATGAAGTGAAGTGTGAATCTAACTATAATTTCAATATATTTATATGACAAGTAAAGGCTTTTCAAGTTGACATTATTTTTTGTGACCTAACCACTATTATGAATTCATTGTAAATGAGTTTATTTTGTGAAATACATTTGACGGTTATAGTGGGTCAAACCTACATTTATCAAATTTTAGAGATAAGCGTGAGAATGTTTTCATTATTATATTATTATGCTCGGGCCGGTTCTATTTATTCTATATAATAATGAAATCCCTTACCACTAGTTTTGCCGTCGATATTCTTTGGTGATACAAAAGTCCTCTACCAGCAATTGCAGTGACTTGGATAAAATTTTCCAATGAAGTCAAATTTGGTTGCTGACTATCCATGTGGATGTGTAGCTATGTACGCAAATTGGAAATACAAATTCAAAACTACCTTTTAAGTTGAATGAACCTGAACTCGAAAGGACATCGGCATTATTATATCATCTGATATTAAATAGGAGCCGCATATCACAGCTATATTGAAAAGATCAAACTCACTATATCTAGAAAATCCTTTTGTAATTAAATTCCTCAACTAATGTTCTCAATAGAACTGGAGAGAGCTCAAAGATTTACTAAAATTCCACGCATTTTGAATGATTTGGAGTACGAGGATCGCCTCAAACTATCCATCCTCGAAAGACAATGTGGAGACCTTATAGAAACAAACAATCAAAATTCTTAATGACCACATTAAAGCTGTATTTAACTATAATCGGAACCCACAATTGCATGGTCATTCGCAAAAATTGACTAAATCTGCATTTACTATGAACCCAATGTACCATTTTCTTTCAAATTGTTTTGTGGACACTTGGAATCAGCTGCCACAGTGTTATCGACTCAAAAAATGTTAACCACTTCAAAAACAGACTTAACAATTCTAGGAAAGTGGAAGTACTTGATCCAAATTACTACTGTATGTGGGATAATATTTATGTAGAATATTTTTTGCAAAAAAGGTGCTACGGCAACACTGTCCTTATTTAGCAGAGCGATGCTACTGCTGTCGGTTTGCTGATCAAGAATAATTTGTTGGACAATAGCAATTATATTGAAAAAAAAAAACTTTTTGAAAGATCTATGCATTTTATTGATACATAAAGAAAGAAATAATAGATAATCTCACAATATTCTCGTACACTGATACTATTACAAGGACACGTAGTTTACAAAGAAAATAAAATATCGTAAGAAAGTGTATTAAAACTTTGCAATAAATAACATTGACAGCTCAACATAAAAATATTTAAACCTTAATTTTACGCCTTTCTGATGGATCTAATAATTATAGGCAATAGGCAATTAATGTGAAAAAGACAACTTAAATATATGGCAATTACAGTGTTGCTTAAATAAATTATGAGTATGATTTAAAAGCGCATAAAGGGAAATTCAAATCTCGCCTGTCATACAGATTGAAGTTTTATAAATTTATTTGTGCGAACAAGGAGAGTAAATTGGTATAACTTCAAAATAATTTTATACATCTTTCCAAAAAGTAAACATAGTACATTTTTTACAGTACAAGTACAATATATCAATTATTATAATTCATTCTTAAAAATAATACATTAAAACAATTAATATTGCTGTTGGTTTTTAAATTAAAATAGAAGCTCAATACATTTACTCTTAATTGGCTACAGCATGAAAGACGAAAAATGAGGCTCCTAGTGCGCATCGTCATGACTCCCGATGTATTGCAAAGAATATCTACAAAATTTCTTAGATATTTTTAAAAACTACTTTGCATTGAAATTAATACTAGCAATTTCAATCAGTTGAAATGTAAATATAACTGAACTTCTCCCTACAGCGTAGATCTTAGTATTTATTTTAAGCCGTTTATATTATATAACATATAAACATGTATTACATATGACTTGCAGTTACAGTAATTTAATGAATATTATGTCAACAGGGTAAAAATATTTAAAATATTTCTTGGATTTTGAACAATGAACACAGAATGTGGCTCCTCCGAAGATCGAATGCATTCTAGAAATAAACCTACAACATCAAATTAATTAAATACAGAAAACAAAAAAAAAAAATTTATTTGAGATATTATGAAAACAACGCACGTCAATAGACAAGTTGCAAGGACGCAAATGAGACAAATAGTTTTAATCAGTGATAGATTTAGCGCAATCCAACGTGTTACGCTGATTATTGATGTAAGCTTGTCTTTAAACAAGCGAAATTGTCATATTATTTATTATATTGTGAGATACTCAAAAATAATCCATGTTTTTATAAAGAAAATAAAACAAAAACAATGTTCCTGTATAATGTGATTATTGATGCTTTGTGATACGTGTATGTGTGTGTTAAATGTATATTATATTGTGTGTGTGAGGTCAGAGCGCACTTTGCAGTCACTACAATGCGGCATTGCCCTCTGCCGATGCGATGGTTCTCTAGTTGGGTCGCATTCTGAACTTGAAGGCAAGAGGGTCGTGATCTACTGGATGGTGCACGAGTTCTTATGGCCATTTCTGTGCTTCAAGCGTGACTTTGGACGATACTTCTCGAGGAATGTCAGCTGCTTTGTATTGATGGCGCCGCGCCTTTTGCTGTAAAAATAGTTTTTATTTTAATAAAACAGAATAGAACTATATGATATTTGAAATTATTGACTGATTGGTATTTGTTCTCATAAAAAATTTCAGGTACAAAATTGTTAAAGTATTGAAATAACTAAATCAGCAGAGAAATTATCATCTCTTCTTAATTTTAATTATGAAATCAACTTCATATAATGTGGATGTGAAAAATATTACTAAGTGATGCATTAAAAAAAAAGTATTTTGGTAATGAAATTTAGACTAAGAAAAGAAATTAAAGTATACATAAAAAATGTACAAATTTTCATATTAATTAGAAACATAGTTGTCGGGCTTTGGGTTTACTTCAAAATTAATATAATTAGATGACAAGATCTGAATCACTCATTACATTAACAAATTAAGGGAATATAATCCTAGTATTGCAATATATTATATTTCATTTATAAAAAAAATATAAAATATTTATTATTTGATTTATCTGAATTCATAATAAATTTTGACAATATAGTAGAGCAAATAAGAATAATGAAACAGCAATTTCTTACAAGCGATTGACACAACTATACTCTGTTACCTGTCCCTTTAACTAGACTATCGTTTGTACTTTAGTACAGACAGTAGAAAACAGTGTTCCGCCCTTATCAATAATACATGATACGCGATACACAGGTTACTGTTTTCATTTTCAGAGTGTTTATTTAAAATGACTACTAATATACTCACTCCCTAATCATCTCAACAGCTTCCTCATACTTGAGGCCGAGTTCAATAAGAGCCAAAGCCACCATCACAGGCGCTCGACCCAAACCAGCAACACAGTGAACTGCTACGGCTGCTTCTGGATTCTCACTGAACCTGAAAACAAAAAAAAAATGTGTTATATATTTTTACATAGGTATTATTATTTTTTGTAAATTTAGGATTTATATGGACTCTGACGCATAAATATTTCACGATGTATAGTAATATCAATGTGTTAAGATCACAAATGATGTGGAAAATGTCCATGAAACTAATTTGAGGATGGGAGTTTTTGTAGGCCCAACATTCATTATATTATCCAATATTTTTTCAAAATCTCTAAAATTATCAATATCATTGATTCAATTGATTTCAAAAATTTCCTAATAATAGGCCAAAAACACAGAATTAATAAAAACGGGAAATCCGCCCAGATTAGGTACTCGCTGAGGCGACGCGCCACCCCGCCGCTAATCTGCGACGAAGCCGCTTTTGAATGAGCAGCCAGGAGGTAAAACCAGCTGACGAAAGAAGAGAGTCTTTCTCATGACTAACGGAGCCTAGGAGGAGCGGAAAAAGTCTTTCCGATTTGATTGAGAGAATGATGGGCTTTTTCAAGATCAACCGACGGCAGCCTAGGCTGTATCCCGAAGCCAATCCTAGCTGAGGCGCTGCACTGGAAAACAGACTGAAAAGGAACGCTGGACTAGAGAAAGAGGCTCATCTAGCGGGGAGGATTCCACTCGATTCCGTTTGCTTTGCAAGAAGAGGCCGCAAATCAACCACGGTATTCATCTCGCCTCAAAGTTGTAGCCGCCTAGCCAGGCATTATTTGGAATAAAAGAAAGGCACATCCTTTAACTAAAATTGTATTTCCTTTTAAAGCCCCATGATACGTATTAGGATGAGACACACAAGCTACTTGGACCCGACCAGATCATGCGGGGCAGACTGAATGACACGCCTTTAGAAATGTTCTGCGGCATCACTCACTGACAAGCAGACAGACCGGGTGCGACATATGTGTCTAAACTGATTATTATGTAATGATTACATTAATGGAACATTTAAATCATAATTATAAATATTTCTCACCACTGACATTGAAAAGAGGTAGGTATTCAACTTGGATGCATCGGCCAGGGAGAATCTTAACGAGAGTTTAGTAACTACCCTTAAAATTAGTATATTTTAGTAAAGCTGACAGCTGATTAGTTATTGAAATCGGAGGTCCCAGCTTGAGATATTGATTAACTAGAAGAATACAATCAATAATTATGGAAATACTGTTTTTACTCGTATAAATAAAATTTTCAATAAAATCTTATAATATATATATCTAAACATTCATATTATAAAAGAAATTGTCTGTTCAAATATGTAAACAAACATAGATTCGTAAACAAATCTGAAGGCCGTGGTTTGAACTGCGATCATAGAATATTATTGGAAATACTCCCGCCGAATGTTTTACATATAATTATATCAAAAGATACAAATTGACCAAAATTTTTTTACCTTTTTTAAAATGGCGGCTGCACCGTCATAACCATTTTTCAACCAATCAAAAAATGTACTTTTTTAATTCGATGATATTTGTGTAATATCATAAAAAAAAGTAATAGTTGTAATCACTTTATTTAGTCTAAAATCCACCAAAACCCACGAGTAACTTAAACTGACAGCGCAAACGAAATGATAAAGTTGAAGAGATGGACAAGTCTAGTTTTCAAAAAATATTTTTGATTACTTCCGATATGAAGGATATAATGATGAACGGATTCGCATGATGCATAATAGAATCGTTTATTATTTGTCTATGTTTTCGTCTCAAAACCCGATATGGTAACCAAATAATACTAATTAAAACACGGCCAATGGCATTTTACCCAAATATGCATATTGGGCAATTGACGGAACATTTTGGGTTACGCATATAGGTAAATATCAGGTTAAAAATTGGTGTCCATCTCCATTTGTGCTTATTTATTATCTTTAGCTTTATTCCAGTTAGAACTAATACAAAATTAGGTTGACTTAAAATAAAAATTATACAGATTGTTCAGAAAACTCAATAAAAAAGAAAAATAGTGAGAAGGTTGGATGCAAATGCTTTGTGCGAGTTACCGGTGTTTATAAAAGAAAACTTTTATGTCTTGGTTTTGTTTTTAATATCATTATTTTTATGCCTATTTTATGGGCCACAATTGGAAAAGTGTTTGTCATAAGTAATATAGCTATTTATTTAAACCTACAACTTTCCGAACAACCTATATGGCCTGTGAAACTCGCCAACTCACTTTTGTTTTAATATTTCGAACCACTCGTCTACGACATTGCTTGGTGGATAAGTGCCGTCATCGTAAGCCAAGTCCAGGACGGAGATCCCTTCCGCAGAGAGAGGTGTTATCTCGTAACTTGGTTCGCAGACTCGTACTACCGTGCACACATTGTGTTTCTTAAGTTCCTGTATGCAGAAAAATAGATATAATTAGTTTAGAAATAATTAATAGTATTCTGGTTTGGTTGTCTTTATTTGAATGCATAAATGGTAGAATAAAATACCTTACTAGGAACGGTCATCAGAGGCGCACCAAATGAATATACGCTCCAGCTCACATCACTAGCACTGTCTCCCAAACTTTTGAAAATTTAAATGGTCTTTTCAAATGGGAAAATTTAATGGTGGTTCGTGAATTTCTTGAGATTAAATGGTAAGACCATTTCAAAAGGAATGATATTTTTATTATTCTCCAGCTAGAGTCCTGCACATAGCCCCCCATTAAGAAAGGCATGCTGGTTTAATGCTGATATTATCCGAAGAAAATATATTTTCAAAAAATAAAAAATCATTGGTTAGGGTGTGTAGACCATAGAAAATTTAATTGTAATGAAAACATTAAATAATCACCACATACTGCAAGTATTGCATATACAAAATCCAATAAATAATTGTGATAGGTTTGTTTTGCTCGCTTTCAATAACAATCAAATTTATATTAATTCTTGCTTTGTAATACCACGATTGCTTTGTAGAGTGGTTACCATTTCAGGTGTGTCATGGAGGGTAGAGGGGAAATAGTATAGAAACAGGTCAAGGATTTGTGAACCAGTCTCAAAATAAATGTATATTGAGTAAAAAAAATAACAAATGATTATACAAATGACATGCTTACAGTCTGCATATGGTAGTTTTTGTATGAAAATTTTACTCGCATAGCGTAGTATTTCTGAATTCTAAAGAAACAGTAAAAAATTCGATGACTGCCTCATTAAATATTTTTAAAACTTTTACACAATTCCAGTTGTCGAGTTTGCAACCAACTAAACAGCTCACCCGTATTATAGAGTGGTATGTTGAAATCTTTAAGTTTAATTGCCAAGAACCAAGGACGTAGCCTAATAAATAAGCAAGCTTAAGCGGTGGTAATGTGAAAGGCACCTATGCCGCTGAATTAACAACCACTGAAGTGTGAAATCGCTTCAATTACTTGCCGAACTAAGCGAACAGATGTCACTAAGCAGATGGTAGAAGGCAACTGGATGCAGATATCACAAGATAGAGAAATGGGCAAAATTTACCCTTATAAAATAGAAAAAATTGTAAATCTTGTATCTTACTAGTAAAAATTTGTATTTTTGTAAATGATGGAGATTATGATAATAACTTTATTATCACGTAAGTATCATATTATATTAATTCATAAAAAATCTGCTAAAATAGCGCCCAAGAACACAACATGCTTGCCAGATGTGACCTCAATAAGTTTGTGCTGTGTAAACAGCCTAATAAGCAGAGGGAACAGCAGAATAAATGCAGTTGTCAAGAAACTTAAATCATGGGAGGATCTGTAGGACTACGTTTTTCACATCCAATTTCTTAGGACATTTACCCCTGAGTAAATACTAAGATTAATGTTATTTGACTAACCTGTATGTAATTGGGCACGGTGAGGTCATTGGGCCGGTCGGTGATAAGGAACTTCATTCCCTTGAATTCGATCAGCGCGGGCGCCGGTCTGATGTCCTTTTGCTTCATCGTGGCACTCATTTAAAGGCTGTTTATACCGCTAGAGACGGCTCCAATGGGATCTGGCTCGCAACTCACACGAGTGATCGTTACGCGTCGCACTGAGCCGCAAACTGGCTTGTAGGACACTGACAAAATTGCCACTCCTTTTCACACAACACAAGGTCACTTTGCACTTTTTACTTTTACGTATACACTAAAATCGTACAATTATTGACGGTTACATATACACAATTCAACTATTTTTCTGCATTCAGCAGTAAGTACGGAATATTGTTTTTGTTATCAAATGCCAAAATTAAAATCGAAATTAAAATAACACCTTTTAGTAACAGTCACTTTTTATTTATGTCGAGTTGGATTTTGGCTCAGCTTTCACAAGAATGCACAAAAATAAAAATACAGATTTTGATATGCTTCTGCGAGGTCGAAAGCGTCTTGTCCTCCTACACCAAGAAACTGAAAAGTAAAAAAAATATAATTAATTTTCAAAATAATCATCATTTGTTGCTATTACATTGAACAATGGTATAAATTACATTGTAAATAAATAAATAAAATTGTTTCTTTGGATTTGTAGGTCAAATAAGTACAATATTATTAAGTGATGTTCTTTGCGAACATGAGGATAGGGTTCGGGGCTAGTCAGATATCCTGCAAAAGAATTAATGCAAATTGATAGAAGAATAAAAAATAAACCAATTGAGAAAATAATTCAACCTCTGGGTACTAACCAAAATATAAGCAGCTAGAGGGTAGTTAGTATTGATTAGGACGGATAAATTACAACATTTAACATTGAAATCTAATATTCTAAAAAAAAGTTTGATTTAACATACTTTTATATGAATAATTTGATAAGTATCTAATACTTTTCCACTGTGAAGTATCATAAAATGAATACTTTATCCTCTCTTATCAGAATGATGTTGAGAAAGTGACATAAAACATAACCTCCAAAATACTTTACATAATTTGATTGACATTCTAAATTTGACACATGGTTACGTTTTTTTTTTAATTTGAAGTACTGTAAAAGATACATTGCATTAATAAGGCCGTTTCTAAATTTTATATAAATTATTGATGAAAATAATAAAAATATCGTCCATCTTAAAGCGGTCTTACCATTTAATTTTAAAAAATTCAAAAACCATTCTCAAAATTATATTGAGTAAAAAATAACAAATTATACACTTTTTATGTGAAAATTTCCATCGCATTGCGGAGTATTTATGAATTCTAAAGAAACAGTAAATAATTCAATGACTACCTCATTAAATATTTTTAAAACTTTTACACAATTCCAGTTGTCACAAATCTTTAGAAAAAAAGTTTTAATATATTTTTTTCTCACGAATCAAGTTTTTTAACCAACTTCATAGTAACACCAAAACACGTAAAAATATATTATTAATATTGTTTGCCCCAACGCCATAACTCTGATCGCCGAAAATACTGACATAATGACGTACGTACGAGAGAGGCACTCAACCAAAGGAACAAAAAGGCAAACGGCATTTTCATTCACTTTTTCATTGATAGCTTATGGTCGGTGACATAATCGTAGATAGTAACCTTTGCATATTAAAAAAAAAACATACTCTTCTTAAACACAACACAACTCACTTTTAATCCCATAACCAAAAACAAAAAGTAATTTATTGGGATTTGAAGTATAATATTTGTCAACGTTTTGGGAGGGATTTGTGCATTCATGCTATGTAACTGTTAATCGTTTTTATCGTTGATGCAATTCATAAAATCCCACAAAAATAAATTTCCTACATTCACGCAATGAACATAGACAAGTCCGCGTGTTGCTTTTGTTCATTTTTTTATGACTGCAATTAAGATAAAAATCTAAATAAAGCAAACATTACTGGACCAATCTTCGTGCCGAATCAGTCGCGTCGCCCGACTGATTCGGTCTTACCTACAGATTAATATAGTTTAAAAAATGCTCCTCAGAACTTCCCAAAGATAAAAAAAACCATATGAAGGCAACACGTGATTTTCGAGAAACGATAAGTCCCGAGTACCGTAGATGCGAGTAGCAATAGTGCTGATAAGAAAACAAATTACAATGGGCAAGCATAAGCTGGGCAAACGAAAAATATACAATGGTAATTTAAAATTATTATTCTGATTTACTCTTTTTATTATTATTATTATTATTATTATTATTAAAAAATAAGTGTGGAAAATAAACACTTACAGTCAAAGATAAATTAGATACTTAATGTGCATTTATTCGACTATATTACATGTATCGTATCGAAACAGTATAGTTAATTTTCAAAATGTTCATAAAATGCAAGCACGCATTCACACAATTTTAATATTTTAGTTTCATTTTCGATTAGTGCATATTTTATTAAAGAGCCCAATTAATTTAATTCGGGGGTTCATCTATAAAATACGGTAAAAAATACTATATTCATTGATAATTAAATAAATGTACATATGTATGTTGATTTTATTATATATTTTTTTCTGATCGCTTACATTTTACTAATAAATCAGGACGTTAAATAACAACTAGTGAAACCGAATTAAGTTATTATATTTGGGAAAACTTATCAGATTCAACGGAAAATAATAAACAATAAATGAAAAAAACTAACCCACATTCGTTGAAAGTAAAACCTCTCTAAAGAAGTTGATTAAATTTGTCGCCAACTGCATAAAACAGCCGAGTGAGCGTTTCGAAATTGTGCAAGGTTAAAAGAATGAAGTTGTACTTAAAAAAAAATGATTTCGCGTAAAGTATGTGGTTACCTTAATGTGGTTGAATGCACTCGCTATGGTGCTGCAGTCTGAGAGACGCGCTCGTCGCCATGTGATCGAAGATCGAAGCTCGAACCCTTCGGGTGCTCGTCCAAGTGTCGGCCGCAGGCTGCGGGCCGTGCGCCGCCACCGCTCTATTTGTGCTGTGCTTGGCAGTACTCCGCGCTGTCCAGGTGGAACTCCATCAATGTTTCCGGTGAATTGACTTCCAGCTGCAACAAAACGAACAAAAGCATTATTTTTCCGTTTGAAAACAGGAGTTTACAGTAAGTAAATATGGTAGGCAGGTTATCTGATGCAAGAGAGAAACGGAACAAAGGCCAAGTTTTGGAAACTATTTGTGTCTATATCCCTACACTTAAACATTTAACTAACCTAACATATACCTATACATAATATAAACATTTGTGAGGTTAGAATTTGTTGACTACCACTTATTAATAACGAGAAATATATAAAACGTTTACAATCGAAGTTATTTAGGGACGCATCAAGAATTATGTTATTTTAAAATTTCACGATAAGAATTAACTAATTTTAAAGTAACCCGAATTCAAAACAGAACAGTAAATTAAACGCATTAAAAATGTTTTGCATTATTATCGAAACATATGTTAAACTCGTTTAGTCATTATCTGCAAACACAATATTATACGGAAGTATTTTATTAATATTCTAAAATGAATCCAAAGGGATAAATAGTAGAGACGAAGATACAATAATGTAGAAAATCTTAAACAGAAAACAGAAAAAAATGAAATACCGAAGTGAAATCACTGAAGTCACGACAAAATTTAAATTATAATCACGAACACTTCATAAAAAATGAAAGACTCTTAAATGACAGTCACTCAAATATACTAACTATAAATATATAATGGCTACGTATTATATAGAGCAGTTATTGATGCGTTTTGTTGTAGCAAATGCATCACCCGACTGAAAACGAGGAAGCGATCAGCAAATTCGTCGCACCACACGAAATATCCCCACTACTTATGAACTTGGAGCGGGCGGACGCGCGCCATTGCAGATCGCAGACAGATCTGAACTTAGTTCAAATTTCAAAATGGCTCACTATAGATAACTCTGCGACACGCCACCGATGCGAAGATAACATCAGCGCCCAAATTATTATCGCATACAAACTAACCAAATTCCGGGCGTGGCGTCAAGAATCCATTAACGACAGACGGACTTTCGGCTATTTCAAGAATGAACCCTTCCGGATTAGGTCATTAGGGTTAGGGTGCAACTTTCGCACTCGTAGATAATATTCTATAATGAAACTACATACTCGTACGATTCTAAAGTTAACAGAACGACTCTTGGATGATACTAAAATGTGAATGCGCATTACAAAACCAGCATAACCAGCATGGGGTAAAATTTTAACTAAGGTACGTTATAAATATCGGTTTTATGGCATCAGACATGGACATCAGTAACGATATATACAATGACATGTTCCCGAAACTGATACAAAGGTTTTATAATATAGTTAACACGTTTTTCTTGAATGGCTTGCGAAAGTTTCAAATTGGAAATCTTTCGAACTATAGTGGCAGAAATAAAGTATTAAGAAGTTAATTAACATGAATGACGAAGGTTCGTTACATACACACGTATTGTCGCGATAACCATTCTAAGCAAATCTATAAATTATAGTATTTATCGATAAGATATGTAGCAGGTTCTATGGCATCAGTAATTGCATACACATATTTTACCTTAAATTAATACTAAGGTTATATCTAACAAATGGCTTTTACAATAAGAGTAAAGTTTGTTTTCAAAATGATAAAAGTGCTGATATCGAGAATTATTAACATGCTACGCCATTAGGAAGTTGTTAAACATGTCACAGGAAGGACAAAATGTCTGTTACAAAAAAAGCGAATTTCGCGAAAATTACCAAAGAAACGCTTAGCTTATTTTTACTAGGGTGGCGTATGGATCGATAAGATTTCTGCTACAGCTATAGATCATAAGGAATGACATCGAGAAGAGAATAATAAAAACGTCAGTCACGTGAAACATAAGCGGTGATGGCCGAAATATAGGTACAAACACGTATTGTTATTGTAAACAGGAGAGAATTCTTGGAAAATAGCCATTGGCGACACCGACAGTGACGGACGAATTACTCGCACATATTTGCTTGTGGTCTATCTATCTATCATCTGACACTTCCCTTTGGCATTTGTACAAAGTCATGCTATGAAGTTAGCGACTGATTGGCGAGTCCCGCTTTGTTGGTAGCTATCTTCATGGTTAACGTATAAGGCAGGCGTTAAATAATCAGACACCATTGAGTGTAAGGCATCACATTGCATTTAGATGAAGAGCTGAATATGAGCCTAAAATAAGGAATATTTCAATATAGAAATAAATAATTGAATAGGTTTGTTCCAGTGAAACCAATCCACCAATCCCTTTTAAGGCTGTATTCCGCCAAATGTATGGTATTTATTTTTAAAAAGCAGTTTGTATATTTTATTTGCGTCATAAATTGGCAAGACCGGCCTTGAGGTCACTAACTAAATTTTTAAATCGTTTAGGCATGTCACATTTTAAATCAACAATGTTATAAATATAATTTCTACTATAATTTTATGTATACATAAAATAGTCGGATGCCAATATTATGGACTGACGGGTATTGTATTTGCATTTAACCATTCTGTTTGAATCAGACTTTGCTGGTAATGGTCGCGCGTTTGTTAGGAATTTGCATAATTCTTGCCCGAATATAGCAGTTGTATCGTTATAAGGCAAGGTTTAAAGATGCAAAGGGCTAACCTTCATATAAACTGAGGTCTTTCTTTGCATTAACCGACTCTTCGTGCGCGAGTCGAAAGCTTCGCAATCAGGTTAAATAATAAACTTCCGTTTTACATAATTCACGATGTCTATTAATAAATTCAGTCGTTTGGCGACATGAACATGGCAGTACAACTGTGTTGGTTCACGATGCCAATCTACGTAAAAATTTGGGTATGCTTTAATTTTTATTACCATTATTTTTACTGTAACTAGGTTTCTGGTAACAGAATATTTTAACGTAGGTAGGTACAGAGATCATTATTCTTCCCTCTTCTCTTCCCTTGCATACAGAGTATAAATATAGTTTAGAATTCATTGTGTAGATACTATTTGCCTAGAAAGTTTAGGAGTTTAACGTAACTATATTTAACATACAGGTCGTATTTAGGCCCAGGCCCTTTTAGGGGGTTGGGAATAAAATAAAAAAAATTGCTGAAAATTAGAGATTTTTTGTTTTAGTTTTTAAATATGAAAATGTTAATTTATGTCAATAGTTTTTAAATTTTCAGAAATATGTTTTTGTGTTATTAAAAACAAAATGGATTTAATGAACATATGAGTTGTTTTTAAATAAAATAACTAAATACTATCAATATTTCATACAAAATGGTAGGTCGCGGTTTGTGTTATAAGCGCCTTTCTTTCCCGCCATAGAGTTTACGCCTTTTCGTTCATCGTACAAGGTTTCTTTTTGCATGCAACGTCAGAATCGTTCAAAGATTGTCCTTCGTTCACGTGTGTATTCGCCTTTAAGAATTTTAAGAATATAGTTTCAATGCGAAAATTTATTTACATATACACACTATATTGAATTGAATGCATTATGGTTAAAAACACTGTGTATATAGTTCAGTATGTAGCAATAGTTCAAAATATATCACAACAAAATGAGTCACTTTTATGTGCGATTTTAATAAGTTTTGCATTTGGTTGCGCTCAGTGTATAAAAGTCGATCGGCATATTTAATTGTAAATTTTGTCGTACATCGTGAATGTTTTCTAAAGGACTAATGCGTCAATCATTTCTGAACACTAAATTTCGCGTAAATTATTAATCTCGTAAAACGAGCGTAATTCTGCAACGAACGCGCAAAACGCTATCTATAATTGACTTAGACAAAATCAACTCCGAAAATTCCAATTCGAAATTGCTCGACCAATTCGACATTAAAAGATTATAAACATAAAACTTACTTTTTGCTACCTTACACTTGACGTTTCAAAATCTTTAAAACTAATTCGGAGTAATAAAAGAACACACAGTTAAAAAAAACGAAATGAAAACATAAGTCGTCTAAAAAGCAAGTGGAATTTATAATTTATACCTATATTGTTTTTATGTTTTTAACTCTTAATTATCGATAAATATCAGTGTGCAATTAATTACATACTGCTTATGAATACAAAATATTTTCAGTACATATTTTTTTTTATTACGGCGGGATACGGTGTGTCAATTTAAATTAAAATTTATTATATCAAAATTTGCATTACTAATTTCAATCTACACATTATCTAATTCTATGTACCTACACATTAATTTTGTGTGCTTTGCGATAAGTGCGTGTTACGTCTAGAGTTCCGTGATAAATGCTGTAAACATGTTTGCTAATATTTGTTATTGGATTTCAGAAGCCAGTCTCAAAAATTTGCTTCTTGATACGACGGCTAGTCTTCTGAAAACTCTGGCATGATAATATACAGTAGGAATTTAAATTCACTGATGTCCTTTTAGGGGGTTGATCTTCATATATCGACAACCAAACCGGTCTCACGAAAAAGATCATACTATTAAAAGTTCTTCGTGAACTGCACGCTCGAGTTGTCGCCGTCCGACTTCGCATCATGCCTTCAACCGCGTTCACAAACATTAAAACGATTTCTATTAAATTTTGAATTTGTTTTTCTCGTAATCGAGAAACATTTTTCTAATACTTTTTGCTGATTAGTGTTTGATTGTTGATCCCGTAAAATGACATCAGTGAATTTAAATACATCCTGTTTATGTATACAAAAAAATCCTTTTTAAAGGATTTATGAAAACAAAACATATTCCAGAGTCCTGAAAGCTTACTGGTCATTAATAAGTTCAGCGATTATGCATGTAACCGTGCGATAGATTTCTAGTTTAGTTCTAGAATCTGTAGGATTGCAAACACGTGTCCATCACAGGGCGATCGTCCCACACGGGTTGAATAACGTGACAACTTAATGAAAGTCCTGAACAATGGTACTATATAATATAATGGAATATTGTTGAATTCGCTTTCAGTAGTTTCGAAATTAAATAGGTTTAAGCTTTTATTATCGTTTTTATCAGATTTTTTTCAGTATTTTAGATTGATTAGAATGGAAATTAATATTTAGTTTGTCGATTTGAGTAAGAGGCTCTAAAGTATTTATAAAAAATATATTAAATATTACTATACTTGATTGTTTATTTGTATAACATTGTTGATTTAAAATGTGACATGCCTAAACGATTTAAAAATTTAGTTAGTGACCTCAAGGCTGGTCTTGCCAATTTATGACGCAAATAAAATATACAAACTGCTTTTTAAAAATAAATACCATACTTTTGGCGGAATACAGCCTTAAAAGGGATTGGTGGATTGGTTTCACTGGAACAAACCTATTCAATTATTTATTTCTATATTGAAATATTCCTTATTTTAGGCTCATATTCAGCTCTTCGTCCAAATGCAAATGCCTATACACTGCCTTATACGTTAACCATGAAGATAGCTACCAACAAAGCGGGACTCCCCAATCAGTTGCTAACTTCATAGCATGACTTTGTACAAATAAATGCCAAAGGGAAGTGTCAGATGATAGATAGATAGATGTATGTACAAGCAAATATATACGAGTAATTCGTTCGTTACTGTCGGTACTTTTGTTATAGTTATGGGATAGGATGAGTTTACAGATTAGATAAATCGATATGATTTGCTTCAAATGCGAATCAAAACCATAGGATTAAAATATAGTAGTTGTTGTCGACGTCCTCTGAGTAGACCCTCCCCGTCCCTTTGAGTGGACGTGTGATCGGCTTTTACTCTGAATTTTTCGCCTTTAGGATGGGTAATTTTGCGTCTTTGTGTCAGCTGGTGCCCGGTTAGTGATCAATTTTCCTATAGAGAGCCTAGGAGCCTAGGAACTACCACTAATACATCCTAAACTGTGAAAAAAATTCAGCAACTCTTTAGTCGGATTAAAATGATTTTTTTTAATTATTAATTGCAATAAACAATACAAAATTTAGTACGCGAGGGCTCAAACCACAGTTGCTAGCTAGCTTTATAGTAATGTACAACTTCGGGTACTGATAAAATATATATACTGAATTAATTATATTGAATTTTGAAATATTGGTATAATATTGTGTTTTTAATATTTAGGTAATTAGTGTGTGATTATTATCCTTTCAGGGGAGGGGAGTGGTGGATTATAATTATCTGCATGCATTGAATTTACTGCTTTTTTTTTACTGCTTTGAATTGGTTAGGAAGAATGATAAATCTGTTTTACTTAGGTTAGGTGTCAGGAGTTAACTGCTTCACTCGAGAATTGATTTTTTTATTTCTTTTTAGACATTTTAAGACATTACATTTTTCTAGGACATTAGTATGTCAACTTAGGGTCGAAAAGTATTTCTACAGACTATTTATTTCTGCAGACTGTTTTTTTTTGTAAGGGTTGTGCAGTAGAAATCCGCATTGGTTGTTTTCGATTGAAAAGAGCAACTCAGTGTAACATAAAAATGTACTTGATTTGTTGTATTGGGATATGAATTGGAATCGTGACTTCTGGACTCTTGTTAGACCACTGACTAACAATAGTTAGTCAATGGACACGCCTAGCCACTCCGAAGGAGGGCTGACAGTAATAATGACAGTCTGAATGAAGAGCTATAGGTACGTCGTGTGAAGCTAAATCTGTGATCTACGATCAACTTTATAGGGAAACGTGTTCGTGTGACAGCATAATTGACAGGATAATTCACGCGAGGAGCAAATCGGATGAAAACTTCAATGAAAGAATTGAATTCGTCGTAGCGCCTGTGTCGTTTTGGGGGAGTGACGGGGCCGCCACGGAAAGTCAACCTTGCCAATAAGCCAGCCCCAAGGTTGAAATCTATTCATGGACCGAAATATCGTTTGTTTCACGCATTAGCGACACACCCGCGCAGTTCGCAACTTGTGCGTCGCAAACCAATTGCAATCCGCGCAAAATTAGGCGTGCCATCGACAAAATAATCGAACAGAGGACGGGCTAAAACTACCGGAAATAAACGTTTCAGAGTGATTTAAATGAGTCGTATAATTCGAAGGAAATCGTCAATGATGCCAGCTTCCGGGAATTCGCAAGTCATCGACTTTATTCCACACTCTTAATACAAAATTTCTCTGTCGAAAAGAGAAATTTTGCAGCCTTTATAAGATTCTCTACGATAAAAAAACATTTATCATAATATTATATTAACACTAATAATATGTATTATACACACTATCCATCCACACACACGCAAACATCTTAATACCACAAATAGAAGCATACATCACACTACACACACATTACACATAGTTTTAATAATGTAATGTTTTCTTTCATCCATATTTTTTATATTTAGTAGATATTTTTGGCCTCGCTTTTTTGTACACAAATAAATAAAAATAAAATAATCAATCGTTAAACGGCTGTTAATAATTTTTAAGTGTGTATAGTCGAGGGTAACTGAAGCTTTACTATGACTATAAGCAATGCGACTCAGACTCAATTTTTTTATTTGTATTTTTTTAAATTTATTTATTGTCATAATAATTTAAAATTAATTTACATATTATGCAAAGTTCTAGCTAACTTGGCAATGACCGTAATAAGGTAGACTTTTCTAAATAAGCATTGCTTTTTTAAGCGTAACCATACGCGCTGAGCAACAGTCGATTACATTTTATCATAATTATACAAGTTTCCTATTATTTATAGTTTAATAATAAAATATATCTTATTATGTATATTTCTATTAATTTATTTATCTCTTTTTTAAATTGCGAATGCCCTCGAATGTACGAAAAATAAATAAATGTATGTTAGCTTTTATCAGCCGATATAATGAGTATACTATATTTCAAATGACCACAATTCCATTACTATTTACAAACTAACGAAGTCTTGATTGCCATATTATCATCTTGTCTTGGTGTAAATATTAATTTACAGTGCAACATTCTCACAAAATTTAATATAGAAATATCAAATACCGATAAAGCAATATGTAATTAAGGATAAATGAACAAATCCGTACGAAAATTTCAGCTGATAAGCGCGTAAGTACCTAAGATAATAATTGAACTTCGCCGCTAATCGAAAAGCCAATTATTTAGGTTGCAAATGCGAGTATAATATACGATAGTCATAAAGCTTGAGGAATCATTCGATACTTTCAGGAAAGTTATTTTTAATAATCAATTTAGAAAATTTATAGCTAGGAAATTAGCGTGACACTTCATTTATGTAAGTTAATTTTAACTTAAAAACAATTCCTAAAAAAATCGATGCTCGGCCAACAAACGACTTCTCGAAATGCGCAAATAATATTTTTGAAACATCGAATACATTCCGATTTAATTTTTATCGTATGAATCCAAAGATTTTCCTAAAACACGGCCAGGATTGGCCATCAGGTTGTAATCATTGTAAGCATAAAACTGTTAAGATATTAGTTTTTTCGATAATGGTATAAAAGGTAATTTTGAGATTTAGCGTACCTAAAAATGACTATTAAGCATGTGACCACACGACTAACAATATTGAAACTATATGATTTTGGATATTTAATTAGGTATTTTTCTAGTTTATTTATTTATCTACCAGTAAAGTAGTCTAATTAGATTATATATATACAATTATCCATTCAGGGTGCCGCAGGGTGGGTGGGGTAAGACTATATTCGCTATTTAATGAATGGATGGATAAAATTACCGCAAATTTTAAACACATAGAAACTCAAAAACAAAGTTCTATAAGTTTAATACATAGGACGAATCTATTTAAAAAATCTCTATTATTGACTTTTATAATCATTTCCCAATTATTGCGAAAGTGGTGATATATCTCTACATAGACACGTAAGCTATGCCATTTTGTTTTATTTAATATGTAACAATAGTTTATATTTTAATAATAATTTATTATTTTTATATAAGTTAACAATAGTTTATAATTTAATAATAGTTCATAGTTTACTAGTTCAATTATGGTATTACAGCGATTAAAACAATATGACAAAACGTATATAAAACTCTTCGCATTATTTTATACCAATTTTATTAATATTCGGATTTATTCCGATACTGATTAACCAAATATTGTAATAACAACTCGCTTGCAGTGTCTTATTTTTCAGGAAGTAAGGTAACTTCAAGATCTTCAATAGCGCGGAGCTTTGCAAATATTATATAGTTTTATATTGCAAAAAATAATATAGAACGCGGATTGTTCGTTAATAAAACGTAGAATGTTTTCCCCTTTCTATATTATTCGTCAAAAGCGTTTACAGGAACTTTAATTTTACCAAAAGACTTAACGTAATAAAATAAAAATAACAAAAAAATTGAGTAATTTTATTGTTGAATTGTTCACACTCTTCTCTTTTATTTTATACTTTTATGACACCTTCTAAAAATTATATTTTTATTCAAATATGAATTTATAAACAAAACTATTAAAAGTATTTTAGAATAGAAGCCAAATGGTCACAATTTGCTGAAGTAATGGCGTTTTTTTTATTTCTTTGTGTAAATATGGCAACAATGAGCCGGTGTGGCCGGGCCACCCGCGTCGCGCGGATGTTTGCCTCATGTCTATGAAGATTGAAAACAAAAAGACAATTAGAACGGGTGTTTAGACCATTGCATTGCAACGCGTTCACCGGCAGCGGTCACTGAGCTAAAATATTCCCATAAAGACACGACAATTGCTTTACAACCATTACCATTCCATACCTACGCGCAATAATGTGTTGTACAACATGAGCTCTGTCGACGCGTGATGTTTTGACGATGTTTTAAAGGGATGTTTTAAGTCGTCTAACTTATTAATGTTTGCGACGCTTCGTGTTTATTTATTTATTTATTGACAGGTAAGCATACAGCGTAACAATAATATATACATTTTCCAAAGGGTTAATTATAAGGCCAATTAAAGCTTACGCCTATTTACGAAAATATTTGAAACTTTGTTGTTGAGTTTAACGCTATTTTATATGTATGTGTGATGTGTACGGTGTAAAAGTGTCTGTGAGGGTGTGCGTGTGTGCATGTTTGTATGTATGAACATCATATATGTTGCGTATAGATAAATTAATTTTAATATGCAACGGTTTTATTTTGAATCAGATTGGCATGAAATACTTCGGATTTTTGAAAGAAACTCGCCAGAGTGGTTTTTAGAGGCGTGATTTTCAAGAAGAGATAAAACGCATATAATTTGATGTTATGGCTAAGAATTTAGTTTTATTATAAAGATAAGGGTTTGCCATTATGTTTTAAAAATGATTTCGGGTAAGTGGCCGCCGCGGCTGACTCGAACAATTTCCAGCCGAGAGGCCCAATTTTCAACCACTTTTTGCAGCAAGTTATGTCAGCAATAACGCGCCGAATATTCTCTTCCAAGGCGTTAATCGTGTCCGGCTTATCTGCGTAGACAAGCGACTTCAAATAACCCCACAAAAAATAGTCCAGTGGTGTTAAATCGCACGATCTTGGAGGCCACGCCACAGGCCCACGACGCGAGATAATGCGCTCACCAAAAGTTTCCTTCAATAAATTGACTGTTTCGTTGGCTGTATGGCATATAGCGCCGTCTTGTTGGAACCAAAGGTCGTCCACATCAATATCCTCCAATTCAGGCACGAAAAAGTCATTAATCATTGCTCGATAGCGTTCCCCATTGACTGTAACATTATGGCCGGCTTCATTTTTGAAGAAATATGGACCAATGATTCCCTCTGCCCATAGAGCACACCAAACAGTGACTTTTTGAGGATGTAACGGCGTCTCAACAATGGCTTGTGGATTGTTATCACTCCAAATACGTCAATTTTGCTTATTAACGTACCCATTCAACCAAAAGTGAGCTTCATCGCTGAACAAAATTTTCTTGTGAAAATCGGGATCGGTGGCCATCTCGTTTTGGGCCCATTCACTTAACCTGCGACGCGCTTGATGGTCGTTCGGCTTCAATTCTTGCACGAGTTGGATTTTGTAAGCCCGCAAACCAAGATCCTTCCGCAAAATCTTCCATAAAGTGGATGGGCACAGCTCCAATTGTTGCGCGCGATGGCGGATGGACTCATTCGGGTCTTCCTCGATACTCTGCTCCACAGCAGCAATAGCGTCTTCGGTGCGCACTGAGGATGAGGACGTCTCTGAGGATGCGCATTATCCACAAGAGTAAACTGATGCGAAACCGATTCATGATATCTCGAATTACCGACTCTGCTGGTACATTGGGCTTGCGAGCCACTGCGCGTAATATGCGCCGACAACTTTTATTGTACCCGATTGATATTTTGCACCGCACACGATAAATAATGACGATGACAGATCTAAATAAAATACCAATACTGAGACAAACATCGATTATTAATGTTATTTATTCAATTTAATTGCACGTGTAAATTAAAACCTTTGTAATGCAAAATATCTTATCTCATCTATCTAGATTAATGCTTGTTTTAAGGAAGAAATTTAATTTTATATCTTCAGTAGCCGCGTCGAAAACATTGGCAGAACATATAATACAAATTAACTCGTATAAATATATGGAATTTACCGAAATATAAATAACTTAAAAGATATTTACGTAATATCTACATAATATTAATTAGATACATAAAACTACATACGTAGGAACTTAAATACTTCCTAAATCCTACTATATGCAGTTTTATGATTTTTGAATGTTATAATTTCGTTCAAGAATGGATCTCTGATAATAATCTCTGCCTTTGCATTTATCCATACATATTTTTTTTTAGTTGGTCTCTAGGGACCCAAAATGATTGGGTCATTTGTTTCTATGGTCTGTACTCTTTTTAGCCTTCTTTCACTTTCATGTATTTTTCTCTCGTACTTTGAGACTATGGTTAGTAGTGTGTAAAATTAACATGTACATGATCTATTTATTAGCTAATTTTCGATGTCAATTTAAAATTAATCGTAGTACTATGCGTAGCAACAGTAGTGAAATATATAAGCGAAAAGCGACCAGAGATAGTGAAACAGTTGCGATAAACTCGTGATACTAAGCGGCGCGCCGCTATCGCTACAAAGTGTCGTCTCTTGCTCTGAACAAATGTCTGTATGTAGCCAAAACGGCTATCCGGATTTACTTCTTAAATTGAGAACAGCAGTTGTATAAAGGTTCTCTTTTTAAGTGGATTATAAATGGTACAATAGTTCTTCCTGCACAGGGAGTATATCCACTGTCGAAAAACACTACATACCTTCAGTATCCCAATGTGTGTGCTCGTAGTACTACGAACGCTTCCTGTGATAGTCTGATTATTTTAATTGCATTATTCAGCATGAATGCATTCTTATCGCCACACATTTTCCTTGTCATTATGATGACAATCTAACAGAATATTGCTGGCGACATCGCAATATTGAACCACGATATATTCAGACGCAGGTAACATGCATTGACAACCAGCATTTAGCGCAAACAAATAAATTCAAACCAACAGTTTTCGATAGAAATGCAGTCTTTAACCAACCAACCAACTCAAAGCTGACTCGAGGACGCATGTCGACATGTCGGAGTATTGAGCATGTTGAAATGCGTTCTAATTATTAAAATCAACGTATTCCGTGGTTGATAAAGTTAGGTTGAGTATTATAGACAGACGAATTAGCGACACGCCGCGATGAATTTAACAAAGATCTTGAAAATAGAGACTGTTTGAAAAGAGGAGAACGCAAACATGGTTGTCTTGCAAACTATGACATGGTCACGACCCAAAAATAGACTGTAATAACCAAGGACGTTATAAATTACAAAACACCCGGTCAGAAATCGCCAAATCCATGGGCGATTTTTGACATAAATGTCCATCCATCCATGTTTTTGCCTTTAAAAGTTACACTCATTTATAGAAGTAGTCGGTGACTATTTCTGCAACGTTATCGAATCGAATTGATAAGCCACAAATAATCTTAGCGAATTCTAATAGATATGAGAATTACAATAAAAACAGGTGAGCGACATAAAACTTTTTTATTTCTTTAACATAATATTCATATATTCCTTTCTGAGTACATGCCTCACAAATACGTTCACTTCATTATACCTATCAAACAGTCTACAATCTTACATGATAAATATACAATTAACAATGATAGCTTAAAGTAATCTACCTTCAATTATCGTAGGTAGTACTAGTTGTCAGGCACCGAGTACTGTGCTATTGCACTAGGAAAGCATATTATTGCCAGTATTTAATATACACAATAAATAGGAAATTTCTTAATTGCGGATTAATTCGTAACTAGGCGTTGTCAATTTTCAATAACGTTAATTTGTTAATTTTAAAATCATTTGAGCTAAGCTAAAGGAATGTTTAATCGTTAAAGCTAGAATATTATAAAATATTTCCGCAATAACAATTAACGGCATAGATTTAGTTTCAAAGAAAAGAGAAAAAACGAATATGAACGAAAAATTGTCATACATATTTCGGTCAATATAACTAATTAGTATATCATTCTTAATATAAAATCTGCAGAGAATTTTAAATAAAATATAGGTACCTGTTTATAATATTATTTACATACTTTAGAACAAATCTTCATGATTACATATTAAATACACACACAATAAAATCTATAATATTGCATACGGACGAGTTGAGTTATATATAATTTTATATTTTGACCAACTTCACTACAATGTTGCTCGAAAAATGAATAATGAATTCGACTTGCAATTCGCCGCTCGGGAAATGAATGTCCCGCCCCCGCCCCCGCCCCCGCCCCCGCCCAAAGCAGGCGCCACCTGTTAGCTGTGACGTCATCACGTCCGCGACGCGTTTTCTCTCGACACGTGACGCCGAAGCCTCAACAGCATGCGACGTCCTGCTACCTAACCGGCGTCTAAAGACGTCTACAAATCTGTAGACGACTATGAATGTTGCCAAGTTTGCGGTGATAAATTAAGGTTTTTAAAAGCATTAATAAACTTTCAGAATGTTTCTCGTTGCATGACTATTAATATCCCACGTGGATTAAATAAAATTGATGAATAAAACAGTGATTTTCAATGGCCTTTTGTCACTTTTAAACTTAAAAGGCCGTAAAATATGATAACTAGAAAAAAAATATTCCTCATAGGGTTTTGAATACCTATTATCGAGACGCACTCTTTTCCGAAAGGACACTAGAGCTCGTACTTATGGCATAAAATAAACATTTTGATACTTATGCTACGCAGTGCAGTATATGCTACGTATTTCCATGTTTAAACAAATGAGAGTGCCTTAAATAGAGGTAGACTTAAAATAGTAATAAAAACTCACAAGTTCATAGAATCCGGATTGTATATGTCACTAGTATAATAGAACACATTAGCATGAAATAAACACAAAAAACAAAAGTTTCCACTTTCCGATTTGCGGACGAGTAACTGGGCTGAGTAGTTCACATCGCAGCGGCTAAAACGCGGCCGTTGCCGACTGGAGCACTTTGACGACTAGCGCGAGCCACGCAAGATGGCTAACATCTATCAACTAGCATGATAGCCGGTTAGGTTAGAGTAGGAGTGGCTAGCTCTGTAGAAATCTATATAACTATCGTATCGCAGTTTAGCATTTAAAAACATATTTTAGTTGCGGTTGAGTCGTTTATTTATTTTATTTATCGATTATTCGGAAAACCAACAGTAAAATATAAAAAAAAAGAATGGTACACACAATTGTGTGTAAAATTGACTGATGGCAGGATTTCGCTAAAGTACAGAGATACATGTAATTTCCATATATATACAGGTGTCCCAAGGTCAATCCCAATAAAAAAAACAGCTAATATGTCCTACGATTCCTAGTGTTATTTGTTAAGAAACTATATCAAAATTCATAATACTTTCAAGAAATACAACGTTAAAGTTTCTATTCTCAATCATGTAAAACGGCTATTTTTCAATGACTCCTCCCTCGGATAACTACGTCACTGGGTCACTGGGCCGCGGTCAGTCAAGATCGAGGTTAATGACCTGCCGCGTTGCTCGAAATGCCCCATTAAGGCGGAGCTAAATGATAGCTGTCAGATGCCACTGGTCGAACAGAGGTCGGTCTAAGAAGAAGGGGTAACTCCTTACCCCTTCTCTGCGGTTGTAAGAGGGATGCTATTGGTACAGATAATATTGATTTATCGATTGATAAGATCGATTTACACCAATTTTATTACAAAAATAATAAATTTGGTGATGAACAATTTTGTTACATAATTTCTTACTCTTAATAGGGAACTTCCCCTAAAGTTTGTGGAATTGGTCTTGGGAACGCCCTGTATATATATATAGTTATATTTGTTAACATATATTATTCTGAATTAATAGTAGGTTTAAAATAGTCAGAGGCCAAAGGAAAGGAAAATTAAAATGATGTCCAAAGAATTTTATTTTATTTTTTATTTTTATTTAATACCTATAACCGTATAATACCGTTTAATAACCGTATAGTACCTATATCTAGACCGATTTGCGTCCATTCCGCCATGTTAAAAGGTCACAATATTATAGATTAATGCACGGTTACACGTGCTTACAATAACTCGGAACTGTGTTAATCATAGCGAAGCGTTCGACCGATTATAATTTAATATGTATAAGGGTTAGGTTCAACTGGTAACTTCACGTAACCATTGCAAGGACAGCACCCTTGTGATGCCCTTCCAAAATCTTATAAGCAATGTGCCTTTATTTTTTTTTATTTTAAATGAGTTTTCTTTTATATGCTGGCTACATTTTTTTAGCCAGTTCTTACTTTTTCTATCCGAAGGAAACATTTATTCGCCAAGCCATTATCACTGTACTCTCGTATGATAACAACATATCACTATATCCTTCAAAACCACAATAAACCACTGAGTGCTTAGCGTGTCGCAAAAAAATATTTGTTTGACTTTCTGAAACCATGATAAATTTTGATATACTTTCTTCACAAGTAATATTTTAAATCACAAGACCAATAAGCCATTTTTTTATTGTAAAACGTCGTGGGACACGATACACACATACATCTACATGTTCTAATTGATTTATTCGAATTTATTACATACGGTTTATTTTATTGTCAGTGTCCTGCGAAATATATCGATTACATTTACAAATGGTTTATTATTATATTTACAATAAGTTTAGTAATCAGGGCCGCATCAGGCAATAGATCGTAAGTAATGAGATTAAATTTGACGAGAGCGCAAAATAACCATTTCGTGTATGGTTTGTTTGTCAGACGAAATATTTATTATTTATTATTATATAATATCCATAAAAATTAATATCATTACATGTATATTAATATATCGCATGTTATTGATATTCCATAAAAGAAAAGTACAGATTGTGTGGATTAGTAACACCTCACTAGGCAAATGCCTGTGTCGAGGTGTTACCAATTTGAAATATATAAGTAGAGAGATAATAGGAGCGCGAGGTCTATATTAGAGATCCGTGATAAATCCGTGATTTGGGTTAGAGATTTTTGTTATTTATAATGTTTCAGAGGTTTCAAAGCAGATGGCAAAGTTAAAAATAACTGAGCCTACGATTTCTCTTTAGGAAAAGAAATTTCGGACAGAAATTTATTCTATTTGACTATCATCAGGGTTACAGGCGCATCTCTATGATCAGGGTTACAGGCGCATCTCTATGATCAGGGTTACAGGCGCATCTTGTTAGTTTGAATTCGAGGGCAAATGAAACCTCACTAATTTGCGTATAATTTAGGATTACGTGTTACGTGCGCCGCGCGAACGTGCGATTAGCCTGATCATCATGGCGTCTCTATGGCCAAGTTCACGGGGACACGACGTGACGTCATCGCGCTTGTGGTGTGCGTCACAACTGCACATGATATAATACGCCTGTGTTGGTTTGCGACGCATTGAAAGGCACAGCAAACAAATCAAGGCACAGAAATAATACTGATGTAATGTTACGCCACATTATGGAGTTTGCTCGCGCAATTGACGATTGCATCTGAAATGAGAGGAAATCATTAATAACGCATAAACAAACGGAAAGGCGGGTCGTTATTAAAACCCAGGACGTTTTTTTTTTCAATAATTGTGACGTATAGATGCAAAACATGCTTCATCCATTTTTTTTTTCAAAAATGGTACTCCTAGGCTACAAGCGGATATTTTATAACGAACAAATCTTGCGAAATCCGTACCCGTCTATGAGATATTGTCAAACAAAATGCTATGAAAGATTTAAGAGTCCTAACATTTTGGAACGGAATGGCGTGCACTTTCTACTATAAAAAAATCATAGATAAAGAGGAAGATAAAGATACTACGGAGGTCAGGGTGTGAACCCACCTGATGATGAATTAGAAGCAGTTTGAGTATTTGTTTTCATTTTAGCGAAGACTTGAATCTTCCTGTTTGTAATTGATTCTATTAACAATTTTCACAATCTTCTCATAAAATCCTCAAATTATATAATAATAAAAAAAATTATATGATTTTAGTTTCAAAATGACCATAATCCACCGGCGTTTTTTTTTTAAGTAGTTTCATACATTAAGCATAATTTAAACTTTGTTTTTCTAGGGGACAGACGATCGTTTAACAACTAAGAGGTGATGAAATTCAGGCCAGAAAAATGTCCACATTGAATTCTTAAAAAAAAAGTGACACACTTTCCAGAGTTTTTGGTTTACTATTTATTTTATAAAATGGATAAAGAATGTGTTGCACCCATACGATATTAGGTTTTTTTTTCACTACTGCATTGCCGTGTAAATATTTAATAACGCGGATTCCTAATACTTGCAAGTTATATTGGCACGAACTGATGAATTTTCAAATTATGTGTTCGGGGGTTAAAAAACCACAAATGTTGGTTTTGCAAACGCAAAACATTAATAATCTTTAACACAACGCGGGTCGTTGCACATTAAAATTCTCCGTAGCGATGTGATCCATTCGCGTTATTCAGGTCAGACTTTCCGACGGCAAAACATCCAATAACGTTGAAAACAAACCTGTCACGCTCGCTCGTGACCCAGGATCATACTTTCGTCACAATTTTTCACCTCTAGGTAATGTTTACAACCACTTTCCGAAGAGATTCTTATAGTGCTCGGCATGTTGACCACTTGATAGTATCTTACAGTATATGCATAGAAATAACGTGTATAATTTATTTATTGTCAGTAAGTTCCAAGTTTGTTGGTGGTTTAAGCCGCGACATTATAGACATTGTGTCTTTTATCGGCATTTTATACTTTGCGAATTAAAGCTAGGTTGAATAACATCGTTGAAAAACGCAGGAATTACTTTTTAAATATCCTATTAAGTCAGAAATGGGAAAAAATGAGGAGTATTGTGTTGTAAATCGGCTGCTTATCAGCCGAAATTAAGTATAGAAGTTGCACGAATCTTATCGTTTATTTTTAAAAAAAACCCGGTTAAAAACTAAATAAATAATTAATAATGAATTCCGCTATCACTTTTATAAAAACTAAAAATGACAAAGATTTTCTAACGGTGCCTTCCGTCAAATCTTAATGTTAGTCATGCTATTGCATCTTCAGGGGATTATGTTTGAGAAGACCGCACAAACAGACATATTGCCGTAATGTTTCCCTTAGTTAGATGGTACTTGGTAGTGGGTACAGTCTGGACTTCTAGAGACATATGGGTATTTATTTATACGACAAATAGGAGTGGGTACATAAAAAGGATCATTAAAACGGATAATGGGCGGTATGTACGATTGTGTATTACGTGTGCGTACGACGGATTATCAGGGCTAGTCTCAAAACGCGAGCGAGATGCGTGTTTCATGTGTTGACTTTCATGATTCACCGAGAAGATGATGCCAAAAATAGTCAAGTTACAAATGTTTACTTATACAATACGCTGTTGTTTACCATGTTGTTTACTATGAAAATGGCGTATGTTATCAACCCACATAGTCACATACCCTGTAACGTGAAAATTGCGGCATAAACTATCCGTGGGCGGAAAATCCCGTGTCGGTAGGCTATTTATAAGACGCGGCCGCCGCCGGAGATCAGAATGGCCCGAAATAGACGCAGACGGCCTGGAAAGGACCACGAAAAAGTCACAACTGCTCAATGAATTCCAAGTCGAATTCTAAAGAAGATTTATTTCTGTCAGCAACACAAATCGATCGCAGGCCGAGTTTTTGTGTTTTCAACAACTATGAGACTGTTGAAAAAACTGTTGAAAAGTTTTTCTTATCTTTCTTACCTATTAATTCTGATAATATCAACATTTTAACTTTACAAACCTTCCATTAGAGGAGTACTAGGATATCTTTAACAAAGACCTTGCTAACGATACCCTACATTATAAATAGAATATTTTGTTTTAAACCCAATTTGCCCCCTTAAAAAAATAAATATTTTTTTCTTTCGATTGTGGAAATATGAACGCGTCGCGAAGAAAGTTTCAAAATGCGTCGGTTACGTCGTTTTCGAGAAAAGCGTCTGTGACAGGCAGACGGGCGGATGTAAGCAATCAAAAAAGCGTGTAAATTATTTTATTTTATAGTTCAGAACGTCTTTTTAATAATAATAATAAGCGTCTAGAATATTCTTTATTTTATTTATAAACAAAATATATATGTTCTATTTTTTTGTTCACTAAACCCTTGCGGGTTTTTATGTACTCCTGCGGCCATTCGGAGGTTTTAAACGTAGGGTTTAAAGCGTGTAGATAATTAAGTTCACCCAGTTTAAACGCATGTTGAATGGCATAAAAAAATGGAGTAAAAACTAATTAATGTTTTCCCGGTCTGAGTGAGTAAGTGGTTATCGCCCGCATATACATACTTTTATATCAATAGTGCGGTGTGTGACGCAAGCGTCTCACAGACCAATTATAGGTCACGTGAGTACCACATCTATGTACTCACTAACGCAATAGTGGATGTTTAACACCATATCAGGATATCGGATCATATAGTTACATGCGCACGCACGCCTCGCCATTGTGATAAGGGATAACATAACATTTACAGTCTACACTAATATACAGGATGTATTCAAAATCATTACTGTCCTTTCAGAGGGTTGATTTATATCGACAACTAAGTCGACATTATGGTCCAAATAACTGATTATAGATAGTTAGATTCTGTGTGTAGGTCGCAGTCAAAATCCATTACAATAAACCCTTCACCGATTATGTTTATACTATATTTCACTAGGAAATATTACATATAACTGGTTAGTTTTAGGCCTAATCGATTAAAACTTGGATTTCTCGTGCAAATATATTGTATAGGACTCTTTTAGGCTAATGCAGTAATAATGGTCCTGCTATCGTATTTGACGACGTACGTGTATGAAGCAGATACCAGATTTACCAGATGCAATACCTGTCATCGGCGCTGGCCAATACTGATAAAAGCTGATACGAATCTTGTATGGTATGGCTTTTGTTGGCGGTGAGGCAAATGACGGCACTTAATGCAACATTTTTTTTTAAATAATTGCAATGACCTAGGTCATATACAATTATTTTGGGCCCTGCTCAACTAGGCAAAATTAGCCTGTGTCAGGAGTCAGGAGAGATGGTGGCAATGAAGCATTAAAATTGTATGACCATGTGCGGATTCGAACCCGCGACCTTTGGGCTAATAGTCCAACGCCTCAACCACTGGACTATACCACGATCTACCTTTTTCAGCAAATACCTTTTGAATGAAGCGACGGCATCAACAAGCTTCCATTCCTGTTACCTAACATCTTTGTATATACAGGCTGTATTTGAAATCACTACTGTCCTTTCAAAAATGTTCTTCAATTTCAAAAAATACTAATTTAACATTTAACGAAACGGCTAGCCAAAGTTTTGAAATTCGTCACGCAAGTGCATCAATTTGTCCGAAATATAAAAAACCTGACTTAGGTCAGTTAAACGCGTCGCGAAGCAAAGGAGTCGCGTTAATGCGATGTTTATTAGGAATTAATTAAATTAATTTATTAAGGAAGTTTCTTTCTAAATTTCTCACTTCGAGTAGAATTTCATTGATGTCTTGATGAGGATTCTTCCAATCGCTCAAGCATGTACCATTTAAATTAAAAATGAAGTCGATGATACCAAAGCATGCATTGCACGTTCCAGGGCCCTCAAGTCGGCGCTCGAAAATCGACCCAAACGGTAAGGGCCTTCTCTTTTCCTTTGAAAATGATGACATTCGACTGGATTGTCGATTGGCAGCTCAGACTAGGCCCACCGAATCGAAGCGACGCTTCCATTTTAGGTTGCGAAACGGGCATCGTGCGAAATGGCAAACAATGGCGATTATTTAGTAACAAATTTGTTTGTTTATCCAGACGAACCGAAAACACTCGTAATGCATAATGGCGAAACGTATTCACGACTATTCGCTCCGAATATTATGTCAAATTATGTATGTAATTAATGTATGTATGTATGTATTTAATGTATGTATGTAATTATTCACTTTATTAAATATTCATACCCGGGCTTGGTGATTTCTCCATACAAACGTTGCAGTGTATATAGAATAAGAAACATTGGGTATCTTTTATTGCCCAATTATCTGGGCTTATAGGTGAATTCGTAAATGGTGTTTTATTTTTTATTAGTTTATTTAATATAAATCTAATGACAATACTTATTGGTTTATCTAACAAATATTGTAAATGCATTTTTCTTTAAATCTTTATTTATCACATTTTCGCATCGGATAAAAAGAATGGCCTCGAGGCTAAAATAACATCTTGTTTTTAGATAAAAAAAAATGTTTCCTGGATCAGATCTCTTGGATTTAGTTTATACCCGGTGAAAAACATGCTCTTTAACGTTATATAAAAGGGATCCGCCTCGTGAATTTTACCTGATATGTTATGAAAATGTGAAAAATAATATTACATACAAAATTTGTTGGATAAACAAGCTATGAGTATTGTTTAGACATATATTCAATGAAATGAAGCGAATCGCTGTTATTTTAAGGAGAGATTTTTTGCTTTCCAAAGTCGAGTTTATCCCGTCATGAAGCTGATGATCGCGTGGAATTGCGCGTCACCAGCTATATGCACGTGTCGAGAGCATCAGTAGGGTTGGGGAGAAACCGTGCCGCGACCCACATGGCTACCGGCGGTGGGGTGGCGGCGGTCGATAGGAGGGCGAAGGGGAGCGACACGCCCCTTCTCCGGCCCCTGTAGCGGAGGTCGTCAGCCCGGGAGGCAATTTGTTAATGTGTTGGTGATGCACAGAGGTCGCCAGCTTTTTTACTAATGTGCCCGGAGAACCCACCAGAATCCCTAGTTTTCATAAAAAAAAACATATATTTAAAAACGTTTTAATTACATAATTGATATTTTTTTAAACAGACGAACCGAGTAAAATTCTACCTTCGTTGCTTTTAAAAACAGTTTCATAACATATTGCTAGAACACTCTGGCTAATGTAAATGAAAGATTTATATAGTATTGACACAAATTGATAAAAAAAAATGTTTAAAATGGTAATATATCAAAAAAGTATATGGAAAATACTCAAACTATATTAAAAACCCTGAAATGTCCCTGAACTCGGTATGTTCGCAATTCCGCTGAATTCTGTTGAAAAATGTAGAACAAACCCAAGGGAGATTCTTTTATTTTCAATACACTTGCACATAATCAGGGTTATAAAAACCCGAAGGACGACGCCAGGCATTACAAGATTAAACCGCCCCCTTCCTCACCCCATTCCAACGAAAGAATGGAAAAACACTGCACTAACATTACTGATACGTTAATGAGTACAGAGTGGTGATATAGGAAGTAACAAAAACGATTTTATTTTCTTCTACCTTATCCATATTACAACTTGCAAAACACCGAAAAGCTTTCTTCGCTATGAAGACAAAAAGACTTACCTGAAACAAAAGAAAAAAAAACACTTAAGTATCAATATTTTTGTGATTGAATCGTGTTAATAATGCAGAATTCCTAAAAAGATTTTATCAAATGGTTTCGACTCTCTATGTAAAAAATGAGCAAATTACGATTTGCTCATAAATATGACATTTCCATCAGTTGATTTGAGTGCAACATATCCCACTAATTTTAAATTATTCGAGAATTCAGTAAAAACAAAAATAAAACGGATCGTTTGTTTTTAAACATGTTATTTTCACATCATGTTTATCAAAGGGTGACATTTCCAAAATTCTCATCAAATTGAGGATCTAGAAAACGAATGGATTAATTATTTAAGATAGACTGTTAAATGTTTCTCTTTCTAATTGAAATTGATGTCTTTAGCACTAATGATTTGCGTTTAGGATAGTTTTTTGTTTGTGAAAAAAAATATATTGGAAATTTTAACTTTTGTTCCAAACCTCGTGTTATTCAGGTATAACATTTATACGGTGGAAAATTATATTGTATTATTATATAGTGAAGTGATAGTTCTAATTGTAAAATATTAGACTACTAAGATGTCTACGGAAAAGACACCAATCTTCGCGGGGTCATGTACCCGTATATATCGGGTGTATTTATATTCGCTGATGTCTTATAGGGGTTGATCTATATCGATAACTAAACCGGTCCCACGAAGAAAAAAAATATTTTTCGGTGGCCTAAGTTAGCACCTATTGGTCGTTTTTTTTTTGTTAGCAGTTCTAGTTTAATTGTTGCAACACAATGATTATTTAATAGTATATTTTTTTATGGTTGCGAACCGCTTGCTTGACCGCACAAAAAGCTAGCATAATGTAGAGTTAGCGAGGTCAACCCGTTCCGCCATAGCAACAAAAAAAATAACGGCCCATCCTTGACTCACCCTTAGTGAGAGCGCACAAGTAAAACATGCGCAAAACGGCGACCTCCAAAGCCGAGTCCAGTGGGGGTCGCAAAGAATGCCGAAAATAGGCGAGGCTAACCTCACGGTATGCCGCAAACAGCCCACTTTAATTAGGACAAAGTGGAAACCTTTCAAAGGGACCTCCAAGAGCGCTAGATATTTTTTTATAGTGGTTCTCTGAACGATAAATAAATGGAACAGTTTAATCGAAGCGGTCGGCAACATTGGCACTAGAGCAACAGAACTAGAGTTTAGGAGACTCTGAGTTTTGTTGTGAATGCCACGACGCAAAAGTAAATATATATGATCTAAGTCACAGCAATTCTTTTTTTTTTTATAATGATATGTCGAATTAAATAAATAATAAATAATATTATATTATTATGTTTTTTGTCGTTTTGAAAGACACGATCCTTAACTGAACACACTTAATTTGTTGGACAAGCATATAAAATTTAACCACTAAAACACAATAATTTATATCAAAGTTTATAATATTATGTACCTACATACCTATATTATACAGATTGTATTTAAAATCATTACTTTTTGTTTAGGAGGATGATCTATATTAACAACTAAACCGGAAAATATATAATATAAAAAAAAATAAATGTTAGTTTTCACTGTTGATAATTCTATCCCTAAACAATGTCAAATACTTAGCGAAGGTCGGAAACCACTAGCCAGTTTTCAGTACCACGCCTACTAGAACTAAAAACTAAAAAAATAATCTAGAACTAAAAACAGGTGATCTAAACTACATTTTGTGAAAAAATATTATGTCATTCCTGTACACCATAAAATGTGTTTAAAAATAAAACTTGAACATCACTTGTGCCCAATCGAATTACTCTAACTCGGCAAGCCAAATATATAACGTTCTTAAAAACATTCAATCGATTTTCATTAAATTTGAAATTCTTTTTTTATCGTAGTTGGGAACATTTTACCAATATATTTTGTTGATTAATCTTAGATTGTTGGTATAGATTAATCGCCTGAAAGGACAGTGGTGTTTTTAAATACAAACGGTACAATTTACGTTCCTATGGTGCCTTTGAATTTGCAGCATAGAGAGGGTAGTCATAAATAATAGCGCACACAAGGGACACATCAAAGGTCGTGACAGTACGCAGCGGACCTTTTTCGGAGTCCAGCCGGAAATAGCCCTGACCTAAAAAGACGCAATTTTCAAAAGCGACAGCGAGTCACGTTATCTGAATTTGTATATATAAAGCAATTTGCACAAAAGAGTGACTCTTGTCCGACTCCTCAATGCGCTGAAAGGTTAAAAGTATGAAGCCATTACTGCGCATCTGCGATTCGAACCCTGAAGGGTACGTCTTGAAAGCAATCCAAAAGTTTATTTTATTTTTAAAATAAAATATAAATTATTTAATAATAAAAAATTGGATCGCTTTCAAGAATTACGCCCTGGTCGGTTTTGCGCTGTGAGCGATCATTTCAGCATGCTAAAATTTTAGATTGCTTTCAAGAATTGGGCCCCAGTGTAGATTTTCTCGATTCTTGTATTCAAACAATAAGATATTTACATTTTGATAAAATGAATGAAAAAATAGACTTTTCTCGAAGTATATTTTTTCATTCTTTTATCAAGACTTATATGAAGACTATGGTTCGCAAAACAAACACTAGCAGGTATCGTCGCCTCAACCTGTGGCAGAGACGAGCGCGCAGCGAACACATACCAAACCATAGTGACATGTGTGATTATTTTGCATGTTAATTGTAATTTATTATAATTATTTTAGTGTTTACAGTATTAGTAAACCCGGCCGGATGTAGCCTAGTCTAATGTGTGTGCCTTATCTCTACGCCATAATTCTTGACTTGAAACAATATTACTTACTAAAATATAATTATTTTTAGTACTAAATTCGGGTCTTAAGGTTAAAATCTGAAGGTCCCGCTTATTCTCATTCATGATAATTACGATTTTTTTACGACTACATTTTATATTGCATAGGTATTGCATTTAGGGGATTTAGAAATGGAGTAGCTCCAAGAGGTAGGTATACCAATTCCACATGAATTACGTTGGTGTAGTAACCTACTAGCATCGTTTTCAAGTGCCTTAATGTAGCCAAAAGGCGTCTTAATATAGTAGCACACACAATTGATAGCTTATTTCTGATATAGCTACTAAAATAACATAACGATACAATATAATGCAGGTCACGCGAAGCGGTGATAACGGCGATTGTAAACTGCAAAACGGGTAGTTCTCAGAACATAAATATACTGGCAACCAGCCTGTTCATACATTTACCATTTAGGTCACATCATATACGGTGTACGGTGGGTTCCAGCCCGTATAGGGTGCGCGAAACCCTAAATTTGATCGTACTTTTCAAAACTTTATCAGAGACATTGCAAGATTTAGCTGTTTGATTAGCACGATAAAGATCTTAAAAGCATACAGATCTCACTAAGCGAGCTCAGCCAATATGGAAGTGCCATATTTCCATTTACACCTAAAAATAATCTATGTGTGATACCGTGGTAATTGGTATATATATATATTATAAAGTATGGTATATTGGTATACACAGGATGTCTTGAGACGAGTAAAAAACAATGTAAACTTTACGTGATAATATTAAATTGTTGTTGCAATACGTTCGCCGACTGATCGTTCGCTCACGACGTCAGATCATTGACCGCGCGCCGGTCGAGCCTGCGAATGTCGATGGCGTGTAGGCAAGAAAATTTATACCAGAGTTTTAATTAAAACTAAAATACAGATGAATTATTTTCGCATTTTCTTATATAAATTCTTACTCGTAGTAGGGAACATAAACACCCCCTAAAGTCTACCTACGGGAATGGTCTGAATTGACACCTGTATACGAGTAGTAAATATACTCGTACATAAATGGTCACTTAGGCACACACGCACTATTAATAAGAGCCGATAATATTGGACTTGATAAATAAGACGTTAATAATTGAAATAATTAGTAACCCTGGCAACGTTTTCCATTAAAGATTAATTAAATATTAAAAAAATAACTCCTCTCCAACGAAACAGATAATTGGACTAGAGGACTGATAAGGTGGCCTTTTATTTGAAGCTGCCATTCCACCCCCTTCAAGAATGCTTAATCGTTTAGGATACTTTGCATACAAAGCATTCAATATCTATTTTTGATATTGATAATAAGAAGTGTTTAGGTGTTGCCTAACGGATTATGGCCATATTATGGCAAAAGCCACCAACCAGCTTAT
The DNA here is from genome assembly GCA_020383195.1 of Neomicropteryx cornuta. NCBI lineage: Eukaryota > Metazoa > Arthropoda > Insecta > Lepidoptera > Micropterigidae > Neomicropteryx > Neomicropteryx cornuta. The sequence continues at coordinate 6,936,750 of JAHKQU010000014.1, forward strand.
TATCACTAAATTCGCTGGAATCACACAATAATAAGACCGTCAGCATCCAAACATACGACGAAGTTGATCTGTCCTCAGAGAAGGGATGAAAGATGAGGTCACTCTCTCTCCAAGGGCGGCAGCGACCCACGCTTGCGCGCGTAGTGGAATAACTTCTAAGCAGAGGTCAGACAGCGCGCGCGGGTAAACATGATTTAAGGTTATTAGGTGAATTTAACGGCAACTATGTCACTAAGTAAGATCTTTATTATTCTGGGTTTTAATGGCTGAAAAAATATATAGCTACATTAATAGGCAATTAATAAAATCAACAAAAGTACGGTGCTAGGAAAAAACAATATGTATTTTAGTTTTATATTTTGTTCGCATTATCGTTTTAAACAATAGGTTCTGTTTTGACAGAAAGACAATGACAATGAAGTGCCTATGCAATTGTCGAGTTTTTAAGCTGGTAAAAGATTTTATTAAAAATCGATCGATCACCTAAATAAAAAACATCTTTCCTAAATCACATCACTTCTAAGAAGTCTATACTTACATTTATTCTCGTAACCTGTGGAGTAGGTTTGGTCGCTATTACTTTTTCTTTTAAATATGTGTGAAAATAACATGGCATTACCTATAAAATAACATTACGTATTTTCGTTTAGGTTTTTGTAAAAATGCTAGGTATATTTTATTGCAAAAAAAGTATATGTTTCATAAAACATGAACGCACACGACGTTATAACTTCGCGGTTTTGATTTTTTAAATATACGTTTCTCCTTGATTTTATAAGATTTATTTTTAAATAAATGCTATGGATAAAAATTATTTGAAGTACTAGAACTGCTACTCAGTGGCGGTACTCCCATAGAAGCCTAAAAGGCAGGCTCACCTAGATGTTTTAACAAAAAAAAAAAAAACAAATATACGCATAGATTATTTTACAGTTTGTGTAGGTAATAATATCTTTTCCTTCTTTTATTTTTATTTGTTACGCCTAAATTACTAGGTATCTAAAAACAAATATCGCTTTGGCCGTTAAGGTGGGGTGGGGGGGGGGTCCTCACCAGCGATATGGCTTACCTACTATATAAGTTCAGGGTACGTCACTGCTGCTACTACTAAAATATCATAAAAGTTAACTATTTTGATCACCACTATATTTTTTGAGATGTCATCAAAAAAGTTTAAGAATTACTTACATATGTACGCTGATGCTTTTAAGATTAGGTGAGAACGTTACTAATTAAGACTGCATTTTAAAAATGAACTTAATTAGATTTTTTTTTATTTTAACGTTACGGAAGAGTGTAATATGAGAATATCAGTTTTGTGGCTGTAATGCATTAGGTACTGACGAAAATTAACATTAATTAAACCTCGGTGGTTAGTACATGGTGTGTTAAATTTAAGACGAAATAAATAAATACGTTTGGCTATGTGCCTACGCGGCGTTGCCAAATTGTCACTGAATTGTGGAATATGATTCCGCGCGGAGGAGCCAAACTGGCTGACTGACGCATTCAAATTTCAGCGGCCATTTCTATTATAATCAAATAGACAAAATGACCTCGACAAGGGCGGAGTACACTCGTTGGCCGATAGGTGGCGTTGGTGGCTTCCTGAAGCCGATACACACATTCCTGCGTTTTGATAAGGATTTTTTTTTTTTTTTTTTTTTTTTTTTTTTTTTGTTATGGAATATAAATTGGCCGATGAGTGTAAGTCAATAACCTTCCTAACTAGGTAATAGTTACCTGTTCTAAGGAAGGTTATATATGAAGTGATAAAGTGCATAGCAGAGACCAGCGCAAAACCCTGAGAAAATATAAAAAAAATAATAAGGCACAAACAAATATACACACTGATATACACACCCACACACACATACACACATGTAATCTGAATATTATTTAATCCTTTATTTTATTAAAAACCACTGGGTCAAAAATAAATATTGATTAATTTTACGAACGATTAATAATAATATAATGCGGAATTTATAATAAATATACTTTATTTATATTCGCAAATATTTATATACGGTGTAGCCGCGAAAATGCGAGTAAATTAAGTAATTAAATCTTTTATTTGAGATGTTAAATATCACTTACTTGAGCCTTTCAAAATTTCTTTTATTTCGTGCATCTACAGCATATAACACATGTTTTATTTTTAACAAATAATTTCGTATTAATGAATGGTGAAATAAATTGGACCATTAAAATAGGACAAAATGTGCAGGTGGTAAACCTAAATTTTCTCTAAGCAATTTTCGTATCGCAATCTTTCGTAAACCCAACAGCGATAAGTGTTATCACATCCGCAATGATTTTTGCTCGTAATTTTACTTGATTGGATTTTTTGGTCGCTACGAATGTTTTTATAATATATATCCAAACGAGTCATATAGTTTTGAATTATAAAAAAAAATGTGTACATATAAAAAAAATATAGCTAAAATTACTCATACAATTATTTTAGGACATAAAATCTGCCAAAACATCTGGCACGAGTGTTAAAAAAAAGTACACCGGACATTAGGTAACTATTATCTAAAAAGGTTTTTGGCACGACTTTCACTATTAAGCCCAACAAATTATTTCAAGAACAAATGCAATTTAAAGTAATTGGCGAATTAGTTGAAAATATATAATATTATGCTATTCAAATACAACCTTTCTCACTCTCCATTAAGCGCATAACTCGAAACTTGCGTGTATAGAAACCGTCCTAATGTAGTTATTTATTTTGTGGGCGTATAACTAAGTATGTTTTGCATCCTTTAAAACCATCCCAGTCAGTAAAAAGTCCCAACCAACAATAAATATGTTGTAATATTCCAAATTGTTGAGTTGAAAGTTGAGGCCTCTCCCTCAACTTTCAACTCAACAATTCAGAATGCAAGATATGTCGAAAAGGTTTAAAAGCAGTGACCGAAGCGAAGTTCAGACCACATTTATTTATTTATTCTGGTTTGCAACAGAAATTGTACACAATACAGGCAATGACGTAATTACAATATAATCCTTAAACTAGGGTAGCCCAATTGACTAATAAAGATAATTAGAGATAAAAAAGAATATCAAAATATAACAAACGAACTTATGTAATATTTAACTTTGAACAAAATTAATTGATTTTAGATTTAAACAAAAATAGAATAATAATATGATGTATACTAGTTTGGTTTTGTGCATTGATATACTACGAGGTGTGTTCAAAAAGTATCGCGAATATTTGTGTTTTTTCAAAAATTATTTATTTATTCATGAATATCTATTTTTTCCCCTTCAAAGTAATCCCCATGAGATATTATACACTTGTGCCAACGGTTTTTCCAATCTTCGAAGCACTTCAAAAAATCATTTTTTTTTATCTTGTTCAGCTCCTCCTTCGATGCCGTCTTTATCTCGTCAAGCGTAGCGTAACGTCAAGCGTAGCAGCTTCCATTGAGATGATTGAGCTTTGGTTTCCACGTCATAACCATAAACCCACGATTCGTCACCAGTTATGACCCTCTGGAGCAAGTTTGGGTCGTCGCGGACAGAGTTTAACATCTCATTAGCAATGTTCATGCGACGCTGTTTTTGGTCGCAATTGAGCAATTTTGGTACGAATTTCGCGGCGATCCGTCTCATGCCCAAATCATTGATAAAAATCGAATGGCACGAGCCAATCGATATGTTTAGGTCCTCAGCAACTTCTCTAACGGTGATTCGACGATTGGCCAATACCATTTTCTCCACTTCATTAATTTTTTCGTCTGTTGTTGAAGTGCTCGGGCGTCCGGCACGCTCTTCGTCGTTCACATCTTCTCGGCCTTCTGAGAACATTTTGTACCACCGATAAACGTTGCTTTGGTCCAAGGTAGCTTCTCCGTATGCCACAGTCAACATTCGGAATGCATCCGCGCACTTAATTTCGTTTTTCACACAAAATTTGATACAGGTTCTTTGATCGAATTTTTTGAATAGGTAAAAATCGAAGACGATCCAAAACACGTGCCAGCAAAGACGCTGTCAACAATTAAGTAAACATTCAAAATGGCCGAGCTTGTCGGTATAAGTGAGAGACATGAGTACCAACATAACGCCACAAAAAAATCGAAATTCGAATATACGTAACCCGCGAAAATTCAAAATTCGCGATACTTTTTGAACACACCTCGTATTTTAAGAGTTGTGAAACTTTTGCCGAGTTGTTGAAAATAGATCAATTTGGGAGAAGTTAGAATTAAATAAATCACAAATAAAAAGGGTAAGCTAATCCTAAATTTGTGATGTGAGCGTTTTATTTAGATTGAACATGTCGTTAGATCTTGTTGTTTTACTTGGAATTCGTAGAGGAATCGATCTAAGCCCCTTTCGCGTTTCAGCGGGGACTCTCATTCCTTTGGTCAATTATAAAGTGAGTATACTCGGAAGATGCACTTTAGATGCGAATGCTGAAGCTACATCACTGATACAATTATTAAGCAGGAATAAAAGATGTTCTGACATTCCTTAGTATATCACAACTAACAAATAAAACACCTGTAGCTATTATATAAAATCAACTGCTTCTATACACTGTTTAGTAGTAGTAAATTATTTAACCAGAATCTGACAGTCTTACAGCTAGGCCACAGGCGTTATTAAAGTCATCTCCCACTAGGACTACTCGCGCCCATGTGGTGCCAACTTGTGATGGGTTGCTTCGTTCCCTATTTCCATTTGAGCCTGCGGCATTCTGCCCATTCGATGTGCGTTTTGGATGGCCATAGAGGCGAAAAAGTGGGTAATTTTTAAGTCTGATTAGATTAAAATAAAAAAAACATACAGTGGTATCATGACATTCTTTCTTCATCATAAATTTTCGCCATTTTTTTTTTGTAAATTTTGGCATGTAATGAAACAACACGGACATATTTCAATTTGATGATAGTAATAGTGATTTTATAATATATAATGTGGCACTGAACATTCTTTTACATGTTTCTATTTGCGCAGATAGCTTGAGTATGTATTAATTTTAACCGGCCAAGAATAAATAATACTTTCCAACATATTTTTGAAATTCGAATTTACTAAAAATTAGTACTAAAAATTTGTTGACATATATCTATATTATTCGACTTGCCTTCGATGTGACTATGTGACTATGCGACTATGGTTGTTTTTTAAGAGCATCAATCTACACACAAAAATTCAACTCTTTTGCATTTATACTTTTCGAGTTGAAAGCTGAAACAGACGGATGGACGTTTTTCTCACATTAGCAGGGTTTCCGACCAAGGTTCGGGTGGTCACATAACCACCCACCAGCAGTTGGTTGATCTTAAAAGTGCAGACAGCTGTGAACTCTTTCCTATACTAGGTAGACAGTTATTTAATCTCTCTGATCGCTCGCGCACTGCGCCTGCGCCTCGCTACCATCCCAACTCAGCCGCCAGGTGTTGGGGATACTATCGAACACCACATTTACCATTATCTTCAACGAGCACTCGCCTAGTCGGACGGATTTAATGTTTCCATAAGGATTACGTCGAAGTATTTCTCCCCTTAATTTTTCTTCACTCAAAATTTTCATACAAGTGCTATTCTTAATAAAATTTACAACTTTGTATTTGAAATTATTATAAAACTATTTGTCATTATGAAAGAGCTTATTGAAAATCAATCTTTGAGGGGAAATGGATTATTGACGAGCGTTTGCAAAGTTTTCTTTTGTACCTAAATTGTGACATCTTTGCAAATAGATATAAATATAAAAAAATAAAACTAATTCGGAAAAAAACTGCTTTACATCATTGGTAGTAGATACAAATGCTTACTACTAAACCCTTTCTTCTGAAATATTGTCTGAAATTTTGCTCCAATACTTTGTAAAGAGTGAGGGAGAATTCGCAATATAAAAAAAGTGTGAGTGCCGGGACTCACGGCTATGATTTGTAAACAGGAGCGTACGTCTGTGAATGTAATAGGACAATTTGAAAAGGAATTAAGTATAGATGCAATATATATTAATCCATTTATTTTGATTCCAATTAATAAATGTTAGTTACTAAGTAAATAAAACCAACCTACCCTTCTTTGAGATAGGCTTTTACGGCCCAAAACTAAATCGCATTCCGATCTAGCTAGCCTAGGGTCCTGGTATAAATGTTTACACATCAAAAACAATGGAGGCAAAATGTTTTCTCGAAAGGGCATCGATTTAGGGCAAACAGTGATACATTTCGAAGTGAGTCTGCACATGCGTACAAGACGACTGCAGAAGGCAGTGAGTATATGCTAGGAAGAACAGGTCATCGAACTCTGAACGGGAGGATGAGAAATGCGTACGCCCCGTCCGTTCAACGAGCTCGAATTCCTAACCTAACCTCTGATACCCAACCGAGGTATGTAGGTAATATGAAAACGCACTATTTTAGGAGTCATTTATTAACTCGATTATAGCATTTAATCACCGTCACGAAACGACACGGGTGATATAAAATGATATAGCATAATAAGTTGCTATACCAACATTATAGAGATTATGCTTAAACTATTCAATATTTAACTACTGTGACCTTGTTCATATTGTAATACTTTTAATTGGCTTGTGTGACTTAAATAATAACATATTATTTTAATATTGACGAACACAGCAATTATGCCTCAAGCAAAATAAATAAAAACCCCTTCTTTCAAACCCTTTTAGCTTAGTTGAATATCACCTACAAATAGCTCAAAGGAATAAAATAATAAACGATTAATATACAGTACATTGTACCACCAGAATAGCATCCTCCGTGCACGTATGTAGTCCCCTTAAAGTCTTCAAGGATAAGGCATCGACACAGTATAAGAATCTCTCTATACTATATCGCCGGTATCGCAGAGTAAATAGGTTTTTTTAGTGCGGTTTGGTGGTTAGTGTCATCAGAAACGGCGTACTGGGAATCTTTCATCAAATAAATGACGTCATAGGTTATAATTATTCTGGGTATTTAATAAATTTAATCTAAAACACATTTCTAATGGCTTGGCTCGCATTAATTATAGTATCGAACCATTTTGAACCTAATAGTACAGACACTGTATAAGTATGTTGGTACTGAAGGGCAACCCAAAGGCAACTTTCAGACGTCACATTGTCTGCTTGATAGTACGGTACGGATCGCTCGGAGTGAAGTAGGGGATATAAAATAGGATGGTCGGCCTTAGGGTAGGCGAGCCATTCGCGACTACAGAACGCAGCCATCGATCCGAAGACGACCCACCTATATACATGCTACACCCAGACCTATAAATTGCTAAGTCGCCATGCAATTATTACACAGATACTCGCTATCATACTTTTAAGGCGAAGACAAAGGATTAATATTAATTTCGACTCATTTAGACCATTTTTTTTTATGGCTAGCATTTGGGAACCATTGGATATTTAATAATAAAAAAAATATGTTTAGATACCTTGTTCTTATGTCCTCGACATAGTAAAGGCAGATTTTTTAAATTTAATTCTATTTCTGAGAAATTTAATAAATGATAAACTCCTAATAGTTATTTTTTAGTTGAATCCCTCTCTTATAAAATACGTTAGAGCCTTAGAAAATATAGTAATTGAAAGGCAAATGAAGGTTCTAAAACATGGTAAAGTTATTTTTTTAAATTTCTATATAATGAAGCTGTAATTACCAACAAACGCTTCCTGACCGCGCAAAGAATAAAACCTGACGCCCTATAAAAATAAAGCCCTGAATTTCAAGGTCGCGACCGCCAATAAACCTCGCATAGCCAAATGGAATAGCTATCTTAAATTGTACAAAAAAAATATAATAATCGAGTCGTATAATTCTAATATGTAAAAAAAAGTTCACAATTTTTTTTTTTGTCTGTGGTCATAATTTATTTATTTCAACGTGAAAATGTGTTCCGAGGTCCATTGTAGGGTGCGGTGCATATTGAGGTTTTATAATCTGTCCAATATTAACAAACTGCCAACAAATTTGCAGAAGTTTTTTTTAATTCGTATTTTATAAGTCCTCGCAAAAACATTAAACTTAAGGGGCCAATAACAATCCGAAAACCTATATTCTCATAATAAAAAACTATAATAATTTAAAATATGATGAAAAATCCAATTTGAACGTTAAACTGACAGCGAACGATTGGCGAGTCAGCTTCAGACTATCCCCATAGGCCCTGCGCAAGTACCAATGGAAAGCCGGGCCCTAGAAGTAGGGAACAGGCCATAACTTCAAACCAGGAGGTTGGGACTGAATGGACGATATTTGGAAACCTCGTTTATGCTCAAGAACCAAACAACGCCCATCAATCGTAAGAAGAATGTGTAAGAGTCCTGCGAGACACCAGTAACTACTTACGGTCTGGTGACGATACAGCACTCGCAAAACGAGCGCCAAGGTCGTGAACGGTCGTGGAAAGGGTAAGGTAGGTGACAACCCGAGACGTGCAGAGTATGCAAACAGGTTGATCCTTATAGACCGAATTTGTTTCTTATCAGAGAATCTTTGTTTTTTTATTTACATTTAAGAAATGCTACTCGTATTTTAGTTAACAAATTATACCAAATTAGTTATAGTTTTAAATCACCAGTCGAAATAACTAATGTATTCCTAAGAGATCCCTTCTGTTTCCATAAATATGAATCAAATATAAAAATATCCGTATTACCTATTTGTAGCAAATTTAACGAGGAACCTCATGGTGGTAAGCAAATTCGATTAATATGAATCACGCACTATAAATCGACAGTTATGTATGTAAAGACCGCGTTTCTTAAGAGTCCAGTTTTTCCGAGTGCATACTATTATAGTATGTTTTGCAACTCACCGACACGATGTGTGAATATTGCTAACGATGAACATTTCGACTAACAGCGACCCAACCCAAAATCCCTAAGGCGTCATTCTCGATTATAATAACCCTGATGCGCAAAGGCTAAAAGAGTATAATCATTTTCACAGGTTCGCCGGGTATATTATATACCATATTCGGTGTGCACCACCGTTTCTCTCCGCATTGCTGCTTGTAATCTTCTGATGGGCCAGCCCTGCTGGTAGTTCTTCGAAGGTGACGCAGTGGTTTTATCAGAACCGCGCCGGTCGCGTCGGGTTGGGTTGGCTGCGGTCAATAACACGCGAGGCCGGTCGGACGAGCTCTCGTGTTTACGAAAGCCCGCACAGTTCGATTCGCAGCCCGCAAATATCAATAAAACAAGCGAGCAATCTTACAAAAAAGGGCTGTACTTATTTTGAAGAGTGATAAAACGATTAATAATAAAGTAACAGTAAACAAATCAGACTACGAAACATAATAAGCATATGTATTATTTTTTAAAGTACTACTACATAATAAATTATTTCATCCTTTGTGCTCTGTAATTAAGACGCTTTTGGAATTACACGCCTCGCCTAGCACGCACGCCACACAAAAACTATTATGGTATTCCCTTTGTATGGAAAGATCAACACTCCCTTAGCCCTTGAGAGAAACGAACGGTATAGCAACTTTTCAAAAAAAGTCAAAAATGCGACACAAGACTCCATCCAATTCTTGCTCGTCTTAAATTAATATTATTTTAGATATACTTTAATATGCCTATTAGTCGTAACATGTCATAATTTCTCGATCCTAGAACTGTGAATATCGTCCTTGCATTTATAAATTAGACTGTTAAATTTTAACTCTTTTATTTATTTATATAAGTTTAATCTTATAAGTATTTATGAGATTAAATGATATAAAAAGAAATAAACGTTTTTATACACAATGAAATTAATGTAATAGTAGATTTAAAATATTCCAGTCTTTGCCAGCCATATTTATTATCAAATAATGATGTTAAGCATTTCACAAGGCATCAACGGTAAATAATCGGTATATCATTGTTGATATACAAAAATATGTAGCGAAATTTTGTTTTACGAAAGAAGTACTACTCTAGTCATACTTCATAGATCAAACAAAATCTCTCGCTACATATTTTTGTGGATCAAGGATTTAATATATTAAATAGACACGCCTTTGTCCAGATACGAAAAAATGGCGTTTAGTATGTATGGTTAAATATAAACAAGATATAGTGGCAAAATTCCAGTTTGATGGTAAAACTCGCATAACTTTGGCAAAATTTTCCTAGTTCAAATCCATGGATGTCGCAGAACCAGAATTAAACTTTTTATCGCATCTAGAAAATAGGTACAAGTAAAATGATTATGTGATCATATTATTGCAAAATACACAATAACTGTTCTTTCTAATCTACAAGTACGATATAATATATATTATATCGTACTATATTATATTATAAAAACTGTACTATATTTATATTATATCGTATTATAAAAAAAATGTAACATATACCTACCAGATTAATATTATTAATCTGGTAGGTATATGTTACATTTTTTTTTACACATCAAGTGCGTTTCAAATTACATATTATTATTGCAGATGTGCTACATGCTTGTTTAATTATTTTATGCAGTCAATAAGACATATTTCAATATTCATAGCTATGTTTTAAAAAACTCTGAAACACGCCTATTTTGAATTATCTAAAGTAGTTATTTACCGCCATTTATACATACTTTTTTGTGGAAATAAAATTTCTTTTTTTTTAATTATAGTTTTCGCTTACGCAATACAAATACACCCTCGCGTCGTCCTTCCAATATATTAGTTTTTACCGATTTTAGAATCAATTTATTATCATCCGGTTCCTTGCAAAGGTACTACAAACCCAAATCCAAAATTTGGAGTAATTTTGTAGCTGCGTTTAGACGCCATCGTTGTTATAGGAATATAGTTCCACACATGCAAACAGACGTGATTCCAAAAATAATTTCGTTCGATGACAATACTCTCCTTACCTTTGGGGGTTTGAAAGAATTGACATCAAGGTGGTCAACAAATCAAATCGTTGGAAAAAAATATTGTTTACCGTCTTAATCGTATCACATTAATTGCCCAGATACCTATACAAAATGTGAAAGAGGCGCGGAAGCTAAAAGTAAAGTAAATTGAATTAAAATCAAAGCTTTTTATATGATTGAAAACTAAGTTAAATGCGAAAAGCCACACGAAATAATGTCTACTTATCGTAGAAAACATTCTACGTTTCATTTCACGTGCGGTAAGTTCAGACTGAAGAGGTTTCATACTATGAAATCTGCATTAAACATGTAATAGCCAAATGCCTTCAGTCCCGAAGACTGCGTTTTCCATTATAGCTTAGTAGAGTCTTCTAAACAATTTTACTAACTAGGAAAAGCGCACCCACCCACTCAAACTGTTGTAATCCACTTAACCGAGTTATTTTTCTCCTAATGGAAATGCTTGTCGCTTGGCACTACGCATAAAACATTAACTGGGTACACTTGTTAGTCTAGCGACCATTCTGGAGTCCAGGATTTCTTAATAGGGAGCCTCTAGCTAGGTGTTTGGAGTTCAGATTATCCAATGTATGACTAACGAATTAAACTGCCTGGTCTGATTTAAGCTAATTTAAATTGGTCGCTGATAACGTTCTTACGCTAAGCATTTTTTTTTTGTGTATCTTGTATAATTCAGTAAAGTCCAGCTTTGAAAAAGTCGAATTCATAAGGCCATATTTTACAGATGGAGTTGGCGGAAAGTTCGTGTTCTAATAGTTAATACACATATAAACCTAACCTTACTTAACATACCTAAAGACATTATTACACCTACGTCATATTAAGTATGCAAAAATGATTTCATTGATTTGAGCTTCGTTTGCTATAACTATTTTTAAACAAGCTGTTTTCGATAGAGCGAATAAAAAATATTTTTTTGAGTGCAATCAGATGGTAATGCTACTCGGGAAGCTGATTATTAGGTCATAAAAATTTAGTTGTATGGTGGATGTTTGTAAGTGAGACAGAAATAAATAGTTTTATGTGTAACTGAATGAAATCACTGAATTAACTGATTGAATGGTTCGGAAATAAAAATAATTGTAAAAATGGATAATTTTTACAACAACTCTTCACTTCTGACGTAAAACCGTAGGCTCGTCAGGTGCACAAAGTTCCAAAGTTGTTATGGTTTTGAATTGATTAGTTAATTAAGCAAATTATTTAATTGACACTAAAACGCAAAATATATGAACGGGCTAAAAGTATGAGACTGCTTACGAAAGCACGTGGCTTTTGATATCATTCATTTACTTGCGATGATTTCGTAACGATTCGTTATTAGATGACGGGGCGTTGCGAGTTTCGTAAATAACAATGGTGTAGGATAAAAAAACACATTTTTATGCACACACGCAGTATGACACACATTAGCATGAGTTATATCAAAATGTTACTCGAGCCACTTATCAACACAAAATGTTACTCGAAAAAATGAATTAACGCCAATTAATAATAGGTACTGCATTTCCAGAAATAGTAGCGTAATAGCTAACAAACCACATTTTATAGTCTATCATTTTTTCTATTACTGAGACAGAGAAAGTTTACCAAATTACGCTTCGCATTGTGAAGATCCGGAAAATAAGCACAGCTCAGCGCAAATAGAGATGCCTTTTAGGTCAATGTGACGCTACGAAAAGTCTTCCTCAAGCATAAGTATGACTTATTGTAATTATAATAATATACAGATTACTCACCACCGCAGCCATACACATTGAATATAAATTGAACGGATTTAGCCGTGTAACTCCGAAAAACAGAGAAATCTATCACGCGCCACAACGCGTGCGGAATCGCAAGAACAAACTAACTTATTATTTAACTAGAGTTGGGCGAGTTAAGTTATTCGCAGACCAAACAGCTCTCCGTGAACTGAACAGCTTATTGAACAGGTTCAAAGACGTCTCACTAGTTCTCGAATGAATATATTTGAATAAATCGCAATTTAAAGTGTTCAGCAACGATCTTTTGTGTAAAAATTAGCTGTTCTAAATTCGTGTAGTAGATATGTATATATATTGATATAAAATGGTTTTGTTATTTTTGGTATTAACTTTAATACTTTTTATTAGTAGAAACCTATTTTTAGTTTTACATAGTTATTTATCGATCCATCAAATGTATTTTTTATTTTATATGTACTGTGTAAAATTGTTGGTTTCTCCAATAAAGATAAATAAAAGATAAATAAATAAATATTTAAAATTACTTTTATTCAAAATTATATTTGTTTCAAACCTAAAATTATAAAAGGTTTTTATAAATGTAATGTGACAATACCAGTAATTGTAGTTATTGCAGTATATGAAAACTTTAAAAAACGAATTATTTCTTTAATACTTAAATGTACTTATCCAAATTTGTATAAACAATGAGTTTTAAAAAAAAATAGCAGAGCAAAAGAAAAAATAGCTAATACCGAATGTATAACCTGGATTTCCTAAATTATTCAAAGTATAGCAAGGCTGTTACTACTAGCATTATTCCTTAATATTGAAAACGCAAAAAACTCATTTGACCTCGTTTGACGGTTAATGAACCGTATTGTACTTCATTACCAATTATCGAGATAAGGCTCTAATTGGGCTCACATTAAGTGGCTTAATTATTTATTTAAAAAAACTGTAATAAGAAAACTAGATAATACTGGTCTGCATAAGATTGGGCTGTAGAAAATAAGTTAAAATTTAATGCGTCTAAATGTGTATAATTATGTACCTACCATTCTCACGAGCCTTACGCTATAAAGTCTGTTTTGAGTACTCTGTATAATGATGCGGTTCGCAGATGCAACGTATTCGTGACTTAGGGGCAATGTTTGACTCACGAATAGCATTTCCTTTGTACAAGCGAAACAAAGCTATCCCTGCTAACAACATGTTTAGATTCGTACTTCGTGCGTGAAGAGTATATTAGAATTATATAACTTATTTCAATATTCTGAAGATTTCCAAGATACCAGGATCTCTGTATACATGGGTATTATCCTGAAATGTTTTCCAGCATGTATCCTTCAGCATTTGTATAGGGATGTAATTATAATACACTCGTGCTTAGATGACAAGTTTAACATTATTTTACTTTTTTGCTTATTACTTGATTCATCGATAATCCCATAGTATTCGGTGAGATTTGTTTCTATATTCCAAACCATTTTACCAGATCGTGGAAATACATACTTCCGTCAATAAACGTACCGAGGTGTCAAAGTAGAGTCCGATTTCCGTTGAGATTGATATATGTATATTTGTCTCTTCGTCCAAACGGATTAAAAATCTACTTTCTATCACACCTTTGATATCAGCGTGAATTATTTGTTTACGAGATTTTCGTGTTATTTTAATTAGACATGGTTGACTGTATTTTGTTATTTTTGTTTTTATTTGTATTGTGTGTTGTTAAATTTATTATTCATTTTGTTATTGTTTTGTTACCTATGAAAAAAAAACTATATTTGGGATATCCTGTTGGAAAATAAATAATTACTTTTGATTTTAACTATTCCTTTTTAGTTAATCATAAAAAAAATCAAAGCAAAATACAAGAATATAATATTATTAATATTTAAGAAAATACAGCATCGGTGAGCATTGAATTAGGTTATTCATTTCATAATTATCATTTAATACATGGCTTGGTCTCTAAATTAGCTTTATTTCGAGAGGTTGTAGACACGCGTAATGTTAATTTGTAATATTAATTATAATGAGCAAGAACAGTGATATTCTGTTCATAATAAAACTAGGAACAGCCTAATACTACAACTAAGCTCAGAGCAGTCTGGCTGGCCCAAGCTGAAGGTAGCTAGCTCCTTGCGTCGAAATATATTTCAACAAAATAGTTTTACTTACTCTCGGTAGATGGCTTTCGCAATATTTTGATTCGATTGTGCACGGCTGACGGGAAGTATAGTGAACTGCCATCTTTTATGTTAATGTGCAAGCTGATTGGGAAGTGATTCCTACCGAATTTAATATCATCTATCGTTAACATTATGAAACATTAACGTGTTTCGACATTAAATATGCGAATTGTACAAGGTACGCTATCTGTAAACAATTAGTAAATTAACACTCACTAATTGTTATAAATTTAATACTTGTAGGTACTTAAAATTTACAATTTTTACTTCAATGATTGTTTTATGCAGGTATTTTACTAATATATATGTTTTTGTATGTATCTTTTTAAAATATTAACGTTTGTGGGTTTATCTTTATTTTTCACAATAATATTGCTTTTCACAATAATGTTGTTTTAAAATATTATTGCCAAATAACGTGTTGCAGCTTAGAGGGTGTACATTCATTATTAGAAATTCAAATAGTCCTTTATAAATGTCTTCAATCTGTAATGTTCCTTTCAATACTAATGTTTTTTTTGTAGTGTAATTTTTGTTTTTAATATTATGAAAAAACTATTAATATTATGTTACTACTTCGAAGTTTTTATAAAACATTAGAAGTTGTTAAGCACATAGATATTTCGTATCACGATTGGATTTTTCTTTTTATTATTATTATTAAGTAATTACAATATTTAGGAGCTAGCTCCGGTGATACTGTTGAGTTAACTTGTGTTGTTTATATTAATTACCTGCAATACCTATACAATTTATTGTTCAAACAAACATACAATTATAGAATGCTGAATTGTATTTACGAATATTTTCAAAATAATTTTTTGACTTTCTTTTTATTGAAGGTTCATTTATGGATAAGCCAAATGTGCTTTATCCTTATGACAGCATGAATGCAGTCTTTCACCTAAAGTGAGTTCAGATTCGAAAAAGTGTTTGGAATTGCAAAATATGCATTGTAAATGAATTAATCCACAATCAAAAGTATTAAAATTTCCTGGAATGTCATTCAGAGCGCATTTAAATGTATCCCTTAAAACAATTTCATCATTTTGTAATACTGTTTAAATTTGCATTTGCTCTATTATCATTTCGACTTTCAAGCGAATACATATTCTTCCTTCTTCTTTGTGTCTCACTCCAACCCGTCAGTTCTATCTGGAGGCATAATGGAAGATAGGTGCGAATATCTGAATGTTAAAAAAAATAAGTGACTAAAACTAAGATTAGACAGGGTTTAATTTAATTTAAAAAATTTACTCACTTTTTTTAAACCAATAATTACGCATTTTTACCTTGACATTACAATGACATTGACAGATTATTGGAAAGGGAAGATTCGAAATCACACAAATTTCAAAGCTCTGTCAGCAGTACGAACGTTTAATTTAACGTATTTAAAACAAATATTATAGCTAATTTTCGTTTTCTACACTTTGTCTCCATATAAACTTTAACCATGCCAATCTCACACTCCTCCGTGATAAGCAATATGCTTAAAAAGGGGTTTTAAGGTTTTTCTTCGCGTATTAAACAAAGTAGAAAATTAATTAATTAGAGCCGGATAATTAGAAGTTAAAACGATATCCTAATATTCTTCCTCTGTATTTACAAATATCATAACACTACAGCGTTTGTATGAAAAAATGACCGGGTTGAGTCGTCTTAAGTTTGTGAATTCGCATTAGCGTGCAAACATTATATAATACACTTAAATTTACGCATTAATTAAAAAGAAGTTCCTTTTTTTTGAGTTAGGCATAGAAATGAAATCGTTCAACACATTCATTTTAATGTCAAAATAAAAAAGCTTTTAAAATATACACTTTTTGCACCTTTTTCCGTATCGGTCTTGCAGTATTAGGAACACAACACCACTTCATTATGTCATTGTGTGTGTGTATGTATATATATGAGTACAGTAAAAGTTTGATTTGTAACACTATTTATAACAACCGCCAACTTATAGGCATTGCTGTTCGCAAATACATATTAATAATTATTGATTTTAAAATGTTACTTTAATAGTAATAATGATTACATACATAATAATATTTTTTGTTGTAACTAATGTTTGCGAAAGTTTACTAAATTACTACTACTACGTACTAAATTACTAGTTTACTATTTTGTAAGTATATTCGCCCAAGAAACTTCGACATTTGAATACCAGTGTAATTACGATAACCGAAATGGAATTTATTGTATTATACCAAAGTACTGTAAGCTGTTGACCAAAATTATAAACACCCCAAAAATAAAAACAACCTAATAAGTAAATAAATCCAATGATTAAGATAGGAATTACTGTGTCAACTATTTTTTTAAATCTACATTCAGCCTCTACTGAAAACATCTTCATCGTTACCTATATATTTTATATAAACTTAGTCCTATATTAAATTTATATAGTTTTAGCCAATTTTATATAGATATTGGTTTTATTTTTGTGTAATGGAGATATAAAATTTACATGTATTTATTTTACATTATATTATATATTTTTTTAATTATTGTAAAAGTATCGGTCAGACGACGGTGGCGTTCTTCTCTGTCTTGCACGTGCTTTTAAATCGTTCTGTCTCATCTAACGCATAAACACTATTTACCGTTGTTGGTTAATTATGACACACAGAATAAATTTATGTCTCAACTTTTAGACAAAATAAAAATTTAACTTTTTAATTTAATAAAAGTTTAGATATTTAGGAGAAAAAACGAAACCTAGTATTATTTTTCTTCCACTTCTACAAATAAAAGAGTCATTACATTGCAGCGTTGTATGGAGAAATAATCGGGTTGAGTCCCCTTAAGAGACAGCTCGAATAGGTTCTAGATTTAGGCGAGATACTTCTACTACTATACAAACCATGATAATTAAAGTTATGCTTCTTAATAATACAACATACAATAATAAAAAAAGAAAGGTTTGCTGAAATCTTGGCTGATGCAATGACATCATAACTTGTTCAATTGGTGGGAGGAGGGGGGGGGGGGCGCCAAATGATATATTGCACCAGGGCTCCACCTGTCTTAGGCTGGGCCTGTACTTATCTCTGGAGCCGTTCACAGTGCAGTTACTTAGTGCAGTGTGTTAATTATTATATTTATCTGATTAAAATATGTTTATAGAAAATTTTATTGTAATAATAAGGAACTATTGTAACCTGCTCTGCCCGTTGTCTCGTTTTTCAATTTTTCCAAAGAAATCACATTGTCATTATCACTATCAAACTGCACAAGGCGGTCGATCAAAGTATCATCTTTGCTTCTTTAAAGTTTGCCGAATTAAAGTGGCCAAGTCACAGCCATAAATTTAGTTTTAAACCTTAGAGCTTAAATTCATAAAAATATTTTATCGCTTTGCAACGGATATTTTATCGCTTTGCACTTTTTAAATTCATACAATATTGTGAATTATTTATTAGATAACAAAAAAAATTAATTAAATAAAATATTTCTTCCAAAACCTCCGACACTGTGAGTGTACCAAGGATACTGGTTGCGTTACCATGCACCACTTCCAAACTGACTCGCTGAGCAAAGAATGAATCCGCAGGCGGATTCCCCGACTTCTCTCTCAAGAGTTTGTAAAGTTTATCAGTAAACTCTAGCAAATTGGGAGGCCCCATACCCAGTGTCTTTACGGTGAATGCAACAAAATTGTAATTATTTAACTATTCATTATTTATTTGGAGGTGCTTGCCTATTATATTTTAAATTTATTTATTGTAAATTATTATTTTGTGCAGTCGAGGTACCACACCCTAAAATCCATGGCAAATACGTATTGAAACTATTAAATAATGCAATCATTTAATAATTGGCTACTTTTTCTTCTTCAGTCGGTAACTCATTAACTGAAGAACGAAATTTTCTCGGTAATATGTTAGAAACACCTTCCATTTAGACATGATGCTTTCACTAAGAAGCCAGACCACCTCATAGACATTTCCCCAATTTCTACAACCACCTGCGTTGAACTATCCATAAGCTTTTTCAGATTATCATTTAAATCTCTGTGGGCAGAATTTTAAAAATTCTTATTCAATTTAAGCTCTTCAAAAAGCAAGTAAAACTGTTCATTGTTTTTGCAAGATGTCAAAATTGGATGTATCCAATAATGTCAAAGTCTTTGTCTACGACATCTTCGTATTACCAGCAGGGTGGTGAGTATTTCCAAGTCAAGAGTCCATTATCATGAGCACTCCACAAAGCAAGACAACAAGACGAAATAGTCTTTCCCCTGAATATGATACCTATCGCTATGAAAACGTGACACTGCCACAGACACAAAGCCACTTGTGGTCTTCGCTGGTGGATGCCATAAGTAGCCATATCAAGCCTGTCGTGGCGGCCACCAATGGCGACCAAAAGTGGTTACGAGTGCGGCCGGCCTAAGACAAGCATAAGTATCAACAAACCAGCTGTGAACAAGTGCCGTTACAAACTTTTTATTTTGAGTATTAAAACCCACAATGCCATGCAATGCGAGAAGATGAAATCTGACAAGGGGATATGGAAAAAACATTGTGATTATTTTACACTTGACTGTACATTTTTCACTAAACTGATCTTAGTCCGAAAGTATTTATAGTCAACGAAGATGTGATTGATTTGTCATTAAATAAATTTGAAGTTAAAAATATTGCCCTTTAAAGAATACAATTAAGCATTTTGCACTTGTATTAAACAATTAAGCATGATCTATTTAAATATTTAAATTAGTACAGTTGTATATTTTACTGACATTTAAGAATTAAAAAATAAAACAATTTATGAATTACTTAAATATTATTTATTACAGAGTTTAGTTACAAAATTAAAATTCGATTACTTAATGTAATTTGGTAGTTGCGACAGTAAGAGTATAAACCAGCACAGTAGAAAACTGTTACAAAAATGCTTATTGTTGTAAGCTGTAGGAAACTGTGATTGTTTAAGCGTAGATTGTAACAAATTTTAGGAGAAAGCTCTTGGTCAAGATAATATTATTTGTTTCTCAGGCAGTAGAGTCTGTCACTGTAAAAGTTTAATGTTAGAGAATTAAATGTGACGGAAAGATTCCAACCCATCTTTGATTTAAACAGCAATAAAATAAGTGAAAATAAAAAAAATATTTTTTATAGTCAATATGCACTTTTTACTGTTAATAATATTGTTGATGAAACAAACTTTAATGGCAACAAAAAAATGTAATGTTGTTCTACACTTACTCTAATTAAATTTACTATTACAAAATATAGAACTGAGATTTGTAAATTCCTAAACATGCTTTAAATTCTAAAAACAGATCATAAAAAATTAATATGCTTTTCTACGGATCATTTTCAGTTATAAGTACCTAATTGACAATGTGCAAGTTCAATATTAATGCATTGTTGAAGCCGTAAAGTTTTTACAAAATTCTTTCTCAAGTTAGAAATTACTTTTAAATTGACATTCATACTATTATTATATTAAGTGACTTCTTTGAAAAATCTCTTCTCTCACTTATTACACAAAGACAAAAATAATTATTGATAAAAAAATAATATAACCTATTGATAAAATATGTGCGTTGACTTGCACTTTTTTGAAAATAATAAAATAAATAGAAATTAGAGCAATTTTTTGATTGATTCTAGGTACCATCATGAACATTATGTACTTTAATTTTATATTGAAAACGGGTGATAATTGACAATAAAAAATTAAATGATTTAGGTAATTTTAAACATATTTTTAACGAATAGGAATTCCAATTCTTGCCAATAAAAATGCCAGTAAAAAATATTCCAATTTTTTTTGTACGCTTGGGAAGGCTACCTGAAGCTACTTTATTTTGCTGCAACGAGAATCATCAACAGTATTCCGTAAATATAATCTTTCAACCATTTCAAAATTTCATGGAAATGTTCCAAGGTCGTATGATCCGACCGTAAACATTGTGATTATGGTGAGATTATAATGGTGTTAACATTGTTACTTTTCGTAATATACATATTTTTGTAATCGTACATAAACTTTTATTTTATTATAATTAAATTACACTTTTTTAGGTCATTCCTGGAGTAAAAGTTTACTGTAGTTTACCAGTCAAGTTCGTGCCACTGTGATGTCAGCACTAACAGCTCGAAACGGAGAGAGATATATTATGAAATTGTTCAGCAGTTGGTTAACTGAGTAAAATGTTTCTCATTAGATAAATATATATAACACGGTATATTTGAACAAAACGCTGAAACTGCACATGGGTTAGCTTTGTATGATTTTGAGACTATTTTGCACAAGATTTGTTAGTTTCAGATGAAGCATAAAAATCAGGAGTAGAAATTAATCAATCCTGATGAAATGATTCAAAGTTTTATGGCTGATTAAAATAAAATGCAGTATTGCAATTACGATTTTATTTATTTATAATTTCAAAACTCATTTCTGAATACCAAAAAACTCCAGCATTCTCGATATCTTAACAATTTTGTAAACACACTTTTTTTTAAAGAAAAGCTATGGTTTAGATCACATACAATTATTTTGTGGTCTACTGATGCATGGTAATGAAGAGTTAAAGATCAAACTCCTTAAAAATTAAACTGTCAAAATATCAACTTTTCTGATGAAATTTCTTACTAATTTCACAAGAAAAATTTTAAACTTTTGGATAAATACGCTATTAAGTCGCATCGTGCCATTAATCTTCGTCTGAATCATTTCATCACTATCAGATAGTCACTAACAACATTAAAGCTTATTTATATTTGAAATTTAGAGTGTTTTCCTATAATATGCAATATTTTATAAATTAATTATAATTTATAAATATTTTTTTTTTAAATTTCATTGTTTAAATGACTACGCGCCTTCATTGCATCTAATTGCACAATAAACTAACTCATACAAGGTGATTTTTAAAAAATAATGATACAAATGCCCATAAAGCATAAAATAAACTAACATTTTTTTTTTACTAAAATATACATTTTAATTTGTACAGTCAGTCAAATAACTATCAATGTGATATATTCATGCCGCTCTATGGTCCCATAGGCAATTTTAAAATAAATAATGTTTATTTACACTCAATCAAATATTGGGAATATTCTAGATAATTTCACATATACAAAACAAAAGCAGCACCTAATGTCATTGTTCATAACTAGCCAATCAAACCATGTTATCTGTGTAGTTAAGGGGAACTCTCCACAATGTAATACCGTAAATACCGCATGGCCAGATAGGACAATGTCCACATGGTAACAAAGGGTAATAATTATAAACAATAATATTCAACAGCCGTGATGTCTAATAGCAGAGTGGAATATATTTAATGGACTACAAAATCAACATTTATGTGAACATCTAAAATGTACTCGTAAGGAACTACAAATGTGTAATATTAATTTAACGTAGGCT
Source organism: Neomicropteryx cornuta (assembly GCA_020383195.1). Classification (NCBI taxonomy): domain Eukaryota; kingdom Metazoa; phylum Arthropoda; class Insecta; order Lepidoptera; family Micropterigidae; genus Neomicropteryx; species Neomicropteryx cornuta. The sequence goes on from JAHKQU010000014.1 coordinate 6,958,923, forward strand.
TTTTATAACGCACGACAATAGAAGGAATGCTTTATATAATAAAAAAAAAACTAGAAACATTGAACCTAACTAATACTTCATTAAAGAGAATCATTACCGTTGGAAGTATTGGAGGATACCAGTTATAATAAGAATTTGTAAGAGCTTGTAACAAAACATATATAAATAGTAATATTACTATTAATAATAATATAGGTGTAAAAAAACATATTAATGAAGGAAAATTTGAAAATTTGTTGGAAAATTTTATTTTGTGGTTTGTATTTCAGTTTTTTTCAAATAAGTGAGAATTGAAATAAGTTAAATAAGTTGTGATAGATATAATACTAGTTATGAAACACTAAGGTTTACATACTAAAGTTTGTTGTGAAAAAAATTACACCGGAATTACACATGAAATGAATCAATTATAATTATATTAATAAAATATTATTAAAATACAACATATAATTTAGTGTTTTTTTACTTGATTTTATGATTTAAAAAAAAAAGTTAATTATAAATTTATTTCTAAATGGGTTTGACATCCATATTGAAGTATTACCTATATTCAATGATAAAATCAATTATCTATATTTCTTCTATTTAAGTAACTATTGTGACTAAAGATTGCTTTATTAAATTTAGAATGATATTATTATATACTTATCTTAAATCTACATTAAAATTTAAAATTCATTCAACATTATTTCTCAACTCACAGCACTTTCTTATCAATTGACAAAAATTGAATTGTATAAAAATGTCCATCAATATGTAACAATAAATATAAATAAAAATAATTCTTTTGCCATTATAAAATCATGCCATTTCTTATAATATTCAAAAAGTGGTTTCTTTCCCAGCGCCTCGCTTACCTAAAAAAGTTATTGACATTACAGCGGCCTGATGAAAATATAAGGCGAGTGATTTGAACCGCTTCAAATATAGCACAAAATACATTTACTTGCATAATAATTTGCACTGTTATCAGTCCTTAGTTTCAACACAAAAATAAATTTTCAAATTCTTTAAGTTGCCTACATGGATCATAAAACTTATGAGTTAGTTTTTAAAATCTTTTAAGGCAAGATGAATTTCGTGTTTGACCTTTCTACAAATACCACAACAAAATTCAACGATTACAACTAAGCCAATGTTGTCATAGTCAATGCTTTGAGATTAGTAGCAAATGAGATCCATATTACAATAATAGTTTGTAGTACATTTAAATCAAAGAAAAATTTATAAATTTTGTTCACTGTTGGAATGTATATTTTCACTGAATAAAACGGTTGGCATCTGAGCAATTGGTTCTTCCAAACTCATGGCCTGTTGTGCTTGTAACAGTTCTCTCGCCTCAATGTCGTGACCGTCCATCGTGATGTGTTGAGAAGAAGTCCTTCGATGCTTAGAACATTCAGGTAATTTCAGGTCTTTGGAATTTGTTCTTCGATGCCTCAACACGTTTGAAGTATTTTCTAGTAACTGCTTAGCCTCTTCATCTAGGCACTTAGGAATGGGCAGAACACTTAGATCTAAGTTCTCAACGCTCTTTAGCGCTAAATGTTTGAGTTGTTCCAAGCTGATATCCCGAGAGTTGGATCGAGAATGCATTTTGAAATCTCTCGAATTCGATCGAGAATGACCGTTAAAGTCTTTGGAGGCAGATCTCGGGAAGACTGCAAAATCTCTTGAATTGGATCGAGAGTGCTTCAAGTCTCTAGAGCTTGTTCTGCTGTGTTTCAATTCAGGTTTGTCCGTTTCGTCTGACGACAGCTGATGTCTCGTCTCGAGCTGAATAGTTTTGGAATCGTTCCGCAGGTGCTTGGATGCGACGAGGACTCGAGAATTCTTTCCGCTGCTCTGGCCCTGGAACGAATCTTGCGAGTACTGTGAATCATTTCTATGTAGTTTTGGTTTTATCAGTTGATTGCGGAAAGACTCAGATTGTGTTATGCCCATTGTGTTTGGCAACCCATCTATAGGAGTTTGAATGGCAGAATTACCTCCTGATGTAAAAGTAGATGTAAGGCCGCTAAGATTTTCTACGCTAGCTTTTTCTTCAAACACTGAAACAAATGAAATTTTGAATGAAGTACTAAAAAAAAATGATTTTATCCAAATGTTTTAGAAATATTTTGAACATTTCACTACCGTCAGTATATCGATAATATACTTCAAGAATGAGTTATATGCGGAATTGATAGTTTTGAAAAAATGCACTTTGAAAATTAAGTATTATGAAAAATTATTATTATTATTATATATTAAAAGTTTTATATTTCAAAATGAGTTTATTTTGCGTATTTTTTCTTAAATAAGAACATTCGTATCATTTAATAACTTCTTCTGAAGACTGGAATCGATTTCCTCCGAAATATGCCGATAAATAACTGTAGTTTTGTATTAAAATAAAGTTTATTTAATCCTTAATTTCTGAACCTCAATAAAATGTTCATATAAAAGCTACTGGATCCTCAAATGCCATAGTATCTTGGTATAATATCTAAACAAGCCGAAACAGGTTCGATTCCTGTCTGGAAAATATTTTTGTAATGCATCTTTTGCTGGTGTTATTTATTTATCCAAATCAAAACATACATATTTTTATTAAAGATTCAGGTAATGTTTTAAATGTTTTCAGACATCAGAACAATTAATTTAAAGTAAAAGCATAATATTTAAATGCTACGATGACTTACATTTATCAAGACTGATGATGGATCCTGCTAAATCGGCGAGATCACGAGATGGATCTGGAGGAGGGGAAGAGTCCATTGTCCTTCGACGTCTCACCAGCCACCAGTCCACCAAGAAAATGCCCAGGGCCACTATTTTTATTCCCGAACAAAGGCCAACATATCTGTAAAATATATAGAATTTCATTTTAAAGGAGGATGTATGAAAAAAACCGAGGTTAATTATTATTACTAGTAATAACAATAATGTAAAATATGTATTTTTGTTAGTGTATGGTGATCACTGTTCTAAAATACTTTCGCATACCCTTTAGTAGATTCTTATAAATGAATATTTTTTTTATTGATTCAATACTTTTTTTTCAGAAAACTGTTTAGATTGATGCCAATGATCCATAAGGAAATTGGTTTTAAAATGATTACAGAGACCATTTGCTTTGGTAGGATGTACAATGATTTACAATTGATTTAATAGTTTAAAAGCAGTATTTCGCGACAATAAGCATATTGCAAAAATGATTGCGGATTTTATAGAATTCAGCACATAATAAAATTTGTTAAGTGAAAAATAACAATTAATTTGTTTTACCTAAGAAAAACTGAATGCAAAAACAATCAGCCCAATGACGTCAAAAAATACACCGGTTCTTCCGCAACGAAATACAAACACTGGTTAATAAATTGCAGTCAGTTAATATGGATGCAGATTGGTGCAGATTACTAATGCAGATTTTGTAGTTCAATGTAAATAAATGCATATTCGAATTTGTGATGTTTTTGTACTTTCAATACAAAAGTATCTTTTAGTTTGGTAAGACCATTAAAACCTTGCGAGATTCATTTATTAAAAATAAAATGTTTTCAAAAACAGTTTTTTTCCAGGTTTCAGGCCATCCTAATGCCATCTAAATATCTATTGGAGATTCATAAATGGACATCTCGTTAAAAAAGTTTCTTTTTGTTTTTTTACAAAATTTCAAAGTTTAATTTAAGTTGTTACATTTTGATTGTTTTAAAAAATATGCTGGAACGGTAAAATGAAAAAAAAAATAAACTCACTTATAACGGAATTTTTCAATGTCATAAAGCAAACATCTCCCTCCTTTTTCACCGCAACTGCTTTTCCAGAGAATACATGTAGAATCAATTAAATTTCCAAACAATATCGGAGCAGGAATATACCCGAAGAGTCGAAATATTACAAATTGCATACCGAGAGCAAACGAACGCTCTTCTTCGCTTACAGATCTGGAATAAGAAAGTCTAATTCAAGTCCATTTTTTTTAAATTATAATTATTACGTACTATTATTATCAACCACTTCAATTAATATTGTAGCAATTAGTAAAACAAAATTCATCTATTTGTAAGCTGTTCGCGCCAGCGAAGAGCATACGGTGTATTTTGCGTACTACCTACTCTATTCTCCTGATGTCCTAATACCTTTTGTCGGTACCGAAAACGCACCGCCCCGAAGCAGTTTTGGTTTCGAAAACTGCGGGTACAGCCAGTTAGTTGTATCACGGACTCTCGCCAGAGACCGTACACTCGCCGCGCACCTTTATGTGCAATCTTATTATAAGATCGTTATTATAACAAACTATTACAAAATCATATATTATATGTTAACTCATCATTCAAGTGAGATTCGGTGAAGTGAGTGCCGTGCCAGCCAAGCAGAAACCGCCGTTGCCAAGCTGCCACGGAGGATTGGATCGTCAAAGTAAGTACCGGCATCCATCTCTCTTCCTGTAATCGGACGTCCGCTCCTGGGTTATCCCAGGTGGTCCTTCAAGTCGCAAAATACACGCTCACAAATTGAACCCCCGCACGACGCTTAGCGTTCTCGTTTTCTATACGCCGAGTACAGATTAGTTGAGACGCGGCGTCACCATTTTTGGTCACTTCGAACCGAATTTGAACCATTCATAAATACCTATTTATTCCAGGTCATTTAGGACCTTAAGTACATACTAATAACCGCTAAAAACATTCCTGCAATCTGCAAGAATTTTCTTAAAAATTAAAATCAATAATTTATTATTGTCAAAATAATTTAAATATTAATTTCGCAACTTTAATGAATTTGTTAGTAACTAGTACATATTTCAAAAACACAAGTACATTAACTTGTTATGAATATTCCAATTTATTCAGATTTGAATGCTGTAATTAGTTTCATTACACATTTTCACACACTTACAAAACAAAAATATAATTTAATTAATATTATTTTATATTGCCCTACAATCTATTAAACAAAATAAAAACTAGATTATATTATTATAAGTAATATAAGTAAACAGTTACGCCAAACATCTGAACATTAAAATAAAAATACTAAATAGTAAATACCTCCGTATTCAAAATGTGCGCCTGATACTTGGTTTACGGTAAAAAGGTTACGTTTCGTCAAAATAAATCAGTCCACCTACTAATTAGTCAAATATTGACCGACATAAAGCGCGCGAAACGACCGCCGTACTTTTATGTGCGCCTGATAGACGATATTCGAAAAATACATTTAATTATTAAATTAAAATTGCGTATATCTGCGCGTTGCACTTGTAATCGCTACCTAGCACCTTATGTGCTCCTGTTAGCTAATTCTAAACAAAAGTTTTTAAAAATAATTTAAACGCTTCATCACCACCATTTGCTGTGACTCTAGCACAAGCTAACTTAAATATTGTTTTTTTTTCACATTTTATATAAATTTATATTTAATACAAATATAATAAATATTCAAAATGCCTACAAAAGCAGAAAATCAATTAAAAATGTTAGAGGCTAGACGTAAATCGTATTTTTCTCGTTTGCAAAGAATATACGAAAAATCGAAAGATGTCACAGGTGATATTTTAACCGAATCGTTTCTGGCTGACGTAACGACGTTGCCAGATTTACGCGAGAAATTTGACTCAGTTGTAGAAAATATTAACTCAATAAATTTGGATATGAACTCAGAATATGAGCCAAATTTTGAGCCTTGTATCGCATTTGAAGAACTATGCGGCGTCATTCAACGCAAGGCTGAGGTAATAAATGAAAAAACTACACACAAGAACAAGTCAAACATATCAAAGTTACCGCGCTTAGAACTGCCATCATTCGATGGTAGTTTTCAGAAATGGCCTGTATTTTATGAAGTTTTCCGTACGACCATTCATGAAAATACAGAGTTGTCAAACTCTCAAAAAATCCAGTATCTAGTTGGTAAGTTAACCGACAAAGCGCAAACAGTTTTCGCTGGACTTACACCCGCACCAGAGAATTATTCTATAATTTGGAATACATTGGTTACTAAATACCAAGACGTACGTGGCACTGGAGCAGCATATTGTGATATGCTTCTGGATTTAAAACCTGTAACGCAAGCCACTTCCAATAACCTCGAGTCATTCATTGACCAATGTTCAAGCTATATTGCTGCCTTAAAACAACTCAAAATTCCGGATCTTACAGAGTTTCTTCTAATTCACATAAGCATGAAAAAACTCGATAGAGAAACCGCAAAGGAATTCGAAATGTCGATAAGAAAGACAGATATTCCTAAATACGACGAATTTGTCACGTTCGTGCGTGAAAAGGCAAAAATTCTGCAGCGAACTGCAGTTAACAGTGTTTCCAGTCCGCGCCCTACAGGCAATCAAAATAAACCCAACAATAACGCACATAAGGGTCAATCATCTCATGTGTTTGTTGGCATCGAAGAAAATTCAAATAAATGTTTTTTCTGTCACCAAAGGAATCACGACGTCCTATACAAGTGTCCCGATTTCTTAAAGGAGACACCAGGTGATCGGTTTAATTCGGTCAAAAAACACAAATGTTGTGTTAATTGCCTGAGTGCAAAACATGCTACACCTGCATGTAAATCCACAAGTAGGTGTCGTCGGTGCAACCTTAAACACCACACACTACTTCATTTCCAAGGAACACCAGCCTCGAAGAATAATGAAGCTTCAGTTTCACCAACGGACGTAGCACTCTGTACGCTGTCTTCAGTTGGTCCGATGTCCCACACCCCAAACCTCAATCAAGTTGTTCTTTTGGGCACTGCTCGTCTTCACACCATAACCGCAAAGCGCCAGTCATATTCTGTCAGGGCTTTAATCGACAGTGCGAGCCAAAATAATTTTATAACCACTGCATGCTGTAAACGGTTAGGTCTTAAACCTCTACCAAATTGCAATCAAGCATGTGTGAAAGGGATAGGGGGAAAGACACATCCCGTCGAAGGGATTACCCGCATTACGCTAATTTCCCGTCATAATAATGATGTAAAATTCACGATTCAACCATTGATCGTTGACCGCATAACGGACGAGCTACCTAGTGCGGTAGTTGATGTTTCGTCCTTAAAATACCTACAAGACGTGCCACTGGCCGACGACAGGTTTGGCACGCCTGAACCCATTGATATGATACTTGGAGTTCAAATATTCACTCAGATCCTATTGCAGGGTACGATACATGGCTCCGTAGGCCAACCAGATGCACTTGAGACAAAACTGGGATATCTGGTCATGGGCTCTGCGCCAATAGAAAATTACAGCGGTTCATTAAATAATAATTACGCTTTCTGTTCATTCGAGAATCCATCCATTGAGAATCTCATTGCAAAGTTCTGGGAGCTAGAAGAAGTCCCTGCTTTGAAATTTCTATCACAAGAAGAACATAAATGTGAAGAAATATATTCACACACTACAACACGGGACAAGTCAGGGCGTTATACCGTGGCTTTACCATTCAAGGATGACGTTGCTTTACTAGGGGACTCTATACAGACCGCAACTCGCCGATTCTTATCTCTCGAACGAAAGTTGTCCACGTCGCCACCGTTGCGCCTCACATACAACGAAACAATTCGGGAGTACCTAGATAAGGGTTACCTTTCCCTGGTAAGCTCAGAAAGCCTCGAATCCCATGGTTACTATATACCACATCACGCAGTTATTCGCGAAGACAAAACTACTACGAAATTACGTGTAGTAATGGACGCTAGTGCCAAAACTTCAACCACAGTATCGCTGAACGACATTTTATATGCAGGCGAAAATCTACAACTCAGTTTGTTTAACATTCTACTGAATGTCCGTTTATTTCCTATAGCAATTAATGCAGACGTCCGACAGATGTACCTGCAGATAGGTGTTCTGCCAGAACATAGGAAATTTCAACGCATTCTGTTCAGATTGAATCAAGGTGAGCCTCTTTCAACTTACGAATTTTCTCGGGTATGCTTTGGATTAAAATGCAGCCCATTTCTTGCACTTCGTACTGTAAGGCGCTTAGCCTCAGACGAATGCAACCGCTTTCCTTTAGCTTCGGAAGTGGTAACACGCGACATATACATGGATGATGTAGCCACAAGTGTCATGACATCATCGCAATCGAGCTGTCAAATCAGCTAATCGGATTGTTCAAGGCCGGGGGATTTGACCTTGTAAAATTTGCCAGTAATTCACCGGAACTACTAGCAACAATTCCTAAGGAACACTGTATTTCTCAAGCAGTTGAATTCAAAGAAGAGAGTTCTGTAAAAATTCTCGGTCTTCGTTGGTTACCATCATCTGACGTATTCACTTTCGTCGTTAATCCTGATATAACTAACTGCACAAAACGTAGCATTTTATCTTGCGTAGCCAAGCTTTGGGACGTAATGGGTTTTGTTGCACCAGTTATATTATACGCAAAGCTATTAATTAAAACTTTATGGCTTTTAAAACTCGACTGGGACGATATACCTCCGCAACACATCATTTCTGCATGGTCACAGTTCCAAAGAGAGTTACCAGAGTTAGAACGCCTTGAGATACCTAGACACTTAGGAGTTACATCGAACGTCACCCTTACTTTGATTGGCTTTGGAGATGCCAGTTTAAAGGCTTATGGGGGCGTGGTCTACTTACATGTTTCTCACCATGACAGTAGGCCAAACAAACTCACTATAGTTTGCGCAAAGTCGAAAATAGCTCCATTAAAGGTGATATCTCTTGCACGTCTAGAGTTATGCGCAGCTCTCTTACTTTCAAAATTGATAAAGGTAGTTTTGGATACATACAATCCACGTTATCAAATCAACAATGTATTCGCTTTCTCGGACTCAACCGTCGCTCTAAGCTGGATTCATTCATCGCCTCATCGATGGCAAACCTTTGTCTCAAACCGAATCGCAAAGATTCATGAAAACCTTCCCGCATCTAATTATTACCACATTTCCGGTAACGAAAACCCTAGTGATTGTTTGAGTAGGGGCCTTTTGCCTTCTCAACTAATTGATCACCCGCTCTGGCTACATGGGCCTCCGTGGCTTCAGTCAGATCCGCATGCTTGGCCCATCCAACCATTTAGTCAGGACAAAGATTTAGACGTTCCTGAGGAAAAAACACTTGTATTAACCACAACTTCGACTGAAGATCCACTACTGTACACAGTTGCAAAACGGATTTCATCGTGGTCCAGACTACTCCGTATAGTAGTCTATGTACTCCGCTTTACAGTTAAATTACCAAGATCTACAAGGATTACGACTGCTGACCTAGAGGCTGCAGAATCTCGCATTTTAATGGCAGTTCAAACTGTACATTTCTCAGAAGATATTAAAAATATCCAAAGAAACAAACCACCTTCGAACACTCTTCGCAAGCTAAATCCGCACCTAAAGGATGGTCTACTACGAGTAGGTGGTAGACTGGCTAACGCTGAACTGAGTGATGACAGTAAACATCCCGTTTTACTCCCTAAACGCGATCATGTAATTAATCTCATTGTAGATTATTACCACCGTCGATACATGCACACTGGGCCTCAGTTATTGATGTCATTGCTACGACAACAATATTGGATTCTTTCTGCACGAAACATTGTAAGAAAACGTACGCAACTGTGCAACACATGTTTCAAAACGAGCCCTAAAGCGGTCTTTCCATTAATGGCCGATCTGCCTGCATGTCGCGTACGTCAAGCAAAACCATTTTGCCACACGGGAGTTGATTACGCGGGTCCCTTCACAATAGTTCTCAACCGCTATCGAGGATGTCGCACACAGAAGGCATACCTATGCCTGTTTGTATGTCTAGTAACACGTGCGCTTCACCTCGAGCTTGTGTCCGATTTAAGCACAGAATCATTTCTAAACGCATTCAAACGATTCTTATCCCGCCGTGGTCCATGTAGTACCATGTATTCGGATTGTGGCACCAATTTCATAGGAGCAAAGTCGCATTTGGACTCTTTGTTCTCATTCCTTGCTTCTGACGAATATAACAATGCTGTGAATAATCACCTCACGTCGTCAAAGATTGAGTGGAAGCTGAACCCGCCACGGGCTCCACATTTTGGCGGCATTTGGGAGGCAAATGTCCGCTCCGTAAAAACGCATCTCTATCGTGTAATTGGCACGCAAATTTTGACGTATGAAGAATTATATACCGTCATTGCTCAAATAGAAGCACTTTTAAATTCACGCCCACTTTCATTACTAAGTGGTGACCCATCAGAACCACTGGCATTAACGCCCGCTCATTTTCTAACTCTAACGCCACTCAAATCGCTACCAGCTGCAAATTTAAATGTAGCTGACCAACCGCTTTCGTCAATCAAACGCAAATTCATGCTAGACCATATGGTACAAAATTATTGGGCTCGTTGGAGTCAGGAATATCTACATACACTACAAGTACGGCAGAAGTGGAATACCCCATCTCATCCCATCGCTAAAGGGATGGTCGTTCTTGTGAGGGAAGATAATTCTCCGCCTCTTCATTGGCCTCTAGGAGTAATAGAGGAAATGTATCCAGGAACCGATGCCGTGACACGAGTAGTCCTTGTACGTACCAAGTCTGGAACTTACAAGCGACCAGTGGTAAAGATTTGCCCGTTACCAACACAATAAATCTTAAACCCTACCTCTACCGCAACATAAAACAAAACAAACCGCATCGTTTCGATTTTCTTATTTTTCTACATTACATATTAACTATTAGTATTAAGCAATATTCTTTAAGCACACCTAGATTTAATTCAAGCATTCACTGAATAAGATTGGGTATTGCAACGCACCCTTTCATAAACTATCACTTTTTGATTTGAAAGGGGTTCTTTCAAGGCCGGGGGAATGTTCGCGCCAGCGAAGAGCATACGGTGTATTTTGCGTACTACCTACTCTATTCTCCTGATGTCCTAATACCTTTTGTCGGTACCGAAAACGCACCGCCCCGAAGCAGTTTTGGTTTCGAAAACTGCGGGTACAGCCAGTTAGTTGTATCACGGACTCTCGCCAGAGACCGTACACTCGCCGCGCACCTTTATGTGCAATCTTATTATAAGATCGTTATTATAACAAACTATTACAAAATCATATATTATATGTTAACTCATCATTCAAGTGAGATTCGGTGAAGTGAGTGCCGTGCCAGCCAAGCAGAAACCGCCGTTGCCAAGCTGCCACGGAGGATTGGATCGTCAAAGTAAGTACCGGCATCCATCTCTCTTCCTGTAATCGGACGTCCGCTCCTGGGTTATCCCAGGTGGTCCTTCAAGTCGCAAAATACACGCTCACAAATTGAACCCCCGCACGACGCTTAGCGTTCTCGTTTTCTATACGCCGAGTACAGATTAGTTGAGACGCGGCGTCACCATAAGCGAATTATTATAGAAAAAATATTTTAAAAAAGAAGGTTTTTATATCTAAATCAGTCCTAGTTATTGTGAGCACTATTTAAATAACCCCATAATTCCTTCTATATTCCTATCAAAAGTATTTTTAACCGATCCGATCTGGCGCGTTTGAGGCTGCTGGGTAATACTAAATTAATATTGCAGGCAACTCTCGTTAGGAAAGGAAATATAAAAACTAAGTTAGGTTAACCTTAAAAAAGTTTAATTCAAATAGGTGAAGTTAAGGCACTGTATCCTGATAAAGTAGAGTATAGAAGAATTGTTCAATCTACAATATGAAGGCACTTAACACATTCGTAGTAGGCATTTTAAACATGTTTATACTGTGGGCTGCTGAATTCATTATACTTTTTGAGATAATGTGCATAGTGTTATTATATATTAACTTCATAGTAAAACGCTGCTTTAAAGAATATCTTCTTGCTTCTTCCTAATTCTACATCTTTATCCTTATTCTTATCCGATCCTTATTTGGGCATATTAACCCTTTTGGCGTCCACCCCACTTTTACAAAAGATACACAGATTTCCATAGATTTTAAGAGAATGGAATAATTATAGGCTCTCTTACTAAAATGATTATTTTAGAAAAACTATGAATATTATCTTTTGTTTTTTATCTTATATTCATGTTTTTAGATATCAAATAAAATTAAATATTTTTATATTTTTATTAATTTCAATTTATTGTCGCTTTATAAGTTATTTAAGTATACACATTTCGAGTATACACATTTTGGAATATTTATGCGATTTGCAGTAAAAATGTATTCAAAATACTTTATCGAAATGTTGTCAAATATTTTATTTCCTTATGTTTGTCAATATGTCGGCTACTGTCTTGGTAAAAGCAAAACCTTAGTACGATCTCACATTCTTACTAAGTAAACAAACGAAATTACTTACTATACGATGGGAAGACATTTGACATATTTTTTTAATTTTTAAAAATGGCTCCATTCTGTTTTTCTTCTAAGCTACTGTAGAATTTAATGGAGATTTTAATAATGTTGGGAAAAAAAAAACAATATTGTCAGCTTTAAAAATAATTAAACAAATATACTCAGGCCACACCGGTGCGGCCTGGATGCCCTACGGGTAAAATGACTAATTTAGAGTAGACCATTTATGTTTTAACAATATTTAGTTATAAATTTTCAGTACGTTTTTTGCAGATATATCAATATTTATTACGCTAGTCTTATAGCAATAAGCTGCTACAACTTTTGAGAAGTAATTTAATCAGTATTTACAATTAATAGAATCATATTTTAAAGATAATTAAAAGAAATAAAACATACAATAAAAAATCATTACTGACCTTAGTACTATCATGAGCAATGGCATCTGTGTAATGGCCACTATGAATGTCATAAAGAATAGCAGTATCAAGAATGGAAATATGGTGGTGCAAGGAGGACTGCAGGGTCCGGCCGTTGCGACGGGGACAACCGTCACCTCGGCAAAGTCTTCACTGTGGATGGCCGTCAGGGGAGCCGCCTGCTCGAGTCCATCGGAGCTGACAGCTGCTGCTATGATGCCTCCGTGGCCTGATGCGTGGCCAGAAGAACCAAACATTGAAAGATTTCCGTGTACACCTAGAAAAAATAAAATTGAACAGAATAAAATTATTAAAGAGGAAAAATTGCATACTAGAGTTTCATAAATATATCTTATAGTAGTCATCTGTCTTCAGTAAGCTATTTGAGGTCTTTCACAATTGCCGATAGCGTAACTTATCCATTATTAAAAGCACTACAATTGTTAAGTGGGAAGGGTTATCTCATTTTTCTATTTTCAGGCTTCAGAAGAGCCTACGAGTACCTTGCTTAGGGTGATCCATCCAATTAGTCTAAACCATGGAGCTACCAGGCCCGTGGAGCACCCGCCATCATGAAGACGCCATAGAAAAATAAGCGCTTACAATTTCACCCTGCAGATTGACGTGAGAGACAGGTATAATGTGGCTTGTATATGAAGTATGGAATTCAATGCGCATGTATGAAATATAACAGGTGCAGCCTGTCGGAGTAATATTAGCTCCTGATAAACAGGTGGTGCAGTAACTTCGAGGTCCCTCCTGTGCTCAAAGTATGAAAAATTTACCCATTTGGAAAAATCATTTCATTTTTCAATCTAATAAAAGCTACTTTAGACATTTTTAGCTATGGCCCCAAAAAAATGCTACGAGGTGAAGGTCTACTTTCGATCCAGTATAAAAACAGCTTCTAACTGGATAGACGGATTTAATTAGGTTATTTAACATCCTAAGCTACTATTTTTCAGATGATACTTGCATTTATTATATAAATTAAATATGAAACTATATACCACTCACATGCACAGTTTGTGTAATTAGATCGCGATGAGAATGCAGTACAGCCCGCATGACAAGGTGAAAAATATGTGAGTCCATTGTTACCGCAGACTGGTTCAACGTCAGTTTGTTGACAGGAACATCCAAAGTTGCAAGCGGCTGTTAGGTTTACCTGGAATGGTTCTGATCGGGATGTGCTGAAAATACGAAGGTTATATAATGTTAGGTCTATATACATACAAATATATTTTCAAATAACAGCGACATCACATTCTTCGTTTCACAATTATTTAAACAATCCAAAAAATCCATCTTCTTTAGGCTGTTGCCAACCACTACAAAACAAGATTTGTTTGAAAATTGCCATTTAGAAAAAAAAAATGAAGCCTGCATTGTTTACATAATGTGGCAGCTGCCATTTCCTTGCATTTTGCCTTTGATAATATACACTTAATTAAATTTGAATATTATCATAACAAAACAGGCTTTTTAGTGATATAATTTTATAGGGCCTTCAAAACTTACAAATTATAGTAGACACCTAGCAAAGCGATCCATGCCAGGAGTCTATACACAGGAGGAAAAACTCAGCCCCAAATGCATGACAGCCAATGCGACGCAAAACGTCGTCAGGAGTGGGGGGGGGGGGGGGCGGGGGGGAGGAAGACGACTCACGTCTAACACATACACTAACAGAACGCTCAAACAGACAAGCGCGCTGTAACTTTCGTTCGGTTCACGTCAAAAGTTGGCAGTTGATGCAAAGGAATGCAAAGTGACGATGATGTTTATTTAGGCGCCGATGTGTTATTTAATAACAATGTTCACATTTCAATAAGAAGGTGAGTGCATTGAACAAAACAGAGCCACAGCTCCGCAACAGCTGCGTTTCACGACTTCGACAGCTCCATGATCCAATTATTTTAGCTTGATCATATTCCAGGTTAAGCCAAAACTAATCGCTTTCATAAAAAAATAAGTGGAAAAATTAAATCATAATTTATTACATCTTGATACCACAATATAAATAACTTCATAATTAGTAAACTATTAAATGCTACGGAAAAAAAACCATATCGGTTAGACTTAAACTCAGGTTTATTAGTTAGCTTTGGTCATAAATATTTTATTAAATGATTGTTATAAAATAAAAATCAAACAAACTTTGGCCTGATAAGCGTCAGAAAACTGGGATATTTTTATTTATTTTTGGACATTCTTGATATTTTGGATATTATTGCGTACCTGTTATAGTAGGGAATAGTTGTTCCAGCCATTTTCACATTATCACAGCCAAGGAAGAAAAGAAGAGCATAGCAAGCGAGACAGATTGTGTTTGAGATCAAAACAAACTGAACGGCGCCTTTCGGTCGTAATTCCAATCTCTTTAACAAACAACCACCCATGAATATTCCGATACATGCACCGGGAATGGCAATCGACCCTGTAAAACATCAAATAATTACATTAGTACTGTCATTAAATCAGCCACACAATCATACCACCGTGTCGACAATTAAAACTATTAATGCAATTTATGCGTCAGTTTTTATTCTTCGTAATAAATAAAGTGTGCCTCAAATACAAGGTGTACCCCGTATGCATACACCTTTTGTAAAGGACTAGCAGCCAAGTTTTTCAATAGATAAAAAAAATCAGTAAAAACCATAGTAAATATATTTTTGTGTTTTTTTTTCAATGAGAAATCAAGTTGGCCGATAAGTACAAGTCTATAACCTTCCTAACTAGGTAAGAGTTACCTGTTCTAAGGAAGGTTATATATGAAGTATTACAGTGCATTCAATAGACCAGCGCAAAACCCTGAGAAAATATAAAAAATACAAAAAAAATACCTAAGGCACAAATATACACACTGCTATACACACCCACCCACCCACCCACACACACACACACACACACACACACACACACACACACACACATTATATGTTTAATATAAACTCTCAACTGATGTGTTATTTGAGGCGCGATGGGCTTGCATCCTTAGATTGTTAAATGTGGTTTAAGCGCCTGACAATTTAATGTGTCGTGTTCCTACAATATGTAGCGAATGCCCACTTTTGTGATCATAGACAAGAAAATTATTTGATTAATGTATCTATGGACAAAGTCACTAATTATTGGGTATTAACACATACAAACATGTAAATAGCTAGCGGGAGTATTCTACAGTCAATGGAAAAAAATGAAAATAGGACTATAAGAAACATAATAAAAGATGCCAAAATATCATCCCATATTACTAATTCTTATTGAAGCGATTTTTACAAAGGGAGGTATTTCAAAATCTTTACCCGACCGCTGCCCTAAATTAATAAAAATAAATAAAGCAAGATAAACATTATTCCAATGATTATTATGACAAATTACCATTACCTGTAAAGACACTGGCTTGACTTTTTCCCAGGCTGAATTGTGTCTCCAGGTATTTTGGCAGAAACACAACAAATCCAGAGACGATCATAAGTTCCATACAAGCTCCAAGGCAAGTCACCACGTAAACAGGGTTGCATACCAAACGCCACATGGACACAGGAATATCTACGAGAAAATAGGTTAATAAACTGAAAACTAACCTAAATGTTTTAGATGTATGTGCTCTAAGTTGTTGAAAATGCAAAGAAAAAAAAATACCATTATTGTTTATATTAATTGTCAAAATTTCTACTCAGTTACTTGATCAGAGATGATCTAAAATTTCTTTTATGGAGCGAATTGAGGCAATATTTTTTTTTTATTGATTTACGTCCTTGAATTCATATATTTGTAATGCTTTTAGCATGACAATATTGACGGCTTTTTGATATATTGAATTTCTATAAAAACTGTCTGTTGTTAATGTAGTAGCTATGATACATAAATCATTTCAATTAATTACAAATAAAAACAAAATATATTTTTATTGGCTTTATTGAAGTTAAGCTGTAAATAAGTATTAATTTAGTTTTGTTTACCAATTAAATTTACGAATAACTTAATTGAGTTTCAGTTGCAATTACAATTGAGTTTCAAACAAAAGTATAAGGATTTGAGAAAATGTAAATGGATACCTTTAATGTCTTTTCCATATCCACTATCTTTAATGTTCTTCTTTTCTGCAGACCCTTTACTTGCAGTACCAGATCCACTAGCTGCCGCTGCCTTCTCTCCTAGTCTTATCTTCTCTTTCTCTCTCACAAGCACTTTTGGAAATGAGAAGAAGGGGATGGCGACCAGAATGAGAAGAAGACCACAGAGGAGAAAGCCACCCCACCACATTCCAACCCACCGATGATCACCGGGGTCTAGGAATTAAATATAAATTTAGTTTTTATAATATCAATATCCTTTCATGTCTGGGCTTTTACAAATGTTTTACAATAATAATAATGTAAATTTTATTATTATTATCCTTTGCCTTTTGTTGTCAGGGGGGTGAATATTAAACATAGTCTTGTTGCGCTTATAATGCGAGGCCATTCATTATAGGCAATACAGCGTCTCTGAAATTGCCTGAGTGAGTAGTGTGTGTCTTGTTACTTAATTAAACACCATTAAATATTTTCAACAGAGAAAAACGACACGGCCTGAACTCTAAATCAGTAGCAGGCTTTCATATCACCCCCTCACAAACCGAAGCCTTTAATCTTTCGTTAATTCGAATATCAATGCAATAATCTTTAAAAAAAATTGTAATCCAATTCCGGCAAAAATTAAATCATACGCATTTATCATAGGAAAACATGAGTAACATTTATGCATTATCATAAACAATTATATGGTGTTATCGTAAAGTAATATTTTGTTACGGTAACGCAAACAAAATTAATGATATTAAAAGAAAAATACGGTACACAATATGCAAATATTTCAAAAACTTATGTGCCCAATCGGAAAAGCACATTAGGTCCAGATCAGCCAAAATGGTATTCACAAGATATCCAAAACGGGCTGTGGCCCGTGATCAAATACAAAATTAGTTTTAAAACTCAGTAGTAGTGTGCATAATTATGACATTCATGTTACGACTTGTAATATCATTTCATAATCGTAAATATTTGCTTTGGGTCATGTTATGCTTCAATAGAGAAGTTATGTACTTCATAGATGTTCACCATTCAAAATACATCCTAAAAACAATAATGCTAAGGCATATCTTTATACGAGTACGATATATATCACAGGAAATAGAAACACCGAGAATTTTTATTGTTGCATCCTACCTAAGTAGGTGATACACCCATGTAGCTACGTAGCCAATGTTGGCCGTACTCGTTAAGTAGGAGCAGGCACACAGGTGTTATCATTGTCCGAGTGAGCGATATAGATAATAAGAACACGTTAGTCAGCTGTGAGCAATCATGAGCGATTAAACCTATCGTTATTAAACAACCGCAACTGATGAGACATAATTTGAACGCTCAATGCCGATAGAGGAATTTAATGCATTGGGTACAATATTTTTAGGAAAATTATGCCTAATGATTATCAAAGTTATTAATCATTGTTTTATAAACAGAGCTACAAAATAATAAAATTTGATATTGACAAAATAATTCAAATTAGAGATAAGAAATTATTCATACATTCATTTAAGTTGCAATATAATTTTTCAATAGGTCTCATTTTTAACAATATTGACCATTCACCTTTTTATTTATCAGTTTTCCCCAAATTTGTCTAAACTGTATTTTATGAACTAACACACAATACTAATTAAAATATACATTTTTAATAATCGTGAGTTCACAATTATAAAAATTTCAAATAAAAAATTATTAAAATTTTATTGCAATCCACTTTCTACCACCTAAGGTTTTGTACACTTTTAAATGGACATTAATGCACTGTAGGTACGTACAATATTTGGCGAAGGTATTTAGCGCACAATCATCATTCGAGCACACGAACGAGTGCGGTCCTAGCGGAAAAATGAAACTACATACTCACCTATGGATATGATTTTGCTCGAAAAGGAGTCCATATGGAACGAGAGGAGGTACGCGCCAAGCAGGAAACCAAGAACTGGACCGAATGCCGCCATACTGTACATGCAACCTGAAACAAATCGACAATGGTTTAACCTGTTATAATAAAGTTTACTCAATTTTACATAAAACGGTGTTTGGCATAATATTGAAATAGTAAGAAAAGAGTTTTTTTTAAGGATATTAATTTATGGTATAACTGCCAACCAGGGCGAGTACACATATTAATGTAACGGCCGTTCGTTTATAAACATAGGAAGCGAAGTAACCCATAATTATTTTTTATGCATATTAAAATTACCATATAATCTATGTATAATAGTTATTGGAAATGCGGACTTGGTAAAAAAAGAACTTCATGATAACCTAAAGGTTAATATGATTTGATATTGATGAGCGAATCTATAGGTGAGTGTATAGTCGGTTTCCGAGATATATAACCTCAAATTCATACACATACGATGGCCACCGTGACACAATCTTCACAACGATCTTTTAAAACATATAGATAAGGCAACTGAGGGTGAAAAACGGAACCGCGCCCAAGTACGCCACTTTGCGTCGAGTACACTCCTCGCGTTACGTCTCGCATATGTCATCGCAGTAAGTCTCAATCCAGTATGGCGGCCGTTGCGGCGCGCGGAACGGCGGGGTGAATCTACCGGCGTCGTGTTTTCACAAGGACGATTTGTATGACATGCCGTATTTTCCCGTGTGTTTTGAAAGATCGTCGTGTGCGCAATTTAAAATATTTGATTATCAAATTGTTTTAGAAATGAGTTTTTTTTTATTGGTGTAGCAATTAAAAAAAAAACTATAAACAAATAACAAATTTGCAGCCGTTAGAAAGCGTTATTTTCGGGAGTGGCGAATGACACATTAGATTCGGCATTTGGTTAAAAGAACGCAAAATGGCTTAAGTATTTTGGGCCATCTTGCAGCCCACGCGACGTGACTACCAATAAGGAGAGAAATTTTGCCGAGAAAAGAAACAGTAGTAAAGTATTACGCACGTACGCATATATATGTAGGTACGCTTATAGTAATACGTGATCGTGCGCACGCGCATCGCGTTAACTATAAAATCTTACAATGTTTATACTAAAGAGTTAACAATGTTTTAAAATGGCTCGAGAGTAGCGCAGCGGGTCAGGTCACCAAGGGATGTCGGCACTGCGACATTGGCGCATCGCAAATTGCTG
Organism: Neomicropteryx cornuta; assembly: GCA_020383195.1. Lineage (NCBI taxonomy): Eukaryota > Metazoa > Arthropoda > Insecta > Lepidoptera > Micropterigidae > Neomicropteryx > Neomicropteryx cornuta. The sequence goes on from JAHKQU010000014.1 coordinate 6,978,795, forward strand.
CCTTTGGCTACCTGCCGGCAGGACTGCGTTTTTTTATTTAATCTTAACATAAATATATAGAAATTGTGTATAGTTATCAAGGCTTTATTGACACCCCTCCAAAAAAAAAAATCGCTGGACTATTTGCTGTTTTTTTTTATCGGGACTGGCCTTGGGACACGGTGTATACATAAATCACTCAAATTAGGCTTAAATATATCAATCCCACTATGATTATTATTAGTTCATTATACATATTACACACTCTGTTTATGTAAAAAAATTGGGACAATGTAGTTAGTACCTATTGCATGTGGGTGAGTAAATTGAGAGTGTACACGTTATTTTAATTATTTATTATCAAATGCATAGTAATATAGTATTATTTGTAAGAATAGCATGAATAATTATCATAAACTTAAGCATACATTAACTGAAGGTCGTATTTCCACATTTGTGATAATTTTGTCCAGTGGCCGTGACATGTCCGATTAATCAATATAGATATTTGTTACATTTAATACATTATTGTATTATAACAATGTAAAATAAATTAACTAAAAACTCACATTAATAATGCATTCTCACATGAGAATGTAATATTAGTTGTGGTACGCTATAAAACCACACGCATTTTAAAAAAGCAGCTTTTTGACCGTTGAGGAGTTCTTCGTCAGGAGCCAATCAGGTCATGCTTACCATAAAATGCATTGTCATCGGTACTGAACCATATGACAAATTCCAACTCCGTAGGGTAAGAGGAAGTGGTCCTAATTCAGCTTGCAAGATTTGTCGTAAATCGACATACAAATATTGCAAGCTAAATTAAAAGCTTGTAAAAAATAACTAACTTATATGAATATCATTATCAATATTACGTTTCGTTTTACAATTTTAATTCGTAATTAATAATTAAAAGGATGGGGGGGGGGGGGTGTCCTTGCCAAATTAAAGTCATCCTTGCAAATTTACAAATAACTCCAAAACATTGCAATGCATCGCAAAACCCGCGTTTTTCAGGGTGGGTTTTTAGATTATGATGATGGGATGATTGTAGAGTAGGGTTGCCATAAATGGTTTGGCTATGACCGGGACTGATATCAATATAGGTGGAAATATAGGGGAGTTATAGGAGGAGGGGGGGGGGGGGTTACTGCTCCCCATAGCGTCGCAATATGGTTTGTGAAAAAAGGAAATCTTTCAATGGTTCCCACATTTTCAGAATATGTTTAATGGCCGGCAACAAAGACGGTTAACCATCTAGTTTTTGAGCGAGATCGTAAATTACCATGAATTACATCAGCTCCCTCACAAAGGTGTTTCATTCCGTACTGTAATATGGAACAATATTTGTAAAATGGCAGTAGATCCCTCGACCCCAGACTTTCACCGCCAGCCAACGTGATCTAACGTCGTCGCACGAATTATTCGCATAATTTTATCATAAAAAACCATGATTATTCGTTTACCGGGACATATGGCGGGTCAACCGGGACAACCGGGACCGAGGCTCTAAACCGGTGACATGTCCCGGTGTACCGGGACGTATAGCAACCCTATTGTAGAGGGGAAAATTGAAAATAAAACCGATGACGTAATGGACAGATTCGCCGATGATCGAAAAGCTGTTCCGTCCGAATGCCGTTTTGTCAGAATGCGCATATATGCTTGTATCATAGTAGGGTCTCGGCGTATATGCGAAACAGTTATTTTAGAGTGGTTCAGTGGTGTCAGTACCGCGTTGGCACGGGCGTCGGCTTGCGGCGGTGGCGACACGGTACTGCGGCCATATTGCGGCGGTAGATATAATTTGCGAGTACGAATGTTCGAGAAGCGGGTCACAGGGCCGTCCGCTGCGACATTGTGACTTTTCCGCAGCAAGTTATCCCACATTGAACTAAACGACTGAATAATCCAAATTATCCATACTAATATTATAAACGCGATAGATGTTGTTCGCGCAGTATGAAAATGCAAGCGAAATAAGGCACCCCCAGCAAAACCCCCCTTCTTTTATTCTATGAAATCGCCGGCTGAAAGCATTCGGCAATGAAATGACTGAAAATATCTGCGAAATAAATGCACCTGAATTACTGTTCGCGCAGTATGAAAATGCAAGCGAAATAAGGCACCCCCAGCCAAAACCCCCCTTCTTTATTCTATGAAATCAGCAGCTAAGAGCATTCGGCAACTAAATGACAACGCAGTATGAAAATACCTGCGAAATAAATTCACCTCTGAATTACTATGAAAACGATCAATACTCAATCTAATATCCCGCTAAAGTCGACAGCGCAACGGAGAAAGGCGAATGGAACGCCGGCGAAAAAACCGTTACAATTCAAATTTTTGGCCATAAAGGGCGACAGACCGCGCGGAAGGCGCGACGCCGGCCATCAAATTTCATGTCAATAAGCCGAATTTAGATTTCTTGAAAAACTCTGATAAATCAGGTTTGCAGAGTCAAAATCCTGGAAAAATAATAATTGCATGCGGAAGCTAACTGAGCATCTGTGTGTCGAAATTTGAAAACTTTCATCGACCCATTTTTGAACTATTGAGTTTTTTGCCAAACTGGGGGTAGTCACTGGCGGGTCGATATGAAAGAAAAGTGAGAGTTTGAAAAACTCGTATAAAATCAATTTGAAGAGCTAAAACTCTGAAAAAATACTCATTAGCTAGCTATGCTAATGGACTAGCGAATGGTCCGAAATTCGGACGCCGCTCACGTGACCCTTTGAAGCTATTGAGTTTTCTAACAAAGGAAGAGCTATAAAAATGGCTGAAATAAACCTCAAAAGATGAATAACTACAAATATCTTGCAGGGGGTGATATGGGGGACATCGAAGCTCATTAAAGCCTTAACGACGGACTCAAAAATCCTATCTGAAATTACGCTGGACGCACCATTACAAAGATGCTGACAGCCAAAGTGGCATAACAAAACCTGGAGTTATGAGTGCCTGTAACTTTTGATATATTAATGTTACGACAAAATTGTCATACAATTATCTTTCAGAAATGTTGTTCTGAACATTTTTAAACAATAAAATTTTTTGAAAATTAAAACCGTTCTATCTTTTTAGTCTTTGGTCCGATAATGAATTTTATTGCAGATTCGAGATCAGCTCGATGGGGCGCTTCGTTTGAGCTATAAATTACATAGATTAGACGAAAATCGAAAAAATCGCTGCGCGAAAAATTAGGTTTATATAGGCATTAGAAAAGCTCGATGGTCACGTGTCACAAAATGGACCAATCACAGCGCAGGGAAAGTCGAATTTCCGCGAGGCGCTAGCCGAATTGTAACAGTGCTTAAAAGAAGGAGCGCGGGGGGGTACTGCATTCAGTGAAAATACCTACATGGCCGTTGTCGACACGTGTCGAGGCTATCTTCGGAAAAGTACGCGCAAAGGCTCCGCCTGGAAAATCTTGGCGATTTCAGGCGTTGAACCACCCATAGCTAAATTCAGTGTTTTCAAAGCCATCAGCGACTAAAGTCAGTGTTAAAAGCAAGTGTTAGCTAAAAAGTAAATTCTTTCAAAATTAATTACGTTTAGAATCATTAAGCCTCGGTCGGCCACGTTACATACATCTTTTCGGTCGCGAATTTAATCACTCTGAAAAAATTCGATAATATTTTTTGAAAAAATTACAAGTCGGGAATTTCGAAAATAATTAAAATAATTATTTTTTATAGCAGATTCGTTGACAACGTAATAAAACGGTTGAGAAATAATAGACTTCGAAAAATATCTAACAGTGAATAAACTTTTTACAGCTCTTTTAAGTTTTGGCGGCGAAACTTCAAAAAGATTAAATTTATCAATTATTTAACCAGATTCGTTAACGCCGTGGCCGATTAGGCAATTCACTTCTAACCGGATGAAAATCGGACGACTTTGAAAAAACTTTTGAAATTTTTCCCGGAATCTAACTGATAGGCGAATTTTCATTGAAAACCAAAAATGTTTAAAATAGTCAATTTTTCCGGTGAATTCGGTACCACCGTATCCGAGCGGTTGAAAAATAATAGGCTTTGAAAAAGATCTAACAATAAATAAACTTTTTACAGTTGATTTAAGTTTTTGCGGCAAAACTTCAAAAAGTTTAAAGTTATCAATTATCTCATTAGATTCGTTAACGCCGCAGTCGATTAGGCAATTCGTTCCTAACCAGATAAAAATCGGACGACTTTGAAAAAACTTTGAAATTTTTTCAAAAATTAAATGACAGTCGAATTTTCATTGAAAACCAAAAATATTTAAAATAGTCAATTTTTCCGGTGGATTCGGTAGCAACGCATTTAGGCGAGTGGCAAATAACGAAACATGGAAAAGTTCTGACGGTAAATAAACGCAGTAAACTCTTGTTAAGATCGTGAAATTTAGGAGGCCAAACATTCCTAAAATTATAGATATTCACATACGTTCGAAATAAAGAAGCGATCTTCTTCGTCTCGCCTAAACGAAACATTTTTATAAATTAAAAATGATAGCATCTCGAATAATTTGAAAATAAATATTCGTCTGTAAGCGCCAAAAGCTGATGAAACATTTCACAGCCATAGTGTTTGAATAACTAATATTTGAAATCTTTTTGTGATCCAAAGACAATAGATTTTAGAATAAATAGTTATAGTGAGAAAAGACTCAATTTAAGTTTAAATGAAATAGGAGTGCTCGGACGGGACGCCTCAGCCGCTGATCTCGACAAGCGACTGCAAGCAGTAAGGTAGGACTAGATTTAACTGTGTTTAACCTGTCTCATTTGTGTCACATCATTCATAATAACACACGGGGATTACACGCCTTTTCAAGGCTAGTTAAATTCAAGGAGGGGCTTGTGAGGATCTGTGTCCTTCCGTGATGAGCGGGTGATTGACCATATCAGCCGAAGAGCGTTGACATGTCAAAAAGCGTGGCTTAAATTCGGAATTCAGGTCGCAATCCCTGAACTGATACGAAGGTCTCACCAGGCTGCACCGAAGCACGTTGACTCCAAACTTGCAAAATTTTGAAAATTTAAATTTTTTGAAAAAGCATATTACACAACACAAACACTTTGAAAATTTCAATGTTTATTGTTATATGTGTTGTTACTAGGTGTTAGGGATGGAACCTACCAGAGTATGGCCGGCAGGTCCAACCGGCTAGAAGTCGCCGGGCCTTGGCCATCTCCGTCTTCATTCCTAACTGCCCATGAGTCACCAACGAGGAACCTCGTTCGTCTCTGAGGGACATCAAATATCAATCAAATCCTTTTATTTTAGATGCCCCCCACCTTCATATGCTGAAGTCAACCCAAGGTCCAGTGGGTATATGGCTCGATGAGGAGATTGAAGAAGCAGAGACTCTGACTGTCTATTAATAATCTCTCATCCCTGAATATAATCGATAATGTTCTTTCATGTTTGAATTAAGTTAATAATATCATACACCTAAGGACTGGTCCTACCTTATAGCAATGCCATAGAATAAAGCTTGAACCCCAACCAGATGTGATTTACGACCACGATCTGGGAGTTGGAGAAATAACTCTAGTGGACCATGACCCGTAGGACAGATTCGTGATTACAAGCGACCTTGACTACTTAACGGGCGGTGCCCAAAAATTGTGTTGAATTAAACTGAACTGACCGGACTAACGAGATAAGATAGAACGGCGCGTTATAAGTAAAGTCTGTATTTGAATTGAATCTGGGACAAGTATACGGTAGCTGTCAGAACTTACCCGAGCTATATATCGCTCCCTGTACTCTCTGGTCGGTAGCGGATGGGGGCACGTGGTGTCCTTCTCTCCGCCCGACATAACGATGAAACCCGACACAAGTCGGTGAACCGGACACTGGTACATGAAACCTTGCTGTCCGCCCATGTAGTGTCATGGAATGTAATTGAAGGCTGGGCATGTCCATGTGGGCTGTGTTCCTTGGACCCCATTTGGGCTGTGTTCCCCGGACCCCATCTGGGCTGTGTTCCGCGGACCCCATGTGGGCTGTGTTCCTCGGACCCCATGTGGCACCCAGCGGGCAAGAAAGCCCTACCTATTAAACAAGAAAGGCCGAGGTATCGGAAGTGTGGAACATGAATCTCCCGCTTGCCGATCGGCAGGACGCAATTGAAAGATAGGCGTCTGGGAAAGTGGGGAGGGTACTACGGGCCCGCCTCACACCCTGTGGGCTGTGTTCCTTGGACCCCATCTGGGCTGTGTTCCTTGGACCCCATCTGGGCTGTGTTCCCCGAACCCATGTGGGCTGTGTTCCTTGGACCCCATGTGGGCTGTGTTCCTTGGACCCCATATGGGCCGTATTTCCCGAACCCATGTGGGCTGTATTCCCCGGACCCCATGTGGGCTGTGTTCCTTGGACCCCATGTGGGCTGTGTTCCTTGGACCCCATGTGGGCTGTGTTCCCCGGACCTATGAGGGCCGTGTGTGGGAGGCGGGTACTTCGGGCCCGCCTTACGCCCATTGTTTGAAATCCATGTGGTTCTATCCCGTGCAACACGGAAGTGATCGGTGTCAGGGCGGCCGACTGTATGTAAAGCTCCGACCGAGTCCAGAACGACCCTGGCCAACTGCAGTTTCAGCGGTCTATCAATGGGTACCAAGGTCCCTGACTACTCATCAAAGCTGATGCCTTATTGAAGCTCCCGGTCCGACCCCTTCTCTCCAGGTCTCCGTTATGGGTAACTACGTAACGGAATGAGTGGAACAATCGATTGTAAAGCTAAGTGGGGGTGGTCCAAACAACAACAAAACAGAAAAGGGTCAGTGGGCTAACCCCTTTAGTGTCCGACCACGCAATTGAGAAGGCAGATTGATTAACTCATTAATTATCGTCTCTTTTCGGGGGGGCAATAGTTAGTGAACCAACGAGCCGACTCTGGTGAGAGTTACTCGCCCTTCGAGGTCGCCATAAAATGGCAAAAGGCCGCCGTCATCCTTGCAAGGTGACGTAATCAATACCGGATCGAAATCCCCATAGGGGGAGGACGGTCGTACAATGCTCACAAGTGTATCTCATGCCAACTTGCAAAGTAGAAGCAAAAGATAAATAAATAGAGCCGGGGAGGGCAGCCGCACCACGGTAGTATCCCAAACCGGCTCGCCACGCAAACAAAAGTTGTGCGTTTGTTTTATGAAAATTAACTGGAGAGAGAGCATCCAATCCTGTTGAATACTTGATTGATGAAATTACGCTTTTCCGCTTAACGATTGCAGATCGATACAAGCATTAGTGTTAGCCGAGTTACTCGGTGGTTTGTCTTGATGCAAAGGGGCAGACCTAAATGTGTGGGACAGGGCCAATAACCCCTCACACGTTGGCATGCAGTCACTCAGTGAGGACACGTACAGGAGAGTTGTGGGATGGACTGGAAATTTAATAAAAAATTTTTTGAACGCATATCATCCCTATGACAGTTGCCGTAATACTAGCTGGTTATTCCATAACTAAATAGCATGAGCCCATGACTGACTGTTACTCATTGAAAAATCGCGGTTACATTGACGTGTATCTTTGTAAGATTCTCCGATGATGCACTTCCATTAAGGTACAATTGAAGGGTAGGAAACTATGGTACGGTACAGTACATTTGTTATGGGAAGCCGGTAACGTCTATATTGCGGTATCCGAATAATTACGATATTGGCAATTTCAGTGACACCGGTCTTCTTTCGGTCGTCAAGTACGACACCCAGTCGCAAGGCCGTGGAGAAGGCAGCGAACATTGGTCCTTCGAGCCGGATCTACGCCAACGAGCTACTCCGAAGACCCTGTCAATTGGTGGTTGGAAGGCTAGGAACGCGAAATGAGTGACTACGAAGACGATCAGGTCAGTGCGACCAAGTCTATGAAGAGCAATGATCGCAGAAGAGCATTGCAAGCTCGATTGGATGAAGTAAGGCGAGCAATAGCAGAAAAGGCTATATCGAAGACCCCCGCAACAGAAGCGCAGACCCCATTACCATGTCGTCCAGTGGAGCCGGCCAGTAAGGCCAATTCGCATATGACATACGTCAGATCCGAACAAGGCTCAGTTAAGGGATCCGTGCGATCCCTGAACAGCACCCATCGTAAGAGAAAATTGATGGAAGAGATGAAGCTCGCTGAGCAGCGCAGACAAGTCAGGCTGAAGAGAATCGCTGAAGAAGAGATCGTTGAACTAGAATACTTGCAGCGACAGCAAGATTTGTTACGCGAGGCGGAGGCCCTAGCGCACGAAGAAGAAGTCCAAGAACCAGAGGTGATCCCTGTGGTGGACAGGGTTGACGCGGTGCGTGACTGGCTGGAGACCAGCAAGCCAGCGTCAGTACCCGATTCTTCGCTCGAGAAGAGAACCAAAGCCATCGAAAAAATGTCGGGAAAGGCGAATGGTTCAGAAGATCCCACGTTTCGCACCTATATAGCGAGACAAGCGGGAGGCCGCGACCTGCCCCATTTTGATGGAAACGTCAGGGAGTGGCCGGTGTTTGCGGCGCAATATGATCAGTCTACAGAAATGTGTAGTTTCAGCAACTATGAAAATTTACTGCGACTTCAGAGATGTCTGAAGGGCCGAGCCAGGGAAGCGGTTTCAGCAATGTTGCTAAACCCGAACCACGTACCGGAGATACGGAGGACGCTAGAACGCCGTTTCGGAAGGCCGGAGCATCTGATAGACTTAATGGTCAATGAAGTACGGAATATTCCAGCAGTGAAAGGTTGGTCTAAACCTAGTGAATTGATGGATTTTGGACTTAAGGTTACAAACCTAATAGTGGCTCTACAAAACGCAAACCAGCAAGGGCACTTACAGAATCCGATAATGTTGAAGGAACTGTCAGACAAACTTCCAACATATTTGAAATCTCAATGGTGGCAGCATATGGAGCTCCACGCAATAGAGGGACGAGGCTCTATGGAGCACTTCGGAAAATGGCTGACCACACTAACTGATGCCGCAGGCCATAGTCACGACCATGACACGGACAAACCCATCAGTCAGGTTCCAAAGACGGCAGTGAAGAGGAATTTTCCCCGCAGACCTAACATGCCTAACAAACAACTTGGGCATAAATTCGTCCTGAGCACGGCCGAAAAATCGGACTATTGCGAATATTGTGGGCGCAAAGGACACCCGACCGTAAAATGTCGAGCAATACTGCAAGCCTCTTTAACCCACAGGCGCAACTGGGCCGTCAACAAGAAGGTGTGCTTCAATTGCATGCAGCGAGGGCACTCCAGTCGACAGTGCCAGCAGACCCCGTGCGAAGTAACGGGGTGCGAAGCCAAGCATAATAAATTGCTCCACCCTCGGGATCCGCGACCCATACATAAGCCGCAGCGCAAAAATGCCAAGCCAAAAGCGTCAAAACAGAAGGAACCCCAACCTTCGACCTCGAAGGGCGGGGTCACGGAGGCATGTGCCAACGCGTGGACTGCATGACGCGAGAAGATCCTTCTCAGAGTCGGCGAAGTAACGGTGAAAGGTACGAAGGGCACGGCCAACATACTGGCACTATTCGACGAGGGCTCGACGGTAACATTGTTGAATAGAGATATAGCCGAGTCGATCGGAGCAGAGGGAAGGCGAGTAGCCCTGAAGCTCAACGGAGCAGGAGAAATGCGTACCACTGAAACCAACTCTGAGATGGTTAACTTCTCCGTGCGAGGAAGTGGGAAGGACACCTACACCACAGTCAAGCGGGCCAGAACCATCAACAACCTGAAATTGCCAGTGCACGACGTGGACATCGAGGCGCTAAAACGAAGATGGTCACACCTGGCCGATCTACCCGTTCACAACATAAGGGGCCGACCTCAGCTGCTCATCGGGCAAGACAATTGGGACTTAATAATCCCACTGGAGGTTCGAAGAGCGAAGAGAAACGCGCCCGTGGCAACATTATCACGTCTTGGATGGGTGATACACGGCAGACTGCCACAAGCCTCGATGCCCCCGAAAAACGTCCATACGATGTGCCATAGCACATACGAAGATGACTTGAGCCTACACGAGTTAATTAAAGAAAGTTTCAAGATTGAAACCCTGGGAACCGTCGCCAGGGAACGGGACCAACAACGGTGTGCTCGCGCCAATGCAACATTGGCAAGGACGACGAGAAAAATCGCCGAGCAGCAGTGGGAGACGGGGCTGCTCTGGAGCACGGATGAGGTGCAGTTTCCCCCCAGTAGGCACAACGCCCTGACGCGGTTACGGAGTATGGAAAGAACACTGAACAAAAATCCCGAATTGAAGAAGATGTACAGTCAAAAGATTGACGACTACCTCGAGAAGGGGTTCGCCCGATACTTATCTAAAGAAGAAAGTGCGAAACAAGGGCCACGAACGTGGTACCTCCCACACTTCTATGTTACGAACCCAAATAAACCGGGCAAGCTGAGGCTTGTCTTCGATGCTGCAGCGCAGGTGATGGGAACCTGTCTTAACGATAAGTTGGAGACGGGACCCGACTTATATAATTCTTTGTTAACAATATTATTTGGCTTCAGGCAGAGAGCAATTGGCTTCACAGCTGACATCAAGGAAATGTTTCACATGATCAAGATCAATGAAGCGGACCAGGACTCCCAAAGGTTCCTGTGGCGAGGAATGGACCTGGACGCCGAGCCGCGAACGCTGGTGATGCAGTCGATGATCTTCGGGGCGAAATCATCTCCTTGCTCAGCCCAGTATACGAAAAACGTCAATGCCAAGGAGTTGGCCACCAAGTATCCTCGGGCAGTCAACCCTATACTGTTAAAACATTATATGGATGATTATTTAGATAGCGTGGATGACATCGCGACTGCTAAAGAATTAATAACGCAAGTGTCAGGCGCACACCGTGAGGGAGGTTTTGACTTGTGTAACTGGGCGTGTAGTAACAGCGAGGTACTGGAAATATTACCCGTGGAGAAACACTCCAAGTCAAGCGTAAAGCTGAACATCACATCGGAAAAGGGGGCGACATTGCCGAGCGAGCGAGTGCTCGGGTTGCAGTGGAATCACCTGAAAGATGAGCTATCGTTCGACTTGAAGTTTAGCAGAGTGCCTCCGATGGTGCTGACCGGAGCAGTCAGACCAACGAAAAGACAGATGCTAAGCATCACCATGTCAGTATTCGACCCGCTGGGACTGCTGTCCCCATTCACGATAAAAGCGAAGATCCTAATGCAGGATGTATGGCGTACGGGCACGTCATGGGACGAAAAACTAAGCGACGCAGCAAACGCCAAATGGGCGAGATGGATGGAGGAGCTGAAAGCGATCTCGGGCATCAAAGTCCCGAGATGGTACCAACTCCAGGCTAATAAAACAGTGCAACTCCACATCTTCTGTGACGCAAGCGAGCAGGCTTATGCGGCAGTGGCCTACTTCCGACAGGAAACTGATGCAGGAGTGAAGGTCAGTTTTGTGACGAGTAAAACTCGGGTTGCTCCACTAAAACCCATGAGCATCCCGAGACTCGAGTTACAAGGAGCACATTTGGCCAGCCGGCTAGCGACCGCTATCAAAGAGGCTCACGAACTGAAGATCGAGAGATTAGTAATATGGAGTGACTCCAAGACCATAATTCAGTGGATACATTCAGATCCCAGGAACTATAAAACGTTCGTTGCACACCGACTCGGCGAAATCGATGAAGTAACGACTCCCGACGACTGGCGTTGGGTACCGACGAAGGAAAATATTGCGGACGAAGCGACGCGTGATAACGCACCCATTGACCTGACACCTAACTCACGATGGTTCGCCGGGCCAGAATTCCTACGTCTGCCCGAGAGCCAATGGCCAGTGGCAAAACCATCCAGGCCGATAACAACTGAGGAGGAGATCAGGAGAGAGATCGTACTGATGGCAAACGAGGAGGTTGAAGGGGAGGCACAGGGACAGGCAAGGAGGTCGCTATCAAAAAGCTTTCCGACGAACCTGTCCAATCTGTGTAAACCAGATACCGAAACAAAGGCTCATGAACATACTGACAGCCTACCAAACATCAGTAGGTTCTCATCTTGGATACGCCTGGTGAGAGCGACGGCTTGGTGCCTAAGATTTATCAAACGCTGCAGGAAGCAACCAGTAGACGGACCACTCAACATTAATGACGTGGACGAAGCTGAAACATTGTGGATAAAATCCAGTCAACGGAATCACTTCCCAGCCGAATTGAAAGCCCTGGCGGAAGGGCGAGCCATACACCCTAGCAGCCGTCTGAAACTACTCATGCCGCATATCGATGAGGACGGAGTCTTAAGGATGGATGGCCGCACAAGCTTGGCAGAGAACATCCCTATTGAAACAAGGAAGCCGGCAATTATGGATCCCAAAGATCAGTATACGCGTTTGATAATCAAACACGCGCACGAGAAGTCTCTGCACCACGGGCACGAGAGAGTGCTCAACGAACTAAGGCAAAGGTTCTGGATTCTAAACGCCAGATCCGCAATTCGTCAGATCGTGCGAAGCTGCCAACAATGCAAGGTGCGAAAAAATGAGGCACCTGCTCAAATGATGGGAAAGCTGCCGCAGGTGAGAATGGCACACCACATCCGTCCATTCACGAACTGCGGATGTGACTACTTCGGACCCTACGATGTGACCATCGGGAGGCGTCATGAGAAGAGATATGGGGTACTATTCACGTGCTTAAGCACGCGAGCGATTCATCTGGAATTAGCAGCGTCTTTGTCTACAGACTCAGCCATAATGGCCATCCGACGGATGGCAGCCAGAAGGGGCACACCAAGACACATGTATTCTGACAACGGTACTAACCTGAGGGGAGCTGACAATGAGATCAGAAAAGCCCTCGAGGAAATTGACCACACACGAATGCAAGAGGACCTTTCCATGCGTGGTATAACCTGGCACTTTATACCACCAGCCTCTCCTCATATGGGAGGCTCATGGGAACGATTGGTGCGCTCCGTGAAGGTTGCACTAAGCAGCACCTTGAAAGAAAGGGCTCCTAAAGAGGAAGCTCTGGCAACACTCTTCACTGAAGTCGAACATATGGTGAACAGCCGACCACTGACACAAGTGTCATTGAATCACGAAGATGATGAAAGCTTGACGCCAAATCATTTCTTGATTGGAGCATCATCAGGACATATGGTAATGGGAGAGCATAACAGCGAGGATTTTGACTCCAAGAAGCAATGGAGAATATCTCAAGCCTTAGCGGATATGTTCTGGAACCGATGGGTAAAAGAATATCTACCCACACTGAACCAAACAACCAAGTGGCACAAAGAGGGGCTGCAGTTGAAGAAGGGTGATCTAGTGCTGATAGCAGACAATAACCTACCGCGCAACGCGTGGCCAAGGGGCATCATAATCAACACATACCCCGGCAAAGACGATCAAGTGCGAGTAGTAGAAATCAGAACAAGAGCAGGCACCATGAAACGACCAGTCAACAAAGTCATACCGCTCGAAGTGCAGACACGAGAGAGTACTGTAGATGCAGTCTAAGTACGGGGGGGGGAATGTTCGCGCAGTATGAAAATGCAAGCGAAATAAGGCACCCCCAGCAAAACCCCCCTTCTTTTATTCTATGAAATCGCCGGCTGAAAGCATTCGGCAATGAAATGACTGAAAATATCTGCGAAATAAATGCACCTGAATTACTGTTCGCGCAGTATGAAAATGCAAGCGAAATAAGGCACCCCCAGCCAAAACCCCCCTTCTTTATTCTATGAAATCAGCAGCTAAGAGCATTCGGCAACTAAATGACAACGCAGTATGAAAATACCTGCGAAATAAATTCACCTCTGAATTACTATGAAAACGATCAATACTCAATCTAATATCCCGCTAAAGTCGACAGCGCAACGGAGAAAGGCGAATGGAACGCCGGCGAAAAAACCGTTACAATTCAAATTTTTGGCCATAAAGGGCGACAGACCGCGCGGAAGGCGCGACGCCGGCCATCAAATTTCATGTCAATAAGCCGAATTTAGATTTCTTGAAAAACTCTGATAAATCAGGTTTGCAGAGTCAAAATCCTGGAAAAATAATAATTGCATGCGGAAGCTAACTGAGCATCTGTGTGTCGAAATTTGAAAACTTTCATCGACCCATTTTTGAACTATTGAGTTTTTTGCCAAACTGGGGGTAGTCACTGGCGGGTCGATATGAAAGAAAAGTGAGAGTTTGAAAAACTCGTATAAAATCAATTTGAAGAGCTAAAACTCTGAAAAAATACTCATTAGCTAGCTATGCTAATGGACTAGCGAATGGTCCGAAATTCGGACGCCGCTCACGTGACCCTTTGAAGCTATTGAGTTTTCTAACAAAGGAAGAGCTATAAAAATGGCTGAAATAAACCTCAAAAGATGAATAACTACAAATATCTTGCAGGGGGTGATATGGGGGACATCGAAGCTCATTAAAGCCTTAACGACGGACTCAAAAATCCTATCTGAAATTACGCTGGACGCACCATTACAAAGATGCTGACAGCCAAAGTGGCATAACAAAACCTGGAGTTATGAGTGCCTGTAACTTTTGATATATTAATGTTACGACAAAATTGTCATACAATTATCTTTCAGAAATGTTGTTCTGAACATTTTTAAACAATAAAATTTTTTGAAAATTAAAACCGTTCTATCTTTTTAGTCTTTGGTCCGATAATGAATTTTATTGCAGATTCGAGATCAGCTCGATGGGGCGCTTCGTTTGAGCTATAAATTACATAGATTAGACGAAAATCGAAAAAATCGCTGCGCGAAAAATTAGGTTTATATAGGCATTAGAAAAGCTCGATGGTCACGTGTCACAAAATGGACCAATCACAGCGCAGGGAAAGTCGAATTTCCGCGAGGCGCTAGCCGAATTGTAACAGTGCTTAAAAGAAGGAGCGCGGGGGGGTACTGCATTCAGTGAAAATACCTACATGGCCGTTGTCGACACGTGTCGAGGCTATCTTCGGAAAAGTACGCGCAAAGGCTCCGCCTGGAAAATCTTGGCGATTTCAGGCGTTGAACCACCCATAGCTAAATTCAGTGTTTTCAAAGCCATCAGCGACTAAAGTCAGTGTTAAAAGCAAGTGTTAGCTAAAAAGTAAATTCTTTCAAAATTAATTACGTTTAGAATCATTAAGCCTCGGTCGGCCACGTTACATACATCTTTTCGGTCGCGAATTTAATCACTCTGAAAAAATTCGATAATATTTTTTGAAAAAATTACAAGTCGGGAATTTCGAAAATAATTAAAATAATTATTTTTTATAGCAGATTCGTTGACAACGTAATAAAACGGTTGAGAAATAATAGACTTCGAAAAATATCTAACAGTGAATAAACTTTTTACAGCTCTTTTAAGTTTTGGCGGCGAAACTTCAAAAAGATTAAATTTATCAATTATTTAACCAGATTCGTTAACGCCGTGGCCGATTAGGCAATTCACTTCTAACCGGATGAAAATCGGACGACTTTGAAAAAACTTTTGAAATTTTTCCCGGAATCTAACTGATAGGCGAATTTTCATTGAAAACCAAAAATGTTTAAAATAGTCAATTTTTCCGGTGAATTCGGTACCACCGTATCCGAGCGGTTGAAAAATAATAGGCTTTGAAAAAGATCTAACAATAAATAAACTTTTTACAGTTGATTTAAGTTTTTGCGGCAAAACTTCAAAAAGTTTAAAGTTATCAATTATCTCATTAGATTCGTTAACGCCGCAGTCGATTAGGCAATTCGTTCCTAACCAGATAAAAATCGGACGACTTTGAAAAAACTTTGAAATTTTTTCAAAAATTAAATGACAGTCGAATTTTCATTGAAAACCAAAAATATTTAAAATAGTCAATTTTTCCGGTGGATTCGGTAGCAACGCATTTAGGCGAGTGGCAAATAACGAAACATGGAAAAGTTCTGACGGTAAATAAACGCAGTAAACTCTTGTTAAGATCGTGAAATTTAGGAGGCCAAACATTCCTAAAATTATAGATATTCACATACGTTCGAAATAAAGAAGCGATCTTCTTCGTCTCGCCTAAACGAAACATTTTTATAAATTAAAAATGATAGCATCTCGAATAATTTGAAAATAAATATTCGTCTGTAAGCGCCAAAAGCTGATGAAACATTTCACAGCCATAGTGTTTGAATAACTAATATTTGAAATCTTTTTGTGATCCAAAGACAATAGATTTTAGAATAAATAGTTATAGTGAGAAAAGACTCAATTTAAGTTTAAATGAAATAGGAGTGCTCGGACGGGACGCCTCAGCCGCTGATCTCGACAAGCGACTGCAAGCAGTAAGGTAGGACTAGATTTAACTGTGTTTAACCTGTCTCATTTGTGTCACATCATTCATAATAACACACGGGGATTACACGCCTTTTCAAGGCTAGTTAAATTCAAGGAGGGGCTTGTGAGGATCTGTGTCCTTCCGTGATGAGCGGGTGATTGACCATATCAGCCGAAGAGCGTTGACATGTCAAAAAGCGTGGCTTAAATTCGGAATTCAGGTCGCAATCCCTGAACTGATACGAAGGTCTCACCAGGCTGCACCGAAGCACGTTGACTCCAAACTTGCAAAATTTTGAAAATTTAAATTTTTTGAAAAAGCATATTACACAACACAAACACTTTGAAAATTTCAATGTTTATTGTTATATGTGTTGTTACTAGGTGTTAGGGATGGAACCTACCAGAGTATGGCCGGCAGGTCCAACCGGCTAGAAGTCGCCGGGCCTTGGCCATCTCCGTCTTCATTCCTAACTGCCCATGAGTCACCAACGAGGAACCTCGTTCGTCTCTGAGGGACATCAAATATCAATCAAATCCTTTTATTTTAGATGCCCCCCACCTTCATATGCTGAAGTCAACCCAAGGTCCAGTGGGTATATGGCTCGATGAGGAGATTGAAGAAGCAGAGACTCTGACTGTCTATTAATAATCTCTCATCCCTGAATATAATCGATAATGTTCTTTCATGTTTGAATTAAGTTAATAATATCATACACCTAAGGACTGGTCCTACCTTATAGCAATGCCATAGAATAAAGCTTGAACCCCAACCAGATGTGATTTACGACCACGATCTGGGAGTTGGAGAAATAACTCTAGTGGACCATGACCCGTAGGACAGATTCGTGATTACAAGCGACCTTGACTACTTAACGGGCGGTGCCCAAAAATTGTGTTGAATTAAACTGAACTGACCGGACTAACGAGATAAGATAGAACGGCGCGTTATAAGTAAAGTCTGTATTTGAATTGAATCTGGGACAAGTATACGGTAGCTGTCAGAACTTACCCGAGCTATATATCGCTCCCTGTACTCTCTGGTCGGTAGCGGATGGGGGCACGTGGTGTCCTTCTCTCCGCCCGACATAACGATGAAACCCGACACAAGTCGGTGAACCGGACACTGGTACATGAAACCTTGCTGTCCGCCCATGTAGTGTCATGGAATGTAATTGAAGGCTGGGCATGTCCATGTGGGCTGTGTTCCTTGGACCCCATTTGGGCTGTGTTCCCCGGACCCCATCTGGGCTGTGTTCCGCGGACCCCATGTGGGCTGTGTTCCTCGGACCCCATGTGGCACCCAGCGGGCAAGAAAGCCCTACCTATTAAACAAGAAAGGCCGAGGTATCGGAAGTGTGGAACATGAATCTCCCGCTTGCCGATCGGCAGGACGCAATTGAAAGATAGGCGTCTGGGAAAGTGGGGAGGGTACTACGGGCCCGCCTCACACCCTGTGGGCTGTGTTCCTTGGACCCCATCTGGGCTGTGTTCCTTGGACCCCATCTGGGCTGTGTTCCCCGAACCCATGTGGGCTGTGTTCCTTGGACCCCATGTGGGCTGTGTTCCTTGGACCCCATATGGGCCGTATTTCCCGAACCCATGTGGGCTGTATTCCCCGGACCCCATGTGGGCTGTGTTCCTTGGACCCCATGTGGGCTGTGTTCCTTGGACCCCATGTGGGCTGTGTTCCCCGGACCTATGAGGGCCGTGTGTGGGAGGCGGGTACTTCGGGCCCGCCTTACGCCCATTGTTTGAAATCCATGTGGTTCTATCCCGTGCAACACGGAAGTGATCGGTGTCAGGGCGGCCGACTGTATGTAAAGCTCCGACCGAGTCCAGAACGACCCTGGCCAACTGCAGTTTCAGCGGTCTATCAATGGGTACCAAGGTCCCTGACTACTCATCAAAGCTGATGCCTTATTGAAGCTCCCGGTCCGACCCCTTCTCTCCAGGTCTCCGTTATGGGTAACTACGTAACGGAATGAGTGGAACAATCGATTGTAAAGCTAAGTGGGGGTGGTCCAAACAACAACAAAACAGAAAAGGGTCAGTGGGCTAACCCCTTTAGTGTCCGACCACGCAATTGAGAAGGCAGATTGATTAACTCATTAATTATCGTCTCTTTTCGGGGGGGCAATAGTTAGTGAACCAACGAGCCGACTCTGGTGAGAGTTACTCGCCCTTCGAGGTCGCCATAAAATGGCAAAAGGCCGCCGTCATCCTTGCAAGGTGACGTAATCAATACCGGATCGAAATCCCCATAGGGGGAGGACGGTCGTACAATGCTCACAAGTGTATCTCATGCCAACTTGCAAAGTAGAAGCAAAAGATAAATAAATAGAGCCGGGGAGGGCAGCCGCACCACGGTAGTATCCCAAACCGGCTCGCCACGCAAACAAAAGTTGTGCGTTTGTTTTATGAAAATTAACTGGAGAGAGAGCATCCAATCCTGTTGAATACTTGATTGATGAAATTACGCTTTTCCGCTTAACGATTGCAGATCGATACAAGCATTAGTGTTAGCCGAGTTACTCGGTGGTTTGTCTTGATGCAAAGGGGCAGACCTAAATGTGTGGGACAGGGCCAATAACCCCTCACACGTTGGCATGCAGTCACTCAGTGAGGACACGTACAGGAGAGTTGTGGGATGGACTGGAAATTTAATAAAAAATTTTTTGAACGCATATCATCCCTATGACAGTTGCCGTAATACTAGCTGGTTATTCCATAACTAAATAGCATGAGCCCATGACTGACTGTTACTCATTGAAAAATCGCGGTTACATTGACGTGTATCTTTGTAAGATTCTCCGATGATGCACTTCCATTAAGGTACAATTGAAGGGTAGGAAACTATGGTACGGTACAGTACATTTGTTATGGGAAGCCGGTAACGTCTATATTGCGGTATCCGAATAATTACGATATTGGCAATTTCAGTGACACCGGTCTTCTTTCGGTCGTCAAGTACGACACCCAGTCGCAAGGCCGTGGAGAAGGCAGCGAACAGATGTTCAGTGGCTATATCCATATACAGGGTGTCCCAAGACCTATCCCACAAAATTTAGGTGTTTAAGTTCCCTATCAAGAATAAGAAATTATGTAACAAAATGCGAAAAATTTTCATCATCAAATGTATTATTTTTGTAATAAAATTAGTGTAAATCGACCTTATCAATTGATAAATCAATATTATCTGTCGACCAATAGCATCCCTCTTACAACCCCAGACCGACTTCTGTTCGATCAGTGGCATCTGACAGCAATCATTTAGCTCCTCCCTAATAGGGCGTTTCGAACAACGCGGCAGGTCATTAACCTCGATCTTGACTGACCGCGGCCTAGTGACCCAGTGACGTAGTTATCCGAGGAAGGAGCCATTGAAAAATATCTGTTTTACATGACTTAGAAGAGAAACTTCAACATTTTTTTTCTCGAATACCATAATGAATTTTGATATAGTTTGTTAACAAATAATACTAGGAATCGTAGGATCTATTTGCTGTTTTTTTATTGGGATTGACGGCAGTAGGTAATTTTATATTTTTATCGATTAATCGAAGACTATGTGTATTTTTCGTCAGAATTAAGGTGCATGTTAAAATTAAAAAAAGAGAGTATGAGGACACCCCTGGCAAAAGCTTTAAAGCATAAAAAAAATAGTTCTGGAACGCAATTTCACAGCACACGGTCGCTAATCCATAATCACAGGTCATTTATATCCGTTTATTTACTCGGCAGTGGTTTCGGTAGCCGATTTGCGAATCACTTTTATCTGAAGGCCTGCAGATTTCATTTGATTTTAATCATCGCGAGTGCAAGGCGACGTACGGTCAAAATATTACTGCTCTAGCGCCGAATCCGAAATTATAACCCTAAAATGTATATTTTAATTAAACGGTCAAAATATTACTGCTCTAGCGCCGAATCTGAAATTATAACCCTAAAATGTATTTTTTAATTAAACGGTCAAAATATTACTTGTCTAGCGCCGAATCCGAAATTATAACCCTAAAATGTATTTTTTAATTAAACGGTCAAAATATTACTGCTCTAGCGCCGAATCCGAAATTATAACCCTAAAATGTATTTTTTAATTAAACGGTCAAAATATTACTGCTCTAGCGCCGAATCCGAAATTATAA
Source organism: Neomicropteryx cornuta (assembly GCA_020383195.1). Lineage (NCBI taxonomy): Eukaryota > Metazoa > Arthropoda > Insecta > Lepidoptera > Micropterigidae > Neomicropteryx > Neomicropteryx cornuta. The sequence goes on from JAHKQU010000014.1 coordinate 6,999,170, forward strand.
CCCTAAAATGTATTTTTTAATTAAACGGTCAAAATATTACTGCTCTAGCGCCGAATCCGAAATTATAACCCTAAAATGTATTTTTTAATTAAACGGTCAAAATATTACTGCTCTAGCGCCGAATCCGAAATTATAACCCTAAAATGTATATTTTAATTAAACGGTCAAAATATTACTGCTCTAGCGCCGAATCCGAAATTATAACCCTAAAATGTATTTTTTAATTAAACGGTCAAAATATTACTGCTCTAGCGCCGAATCCGAAATTATAACCCTAAAATGGATTTTTTAATTAAACATGTTATAAAACCACTTAGTTGTATTTTATTTCTTATGGCGGCCAAGGTTTAAATCCTTCTCGATATTATTCTTAAATGTACCAACACAAATATCGTAATCGTGATAGTCTAGTGGTTAAGGCGTCGAACTATTGACCCAAAGGTCGCGGGTTCGAATCCACACATGGTTATACCATTTTTAACGCTTCATTACTACCATCTCCCTTGACTCTAGGGCACGCACATTTGGCCTAGTTGAGTGGGGCCCAAAATAATTGTGTATGACCTTAGTTCATAACAATTATTTAAAAAAAAAATACATTCATGAACTAGATTTTAGATAAAAGAAATAACATGGAAGTATTTTGTTACAGGTTTTCGAAAAAAACATCACGATTAGTTTGCAAGCTGTAGTTGCTAAAAGCAACCTTCGCCCCGTGGTGGCATTGGCGTCCAGCCGCGGCACGAGGCAGTCCTCGCGATGACCTGCACTATTTCAAATGGACATCCGCACTATTCACTTTCGTCCTGGTACCAGTGCCTCATGACAAAGTAGCAGCTACGGGGTATTCGATATTTGTGACTTACCGATATAAATGCTGGCGCTGTCCGACTTGACGTGGTCGTCGACGTAAGTCGTGCCGAGGGTCAGCAGCGGGCTGCCGCCGCAGCCGAGCAGCAGCTGGGCGACGATGAACACCATCACGGGCACGAACGTGCTTGGAGTGCTCTGCGCTCAAAGGGGAATTACGCGTATTACGATAAAAGTTCGCCGTTAGTTTGCATTACTGTATTTTAGGAAAGCTTTTCACCTATCTATCTGTGCGCTTATGCAATACGGTCAAACTTTCAATAAAGTAGTAAAAAAATGATTTATATAGTTATACATAGATACCGCTAAACGCAGTAATAAGGGAAGAAAAATCACAATCACATAGCTGATCTAAATTCGGGTTTAGTGGCATGTCAGGATATTCGCCGTGTCTATCTAACCAGGTGCTAAAAACCTGTCCTAAAATGGACTATCTATCTGTTACCATTAAAAATGCGTCTGGATGTGAAGTATACGGACCAGAATTGTAAGGTTCCTAAGAAAACTAAAGTGTTTTTAATTCAAAAAACATACACGTATGTATATAATATAAGGTTATGAAAATAACAGAGAAAAAAGGAGATATGCCTATACTAATAAGAAATGCAGAGTAATATAAAAAAAATGATTACCAAGCTATGGTGGTAGAAAGTGGATGTGTCCTTCTATAGATAAGGTGATAGATACTCTAAAATCGATAAGCCAAAATCGATCGCTAGGCATTATAATGTGACCTCAATATAGATATATCCTGTTCCTGGTCATACCCAGTCATCACAAATGGATGATTACATCGCCAAACGTTAATATGCCAGTCAAATAGGGGATGGAAAATATGTAATTTATTTATTTTTTTATTATTGTCTACATATAAAGCATTATGCGGTTGGTTATTTTTCACAACAAACAAATAAAAATTTGCAACATGCGCTTGCAAACGAAAACGAAACGCCTCCCTCATCAGGCAAACGGGACCGTTGCCGGAATGAGGAAAAATATTCATTTCGATTCATTTAGAGGTTAGACCCTTTTTTTCTATAACTGGCATTTGGTAATCAATGGATATTTAATCATAAAAAAAAATGATTCGATACCTTAATCCTAAGCCTTCAACATAGTGAAGGCAGATATTCAATTTCTAAGAAATTAGGGCAGCAGGCTATATCTATATCTACTTGAAGATCCTATCAGTAAAACAAAATCCGAATTCAAAAGATGGCTACCTGAATGCAATTATCGGGCCTGAGGTTGTTGTGCGGCAGCCCCTGGCCGAGTCTGCCTAAACCCATGTCATCGGTCCTGTCCACGCGCAGCGTCACTCCCCTGCAAATATTGTCATCCGAAGAATTTCCAGAATTCGTCATGGCCGCGTTGGGCTCTGCTATAAAGTGCGGTAGCATAAACACTAGAGATCCGATCCCCATTATGACGGCGCCTGGGGACGAAATGAGGAAAGCCAATTGAAACACGGACCATCGTTTCTATAATAAGCGCTAAGTCAAAATACTAACAAACCAAGTCAATCTGATGTCTACTGGGAGGGGGGTCTATACACTAGGAAAGACGTGAATTCTTTATTCCTACCATAGCTTATAGTATCGTGTAAATAAATATATAAGGCTAAACATTTTTAAAGGTTTTAATGTATTAAATCCATTGGAATATCAAGACATGATCTTCATAACACATTTCGAGACACTAATATGCACATTTTTTTGATTTTTTAAAATCCTTAAAAAAAGTGTATTTTATTATGTATTTTTGACAAATATTGCCGAAGAGTTCTGCTAGCCAACGTTTCAAGAATGACTTATTTAAAAATATATATATTTTTTTTTATAAAAATGTATCCATTCAGTACAAATTTGAAACTGGATTCGTACGCGTATAATAAATATACTTAAGACTGTTTGATATGGTCATGGCAAGGTTGCTTATAAATTTAAAAAAAAAAAAAAATTACATAAATTTAAATAACAATGCACTTTTGACAAAATTTTGATGTCGATTATTTTTAACCTCACTTTATTATTTACTTATACCTCCCCTAACCCCCTCCCGTCTCCTCCCCCACTATCTATATATCTGCATATATATCTGCATTAGAGAGGGGGGGAGGGGGAGTAAATAAAATTTCAGACTTGAAACGTCAATAATTAATTATTTTTAGCGTGATGTTTATACACGGTGTCCCAAGACCATTCCCGAAGACTTAAAGGGGTGATGTGTAAACTTTTCATAGTGAGAAATAATACTAAAAAAATGCGAAAAAAAACATGCCTAAACTTATTATATTTTTCAACAATGGTGTCAATTCGGTCAGTGCATGATTTCAGATTCGGTGACGATTGATAGTGGCCTTGACACCGTTACGGCGTACGGCGACAGCTGAGCGTTCACAACAAAAGCATTATTACATGATCCTTTTACTATTTTCATGTAAAGTTCTCATTTTTTTTAATTTATAACAAATAACACTAGAAATCACAGCTGTTTTCCTTACCGGGAACCACAGACCATTTGCCATGGACTATTCTATGTCAACTCTCGCAGGGGCTAAATAAGAGAAATCTTCAAGTAATATGTCAACTTACCAACGGCTATCCAGACGGGTATATGGCGCCTGCTGCCCAGATACGACACGAATATAACGGTGATGACGTTGCCTATCTCGTAGCTGCTGGCAATCAGGCCAGACAGGCTGGACGGAATCTCGAAGCGCTTCTCAATTGTGGTTATGACGGAGTTGATGTAGCCGGAGCTGAGAGCCTGCTGCAGCGTCACGAGGAATGACAGCAGGAATACAAACACCTGCGATCGAACAAATTGCAAATCAGCCATCGATGGAATTAGCAATGCAATGCAGTGTTTTACCTCATATATTTACCGTATAAAGGATCTATGGAAAACAATTTTATACATTTATTGAAAAAATGATGTTTAACTATAACTACAAATAACTACAAGTACCTTAATGCTAGAAAATTGCTGAATAAATGCCGGTCTGCATGAGAGAAGTCCGCAGTCGCGCAAGTCGTCCGGTATATCGAGAGCTTCTGCATAAGTTGGAATATTCTTCTCCCGCTCTCGACTGTAGAAAAAAAAGTAAAAAATGTTTTTTAATTTGCTAAACAATAAATTAATTTTCATGTATGCTCTGTTATATGTCATGAACGAAACATTACAACAGAAGTATATAGAGATCTGTCTACCACAATGCTGATCTTATCCCCCATTCGAGTAGCCCTGGATCAGTGGGCCTAGTCGGGGCTGCCAGTCGACAATCGACTCGACTGTGGCGTCTTTCATTCGCTGCCGACGGTCGTAAGAAAAATAGGATAGCGCGTACAGATGTACAGATACAGAGAGGAGATTTGGGGAGGGAGGGGATTTGGGAGATTTGTAGAGGTACAGATGTGTCGATTTTCGAATGTCGATTGGTAGCCAGACTAGCCCCGCAGGATTTTTTCGATCAGGGGTGCTCAAACTTGAACTGCTGGCGATCTACCTCAATATTTTTAGACTACTTACGATCGACTCTGAGAGACTGCAAGTGTGTGTGGTGCAGGGTTGTCGTACATACACGATACACCCTACCTACCTAGGTAGGGCGTACCGTAGCATATATAGATATTAGCTTTCTGCACGGTGCTCGTTTTCGATCGCGATCGACCAGTCGATCGCGATCGACCGTTTGAGCACCCCTGTTTTAGATAGTCTTCCGGGAGAAAAAATCTGTCTTGTTTTAGAAAAGAGAATCGCCTTTTATGATTTTCTCAGATGCGAAAATGTGAAAACTATTTGAGAACTTAAAAATATTAAACAATAAATATATGATGTCGAAACTATATGACTATATATGATTGTGCTCATGGCTCCTAGAGAAAGGTAGGAAATTTACGAGTATTTAAATTTACATTATATGAAGTAATTGAATAGCATATTAAATATACCTAGAAAAAACCTGTTTATTTATAATGACTAAATATTTCATCATTTCTTACTGAAGTTAATGAAATAAAATAAACAAAAAATAAAAAAAAAACCCGTAATTCCGTTTAAGCCGACATGCATGTAAATATATGTATAACTGCATATCATTTTTATACCGTCACAGAACGGGCTCGCCTAGTGTTGGCGGTATATAAAACCTTTTGCACGGTATTACTAGCGTGTCTTCGTCACCTCAACATAAAATATATAGTTATTATACTGTAATTATATTGCATTTTGTTCATTATTTACTGTGCTTCGGTACTCACTGTTTTACAAAAAAGATTGTATTGAATTGAATATTATATATAAAAAAATAAACCCCATAAGGATATAATTAGATACATTTTTGATTAAAAAATCGTTATTATGAATGGCCTACAACTAACAAATGAATGAATGAATGGGTTCGGAGAAAGCTTACATCTCAATGAAACCGGCCGACGGGTTCCGGCTGTGGGTCTTGTGCGCGCTGGTCCCGGGGGCCGAGTGCGGCGGCGCCGGCGGGGCCCCGTCGCCCGGGCCTCCGGCGCCCGCGGCCTCCACGTCCCCGTCGCCCCCGCTGCCGCCCGCCACCTCCGCGTACAGGCCCGTCATGGCGTACATGGACTCTTGCCTCCTGCGACAATACAATAATAAAGTGTGTGAAAACAATATTAAAAAATTCAACATATAGAGACATATAGGTTAAATACACGGAAGATATTTTATATACTATACATATATCTTAATATACATATAATAATATCTTAAGGTCTAAAGCTGATGCTGTATATGCATACAAAATAATATCAGGTGCAATTAACTGCAGCTCTCTGCTTGAGCTAATGCGCCTCAGGGTACCTTCACGTGCGACAAGATCAAACGTTTTGTTAGACATCCCACGTCGTAGAACCAACTATGGGCAAAATGAACCCATTTATAGAATGTGTTCAACCTTAAATTCTAAGTACCCAGACATTGATGTATTCAATATTAATTTAGTGGCGTTCAAAAGGCTTATAAAATATGATGTGTTGATGTGAAATTTCCCTTTTCCCTTTCCTCTCCCTCCCCTTCTAATCTCTTCATCCTGCGTTTCTTAGGTTAAGCACTAATTTGTTTACTCACTCGGTGGAAATATTTATTTGGTTTTATGTTATACTTGAAGTTGGTACTATTGTATTTATTCTTTTTATTTATTTGTTTTTTTTTTGTTATGATTGTACATGTACTGTCGGTTTATAATTTTATCGTGTAACTGTTTATTTCCCTAATAAAGATAAATAAATAAATAAAAATAAATATACTCAAGCATACATCCACTATTCAATTATGTATTGTTAAATAGTAGAAATAAACGTGTATTCCAAATTTTCATTTATTTATTTTTCAAGACAGTTATACATTTTTTAGATGAATATATAGGACCGTTATTCAAGATGATTATAAGCCTTTGGATAAACCAAATCATGTTTGTTTCGTATATTCTTTTCAAAATATTTTGGATTATTTTTTTACAAATAAAAAATATTTTAATATATATATTGAGGTTAAAGTTAAAAACGAGAGTTTCTTAAATATCGACAATGTCTAACCAATAGAAATTGTGTTGCAAATTTAGCTCTCTAAGATGCGGGAGTTTTAGTTAATAAAGTATATAATTTTACCAATGTGATAGGTCAGGTTATGCATATTATTTCACATTTTTTGAGACAATTATAATAAACAAACTCTGTAAAAGAAAAAACAATAAATCGTGAGAACAAATAAAAATATAAAAATGTACTTGAATAAAAAAAAGTTACATATAATTTCTTTAAAGACCATTTGTTAATCCCGCCTTTAGAGCAGTTATCTACAAAACTGATTAAATTTTGGCTAAAACCCTTCATTTTGTTAATCTTGATTAATTTCATCAACGATTACAAACGCGCGATAAAAGGGAAAACGTTGTTTTGAAATATAGGTTATTTTTAACCTTGTTAACGGTTAAGATCATATTGGATTGTTTGTAGGTATTTTCGAACCGCCTGCGCAGTCTGGGTACGTGACTCAACAACCACATACCAAGAAAAAAATAACAAAGAAATTTGTGTAGTTGAATTAATATTATAATACATTTTATCCATAATATTATTAACCAATAACATCGTATTTGATTTTTTATATACGATTGCTTATTTATTTAACGTTAAAATATCTTGTCATCAAAATTCGCGATCGCGAATGAAACTTACTATACGTATAGAAACGATAGCCGTAGCACGAACTATTTCAGTTTGGCATACGCCAACGCAGACGGCCATTTTGATTTGAGCGGCCATTTTGATTTGAGCGGCCATTTTGATTCGAGCGGCCATTTTGATAAACGAAGGTATCAGAGTATAATGCACAATTTACTTAGTCCGTGGGATTTTTAGGGAAGGGAACGTGCGACCAAGTGGAATCTGTCTAACACTCTTAGATAAGGAATAAATTGTAATTAGTTATAAAAAATGTGAAATATTGTAAAAATAAAATAAACGACGGCTAGTCTAAACTAAACTCACTAAAGTAATTCTTGAGGGAATGGCACAAGTACAAGCCACAAAAACCACCAGTTAAAACCTGTTGTGATCTCGCAAATGAATTTAAAAAGAAACTGGAATATACTGAGCACTCCGGAAAGAGTTATTCTTTATGTAATTAAACAATATTATATATGGCGGCCATCTTGGATATGACGTCATAAAAACTAAACAGCGCATTTCGAAGGTAAACACCCAGTACTTCACCATTATGTAGCAAATAATGAAGAGATTCCACTTCCTTCCTTCCCCTTCTGGCACCTTCCCTTCGTAAAAAATCCCACGGAATATGCTCCTCGACTATATTGGTAAGTATGCTATGGGTATTGTGTTTTATTTTAAGTCATTTGTATTCAATTTGCTTTGTGTTTGTCTTTAAAAATGTGTCATCATACGAGTATATTATGCCATATTATATTTGGCCATTGGCTGTAATTTAATTTATTTTTGAATAAATAATTTGAAATCGAATTTATTTAAACAAAAATAAATGTATAACGCAACACTGTAAGCCCAGCCCTAGAATCACAAACACACTTTCTTCACTGTCACGTGGTTTCATATGCCAGACTGCTATCAGAACACAATCCATTCATGGCACAATAATAGGTATGTAGGTAGGCACGTACCTACCCGATCACATAGCATTCGCGGCTCTCACTATGATGGGCAAAAAGGATTGGCCTAAGTTAGATTGGTCTACCTGCTTATACTGTAGTTTTAACACCCAATAAAATGTAACGACTGGCGGTCTCATAAACATAATATCATACGCTAGTTTTGTGACTATCTGGATGACATATCATTAACATACGGTTTGTATATATTCTGCTCAATTGAATCAATAATAAAATAATAATTGCCAAGCTCATAGTGTTTTTATTGACGAGTATGTTCCAAATACATGCGTTAAAGCTAACCACGAAAATAAATAAATAAATGTGAATAAATTGTGTTTAATATTAATTTATTTTCACAGCAAGTTTGCAAAAAATTATTATGTATAAGAATAAACTTATAAACATAATTAAGTAATTCATAAATAAAAAACAAAGAATAGGTAATTACTTCTGTATGAGTAAAATGAGTTCGTTTATTTTAAAACTATAATTTACAATAGTTTATTTATTAGCCCCCACTAAAATATTACGATTAAGTAAAAAAAATGAAGCCTGGTATGAAAAGCTATCTTGGCAGTAGACCTCAAAAACATGCATAAAATGCAATTCGAGTGTGTTATGGCTCTTAAGGGCCAGTCCGACCCCAAGAGTCATTTTAATCTCATTTTTGACACACTCTGGTTGCTTTATTTTTAATGTTATAAAAATACACAGTTTTGTATATATTCCTAATGCCAGGAAAAAATAATTATTGCACTTTTTTATTTTTTCTAACACTTGTGACTTTAATATTATAAACGAGTATATTATTTTTACGTCTGTATATCACATAGTTATGTTTTCTAATCTTATTATGGAAACACATACATTTTAAATTCGTCTTTAAAAGTATTTTTACAATCAAAAATAGTGCCTTCGGTGTAGACGCGTTCTGTAAAGCTCAGCGGTAGGGTATGACGTATTACGTGGCACAAAACTCACGTCAGCGAATTAATGTATCTTTTTTTGCCTTCATGCTTGCCAAATTACAATGATTATTAATGGAGTTTATTAGGACGCTAATTAGGGCGTCGCTCAGAGCTCTCGTTCCGGGAAAAGTGGTCAACAAACTGCGACCTCGCTGACTTCTACGTCAACAATATAATCAGCACATTTTAACGTTTTGATCGTCATCGAGCAATGAAACTGCTTGCGAGCGATTTTTATATCGGTTAGATTAATTTTGTCAAGTCACATTAAAAAAATAGTAGTTACAGTAATTTGAGGTTAAGAGGCAGTATATCGTGAGGTGACCTTGAAACACGGCCTTTGCAAATGGTGTCGGCCACGTGCACTTCAAGCACACGGCCACATTTGAGAGTTTTTTATTTATATTTAAAATATAAGGTAATTTAAAAAAAATCTAGGTTTAAGGTTTTCTGTAGAATTTTATTGCGGACATTTCTATATATAAAGTCACATATGTAGTTTGGTTTATGAGAATTTTAAAAAATAAAACTTACCAATTTCAATATTTTTTTATGTAAACATAGGATTATTTAATTATTAAACCAGCTTAAAGGTTTTCTAGAAAAATGTTTAGGTAATCTAATTATATTTTTTATATATGCCTGGTATGAAAAGCTATCTTGGCAGTAGACCTCAAAAACATGCATAAAATGCAATTCGAGTGCGTTATGGCTCTTAAGGGCGATTGTGTTACGCTGTCAAGGACTTTGCAATTTGACAATAGCAATTTCAATTTTATTCGAAATAGCCATCTATTAGATCGATTAGGAAAGAATGATTATTACTAATGATTATTTAAAAAGCAATTTATTATTACTTTATTATTTATTAGCATTTTATTTATTTCATCTACATATACATATAAAAGAAAATCGGGTTAGTTACACCATTTATAACTCACGAGCGGCTGGACCGATTTTTATGATTTGTTGGATTTGTGTCAGCGAAAACAAAAATTAAAAAGAAAATTCATTTTCTCATACATTTTGTATGGAACGGCTTTGTTGAATTCTATTTTCAAACAGTAAATCATTTCCTGTACATTCAACAGTAAATCATTATCAACATTTCCGACGGACATTTCGGAGCGAAAATTAAAAGTAGACACATTTTTTTATTTAATTTATAATTCAAAAGCGAAAATCAATTTCAAAAATCAGCCTTCAAGACGTACAAGATAAGTCTTCAATTTGCATAATGCTATAAACCACTCGTCTAAATACTTGTGGTTGAGGAGAGGGTGTATTACCAAAAATGTGGATTTTTTGAAAATTTTCCAATCTTCACTGTCACACATATTAATGAAAAAAATAAATAAACACTACTTTAAACAGTAAATTTTGAGGGAAATTTGCGCGCACCCACCTTTGCAAATTATTGTTTTGCAAATGGCGGATGGACAAAAAAACTGACCAATCAGAACGTCCGACGTACCCCGCCGCAAACCCCACTCATAACGCCCCCTAGTGTTATCATAATTTCACTGTAGTGATCCCGTGAAATTATAATGATACTGAAAGTATCAATAAATTGTAAGAAATGAAGCCGATAGACAATATACCGTGCAATTATAATTTCACCAGTGAAATTGTAATATCACGGCTTTGACAATATACTTGCGACATATAGGTACAATGTTACCAAAGAGAAGAATGTAAGGATATTTTTGTATGTTATATCTGAGAGAAAAATATTTTAGGCTATGAGGATGTGCGTGTGTCCTTGTATCTCGACATTAACTTTTGGAGGTGTATAACGAACACTTCTTATGCAATGCATAAGAACGCTGTGCTAGATCCATTGCTAGTTGCTGGCGCCATAAATAATGTGCGCGTTTATTGCTCTCGACGCAGAGGCGGTTATATTTTAGTGTCTTTGTTCTACATACATCCGTGTAGATCGTATTATCATTGTTTTCTCTCAACCTAAACAAATATTCCGCGAAGACTGTAGAGGCCGTCGAATTATTATATAGTTAACCTCAAAACAGCGCGGTAAACTGAACTAGCGGCGATTTTATTTAGCGCCATGTGCCTTATAGTCTAAGGGCTAATTTCAATAACAATCCGATGACGAGGCGTTGGACGTTTACACACTCTTAACGGTCGTGCATCCACTGAATAAGAGAAATTACAGAAACGTAAATAAAATAGTTTAGTGTTCATCAATGTAGCATATCTACATTGATAAAAATACGTGCTAATTAGAATATGGGTTTTGTTAGAGTTGTTATGATAAACATAAATATTTAGGACTTTTACCTTCTATGATCTATGAGACGATTATATTTTACTTACCTAGTTTTTGAATGAATTGAAATTACAAACAAAAATGTCTAATTCCGAAAGATTACTGTTATATTCATGATATATTCTGTGAAGTGTTGCGTTTTAAGCATAGTTTGTGTTCGTTTTATTCAATAAAAAAAGACCTGTTGATCTAGTAATTCGTTATGGTACTCTAAAGTGGATTACTTTATAGAAGCTCTGGGTAATCTATTAAATTACTGAGGAGTTTATATAGGAAAACATCATCTTCATTTCATTCTGGTTGACTATACTTTGGTGTATTTGAGGTAGTGTTCCAATGTCAAGTATCGAATAATATACTAAAGATTAGTAAAGGATTATAAAAAAAACCCCTGGACATTTTACATTTCTATGGGAAATTTAAAATGTTAAATAACTTAAAATGTTTGAGATTAAGAATAAAACTATTAGAACAAATTCGACGCTAAGGTAGTTATAAGTGACTGCGGTTTAGTGGGAAGGATAATTTTAAGTGCCAACGTTCGCGCATGACGTCATCAGTGCCATGACTTTCTTGAAACCTATACAAGTAGGACACAGCAAAATAATATTACCAGTGCATTGCACTATTGAACCAAATGTCTGTGCCACATAGAATACTAGGTAGGGTAGGCGGAGGCGCTATATGCGGTTTTAAAATAAGTTCTTCTATGCGGCAAACAAATCATACGTTATGACAGCTTTATAACCGATTTTTTCACTCTTCAAATGCGGCATAGATATTTACTTTTATTAAACTGAAACCTTTTATGACGACTGAAAAATACACATTTCAAACATTTTCGTCGGTCGAATAATTTATGCGAGTCCGCGGTATTTTTACAAGCTTTTATTTAGCTTGCAATGTTTGTATGTTGGTTTAGGTCTAATCTTGCATGCTGAATTAGAACCAGATCCTCTTATCCTACAGCGTTGAAATTATAAATTTCAGATTATAACTTTATGATTCGAAAATAGTTATTTTCGATTAAATGAGTGAGGTTGAATTTAAAAAAAAAAAAGGATCGCTAAGTCATATACAATTATTTTGGGCCCTACTCAACTAGGATAAATTTTACTGTGCTAGTCAGGGAAGATGGGAATAATTGTATGGCTACTGCAGATTCGACCTTACGACCGCTAGTCTAGACCAGCACGATCTCTTTATTACTTTATGTTAAAAGTCTTAATAATTTTCTTAATTTTTTAAATAATTTTGTTAAGCTTTCTGGCGAGACTTAACAAAGAAATAAGCTAACTTCCAGAAAGTAACTACATACACGCTATAGTGTAAGGTTTGTTGAGCAACTTGAAGTTAAGTAAAAATGATTACCGTTAATTGTACCGAGAGAACCTATTAGCAAACATCACCTGATGGGTTATTTATGCCCAGTCGGATAGTACATAGCTAACTTAGCTTATGAATGCAGGTAGTGGATAGGTAGGTACCTATCTACATATCTATGCATTTGATATAGTATACCTACTCTAGCGGGTGACGCGGCTAGCTTATTTCCACATGGGCTTATTTCCACATAATCTTACTTCCACATAATTGTTATCACATAAGTACACAAATTATTTAAATTATGCATGTCGAGTGAGTCAACTTTATTACATCAGCCTTTGTTCATAATTCATTGCAAGATACAATTTTGAGGTCAAGAAAAACAAATCGCCTTTGTATGCTCTCTTACGTATTTATTGTGTTAGATTAGAGTATGAATGTACTTGTATTGTGGACACCATATTTGGGAAGCTAATTCTTAAGAACTTCCGATATGAAAAGTAAATATTTGCTATACTTTTGAAATCAACGTGAATTCTATTGAAATTCATCGAGGAAGTATGAAGTTGGGTTGGTAATATACACAAACCCAACGTATATGGGTTGGGTAAAGGTTGTGGAGTGGCCGTGACAATTCGAATAAAGGTCAAAATATGTGATTTTTGGTAGAAATTTACACGGGGAACCAACCACTAGGCAGTTATGATATGTTGTGCGGTAATAATGAGGGATGTTTTGATCGATTTTACCACACCGTCGTCTTATTTAGTCCACGTTTATCCATTTTTCACATCTCCTCGAATGTGTCCGGCAGTTAAGTTTACCTATATGTTAAATATGTTTATTTTCCAGTCCAAAACCGCAACCTCTTAGTCGGTTCTTGAATATAAAACAATGTTACCATCCACCATATCCTAAGTGGGTGGAAAGAAACTATGCCAAATCGAAAATAAATCTTCAATTACTTCCGCGTTGTTGCACCGGATTGGCCGGCGCCGGCGCACACGAGCGAAAGTACTCAATAGTCTGCGTATGCGCCGTATCCTAATGCGTTTATTGTATCTATAATCAACTTCAATTCGGATTTGAACCTTCTCCGCTCTCGAAAGACTAAACATGCAAAAATCTCCCATTATATTTAGTTTTGTAATCAGTATAATAAATATTGTATTTGGAATTACCTAGCCACAAAAACAAATTAAATTTAGGTAAATAATAGTAAACACAGTTCCTATAATCAGTTAATTTATTTTTTTATAAAAATATAAATTTTTATTACAATCACGAGTAGCATATATTTAAAATAAAAAATGTTTACCGTGTGATAAATTAAAAAAAACAATGAATAGAATAGCTTCGAAAAGACGAAATAAACGATTATTACAAACTGGTATATTTTAGCGATGATGGTACCGTAGGTATTTATACGGTTTAAATTGAAAGAGTCAGCGACGCTCGCCATTTTGATGACATTTGGATCATCCACACGTGTAAGGTACTAAGCTTTATTTAAAACTGTTGTGTCGTTTTCGAGTTACAACTGTTTAAATTGCATTCCGCAATTAATGGCATTTTGGGAATCGTTTAAAAAAAACTAAGTAACATCAGAAATACAATTACCAATACTAACGGAAATACATAACAATACTCTTTTGATTATATGGTGAACCCCTCTGTCGCAGGGTTCCGTCAGCAACACTTAAATCTATAGGAAACGATTTATCGCCTGCTCCATGAGCATAATACGCTATTTTTTAGATATAACAAAGAAAATTGGTGTAAGCAGTACAGACCTGTGGCCTTTCCTGTGCTGAGGCGCGCCGGCGCCTGTGCCCGGCTCTCCGGAGGCGCCCCCGCCCCCCGTTCCACCCCCCGACACCGTCATCCCGAAGATTAGCAGTCAGCGTACAAGCAGACACCCCCGACTATCATTGATCTTACAACAGGTGGATGCTGTCGATGCACCGACGTCCAACATCGCTCGTGGCCTCCCTGCGACTGACGTGCCAGCACCTGCAAGGCAATAGAAATACGATGTAAGTGATAAGTATGAATTAAAGTATTATGGGCCTGGTATTATTATCAAACATTTGCAAAAGTCAAAAAACCAGTTTTTTTACACAATATGCGGATTGTGTAAAAAAAAAAGGGGAAAATAATAAAGTGTTGTTTTCTTGCGCTTAATAGCTCCTCCCCGGTACTACAAGCCAAATAAAAAAAAAAACGAATATTCATGGCGTCTCATTCCATGCAAATCTGTGTACATAGTGAAGGAAAATGCTTAGATTTCATTTTTAAATAATTGCTTTTAAACAATTATTTTGATCCCCAGGGGAGATATTGGTGATAAAGCATTAAAGTGACTGGGTCATCGATACCGCCGCGATTTCCTAAATCGATTGCTCGCAGTTTGCATCGCACCGCATAGTATATAAATATATCGTAGGTAGATTTTGTTACATTATGTGTTTATAAATTTATTCGGGAACTACATCAACGAGTCTATATACTAATAAAAAAAAAAACAAAAAAAAATGAAGTCCTCAATTATGGGTCAAAACCTGACCCGGTTTATTAATTGGAAAAGTTAATGTTATTCACGGAAATACATAAACTAAGTTAACCAATAAACCGGTAAAATATTCATGTATTCAGTTGCAATCGTTAAAGACTTTTCTGCCACACGATTTACAAACGTGAACAATTCCAATCTGTAACGCAAATATATAATGATATAGCAAGATATTGTATTGGCAAATTTAATTGCACGTTTGTTTCGAACTGTATATGACACATTTATAGGTTGATATATTTTTTTAATCTAATAATTGAGTAACCTGTGTTTTATGTAATGATCCACCATTTGGTATGAAAGCAAATGTACTTATTTTTACCATTTTTTTACGGTTAGTTGTTTTTATAGATCAACCTCCTAAAATGACACTATTGTTTTTAAATAAAACCTGTATATGTGCACAACATATATTTCACACTGAATAAGTTAAATCCATATTACAGTCTAGGGTGTTACATTATAACACACGTTAATCTAGTCAATATAGCTTCGGTGCGCGCGGCGGTCGGACTTTCAAAAGCAGCCAAGTAAGCGGAAAATTATCAATCAGCCTTGAGGTGAAAACGCTCTCAGAACCGCACGCTCTCGTGAAAACAATATGAATATTTTGTCGATACACATTTCAAGCAACAGTAATAATTAAACATTCTTATAATTATTATAAAGCATTCTTTAAAAACGATGAATTATATAACGATATTATACTCCAATATTAATAATATAATAAATATCTGGTTATTGTATTATTCGCAAGATTTGTCTTTCTAGGTGTGTGAATACTCGTAAGCCTGGCGTGGGTATAACAAATAAATGTAATAAAATGCCTATCCAATTAAAAGATGAACTGGGTAAATTTAGAATATAAATGATTTGTTTATTATTTATACAGAGTGTCGAGTAAATAGCAGATAGTTTATATAAGATGGTAAAATGGGTCATTTCAAACAAAAAAAGTAGATGTTTGCTCGATTCTGAGCCATTTTGAAGTTAAATATTTCTCGGATATGATACTCGTCATTGATTTTGTAACTATATTAGCAACACCTGTACATACACCGTGCCCCAAAACATTCTTGATAAAAAATACAGTTAATTGGTTTGAAATTTTTAGTATTATTTGCTAAGATACTGTATAAAAAATCATCATTTCTTTATTACACACCAATACACGTTTACACTGATTAGCCACCAGACTTTTTAAATGTTAGTCGCACCAGTGCAATTTGTGTATTGTCGCGGTATATACAATTACTCCTTACATCGTAGGAGAAATGTGTAACTGGTTTCCGATGCTTTATCTCTATAGATAATCTAGCGTGCCTTCCAGTTTACGGTACATGTGCACCGGTGCATGTGGTTTGTGTGTGTTACTACTTTACAGAAATACTAATTGAAATGACGTATTACGTGAAAAATATGTATCCTTTTTTTTTGACTTTTTGAACGGGACACAATCCGTTAGTTTCTATTTCAATTCTTTGATAATAGTTCCCAATATGGCCGAAGAATTATAATCGCTAGCAAGAATTAAAATGCGTTCGTGTTGAATTACTGTTTGGTTAGTGGTATAGGATCATTGTAGAGCACACATGCAGTTCCCACAAAAAATAAAAACAGGCATTAGGGAAAATATAAAATGAACGAGTTTCTAAGCCCAGAGTTTCTAGCAGTCTGCTGGTTGTGTATTTTGCTATGCTGCAGGCTGGTTCTGGACATGCTAGCACCTTTCTTGGCCAGTTCATCTGCTTTATCGTTGCCATCAAGGTCTGGGTGGCCTGGTACACATAAGTGTGACCCTGTTGTGTGGTGCAAGGGTGTGTTGAGTATTTGGTCACAGTTTAGCGCCAGCTTTGACATGATGTAAGTGTGTAGGTATTTATTTATTATCTGTGCTTGTACATTATTATTTATTTATTATACATACATCTATACATGTTTACTCATATTTTGTGGTTTTTACATATACAAGACAGACTTGCCTTCTCTTGCACAGACTACTGGCTAAGGCTAAGGGGTAGGAATCATCAGAGCGGTTGTGTCAGCCATCATTACCTGATTCATATTCAGCCACCGTCTTAACAGTGCTTTCGGCGCGAATTGAGTCGTGGCTACGGCACTCAGGAAAACTTCCAAGTTGCGACATTTCAAGAGCTTTCCAAAATGCCTGAATTAACCATCCTAGCATGTTGTTTAAATAATTACCATACCAACTTCCATCCCTTATTTCACTCTTTTAAGTATTTTTTTATTTAAGGTGGTTATTTCCCTCCCTATAATTCCTATCTTCATACCAAATTTCATAATCGGTCGGTCAAAATTTAAACTCAAATAATACATTTCTAATTTTCGATCTCATACTCGAACTTACAACTTTTCAGTAAATTGTAAGTGACTTACTAATTAGGCATACAGTAAAAAAATAATACGTTACATTCTATTTTCTAATAAATATTTTCCTATATTATTTATTTGGTGTAGGTCTTATTAAATCGAATTTGTTGAAGAATGGGTATGAAATTACGTGGCAAAAATATATTTCCACTCCATATATTAGCTAAAATCAGTAGTTTTTTGGTTAGCTGCATAGCTAGAGTATTCTTTTTGCCTTTCTTGGGGAAATATAAAATTTCACCTACCCGCATTGAACTGATAACTTATATTAATTTGTGTAATTCATATAAAATTCTCAAAATATATATAAGTATGTACTCTCTTCGGCCAAATAAATAATTATATTATTATTATATTCTATAGCAAATCTGGTATGCACGAACTAAACTAAGGTTTGCGTATTTACATAAAACAAATAAAAAAGTACACATGGCAACGATAAATATTATACCATCGAATTTGATGAACAAGGTAAAATAAAGAGATAAACAATTACTTGTGCCATAACTAGTGCTGTGCAATAACTGTGCACAATAGACCACACGCCAAAAACTAAGTTTTCTCGTATACCTATTGTCAAACGGAAATAAAGTTTCTTTTAATGAGTGTAACACGATGTAGCTACCGTTTCATAATCATCCACGCATAAAATTAATGGGTCAATTCGTTATATTGCGGTCACGAGATACGGGTGTGAGGTTATGTGATAGCCCGTCATTCAAGTTGACTCTAACAAGTTACTCAATTGTAATATAATTGGCAAGTGGAAAATAGCATAAGTAAAATTTTAATTAAAAAAACTGTAAATGACGGGGCTTAAGATGTATAAATACCAGCGTTAGGCTGTGAAGGTCAGCCGAAAATTCTAGAGGTACCGGTATTGATGTTTACACATGAAAAACTATCCCATGTTGTATGTGCAATACTCGACATTCTTTATAGATTTTGAAGGATTTTTTTTATGACAACATTTAGAAGTTAGACGGACAACTTTCAACAAAGGTGGTACCAGGATAATAGTTTTATGACCGAATGCACATTTGCACATACATAAATATAAAATGAAAAGGAAACCATGAAATTGTCTATAAAAACAATATATCAATTCTTAGCTGATTAAGTACTGTGGTAATATGACAGATAATTGTTAAAATGCATTTGAGTTGTAAGCCCGCATTGTTAAAACTTAATCAAAACCATTAACGTCGCCATAGAACGCAGGCAATCATTTTAAACAGAATATCAGACGAAGAAAAAAACGCGACATTCTACAGTGCAGCACTATCTCTGCAACTATTGGAAATTGACCTGCAGGGTCAAGAGGAACACAACAAAGTTAATAAGATTTCAATAGAGGGATCCGCTGACGTCATAAATGCCATTGCGAGCGTTAAGCTACATGTAGACCTCCTCAGTGCTACAAGTGTAAAAGCTTTGAACACGAAATTAATAGGATTTGGATATTTAGAGTTTGAAGAATAAGGCAATTAAACAATCCACAAGGCACTTTCGAGGGACTACATTTCTGGCGATCGTAAAATCAGGTATTCAATTTTAAACAAAACTAAATTCCCTTGGTTGGGGCGATGAATACTCAAAATGAATTAAGTTCAATAATGAAGCAATTATCGCAAATGTGATAACCTCACAAAGTGAACATCTTCGAAGACAACTTACCGTTTGAAAATAGAATTCCACATAATACAAAGCCGTTCCATACCAAATGTATAAGAAAATTATTTTTCTTCATATTTTTTTTCCGTGAATTTTTCCGATGTTTAAATAGTTATTCTGCTAATCGGGGCGAAGAAAAATTTAACAAATCAAAGATCATAAAAATCGGGCTAGCCGTTCTCGAGTTATAAATGGTGTAACTAACCCGATTTTATTTTATATTCTTTTTTTATATTCGATCTTATTTTATATTTTATATTATTGTTTAGGACAAGGTTCAATGAATCGAGTTATACTACCATCGCAAATCAGACTGTAGATGGTTTACGATAAAATGGTGCCATAATGTAAATCGTAAAATAAACCTAAATGTGCCATCACTTGAGCGTGCTTTTTTAGGACAAGATTAGTTTCATTGTAAAGAGGTTAAGAATATAACGTTTTATTAGTATAGAAACATTGTAAATTTGTCGTAACGCATTGCGTAACGGCCGGTTTCTAAACGATGATCGTTACGTAACAGCCGGGCGGCGTTATACCGCAACCAAGTTTAGGCACGTTACAAAGGCGGCGAACTAAAGCTGAACTTAGCTCGGTGAAATTAATGAATTTAGGCACGATTGCGTCGTCCGCTATGGGTGTCTCACCTCGGGACACCTATATAGCTACAAATGTACATTGGGGGTTGCGTTTTTTTAGTTTGTTTATTTATTTATTTATCAATTGGTAAACTAACAGCGTTACAAACAACATGTTTATAATATTTACCCTGAAGCTAGAAATGTTTTCGTCTTCGTGACCCCAACTGAAGTTAGTATGGTACTCATTTTCTATTGGAACCTGTGATGCCCTTATTAAGGGGATGGAGTGTGGTGAGACGCGTATGCGTGCTTTGTTTTTCCTAGTAAAGTTTACGGTTTATTTCCACTCGCTAGCTACACAAAAAATATAAACTTCATGAAACCATACACGCGCCAAACATTAGTGATGTACTCGTACATGATCACTATGTTCATCAGATGTGTAATTTTAAAAGATACCTAATAATTTGTTTATGCAACAAAAGCGTAAATGCACTTATAGAACTCGAAGAATTTTTATTTATACACAACTTCAAACAATATAATATAAACATAAATAGCTTATAACTCAAAAAGGTTACAAATCGGCAAGGGTAAATGGTGGGGAAGGTGAGGTTGTTATTTTTTTTAATTCAATAAATTCAATAAATACTGTAAGAATTGTATTGGATATAATTAATTGTGGAAAAACTGTATCATTCTTTATTTCCAATAATCTAGGACCATCTTCTTTCCATTACAATCATAAACAAATAGGTTCGAAGGCATTTCTGACAGAATTTATCATGTCTTTTCACTTTGTACAAGGAAATAAATAGAGGTTTGATAGGTAAAAATATCACAAGTTTTATTATCACAGAACGTTTTGTTTGTAAGTTGCAAGGTAATCATATCAAAACAAAAAAAAGTTCAACTAGAACGTACTATTAACTCTATTTTAGACGAGTATAAATGGCTAAAAATAAAATGGCTTGATGCCCAATAAAACAAAGTGATTCAGCAGGTTATTGGTAGTACCCAAATCGATCTTAATTAGGATAACTCGTTAACTTAATTGCATCATATCGTTGGCGTCAAAGTAAATATAAAGATGGCGAGTTGCCTAATACAACCAACACTAGGTGGAATATAAGTAGGTTATTACATGCAATATATTACGATACGTCATTATCTTAATTGTAGTTATATCGAAAAAAGAATAGACGGAGTGAAATCTTTGCTGAGTAATAATTTCCTGTTGGTACAAGGATGACTATGGCAGTAATAAATCTAAATATTAGTTCGGAGGAGATTGTAAAACTGTAATATATTTTTATTGCATGGATAGAAAATATATACTAATAGTTTACATACTTTTTTTTATAATGTGTTGGATATAAAAAGACGAAACCGGTACAGTGTTGCTCGGGTTTATCGTGTACACACAGATAGGTAATATTTTTAACTGTTAGTACAGATGGTAGAAAAATAAACAGGTCTTACTGCCAGACGTTTCGAGGCGAGATGCCTTCTTCTTTGGCACTGATCCTTCCGGCTGTCACCCGAACATAACAGTGCTAAACCAGTAAGTAGGAAGAGGAGAAATATGCAGTTGAGTTTCTAATTCGCATATTCCATCGGTGGAAATATGCGAATTAGAAATTCATCGTGATCCAGAGCATGTCGACGGCGTAAACACCGCGAACAGCTTACTTAAATAAGGCGAAAACCTCGGCGAGCTACAAATGAAGGAGTGCGACGCGACGCGACGCGACCCAGATACGATAACGATCACTTTGTTTGGCCAGACAACATTCGCACTTCCTGACTATGCACACCTTAATATGACAGTCACCATAGTAGTAGCAGACAGAGCATAGATAGGATTATATTACGCGCCCAATTAGGTTTTTCCAATAAATAAATAAATAATACACAGAAAATATCATTACAAAAACTTTACCAAATGTCAAGCAATTTGTCGGTACAGAACAGTTTTAAATATTTGTCGACGATGGAAATAAGGGACTGTAGAATCTGACAAACTCCCACGACCCCCTTCCTTCCTCCAGTATCCCGAAGCAGTCCCTGTTCCTTTTATTGTTTATGAATTTATTATTGTTTAACAACATATGGGATTGTTTTGCGACTTGCATAAATATCAGGCAACAGACTAATTACGCTGAAAGAACAAAGTGATTACTGTCAGAATCTGTCCAGAAATTAAAGTTTCTTTGAAATTCTGAATGTAAATGAAATCCACTCAAAAACAATATAACAACTCTAAAATTTTGTACTATTATTGCATAATAGTTATCAAAAAAACCTTTTTTATTAGGTTTAATACTTTTAATTTTTACTTTTATTTTATTAGGTACATTATTATTTTTATATCTAATAAACAGTGAAGTAAATAAAGCAGATATTCCATCACCAGTGAGTCACCGAAAAATGCAATTTTTGGGTTTCCAGACATTTTATGACTTTCTGACATAATTGAATTTATTATTACTAAATATTTAACCCCGGGCTTCGACCAGACTTAGCAGCTAGGAACTACAAGCGGCTCTAACGGCATCTTTGGCGTGTGACAACTCATGCCTGCGGAACTCATGATGAGTCGCTTTAAGAGTCATCTTTAGACCTTCGGGTCATCCGCGCGCCTAATTTTGTATTTCGGCGCCCGATAGAACTGAAGATGATTGCGTTGACCTAGAAATTCGAAAGCCTTTTAAAATGTTCAAAAACACCTTCCTAGCACGTTACCTAAATAATTCCCAGACAATCTACCGTCCCCTATTTTACCCTTTTAGGGGTTGATATAAAACCGGATAGAGGGCATAAATATTAATAACTAAGTTATTTCAAATTCCATCACAAGCTTAACATATCTTGCCTAGCACAGCCCGAATTCACTTTTGATATACAGAATATCCCAAGACCGGTGTTTATGTTCCCTATTACGAGTGCTATATAGAAACAAGAATCGCTATGATATAACCCTGTAGCTATTATATAATATCAACTGTTTCTATTATATGCATTGTTTAGTAGTAATTCTTTCAATTAGTTATAAATTTAAGCACCAATTTATTTTTTTGTAAATTTTTATTTTTTTTGTAAATATTTACTGAATTTATGATTTATTTTCTTTTCCTCATAAAAAAAAAACGGTCAAAGTGTATTTATTGAGTTTACAAGAAGAAGGTCCTGTGTCAAATATGAATTGTCATCGAAACTGAACCAAAATGTCAAATTTCAACTCCGTAGGATAAGAGGAAGTGGTTCTAATTCAGCTTGCAAGATTTGACCTAAACCGACATACGAGTACAAACATTGCAAGCTAAATATTGATTGAATGCAAGCTTATAAAAAAACCTTGCATTCAAATGGCCCAATATATTAGAGCTACCTAGAAAATTACATTAAATAATAAAAGTAAAATTAAAAAAAAATCAACAATCGGACTTATAAAATACACATATTTTTAATTTTTACTCTGGAATGATAAGTCATATATCTCGATGATAAATGTTTAATAAATACAATAAACAAAGTTTAATATAAAACGTTCAGCAATTTATTGCCCGAATGGACGCTTAAAAAATATTGTTGATAAAATAAATTACGGCATACTATCTGCGGTACTCATAATTCTATCTGTATACGTAATCACAACTTTGTATGACTAACCATTAAGTAGATAAGGTCTGTAACAACTTTGTATGACTAACCATTAAGTAGATAAGGTCTGTAACAACTTTGTATGACTAACCATTAAGTAGATAAGGTCTGTAACAACTTTGTATGACTAACCATTAAGTAGATAAGGTCTGTAACAACTTTGTATGACTAACCATTAAGTAGATAAGGTCTGTAACAACTTTGTATGACTAACCATTAAGTAGATAAGGTCTGTAACAACTTTGTATGACTAACCATTAAGTAGATAAGGTCTGTAACAACTTTGTATGACTAACCATTAAGTCTCACAAGTACACAAGTCTCAATGTAGGGCTTTCTGTTTTTAATCCTTCTGACCAAAATATAAAAGTAGAATAGACCACGTAGCTCTGACGTTAAAAGTAAATTTTGAGAAAGCTTAACAATTAAGTCGTCCATCGTCAGTTAAAAATACGGCAAGTTCAGAGGAATCTTTGAATATATTATGAATTGTCTCCGTTACATAAGCTTCAACCTAATGAAATTAAATAAAGTTGACCACCGTGTCAGATGCGAGTCAGTCGTGCGAGATGCATCATCACTTGCTAAGATTACGAAACGGAATTGGGAACAAACGCCTACGGACTCTATGCTCAGCTCACGGCACCTTTATTGCTTATAATTAGTTGCCTACTTGACGAAGTGAGATGGAATTTTGCTTGTCGTAAGTATTAAATTTTACATCTAACATTATACGGGTAGGCCTACGATTCACATCCAACATATCTATTTTTTAACAAAATTGCTACAAATACGGACGTAAACTTACAAAATCAACCAAAAAGAATCAATGGTTCCAAATCCTCTATGCATAATAGAATTTATACGGTGACTTTTATCACGACCAATCATTTCAAAAAAATGTGTCGTTCCTTTAATAAATATTGTAATGAGCATGACAGTTATGGTTCAATTCAGAAACAACTGATTATATCGTTTAGTGATAGATAAGATCATAATACGTTTAAAACCACTTAGGTTGTTTTTTTTTCTTCTTTAAATCCCAATTAAATTTCTATAAATAAAACATATATGGTCGTTTTCCTGTTATTCATACGGAATAGTACAATATTTTATAGGAAAACATAAAATGCCAAGCTATATCACTCAAGACTGAAAACAGTGGTAAAATTGCAATAGTTCATTTTCCCGTGTAATTAGAATAATTGTCAATGAAACAGAATTATTCTATTCCAGTTTAAACATAAATAATATTGAATAGTGTAAATAGTAACTGTAATTCATTTTTATAGGTAAACTGAGTTTGGGAACGGAAATACATACATAGGTCTACCTACCTATCATTATAATTAGTCTGGTAAGACAAGAGTTATGCGCGTACAATGTGTCTATGATATTGTATACGTACCTACGTATACGATACATTCTTATACATTCTTAGCCGTATGTTGGTATTATGCAGTAAAACAATATCCACATGGAATTTTCCTAGAGTTTATTAGAGATTTCAACTGAATATGAACATTTGGCACACAAATAGAACGATAGATTTTGCATCCAGGAATGCGGGTATATTTAGAATATTGATTTTGCTTCGGAAGATATTACTCGTGAGACGCGAATCAGTTAGAACTCTATAAATAGAAACCAACATTGTTTTTATTTTTATTATATGAACGGAGTTCGCATGGTATGAAGTCTGGTAGATTGAAAGGTAAGGCAGGGATAGATGTTCACAAATAAAGTAAATGTATAGGTAAGTTTTTTGTACGATAATCTCGAAAGCTACTGGACTCTATATTTGTACGACAATCGTCAAAACCACAATACATAGGCTACTATTAATTGCTATTAGTTGTCACTGCTCACTCATAAAGAGTGAGCAGTGACAACAATTATTGTAAGATATCAGGAAATCATTGCTGTACGAACGCCTTTTCACGCTTAGCTCAACGGAATCATAAGACAAATATCAAAATATAGTAAAAAAGATTATCTGCAATAAAGTTCAAGAATTATATTGCTAACTTATACAGATTGTCCGTTATGATTGTTTTAATTTGTAAAAAATCTAACCACGAAATTAATTTTGACTTAAAAAATCTTAAATAATTATAACCACCCATATGAAAATATTGTACGGAAGGTCGACCAAAGTAGAGATATTATTATTTAATAGGTGTGCTGATAAACCTATATCATATATGTGTGATTCAGCTGATGAACCTATATCTTCGACGGTAGTGCTCTTTTGAATAAGTACTCACCTTAACAGGTTTTGAACTTACTAACTAAATTGGACGTAACAACACTAGTAGTTAATTCATTCGACAAATCAACCACTCGGTTAGACAAGAAGTTCTTTTTTTAGGTTAGATTTTTTGGAAAGACAGTTTTGGAAAGTTTTAGCTCGTGCGAAATAGTAGGTACAACAGTACCTTCTCTAACAAATTAACATTTTTTGCGAAGTATGGACACCATACGTGTTGACAGTTTTCCAGTATAGGCCATAAGAGTACATAAGATTTGTAAATTCTAAAACACATTTCAAAAGTTATGTAGTGTAGTTTCCTGATTAGTACAAAACAGAATTTGCCTTCTTTGTGATTTTGGGGATTTACACTTTTCATTTCAAGCCATTGCAGATAATTACACCGAGGTCTCGAATGGTATCGTGAGTTTTCTATTCTAAAATCGGACCACGAAAGCAGAGGTGTCACAAATTGAAACAAAAGTCCGTCATGGCAAATGCGCGCGTAGGTGGGTAGGGTTAGATTAGGCATCATATTCTGACGCATGAGGCGCTAAACGCCGCTTCAGGGCAGGGCCTAGCTGCCAAACCCAGGGGTAAACAAGCGGGCTGTACAGCTCGTAACCTTCCGTAGGCAAATACAATTTTGTAAGTAAGTTACTTTCAAATAGTTATGCTTTGCTTACAAGTTTCGGCGTATAATGCTAGACGATAAGACGGCGATTGCTTGACATTTTGAGGTCACAGCAGACATAATGGTTCAGAGGCCAAGATCCAGTTTGTTTTGCGTAAGAAAATAAAGGGAAATTCAATTAAACAAATAATTGATAACAAACATATCACGTCGCATTACCAGCTTATCCAACAAGCAGCTGTCATATTTATGTGTCATCCTCGTATGTCCATTGCATTGGGACAATTAATCCTAACACTAGAGTTGTTTTATTTTTTTCCAGTTGACATCACATCAATAGGGGAAGCAATTTTGTATATATATGACCCTAAGATTAAACCAATTACTGTGGAAGCGTTTATTTATTTATTAATCATAGCAACAACTATAATACTTCTTTGTTAGTGTTTTTCATTTGACTAATTTTCGATCTGGTATTATCATAAAACTCGTAAATATTATTTTATTGTTGTTTTTAAACAAAGGCTTATTACAAAAACCATCCTAAAATGTAGATATCTACGTATTATTAAGAAAATTACTGACACCAACCTATAGTGATATACTAAAAGTGACTCGTGTAACATGAATATGTATCCCTAACTAAGTATAGTAATACATTTCAAATATAAAAAAGACAACCTATGAGAAAGCGCAAAGGTTTCAGGACAGCCAGATTCAACGCAGCAAATGAGTGGTAAAAGCAATTGAGACGCAACAGTCCCAGAAATTCTGAGTTGATCACCGATCCAACAACTCGTCCTCCAGGATGCCTGGAGGATCAACCAAGAGAAATCTGAACGCGAATGAAGCGTTTCCGCGCCGGCCATGACGTTTGTAAAGCCACTCTGTTCAAATAGTCCCCATTGTAGAGTAATGTCCAACTATATAATGACATAAGGCAAACGGAGATGCACTTAACTGGCTAAAAACACTAGACGTTAAAATATAAAAATACAACTTTGTTTCGAAGCTTTATAATTTTTTATATCTAATTTATAATATTTTTATGATTCATACGATAAGACGACCATTATCTAAATACATATATTACAAAAAAAGATGGTTACATTAATGTTCTTGAGAAATTAATAAATCATACCGCGTACTTTTCAGTATTATTGTAAAATAGTATACACACTAGGTCTGCCCGTGTGCTATATAGCCCGTAGCATACTCAGCCTGAGGCTTGGTGTGTTACATTACCAATATAATTCACACAAACTTTGGCAGTACGTGGGCAGTACATTTCTCGAAGTAAGTAGCAATCCAACACGGACGTCGGACATACCTAAATACCCTCACGAAATGTTATCCAAAACGCAAAATCGCCATGCGAGGTGTATAAATATGAGGGTGAGGTATGAGCGGGGTGATAGGTGTGAGGTGTGGGTGCGGTGCGGAGGTTTGTGGGTGGGGTTCTACGGGGACAATGTCAAGGTGAAATGTGGATATTAACGAAAGCGAGGGGAGGTGAAAGTTCTAATTTCTTTAAAACATTTGAATACCTATGTATAATATAAAATAAATTAAGGTTAAAAAAAAAAATCTGGAAAGGTATATAATATATATATTTACGTACATGACCGAAATCTTTGAATATTTTAAAAAATTACAAAAAAATAATAAAAGTGCTAGAAAATAAAATCAAAGATGCTTTCGTGAAAAAAAACAATGTCGATCAAAGAAGATTCTCGGGAGAGTAATATTTGTCATGGAAAAATGAACTCGATTGGTTTTGTGGTACATAATCAGTTACAAATAAATATAAAAATACATTTTCAATATAAAACTAATTCTAAACGTTTACATAATTAAAATATCCCAAATTAAATAGTAGACATCATATAATTTAATTTTGTAATGTCGATTCTTTCTGATCTATAAGTAAAAATAAGTTATGAGGCAAAGCTACGGTAGAAAATGTTCGATAAAATACATCACTTGTTGGGAATCACTCGATTCGACATAACGTCACTTCATTATGACAACATAACGGGGTTTACATAGCAAGCGAGCAGTGTTGACATTTAGAGTACAAACAACACTGGTTGAGTTGCAAACAAAATACTTTTGATAAAATTAAAATAAAGAATTATCTACAACACTTTTTGAATGATGTTTACTAGACAAAATACGCCCTCAGTAGTTTTTTTTTCATAGCCCTGTTTTTCGGCCGCCAGAAGGCATGAAACTGAAGGTAATAAAAACACAGTAATTGAGACAAGGTGATTGACACTTGAACACAAGAGTACACTGAAAAAATATGTGTTAGCAAATCTGGTTGCTTAAAAATGTACACCCGCAGCAAGAAATTTGTTAATGAACATAAGTGTAAGCAAATTGTATAGTTGTACGTACAGACTGATTATTGTTAAATAAGTTTTGGTTAGATTTACCATATTTCTTGCTATGGCAGTAAGAGAGATGTAGGTAAGAAATATTTTGGCAAAAACATTTTTCCATAATTACAAAACAATATAGGGTCGTGGGTAAACATCTGACGAAATAAAACAATGTTACCTGGAAATTTGGTAGCAGTAACCATAACATTTTGTTGTTTTTACTTGTTACTATTTTATTTTTGACTGTACTGTGGTTGAAATCCAAATGGCGGTGTGACTGAACAGCTGATCATGAAATTTGCAGTTTGTAAAAAATATTGAAGCACAGCTAAATATTATGTTAAAGGTAACCAAAAATGATGGTTACTAACATTGAGAAATATGTTAGAAAATTATGGTATTTGCAACCAAGTAAGTTTAACAATTATGGGTGTGTAACTCCAACAAAAAATATTGTTGTCACTACCATATTTTTTCTGCCATTACCATATTTTTTTTTCAGTGTAAAACTCACACAAAATGATTAATTCTGTGAGATTATTAAAATCACGAAGGGTGTATAAATACCTCTCATAGTACAGTCTTATCAACTACATTGCGGAAATTTTTTATTAAACATACGGTAAATTTAAGGGTTTTACATATATGCCATATTTATTGTAAATGCAATGTTATTACTAAAAAATATAATTTGAAACTGTTTACGTAAGGTGGTGACGAATGCAAATAAAACGCACGAAAATATATTGAACATTTTTCTGTGCATATTTAAGGACGCCTGAGCTATAATTATATAAGTCGCGACAGTTTGGACATAATCTGTCATAATTATGCAATAGGAGCGGTTTGTTTACAGAAATAATACTTAAAGTTAGTCACACAAACGAATCAGCGCTTCTGTACCAATAGATTTCAGCTCGGTAAGGCATTTCAACTAATTGCAGCTCCTATATCAGATATATCAGTATTGTAGGATCATCAACTACTCAATCGGTACAGTTAAAGGCATAAGCACTATAATTAATGGATGTTAATAGCGCTAAAAACAATTTAATTATATAGCATGTAACACTGATGGCAGATTGATTACTGTAGGACTCCACCATCTGCTGCAGCTAAATCACCAATGCGAAGGACGGCTGACTGACTCGATCGATATACCGCATGGAAAATGTAGGAGTGTCTTCGGGGCTGAGCGAGCGGTCTATTTTTTACGGATTAGTGTATGCACATGCTTGCACGACTTCGCCAGAGATGGCGTGGGGCCTGTGACGACCGTCATTCATCGCCCAGTTTTCTTGATCAATCGAGCGAAATTTATATTTCTATGTACATAAGATTGACTGATAGATTGCTAATAATTTGTTTACAATCACGATTTTGAAGCCACCTTATAAAGCGTTATTATATGCGGCAAAATTAAAACTATTCTCACAACAAGTACGGTAAAGTGCCTGAGAACTAAATTAAAATCTTTAAACATTTTTATTTGACATTTAGTGTTTTGAAAATAAAAAAAGACCTTCAGAATTGCTACTTTCATAAACCAACACTAATTTTATAGTTAAAAAGACAATAAAAAATTAGAATATA
Organism: Neomicropteryx cornuta; assembly: GCA_020383195.1. Lineage (NCBI taxonomy): Eukaryota > Metazoa > Arthropoda > Insecta > Lepidoptera > Micropterigidae > Neomicropteryx > Neomicropteryx cornuta. The sequence goes on from JAHKQU010000014.1 coordinate 7,029,532, forward strand.
AGAATAACAATAATAGAATAAACATACATAATAAAATAATAGACGGATGTTTGACCCAACTAAAATATAGAATTCCAAATTATTAGATGCACTAACCCCCCCCCCCACCTCCGCTTAGTTTGCTATGCTTCATCAATTTATTACATAATGTATTGAATATAAAATATTTCTCTGAACTTCTTGGTGCTTTATTCGCTAAAGAGCCTAGCATGACCACACCTTTATACGGGTATACGGGTGATTCTTCGCGACCTCCAAAATTCAATTAATAAAGCAGGGATAGTCACTCTCGACTTGATTCCGTCATGTTCATGAAAACTATTTTATGTGTAACCGCGACACGAAGGAGTGGGCGATTTTAGAATTGATTGAAACCGCCCGCCCTAGCCTAAATAAATTCCGGTCGGTACCGCTCGAAAGTATGCTCGTAGAAATGTGGAAAACAACATTCGATTTCGTTAATCTCCTCGACGTTAAAGTTTAAATCAATATTTAGTATTATAGTTACAAGAAAATAAAAAAATAATGAGTAAGGCGTAAGTATGCTCACAGTTTTATCTCATTGGATTTAATGATGTTAACTTTGTATGTCTCTGAAAATAAATTAAAAACAGCATTTTAAAAACAGCATTTTTTAAAAACAGCATTTTTGATTACAATAAAGTTTTCTGTTATTCAAAGGTAATGCTGTACTGCATAGAATATCTTCTGAGTGGCACTCGATGAAACATCTATTAATATTTATTTGAAAGTCAAGGTACTTTTGGACTTATATTTGAATCGCGAAGTTATCATGTGTGATGTGACGACAAGAGTAAATATTAAATTGATAACGATCATGATGTCTGTACTGTTTAAAAAATATATGGAAAAATAAATAAATTCAGATGCTATATACATAACAATATAATTTAATCTTTTTTTACTTAAATTATTAAGAATGAGAATGATCTTTACTCGGTTTTTAAAACATTTCAAATTTCAATATTATATTAGTTTAATTATGAGAACACGAGATCCTCGCGTAGACAAATCAAATGTGTAAACCACTTCTTTTCAATGGATAAAAATGTTTTTTTTAACATATAAATTGTTGTTAGTCCTTTGAATAAAATAAGAATCTCGGAAGTTGATTCAGAATTGTGGTTGTATATATGTGTTTTAGTTTAGGTTCATTACTGTTAATTTAAGCGATCAATCCCCAAATCCGCTAACTTGTAGATGCAAGAGTATTAAAGAAATGTTTTTGTTATTTGGTAACGTTCGGGCAAAATTATAGATTATGGATGGACCAGGAAGGGGTGCACGTTTACAAATTTCTCCAGATTTTATTTTTAACCAAAAATAATCATAGATTATCATAATTACTCTATTAGAAGTGTGAATTAAGGAAAATGGACTAGGTTAGTGTGGGAATTTTATAACATGCGATACATTCAATTATAGATATTTTCATATAAAATATAGGGTGGAAATAAAAATGAGAGACCACATAATGATTGGAATTATGTAGAAACTCACCATAAAAGCTATATTTTAAAAAGTAAGCGTCGGGTGTAACTTGAATTGGCAACATTTACATTGTTTGTCGGATAAAACTTGTCGTGCCCGCCTTGTGCCTAATACTCTAAGTTATGCAAAAAGTAGCATTTGAAGATCGCATTTGGTTGCAGAAACCAATTATGCACGCTGTTGTCTATCGGAGGTTCATTGAATGGCGATATGCATTAGTGATCGACAACGTTTTGCTAGCATTCGTATAAGAAATATCGCGGCGGTGGCCTACTCTACTTCCCGCGGAGGACGAAACGCAAACAAAAGCGTTGCCAAAGCGGTTTCCTCGCCGCGGCCGTGACTACAAGCTTTTAACTGTTACTCGCGCTGATCTCGTTTCGCTACCGCAATGCGAATATTAGATGGAACAGTTTACTCGATTTAACCAACGTCATGGCTCCATCATTTAGGATTTTTTGAGGTTAGTTCGTCGCATCTGATATAAACATAACACACTTTGGCTTGATGTTTTATTTGTTATCCCTTTACAGATCAATGTTTTAATTTGTTAGTGTTTATTACCTAATTAGCCTAATTAACTATAAACAAATTAGATTAAAAAACACACATTTAATTTGCATTTCGGTGTAAAGCCGTGAACGGTTATTTAAGTAGTCAGACTTTCGCATTCTCAGCAGACTGATTTTGATTCTGATTTTTTCAAGACCGATGTGTCAAATTAACAAAAAGCATAATAATTTTGGGTTTAAACACGCTTGTTTTTAATTTCTATGTAAATGTCATGTTTACTTTGAAGAATTCATTATTTTACGGAATAATAAAGGGAAAACAAATAAAACTTATGATATAGATCTAGAACGAAGCGATGAATGCTCGCGAATAATTAAATTCTGATTGGGAACGACGCAATTTAAATCCGAGCACTCCACTCCACACGCAAGCCAACGAGTTTAACCGCCAACTCAGGAACTCAGGAGGTCTATTTGAAAGCCGCTACTGAAATCGGAGCAGCGCGCGTCATATCAAAGAATTCCTTTCGGCATGCCGGAAGGCGGAGGTAGGTTTTACCGGATCAAAGTGATGAAACATTTCGGACATCCCTTAGCGCAAGGGTCGCTCATATCAAAAATTGTTTCACATAAAAGTTGTAGGAAAACTATAGTCCTACAATTAACATTTTGAACGAATTTGATCCTGTACTTATTAAGGGAGTTATGATTATTTGAATTTTGAAAAACCAATTTTTCCCACACCTAAGACCAACGGTTAGAACTATCAAAAAAAAAAAAAATCCGTGATAAGTTTTAGGCCCTTATCTAAGCAATAATATAAAATTTAAATGAATTCGATATCTTATATACTAAGAAAGTTATAGCGAAATTTCACATTTTCGAAAAATTCCCCCTGGTCTCATTTTGCCTATTAACGAACTTGACCGAGATTTTGTGCCCTTAAATTTTATGTATGTAGTTTTTTGGGTTCTAGGGAATGTGAAACGCGAAGATATGTCGAAATTTTCCGGAAGTCAAGACCTGGTACTCATTGCAATAGGTAGCTAACCTAATGGAATCTACCTAAAAGCGAATCTCGATACGTCAAAACGGCCGTCGGTTGAAAGTCCACCCCATTCCAATACGCTTGGGGTCACCCACGCGTGTTTCGAACTACGCTATTTCTCCCCCGACCTCATCAACCCTCGATGGACGCCCACGCTAGTCCACGACCGCCAGATTAAAATGTGGTGTAATATTGCGCATTTCGTTTGTAAATCATCCGAGGCAGATTCGGTCACGACCTTACAGCAAATATCAATCTAGGGGTGAGCACGTTGGGAGGTTTTTGCCTTCAAAGAAACAGAAGGCAAAATGAGGTATAATTTAGAGGTAGGGTTTTATATCAATATTATACATAACTAATTACAACTTTTTATTAATTTTCTTCTTATTTTTATAAGGAGCGACTAATCAATGCTTATTTATTCATCGTTTTAAAAATACAAACGATTATTTCCGAGCGCATGGTTTCATGTATTCTATGAATAAAATGAACTGAAATAGTATACACGTATGCAATGTTTAACGAATTTAGATATCTACCTGAAACCACGACTATCGTGTTAGCAATAAGAGAACGTGCTCCTATATAGCTCATATTTTATTATGTAGTTCTTTCCACATCGGCTTAACTCGACCTTAAACAAAATTGCACCATTCTACTTAAGGACAACGAGCTAGACTAAGTTTGAGCACGAACGAATAAACGGACTTAGTTTTGATTGGAAGGAAACTGGTTTGTAAGACAAACGTAGCGACGAACTTAATCATGTCATTATTATCTATAATTTTTCTAAAAGTTACAGTTACTATTCTCCTACATTACATACATTGCTGTAATAGAAAAAAATATAACATAACTTCTGGTTTCACGTATTTATACTAATTATATATGATACTGGATACAAAACATAATAATAATACATTGATATAGATATTCGGAATAAATAAAAGTAATACCATTTAGTCAAAATTTTGATTTGCAGCGGAAATATAGGAACTACCTTCTTGAATTTACAACATATATTATATGTCTCTCTCCTTCCAACGGTTATGCATCGATATAGAAAGGTCATATTGATACGATTATGGGGCGATTAGTGGTTGCGGGGAGAGGAAAAACAACGGATCGTGAACAGCTGTTCAGACGCAGTGCTTGTTATGAATACATACATTTCGATACCGTACTCTTAACAACTATAACCTGTTACAAGCTCTACAAACCAAACAATATTTCAAACTAAAATCAATAACATATTATTGCAGTGTTTATTATTTAAAATATCTTATATTTGAAAAAAATATGGGCTAAGTGATTAAGGAGAGAAAAATTGGAATAAATATAATTTTATAATGTGCAGGAGGATAGCTAATATGTATGTGTGTGTGTGTAACTAAAATGTTCAAGTATTATAATTATTACTGGGGGAAAAGACACATATGATACCTTAAAATAACCGTTTTACGTAATAATAAATACTAGTTATTCAACCCCAGGCTTGGCAGCTAGGCCCAAAGTGACAACTTGATAAGCTGAGGTTCTAACTCACTAAACATAATTCTAATGGCAATTCAAATATTTTCGGAAAATTTGCAAAAATGGTAGGTAATATATAAAAAAATAGGCGGCCAGTAAAAATTATTGGGCATTTACCAAAAAACTTTTGTTACATGACAGACGGGGTAATAAATAAAAAAAATGATCTTACCGTTGCGTCGGTGTTGCGTTCCGAATCTCTGTACAATCCTTGTTCAATAACACCGCAAATAGCACTGTTGACAAAAACAAAACAAAGTTATAATAATATTAGGAACTTTTTTCCCTTGTTTCAGGAAAGCAAAAAATCAAGAGTCATAGCTTTCTCGAACAATATAATTTTACAATAGCATAATATTTTTTACTAATAGGATTGTAAAGATTAACTATCGTGTGTAAAAGATGATTTTCATAAAACATGAAAATCATGAAAGGAAAGGGGAGCGTGACATATATTTCAGCCGTAAATTTTGTATTAGTTTTGGTCGTATATTTAATATATTTTTTTTAAATATTAGGAAGTAAGTGATATTACTGAATAATATTAATACTGACAATATAACACATTATTATTTAATTTAAAACACTACATTTCTTTGTAATATACCTAAATCTTGATAATTTAAAAATTATACTACTAATTAGTGTAAATCGATGTTTATACGAAATGTATTGATATTAAGCATGTCCAACTATTCATAGGACATCCAAACAGCTTCAATGACATTATCAAAGGTGAGCCAAGGTGAGTAAGTACAGACAGATATAGTCTTGACGTGCACCTACTTGGTGCTCCGATTTATGGCGTCGCTTTTATGAAAGGGAGCTGGAATAAAAGCACGCCAGAGTTCACTTTGAACGCGAGCCAGAGTAGGTATGTGAAGGTTTTAGTGTGCGCGGGCTGTGTTCCTGCACATTCGCATCGATAAGCTATTGAACGGATAATCATCGGAAACACAAGGCACACATACCTGTTTATGTGTACCTACTTCGTACACCCATTTTTATGGTGTTAAAACGCCACAGTTTATGGCAACAGTATACTAATATAATATACACATTTTTAGAAATAGGGCATTATACCTAAGTGTAAATTATTATAATTTAATTGCTGCAAATTTAATATAGGTATTGAGGTTAAAAAAGTCACGGGTATATTTTTTTTAAGTAGCTATTTAATTAGTTAACAAAAAAATCAAAGGTCTAAGGTCGTTTCTTAATGGAATACATAATCATTCATAATTTATTCATGCCTGTACATAAAAAAACAAAACGATTACATTAGAAAATTTGAACCAACGATCTATTAAAACATATATACGGTATGTCATATGAATCGTCGCTGTAAAAACCCGACACAGGTAGGTAGATTCCCCCCGCCGCTCCGCGCGCCTCAACTGGATTGCTGGATTGAGACATATCGCGATGGCATATGCGAGCAAGCGAGACGTATGATACGCGAGGAGTGTACTCGACGCAAAGTGGCGTACTTGGCGTGGTGCGTTTTTCACCCTCAGTTGCCGTATCTATATGTTTTAAAAGATCGTTTATTTGATTTTCAGGTACCTAACTTTATCGAAAGCGACTTTAAAAGTTATGAAAAGTGACTTGCATTTTAGGTTGCCACCCTTGAAGACTAGATGATCTTATTGAGACCTTTAAAAACCTTTATATTCGCGGACATCGTTTTAAATTCTATCGTTAATAGGACTCAACCTTGTCGTTTTCCTTACAAACGTTGTAGTTATTATAGAAAAATAATGGGTATCGTTTTATCTAACATAACTAGAATAAAAAAGTAAAATTTGTACTTTGTTTAAAAGCTAAAAAGTCTATATTTTTCCATACTTTTCATCATAAGTTCGACATAATTGGCTGAATACAAGAATGAGAAATAAACCTACAGAAACATAGTTGATTTTATAAAGATGCAAAATCAACTAAGTTTATTGAAATACGTTATTTCTGTTCTTCACGATTAACCAGTAACGCCGTATTTTATTATAAAATCAGCATAATTTATGCCTGCCCGTTAATAATAATACCTTATAATTTAGAACAATGGCGTTATAAAGCCTGAGAAAATCTCATTGGTTTTAAAAGATTCATTACGAAAATGTAATTACGCAGTAACCGAATAATATCGATAATGATTAGATAATATATGATCCCGTTCACTGACTCTTAAGTAAACTTAATTATTGTAGTAGACAAAACTAGACCAGTTTTGTTTGTTTACCATAATATTTCCCTGATTTCTTAATTTTGTAGTTGCTGAACATCACACCCATACGATAATATTACATTTCACCTATATACCATTCTTTCATTTTCAATCACACGCTTATCCTAATTTTATATAGCCGCTATCGCTTACACGCACGTATTCACACATTTACATTCCTTCAATTAGCGGAATTAATATATTTCATGCTGGCAAATAAACTATTTTTATTTTCGATGCTAAGGTGTTAATTATAAATGGTCATTGTTTAGTATTTATATTTTATAATTTAGTATTAAGAATCGGTGTAGCTAACCTTGTAAATAAAGCTGAGCATTAACGAGCCTAACACAACATGTTCGGCGACAGTTAAAACTGTTTATAGTAACTGTCGCAGTTTATAGCATTTTACTGTTGGCCAAGTTGACTGACACACGGGCATCGGTGGAAATGGCTCGCCGCGCTGATCGCTTTCTTGCACGGCAGGTGGTAAGAGAGATTGCCAGGTTTATTTCGTAGACTCGTTCAAATGGGCACGGCTCATGCGCGTTCACAACTCCAATAAATACACTTCAATACTTCAATTCAATAGTTGAATACTTCAATTTTAAATAGAAACATGTCAAGCATGAACGTACTTTACGCGTCGAAGGTTCCGTAATTAGACAATTTCACTTGAATTTATCAAGCGGAACGATCTAGAGCTCATAGAAAAAATAAAATTCCACTATTTAAAAACTTAGTTTGGAGAAACTACTGAATACATAAAACAAAAGTTACCTTCAATCCCTAATGGCCTTGTATGCCTGTTTTTATTACAAGGGTTACTTTTTATTTCCTAAATAGCGTTAAACACAAATATTTAAGTACCTTCAATTTAATTCGTTCACGAAATATACTTAATTATATTTATAATAGTACGAAAATTATGCTTGAACGTTGTCAGATTGAAAAAAAAAACAAACATTTTAAACTCAGTAGGAATTTGTGTTAGGAAAGCAATTCGACGTCTAGTGTAAAATTCAATAATTGCAAAATCAAACCGTTGGACCAATTCGCAAAACCACTGATTGATTGATTACTTACTGCACCATTGAGGTAACATAAGTTCGGTGATAGTATTGAACTGGAAATTGCGTTAGATAACTTGTAACTAGAATATATACCCATTTTACCCCGTTTATGCACATATATAAAAAAGTTAACGAAAATAAAAAAAAGTGTTTACACATCGTAACTTTTTAATGAGACAATGATTACATATCTAATCAAATTGAACAAAGGTAGAGAATATTAAACACACCTAACCATCGCATAATTAACGAATTGATAAATTCATGAATTATGGTCACCCCTTTATGGATCTAATATAGATTTTATATTGGGGTATAGTGGCACATGCATGAACGAATTTATACGTGAGTCGAATAGAGATTAGATATGGCAATTAGATAATACCATTTGTCTTCACAATCTGGGTTAAAGCATATTATTTTTGGGCACAATTCACAATAGTAAAAACAGGCACGCTCATTGTGGCGAAAGTGATACTCTTAAGATAACTAACTACATGTTTAGAGACAGGCTTACTGCAAACAAAATAAGTTTTCAGGGAATCGCGTGGCGTGATGTAGCGATGTAGTGACAACAATATATATAACAATAATTAATCAGTCTAATACCATAACCATAACTAATACCTATAATAAATAATATTTACGTAATCATATATGGTGAGACAACACAGCATGCTAAAATACTTAAAAACCATTCTAAACAATGAACCATGGCCACTCGATAAGAAAATGTATTTCTAGACCGTTCGTCAGTATATCATATTTGCAGTATAGAATATTCCTTGCTGGTAATTTTATTTATATGTTATGTTTATTACAATTTATACAAATATTTAATCGTATATTAGCTACATACGTGCAATTTTAGGTTATGAATCGCAGTGATAATAGTTACATTATAATATAATCATTTAAAAAATATTTTTCTGTTTTAACTAAATTAGGTTATTTATTATCAAGTTATATACTGTATACAGCTTTCATGGTCTCGTGGGTTGTTCTTCATCCGGAAAACTAAGTGAAGTACTTACTAACACAAAAGTGCTAAGATCGATAGCTCTGGTGCCGCTATTAAAAGTGCTAAGTAATATCAATCAAAATAGTAATATCAATAACAAACCTACCTACGAGTATACAATTCTCGTAGCAGAAATGCCCCAATCTGAAAGCCACGCAGTTTCCTGCTAACCATCGCGGAGAGCAGAGCTTCTGACGAGGAGTCGTGCATCGGTGCATCAGAGCGGTTGTGGTATACCGTAATTGCATCTCAAATTGTGTTATGGTATTTTTAATATGTTTTTGTTAAAGTCATCGTCTGACATAGGCTGTGGAACGGATTCATTTGATATGAAGCTTCGGCAATATTAAATGTTTTTATTGAAATTGTAGTTTCGAATCGAAAATTTACTACGTTGGCTTCATTCCAATGTTTCTCGTGAACATTGCAGAATTTAATGCAGGCAATTCTTAACAAAACAACTAATTATTGAAGTCCCTTTAAATAATGTTTCTAACATATACAAACGTGAATTGTGTATACTTATATTTAGAACATAGATGAATTATCAACATGAAACCGCACCGGAGAAAGTAGTATTGATTGAATTCAATTTCGCTTTAGGCTCGACAATGAAAACAGGAAGAGAGTGTGGGCCAATCAATGTCATTGGAAACTACTAAATAGCATCTGCTGTAACGCGGAGTCAAGCGCTCGAAAAAGTCGGATTGTTTCACGCACTAGCACAATGCGGCAACGCAACGCTCAATAAAAACGACTACAAGCGCTCATTGTAAAGACAGAAACGGCGAAGACAATGGCCACGTCAGATAATTGACATCTCACGAACAAAGACGATCTTGAACGACGTACGATGGATCTATAAAAATAGCTATCTATAAAATCTATGATGATATATATATAAAAAAATAAGTGGGAATGTATTAAATCTAAAGGCCGCAAACGAGGGCGTCCAGGGCGAGGTTCGTCATTGGTGTCTTCTCGACCTTCTTGGAAGAGTTAATACAAATTGTAAACATTTTTTTTTACTTAAAGTACTCACCGTATGCCACTCTCAACATTTCAAGAGTTTTAGGGCACTTGATTCCATTTTTTACACAAAATTTAATGCAAACTCTTTGATCCATGTTTTACGACAGTAGAAAATCGCCGAGCACCCAAAACACTTCTAACCTTAATGCCTCTCAAAAACAAACAAAATATACTCCTGAAACTTTTAACAGATGTTAAAAACAAGTGTAACAACATAACAAAAAAACATCGAAGATCAAACGGACGTAGCCCGCGAAATTTGAAAAGTCACCTTACTTTTTGATCACTCCTCGTATATTGGCGGAAATATTTTTTTTTCAAACTTGAATTCAAAACAGACAAATTTATTTTGTCAAAACTTATAGGTATATTTGGAATGACAGCGGTAATATTAATACAGATGATTGTTTTCTCAATGCAGCACCGCATAGCATTGAATATTTAAATGAGTTATGTGCTTTATAAAATGTTTTTTAAACACTTATATGAATCTAAGCTTGTTGAATTGATTTCTAGCCGCCAATATATGAAAATATGGATCGCCATAATTATATTAAAAATATATGAGAAGAAACCGATAAACGCCAAACCCATAAAGTAGCACTTGCTGCATTTGAACATCATCAATTTCCGATGTATCGGTGTTAAACGTTGACCTAACATGCGTTCGCTGAACTTGTTTAATCGTACTTTCTGCATTTATATATGTTTCGGATGTAAAGCGGGAATAGTAAATACATTTAAATCATATTTACAACCTAAGGTCTTAAAAAAATAAGTTATATACTCGCTGGTCCTAATTAACTAAGCTAAATTTGTTTGTGGAGAGATAGATGGTGAAAATGAGGCGTAAAACACCACTTGATGATATGCGGATTTGAACTCATAACCATTGGGTCAGTAGACCAACGCCCTAACAATTAATCTACCTACCACCATCTTTAATCCAAAAGCACATTAGTAAGAGTAGGTACCTTTATAAAATATACTTTAGTAATAATCAAAATAAGTTATTTAATTAAGTAGAGTAGGTAGGCTTTTAATGTACGAAACAAAGGTAGGTATCTATAAAATTAGCATTAAAAAAGAGCGTAGGTGGGTTAAGTTTCAGGTTCGGTGCCTGGAGAAAAGGCCAAAACATAAAACGTAGTTTTTTTTTTAATAATATACGACCAAAAATGGCTCAAAAAACCCCTATAAACATAAATATAGACAACGCAAGATTATTTTTTTTTAAGCAATAAACAGAATAAGTTGACAAATAATACCCAGGAATGGACTTTACAAAGGTTCGGTATATTTATTATTTATTTTTTTTTATCATTTTAATCATCATCACTTCTGAGAAATCCTTAATCTGAAATGCAAAAAATGTGATCTAACGACTGTATGCCCTCTTAAAACGTAAAATAGGTTACTGTCTGAAATAAGTTGCTCATTGACGATCCACTAGGAGGTACGTAAAAGCTAACTCCTGTTTTAGACGTGTCACTCTAAAGAGTTGCGCGTAGAAACATGTAAGAGTATTGTACACATTATAAACCCACGACAAATATTGACAAGAGCTGAAAGAGCGCCTGGCAGCGGTAGGACCAAAGGTCAACGATCGTTAAGTCATTTAAAGCAATGCCGGCCAGAAAGGTACATATTATGGTAATATGGCAAAGCATGACGCTCATTAAGTCTTGAAAAATGCAGAGGCAGAAGAGGTTTTTTTACGGAACTAGTAAATGCCCGATTTACCGGGTAATTCACATCGACGGGCTTTCATAATGGGATTACTAATTAAATTTGCTACAAAACATTTGCTTTGTTAGGCATTTTTGAATTTACTTTATATTTTTTAAAAATATTCAAGATTTTATGCGTCAGGAAGGAGTCATTGAAAGTTTTACCTACAAAGCAAACAATATTATTTACCACAACAGGTGATTTAGTAACTACAATTATCATAAATGCGTTTCCGACGCATAAAACGTTGAATATTTCGAAAAATTTGTTCAAATCAAAAAATTACCGAAGTTTTTTGTAGTAAATTTAATGTGGAATCTCATGGTAAGCAAATCCGATCTATTTGAATCATCTTAAATGACAGTTGTTTACAAATCTTTTCGTTTGTACGGGTATTATCCATTAGATATTATCACATTCGCAAAATACGAGTAGTAAGCATTCAGATGAGTTGAATATTGATTGTTAGTCCTAGAGTCAACATAATTAACGGCTGTTTCAGATTCACCTAAAATTAGCGCAAAAATAATTACAGGCTGATGTTGCTAGCAAATCCGTCAAGAAGTGGAGTTTACGGAAATTCGAACACACAGGGAAATCAAAATGTAAAGAACAAATTTATGATCTAGGCAGAAGATACTCTTATGCTGTTGACGAAAATATTTATGATATGTATATGTAACATCAAATGTAATTATTTTGTTTAACAGATGAATAATTGAAGTGCGGATTTTTTTAAAACGGGACTAAATTCGCAAAAGATGAAGCAATTAAAAATAAATTGTGCGCGATAAAGCGCCGCCCGGCTGAAGACAGGTAACGGAAGTTTCGCCTGACCACCGCGTCTCACCTTTTTGCTGATACTTAACTGATAATCAGGAAGTTTAATTATCACAATGAGATTGATTGCGCCGTTAAAACATCGACAACTCGTACAACACGCGAACAAAATTACAGCTATTGCGCACCGGCGGTTGACTATTAGGAAAATGCTTCGAACGCTATAGCGGAAGACAGACTATAAGATTAATCTTGAAATTATTATTATTTACGTCAGTTGACCTCAAAAAAAGTTGCCATTAGTATTATATTGTCTATAATTTCAATACAGATATAAAAAAAATATCTGTGCAGTATTTGGAAAGGTCACTGACAAATTAAAAGGGCCGAACCTATGACAAGATACAACAAAAAAATATAGATAGTATGAAAAAAAAAATTGTGAGTGCCGGGACTCATGGTTTAGATATGTAAACATCAGCATTGGTCTGTATATTTAATATAATTTGTTTGTAAAGTTATTTAAATTACTTTAATTTTATTTAAGAAACTAAAATTACCAAGAGATTGTTTAAATCATAAAGTTGAGTTTTCCAAGGATGCAAGAAAATATATCTTTTTACTTGGTAAGGTGTCTTCGGGATGGAAAAGGTTTAAATGATTCACGTTAATGAATTTACAAAAATTACAATCTAAATAGCCAAATAGATATACATTTTTAGTTCGCAAAGTAATTAGAGTCTAAGCTGTTGATTTTTGTTGATATATGTAACCCTAAGGACTACTTTAACAATTTTAATAACTATCTATTCCTTATGCTTTATGTTTTATTAGGTATTTCTGCAACTCCCTTTATTTTACGTGACAGAGTTAAAATTCGGTTTTCACTGATTAATTAAACACCCCAGTGCCACTGAGGGGTTATGAATGAGAAATATTAATTATCGGATAAGATGATAAAACACGACTGATAAGTTAATTATTATACATACACTTAATTTTCACGAAAAAACTCACACAGTCGAATCTCACTTTTGACCTTCGCTGAACTTTTTCATTCTAAGCAAAACGCACCGAATGTCGAGGCTTGAACCGGAGATTTTGAACCTAAAACCACTGCTTTACACTTGAAAATTTTCACATTGGACACACGAATGGAGGCTGTACGACCGGCGTCTATTTCACGCGCAGGAATTTATCGCACGTGTGACGAATCGATTTTTTAACTTTATGGTAAAAAATAGAAAATGTAGAGCCCGTCGATCAATTTGAATTCTGCGCTTACTATTAGACAGCTGTCTCTTTGACATTTAAACCAAACTGGTTGCCATGAAATTAAATACCTTATAACGAATATTTTTCTTTCTACCATGTAAATAATTATTGCATAATAGAATATTATATGCTCGACTTTATTTCATCTATTGTTCTTTTTTAAAAGGGAATGTTTGTCTTAATTATTATTGTAATACTTAATAAAAATGATAATTTAACAAAAATAAAAACCTTCGTTTTCCATCTCGAAGACATACGGATTTCGAGATGAAGACAGGCAGGCGGTGGAAGATTTTTTTGTCAAATGTTTGTATGTAAAGTGCCTATGTGTATGATACGGATTACCCAAAAAAACAAACCAGTAAGCCGCTTGAGTGGAAACTTCATGAAAAAAAAACATTGTTAAAGGAACTTCACATAATATAGAATTAACACCATTAAACTCTCCGAAATTGCCCTTTATGACCCCAATATTCAAGATAACAGTAAAAATCAGAACAAAGGTCAATTTGAAAACAAATGAGATTTATTTTGTTTACGTTCTGGTTATATTGCTTTGTGTAAAAATAGTGTAAAATAACACACACCGGTGTTATGCTACTGTTTGATTTATTTCCGCCAATTATAAGCAAATTTACGGCAATTATGTGAAAATTAAGAATAGCTGACTTCTTGCCAGAATATATTATTATATATACGAGTATATAATATATATCTGGTGACTGGTTGGCACATACATTCCGACAGCGTCGGACATGAGAAAATGAAATCATAGACCGACATGAAGTTGCATATTTATTATTCTTGAAGTTGGTAACAAACGAAACCAAACGAACGACGTTTTATAGAAGGTTTTTGAGCCGTTACAAATTACGTTGTAACAAACATTCATAGAAATATGAAGTAAACTTCTGCAAATACATGTATGTTTTTGATATTATTAAACAAACCCTTGTAATCACTAGTAACTGTGAATGAGATATGAGCACATCAGCTAAATAGCTGCTTGCTCAACAAACAATAATAATAATAATAATAATAATTTGATAGCTAAAATTAGAAACTGAAGTGTAGTGAAAGTGAAGTGAAGTGTTGTCGAAGGTGTGCAAATCTCAAAAGGAAGTCACAAATTAATGCCAATACAAAAAGGATTCAACAGACGGATTGCCTCTATAATGCAAACTATACAGATACTGTCCTTTCACGAAAACGCCGCAAAAAAATAATGTTTGTCGGTAACGCGTTAAACCATGATAAAAAAAAAGTTTTTTCATTTTGATTTTCAACGCTTTGCTTTGGTTTTTTTTTACACGGGTGAGCTGTTCGTTAGTAAATCAACGACAATATTGCAATAATATGAAACTGACAACAATATTTGTTTGAGCTCAACAGTATTTCCATTAAAATTATCCTTTTTTTTAATGCGACTATACTTTCTCACTCGAGTGCAAAATTATTAAAAGCACCGTAGCATAGAGGTATTTAACAGATAAAGTAATCGTAAATAGAATACATTCATAACAGTATTATATTACATAACAGTATTATATTAACAGTATTATATTAGTATTATATTCATAACAGTATTTAGTATTATATTACATATAATACTAAATTTGAGCAGAAGTATCTAATAATGATTTTGAGCAGCAATTTTTAGATTTCAAATATAAACTAAGTAACACATCACTAAAATATTAGTAATCAAGGCGCAACAAATAAGCTTATTAGCAACACACAAATTACAAAAACATAAAGTGAAAAACAGATGTTCACATTAGGTTTTGTAATTCGTAATTGTATAGCGCGGGATTGATGTTTTTACAAATAACTTTTATTGTTATGCATATCAGGAAGTGATATATATGGAGTATGCACTGAAACAAATTTTCGACTAACAGTTACTAAAACTTTGGCAACTGACAGTTCAAAATTTAGGTATTTGGGTGACCGCTAAACTCTTGGCAATTAATAACTAAATGGTTTGCGTACATAGCTGAACAATAACTAGTTATCTAAACCAATTTGCTAAACAGTTTAGGTAAACCATGTTCCTCAGTGTAAAATTATATATATGATATGGAGTATATATATCAGGAAATCACGCGGTTGTATTACAATAGTAACATATTGATGTAACTATTGTGATACAACTATTGTTTAACTATTGATGTATTGACATCAATATAATACAATAATAATAATACATCATTTAATACATCATTAGTAATACATCAATATATTAGTAATTACATAAAATGTAGCAAACAGCTGTAGATTTCTGAACAGCGTTCTGTGGGAAACGATGGTTTCGCATTACGTGTAAAACGAGTGTATTCCTAAATTAGGTTTTATTTAGAAATATTACCATTAAAGTATACGCTATGCATTTATTCATATCAAAATTGTTTAGTAATTTATAAAGTATGCACATATACATATATATTAGTCGCCTTTCATCCATCCATCCACGTTCTCATTCAACTATACCACAGAAGAGTGAGAGAGCGATAGCTACTGCTGGGTTCGCTCTCTCTCTTCTGTGGCCACACTGATGCAATGGAAGCAAAACAAATTAGAGGCCTGCACGCTGACTGATCGTTATCTGCGATATTTTACTTGGACCTGCGTACTTAAGATGGAATGGAAGACAGAAGACTTCTTTCGTCGTCACGAGAATAATTTTACCTCTCAGGGTTAGCTGATGGAGATCATAAGACATTTACTGGTGGACATTAGGAGGTAATTCTAGTGAACATAAGGCATAAATTTGCATGTTAAAAAAAGTGTAATTTATTTAGCTAAAAACCAATAATAAAAGGTCATTGTTCCCCTCATTATATCTATATATTGACAAAGAAATTATTTCTAGAAAAATGGCTGTAAAATTATTTCAGAAAAACGTATGCTGTTACTGGTCAATTGTTATTTTGGAAATGACCACCACTCTACCCTCATCGAATTACAGGCGTGAGTTTTTCGATTGGACGATATTTTTAGTGACAAAATAAGTCAGTCAGTTATTGTATTAATTTTTTTTTATCTATGTATTAATTTTTATTTATACTTATAAATAAAAATAAACACACCATACTCACACCCTCATGACTTTTTTGTACACTTTTAGTACACAGTAGGTGCAAGTGTTAATAGAACAAATTTTATAAATTATAGGTTCTTCATAATAAGTTCTGATTTCCGTCAAATTACCTATCGTATATTATTCCGTATATTGACTTTTAACGGGGGACTTATATGCAAAATATATTTAAGAGTATTAAAAATTGTATAAAATTAATAGCAGTTTATTATTCAGTTGTGAATCAACCAATATGCAGACACGTACTTTAAGGTCGATATTGCTTCAAAATAGAACAGTATCTACCGACTTTAGCGCAGTTAATGATTAAAGACATCATACTGTTAATGTTGTCATGCGGTCAATTTCAAAGGATTCACAGAATAATAACTATATATAACTTTGAATGTCTTGCGAATATGAGTGTTTTAGTTTCAGCGAAGTGTAATCCAAGGGATCGGAACATCGACTGCGAAGTGACGAAATGAAAAAAGTTTGTGGTTTAATATATTCCAAAATATCTTTAGTATTTAAGCACTAAATATGCAATCGCTAGAACGCGCCGCCCTTGATTACACGCTTCAATGTGTGTTGAGATAATAATCAAAGTGAACGAAAGCCATAACGGATGGGAGAGGGGAGGTGGAGTGCTAACCATACCTTTCCCATAATCCGACGACTGGGTGGAGTTTAAAAATAGGAATAAATTAATAGTAAAATGACATATTTAAAAACAAGCTTTTAAGTGCTAGAATGAATGCGTATACAAAATTGTCTGAGGAGTTCCTTCGTCTGGAGTCAATCCTGGGCGTAGAATCAGGTCATGCTTACCATAAAAATGCATTGCCATCGGAACTGAACCAAAATGTCAAATTTTAACTCGGTAGGATAAGAGGAAGTGGATCTAATTAAGCTTGCAAAATTTGACACACAAACATTGCGAGCTAAATAAAAACTCGTCAACTCGTGAACTCGTCAATTTCACACGAGGCGCGGAAAGGTTGTTTCAATAGAACCGTTCTGGCGTAATGGTGTTGTATACCGTTCTGGAGAACGAGAAATACGGTTAACTATCCGGTGAGGAACTACGGTGAGTATCCGAAAAACGGTTTAGTGTTATCTGGGCAATTCTCTGAGATGCGACTAATACGATGTCCCACCCTATTATTTCATAATATATATATATATTATATATATTTTAAAATAAATAGAGACTTGTATTATTATTTGTATAATTATTATTAATAATAATTTTTGTAAGTTGAAAAATGTCATTCCCTCACTTGTCCCTTTCTCCAAAAGTAGACGAACATTATTACTTATATAAAAAAAATCACTTAGATAGGCACACAATAATGCCAGCGAGCCGTTCACTCATCACGGGGAAATCCGGTCTTTAGGATTGTTAACCGATGACTGGATCTATACGAGAGTCAAAGAATATACTTACCTAATTGTATAAGACGCCATAAACATAATATATTGGACGGAGAATAAAATTTCAATAAAATCAAAATACTGGAAGGAATAAAACGAGATGACGCAGCTATTGTAAGGACGTCAATCAAGGTAATTACTTGCTCTCAAATTGCCATCACACCGTGCATACAGTAACGCAATTTTGCAGTATTGTTGTTGATAAGAATACAGACGCATAACCCACATAATACGTAATATGTAATTTGGAAAGTAGCTTTCATTTAACTTTCGAAAAACCCCCCACAACCTGGTCTGAATTTGCCCATTAACAAACTTACCGAGATTTTGTGCCTTTAAATTTTATGTATTAATTTCAAAGTGATAAGTGTAAAATTGCGGCAGTTATTGTGTCGACAAGAAAGTGATATAGATAGATATATTACATTACCCATTACAGTAGGTAGCTTTCATCAAGAAATCTACCTAAAGGATATAAAAAAATAGATACATTTATTTTGTTTGTGTTTATTAAAAAAGAAACTGAAAAAAAATATTTAGCATTGTCGACTTACGCCTAACCTATTTAGCTACCTTTGTATGTATTTGTACTTGGGATGATTATAAACGTGGCAAATCGCCCACAGAGCTCACTATGAACCTACATGACCTAGAATATTGTAGGTTTTTTAAAATGGAAAATATTTACTTTCCTTTTGTTTATCGAGCAATTAGAAAAAAATGCTGTATGTTTTTAGATACGGTTCAACGTAACGTTTATCTAGACATGTTGTAAATATGCTGTGTTAATAATATAGTCCCAACCGAAACGCAGACTAGTTAAGGCAAAACCTTTAGTTTTCTAATACTATGGTTTTGGTAAATATACCTACTACATGATAAAATACTGAAGTCCCACTTTGGCGGCGCAGAATATTTTAAATCTAAATGTCTTTATTCAGCGCCCAAAACAGACGTTTTATTTGCCAGTCGACGTATTTAGTAAATATTTATTGTAAGTAATTATTCTGATTGTAAGCAGACTTAGGTATTTTTTAAATAAATAAAAATGAAACCCTCTCCGTTGGTAAGCGCATAACTTGAGAACGGCTGGACCGATTTAGTTATTTTTTTTTCTAATAGCTTTTCTAATAGTTAATAATGTCCGAATGGGGTTTAAAAAATATTTAACTTGCCCGGAAATTGTACAACAAACGCTTGACGCTAAAAACAGTACATACCTAATAATGCCATGATAATTTTAATACTATAAATAAAAAAAATATAGCTATACAAGAAAAGTGGAGTGAGAAGGATAAGGTAGGAAGAAGAATGATAACTACCTACCATCTAATACGTGGTAGGTTGTTATGGTGGCCTCTTTATATAATTTATAGTGAAAACTTCCTAAATAAAAATAAATCTTTATTAAATTACCACGCAGTACGTACGTAGACGTGCACGGCGGATACTATATCCACTCTCCATTGATCCATTGCTCTCATCTCAGCGCACGTTGCCATAATATGTTTGAGTTTTGCGGTCAAGCATTGGCATTGGCCGGCACGTTCACTTCGTACGACGCCCGTTCGAATAATATTATCGCTCTCAGTCCACTGCAAATTCTAGTTCTTTGGCCTAGCAAATTTAATTAAATCACCTTCTGCTATGTTCGTTAGAGCTTGCTACGAGCTACAAACCATATGTAGCCACCACTCGTTGGCATCAGGGCGAATTGTGTAATCGAATTATGTATTTCAATTTATGTATTGAAAAATGTTAATACAGATACATGACTAACAAACTCGTAGTTGATTCGTTTCGATTTTATTGTTCCTAATTCTAAAACTCTCTTAATTGTATATAAATACTTATATCTATACAATCTGTTTTGGCCTGACCTACTGCAGATTATAAGGATACATCTGAAGTAAGCGTTTTCTCCTATTAAGATTGCGAAATCAGAGGAATACATGACCATTACAGCGACTATTAGTGCGAAGAAATTTCCCTTAAAATAATTGTATCCAAATCCAGGGGGTTTAATAAAAATAAACCTTGAGTTACTTTAAAGTAGATTTAGAAGAGTATGAAACAGCCGCTTTAAGGACACTAGAGAAAATAGTACGCAGTAGTTAGTGTAGTGTAGGTTTGATCTATCAGAGTTGAGAAATAGAGAATGATTATGAAGCTTGCAGTAATTTTGATGTTATGCTAGAAAAATATCAGTAGTTGATTTTTGATATCAGGTCGCATCTATAAAAAGGTCCTTGGAATTTATTCCAAACGGTCGGTAATAGCGGTACCTAATAATTGTGATATAGTTGAATCATATTTATATTGCGTTGATATTCGTCACGTTATTTAATTGTTATGCAATTTTAATTATAACTTACCTAAATAGAATAATTTAATCTGTTGGAATAAATTCCAACGGAAACAAAAACGAAAATATATTATGCCGTTGAGAATATTCAACGGCGCTTTCTCAACAAGACAAACACACAATAGCAACACTATTTCAGTTACAGAATTGTTAAATGTTGTTTGCCTGTCATCATGAAACTTAAAAATAGGGCGATCGGAACCGCGGCTTATAGCAGCCATACGCAAAAATAAAAAATATGGAAGTGTGTGTTAACAACAAAGCAATCAGGGGCATATCTGGAATTACAGTTAACTTAAAACAACTCATTCTAAATCAATCACCTACCTTCACCGGTAAAACGTATTTGCCAAGGTTGCCAAGGTCAGATGCATTTGGTGAAAAGTCTGCAGTGTCGGGGCCGCAATGCTGTTTAATTTATTCAAGTGCGCCCGGAACGGCGCGGTATTAATGACCGTCATAACAAGAAATATTATTATAAGTTTACTGACACAAACTGGTTAATTGATTAAATTTATTGGATCATGATCGACACAGTTGATTCGTAAAATTTCTAGCAGCCTGAAATTTTGTATTTTCAGTTTTCACAAAATCTAATCAAAATCTGATCACTTCACGTTATAACCCAACGTGCATACATATAATCTAATAATATGTCAAATTCTTCTCAATAAATGTGAGAAGGGATAGTTTTTTAAAAAACATACTCTACCATTCGCATTATATACACCAAATAGAGTACATTTAATGGCAAGGAGCACCACATGCTAAGCTGTGGAAGTCAAAGCATTTCATTTCATTAATTATTCGCAAAGTTTCCTTGGGTTGTTAATTTCGTAAATTTTTGAATCAGAGATTTTGAAAATAATATTACTCAATTTTCAGTATTTCAGCTCTATTTGCGTGATTTTATCGAGATAGGATTTACAAAGTATTATGTTATTCATTTATATACAAGGTTAAAAATTTGAAATGTCGTTTTTGTATGAAAAAAACTATCAACTTCCGTCGTCTAATAAAGTCATCATATTGTAACCCATTAGATGTTCCACATACTGTAATTATTTGATGTAAAATTAGGTAGTAAATAAATAACTACTCGCTGTTAAATAAAAAGAGCCACGCGTTGGTCCAAATGAACCAGGGGAGGCCGCCTAATGTCACGAAAGCTACTTATAATTTCTCGAAGCGAATATTAAATCGCCTACAAAAATAAACATCCTGTGAGGTCCGTGCATTATTTTACTTTTATACAATATAATAAGTACATATTATGGCAAAACTATATATATACAGGATGAATGACTTTGGGCTTCTTTCTTTTGCTTTTTTGGACTAGTTTTTTTTTGTTGCTTCATTTACAAAGTTATTCAATCGTATTAAGAATCAGGATCTTAACAGAGTCGATTTACGATAAATCGAGATTTTTTTGAATTTCGGTAGCGAGGTGGGCTTTTTTTTTAAAGTTTTGAACATATTTTTTTTGGGTGTTGCAAATAACGGCAATAATACAAATATTTTCCCAACTACGTCGGTCAGTCAGTTTTCTATTTGGCTGTTTGCGCCCTGGACACGCCCCATACAAAGGTCATGTCATTCCTAATAAATAACGATAAGAACTTAATTTGATAAGATTCTGATGCCGTATTTGTTTTACGTTTAAAAAAACTCTACTTTTATTTAATTTCAGCCACAAACCACAATTCGTAGTAGTAATATATATTTATAAAAACTAAACAATGTTACAATAACTTATACCTTTGTTTCAAAAACAAAATTAATTCATGTCAGCAAAAAAATATTAAATTATTGAATGTGAATTATTAAGTATGTATAACATATTGTATCAATAATACCTGTGAATAATAACGGTATATTATTTAGGAAAGAAGCTGTTTTAAAAAAGAAGTTAAAAGAATAACAGTAATTAATGTTTATTATTTACTACCGTTATCTTACTTCCTACGATGGATGCTTAATATTACTCAAAAAATGGCACATTAATAAGACAACACAGTCCTAAAGAATAGTAAAAATAAACATGAAAACAGAAAGCCCGTAGGTGTAACGACATACCAAAAACCAGTTAGGTTTCATTTTGGAAATACGTTTGGCGAAAAATACGTCAAATAAAACTATTAGGTAAGTCGGTATAATTTACACGTCTAAAACGTTACGACAAACATCTCTCTGAAATGGTGGCAATGTTGTTTAATAATGTCTCCACAGCGCTGATGACCAGCCGATTTATAGTCATACTAAAATATAACATGATCCTGTCCCATATCTATAAATTGTTCTCAATTATTCTGAAACCAATATTATGTATATAAAAAGAATTAATTTGTGAACTAAAGACCTCTGACCATTCCGGATGGATTTTTGCTGTACTGACAGAGTGATTCTTCTGTCTTCTATACAATTAAACAGTTCTATGTGTTTAACACATAAATTAGGAAGCAACCGTTCCGGTTTGAAATAGGATATCCATTTTGGCCATCCATCACGAGCCCGCGACAAAGCCCTTGAAACGTGCTTGAAACAGATGTCGGGGATGTCTCCCGCTCCAACCCTCTTCCTGGTTTTATTATTGCGCAGAATGCTCAAAGGACGGCTTCTTGAGAGGCGTAATATAAACGTGTGGGGGTAAGGGCGGGGGGGGGGGGGGCGGGGGGATAAACAAGAGTGGAGATGATACGGTTGGAAAAATAGCACCACGCGGTCGGCCGGTAAGATAAAAATATCCTGCGTTTTAACCGGGAAATTTTCAAGTAGATATTTTAAGAAGTACCTACGTAGAATACCTTAATGATATTATATATAATGAATGGGGTTTTATGATTTTTTTGAATGGGGAACAGATCAAGTTATGACCAGAATGATTTAATATTATCACGTAAAGTTTATGTTTTTTTCTCTCCGAAACCATGATGAATTTTGATATGAGGTCAGAACAAATCATGTTCGAAATCGCAGGGCCAATAAGCTAGATTTTTTTTTTGGGAATGGTCTTGACACACGGTGAATTTAGTTGTCTTCTCGTATTGTTCATTTTACAAGGTAACAATAGTGTTTTTTAATAAAATTGTGCAGTTACTCTTGGTATTTTGTTTGTCGTTACGTCAGACGTCTGGTCACCCTAACTCATCTTAAATATCAACTTGACACAAGCAATTAAATGGTTTATGAAAGATAAATCATTGTTATACATATTTAAATAAGTGTATTTTTGAACACTACTACTAAAATGTCGAAATTTAAAAATAAACTGAACCTTGGTTAGTTGTAATTAGATGAAAAACATATGTATTTATACTGAAGTTGCATACAGCGTGGTTCTCTGCCGACTTTAAGTTTTGGTGGATCAGTTTTTTATTGTTTAGTTTGAGAAGATTGTTATATTATATCTTATTTTTTAATTTTTAGTAATTAATTATATTCTCTTAAGTATTAATCGTACTAATGTTGGACATTGTGGCATTCTATGACATTAATTCACAACTTTTTATTTCGGGCTTTAAATTGTAGACTTTCAGCCTAGCTTATGCATTCATAGCTAACCAACAAACAACTTAGGTAGGTATTTAAAATAACAATCTAAATATTGTTCACGGAGTGGTGTAATGAAACCTCGATTGCCCAATGTTACCCGAATTGACTGTAAAGCGATCAAACATGAAAACATTTCAACGGAAAACCTTTTTTTTTTTTCACTACCTTACACTTGACTTAACACAATGAAATGAATTTGGGTAAAACCCCTGAAAAATTTATGTAATTATAATATGTAAAAAACAATCGAAATTGCTTAAACCAATCAGTCATGATAACATTTTGAAAGGAAAACTTATTTTGGGCTTTTTTGGCTAGCATGTATTTAGTACAAGGTTGCAAAAAAGGTTACATCGGCGGGCAAATGGCCTTCTTTAGAAGGTAATTTACGTACCAATATGAAAAAGATATATAATTTTGATACTAAATATTATGAAAAAATATTAGCAAAAAAAATATTCTTACACTCCTAACCTAACCCGTTCAAAACACCGTCAGAAATATTGTTAATACTAAATTAAACATTTATGATTTTGATTGATGAAGCATGATTATAAAGAAATATGATTATGATTGAAAATAAAGTTATTTTTTAAGCGGTAGTCATGCCTTAGTCATGATCCTAAATACAGTTAAAAATATTATTGATAAACGTTTTTAAAACGGGCACTTTTAGATATGTATTGGAAGTAAAGCCTTAGTGACACGGGCATAGATTTATTTACGAAGTCATTATTAAAATAAGAATACATTTTATCCACGTGTAAACCAACTGCTGTATAAAATAATATATACAAAACTGTCAAAATCAATCTTCATAAAGATTTTACATCCCTTGAGTACCATTCGATAACAGTTTCATGTAATGTAATGTTTCATATCATTATCTGCTACTAAAGACAGTATACTTGTTACTATAGAACCGCAAATTATCATGTCATTTATTTGCGAGAATTTTTAATTAATAATGCTTTGATATTTATATTTTGATATTAACCAACTTTTTGTGATCGCTTTTGAGTGTCGGTTACGAAAAACTGGGATACCATTATGAAAAGTGTTAGTTTAAACCTGAAAAAATGAAGTTACCGGCTGTTGTGGTCTTATTTGGTTCTAGTAGCATTGATATATTTAATGGTAGCCATTAATACTTGTACTATTCGTTGAAGGAATATGAATGTTGAACATAACATTCGTTCTGAACAGTCGGAGCTAACGAAGGCCGCAAACATCCTGCTTGTGATTTCGACCTCCTTGACTAGCACGTTCAAAATGCATAATAAGTTGCCTTCAGACCTCTTGATACTTCTAAATTAGGCAGTTTCATAAAATGTGAACTGCCTGGCGGCCGCGATGGGTCGCTTGCCTTCTTTATAATATATTTATGCATAAATGCATGTATAGAAGCTAAAAGGGCAAATTTATATTAGTCAGTACCTATTTCAGCAAGTAATGAATTTAAGTAGGTCAATAGTAGAAACTTATCTTCAATGTGCAATGTCTAGTGCCACATTACAATAATAATTATTATTAAATTGAAATATTATGTCAGTGTTGTTTCATTAAGGACTAGGCGCGCATCAAAATTTACAAAAAATCTATCGTGGTATTTAAATTTATGATGAATTACTAAAATGTCAAGATATAATTGTTTTTTTCTTTATATTTTAATCTACTCAGACCTAAAAATAAACCACTTTCGCCTCTATGGCCATTTAAAACGCACATCGAATGGGCTAAAAGTGCCGCATTCACAAATCGAGATAGGAAATTAAGCAACCCATCACTAGTTGGTATCACAGACGCGACTAGAGTCTAGACTGAATTGGAGATGCCTTTTGACTTATGTAAGACGTCAGGTTCTGGAATAATTCGAATAACTAAAGAATAAGGGCGGAAGCTAAAAACTAAACATACTTATTCATATCTAGTTAAATAATAATAGTAAAACCATCATGATCATGATAATAATAAAAAACGACGTGGCAAATGCTCGTAAATGCCCCTCGGAATAACTGCGAAACCCAAACCAAAAACGACTGATAAATGTTACCGAGTAATGTAGGTACCTACCTAACGTGTTTATTTTGATATATTTTTTTTATATCTCGTCCCTTCTTTTCTCGGGTTCATCCGGCGTTTCACATCTGTCTGTATATAAACATAAATACCAAAAATAATCTTAGGGTCAGCCTGCCTACAAACAAAAATAACAGTTTTGATAAACAATAGTCATTCAAACGCTGACTATACACACAGATGCAAGTAGGTATTACAAGTGCATTGGCGATCGCACACAGGCAACACAACGTCGATGTCAGCAGTGCATTCAATTACCTATCCAACTGTCTTGTATTTTCTACATTCCTATATCATAACGCGCTCATACCTACCATTTTATTATAAACCGAGCAAAGTTTTATATTCGATAGATCAACATTAGTAAAGAAATTTGTTTTTCATTACTCAAGCTACTAATAATCCATGTATGCACGAGAGATTGACAAAATATAGGTAATAATACAGTTGTGTAAACAACATTGCGAAATATTGCTTTCATTCAATGCTCTTGATAAAAGGCATGTCCTGTTAAATCACGCTAAAAAAACAAAACGTAAAACAGCTGTTGGGTAGAGGCAGGTACATGCACTATTGAAAGATATTTTTAAAAAACAAATTGTTACACATATAGTTTTCAAAACTAGTAGAATTATTATAAATTAAAATAAAATAAATTTCACCTGATAAAACCAAAACGCGTTTGTCAGTGTAAACGTAAAATCCCTTTGTAACAAATACAAAGCCTTTGTAAGACACGATCCTTCGGCAAAAAAAAAACACCAGCAAACGACCACAATTTGAGTTCCTTAACTTTATTTTACTCACACAAAAATACCACAAATATATTCAAACAATGGGTCCCGTTTTCCAAAATTATATACTCAGCGAGTCCAAAACCAATAACAAAACGAACACAGCGTATCTACGCCAGCCAACCAACAGCAGGAACACGGTTCACTCGTCACTAACTTCATTGCATGCACCAGCGGGCAGCGGCACTGTTGGACTGGCTGAAGTTTGCAGCTGAGCTCTGGAAATAGTTTGTTGCGTGGGATGGCTATAACTACTGTGAAGTTGTTTGCATCGATCGTATGAACGGACCCTTCGCGCTATCTTGTGGTAAAAAGTTTAGGTTTCGCGATACCGATACCGAGTGTGTGGTTTAACCGATAGATAGGAGTATTATTTTAAATAAACGGTAAAGATTTTTCTTTTTTTATTAACAAGCTCTTCATTTTTTTTTGAGTTTTATAAAAAAGAAGGCCTAAAAAAGAAGACCGCATAACACCTCGCGGATTATCTTGTAGTTAATAATTTATTATATTTTAATAATGATTTATATGGTAACTAACTATTTTTTACGTTATATCAAGAAATCTCTTCCAAAAATGAAATAAGAAAACTGAATATTATTTTTGTTGTATAATAATACAAAAAACTATCTCACATTTAAAATAATACTTTTATCAAAACAATAAAATATACACCTAATATTAATATCATTAATTATTATTATTATTATTAGCAAAAAAAATATCATATTATTCAAAATATGGATAAATTATTAGATCAATAAATATATTAAAATATTTTATTTCTTTCTATGAAGACATTACAAAAAATTTGGATATGAGACTATTTTGCTAATATATTTAAATTAATAGAGTAACACATTTTACTTTTTAGAAATAAACTTTCGCATGATTTTATTAATATAAAAAAAAAATATATTCGAACGGGCCCCTCCGGGATTTGAACCCGGGACCTCCTGCACCCAAAGCAGGAATCATACCCCTAGACCAAGAGGCCGTCGGAAGTTCGTATCAATAAAGTGTACTTATATGAATTTAATTTTAAATGCCATGCATTGCGGGGGAGTGCGGGACATTGGTCAAAATGTCTATGACACATGTATCGTCACTATATATTGTTTAGTAATATTATTTAACCAGAACCAGACGTATTACAGCTAGGCCCTACAGGCGTCATAAGGCATTACCGCCCAGATTATTCAAGCTTGAGCTTGAATAATATTCAAACTTGTCATGGTTTGCTTAATTAATATGCAAAACAATTATTATGCGAACACTTCTATCGAGACACATTGGACTAAGTAAATTTTTTTTTACATAGTGTTATACATTATTAGTAAATAAAATGATAAACGCCGATAGTAAAAAAATATTAGGATTTGCCACCTATTGCCACCTATTTTTTTTCTTTCGAGCTATCAACAAATGCACATTGAGATTGCGATGCTGTCGATTGAAAGTTGCATAAACTAGAAGGTATATTTTTCGTAAGATTGTAGTAAAAAAAAAAATGTAATGTGAAAAAGAATTTATAATAAGATATTATTTTCACAAGTTTTTTATGGTCACGGTACTTCACATTTAGTTAGAGCGGCCATTGTACTTATTATTATTTAGTTTATTTTACAATTTCAAAGTAAGTATCAAAAGTTTACAGGCCATCCATGTTCGAGACCGACAAAAAATTGTTGAATAAATTTATTTCTAATATTATTTAACTACTTCTAAAACCCTAAAATACCGAAAGTTTAACCGTTACCAATAGCAACGTTTCAATAATCGATAATACTTCTTATCCAGTAGAAACTTATTGCAAAGTCAAACGTCACATTTTACGTCAACATATATTTTGATTATTTCCACAAGGTAGCAACTAAAAATAAAGAATTTAAGATATAGAAAAACATACCAAAATGAAATTAACACGGATACATCTGCGATATCACCCACCAGCAATCATTTTGGAATACAGTCAAGGGGGAGTCATCAAAAGGAAAGTGTTGGAACTGCTGGAATTAGCCCAGGGGTATGTAGTACTGGTAGTACCAATAACAAAAATTATTAGAATATAATTCTAAACCGATCGTCAGGTACGCCGAATAAACCAAAAAACTCCTAAATTTTGGTATCTTTTAGGTATATTTCATTAGAACAGCTACCTATTGCAATGGGTACCATGTCATGATTCCAAGAAAATGTCGACATATCTTCGGTTTCCATCCCCTAGGACCTAAAGACCACCCTCAGTTTATGGATAAGTTTATATTATCCATCTATCTATATCACTTTCTTGTGGACACGATAACTGCCGTAATTTTACACCAATCACTTTCAAATTGATATCTAAAATTTAAGGACACAAAATCTCGGTCAAGTTTGCTAATGAAAAAAATAGAACCAGGATCAGAATGGTTTTTTCAAAAATGTGAAATTTTGCTATAATTTTCTTAGTATGCAAGATATCTAATTCATTAAAATTTTATATTATTTTATGGTTCGCTAAGGGCCTAAACCTTATCTAAGTAAACTTTTTTGATAGCACTAGCGATTGGTCGTAGACGTGAGAAAAATTGGTTTTTCAAAATTCAAAAAATCAAACCTAACCTCCCTCAATAACACAGAATCAAATTCGTTCAAAATGTTAATTGTATAGGTCTAGAATTTCTCTACAACTGACTTTTGTTTGAAACAATTTTTGTTATGAACAACCCTTACGGTAAGGTTTGACCAAGATGTTTTACCGATTGGAATATTCATTAGCTAAACATGTAAAACATTTTTACATTTAAGCAATTGAGTGAATTTGAACAATTATAAAAAAAGTATTTGATACAAGATAACAGTCTAAGAGTTCGCCAAAATCGGAGCAAGGGTGCGGACATAAGGGGAGGGGGTTCGAAAAAGTTACATGTGGTTATAACTTTTTTGTTATTCAAGATATCGAATCTATTTAAATTTAACATTGTTTCTTAGGTAAGAACCTATAACTTATCTTAGTAAACTTTTTTTATAGCACCAACCATTGGTCATAGGGGTTGAAAACTTGTGGTTTTAAAATTCACAAATTCTTAACAGGCACCGGATCAAATGTGTTCAAAATGTTAATTATGGGCCTACGTAGCCCCTAAAACCTTTGTTTGAAACAATTTTTGATATGAGCAACCTTTATAGTAAGGGATGCCCAAATGTTTCTCCGATTGGGTTTCTCGTAAGCTTAACATGTGAAACGTTTTTATAATTAACCAACATTGCTGAAGTAAGTGAATCCAAAGTGTTTATTATCTCACTGATAGGATTAAGGCTTTCAGGAAAGTTTTAGAAACTACCAGAAGATTTTAAAGATATATAGAAGATTTTGTACTGTAGAATTTGAATTATTTCGAAATCTTTGGAATGTTAGAGAAGCTTTCGGCTCCTTTCCTAAGTTACTGGAATGTTTGAAAAGTTTGAAGAACTATGCAGGAGTTAATGGAAGTTTCCAGTTTATTCCATCTCGGAATGATTCAGAAGGGTCTACAGATTAGCGAAAGGTTGTGGAAGCTTTTAGAACAATTTTGATCTTCTTGGAATGTTCGAGAACTATGAAGTAGAAAGATTTAGAAAATTCCGGAATATTCCTTCCTGCCATGGACAGTTGCGTAAGCTTCTAAAAGGTTCTAGGTAGTTGTTTTTAAATAAAATTTTCTTTCTGTATGTAAAAATGTCTTTTTTGTATATAAAAATACAAACCTCCTACAACCTCTCAGTAATCCTGAAATGGACATGAATCTACTTAACCAAGGAAAAATCGTAATAATGTCTTTGTATGCTTACTATGCTTGTATGTACTATGTTTGTATGCTTGAAATAAAACACACTTTTTCCGTTGAAACTACCTCCGCCTTCTGGAGTACCGAAAGTTTTTCGAAAGATTTATTTTTACAAAGTCTACCTAACCAGGCAGCGAACATAAAACCATGTGAATGAGAATATAGTTAGCGTGAAAGATAATATTTGTTTATAATGAAAGAATAAATGAAAAATAAAATAAGGAAAAAATATTTGCTTATTATAAAATTTTCATTTATAAATTAATATCGTTTGATATGATATGTATCCAAAATTCGATATACATATTATTAACCTAGCTCAAAAACTAAGAGGAAATATGGCTTTTGCATGTTTTTTTATTGTTATAATCATGATTTTAAAAGATAAAATGCCACTGAGCAAATCGTGTCTTTATTAATCGAGTATTTACTGGTCAACAAGCCTACTTTACTTACTTAACATTATTTTTAAAGTGAAGACATTTGTTTGCAGCCTCTGTATTTACCGTTTATTTTTCAGAGTGAACGTTCAAAACCTGGCAACTAATTTAATAGCGGCCGAACCCCTCCTATCTGGGGACAATAAGGAGCAAGTGGAGAAATGCTTAACGACGCTGAGGGAAAAGCTGGAGGAAGAAGGACCGGCTGGAAAGAAATTCTACATTTACAAAACTTTGCAAACGCACTTGCTACCTCTCACAAATGTGGCTTTCGATAAGAACGGACAAAGGTTGAAATTAAATTATCTGTCATATTATGCGCGCTGTATATAGGAATCAAGCTGCAAATTACGCGCCTGGCAATAAAGACATTAGTATAAGAAAGTAATTCGCTGCGTCACGAGGGAAAGTGAATACAATATTTTTTTCTAGTGACACGGCACTCGTTCATAGCTCGTTTGCGTCTCTTAGAAAACAAAAAATACAACCTGAAACCGATTCAGAACTTGCGTCGAAAAGTCTAGCGTAGATCGCGTTATCTTCAAAAATGGATGACGTATATGTGTAAAAAAAAACAGATATTTAGGTCTGTTTTTTATTATCAAACAACAGGGCATTTGATTAACAATTATCTAGATTGCATTATCTAAATGCAACGTTTATATGTTTGTATTTATAAAATCATCACCTATTAATACAATCATTGTTTATACATTCGCTGTAATATGGTTGAATTATAATAAATTATGGTCTGTATCATTTTAATATAAAAATTAAATCACGCGATTTATCATACACGGGCATACGTGACTATAGCGATTCAATATTTTTAAAACGCGTACTACATTGGAGATTTTGGCACAATTTACACCACATTTTTTAAATCCTTGGCTACATCATTTCGACTGAACCCCGGGGAATGGAGTGGGAGAGGGTAGGGCGGCATTAGAATCAAATCTATTAAATAGCAATGCAAATACAAATGGACATGCAACGATTTAAAATTTGTAAATAACTTTATTGTAAATAATTTGTATTTTTTTATATAAAAAAAAATTGTTCACAGATGTTTGACAGGAAGCTACGATCGAACTTGTAAAATTTGGAACATTCAAGATGGTAAAGAGATTCATAGTCTCGAAGGACACACGAATGTGGTATATTGCGTTGGTTTCAACTTTCCCCAGTGGTAATATTAATTTATTTAATTAATCAAGTACTTGTTACATCTTTGTTTTGATTTGATGGTTTAAACAATAACTTCAACACTTGATTGAAAGCAGCAATTTAGGCGTCTGCTTTTACTTTGTTAGTTTAATCCTACTTTTTTAAACCTTAATGCAAGTTTAAACTTAGTTTTAAACCTAAACACTTACACAGGTTAGATATCCTTTTAGGAGGTTGATTTATATCGATAACTAAACCGGTCTCACGAGAAAATATTACATAAAACAGTTATATTATTTAAAAACTCCGTCGCCCAACCTCGCGTTATGCGTTCAACCACTTTGTCAGCCATTAAAACAATTTCTATTAAATATCCTTTTCTTGTAATTGGGAAACCTTTTTTCGATATTTTTACGGATTGATGATATACCTCCCTAAAAGGAAATCAGTGAATTTAAATTTATTTATTTTATTTTTATTTATTTATTGTAACATAATTAATTTGACAAAGAAATATAATTGTAGTAGTACAAATCACAGTTACAAATGAATAATATAAATGCACATGTAGCGATTAGCACTGCTACATTTTGTGCCCTGCCTTCTTTACTAGACTATGTCTGTACTAAGGAAGGCAGTTGTATTGTGCTACAACTAAGAATGTCAAACCGTCAATACATCCTGTACATGCTTGAGTTTTTGGCTTTAATAGAACATTTACTGTTATTGAATCGATAATTTAGAAGCAACCATCTACTCTCGTTGATCCCATTGATGTATTCAATTTTATAGAGTCGACATACTGTCGATACTATTTTCCTACTTTGCTCTTCAAAAATGACGCACTAGCGAAGCTGCTACTGCGTTTAGTTGAACCATTAGTTTCAATTTCTCCGCCGGATATTTTTTTAAACGTTTCTCACTCAAGTTACCATTTTGGAAGGTAGATTTACCAACAACTCTAGAAATAGATTTTTATCTTGAATAGCGAGTTGATTTTTTTAAATTTGCTTTCTCTTTTATTCATCACATTCGGAGGGGTAATGCCGCGACTATAAAACTTTATATTATTCGTTAATGATTGATCCTTTGTTAATCAATTAATTTTAAAGTTATAAATAAAGTAATGCCTCATTTGATAATTTACGATAGTCACAAATAGTTATTTTATTTTTACTTCAGTTGGAATGATTATAAACGGCGCGGCGCGACCTCGCGAACGGACGAACTTATCTCAAGAACGATTTAATATTATCGCGTATAGTTTACAATTTTCTTTTCGGAAACCATGATGAATTTGATATGACATCAATGGTCTTGGGAGATGGTGTATGCAGCTGTGTTAGTTTGCTATTTTAAAACGCAACCGCATAGTTTAAATGTCGGATTTAGCATTTTTTTTAGTTCAGCGATCCGTTTTGGAATGGCCCTGTAATATCGCAGCTGGTAGACTTCTTATTATTTGGTAATCTATGCCCGGTGTAGTGACATGGTGATAACGGGCTCCTTCGACAAGAGCTCTCGTCTCTGGAGCGCCGAGAGCGGCGACTGCCTGGCGGTGCTGAGCGGTCATGAGGGCGAGGTCATAGCGGCGCACTTCAGCCCCGACGGGTCCTTGGCGGCGACGGCTTCGATGGACAACACGGCCAGGCTGTACGCGTCGCCAACGGGTGAGTGCTCACATCGCAATTCCTCATTTCATTTTTCTTATTAAAAAACTGTTAATAATAACCGAGCCAAATTTTAAATAGGTATGTAATTTAATACAAATACGCTACTTCCTTTAAGTGTTATAATAATTAACCCGAACAAACCTTAAATTATTAATATTATTAACAATTGGGTGGGCCAATTATTATAAAATGTGTTTCGTGTTATCATATATTAATATAATAAGAATAACCGTACAAGCTATGGAAGTCCTTAAATATTTATTTATCCGATTGTTTTTAACAACTTTTGATATACACTCAATGCGTACGTAATTAATGTATATATAACTACAATAACACATTTAGTATATTTTAAACTATAAAGGAAACCATTTTTAATTGAAATAAAAAAGGTTACGTGAGCGCTGAGAATAAATGGTGGCTAAACCTTTACTCAGGCAAATACAAAGATTTCATATTAGGAATTGTCCGCAGCATCGGTTAGTCTAAATAAAAAAAATCGTTTCCACATGAATCCGTATTCGGTATATGTAGAGTGTTCCAAAACTATTCCCGAAGGCTTAAGGGGGTGTTAAAAAAACATATGTATCAAATTACGTGTAAGAACGTTTATAAAAAAAATGCGAAAATAATTCATGTCCAAATTTATTATTTTATCAAAGCGTTTATGTAAATTCCCTATTCGCTCCATGAGGCCGATCCATGATCCGGCGCGGTAGGGCCTCACTAGCGACCGTACTTATGACAAGAGCGATTTCATATTATCATTTGAAGTTTACAATTTTTTTGCTCGGAGACAATGATGAATTTTGATATGAGGGCCGACCTACTTACAACTAATTCGGGGATAATTCTTTAAAACCAGGGGAATCTTTCAGTTTGAATGCAAAATCGGTTGAAAACGCTTGATTTGGCATACTAAAATGTTGGATTGCTTTTAAGAATTACCCCCCTGTTTAGAAAGTAGTGCAAATATTGTATGTGGTCAACTAAATATTTTTTTCTTGTGATAGTAACCCTCGTTTAGCACGTGTGTGACTGTTGTATGGAAAGTTACCGAAGTATCACACTATAATTTGAACCCAAAATGTACTTGATCTAAATAAGATTGCAGCGTTGATTTACAAATTTGAACACCATGACAATGTATTCACTAGTTCGAGACTCGTTAATCTTTTAAATTATTAGTTAATTTAACCGCTTTCTGAGCCATTGAGGTTCATTGTTACAAGTGGTTACACTCTACAGTGGTTACACTATGCAGATATGATACGAACTCAATATTATGACGACGATATCATAACAACATTCACGTAATTTTTATTTTTAAGTATTTTTTTCACTAGCGACCGTACTTATGACTAGAGTGATTTCATATTATCATGTGAAGTTTACAATTTTTTTGCTCGGAGACCATGATGAATTTTGATATGAGGTCAAAACAAATCACGTTTAAAATCGCGGGGCCAATACGTTTATCGGTAAAGGTCTTGAAACAAAGAAAGATATGATTATATTACTCTCTAATTAGGCCAAGAAGTGCTATGCTACGTAGGCCACACGGGAGAAGTGGTCGCTCTTCAGTTTGACAAGAGTACCGGCCAGCACCTAATCACAGGATCCTTTGACGGGACCGTCTCCATGTGGGACGTTCGAATGAAGGAGTAAGTGATATCAAACACCTCTTTATTCATAATTTCGTTATTTTACTCGTTTCAGTAGTTATTTGTGCACTTTGCAAAGACATAAGCAAAGTGGTTTTGATTGGCTGCCCCCAAGGCTCGATTGTTGGTCTGAAGGTAATCTGTTTGACCATCTGCCGAGATTAGATTCGATATGTTGTACCGACGATCTTTTAAAACATATAGATACGGCATGTCATGCAAATTGTCCTTGTGAAAACCCGACACCGGTAGATTCCTCCCGCCGTTCCTCGCATCGCAATACTACACCATGCTTGCCGCGACGACATATGCGAGCAAGCGAGACGCGAGGAGTGTACTCGACGCCCAAGTGGGCGTGGTTCGTTTTTCACCCTCAGTTGCCTTATCTATTATATTTTAAAAGATCGTTGTGTTGTACTGTCACCGGCTACGCTGACGACGGTCTCCTCGAATGTGGTCTAAGGAATAATCTAAGATAGGGAAACCACCACCATCACGATGCTGAAAGGGAACCTTTCTAGGCGCAATCCGTCCGATAAAGTGGGCACCAAGACAGTGGATTTCCTCATCATGCTAGATATTTAGGCATTTTTCTAGACAGCACTTTCTTTTGCCTCTGGAGAGTTAGGAAAATCGTCTGTAAGTGTAATGTAATGTAATGAGTCTTTATATTATCTTTAGTGATAAGGAGCCAGTTTAATTCCTTGTCTACTGTTTATAGTTCTTTGTGGTCCGACCCATTAGGGATTATTTACTTATTTATTTTTGCAAATCTTATAAAAATCATATCATGATGCAAAATATCTTGCCTACCTAGGCTTTCGCCTATCCTAAGAAAGACATTCTATCTATTACTTAGAAGTCTTATTGCCGCGTCGAAAAAAATACATATGCAAGATGATTTACTTCAAAATAAATATAATATTATATATCTTAAAATCTTCTAGCCAAATTGAGGCTGAAATATGAAGTACTAAAGCCGTCTGCAGGTCTTAGCTGCCAAACCGGCCCAGGTTAAATTATGTTCAACATAAGTCATATAAGTATACTGAGTATCTATTAAATTACCTTGCGTTAATTATTTTATATGGAAAAAGAGTTTTTCACTTAATAAACACATGTTGCAATTTGTATTTTTATACTGGTAGTGTATACTGTGTATAGAGTATAATAATATACGACGAATTTCGAATAGTTTATTACACATGCGTTTATATTATTATATGCGAATAATTAATAATGTTTCAGCCGCGTCGCAGTCTTCATAGGCCACAGGGCCGAAATATCGAACTGTCTATTTAACTGGGACTGCTCTCTGGTGGCGAGTAGCTCAGTCGACAAGACCGCTCGCTTGTGGGACTCGCGGCAGAGGACTTGCCTCGCTACGATTTGTGGTCACGATGATGAGGTTATTTATGATGTGATGATTAAAATATGTTCATATATATTATTCCTTTTTTAAGGGAATGCGGAATTTTATTTTTAACCTAATTTAAAAATAGGGTAAATTGTAAAGTACTATAACCAAAATTTGTATATATTGATCTCATCTACATGTACTAGCAGCATAATGATTATCATTTAAAAATTATATAAAAATAATCTCTTTAAGTTACACACCGGCCAATTGAAAAATTGTAAAACCGAAATCTTGCCGAATAAAACACTAATGCTCCAGGAAAGCATAGTATTTTGTTTATATAACTTTTATGCTTCTATTTTACAAAAAGTAATATTTGAGTTTTCAACAACTTTGTGATTTATGTGTTACCAATCTGGCAACTTAGTTCTTAAACTCAAACAAATTACTTTATAAATTATATGAGGTAATCAACAATGTACGTAGATTATATTGTTAGGGCAAGAAATAATCGTATAATACTCGATATTTTGCTCCCTCAATAAAATACAAGTTTCTAGGCATTAAAAGCATTTTTGCTGATATAGGCCATCCTGTCATCCTACCTTCCGCTTATTATCGCTGAACTTAAATTGTCTAAAAACGGTTGAAAGGATACATGCAAACATATCCAAAAATAGGGATTGTTTTTACTTTCTACTAATATCGTTGAAAAAAAACAGGGAATTCCAAGAATTCAATTAGCAGGTTTAAAATAAACGTTGTTGATAATATGTTAACTATGTCTAATATTTATTTATGCATTATGGTAGCAATATTATGCCATAACGGCTTTTCCAACGTATGTACTTAGCAAAATATAAGCATCCTAGGTTCATCTGAAGTTTTATAATAGAATATGCTAGGGTACTTAATATCATAGAGTAAACGCTGATCCTAATTTGTTTGAGTCACAGAATATATCAGCTAAAAGAGAATTTGTAACGGCCCATTGGGGTGAGCCGGAGGATAGGTAATAATTTGTTGTGAAGTTGTTAGAAGATTTATTACTCTATCCACTGGTTACATTAATACTCCGATTCCGTTATAATATTTAGACTCCATTGTGTAAGGACACGGGTTGGCGTGACGACGGCAGAAGAGAGCAGGTGTTACAGGCGCGGCGAACTCAGGTGAACTCAGATCAACCTCTGGTCTTATAGCCTGCCAGGTGTGCCGGAGGGGAAACCCTCCACCTCAGCCCGAAACGAGTTCGGTGGCGTCACCCTCGGTCGACAGACTTTGTACCGGGCATCTGATGATGTCGTCAGCGGAAACCTGGCGAGCGCGTTGTGTGCACTCGTAACCCCTACAAATTCAATACATCGATTACTTTAACAGCTAATTTATATTTTTCAGCAAACGTCAGTGACTTGTTTATTTTGAATAATCTTATATACACGCGTTTTTAGATAATTAGTAATAAGGTACCTATAGAAACCCATATGTAGAAAGAGTGTATTTATTTCTTATTGTTCACTACATATAGCGCTTTAGTTATTAGAGTAGTTGATTATTTAAATATTTTCTTAGGTTTTGGACATTGCTTTCGACTGGTGTGGCCAAAGATTAGCGACGGCTTCGAATGACTGCACTGCCAGGGTTTTTGATGTTGGCTCTGACTTTAGGGAGTTGGCTGTCATGAAAGGTCACAGGGAGGAAGTTTCCAAGGTAAACTCTATTATGAAAACAGATGTTTGAATTATTTAAGCTTCGGCTGCACAATAAAAGTATTTAATAGGGAGCTCGTTTAGTTGGCGAAAACATAAAAAAGAGGCATTAAGCAAATAAAATACAAAGCTTTTGTGAGTTCAATTTGTGGACCTAATAAAGAATTTTCTGTTCAGAATCAATTTTTAATAATAAGTTTGATATTATTTTAAAAGTAGCTGATTTTTTAAACCTCTAATGATTGAAAATGTGTGTAAAAAGTATAATCGCACACATCCTTCAAAAGTAGTCATATCCGAATTGCAATCGATTTAATAATTCTGTAATTTGATTGATCTGATTTGTCTTGAGTTTTTTAGGTGATTTGTTCTCCGAAACAATTTCATGACACTCATAAAAAGATATGTACTTTCGTATAGCTACTAAATTATCATCATCATCATCATCATTGTCCGTATCTGCCGACTGCGGGACCTGCCCAGTTCCATTTCAGCATTACCATTGTTTCCATGACATCCCGCATTTTTGCTGTCTTCTCCATTCATTTCTTTTCTGGTTGCGTTTCTTGATGCCTGGTATTTTTCTCTCCGTAGCCCTTTAATACCTCGAAGCTTTTCAGAGGAGCGATTTGTGAGAGTCATGGTTTCTGCACCATATCTTAGAACTGGAAGCACACATTAAATAAAAATGTCACAAATTAATAGTGAAACACCTAATTTATTATATGAATACCTACTAAAATTCTTTTATATATTCATACTTTAAACATCAGTATGAGTGGTTGTTATGCTTTCACTGGTATTATTTTTATCGATTAGTGTTTATAAACGATATTTCGATACAATTTTTATCAGGACATCCACCAGGGAAGGGATCGAAGTGTTATGCGGAAATGTATGGAACGTTTTGCTCTTAAAACGCACGGAGATCAGGTTTATTACATGCCTTCGAATAGCCTCCTGGACCCAGACATTGCCCTAAGGAGTCTAAATAAGGTGCAGTAGGTTGTGCAACAGAGGCCTGAATAAAACTAATTTAAAATATATAGTTTTTATATTTCTGTTGCAAAATTGAAACATTCTTACACATTTATTATAAACAACTACTCTTGCTCTACAAATTTAATGAATAAATCTACTTTATATTTGTAGTTTCTGGATTATTAATATTTTTATAAAAAAAATAAAAAAAAAACAGTCATTATTTGTAGATTATTGGAATAAATTTGTTAATCTAGAGGCAATGCATATTAGTATGGTATTTTGCGCAAAATATCTTTCAACTTTCAACTTTGGTAACTTTTTCAGCGAGACTTCGTTGTCGTCCATCAATCACAAGCCTAGTAATTCTTAAAGTTTAATTTGCCGATGCTTACAGATAAGATTGCTTAGTCACACGGATAGTCCAAGGATAATTTTTTACATGAATATTTTTTTTCAGGGTACTATGAAAAACATTTTAAATCTACGTATTTTATAAAAATAGCACGTGACGTTGGAAGTTTGTAAGAGCTCTCTTTTACATTGCTACAAAATAATACTATAATAATAAAACATTAAGACTTTTATATGGTCACTAGACATAATAAAAAAGCTTTTATAATAATTTTTCGCACATGCACTTTTGAATTTAGCATTAATTTAAAAAAAAATGTAATAAAATAGACTTTATTGCACGGTAGGTACACGCTAGACTTTAAAAGCTTTTATAGTACAGAAAATAGACGTTTTCAAAATTTCACTGTACCCTACAGATAAATTTTGTCCAAAATAAAAAATATTTTGCGGGTGTACATTTTTTTCTATGGGTTAAATTATGTGATATTTTAATTCGCGCAATATTGCAGCAGTTTTATAAAATATTTATCTGATGTAAAATTTTAGGCAGGTATTAATTGAATAAGCTCCGAGATAACTTAATATCATTAATTTGATAATTTCCTGTATTTTTACATTAAAAAAAAAAACAATATATTTTTGTATTTATGATTCTATTTATTTTGGTTTCTTTATAAACTAGGTTTGCTTCAGTCCTGCTGGCGGATTACTTCTGACGTCATCTTCAGACCGCACGTCAAGAATTTGGAATTCCAAAACCGGCAATTGCACACAGGTATACTTACAAATAATTATACGGTTTATACGAGCCCTTACGGTCGTTCTCGAGAGTAGTTTTAACCGGTAAAGCGCTTGAACTTTCCCCGAAGTATTATATTATTGTATTGTAATTCCGATATACGGTAACGGTACAATTATTGTTTAGTACCACCGTAGTTGTTATGTAAATGGTAAATAGTATGCAATAATTATTAAAAGAGTTTGCGCACGATTTAAAAAATGTAATTTAAAGTTTATATGTTCAATTTTATAATATGTAATGCTCATTTGATGACCTTGTATGAAATAGTTATTTTAATAACACATTAACATTATTAACCCCTTAGGTATCTTGCAAATTTGATTAATCTTACTGATATCTAACTATGAAAGATAGAAAATAAAATAATTTGAACACGTGATTAATTTTCAACAATTAGTGTAAACATGGATGACAATTTCTTAGACAGCAATGTCATCACACATCCATGGCTATTTTAATATACTATTCATTAATCAGCAATCATTTTGTGAACCTAACCACATTATGCACAATTGAATTGCTGATTATTAAAAAGGAGTTATGTTACATTTTCAACTTTGCGAGATATTAAAAAAAAACTGATTGATTTCTAATATAATCACATATATTACAAATTTATGCATTTATGAAAAACTTAGTGTGTTTGCTGATTTGTTTTTGTTATATTTTTTTTTTTATTTCTAATAACTTTTTTAATAAAAATAAAACAAATTCCGTAACATAGCTCCCTTTTAATATAATGTAACATATACC
Source organism: Neomicropteryx cornuta (assembly GCA_020383195.1). Lineage (NCBI taxonomy): Eukaryota > Metazoa > Arthropoda > Insecta > Lepidoptera > Micropterigidae > Neomicropteryx > Neomicropteryx cornuta. The sequence goes on from JAHKQU010000014.1 coordinate 7,071,294, forward strand.
CCTTTTAATAATCAGCAATTCAATTAAGTTGATCCTAAACTGGAAAAAAGCCGCCGATAATGCGTACTCGTCATGCACTACTGACATCCAAACGCTGTTGGATGAAATCCATAATAGTTACACAATTTTAGTTCTTTATCGCTTTTCTACAGGTAACCTTCGTTAAACACGGCTCAATTATTAACAAAATTACATATCAGCAAGTTTTTAGGTATTTTAGGCAAATCGAAGCTTCCAAAAATCGAAGTATTTTAGTTTCTAATTTCTAGGCTTCGCAGACTCTCAGAAACTGCGGTATATTTTCCCGTGGTAACAGAAATAAAAACTCCAACGTATGTTACACTGATTACATCTATTAATATCCTAAAACCTTTACGATTATTATTAAAGAAGATTGGTATTATAGCTAGGGTAAATGGAATGAATGTATGACACATTTTAGGGTAATTGCATTGTATTTGTTTCAGATTCTGTCTGGGCACCAAGGCGATGTGTTTTCTTGTGCCTTCAGCTACGCAGGTGACTCCATTATCACGGCATCCAAGGACAACACATGCAAAGTGTGGAGGTGATTGGATTGGTTTCAGTGCTGACCTGAAGCACGACACACTCGCAATACGTTCGAAAACAGTGGCCTACTCCCGCGGTCCGAACTACTTACAACTAATTCGGGGATAATTCTTTAAAACCAGGGGAATCTTTCAGTTTGAATGCAAAATCGGTTGAAAACGCTTGATTTGGCATACTAAAATGTTGGATTGCTTTTAAGAATTACCCCCCTGTTTAGAAAGTAGTGCAAATATTGTATGTGGTCAACTAAATATTTTTTTCTTGTGATAGTAACCCTCGTTTAGCACGTGTGTGACTGTTGTATGGAAAGTTACCGAAGTATCACACTATAATTTGAACCCAAAATGTACTTGATCTAAATAAGATTGCAGCGTTGATTTACAAATTTGAACGCCATGACAATGTATCCACTAGTTCGAGACTCGTTAATCTTTTAAATTATTAGTTAATTTAACCGCTTTCTGAGCCATTGAGGTTCATTGTTACAAGTGGTTACACTCTATAGATGGTTTACAGTGGTTTCACTATGCAGATATGATACGAACTCAATATTATGACGACGATATCATAACAACATTCACGTCATTTTTATTTTTAAGTATTTTTTTAATGACAAAACAGTACAAGCATAAATGTGACGTTTTTAATGCATAATAAAAACATTCGTCTGGATTTCTTTTATTTTAGTGTAGTGATTCGCACATATGTGTTTTATGACTGGTTTTTACTTGTGCATTTTCACTTCTGACGGATACTGACTGAGGAAAAATTATTCCTTATTGTTCCTGCATTTATGATCGATAGAAGTGAATTGAAAGTAGCTCTGCTGGGCTATAGTAGTACTGCCACGGCATTCTTTTGATAGCCCGACGTATTATTTTCACTGTTAGCTGAACCACCTGTAACTGGTTTTTTGCGCCTACGAATACCCGAAAAGATATGTCCTCTAAAATACAAGCTGGTAAAATTTGGTATAAAGTAATAGAAAAAAAAACAAATATTATTTGAAATGTTTTTTCCTTATTGTGAATATTAGATTATCTCTAACATGTCTATGTGTAGATAGATGTAGTTGTTCTATGCATTTTTTTACAGATTTAAAATTACTGCATGTTATCGCAATAAACGCCTTGTAAATATTGTAGATACCTATTAATATATTATTTTGTTATTGGCCGAATAGAATTTATTTCGACGTTTAATCTTTACGAAATTGTCGAAGCGACAGTTTTTTTCAAAATCAAATTATATATTATATTCAACTAAAATATTTTGTGCTGTATCCTAATATTTCGATATTTCATAAGGACTTATTATTGAGTACAAACATTTTACAATAATTAAATGTTATCATTCGCTGGGGATTTTTTTTTTTTTTAATAAACTGGTAATAAAAAAGATTTTTGGAATTCCTCCACATGTTTTCATTTTGAACTTGTTTTAGTAATATAAAGATATTATTTTTTAACGAATTGGGTGACCAGAGGACCAAGGAAACAGATGCAATGGTCTACTCACACTATAATAAGGATTACCTAATATGATCAGTCAACCTCTGCCGTTAGGGTAGAGTTATATATATATAGAGCCTCCAGTATCGATCTGCGCGGCGTCAGAATTCGCGCGCTGACCGAATTTACACAATTTAAAAATATTGTAAAATTAGAGATATTTTTTAATTGACAAACCCCCCCCTTTAGTCATATTATTAAAATATTGATTTTCCCTATTTTGAAAGTTTGAAAGTAATATTAATAAATAACTTTTGAAATCCAAACATATGTAAACCGAAGGTGATAATTATTGTTTAGTAAAAATATTCTATTTTATCATGCGAGTTTAGATTACAAATTAAATAATCTAATACCCAATGTAAAGCTTCCCATTTTCTTCAACAAATATCTTTTTATATTTCAATTGAATTTTAAGGTATTTTATCCAAGCTGAAATTCTAATCATAAGACCCTTGAAGACAGAACCAGAGATCGCTTACGCAGTGCTGCAAACGTTGCGAAAAATAATCATAGAAATTCATTCTAATCTCACAAAAAATATCCCCCATAGAAAATATTAGCATGGATGCTAAGACCTATTTACCATTACTTGTAAAAAAAACAAATGATCAAGGGTAAACTTAAAGGCAGAAGTAAAAAATTAAATAATTAATTTAAATAATTTATTTAGTGAACGCAAAAAAAAAATATTAATAAAATGACACATGATACCTGCGGTACTCGACATTGTATAAATTATATATATACCAAATAACAGACCAATAACCAGGTCTATGACTGATTTGAAATCCTTTCCCTGATGCATTCATATACCAAAATATTACTTTTCAGCAATAGATAGGCAAATACAAATACAATTATCCTTCTAGTCACATGACTCGTGTTGTATTTACACAAAAGAATCACCAAAGCGTGACGTTCATATAAATACCAGTATGAACATCGTGCAATAAAATCGTCATGTTTTGATCCGTGGCACGTTGAATACGAAAGCGTTTTTTTTACCTCTAACTGGTTAATATGGCTTAATGTAATTAAGGTTACTCATTGAACACAAACCAGCTTCAGCAGAATTTATTTAAAAGAAAATACGGTAATACTGTTTAATATCACATTATCATTTTGATTTTCGGACTGCATCTATAAAAATATTTCATTAAAACTTATTAAAATTCCTATTAAAACTCATTAGTTATAATGGTATTAAATAAATGGTTAATTTTATTGTGAAGGAACCTAATTTACAAAAGCACCTACTAGTCTTATTAGGTAGGTTTTCAGGAAAACTCAAATTCCTTAATTATTGTAATAAATAAATAAATAACACTTAGGATTGAAACATGTGTCTAATGTTCCTACATACTTTAGGCGATGAAAATCCATCAAACCTAAGCCAGTGCCAAGCATCACAAAGAACGCTGCAGTACATGCTATCAACTAAAGAGATGGCCTGATAATTTTGCGGTTTTTTTTGTTAGTATTTGAATGTTGACATTTGTACAGAATAAACAAATATTACTAAATTTTACCTACAACAAATACAGGTGTATTTTTATTCACTTTGCTTTGCTTTGATATCGACAGCATTATTCAGCAAAAAAATTTGGAATAATGTTTCCTAATTATGAGCAAAACGAATTATAAATTGAATCGAAATTATTTTAATGTTTGAGCATGCTGTTAAACGTAGACGTTTCGAAACAAAGTTTACCTTGACCGAGTTAGGTACCTGGTCGCAGGACTGCCCAGCCGCTCAGCGCGCGACGAACTTTAAAAAAAAATAGACTATATTTATAATATAATTATTTATTTAAGTAATTTTTTTCGTGAAACCGGTATAGTTATCGATATAGATCAAATCAACCCCCTGAAAGAAGCAAAGTGAATAAAAATCACTATATTGATACTTTTTTTTATTATATATTTTTCAATATACCTAATGTTATTTATATGTACTCGAATTGACGTAAATAAATACTTTTTACATTTTTTTTAATGGTTTTACGCGATAAAATTACATGTTGTGATTTAAAAAAAAAAAACCATAGGTCAACTCGAATGAATGACATACAGAAATACAGTAATTACTCTGAATTTGAGACTTTTTGAGCTTTTCTCAGACATGATCTGAAGGATTGTTTTTATTGAGTGGACATATTTCAAAAATCTCGCATTAACCTGCTCGTAAAATATTAAATATTCTTTTAGGAAAAAAAAGAAGACAGCTCTGTGTTCAGACGTGTTTTAAGGTAGGTATGTTGCGCTGCGCAAGAGTGGAGAGTAGCGGAAGGTTGGCCCACTGCTTTTGCCGCCAGCGCTGCGCCGGCGGTCGACGTGCCAAACTGCCTGCTGCTGACGAGAGGCTCGCCGGCCGTACTATCGCAGCGACTATGTACTTTCACCTCAAATTTCGTGATTTATTCTGAATGATTTTTATAAATGGGTTTTGTGTGTCTGTCGGATCTATCGCAATTAAAAACCACGAATAAAATATGTGTCCGCCTGGTGGATTTGTAAAGTTGTTTAATTAAATTAAATTGTTGAATGATAGTCATTCTGTGAACTTGTGACGTTTCACATGAACCAGTAATGATTAAATATTTGGATCGAATTTCGACACGCTGATTAAAGAAGGTAGGATTAATAAAGTATTTGTTTTGACGCGTATGACGCATATTGTTATTACCTACATTAAAAAAAATAAAACAATTTTCTCCAACTTACCCAAACCAATATCGAACAATTTAAACCTAAATTTAAAAAACAATGTTTTGAAATGCAATATTTCAAATAATTATTATTTTTATGATTCATTTTTGTTCCGCAGATATAACTAGACAACAAGGTTAAGCATTATTTCTTTGCGTGAAATAATTAATTTAATTCTTATCTTCTGTTTGTTTCTACGTGCCGTTTATTTAAATTACTGCAGTACATCTATGTTAATAACGCAATGGCAGCGATTAAAAAGTACATTGACACAGCACCTCATAATTTTTTTTATGGCACCTCATAAAATAATAATGGTTCCATATTTCTTTTTTTTAATCATGTTACACTGGCTACATATTGAAAGTATAACCATAAATAAGTAAATTAGATATTTGAAATGTATATTAACAATATAAAAGGTTTTTATTAAATTTATTTCATTTAAAACATCACGTGTTTATGCCTGGTTATTTAAACTCTTGCCGACGCAGATGATTTTGGATCAAAACGTTCACGATATACACATGTATCTACTACTAATTTGTAATATTTTAGGAATTGAGATAAATAAACAAATAAAATAGATTTTAATCAATAACCCAGGCCGCGAAGCTTTTACTAATCATCGCAATGAACAAAAACACGCCTAAAAAGGCATACAAATAAACTAACAATAAATATTTCGTTGCCGATTTAAGTGTTACTAAATCGTTCTATTTTATTGTTTATGAATAAAAGGGCCGCATATTTTAGTCTATTTCAGACAAAACAAAATAGATAGATAGGTAGGTATAGATCTACTTTGTTTTTGTTTTTTTTTGGTGCTCTTGTTTTGTTACGTATTAAATTATAATTATATTTACTATATTCAATTTTATGTATTAAATTAATTTTACTATAAGCAGACTAATTATTATGTAAAACTTGATAAGATAATCTACCATTTCATAATATTCTAAGTATTGTTTTTTATCCAACTACGGATGTTATTGTTTATATATCGGGTGTTTTTTTTAGAGGCGTGGTTTTCAAGAAGATATAAAACGCATATAATTTGATGTTATGGCTAAGAATTTAGTTTTATTATAAAGATAAGGGTTTGCCATTATGTTTTAAAAATGATTTCGGGTATGTGGCCGCCGCGGCTGACTCGAACAAATTCCAGCCGAGAGGCCCAATTTTCAACCACTTTTTGCAGCAAGCTGGGCCGTATGTCAGCAATAACGCGCCGAATATTCTCTTCCAAGGCGTTAATCGTGTCCGGCTTATCTGCGTAGACAAGAGACTTCACATAACCCCACAAAAAATAGTCCAGCGGTGTTAAATCGCACGATCTTGAAGGCCACGCCACGGGCCCACGACGCGATTTTTACTTTATTTTAGAGTGATTTAAAAAAAAATTTAGAGTGATTTTTTCTAAATTTGCTCTATTTGCAAACGTTGTTCAGGAGTAAGTCTATTCATTATGAAATGGCAAACCAAACTGAGCATAAATCAAGTAACAGCTGTCAAAAACACCAACTACGAAAAAAGTAGTGCCAGATTGAAAACCACGCCTCTAAAAAAAACACCCGTTACAACCATAGTCTCGTTATTGTATGGGTAATTGTTACATGTAACTATTTTTTGTCCTAACACAGAGTGTATTAACCCTATGTATTGTAACTATTAAAGCTATACTATTACAAAAAAAGTATTCAGGATTGCATAATATGACCTTGGTCACTGCGTATACACTTACCATAGTCTCGTTAAAGTAAGGTTAATTGTTACGTGTATGTATGTATCTGCCCTTACAGGCATTAACTTTATTTAACCTTTTATTTTCGAATTTAATAAATTATAGTAATTAATAGTAGGCACACCAAATAATAATAAAAGCTATGAGGTACAAAATAACACTTTTGTAGCATAATTTAACACGTTTCAACAAAAACCAAATAAAGTTTTCATCAACCTACTCATAAATATGTTTTTTGCAATAAAAAGGAGGGGAGAGGGGGGTTATAGAAAGAAAAGAAGTACTTACAAATGTAGTTTAAGTTTCTGTTTGAAAACTAATAGATTTATTTATATTAAATACGTCGAATAAAAGGCATTTGGCACTCAATCTCGAATGCAAATGTCCATTCTATAAATGGGTTCGTTTTGCCCGTTTTCCATACAATGTTTGAAAATCCTGTATAGGTATATTTTTTTCAGCAAATTTAGGCTTCCAAAGAACGAGAAGGATGGATATCGATAAATCAAAATATTTAACGCTTAAAAGCATCAACTCTTTTTCATATCTCAAACGACTTTTGGAATTTACAATAACCACGATTCGATAATGACTTATTATTTCCGAATCATACATTTAAATGCTTTGTTAATAATATATCCCGGTACCACAATAAGGTCGTTTTTTGTTTAATAACTCTGATTGGCTAAGATCTAAGTTGCCAGATTCCGCTCATAGCGTCGGTCTAGAGAGTATTGGATGAGGGTAAAATGTCAACTATACGAATATTTTTCTTGGTCAAATTTCATGATGCCTCTGCGAGCCTTCTAAGCAACTTTTAATACATGCAGCCACATGTTACAAGGGAAAATGGGAAATATGTTTTCTCCTTCCCATAAAGTTTTCATCCGCCATGTGCGTCGCTGTTTTTATAAAAGAAAGGGGAAATTGCTAATTTATTGAATACGGAATACATTTTGGCCAATTTTGATTAGTTAGTATCTGCATTCTGTTACAGAATGTTGCACATTCATGTTTAGAAGCTAAAGCCGGGTACCGGGGACGGTATTTTTGTTTTTTCCTTTTTAAATAATTGCTTTACCCTAGTTATTTACTATTATTTTGGGTCCTACTCAACTAATCCAAATATGCCTGTCCTAGGATGAGGGGATATCGTGGTAATGAAGCGTTAAAAATGGCATGACCATGTGCGGATTCGAATAGTCCAGTGCCTTAACCACTAGACTAATATGATCACCTATCACTATCACGTTTGAAGCTATTGTGTGAACAGCTGAATAAAATGTGCATTTACATTATATTTTTTTAGATTAATTTCCTAGGGTAATTTAGATTTTGTAATTGAGAAGTGGTTATAAGACTAAGGGTCATTTTTTTTTCTCAGATCGATCTAATCTCTCTGAAATGGCGTCCAAAAGTCCAGCCGAAAGCAATGGCAGCACGTCATGCTACGTCAACGAAGGATTTGACGACGAGCCCTCGGCTGTAGCGTCCGATGGGTTCCAGACCATCGACTTAAATGGGCTCAAAGATGATAAGTTAAACCTTAACCAAAGTACAAAAAAACCTTCATCAAATGATGAAACAATCAATGGACGAGTCAGATATGACAACGATTTGGGATCCATAGCATTGGAGGTAAGAAATATAGAATAATTTCAATTTTACGCAACTTGTATTCGAGTTACTTATGTGAAAATAGGTAATGATTGTTCAAAATAAAGTAAAGTAAATTTAAATGTTGCGTAGTGTCGACAAATTTTAGCTTTGAAACTATATTTATGAAATGCATTGTGTTTGAGGTATGTTCGCAAGTAAAATCAATTAAATTTGATTTCATGACCCGCGGTTCTTACGATGAAGTTTTATTTAATTAATTATCCAGAGCATTATAGAGTTATCATTGCGCCGTTGATCTTTATTAAAGTTTCTATTGTTTTATCTAGGCAGATGAGATGAGCGCAGATGATATTCAGTCGGAGATGGAAATTGTGGTAGTTATTTTTTATCTTATCATTTTTAAAAATTAGCAGTCCTTAAAATCCTTAACATTAGGTACGTGCTTACATATATGCAGATATAAATAACGAGTATATTTGACTCTAAGCTGAGGTTTTTATTCAATACTTACTGAGCAATAACGGTCATAAAGAAAATATTATTTTAAGCGTGAAAGTTATAAAATTAGGATCTGATTTGAATAAAAAAAAAACACGCAATGTCATGACATTTCAATTCATCATAAATTTGATCATCATTTTAGTTAATTTTTTCAATTTTGACTCGCGACTAGGAATAAAACAACACGGACATCATATTTCAAGTTAATAATAATTATATTACGGGTCTGAATGACCTTTTACATATTTCTATTTGGGCACATAGATGAGTTTGTATTCGTTTTAACTGGCCAGTTCTAACAGCGGTGCGTATTTTTGAAATTCAAATATGATATTTGAGCGCTCTATCGAAATTTCAATGTTTTATTAAACTAAACAAATGTTGAATTTAATGTTATATATCTATATTATTCGACCAGCCTCCGATGTGATCTTAACGACTATGGTTATTTTAATCTATACACAAAAAAACAATTTACGGACAGACAGGCGGCCAAAGTAGCTTCTAATACGTGAATATTATAGAAGCTAAAAATAGAGTGTAGCAGTAGAGTAGTAAAGGTATACTTTTATTTGTCGATGTGTACGCATTTATATTACTTTTTATAGTTAATGTTTATTTTCCATAATTTAATAAATAAATGAGGTAAAAGAAATAAATTAATAATATTAAAAAAGATAATAATAAAAATAAATAAATTATTGTCATTAAACTTACATTGTAAAAACAAGGCCAACTATTTATACAGTGGACGTGGATGGATGGATAAAGTAGGGTAGCTCTCCACAGCATTCATCTAAAATGTAACTCTCAAAAAGCCATTCGCCTTTGTCCGTCTCCCGTAAAGGCGCCTTCGTTTTCATTCTGAATGCGGCGAATGTTTTGTGATACACCTTCCGCGGGGGTAGAAGAGTATGAAGAATGGCTGGAGAGTGCTTCGCGTCCACTCTGCGTTATGAGAAACCGCCGCAGACGACGGCTGCTTATAAAAGGCATCCGCTCCGAGCACCCTCGGCAGTGGGGCCTTGCTCACCGCGCCGGTTGCACCTCTGCCGGGGGAGGGCGCGAGAACGTCTGGATTACATCCGGATCGTGATCTCCATTTAATTACCACTAATTTACTGAATCGCCAGCGATAATATCCCAAATTAAATTTTCCCGCCGGGAAGAGGAAAGAAATAAATTACACTCGAAAAAAAAAACATCAATCTAATAAATTGCAATATGTGATATGGTTCCCGTAAAAGACACGGATAAAATCTCCGAGACAGGATACTGAAGGCGCATTCGACAGTCCACTTTAGTAGTCCATTGTCAGATTAAATTGGTCACTTACGCGACGCCTATGTCGTCATTTTGTGAGTTTTGTCGGTAAACCAACAACTTCTACGTGTTTCGTCACTACAGCTCTACAAGTGAAAACGTGTTGTTGTTTGAAATATCAAGCGGAAAAGTTGTGCGTGAGTGGCCAATAGCAGCAGTGCGTGACCATTTGGACGGTTAGCGTGTCAGTGATGTCAGCAATTTCGTCTTCAATACCAGTTGCTCATTGTATCTACTAAATATTATTTATCGGTTCTTATTAAAATAGTTATGGCTTCATAAGTTGTGAAAAAGAGTAATGAAGTTATTAACGAATAATATATACAGTTTTTAAAATAATAACGCACTCTTTGTGAACGCATATGAGTTATAAAATGTCCACACACAGCTTTTTGCCGTTGCAGGCGGGCAGCCCTATAGGGGAACTTCCCCCCGGTGAAGATTCTTCGCATATCAAAGAAGAAGACGATCATCTGTGCGGCTGGTGGATCTTCGAGCCGAAGAGCATACAGAGATTCCGAACGGCCAAATGGGCGCTTTTCTGGCTGTGCTGGGCGGGGGCGCTTCAGGGTAAGAGACTGCTTATTTATTAAGAGTACATAGTAGTTTGTAATAATATGCATAGTCGTTCCGCAATTTTCGTTATATTTATTATCGGAGGGCCATAGGCCAGTTTTAAACACTTGTTTTATTCTGGTTTTTTCGTTTTTAATTTTCATAATACCAATTATTTCATATATGTTCTACAAACATATAATTGTTAACTCATACAGAAAATGAATATTTCATAAACGCTCTGGTGATGGAACTGGTAGGAAGTGTTTCTAATTAAACGTGGAATATATATAAAAATATAAAAAAAAAATATATTTAAAACATTTTTGGCAATAGAATCTTTGTTTATTCTAACCACGATTAAAATATTTCATAAAATTTAAGAAAGCTTCTGTGTTACGACTTTTTAAAGAACTATCATTGAGCAAAGAACGTACTTTTTTTGTTGACAAGATACGTTTGTTCAAAACACCTAATGTATTAAGTGAAAGTGGACTATTATTTACTTTGACTATTAGTAGTATTTACTTTGACTTTTATTATGTTTTTATATTGATTCTAATAATAATTGTTTTTGTTATAGCTTAATGATACTAAACTTAAATATTCTTTTACTGTCATACATTTCTTTATAAATATAGTAAGTGTTATCGTTTTTATTATAGTATTATTTTATGTTTGTTTTTTATGATGTAGATAAATTCTAAATACTTGGCAACATGTTGTATTAGAGGATTAAAGGAGAAAAAAATATTTCTATATAACTCAACCTAGGGTTTAAAAAGTGTTCTTTAATCTAAATGAAATATTTTTATTTTACCCCATATTAAAACAATCCATAAAAATAATTTTAATTTGTAATAATACTAATTGAATGATAGAATGATATAACTATATTATATTGTATTTTTATTGAAATTATATAAGATCGACATAAAAAGAAAACAAATATAAATCGATAAATATATTCATTTTTGACAGTTTAATTATTTAATGAAAGAATTTAAATCCTTAAAACTTACAAACCCATACTGACTGTGTTTATATCGGGTATGCCAAACGGGATTTGGCACACATCTGTCATTCTTATTCAAACAAAAGCCATTTTTAATACACAATTTGAGATAAGCAAGTACAATAGTTATGAAGGTAATACACATTCCACAATATACTGCGGAAGAGCGTGATTACAGAGTTCCTAATTGCGCAGTAAAACACCGTGTAATATTAACTATAAAATAGGTAACCATTAAAAGTATCGGTCGAGCATGACCCCGTGCACTCAATGGAGTGATGGTACGCTCGAAACTCTATGCAAAGGTTTTATCTAATTTTCATTATAGGTATTAAAATTTGGCTATCAAATATTTATTGTTATGAAGGAACTAATCAAAATCTATGATTACCTGGTTCGGGCTTTTTAATGCTTTCTAAATTAGATATCAAAATATTTCGTTATCTATTACTACTACTGTAGTAAACTGTATTGTATTAATACAGTTTGTATTTTATTATTTTATATTTTCCGTTTTCATAAATTTATTTTATTTTTTTTATTATATGTTGTTTTATTTGTGTATTTAATATCGTTCTAATTTTAAATTACTCCGATAATACCTAATAATATAATTTGTTTGTAAGAATTGTGCTAATAATCATTAAATTATTAATTTAATAGGAAACAGAGGAAGAGTCATAGCGTATTTTGTCAATAAATAAATTAGAATAAAAAAATCAATTCATTTTCAAATAATAGATGTTTTTATTTTCTTTAATAGCCAGAATTCAAACTCTTTGGGCGACATAATGTTAGGGTTACGCAAATGTTTTAAACAACTAAGGCCAACGAACTTGGTCATTAAAATAACAGGTTTTCAGAAAATTTTCTTTTTTTAGGCTATCGTATGATATCATTTCATGTCTACTGATTGGGTATAACACAATAAATTTTTATTATTAATTGATAATCAATTACCCGTGTGAACGTTGTGAAGAGAGACACGTGACATATCACGTGTAGTAAACCCGTGACTCGCAGCTTCCCAATCATTTCTTCCATCTACTCGGGAATTGATTCGACAATAACTCTAGAGGAAAATACCTCTAATAAAACCTAATAATAAATAAAATAATAATAAAACCTAATAGTATTGTTAGATTGTTGTGTTGTGTTGTTAATTGTAACATATAAGTATTGTAATTGCAATTACATATAGAATATACATACATACTATATTTATATCACCTTCATCATAAATTATTTTTATACATACTAAAACCATACTTAATTTTTTACTTTATTTTAATATATACATACAAATGTCACACTCTCACAACTACCACAAACATCACTCACAAATTACACATAACACTTCAAAAAAAAAAAAAATCTACTGTATACGAATATAATATTCATAATCTATATATATTTTAAGAACACTGTTCAAATTTTTATGCCAATCTTTACATGCAAAATGACCGAAATCCTTAATTGGTTTTATATATTAGTTATAAGTTTTGTTTGTAATTATAAAATGTAATACTGTGGATTTTTCAATAAAGAATGAATAAATAAAATACAAAATTGCTTCTCGTATGATAGAAAATATACTTTCCGTCACACCGTAGATATTTTTACGTATAAACAGATACTCGTATAGTTGCATTTTATAGGTAGGGTAATTTGTCTAGTGTTTATGCGATAACACAGATCTGCTATCCACCATTTGTGTAACGATAAAGTTGTATGCTTAAACTGAAGCCCCGAGACTCCGCTAGCCTTCGCCCCCCTTTCTATCAACATTATCAGCCGGTAAAGCAGTTTTTATTGCTGTCCGAGATCGTTATTTTCAAATTTATTTTACCCAATTTTCGGGGTAGAGATACACGCAGCGCATGCTATACCCTCTACCCGCTTGCGAAATATGAGTGGCGTGTAATTGTTAATTGGCAACCCTCGAAACGGAAAATTGGATTTTCCACGAGCGCCCTTGCCTCATCAAGCCCACTCAAGATGGAAAATGGTTATCCACGATTATGACTACCAACGAATCTACGAGTAGTTTATTTAGCTTGCAGACGGGGTTTAAGAGGACATACCGCGCAAGCTTTGCATCTGAAACTTAATATTTTAAAACTCGCTTAAACCGAGCTCATAATTAAGTATTCTGCGCCAACAAGCGTTTCAAATTATACTTACAAAAGCCGACATATTTTCCAAATTACTCTAGGTCTACTTATTTCACTTCGAAAGAAACAATGTAACTTCCGTAAGCTTTGAAAACCTAAATCAAAAAATCGCCTATTATCAAAATCGCCTATTTTAAAACATATAAATATGGTAACTAAGGGTGGAAAACGCACCACGCCCAAGTACGCTACTTTGCGTCGAGTACACTCCTCGCGCATCACACGTCTCGCTTGCTCGCATATGTCATCGCGATGAGTCTCTATACTGGTGTATGGCGGAGTGTTGCGGCGCGCGGAACGACGGGGGGAATCTACCGGTGTCGGGTTTTCACAAAGACGATTTGTATAACATGCCGTATCTGTATGTTTTAAAAGATCGTTTTTCAAAATTTGGAATAACTTAATGTTTACAAATATTAATGTAATTAAACAGCCAATGGCGTCCTGAATTTATGAAAGGCGCACAATCAACCATTCAAGATGTCATATTTCGACAAAATATTTTTATGATTTTGTATTGTATCATCGAAAATCTATATTAAAAAGAGACCAATGATGTACTCTGATGTTTACTGACTATTTTATTTAGATTATTTTCTAGTAAATTGAATAAATAAATCCAAATAGCAATAGGGAGGTCGGAAGGTCGGGGGATAATTAGGGGCTTTTAGGGATAATCAGGGGATAGAAAGAGAGACTTATATAGACATCAATATTTAATTGTTGTCTCTCTCGTAAATTTTGAGTTTTATTATATAATACATAAATATGTACTTTTGTGGGTTTGCTAAACTTTTTTTTTAAATTAGATTTTCGATCATTCAAGATAGGTGATACACACAGCTAAACTAAGCAGGTAATTTACTTTAACTGCAGTGCGTTATATATATATAACTTATATTTGATGATTGTTTTTTTAATAACGGCAAATCGCCTGAAAAGATAAATGACACAATCTTTGACAATATTGAAAAATTTTGAAAAAGTTTTTAATTATTTGATAAAGTGCTGGATAGCATAATATTTATAAAGGTTCTAAAGAGGTCCTGTACTTGAGAATGCAGGATGTCGGTTTAAACCCAGCGCTGAGTTTTATAAAAATGCATTTTTAACTCTTACCATTTAGCTAATTGCCCCTGCGATGTCAAAAATGATTTGTTTTGACCTCATATCGACATTCATCATTGTTTCTTTGCAAAATGTAAACTTTACGTGATAATATTCAATTGTTCTTGTTATAAGTACGTCCATTAGGACTTATTAGTTGTCTCGATAATCAACGAGTCCTAAAACGGAACTCAGGATGGATGTGTATATATTGTGGCTATTATTAGAGTAGTTGCCTTTCAACCTGCTCTATTCTATAAAAATGGTTTAACCTTATATGAAATCGTTTTCGCTAACTATTTGCTCTCAAACAATGCAAATTGAATTTCGTCACTGAAGGACTTCTTCTTGTCTTCATCAGTAATTGCTTATTTTATTCGCAAACATCCCCGAATGCATATTCAGTCAGAGTGGAAGAGAATCCGCTTAGAATTTAAATTGAATCACTGTAAGTTGCGAAATGTTAATTGTGAGTTTGCGCGCGAATTTAATTTATCAGGAACAGGCTGGCTGTGCAGCGCGCAGGGTTGAACACCAATCAGAAGTTATTTCTACAGTTGCATAAGTCTCAACGATGATACCCCACAAAAGCAGCTGCTAACCAATTAATAACATAACCTTTAACGTAGGTTATATATGTATTTATACTAAGTCGCCGCAGTTGCTTGTCGTAAGGCAGGGAGTAGGGAGATTTGGTTTCCATGATTCTTTGATGCGTGAAAACAATATAGCGTTCGGTATTAACTTTCCGTAGGATCTATGTTTACTTCGTTAGAACCTAGTTTTTATTTCGCTGTTTGATGAAAAAATTTCGAAAATCGGCCGCCTAGTTACAGAGATATGCACATATGTACACGGTACATTTCACCATTGGAGTCACTCGCTGCGCTCACTCCGTTCCATACATCTATGTTTTGTTTGTAAAGCCTCGGAGAGATGGAAATGTGCTTTGTCACCGTCGCCCCGGGCTGGAAGCTTAGAAAATTCCATTGAGTCTCAAATTTTCATCAATTGAACGATATCATCTATAGTTTTTGATGGAATAAAATTCGAACGCGTAAAAAAACATTGTTTTTTTAATTAGGAAAATAAGTTATAGCTAAATGAAACGGGATCATTACTTTAACGTCATTGTTTCTTATAAGAGGGTTAATTTTTTGTTGTTTTTTTGTTGTTTAAAGAATCTTTTATTGAATATAAAATTTTCGATAATTTTACATTTAAAAATATATTTCGCATAAGCATACGCGAATCTAGTGTGGCACGACAGTTCTCCTTAAAGTCGGGTCAGACTTCTAACAAAATGTTATCATACTATTTTTTAGTTTTTTTCAGTTTCAATTCTAATTTATAGTTTTTATGATTGTAAGTATAAAGCAAGAGCATTACCAATCTTAAATAAGATATATAATGCGAATCTTTTCTAGTATTTAATTCTAGGAAAATATTTATATTTTTCCTGTTTTCTACTAGCTAATTATAACCATATTGCTTTTGGCTAATATTTATATATTTTTTTAACTGATTTTATACACACGTCTGTTATGTTGACATTGTCAAAACGTTATTTATTAAGTGTACAACCCTGTATTGCACGTCGCGTCGGGACGCCCAGGCTGGGGCAGAACTCGCCCGCCCGCGCCGCGCGCCGTCTGGCGGCGTCTTCCGGAAGCGGAAACAAAGGGCGCCAAAATTAAGTGGCGGGACTTCGATGAAGATAACGAAAATTAGATTCGAAAGGCGACAACGGAAATACGCTACTCCGAGACTGGCTAAATGCACTTCCGTTTTCGCTGAGAATCTATTTAACGAAACGCTTTGCACTTGTATAGGTAGGTATTGTATAGGTATTTACTATTTAGACTACTATCTAGAGCACCGTCCTAAGTTGCTAGTATAGTTATACGTGTACGACCTAAAGGAGCCTTCGGTTGGCAGCTGCATTTGTAGTGGGTTGCTTCGCTTCTCGAATCATATCTAAGATTCTCAGATCAAACGGCCTCGTTAAACAATATTAATTAACAAGTTTTTGACTGCCCTTATTTGTTAAGTAAAATTACCTTTAACATTCCAGCTAGGAATACTAGGAATTACAAGTTATTTAAAGTAGCCAGGTGCAATACGAATGCAAGTTAAAATGGAATTATACCGCGAATGTGTTCGTTTTATAACAACAAATTATCGGATGTTGACATTTTTAATAATACACTAAAACAGTTTAAAAATGCTGTTCATAGTTGCAGGTAATATAATTGGTATCTAGGTACCTAATTGTATATAATATATATATATATATATATTATTTTCGATTAAATAAATCCATTTATCTACCGCAAATAAAACATTATTTTCATACCTACATTAAACTTAATACACCGCCATCAAAATCTCTCTTTCCTCACACACACACACATGAACACACACACGCACCATCGCACACAAACACACACACCCTCATCCACACGCACACACATACATCACATACTCCTCATACGAATGCATACCTGCGTGTTTGTATTTTAATAATTTGATTTGCATCAATTTAGTTTGAAGTCTTCATACCTACTGTATAATAGTAAGTTTGTGAATATGTAGGAAATCCATAATCGGTTTTGTTATCTGCTTAATTCTTAATTGTTAATATTATTGTTATTACTGTGTGTTTTCCCACAAGAAAATAAATAAATAAATACATATAAGATATAAGATTTATTATTTTTATTTTATTGAAAACTACTTGACAGTTCTCGTGATACGAACGAACTACTGATTTGATTTGAATATGGTCCATCAAAAACCTAATGGCCAAAACGTATTTTTTTTTATTGTTTCAATATTTATTTGCTCGGATAAAAGTTCACATTTCCAACAGAAGGTAATTTAAGGCACACGTTTTCCCTGGGTATATTAGGATAGGTTAAAGGCTACTGGGATAGAAAAAATAACCTTATTTAATAGAAAAAAAAAACCATTTAAAAATAGGATTGGCGATCAACGTAAACGGGCCCCCTAAGGTCGCCATTATACGGTAAAATGCATCTGACGATTATTTAAAGTCAAACCTATTAGAGTGTAAGCTGTAATCCAAATAGTTCGAGCTTGTAATATAACCGATTTAAAAAAAAAAAAACCATGAAGTCAATTTTCGTGACACAATGAACTTTCGGATATGATCAAACATCCCGTTTTCGGGGAGTGTTCAACCTGTCCGTCCGATGCGAACTAATTAAGAGAACTTTACTTTTTTAACACGGCATACGTAATTTTAATGCGTACAATTTACATTTTTATAACACTGATGACTGTTGAAGCTTAAAAAATCAGTTATTGTCGTTCTAAAAAGTTTGACTTTTAATGATTTTTTTCTGTGTAACCGCGCCATAATGAATTCAGACTCCAATAAAGTTCTGTTGGGTATTGTACCACCCTTTTAAAGGGGATGGGAGCGTAAGGGAGGGCCGTTACACAAAACTCGCGTAAATCTCATATTCCGCAGTTGAGTGGGAAGTCGTAAGGCCTCGGGTCGCTACGAAGCACTTGTTGCCGATTTTCTCCTCTGCTTGATGGATTTTAACTTTGCCTGGTAATATTTTTAGACAGATTCAGAATAATTTAAAGACAACTTGCTTTTAAAGTTCACTCCTAAGTTCCCGTGTAATTTGTTAGATTTATTTTATGGTATTTAAGCATTTGAATTGTTGTTGGTTTTTTACTTTAGACTCTTTCTTTGAATAAATACAGATAGATATATTTTTTTAAAATCTCGAAAATCTTGCATCGTATGAGATATGCAAGCGATGCGGAATCGACATTTTGAAATCAATTCTTTATTAATTACGATTAAATTGATTGTATTATTTTAAAATGTATTTATTTTTTTGAGATTTCACATTTTTTTTAAATAATTGCTATGATTGAATTTCTATACAATTATTTTGGCCCCTACTCAACTAAGCTAAATGTGTCTGTCAGGGGAGATAGTGGTAATGAAGCGTTAAAAATTGTATGATCATGTGCGGATTTGAACCCGTGATCATTGGGTCAATAGTCCAACGCCTTAACAAAGATCTTGCACTAAAGCATCTGAATAACCGTCAAACATCTGTCAAAAAACTAATGCTACAAACAAAAATCTGATTGTTATCCAAAGGACCTTCCGAACATAGTTCTTTTGAATCTACAGTGTCCAAAATAAATTTTATATCTAGTCTCTTATCAAGTTGATATAAGTTACATTAATTTTTTAAATATGTCAATTGGTTTTCAAATTGAATTATTATTTTATGTTTTAAGGGCCTTTTACTTAGCAACGGTTAAAGAGGTCTTAGTCCAACGGTTAAAGGGGTGCATTGAAAGCGCTGAAAACACCTGAAATCCTCGGGGAAATGTCCATGGACATGGTCCGACAGTGACTTGGCACATGCCGAAGGTGAGGTCATCGTAGACTTCCTCGGGTATAATTCAATAGAGTCTATTAGTAACGATAAATGTAACTAGTTAATAGTGCTAGTCATCACTTTCAATAAACGTCTCTGGGTTTATCCAGTCGCTTTGCCAATATATCAGTGGAAATAATTTAGTTTCAAGTGGCCCCTTGCAAAGGCATGTAAATAAACCAGAATGGTTATGACACCCTGTAGCCATCATTTAATAACTACTGCTTCTATTCATTGTTTAGTAGATTATTCAAGCAGAATCTGAAGTTATATAGGGAATAGGCCCTACAGGCTGCATTAAAGGAATCTCCTCCCCAGACTATACGCGCCTGTCTGTGGTTTCAAGTTGTGATGGTATTTTTTGTAAATTTTGATTGCGGCTATTAATAAAACAACCCCCCACCCCGCCTTTCGGTTTACTAAATTTATCATTTGTTTAATACTAACTTCTCCCAAATTGATCTTTTTTCAATAACTCAATCAGTTTCGCAATGCTGTCTATTATACCAATACTATACCGACACTAATATAAATACACGCATATATAAATGCACAAAACCACGGACAAAATTTCTAGCTTACGAACGCCTATTATAACGTAAGGAATCATCTAAATACGGTGTTTAAGCAGTAAATTGTACAATTTTACTATAACCATATATAATTTTACTATACTATAATTTTATCTAACCCACAAAACCATTATTTTTATATATTTTGTTAAAATATCATACTTTCCTTATTTCATCTAATTAGATGGTTACATTTAAAGAGGACAGGTGAGAGTTAAAAATCCATTTTTATAAAACTCAGCGCTGGGTTTAAACGCTCTCAAGTACAGGACTCCTTTAAAACCTTTATAAATATTATGCTATCCAGCACTTTATCAAAAAATTAAAAAATTACTTTCAAAATTTTTCAATATTGTCAAAGATTGTGTCATTTATCTTTTCAGGCGATTTGCCGTTATTAAAAAACAATCATCAAATATAAGGAAAATAAATTTACTACTCAATTTTACAAATATATATAAATATTCAAAGTATAAATTAGTGTATTTCATGTTCTTTTTCATGTATTTTTATAAAAATATTTTTTTCATCTTATTTATATTCGTTTAAAAGATTTAATTATTATCCTTGAGTTATTATTATCATTATCCTTATTAAATGTGAGTGGGAGGTGGGGGAGGGGTAGTTAACTTTTGTACTATAACAATAATCACCTTATCTTTGAGGTTTGAAAAGTAATGCCTTTATAACGGTAACGTATTTAAACCTTTCGCCAAGAATGTTCGGCCAAAAAATAACCTGATTATTCCACCTGCGATCCACTGAAGGAATAAAGATATAGCAATACTTAAAAAAACAACATCGGTTTGTCACATTGGGTACACAATATCGTATTAATTGTGTTTTTATCGTCGGAGGCAATGATAAGTGATGTGTGGTCGATAAATTAATATGTTCGTCGCCACGTGGCCATATTTTGTAAAAGGATAAACGGAAGATACGAACTGCTATTATGAACGGAGGAGGGTATCCGCTTCCGGAAGAATAAATCAAAATGGCGGCGTATCGCGGGGGAACGCTAAATTGAAATTTATAGGGCTTTTGTGTAACACGTTGACGTCCTAGCATCGTCGCCGCGGCGGCATATTGCGAGTGGGAGTCCGGGAGACGGAGTCCGGGAGACGGGGGACTCCCCGTTCGCATCCCCTGGTTCTGGAGCTGGTGATGCTTTTCCATGTGTGACTGAATAAAAACGGAGATTTGTCCTTGTAGTTTTTTTGAACCGCTAACTATAGGAAAGAAGATAAACGTTGTTATTGTACAAAAGTTTTCCAGGTTCTTCTTAAAATAAGTATTTGAATTACTATTATCCGATAAAAATTAACAATGCACAAATTACATTTTGCTCTCATGCGAATCTTTCAGAAAGATTAACGTTTTCAGAAAACCGTAAAACAAGAGGGTCACATTATTTTTTTGTCAGAATTGGTCAGTAGTTTTATTATCACATGCCTACAAACAAACGTACCTATACGTATAACAGAATACTTAACCTTTTTATATAGTAAAAATAAATAAATTAAAAATTTTCTAAAACTTTGAAAATTGATAATTTATGTGAATTAAATGATCATGATCTTATAGTTTTTATTTTTTATAATAAATCTACATTGCTAAAATTGCAAAAAAAAAACAGATACTCTTCTACTTTTAACACAATGATATTTTAATATTTATCATAATGGCTCTGATAATGCATTCTAGGCCGGGGGCTATCGAATTTATTTTTTGAATGCAGATACAAAAGGGGTTTACAAAGTTGCATATCGAAAAACCTATCATAAGTCAATGTTTTGAAAATATTGTTTTTTTTTTTATTAAATGCCACTTTTTATTAAAGTTTAAAATTTCAATAAATAGGTATTATTTATGAACTATACGATAATAAAATTGCATTTACAACATCAGCACCTCATTAGCTAACAAAATTACATAAAATATATTCGTAATTATGTCATTTTAAGAACCTAGTCTAGAACACAATGTAAATTTTATTATGAATATATTATTATGTCATCTATCAGACACATCTATTTCTAAAGATATTTTAAAAGATCGTTGTCTGTTTCTCTACCTGTCAAGTAAGTTATATGTAATGTTTTATATATATTTTGCAAAACCCCCTAATTATCTCAACTTTAAGACGTGATAAAGGGCCAAAAGCAACGATCTTTTAAAACATATAAATACGGTATGTCATATAAATTGTGCTTGTGAAAACCCGACACCGACGCAAGCGAGACGTATGATACGCAAACTGGCGTACTCGACGCAAAGTGTCACACTTGACGTGGCGTGTTTTTCACCCTCAGTTGCCGTATCTATATGTTTTAAAAGATCGTTGGCCAAAAGTAATAGAGAATCTAAAAGTGAGGTTAGAGGTTATAATCACGAGTAAATAGACACTGCAAGTTTTGCGACCCCTTTTGCAAAGATATTAAAAAAAAACTTTCATTCATTGACGGTCCGCCCTAACGTATTCACTGCCGCTTTTAATATTAAAGTAAATATTTTAGGTGAATCAATTTTAAACTAAATTTTCAAAAGTGAATTAATTTATTGCTTTCTGATCATTAAAAATAATTAAGAAACCATATAGTATTACTTACAATCGTAGACAGCAAATACTACTTCCGCTCCAGCAAAGCTTTTAATTATCATAACAAACGTACTTTCTTCCTTTCAGGAATGGTGGTGAATGGTTTCGTGAACGTAGTGATCACGACCATAGA
Organism: Neomicropteryx cornuta; assembly: GCA_020383195.1. Lineage (NCBI taxonomy): Eukaryota > Metazoa > Arthropoda > Insecta > Lepidoptera > Micropterigidae > Neomicropteryx > Neomicropteryx cornuta. Next base: position 7,093,866 of record JAHKQU010000014.1, read on the forward strand.
GAAACGCTATGGTCTGCGATCGTCGCAGACAGGTCTCGTTGCCGGGGGCTACGACGTGGCCTCCTTCATCTGCCTGGTGCCTGTGACCTACCTGGGCGGGCGCATCGGGGCCAGCAAGCCGCGCTGGCTGGGGTGGGGCTCTGCCATCATGGGGCTGGGCTCACTGCTCTTCGCCATGCCCCACTTCGCTGTCGGACCTTTCAGGGCGAGCGGCGATACTATCTCAGTATGTCAAATGCAGAACAATGGATCATTTAATAAGGTACACATATCAAATGGTTATTTATCTTTTTAGTGTTATACCCCATAAAATTTATTTATTTATTGTGGTTATCTAACAGAAATTGTACACAATAAAGGCCAAAGACATTGCAATATAAAACAAAACAACAAAAACTTAAAGTAACCTAACAAAACGAAATAACGCAATATAACAAAATGTGTACACGGGGAAACCTGTTAAATAAATAAAATGAATTATACAATCCTGAAACGAACGGAGCTCAATTAACTATCAAATACAGGTAAATGCAAAGAAGATTAAGAGATTTTAATTAAGTTAAATATAACAATGAAAACAAAAATACAATAAATATTCTATTTCAAACTTTGATTTAAACAAATATAATAACTAAACTGGGAATTTTGTCCGTGGTTTTGTGCATTGGTATAAGATTCTAAGACAGTATTACCATAAGACAGTATTATATTACCGTTTGTCTGACCGTTCCAGTTTCCCCAACGAGTCAAAATATATTTACCCGCACTTTTAGGTATTAAGAACCATAAATAAAAAAGCAACCCTATCGGGTAAAGCGTTGTCATTGAAATATTTTCTTACCATTTATTACAATTTTTAAATAGAGAAAAAAAAAGAATGACTATTTTCATTTTTAGGGGTGTAACTTTTAGAACTTGCACGTAAAACATTTTTATAGCAATGTTCGCGGCATAATTTATTTTTCAAAACTTTGGTATCATATGAGAAACAATGGTTTCTTCTATTTATTACCAATAACATTTGTGAGAAATATTATGATTCTTTTAGCCCGCAGCTGAATGCAGCGAGGACGCCTTCCGCGACGGGTCTGACGGCCTGGGGGTCTCCCAATTCGTGTGGGTCTTCCTTGCAGCCCAGCTGCTGCACGGCGCCGGAGCCTCGCCCCTCTTCACTCTCGGAGTCACCTACATCGACGAGAACGTCTCCAAGAAAATGTCATCCGTTTATCTGGGTGAGACACCACTACATTTACATTTCGAAGAAACGTCACGGCCAAAATGATCACTATTTTAAGGCCACTCACTAACTTTTCCTAATTTACGAGTATTACGAGATTTGTTTCATAGACCTATGACTCAAAATACAATCGCGAATTGTATACCATTAGAGTAAAGTAATATTTTTTATTTTACAGCGCTTTATGAAGATACAATTATTTCAATAATACCGCATGGGATATTCTACATTTTATCGTGTCAACTGTGTAAATAAATTTAAAACATAATTTTAAAATGTTTAAAAGTTCGCAGTGCGCGTAATTGTGTTTCCAAATTCGTAATTTTGAACTTTGAACTAAATAATTACTATTAGAACTAATTTGACATAATCCGACTATAATAGAATCCGCCGACCTCATGCTAATCATCCCGAGCCTATTAGGCGATTGCTATGTGGGCCTAATAACTTATTCAGGCTCAAAAGGTTGAACCTAATTGTTTTTCAGATCTGTTAGTCTAATTAGAATCAATCACGATATTATTTACAAAAACTTTAATTCATAAACGCGGAAAATCAACAAATACAGACATCAACGTTTTCTCTAATTCTCAAAAAAGCAATTACATATTTTAATAGGTAGGAAATGAAGAATCATTAGGTTTACTCCAATATGTTAGAAAATCATAATAATAATGTATTATCTTCAAGTATAGTACCATATTATAAGCATTATAACATAAGCAGACTTGAAACTTGCTTATTTGTAATAAAAAAAGTTTTAAACTAAAAAGATTTTGTAGTTTGAAGACAATTTGATTTCAAGCTAAGGTTAAACAGGATAAGAAAGAGTGTAATTTTCAACCCTAGGTATGTGACCTTAAAAAGATTTTGATGCTGATCGACCCTCATAGGAAGTTAAATTTAATAACAATAGAGTAATAAATAATATCACGCGGTTTTACAGTACCAAATATTTAAATAATATCCTATACACCGTGTCATATCAAGACCAATCACGATAAAAAATCCAGCTAATAAGCCCGACCATTTAAAACATGATTTCTTTTGAAGCCATATCAAAATCCACATGGTTTTCGAGAAAAAAATGTAAACTTTACGTGATAATATTAAATCGTTCGTCCGCTCACATGCTGGGTCATTGATCGTCCTTGGCCGAGCGCAACCGAGCGAACGAAAAAGCAAAGGGAATTTACACACGCGCTTTGATAATAGTAACAAATTTGGGCATGAAATTGTTTCGCATTCTTTTTATACAATTTCTTATACGTAATAAGGAACATACGGGAATGGTCTGGAGACATCCTGTATTTGAATAGGTTAATGAGATATTAAACAGTGGTATTGTAATCTCATATACATAATATTATGGTACTTACGATATACCTGCTGACTGCAAATAAAGAGGTAGTCGGTGCGGAAAAAAAGCCAGTAAATTATTCGAAGCCCGTTTCGTGGCAGATCAAATTAATACAATAAATAATAATAAATGTAGCCGCGAAAGGAATACTGAACAAACCAAGTATTGTATTTATTTTTTTATTAAACTTGACTTTGAAAGAGTTTCATTATTATTAGATAAGGCTATTCCATTTTCTGATAGACACGGGGAAAACATTCTTCCTCCTAAACAAAGGATTTCTCAAGTTATTAAAAAACGAGGATAATGCTGCAAGATTTAAGTAGGCCTTGAAAGAGTTTCATTATTATTAGATAAGGCTATTCCATTTTCTGATAGACACGGGGAAAACATTCTTCCTCCTAAACAAAGGATTTCTCGAGTTATTAAAAAAAACGAGGATAATGCTGCAAGATTTAAGTAGGCCTTGAAAGAGTTTCATTATTATTAGATAAGGCTATTCCATTTTCTGATAGACACGGGGAAAACATTCTTCCTCCTAAACAAAGGATTTCTCGAGTTATTAAAAAAAACGAGGATAATGCTGCAAGATTTAAGTAGGCCTTGATCAGGTTAACCAGACGATAAAACAATCTTAATGCGCTCTTCTCTGCATACTATTTTTTTCCTTCTTTCCACGTGGGATGGTGAGCCAAAATGTACCATACACCTAGAAAAACTTATTAGGCCATACGTCAATGCAGTTTGTCGCGCAGCTAGCAAACAAGGATAACTTTAAGCCGGTCCCAGACATGTGCACAAATATTTGCAAAGGTGCACAAATGCTATGTGTGGGAGGCTATTTGTAAATATTTAGACAAATAACCTCCCACACGTTAGTTAAAATAAACACATATATTTTTTTTGTCAGAAAGTCAACAACGCGCGGTTAACTCTTAAACTAAAACGATTTGATAACTAAGCTCATGAATCGAATCACTTATCAAAGATTTTTAATCAGCGTCACGTTGCATATGTCAAGTTATAAAGAAAAAGCTTCAATAGTTCAGGGCTTCCGCATTCAGTTGGCGTCCCCCTTTTCGACCTTAGAGTGGAACACGAAATCACCATTACCATACATATATGTACTTTTATTTCAGCGAATTACCTTATGAATTGTAACGACGTCATGACGCGCTTGAATTGGTGGTCATAAATTTTTATTTTTCCCCTCACATCATGGGGCTGTTATTTGTTGTGGGATTTCACCTCGTCACTGCGATAAATGGCGTCACTCAGCCTCACCGTTTCATGTGTATTTTGAAACGTGATCCGATGTAGCATGCGGATGATTTATCCTCGTTTTATTAAATGAGATGAGCTTGCGGTAAAAAAATAATAAAATATATACATTAAGCATGCAAACTATTGTTTGGAACTTAAAATAATTAAGTATTAACTATTATTATTCAACCTTGTTAATATTGAACATTTTTATTTTATACTTATCGGTTGATATTTGTATGTTATTCTAATTGTAATTTTTTTATTATTTAGAGTTTCAAGTCTAAATTAATAATACATTTAAAATTAGAATAAGTACCACTGCTTTATTTACGTTTAAAAGCACAAATAAAGTTTTTGTCGTTGATAATTATTACAAAGTTATTTTAAACATTCTTTATTGAGAAAACGTAATAGAAATCTAACTAACGTTATTTTTAGTCGTAATAGATAAATAAAAATATTTATTTTATAATATAGATTAAAAACTGTTCTGTTTTGTCGGAATAATAAATATTTTATTTTATTTGTTTACCATTAAGTATCTTCAGGACGCCCCTATGTTGGTCGTATCAAATTCAAAGACATAATGGCCCATTTATTATAACAAGAGAATGCTTTCACATCGATCATATTACGGAATATTGTTTTTTCACAAATACCTATGCAATATTGTTATTTTTTTCTCGGAATATTTTCTCCAAGCCTATTTCTTTTACCTGCAAAGTTTGTAGTTAGTGGGGAGATGTTACTTAAAGATTTTTTTTTTGTTTAGAATCATTATTGAATAATTTAATTTTCATCGTTTTTATCTCATTTTAAACAACTTTACGGGTCATGAATAAAAAAATAAATATAGTGACTGGTTCGTGGTTCAGTCGAAAGATGCCATTTTGATACGCAATTGTGTGGAACAGGGTAGAATATTGAAATGTATTAAAATTGTTTTAATACCATCAGTTCCAAGCCAGCCAGCCAGTATTTCCTCATATTCCATAGCTCCATATTTCTCAGTTTTCTTATCTTAGAAATAGAGTTTTTGTTGCAAAACTTCTTTATCTGCGCACTTTCACGCGGATTTTCATGGGTTCATTTCATGAATCTAATGCGACACGCTGTACGGGAAAATTCGGCGCCACGGCACACGCTTCAGTCGGGCTGCAAAGACCACAGAAGCTTCACAAAAAAGGCACGAAAAGGGTCCATCAAATCAAAGTTGGAAACCTAAAACATTATGCCAAAGTTTGAAACTAAAAATGATTTTAAGACAGAATGATTTTTTTTATTTTTTAAGCAAATCATTTTAACTAATTATAACTTTTCTTTTGATTTTGGTAAAAAAATAAATAACTCAATAATATTTTCAACAACCTTATACTGAGTATACGAGTATGCTTCATGTTGTGGACTTTCATGATTAGACTGATTAAATTAGGCATAATATACGTTTTTAACCTTAATATATGCTAAGTCCCCTCCCGTCCTATTAGGTGTATATTGAATGAGGATTATATTTAAAACCTTAACCAAGAAAAGTATAAAATAATTTCTGATATCCAATTAACGTTCGTACCAAAAATAATGAATAATTTGGCAGATATAAGTAAAAATCCGAGAAGATCATAGCAGGGTTACGACAAAGCACGAGCAGAACGCTTGAAACAAAGTGGAGATCCTTGTGTAGAACCTGCAGAATGACTTTGACCGGTTTATATCCAAAAACCCAGCAAGAGACGAAGTCAAAAATGGATCGTCATCATAGCTGTCAACTTGTTCCTGGCGCCTGGGCCACGCTTCGCCAATACTAACTTCTTGTCAACATTTTATGCTCTTCTCGAAACTCGCGTCTGTTTTATTTATTGGAGTTTCAGGCAGATTACTTTCCGCGCGAGGAAGTACGGCAATTTGAGTGCATTTGCTAGATTGGAGTATTTCGACTTATGGAAAGGTTTTTTCTGTTTTATTTCATTGCCTAACATGCGGAAAATGTTGTGAACGAGTAATACCGTCTTGTTTACGGTTATTGCTTTTTGTAAATATAGCTTTTATTTCAACATTTTTTTTGTTATTTAAACCATTCCTATATCAAGTTGTAAAAAATATATTAGTATATTTAATTTTATATTTTTAGTAAAATAATGATTTAATTATTAATTTAAAATGATTGTATATTTCTTGAATGGCACCTAATTGTTATTAGGTATTACCCTTTTTTCCCCTCTCGTATTCTAAATAATGTAAAAAACTAAAATCAAATGCATTAAACTTTTATGTTAACTTAAGTTAATGTTAAACAAATAAATATTTAAACAATTATGTTATTTAAACATGAAACTGGAGAGTATCGAGTTTTGGCAATCTGTGTAATGTATTATAATATTTGAAAACTTAAGGAATGAATTGTCGGCTAGGTACTGTAGATGGTTATTAATTATTCAATGTTATGCTTTTTCTACAATCTACATGACCTACACGAATTTTAATAATCTGATAATTAAGATTCCAATATTTACTAATAAAAATAGCTAATAATAAATACACTTGAGATTGATTGATCTTCCTCGAACATTTTTTATATGCTAATTTATTCATTTATTTAATTTCCTCTGAAGTCTTCTTTAAATGATTTATTTTCGTAGTCTTTTAAAATATTACGTATGTAATTTATTTATTTTATATTTAATTTACAGAAAGCTATTTATAAGATATGCTCTCAAGGTTTGTACAATATTTTTTATAGTACACGCAAAGAAGATTGCTAAACTTTTCAAATAAAGATCACAAATTACGTTGCTAGCAATAATAAATGTCAAATGCGTGGTATAAAACTTATTACTTATTACTCCTTTCTGTGGCTTTGAGCGTTGAGGCGGTGCGCGGCGCGCGGCGCGCGCTACCCTCCATGTAATTTGAGAGACTGTCTCTAGGGAAATAATCACAACCCTATTTTGTGAGAATTCATCCTTTAGTTCCAACCATTCCCTGCTAAGCAAAATATTTGTATGACACTCGAGGATAAAATTATTGAAGTATGTTATGAAACAGACGCAGGTATCGCCGCCCTATACGAAAGACGCTTGTTGTTTTATTTATTTTGACATTTTTCATCTAAATATTTTGGATTTTGAAGTTATTGTCACAACGCTGTTGTCTGTGTTGAGTAGGGTCATAAATTGTGCTATTTGTCTAACGTCTGTTTAGTTTAGCTAAGCTTGATGAGATGCGAGATATATTCTAACAAAAACATTACTTTACAAAATGATAAATCAACCTCCGTTATAGGATAATTTTGGTAATTAATTGATTATAAAAAATTTAGTTGTATTTACATCGTAATGTGATCTACTAAAATACTGGTTTAATTTTTTCATTCTTGTATATAGCCAATTAGTTATTTACGTCCAAAGTTTTGATAAAACGTATGGAAAATACAGAGTTTTTTATTTACTTAATATTTAATATATTTTAGGAAAAACAGTAAATACATAGTTATTAATTTGGCCAATTACATCAAGAAATTTTAGAGGCTTTTAACGACAACGTGATAATTACCCATTTTCATTCTCTATAACTTATTTTTTTTATTTATTGTTATGATCTAAAACGCGGTTATCCAGTAATATTTTTATTCTGTATATACAAATAACAGAGTCGCCACACTACAACATTTGTAAGGAAAAATGACCAGGGAGTCCTAAATGGGATGCTGTAGGCCACCACGATCTAATCTTTTTTTAATTAAAATCTCGGTTTTGAACTAAATCTACAAAATGTATAATATTATTTTAAAAGTGTAACTCAAAATCTGCTGTTCTTCTTTTATAACTTTTAAAGTGCATAAGTATATTTTATTAAATATTTTATTTACTACTGAAAAAAAACCATCCGAATCACAGAGTTATTAAATATATACAATAAATACAGTGTGTCCCTAGACCATTCCCGAATGCTTGTGGGGGTGTTTATGTTCCCTATCACGCGTAAGAAATTATATAAATTAATGCGAACATAATTCATCCTCAAATTTATTATTTTTATAAAGCCCTGGTGTAAATTGCCTTTGTCCTAGTTTTGCCTGAGTGCGGTCAACGACCTACATGCTGCGAGCGGACGATCAGGTGCGCACGTATGACAACGATTTCATATTATCACTCGGAAACCATGATGAATGTTGTCTTAACAAATCACGTTTGAAATCGAAGGGCCAAGTATTTTTATTGGCAATGGTAATCGGGACAGTCTTTATAGGTTAGGTTAGGTTATTTTAAAAGAATATAATTCAATTTATTGAAATGCAGATGTTAATTATCAATCTTAAAGAACGTTATTACATAAAATTTTTATTATTTATATTAAATTCTAATATCAAATTAGGTTTAAAATATAAATTAAAAATAGCGTAATCCGAACGCGATACTACCGTGCTAAAATTTCTAATCTTTATAACCATGATTTAGAATGTAGAATGCACGAAGCATACTCATATTTTAGTGGGACTTAAAAATGCCCCGCTCCTGCTCCCCTCTTTTCCCCGAGCCTTTAATACAGTGTCATATGAAATATTACCTACCCTTAAAAGCACTGAGCTGATTACAGCACACCAAAAACACATGGTGCACCTTGCTGAAGGTTGTGCATTATTTTCGCTATCACATAAGTAGGTACTCTAAGGTGCTAGAAAGGTACTCTATGATAAAGATGATTTCGCTAATTAGAACTTCTTCCTTTTTGTGTTATTCATTTTAATATTTTCCTGTCATGGTTATGCATTGTGTCTGTACATAAGTTTGATCTCTATGTCAAGTTAGAACCTTTATAATTGCTTAAATTATGACTTGTTAGAACATATTTATTTTCATAATTCTAAAGAAATAGCGCACTGCACTTGAGTTTCAAAGTGCACCTTTGCTTATTTTTAATAAGGCGTGTTTGGTAATGAGTATAAGTTTGATTAAAATATGCCAAGGGTTGGAGTATGGATGGAAAGTACTAGCAGTGACAACAATTTATTATTACATTAGTGTCGTAAACTTAAACGCGTTAAACGCGTTAAACGGACTGTTGGAAATATGTAATGGATAGTGTAATTTCATTTTGAAACTAGTGGTTGTATAGAAAACTAATACCCATTTTTTTTAAAAACGTTCATTACTTCTGTATTTCTCTTTTTAAATAATTCAAAAGATTTCCGATAAGAAATCTAAGTACTGCGTTTGATATGCTTTTTTGCTCCCGTCCTCAGAAGCCTTTCACCCCTGAAGTGGCCTCCCCGTATTTGAAGGGTACTTAGCCCTGCATTCACAGACGCTTCTTTTAAAAGCTTTCACTCTTCGACCGATGCAATGGATGCTGAGATGCATTTCCATTGTATATTTTTAGACGAAGCATGATTTAATTCTTATATGTTTGTCTAACATCGATATCAAACATATTATTATTATTGCCATCAGGATAACTGAGAATTTAATTTTAGAATTTAAGTACTAAGAGTATAATTTAACTTTATATTAAAAGGGGTGAACCAACCAAATAAAAGGGGGGGGTCTCCAAATAAGCATATATTCCCGGATGTTTTTTGCATTAATAGTTTTTTTGCCCTTTAAATATATTCATTTTAACTATTAATAAAATCTTTATTGTTTGCTTCGAGGAATATACACATAATACATATTATTATTGCAAAATCGCAAAATAAAGTAAATCTGCACTAATAAGCTCCTTGAATTTATTTTTATTTTGAACTTGTGACGTTTTTATATATAGTTTAATAAAATTTAATTCAATTTTTTTCTTTTTAAAGCATACTGTATAATTACAGCAAGTTTTATTTACATACCTATTTAATTCTAATAAAATTATTATAAATAATTGACATCTCAACCACCTCAACCACCAGGATACCTGTGTAAAAGAGTATACTAGTAAAAACAGTAAAAAAATATCACAATATTAAAGTAAAAAAGCCTCGAATATATATTAAAGAATAACTTATTACTTTGAGCTTTTAAATCATCCCTTAAATTTTGTTTAATAGGTTCAGTATAGGTACGCGATTAATCATCTCTGTGAATGTAGACGATAAAATGATTAGTAGATATATATCTTACATCAGACGAATCGTATGAGATCAATTTTGGGGTGATACCACATATAACATATAACACAGTGTGTGGTCTTAATATATATAAGCGTGTGTGTACCCTAAATTCAATAGGGTAGCAATTTTCATTATCAAAGAACTTACATTTTATTGCAACGCTTATATTATTAGCTTGCCGAGCGTCGAATATGCGTCGAATCTTATAATTGATTTTAAAACCATTTCCTATAGTCCAATCTTGGGGAAATTTTGTAAAACATGACATTAATGACTATAAATATTATTTATAGCCATTAATATCATAATTTTATTTAATATTTTTTTGTTCGTTTTAGTGTTTTTCAATTTAAGCGTGGTTTTATTTTTTAAAAAATATATTATTATTAATCGCATAGCTTTGAATGTAACTAACTCGTTGCAGTAAAAGCAAAATTTAAAAATCATTTGAATATTACGAAAAATATGGTAAATTATGGCAGGTCACGTAAATGGTTACGTGACCTGTAGAAATTAGCAAACAGTACACTTTGGAACAGGATGCAGCTTAGTTGGGTATGATGGCTAACCTATTGCATAATAATTTCTTGATTTGTTTTGTATGGTAAAACTAATTATTATTGACCAATTGTAAAATTATTAATTTAATTACTGAATAAATGAACAAAGGTTCATTACATTTGAATTAAACAAACAATAAATATGGTGTGACCCTAATAGCGCACGTTGGTACTCATTGAGCGAATTGTGTTAGGTTGCTCTGGGATTCAACTAGTCGGAGAAAATGTCGTACGTCAGAGAACAAAAGCCAACATCATCATCGTGCGATCTCATTCACACAGCGAACGAAAGAGTTCATTTCCCACGGACGTTATTTTATTACTGGCATTGTGCCCACTTAAAGGTGCTAAAGGATCATATTTTGATTTGATCGAGTGACACTATATAGAAAAATAAAACTATATTTTAATAGAATCTTCACCATAGTAAATATAGATATATTTTTCATGCGAATAATGTCTAGGCCACTACAGAACTGGGTGACACTTTATAAATTTGATGTAACGTTTCCATGACGATACAAAACTAGTGAATAACATAGATCCTAGAACTCCGGTGATATTGTTATCATCATTTGTTATCTATAGGTACTTACTTCAATCAAAGCATATAATTGAATGGTCGTATGTGTATGCGACCGACCGAATGATGCTATAAATAACTCAGCCTCCACAGATAAAACCTTAAGATAAGAATTCGGACATATTGAAGCGTCTTTCTTTCAATCTTATTATGTGTATTAATAGTGTAGTTACTTAACCAATGGTCTCGATGCAAAAATGAAATTGGGGCCCTATCTAAACTGGTTACGTTTTATCAAGTAAAAAATATAAATACTTTAAAGGTCAGAGCTACTTCATCATCAGTTCTTTATCGCCCACTGCAGGGCATAACAAAGCAAAGCTACTTACTAAGTATATGTTGAACGTAATAGATAGTATTTTTATCCAATACACGACATATTACACGTAGACGTGTGCCTGTGTGAGTTTTTTGTGTGTTTATAGTAGGTAGAGTGAAAAAGATTACCCCAACTTGTTGCTATTCTACTCTAGCTAAGGCCGCGACGCTGAAGGAAGATTTATACTTTTTCTTTTATTTTATTTCGACTTTTCTTGTATTATATATTTATATTTATTCTTTATACATAAATACCTCCTTCGAACGTCGCTTAGGGGGTCGAGGGGCACCCAGAGCTTGGGGGCCTCGTCTAGTCCTCCGATAGCTACGCCACTGTGTGTAAACAGCTAAAAGGTGGTATTTAATTTGTGAAAAATGTTTGCTTTCAGGCAAACTTTTCAAAGTATAGATTGAAAAAGAATTAAGAAAAATAAATAAATATATTTTCTCATCATATACAATAGTTTTTTCGCAGTTTTATTTTATTGTTTACTGCTTGAGTAGTAAATCTTTTTTAGATCAAGCACCTTAAACTCCGAACAAAATTTTGCTCTTATTTTATTGAAATCCGAATTATTATCTGTACATAACAACATAAGATGCATGTGGTGGGAGAGTAGCATTTTTCAAAACGCACTTGCACTTTTCAAACCTAATTTAGTATAGCGTTAAATAATATCAGATGATATAAATCACATTGAATAGCGGTTCGCTCATGGGCGCGCATTTTAATATGGGTAATAATAATAATGGATTCGTGCCGCGACCGTCATATAAAAGCTCATGAGGATTTTATCGCCCTTTCACACGTTTCATAATGTATAAATATTACACTCCTTTTTATCACGGCGTACGCTAAGCTTCGAACGCATGAACGCAAAAATAACAAATATTTATTATAATGCTTATTTGTAATGAATTTTGTCGGAGGCATCTTCGGAGCTCGGACGACTAGTACCTGCGGTGTTCGGGATATCTCGGGCCCAAGGTATTAGGTAATCGGTGCCCAAGATTAGTCAGTGTCGTGATATTTGTAAAATATAACTAATTGCATCAACATAATATGTATTTTTTTTTCTAAACCTAGATAAAAATAGTTGACTTCTCTGAACTCCCATGGTTTAGACTATATTTATTAGACTTTTGTAAACTTTTAATTTTAATAATTAAAATTTATCTTCAGACGTGTTTCTATATATAACTAATTTCTAATTCAAACGGTTTGAATATGATAAAGTGCGTGAACGACATACGGTTATTAGTGACAGTTGAGTGACTTTTTTCCCATTTTTTTGTCAGAAGGTTACCATTTTGGTTCGCAATCGTTGCTCCGTGCCGGGTATCCCTTCCCAGAGAAGTACTAGAGTCACTGTTCACCACCTACTGTGCTACTCTCGGCCATTTCAATTTGCAAATCGCAAATGTTTTGCTCAACCGCCAAGTCTTGTATTTTTTTTTACTAAGAATTGTAAGATTTGCGATCTTTCTTAGTACAAACATTGCAAGAATTGATAATTGAGCGAAGCCCTGCTGTGGCGCGAGGCTTGAGAAAGTCAATATTCTATCGAGCAACTTGGGTACATAAATCAAGATGCGTATTTGATTAAGGTAGGAATGAAAACATTTCTGTATATATTTTACCAAAATGGCTCTTGAAGCCTCTAGACGACAAAAAAAAAATGTTTTACTAGGGTATGGATTTAATTTGAGTGCTCTTTGAGAACTGTAAGAAAGTGAGTAGCCCCTGTCCGTTGAAACGGATAACTCCCTGTTTTAGCTTATGTTATAAGAAACTACTATCCCCGTCTTTTGGTCATCCATCTGTTGCAATTTTCGACTCGAAAAGTACAAATGCGAGAATTATTTTTTTTGTATACTCTCGAAAAACCACCATAGCCGTTAAATAATATAAATATATAACGGCTATGGTGGTTTTTGAATTTCAATAATACGATAGCATAGCCGTTAGAACGTATTTTTTATTATGGCCAGTTAAAATTATTACAATTGTACGCAAATAGAATCATAGAAAATAATGTCTAGTGCCACATTATGATTATTATTATTTATTAGAAATATTTTGATTAGTTAGATTATTGAGTTTGAAACTTTTGAATTATTTATTATATCCGTGTTAAATCATTAATATCCGCCGCCCATCAAAATTTATAAAACTAAAATGATGTTAAAATTCATGATGCCATTGTTTGATTTTTTTTATTTTATTCTACTCAGACTTAACCAAAAATAACCCACTCTCGCCTCAATGGCAATCCAAACCGCACATCGAATCGCATGCAGATGCGGAGATAGAAAATGAAGCAACCTATCACAAGTTGGTATCACAGGTAGGAGATGCCTTTAATGACGCTTGTAGGACCTAGCTGTAAGACGTCAGGTTCTGAATAAATTATTTACTACTACTACATAATGTATAGAAGCAGTTGATATTATATGATAGCTACAGGGTGTCATTTTCGTTTTATATCTCGCTCAGGCAACGAAGTAACTATCCTGTCTGAAGAATGGAGCGCGGACACATAAATATTTCATTAGTTTAATAAGAATGTTATTAAATAGCTTTATGTGTTTTATGAAAAAAGTCATATCATAAACATTTTAAGGGTAATGTTATATTAAAGTATCTTATTTTGTTTGCTAATGGTTTTTTTATATTTTAGGTATTTATTATACCATGTCGGTAATCGGACCAGCTTTGGGATTCGTCTTTGGCGGCCAGCTTCTAACCATTTACTCTGATTTCATGAGCGTTGATCCTTCTGAGTAAGTTCAGTTTATTTATTTGTAGTTGATCTTTCCATATTAAATATTATGTAGAAATACTACTTACACATTAAACAGTGTTTGTTATTAAAAAAAAACGAGGTGTGAGTATAATAATTACATTTTATACACGTTGTCTCAAGACAATGGAAATGCCCAAAGACTTGAAGGGGGATTTGTGTAACTTATCATGAGTAAGAAATGATATAAAGAAACCATCTACAAATTTATTAGATTTTTGAACAGATGGTGTCAATTTGATTAGCGCGAATCGTTAGTGTAACCTTGACACCGTTACCGGTTTGCGGCGACAGCTGAGCATTCACAACAAAGACCTTATTACAAGATCCTTCAAACATTTTCACGTAAAGTTTTCATTTGTTTTTTCCGGTAAACATGATGAATTTATATATCCGTCTTTACAAATAATACTAGAAATCTCAGATCATTTAACTGATTTTTTTTATCAGGAACGGTATTGGGACACGACGTGTACGTGCCATGGTACCTATATTAATTTGTCATAGTTTATCAAAAATCTCGAATTTAAGTAATTTTACTAAAAAAAAAACAATAAATTTATCAAGCAGCGGTTGGGAACCTATCTCACTTTTTTAAGGCGGTCTCATTTTCTTTGTGAATTTTATTTCTAGGGATCAATTATAATGTTTTATTTGATATCGTTGAAATCGGTGCCCATGGCAACAACCCCTGTGCCGTGTCCGACCGAAAAACTTTTATTAATATTAACGTAATAAGGGTATATATTACATAGCTGTTGTAATTATACCGATTTTAGACATTATTAATGTTTATATTTCTGTACTCCAGAGGATAAGATATCAAGTTTTACTGAAATTGTGTTAGTTATAAATAAAAAGAGATAAACCTTTTTCTCTCTTTTTAAAGGTATAAAACACTAAGTCTAAATCCGAATAACAAGAAAAATATATAACTACATATATAGAAAATATATATACCACTTCACAGTTAAAATTAAAAATTATTGTGTAAAATAAGGAACGATAAAATGTATGCAAGAGTTGTTTTTTCGTAATAAACTGTTGTATTTTAGCCATATCTATGAAAAATTTTGTAAATTTTTATTCGTTATATTTAAAAAAATGAGATGTCTACCAGTCACGATAATAACAAAAAAAAAAATCAATTCAGAAGACATTTAGAGAATAAATTAAATTTACTTATAATATTGTAATAACTTAGCTCCACGCAGTCCTTTTCAACCTTTTTGCTGACTACATTTTTATTGTAAATTCCATCTATCTGGGCGGAAATTTAGGGGTTATAGTAACGCTGTATTCAACTATATTAATTTAAAAAAGTAACAAAAAAATCTGCATCTCGTCTAAATCTCGTGATTTAGTGTTACGATAGACACCTGAGAAATGTAGGTAGGTAGTACATTCATATGTTACGTTAACCCTTGAGTAGCATTAACAAAATATGTCACTTTTGCTGACCCTTCGTGAATTTATTTAGCGGCTAACTGAAAAATAAACTGCTTGAAACAAATATGTTTAAATACCTAAAAAAACAGATTAACTACATACATTCAGAATCTTTCAATATGTTATTTATTATTACCCCGTAATATTTCGCAGAATGCCAAATGTCTAGCCTGGTAGGTCTACCGTTTTGTTTTACTACTGGTTCTAGGATTGGATATAGCTAACTTTATTTAGCCTATTCTATGCGTAAAAAATATTACATAAAATGAAACGGATGGGATCTCAAACAATAGAAATGTTATAACTCTAAAAAATATGTGTACTATGAATTTAACACATCTACATATTTAACCAAACCGAAAAGTGGAACCTGGTACGAGTAGGTATGTCCATACTTTGCCTTTATCGGTGATATAAGGAATCATTACTATCGTAGGGTTAATGTGAGAGCGCGCGCAAAAAAGTCTTGGGTTGCCGCGTTCGCTATCATCGTCTGGGAAGTTTATTTTAATTACCCCACTTCAAAGTACAATGGCGCGCACTTTTGCAAATGAGAAGCAAGCTCGTGTGCACTGAAGATTTAGCGAAAATTACTTACTTAAATAGATTTTTTTAAAGACGGTAATTGCTAAGAAGTCGGCAATAACTCCTCCTTTTACAAAATACAAAATCACATTTAAGGTTAACTTCCATATTCTGAATGCCATCCGGCAATTGAAAACACAGTGTAATATAATTGAAGGGAGTCGGGACGCTTTGCTGAGTGGTCGACAAATATAATCCGGGATGCTACATTGTTTGAGATCGACTGTCTGAATTGGTTTCGATGGGGTGCGGGGGCGGCTTCGGCTATATCTCATCCCTTTATATGCGAATAATATGGAGGAACTTAATAAAATGCTTCAGTGATTTGATTTGATTTGATCTCAGTATTAACTGCCAATGTGCGCCGTTCCGAATTTGATGTGATGTCTGGATTAGACCGATGGCTTGGTTGATTCGTGTATAATGCTTGTTTCATGTTCATCTAACATCCTAGCGTGAATGTCTGGTTCGAAGTGTCACCTTTCGCCGCTAAGAATATATAACAAAACTTTTTTAAGAATGTCAAGTTAACCCCAGATATTCATATATTTATTATGCATTAATATTACAATATAATACTTTGGATCGAAATCGTGGTCGTCTAGTGGTTAAGGCGTTTAGATCCAGCGGTCGCTGGTTCGAATCTGCACATATTCATGATTTTTTTAACGTTTCATCATCACTTCATCACAAGCAAATTCAGCTTAGTCGAATAAAGGTCCAAATAATTGTATATGACATTGGTCATAGCAATTCCTAAAAATAAACACCGCACTGCCTGTGGGTGACTGACGTGTAGGTTCTTTAAAATTATATTTTTTTCAAATGGAACAATGGGAAATGGATCCAATTCCCCCCCTCCCTTCTGAGCCACGACCAAAGTACTTTATTTTAACCAATTACAAAGCCTCTTCAAAAAAGCCGGTTTGTTGAACTTAGCGCAACAATAAAAAAAGCTGCGTATTTTCGAAAACATTTTGATATAATTTTCTGGAAGATTGTAAAATCGCATATAAATTGCCGCCTCGGAGCCAAATCTTGTATCTGCGCCTGAATGGATTGATGTCTTTATTCCTTAAATTATTCCCGTATTTTTCTTATATTGGGGAGTTTTTGATAAAAGCTCGAAAGATATTGTTTTTTTATAGCCAAACGAATCTTCGACGATAGTATAAATAAATAATTGTATTCATTCGCAGAATTGGTCTCACCCCTTCGAGCAATGTGTGGATCGGCGCTTGGTGGATCGGGTTTCTCGTGTCGGCCATCTTGTGCAGCATCGTGGCCGTACCGCTGTTAGCATTTCCGTCGTCCTTACCAGGTAGGATTGAGAGGTTGTCGTAATCGTAAAATCAACATTTCAAATTTAATTTAATAAATCATCTATACTTTTTAGGTGTTAATAATCTTTTAGGTAGATTTGTTTAGAAAAGCTACCTATTGCAATGCATACCATGTCATAACTACGGGAAAATTTCGACATATCTTCGCGTTTCACATTTCCTGGAACCCAAAAAAACCCACAGTTTAAAAGTTTATTTAACTGTCATATCATATCACTTTCTTGTGGACACAATAACTGCCGTAATGTTACATTAATCACTTTCAAATTGATACATAAAATTTAAGGAGACAAAATCTCGGTCAAATTTTTAATGGGCAGTTTTTTTTCGAAACAATGATTTTTTTGTTTAAATTATGGGCCTTCGCACCCCCTAAAACTTTTGTTTGAAATTTTTGTTATGAGCAACCCTTATAGTAAGGGAATGCCAAATGTTTCTCCGATTGGGTTTCTCGTAAGCTAAACATGTGGAACATTTTTACATTTAAACAACATTACCAAATTAAGTGAATTCGAAGTGTTTTTTTATCTCACTGAATGTTCGAGTAGTATGAATAATGTGGTAGAAGGATATAGAAAGTTCCGGAATATGCCTTCCTGGACCATTTCAGAAGCTTCTACGGGTTTGTTTTTATTTTTTTTTTTTTTAAAACCATTGTCTTTTTAGATATACGAACCCCTAAAACCTCTCACTAATCCTGAAATGGAAATAAATCAAGTCACGGAACCAAGAAAAAATCGTAATAATATCTTTATATCGTTACTACTTGTAGCTTGAAATAAAAGTTAAAATGTTCGTAAAACATCGAAAGGAATGTTTGATACGAGTTCGTACAATTGGAGTCCGCCTATCCCCTACTTTGCTCCGGTACCTCCGCCTTCCAGCGTGCTAAAAGGATTTTTTTTAATTTTTAAAACTAAACTAGTAGACTACCTACCTACTTTAACATTGCTAAAATATTGTAGATACGACAAAAATGTTTAAGTATTCAATTTATGTGCAAGTACAAAAATGGTTTCCTAGGTTTGTTCCAAATTACTTAAATAGGGCGATTTTTACCCTGACTTACGAAACTTACTACTTACTTACGAAACTTGGGTATATGAAAAAAACAAATAAAAAATGTAATTTTTTTCCGTCAATCGACATACTTTCTTATTAAGTAATTATCAACACAAAAAACAAAAATCATAAAACCTACAACACTGTCAGTGCCAAAGCGTGAACATTATTTAAAATAGAACACATTGAAACCAAACGCTACGATGAGCAAATGACTTGTAAATTTCCAGGCTCGGAAGAGTTGCGCAAGGAACGGGTGTCGGAGGCACACGGCGGCATCTCCGAAACGGCGACCTTCGGCAAGATTCGGGAACTGCCGAAAGCCTTTGCGGCGCTGATGCGGAATCCGACGTTCATCTTCCTGAATCTAGCGGGAGCCTCGGAGGGACTCCTCATTTCCGGATTTGCTGCGTTCCTTCCGAAACTAATAGAAAATCAGTTCAGCGTGGACGCGTCGACGGCAGCTTTGTTGATGGGTAGGCAAATCCTTACGACGTGCGTGGTCGCATCAGTTCGATACTCAAACGACTATGCATAAGGCCGTTGTTGTTATAGGGAAAAATCATCAGTATTAACACTGTTTTTTATAATACTAGAGAAATAAACATTCAAAGATTGTTACCGAATCTACACGAGCATATAGGGTTTAGCACTATGTGTAGGCCAAGATTTTTTTTTTTACCGCGTAGTTACCGTAAAAAACAACAATTGTTGGCGTCTATTTATTAACGAACAAACTTAAATTTCTTTGAAGCGATAGAGTAGGCATGGACACATCTCACACATGGTAACGTCAAATGACACCGCTTTCTGCAACGATCTTTTAAAACAATAGATACTCCATCTCATATAAACCGATCGCGTTTAAACACGCCACCGGATGATTCCCCCGCCATTCCCCCCGGCCCGTCCCGCGGGCCGTGCTGGAGAGAGACTTATAGCGATGACATATGCGAGCAAGCGAGACGCAAGTGGTGGACTCGACGCAAAATAGTGGACTTCGCGGTGTCGGGTTTTTCGCCCTCAGTTACCGTATCTATATGTTTTAAAAGATCGTTGGTTAAAAACCACCGTTAAACCTAACCTAACCTAGCAGATATGTAAAACTTGATGGCACTTTCTCCACAAACCTTTATGTTATTCCCGACTAAATTGTATAAGCCAAAATAGTAGTAAACGTATTATATATTGAACACACTTTTGTTCACGTTAGGGGATGTTAAATGTTCATAGTAATAAAGACTTAAACTATGGTAATGGTATATATTTTTGGTATGAGTGGGTAAATATTAGTTCCTTAAAGCCTATTCCAGGTTGTTGGCGGATAAAATGGCATAAAGCTATCTAATCGAGCTATGTGGACTAGGGAATGCAACCCCGCAAGATAATTTCAATCCCGGTATTTACAGAACTGTACTCTTAATCCCGCGGGATCCAGGTATTTGCGGGATTCCGTAGGGTAGACAAAGATTTCTCAAATAAATCATAATAAAAACTTCATTTTAAGGAAGGGACTTCATTGTCTTATATTATTTTTTTTTTTTTTTATTCGGAAAACCAACAGTATATAATAAGAAAAAAGAATTGTACATACAGTTGTTTGTAAAATTAACTGATGACAGGTATTCGCAAAAGTACAGAGATACATGTAAAGATGTATTTTTGGTATATTTTAAATTATTTATTACTTAATTATTTAGACATTAAGACAAAACATAAATATTATTTTGAAAATAACTTATTTTGAAAATAACTACGCAAAGAAGTGTTCATTGTTTCATTGGCTAAACGGCTCCTAGCCCTACAGACTAGGTAGGGAAAAGGCTCCTTCTGCTTATAAGCTAGTAGGAACAATCATCATTAATGAGTTTTAAAGGCGAATTGAAGGTATATGCATTTTAATCCACCCGACTCAAAATAATTCATCTCCTTTGTCAAACCTCAACATTGCTATTGACAGATCTAGGTTGGGTTGCTGTTCCAAATCCAGAACTTTTATACTGGTCAAGGTCATCAACATGCACCGTTTCTTCAGTTCGCGCATGGTCGCGCTCAGAGTAACATGAATGAATTTCGTTTCTCCGTAATCCCTCCAATCCCCCAGGATCTCACTCAATTTTCGATCGGGATTAGTCCTGTATATTGCATGCAGGATGCCGGAATTTTGGGGTCCCAGTATACCGGTATTGCATTCTCTAATGTGGACATAGAAGTACAGGAATATGCAAGGGATATGTTTTTTTAAATCACCTTTCAAAAGTTCAAACTAAATAAATTAGGTAGAGAGATAAACATTTTTTTACCTAAACAACAAAAACATATTTGCAGGACTAGTCACTGTCCCCGCCGGCGGAGGTGGAACATTTCTCGGTGGTTATTTGGTGAAAAGATTAAACCTTAACTGTGCGGGAATAATAAAACTATGCGCGATTGCAACCCTGTGTGGAGTGGTATTTTCATTATGTTTCTTCGTGTCCTGCCCAAACCTGGCATACGCTGGAATCACCCAGGCCTACAACCTTGCGGGACACGCTACTGTGGAAGCTGGGTAAGTAAAAATACCATCTATGAGGATTAATACACATTAAAAAAAGATTTAAGAGATACCAATCAATATACGTACTCAAATTTTTGATATTATGTAGATATTATTGAAATATTGCAGATTTATTTATGCATACTTACATACACAGTTTTTTATCTAACGTTCTTTTCCAATCACATGTCCTCTATGTGTTTTTAAACCATTACAAAACCGTCAAAGCCGCCCGCAGGGCCTAGCTGCCAACCCGGGGCGAACCCTGGGGTTCAACAGCTTGTATTATATAATAAATATGCAACTATTATTCATTTATTTCTAGGGCTATTAGTCTGGAATCTTCGTGTAATGGAGGTTGTTCATGTTCTCGTGATACTTACGACCCAGTCTGTGGTTCAGATGGAGTCATGTACTATTCTCCGTGTTATGCTGGATGTACTGCCGAAGCCGTATCCCAGGACTTCATATTATACGGACAATGTTCTTGCATAAACGCTTCAAAAAAATCAATTGCGTTAGAAAATATGCATGAATTCAAATATCTGAATAACGGTAAGCTATTTTAAATGTTACTTAGTGATCCTGTTCTAAAACTTTTTCTTACCTAGTAAATTTATTTTATTATCATTTATGTTAACTTTTATCGTACTCCATACCGTGTGTAATTGATCAATTCCTAAGATGATCCCATATTCCGTCGTCAGGGCAAATTTCGATAATGTGATGGATAATAAATGTTAAACCTCTCACTCTCTATAGTTTTCTGATGGGTCTGACCTCGATCAGGGATTTACATGGAATCTTTAGCTATATTTGATATTTTTCTCTCTAGCCTTTAGTGGGCTTCATTTGCAAAAAAAAAAGTTAGTGGGGAGGGTAGAGGTTTTGCAGGATGGAGCCCACATCAAGTCTCGCAGCTGTTGTTAACAATAATGACCGTATTTCAAGATTTAATCATAGCAATCATTTTGTAAAACAGTATTTTTTCAGGGTTTAATGACAGTACAAATTTCATCAACATCTTTGGACAGATGGAAAAAAATAATGGCTCTTCGGTTGCTAAACAGGCAAGAGTAAATATCAGCAGTGACTCCAACACTCTCCATTATGAGGCCATGAATCAGATGTGTGCTTCGACATGTTCCTTTATGTGGGTGTTCGTAGTTCTCACATTTTGTATGATGTTAGTCACATTCTTAGCAACGATGCCTGCTTTATCAGCTACACTAAGGTTTGTATAAGAAAAATAATAATAGTATTCGTAATGCTTTATTTTGTACAGTATAAATATTGTACAGACGGATGAGCTTACTGTGATAAAAAATCTTATCCATTTTGTATCATTATAATTTAAAAAAAAACAAATAATAGCAATTATAGAAAAAAAAAAAAAATACAAAAGAGGGATCTCTTTTATTATTATTATTATTATACTAACAGACAGCATAGAATAGCATAGCGTGATAGTTGAATATCACGACAGTTCTTAAATTGGGTGATGCTGTTTGCGCTAACGACCGAATCCTGCCGTTGATTCCACGCGTCCACCACTCTATTGCCAATCATATGTTTTCTAGGATTCGTTTAAAAGCTTGTTTTACTAAGTTTCAGATGATGACCTCGTAAGTGTGTGTTCTAATTAGCTGTGAATATATTTTTAAGCTCTTGACAATCATAGTGCCCCGAAAACATTTTATATGTCTCAATGAGATCACCACGCTCTCGCCTTCTTTTTAGAGTAGGGTATATCTAGGAACTATTTCTATATCTTTTAGGTGCAATGTTAGCGGGCCACGTTTGTAATTGTTCGAAGAATACAATAAGCTAACAAGAAACCGGAACAACCTTACCAATATTTTAATTTCTTTGCTAACCATTTTAAGCTTTAATAATTGTGACATTGCATGCAATTCGGACATTTGAAAGAGTGATCCAAGAATATTACCTGGATATTTTATTTAACCAAGAAGGAATTCAAATAAAGTATTCCGCTTTCAGATGCGTACAAGATGAGCAGCGGTCATTTGGACTCGGTATTCAGTGGATCACAGTACGATTATTGGGGACAATCCCAGCACCGATGATATTTGGAGCTCTCATAGACGAGACATGCATTTTATGGCAGAGCTCCTGCGGTGGCAAAGGAGCATGTTTAGTTTATGACAACCTTTTCATGAGCAGGTAAACAAAAATCTTTATTAATAACTAAATTAGATCAAATTCTCATTTCTCAGTTCTATTGAGCTCGATACATTCTTTTGAAAAGTTCAGTTACAGCTGTTATTATAATTGTTATAATAAAATATATTATTGTTTATAAGTTGATTGAGGTGGTCTTGTAACGATTATTTGGTGTTTGTGCTGATGACATCTAATAATATAATGTTACCATTTTAATGACAGTCAAAACACAGGACCATAGCTAAGTTGCACCGTGTAAAATATTTAATTCATATTGTGTGTGGCCATTCTTAAAAAATATATTCTTTACAATAAACGATTAATAGTCCTATTTGTCATTTTCTTATTTAATAAAATTTCAATTATTTACATCTCAATCTCAAACAATCTAAAAAAATCTAGTAAATGTAGTTTTACGATTGCACATTTATCATTTCTGATTTAGGAACTACAGACTACAGGTAAATGTATGTAAACTTATTATTGGCAGATACATGTTGGCGCTTGGCTTTGTTGGAAAAATGTGCTCGCTGTTGTTTTTCTTCTTAGCCTGGTGGTTCTACAAGCCTCCGCAGAACAGTGAGACGAATCCCACCTGCTTACCCTCAATTGACTTGAAATTGCAAAATGACAAAAGTCTTCATGTCAACAGTTCTAGCAACGGCTATGTTAACAACGGCGTTGACGCTTCAAGAGAAAATTTTTAATTTATTGTTGATAATTAAATTATTTTATATTCTCTTTCAACATTCTGAATTTCTATTAATTTATTGAGAAAGCTAGACTATCCAAAAGAATTGTAAATTGTAATTATATTTTTATTTATACAAATGTAGTTGCCATAATTTATATGATCTTATTTAGGTGTTATTTGCATAAGATAATTTTTTATTAAGATACATATAAAAACTTAATTATAAGACACAATTGTACTTTATTAAATTAAATGGTGTGAGTATTTGGAATAAAACGAAACAAAAAGTAAAATAAGTTATTGGTTTATAAAAAAATATTTCATATAAACTGTTGAGCTAACAGCAGTATTAATAGAATTAATTGTATTATTACTATTAACAAATGCAATGTGACAACATAGCTGTGAATTGTAAGTGTAAAATTTGTAAGCCACATTTTTATACGTTTATTTAATAATTATAAGTAAGTTTATACAGTTGTGTGTAATAAATTATATTAGAAAAATTTTACACCTTGGTTATCATCGAACTTAATCAGTTCACATTTTTTTTCTAGTTGCAGCGTTTCTAAAGCTTTGATCAGAACATTAACATCCAGTCCATGAAATTCTGAAAAGGGAATTATTACTTTTGTAGACAATTTTTTGAAGACGAATGATGAATGAAAAAATCAGACGAGTAAAATTGAAGATGAGATAAAAATGAAAAAATCTTTTGGATAAATTTAAAAACTCAGCATCATGGCAATAGGGCTCAACAAATAGGGTTGAGTAGAAAAAAGAGGATGCTTATAAATTATCAAGATGCGTAATGTCTATACTCTCCCATCCAGCTGTTTGAAACTAAGTAAAATTGTGTAAAAGGTTGACTCAAGCAAGAAAAAATGCAAAATTCAGATAAATATGGGAAAAAATAACTCTTCAAAAATATAGAATGAGGTATCAAATGATAGTTTTTTGTTGCAATTACAACCGCAGATAATGACTTTATCAATACACCCAAGTATATTCTAAGGTCATGATATTTCGGACGACCTTCTCAACAACATAAAATCTCGATTTGGCACGGGGTATTCTTGAAACAAAATACAATATTATGTTATATTTTTAAGTAACATTGTATAAGACAATAATAAGGTTGTCTACGCACCGGTACAAGCCCAATGATGTGATTTATATGTTCATTTGTTACTTGATTGAAATGTGATTTTAATGGAAGATTACAATTAAGTATGGATATATAAAGTCATGGCTGGTAGTCAAGTCCTATTAAACTCAGGGCACAAGTCAGGGCAACAGGGCAGGGGGAATTATAGCTGTTTTACTGATTTTTTTAAAACAACTTAAATATTTATTTATTTGCCAATTTACTGAAAGAAAGTGATGTAAAGAATAGGTTGTCAACTCTCAGTCTGCCGCAGCATCCTGTCAGCTAGGTACAAAAAAGGCTCTTTTGTGTTAATTAATAATAATGTTATCTTAAAAAAAATCTGCCACGCCCGGCGATTTTATGAATTTGAATGATCTGCTCTTGCCTTCCATTGAAATTACATTTTGATAAAATAACGGATGAATGTATAAATCATGCTGCCAGAATTAGACTATGAATTTTGATCGGAAAGAAATATCACAGCTGAGAAACAAAATGACAATATATATTTTTCATTGCGACAGTGCCTGCCAGCATGATATTTAAACCAAATTATTATTTAAACAGCTAACTGTTTATGTGATGGACAACTAACCGTTCATTGGTGCTTGGCAGTGGAATTTCTGCAGAATATTAATTATTAATTGCGAAGGATTTATTTTGTAGAATTTCTTATTGTAATTTATTTCAAATCTTACACATAATTTCTGCATGATATTAAGTACTAGGTGCCGGTGCGGTGCTGGGAAATTTATAATATTTCTAGACGTATTATTAAACAGAATAAAACTGTGGCACCTAGAAATAGGAAGCCGTAGGCCTTGCGCATTACGCATTACGAACTCAATCAAAAATATTTTTAATCTTGACTTTGAAGCCACATAATTATTTTTTGACTGCTAAATCAGCTTCATATGGGCAGAATTTCCTTTTGTTTTTTGAACAAAGAAGGGGACACACAAAGACGATACAATGATCACATTGTTTCCCCACTATCTATTAATATTGTTGCGCACTATCTAAGTACCTAAGGATTTTCCTCGGACGAGAGACAGATAATACTGATCGATTTCAACAAATGAAAATGAATGACGTAAACAAAGTACTACGTACCTTCATCAACTGTGTTTTCTCCATCCGTCAATTCAAATAATGTACAAACGGAGTTATTCATTCCGTTATTGGACACCCACGTGTATACAATATTTCCCCATTCTGCAAGCGAATGCCAATATATCTCCCATTTGGTTTTGGATTTATTGATTGCGGCAGCATTTCCTTTTTCTGCTAAATTTTCTAGGATATAGACTATATCCTCCGGAGAGAGTTGTCTGTTGATCGTTGTATTATTGAATAATGGGCTCCGTTGTGATTCAATTACATCTAATGTTGTTTGTTTTGTGGCTTTATGGTAGTTAAGGATCAGCGATCGCCAGGCCGACATCTGTTTTGCTTTAGTTTCTGCATGCGGTTGAATTCTGAAAAACAACATTTTATATTCATAAACTTTGTTATAAATTGACTATTTTTCTTATATTAAAGTATATGAAACTATGACAATTTTTTAATGTATTCTTTCATAAATCGTTCAAATTTTTTGGGTGTCAATTTACAATTTTACCAAAAAAATGGTACACAGATTGATGCCGATGCCACTGATCTCATCTCGGAAAGTCCACTACGAAGTTGCTAAGCTATTACTGTCATTTTCAATTGAAGACTGTGAATGTGAAAAAAAAACTGGACCTCGATCAAAATATGATGACATAATTGCCACCGCTAAATATTTTTTTAGAGTAGAGTACATATTTAATATCTCAATAATTCCATTAAGTTATTAAATATTTTTAGGTATTACTTATCTCATATGTATGATAAAAAATATGTATTAGTCTAGCTATATGAGTTGAACTGTGAGGCGAGCAAGAAGTTTATTTTTGAAATAAGTATTGAAATTGTTAAGCCATATTTAATAATCATTTAGCTGAAAAGTTTGTAGCATTTCATTTTCACTGACTTCTCACTGATAATAATATAAATTGCATTTATAAGCACCATGTTTTTAGAATTGGTTCATATTTGCCTTAGCTTAATACCATAATACTTATTCAGGTTGTTCATCAACTTACCAGACAAAGTTTCTAAGCGCCTAAACTTTTTTAGAGCAAAAAGAGGAATGGCTCTATTTAAAAGTAGAAAATTTGTCTTTTCTCATTCTTTGTATATCAGGTATCTTGCAATAAGCATGGTCAATTATTATCAACCAGAAGACCAACCGAGGAAAACTGAGCCAATCGGTTAAAGAAATGGCACTTTTATTTTTCTTCAGCCAATGACCGAGGATGAAGTAGGATTATTAGTTTAAGGATTGAATAATAAGAGATCTTCAGATCTCGACAATATATCAGAATGAACTTCTAATTAAACCTTTAATTTTATTTAAACCTCAGTATGACTACGGGTGTTTTTCCTAATGAAAATAAAACTTTAAAAAGAATACTACTTTACAAAAAAGGGATGATTACAATATTATCAATTACAGGCCGATTTCTCTATTTCACATTTTTTCCAAACTGCTTGAAAAAGTAATGAAACAAAGCTGGTGTAATTATTTACAATGTTTCATATATTATCTGAAAATTAGTTTGGGGTTAGAAAGGGCAAGACTATTCAAAATGCTATTGCAAGCAAATTTGGCTTAGTTGAGTTGGCTTTAAATAATTGTATATAACTTATAAGTTAAATAGTAAAAAAATCTCAGTAGTTATTTTTTTGTGATTTTTACCAAAGCTTTTCATTGCTTTCAAATTAAAATTTTATAAATTAAAATGAATTACAATGGGCTACGGGGTACATTTGCCATCAATCTACTTAGAAAGATATATTTAAATTACAAAAAAGAGCACTTCATGCGTTACTGGGATTTTGCAAATGAGATTCCTGCAAAAATCCTGTTTTGACTGTTATGGACTTGGCATGTTAAAGTGACTTTAAATTTTTTTTTTAAATAAAAAATATGTAGTATTTATTAACATGATATAAAGAAATTTATGTTCAACCAGTATTGGCTTGTATAAAAAAAATCTTGTTAAATTTTTTTCAAAATACTGCTGAAAAACCTGTAGCTAATTAATTCTTTTATATTAAAAAAAAATAGAAGTTTTCATAAATCTAACCGTCTTATAGTTTTAATGAATATCTGTGGATTTAGTTTTAAGATTTAGATTTGGTGTCTCAACTATTCAAATTGAAATTTTTGTTATAAGGTAATCATCTTTTTTCGTAATTAAACTGTTAATCTTTTGTTCATTGGGTCATAAAAATAAATATTGGATTTTACTAATATATATAAACAACACTTAAACTTAAGCTATGCCTTTTCAGACCCACATCAGCCTCTTGAATTTCAGGAGTAGGCATTTCCGTATTGCTATCGGCTTTGATTAAAAGTTATCTTTAAAGTTTTCCCACAAAATGTGCTGTGTAAAAATTAGGTGGCCATGTAATGCTTCTCGTTCCAGCCGACAGCCAGGAAAGACCGGACTCAAAAGACGCCACGTAGGCTGGAATCACATTCTTTGTCTTGTAGGGATTTAGTCCATTTAATATCGGAGACAGCACAATCCGGCCTGTTCTATTTTAGGAAGTTTTGTTTGTAAAAACTAAATTAATTAATATAGGGTTTTTGCAAAAAAAAAAACATGACCGCTGTTGCTTCAAATAAGCCCAGGAAACGCTGGTAGAGTTTACAGATAGGTTGTTATACAACCTGTATAATATGAGCATTTGTCAAACTATTAAGTATCTGTGCATTAATGCTACTAATAAAAATCACAAAAAAATTGACACATTTAAAGAAGGGTTAAAATGCCTAAAAAATATGACTAACAAATTTGAGGTAGGCTTCAATCATGTCGGCACGCACTAATTTATGATAATTTATTTTTGAGGCTGGCTTAGCATCCAGATCGGTGACACCAACATGATAAGCAAATTTCGTGTTGCCGACTGACAACATTCGACAATCGCTATCAGAATCATCTTCATAGGGTTTAAGTGCTATCATGATAGAACAATCAGCAAAGGTAGCTGCTATGAAATATTTTTGCAGGTTATCCAATGTTTCCTCTAGCACAGCTATAGGTGATGTAGATTGCACTTTTGCTGGTATATCAGCACAAATCTGTAATGGATTCCTGTTAATCATTTCTTTGATATAATCAAAATCATTTTGGCCATTTAAATCAATATCAAGATTAGAACCCAATTTCTGAAGACTGAGGATTCTTTCTAAGACACAGCCATGTGGCAGTTTATTGGTTGAGCTCATGTCCTTAACATCATTGAATGAAGCAGTTGTATAGTTATTATTTTTAAGAATCCTTATGAGGAAATCAGCGAGAATTTGTATATTATTTTCGCGTTTGATATTAATCGGATTAAAGTAATTATTTAATATGTCGACAATGCTATTCAAATTCATTCCATCAGCATAAACTAATTTTTCATTCAAAAATATCTTCAAGTTATTTTGTGGGGTCTCAAATAGTGCAAATATTGCTCTGGACATTCTGTCTTGATCGCCGGAAAACAAGTCTAGAGGACAATATTTGCTTATGGATTCAGTTTTTTTACGAGACAATTTTAAATACTGCATGACACAAAATGTACATTTAGCAAAAGAAGCCAGGTTGTTTGGTATCCATCCTTGTTTGCATTTTAACTCCACACAAAGCGTGGAATGACTCTTACTACTTTCTTTAAATGGCATTGTGTAGTTAGGCGCTAATAAGGCCCAATGACAATAAATATGTTTATGCCTTCTAGAAAACGGGCGTTCATTTAAGATACTTGCAGATAATTCCACGAGATCATCTTTATCAATATCTATTATTTCTGGAATATCAACCGGTGATTTGCCTTCAAAACACGGTTCGATTATGAAACGAATGTAATCCCTCTGCAATATCAACGTATTAAGTTCGGTCTCTTTAGATGGGATA
This sequence comes from Neomicropteryx cornuta, assembly GCA_020383195.1. Classification (NCBI taxonomy): domain Eukaryota; kingdom Metazoa; phylum Arthropoda; class Insecta; order Lepidoptera; family Micropterigidae; genus Neomicropteryx; species Neomicropteryx cornuta. The sequence goes on from JAHKQU010000014.1 coordinate 7,124,094, forward strand.
TTTTCACTTGCACTTACTTTTTTAAAACGTATAATTTTATTGCTTTCCTTCAGACTTAAAACAACACTGGCATTGCCTTCGCCTATATACCGAACATTATTAAGGCTAACACGCGGACGGTTCATCTTTCACACAGAGTTTTAAAATATCACTAAATTAATACTTACGTAAAGAATGGAGGAAAACTATACTGCCAAGGCCATTCTATTTTAGCCATATTATTAGTGAATGTGTTCTAAATATTCCAAATTGTTATCTACATCCAAAACTACCTAATTTAATTTGTCAAATTCTAATAAACAATAAAATTGATAACCCGTTTGATGACATTGACATATAACATGACGCGCGGGCTGAGGGGCGTCAGCCGGCGAGACATTCAACCAAGATGACATTTTGAGATTTAATCACAAACGAAGCTAACTCGGTCAAGCTACCTGCGCAAAACCTGAGTAGTAGCTTCACATACGTAGGTATTCCATTATACAGTGTCTAAAAGCCCACGGATATTATTTTATTAGGATTAAGGAAAAAAGTAAAATCTCATACGGACTCTTCACTGGCGCGAACAAACCCATTGGTATTTTGCTACTGTGAATTGTTTTAAGTACCCATATTGTCCACCTTTGTAGACAGACGTTCATGATTATTAACCAATAAGCCACACGTCTACGGCTAAATGAATCCTATTTCATGTATATAGAATTCGAGGGGTGTTAAAAATGAGTAGTATGTACTTTTTCTGATTTTGACAAATTATATATAAATCATAAAAGACATATGCACATAGGAAAATGATACCGTAACAAAACTGGCATCTGGCACTAGTTGCGTACATACTAATTGTATTTTAACGTAAAACTCTAAAGAAATAAAGAGACCTTTACCTCGCACATAACTTTAGAACCCCTAATATTTCAAAATAATAATAACTTATATGAAGCAGAAAAGAATGAGGTTTTCTGATAAAATATTAAAAAGCATCCCTTAGTTTAAGGAATAAACGCAATTTAAAGGCTAATTTTTACGTTGAAATTGCAGTCCAATTTGATAATTCGAACTACTGCTGTTTTTATTGTATTTAAAACTATTTCTAAGATTTATAGTAAATTTACATTTACAATACATATTAATTTCAATATGTAATTAATTAAATAAAGTAGTTTCAGTAAGTTTGAGTAAATAATAGTGAAGTGAACGTTAAAAGCATATTTTTATAACGTGTTTGATGACATTTACATTCTCGTCTGTCTTCTTTTGGTATTTCTCTTTGGTTATTTTTGACATTTCGCCAAGTTTGGATAAATAACCTTTGGATTGTTTCTTTATTTATTTAAGTTTTCATTCGAGTACGTGTAATATTTCATAAAAACAATGTTTTAACATTATAGAAATAAGCAAGTGGTCTGCTGTTATTTTTTAACCTTTGCATTAATTCATAGCTTTTAATTAATTCCTCATTAGAAATGATAAGTCTTACAAGAAAGTTGAAAAAGGAACCTAGAAGTAATGCTGACGATGGTATTTCAATTGATTCTGCAAAAAGAATATCTATCAGGGACAAGCTTCTAGTCAAGGAAGTCCAAGAAATGGAACAGAATTTACCGGTGACTTGTAAAGTATCGTTTTCTGATCCAAATGTACTTAATGAATTTCTACTTACTGTTTGTCCAGACGAGGGACATTGGCAAGGAGGACGTTTTAAATTTAGCTTATTTGTTACAGAGGACTATAATATGGCCGTAAGTTTCCATTTAGTCAATGTTTTTTGTAATAAGTATGCATTTTTTATACCTACTAAGCATGCCTACTTATATTTTCTACAGCCGCCTAAAGTAAAATGCTTGACCAAACTATGGCATCCGAATATTAGCGAAGATGGTGATATATGCCTTTCCTTACTCCGACAAAACTCGATAGATGGATTGGGTTGGGCTCCTACGAGAAGGTTGAAAGATGTAGTCTGGGGATTAAATTCACTTTTTACTGTAAGTATTAATTAACTATATTTTAATATTAAAATGCATTATCATCTAACTGCAGTAGAAAAATTAGTCAGGTTTAATCATAATTAGATAGTAAATTAATATACAAACAGAATAGTAAAACAGTTTTGTAAAAGATATTACCAAAAAGCCTAATAAATGGTGAACCCATTTCAAAGTTTGACATAATAAATAACAGCTTTTGAAGTTTAAAAGTATTGATATATTCCTAAAATATTGAATATAAATGATAGTTTAGTAAATGACTGCTCTGTTGTATCAGACTAGGGCATATTTACGGTTTATTTAGGGTATTTACTGAAAGAGATATTATCTAAAAATGTACATATTCATGAAAATCAGGCCACCTGTCGAGTGTATCTATCGGAGAATGGTAGTTGTACTAGAGGGTTAGATAAGGTGTCCTCTATAGCTGTTTATAATCTTGATATAAAAAAATATTTTTCTTCAATTATTACAAAAAAAAACACAAAACTTTAGATATAGTTTTTATTTAAGCAATTCTAAATTCACTCTTTATTGCGTTTTATTGTGTACATTCAAAAAAATTTACATTCAAAGTTAGGAATTACTAGGATCTCGATAATGCTCTAACATTGTATATTCATAGCTGTGGCTATCACGATGAGAGCAAAACTTGCACCATTAGAAGAAGTATCATCAATTAAATACTGCAACGTACCAACCCACTCAGGTTCCTGAAAGAAATCCGAAGTACTCTGGGTAATTTGCCTTGCGATCAAGTAGGAATCCGTGGACTCGTACACCTACTTGATGACACGCATAATTTGACTTTCACCATCCTAGGCAGTCCAAAGTTCTTTACTGCGTTAAGTCCACCATTTAGATGCTCTTGACTTCCATAATAGAAATACCATCTCAGTGTCATTTTAGTATCTGCTAAACCCTTACGGAACCTTTTGTGACTTTATAATTTGCATTTATAATTTTTAATTTATATTAAATATACAAGATTATTAAATGTTAAAATATATTATATATTTAATAATAATAATACCTTTAATTAAATTAAATAACTTACATATACTAAATATAATTTTATTAATTTATATAATTAGGTTTATAACATATAATACTAATAATTTAAATTTTAAGTGGCGGTGTTTTATTGCACCATTTGTTGGTATCAGAAATTTACTGAGCCTTTTGCACGCACAGCGTAATAGTAATGCGCTTCGCGATCAAGACTCAACCGATTTCGAACTAAGTTAGGCGTCGTGCATTTAAGGATATATGAAAATCATTTCTAAACAAATTACAAACCTCAAACAATTACTTAACCAAATCATAAAAAATTATTAAATTTAACGTATTATGCAAAAAAATTCGTAATAATGAATCGATTCTAATCAGCTGCATTTTATTTTATACGATTACGCTGGTGTAAGATTTAGTGCTTTAAAACCCTCAGTTCATATTACCAAAACTAATTTACTTCTGATTCTGTGCACTCTCTACTTAAAAGTGCATAATGAACACTTTGGTTACATTCCCTACCTTTGACGACTACCTATTGAATAAATAGAATAATTTCGTATTAACTGAGCATGCCACACAGATATATTGTAAAAAGTATAGTATAATAGCAAAACACATATTACAAAATAAAAATGGTTGCAAAACAAATAAATAATGAAATATTCCTATCAAAATTACACGGCGGCGCACGGTGTTACAGGCCAACAAACTTTAAAAATCTAAACAAGAATGGTTTTCCCAGACGGCTTTTAAGAATTAAAAGAAATCATTATTTTAAATACGCCATTGCGCCTTGTTTCTCAAAATACAACAAAATAGTAGGAATAAAATAAGCGGAGTAAACTAAGATGTAATTCTATTGGTTACTCTTAATGGCCAGAAACACCTATTTGGGAATCAATATTTTCCTAAGTGAATCGAATTAAATGTGCATTATAATAGGACTTCTTAAAATTAAAGTGGGTATCCAATTTGACGAATGAACAATAAGGCTTAAAAACAACATAAACTAGTTAAGCTAAACAAGGTTAGAATAGGTTTTTATTGTATGCGTTTAGAGAAGGGTAGTTCTTGAATTCTCCTCTTTGATCAAACTTCATATCCAGGAGAAAAAAGGTATATAGGGACTATACAAATGTCACAGGAGGAAATTAGGAAACACGGAATAGGGGAATTTACTTGACGAAGTTTACTTGGCTCTGAAGTGTCGAACCTCCTCCATCGAACACCGTGGATTGACGTCGGTCACACAATCTCTAGCACTGCATCAAACCGGTTCACGCTGTGCCCAGCGTGTGCGATGGAGATCAATGTCCAGTGCTGCTTTCTCAGCGCAACTTTTGCGCCGTTCACATACCAGGGTTGGCCGTATCGGATGGATCCGCAGCCGCCTTCCCTCTGTGCAACTCCGCCAGTGGTCGCCATGAGATGTAAGCCTCAGTTTTGTTGCGGACACAACCAAGATAATAGATTAATTTCCACTCTTCGCAAATCGACTATCTATTAAAATACGATCTAAACAGACTGGTGAACTTTCAAGTCTTTTTCAAACTGTCCAGTAAAAATCAAAACTTTTTATGTGTTTTTCCACAATGTCTATCTAGGCCGTCTAGATCTAGGCCTATCTAGGCCGTCGCCCCGTGTATGTCTATTTTCTTTTCCAAACCAATCGTCTTTCTTTTCAGGTCATCAAACGTGTTCCAAACTACGCAAATTTAACCAGAAATTAATTCGAAAATTTGATACCTGCTGTCACCTTCTTAAATAAGCTTTCTTAAGGGTGTGGCTTCGCGACCGGTATTCAAGTTATAAAAATAAAGTGTTAGAATTACTAATATACAGATTCGAACCCTTCGGTTACAAAAGCAGGTTTAACATGGCAGAGGACACGGTTTATCGTGGATAAACCTTGCATTATTAAAAATTAACATCGGTGTGTATTCGCTGGTATTTATAAATGCCAAACATTAATCATTGCAATTTTTATAACCATTCATTATAACAACACAAACAAGCCTTGAATATTTACTATAAAAAAATAATGTTTGGCCCAGTCTACCACACATAAGACTGGTGTACCGCGTGTCATTACAATACCTAGGTATGATAATAGAGGATGAGATGGTTACCACAAATAGATCAGCAATATGAAACACTAAGGAAATTGATTTATATTTTCAAAACTTTAAGAAATATTCTAGACAAGGATTGCTTAAGAGTAACATACTTTGCGCTTTGTGAATCGATTTTGACATATAGTATCATTAGCTGGGGTAACCGTTCTAAAACGATTCTTGGTCCCTTAGAAATAGCCCAAAATGCAAATCTCAGAATGATTCAGAAATGACATAGACGTTATCCTTCTCATCTACTCTTTGTAGATTTTAGAGTTCTAGATGTTCGTAAATTATTTATAAAAAAAGTTATTCTGCATAGCCATAAATATATTGACAATTTAAGTAAGGTGGAGCAGAGCACATACGCATCACCAGAGCACAGATTCGGCAACTATGATTTGCTGACCTTTCACCTTTATATACTCCTGATAGATGAAAGAAAAAAATACATGAATTATTAACATTAAAATCGCATATCTTTTCGCATCGCGTTTTAATCACTTTGTGTGCTCCTGGTAGTTAGTTTTACGCGGCAGTCTTCAAAATTGTTGTTTTTTCATATGTCGGCGCTGAGAGTATTAAGGATGTCCACTTTATAGGGCTTACTAAATATTGTTTAAAATTTACTTATCAGTTACACTGTTGTATGGAGAATGTAATTTGATTAAAAGGGCGAAAATACTAAGTTAATTTTTTGTTTTTCAGGATCTCTTGAATTTTGATGACCCGTTAAATATAGAAGCTGCAGAACTGTACCAGAAGGACAAATATGAATTTCAATTAAAAGTCAAGGAATACCTTTCAACTTATGCAAAGAGATAATTTCAATTAGTACTCTTGTTTTCATAGATAGCTAATGTATATTTATTACTATGGAATATTTATTTTTAAGTTTTCTTTTATATTACTTGCCTGCTGTGTCTATTCACTTGAAATAAATTGAGGAAATATTGTAAATATATACTTACTTTCGTACAAAGAAACACGATTTGATTTGGTAATTTTGATTTATTTTTACATAATTATAATATTTTTAATTTATTAACAATGTACAAGAGTTACAGATTACAAGGACATAATGCAATGGAAATTATTGTTCAAAATTAGCCTGGTAACTAATAATGCAATAAATTTTCGAAATTGGTTTCTATATTAACAAAACAAAGTCGATTTAGCATATATTTAAAAATTAGTCAAAAGTTCTTCTTGCATGCTATTTGATCTGACTAGTTGTCTCGGTGAGGGGCCGCCGAAGGCTCCAGCAATGGAGTCTGACTTTGTTGCGTCACGACTCTTCTTCGCATGATACTCTTCTGAGAATTCCTGTAATTTAAAAAAAAAACAATTGAATACTTATGCAATTTAATATTTAATTTTGTATAGTTGTTCAGACTTTCAATATTAAAATCATACTTAAAGGAAATGATTTTGGATTTAACCAAACAAGCTTTGCTCTATTGGATTTTTAACCTAACAAGCTTAGATCTATTGGATCTTCAACCTAACAAGTTTAGATCTATTGGATCTTCAACTTAACAAGCTTATAAGTACACCAGCCTCGGAAGCCGGCTTCATGTAGAAAAAACCTTTTTCATACATAAATGTAATTTTTAGCATCAACATGAAATAAATATATATTATGGATCTAATTAATCTAATTTCTAATACATGTAGATTGATTTTAAATCTAAATACTTCATATAATAATTAGATCACAAACACACACAAACACATTCTCGTATTTACAAGGGCAGGTCTTAGAGAGTTTATTGTACACTAGTGTAAGGTTATAGATGAAACAAAATTGAAGAAATGTTTCAATTTTGTTATACATGTGGGTAGAAATTATTTCTTGTAGATTTTGTGACTGGGGCCAATTTGTTTTGTGTTATTATTCCACGGTACGAGCAACACTTGCCTTGGCTCGTAACTCCCATTTCATTATATGTTAATCCAGTCATAGCCTGTTGTTGAAAGTTATGATATCTCGATATGATATGCGACTGTGAAATGCTAAAATCACAAAACAGTTACAAAATTATACTAATTAAAAGTAGTTTCTTGGCAACATATTTCTTTAAAAAAAATCCTCATTTAAACGTTTATTTTGTGTTACAATAAAGTTTGCAAAGGATCATCACTTCGACCTTTAAACGATTACTTTAATTTAGTAATTAAATCTAAATTTGATGAATCACTGTTTAAACTTTTGGATTTAATTGGCCACGGCATCTAGGTCACGGTCAGGGTGTTCAGTCGTAATGTAGGTCTTCACAAATGGACCATCACTCAATTCGATATATATTTTTACTTTCAAACCTCTTATAAAAAAATGTTGTAAGTTTAGTGGAGGTCTCTGTTTGGAAATCTGTCAGCCTAAAGACAATAAATATAAATAGGTAAATATAAGATGAATTTGATGGAATGGCAGTATATCATCATCCCGCCCATCAGTTATAAAAACCCATCGGTATTATCTGTTAATAGAACTGGCATTAGAATTTTCACCGGCAGTCCAATTGTTTCTTCTTATGTTACACTACTAACTTGTGACTATTTGAAGTTGCTCCAGGCATGAATTTTCTCTGCCTGACGAATGAGCAGCAAAGCGACCTAACAACACCGTGCGGCCAAGCCAGTTGGGCACCGTAACAATCAGTTGACAAGCCGATTACTGGCATTTTAGTTCATCGATACAAATTGAGTTTTCCCTGTCTAAAATATTTTGTGTTTGATGATGCTAACCTTAAGACGATTTCCTAAGAAAACTGCTCTCTCTCTCTTCTTGATCATGAAATCGCTCTGCATGAGCCATCTGTGGTCGTAGCACTCCTCACTGAAGGGCCTCTTCTGAGGTGCCCTCTTGAAAACTAGCATGAGGAATCTGGTTGCCTCCTGACTTATCTCCTTGTAGAGATGTTCAAATCTATATCTCACGTATGATATGTTTTGTTTTGTCTCAGTATCGTGAGCGCCGCGGAATGGTGAAACTCCTGATAGCATGATATACGTGAGAACTCCCAGCGACCAGATATCCGTTTGAGGATAGGCGGGTTCATCATTTATGATTTCTGGGGCTGAAATAATGAACAATGTTAATGATAATGATAATAAATACATTAAAAATGTGTATATTAAAATATACACTCATAAAAATATGTATTAAACATATGTTTAATGTTACAGTATCATCAAATTTTATTTTAGTCTAAGTATGTAAGTTTCCCTGTAGCTTTCAAAAAGGCGAGGTTAGATTGAAAGAGGAAAATTTAAATTATAAATATTTAAAACAAATTTGATAATTGCAACTATTTCTTTAGAGTTACTACTTTTTGAGAGGTATTTTTTATATACCTAATAATCTAGTGAAGCTTGTAACATAACTATGTTATATAAGTTATATAGCTGACCTTTATATTCTAGTTCTCCAACTTGGGGCACATTAGTTCCTAGTTTACTGACTTTATAAGCTGACCCAAAATCAACCAGTTTGACCTGAACAGATCTCACTGAAGCCATGACAACATTGTCAGGCTGTAGATCAAGGTGACAGTATCCTCGCCAGTGCAGGTATTGAAGGCCGTCAATAATTTGAATAACAATTGTTGCCACTATCTGTTCAGTATATTCGTGTCGGCTTGAGAGATATGTGAGGATGTCAGCTCCTTGTAACTTTTCTTGAATCAGAACTGCTACTGGAGACCCTGGTGCTTTATATGCTGCGATTAAGTTAGCTATTCTTTCATGCCTGAGCCTTCTCAGACATTCGTATTCTCTTTTCACTTGTTCTTCTGTTTCTGGCCTATTCTCCAGGAGTTTTGCGACAACTACGGCATCACTTGATTTATCTACTCCTTTTACTACAACTGAAAATTTACCTCTTGATAACTCTGAAATAAAACTATATTTTTCAGTCAAATTTCCTTCTTCTAACCACTCAATAGGATTTGATTCTGAGGTGTAATCTAACTTCGGCTTCTCCTCGTCTAAAACAATTTCTTGGCCTGATTCTGTTATTTGCTGTAAATGTTTCATGGCTTTTGTGATTTGAACTTTTGGAGCGCCGGCCTCTTTGGTCTTTATTAGCTTTGTCGGTATGCCTTTTTCGCTCCATCCAATCCTATTTCGGGATGCAAGATGGAATTGATAGCTTACGTTAGGTTTGAGATCTTTTATTAAATAAAATTCGTGATCAATATTGCTGGCAACTTCAATCCAATCAATGCTATCTGCTTCCTTGTATTGTAAGTTGTAGCATAATACAGGAGAATTGCCATCATATTTTGGCTGTTTCCACCTCAACAAAACTTCATTGTCTGACACTTCGACTGCATTGGGGCTGTCTGGAGCGTCAGGTGTTGTTGCTTGAACTATTCTCGTTCTGGCTACGGTTTGTCCTACCTTATTTCTGGCGACCACCCTGTAAATACCAACATCATGGTGCATTGCTGGAACAAATTTTAGTATTGACCTGCCTTCTTCGTCTTCCACTATTTTGATTCGATTTCCTTCGGCAATGACCATATCATTCTTGTACCACTGTATGACGGGTTTCGGTGTTCCTACAGCAAAACAAGCGAGTTCAGTTGGTTGGCCCTCCGTAATTGGCAAGATTTGAGGTTTTTCTCTGAAAAATGGTAAATGGCCGTCTTTTTTAGATTCTATAAGAGCTTCTGCTTCCGCATAGCTATCTAGTCTGGTGCCGAGTTCATGGCGTAGGCGTCTCAGTGTATGATTGTCGGATGAGCCATATCTATTGATGCGGTCTCTGCGCTCATCATCTATTTCCTCATCCATAATGTCAGTGAAACGTCGACGTTCACGAATTGATGGTGACTGTGGGATAAAATTAATTTAATTAGTTATGATAACTTATTTAAAAAAAAATTGCAACCCACTATTCTTTTAATAAAAAAAAAGAATTAGATGATAAAAACTTATTTTTCTTCGATAGAGATTTTAAATTCAGAAAAAATTACAATTAGTATTGATTACATATTGCACTCACCCTCCAATCATATGTATCTGACAAGGAGTTGTTAAAGCCAGGAACACGGTTCGATGCTACCTTCATATATTCACGCAATCTAACCGGAAAATCAACATCTCGAAGCTGTAGCAAATAAGTATCGGGTCCATTTTGATAGCTGTAATATTGAATAATGTGTATATAGTTTTGTAGTGTTGTGTTTTGTGTTTGTGTTTTTAAATTTAGTGCACTCCTTTTAGGAGGTTGATCTATATCGATAACTAAACCGGTTTTACGAGTAAAAAAATATAATTTAAAAATAAATAAATAAAATATAATATGCGAGCCGCACTCTGGGGGACGGGGGGGAGGTCACTGACCATTCTCGGCCCATGTGTTCAACCGCGCTCTCAAACATTAAAATAATTTCTATTTAATTTTGAAGTCGTTTTGCTCATAATTGAGTTTTGCTGATTAATTTTTGATTGTCGATATAGATCAACATTTTAAAAAGAGTGCCCTAAATTTAAAAACATCTTGTATATGTTAAAAAAAAAACTAAAAATTTAGGTAATCTGAACAATTTATTGTAGTGACTTATTAAACTAATTAAGCTACGCTCTTACTGTACATAATTATTTCTTAGTTTCTGAAAAATCTGAATAACTGCAGCAAAAGTGGCGCCAGGGACTCAAAGGAAACATTTTAGTTATATATGTCTCTGTACTAAAAATACATTATAATTTAAATTAAATCCACTTTTTATTAAACATACTCTCTTCACCCACCAAGAAAACATATAAACAAACACCTTCCGGAAAAAAGTATAAAGCAAAGAGTAAAATTGACTTAAACGTAAAGAATTCTTAAACCCATTTAGGATGTAAACTCTTCAGCTGTTTTCCAGTCTCCGGTGTGTCTCCTGCTATTTAAACCGTTATATCTGCTACTCAATGCCATGGTTCACAAATCCTCAATATTTTTGAATACTTTTTCCCCTTTCACAATGGTCTAACCTTGATTTCTATGATAGCTAAGCTTTTACCACACTGTGATTGTGGATGTGTGGTTTACCTTTCAAAGAACTCTGTAAAGAACTCTCTATAATTGTTCTAGAAAGAATAGTTTACTTACTGGCTTTCAGATTTAATAAGACCAATCTCATAATCTGGGTGTTCCCATTTTTTGACGTGGTCTTCCCAGGTATCTGGCTTTCGTGGAGAATGGGTAGAACGCTCAGGCGTTGCTGTGTATAGAAAACATATTTTTGATTGCTTATTTTACATGAAGAAGATAAGGGTAGGCAGTAAGAAATTAATATATATATACCTTCAGGTGTGTATGTGTGACCCGGAGGATAAACCATTCGTGATGGGTGTTCAAAAGCCCCACTGAGTGGTCTTCTTCGGAACCAAGTTCGACATGATGCATTGCTTATCCAATCTCTAAAAATGTTCATCAAATAAATAAAATTAGTAAATAAACAGTTCTTGATCATTTTTGCTAACAAACAAATTATTAGAACTTACGAATAATAGACCATGGGGGACATGCTAACTCAACTTAACTCTCAAAACTTTATTTTACTGGTATGAAAACGGGAAAGAAAATGGGTCATAAGTTGTATGCGCTCAGAATATCGGGAATATGCCGTTTCTATTTTCTTTTGCCACAATCGTAAAACTTTCCTTCTTCACATAAATGGGACATGGGATCAGTAATATGCCTTGCTGATGTTTTTCTTGTTTAATAGTGTTATCTCGTAAATATTTTTTTTATATTTGCTCCTCGAAGTGGTGCATGGAATTAAAATAAACATAGCAGTTATAGACAATTGAAGTTAGTTATATTTAATTTAATTTGGTATTACTAAAATAATTAATCAAAAGTACCTAGCTTTTATTGAGATAACGTAACATTGCATGGAAATAGTACAATTTAAATAATTATACTCGTATCATGCACTGTACAAAGCATAAATTTAGTTCAAAAATAACATAATCATGTCAACGAAAGTGCTGAGCCATTATTACGCGCCATAAAAGTATCACGATTTTAGCATATAGCCGATGCTTCATCGGTGAAGCAGGGCTATAAAATACTGCACTGCTCTACATACATATGTAAATGTAGTTCGTACTTTATATGCAGGGTGTCCTGAGACCATCCCCGAAGATGTAAAGGGGTGTTTATGTTCTCTATTACGAGTAAGAAATTATTTAAAAAATAATTGAAAATAATTCATCCCCAAATTTATTATTTTTATTAAAGTGCTTATGTGAATTTCTTTGGCGTCGCGAAACGCGATCGATATTCGTAGCCTTGACCGGAGCAGGGTTAATGACCTGGCGTCGCGAGCGGATGATCTACTGGCAGTTATTAATACAAGAACGGTTTAATAATATCATGTAGTTTAGAGTTTTTTTTTTGAAGTAGCAGTTAATATTGTAAATAACGGCTATAAAATTGCATTGCAGTTTTATAGCCGTTATTTAAAAAATATAAAATTATCAATACTATAATACAGTACACACAGTACAGTACTTATTAACATGGTTCTTTTTTAGTTTTGTTTTTCTTTTAAAAATGTCTACAATAAATCGAAAAAAACTTAAGGGCACAAATATAAAAAAAAAACAAATTATAAGATTGAAATTTTATGCAGCTAATTACGGTAGAACTTTGATTATCCATGCTAATCAGGGAAGGGAGGTGGTATAATCGAATAATCGAAAAACACGGAAATAATAAAAAATAAATACACAAACAACCAAACATAGAACAATTTTCAATATTTTTTTACACATTATTTTTGTTACAACATATAAAAAAATATGTATAATAAGATAGAAATATTCCAGGCAAAATATATTTATTATATTTTATTAAAAAGGAGTAGCTATTGGTGGTTTATTAGTCACTATAATTATAGTAAGTTTTATTTAAATATAGAATTATTATAAGAAAAATCTAATTTCAGGAAAATTATATTATTTGTTGTTGAATATACGTGACACTTACATTTTATTGTAGGTAACCATTAGTTGAAAACGCATATTTTAACGCTTATATAACTGATTTAACAGTGTTTAGAAATGACTAAGGCATTCTCTGATATAAGTAGGTTTCTAAATCACCTAATTAGGAGGGACACAAAAAAAAATACCTGCTCATATTAAGGAGAGATGCCACACGATACATTGCACCGGGACGGCACCAACCACGGGACTGGACCTGGCTACAGGCACCATTAGCAACCGGTATACGTGTAGCGTAGATTTATAGAAAAAAATAATTTATTGGGGGAGGATTTAACTAGGTTTATTGTCAAACCACTCTCTCTAAATTTTGACCAGGTATTCAGGTTAGAAAGCTCAGAATAGTCGGTTCAGGATAGTAAAACTATCACCTACTGTCATTTAATAATGTTCATATGGTGGTGGTGCAAATGGTGATAAATGTCAATTTTCCAGAAGACTTTAGAAGGTGGAAGAACTTGTAGTTGTCCTCGCAGAATTGTCTATATTGTGACAAAATGGAATGGATATTTTAAAAAGCATGGAGGGAGAATAAATACTTTATTAATTAAAAAAAAAGACCAGCCCAACTTTATAATGTGGATGGGCCCAATGTGTTCACAAGGGACTTTTTTTACCTGTAAAGATTATAGTAATTCCGAAGTCGGTCCGTTGAGATCCTATAGGCATCAGATGGCATTTTGTCAGCATGAAGTAGCCACGGGTGCTTCAAGGCAGATTTAACATCAAGGCGTCCTTCCGGTTGGTAAACCAGGAGTTTAGAGATGAAGTCCTTGGCGTCGTAGCTGATACGACTCCACCAGTCTTCATCATGAAATTCCCATTTGCCTTCTCTTACGTTAGTGAGGGTGTCCCTGTCGTTTCCGCCTCGGAAAGGCGAATGGCCACTAAGGAGGATGTAAGTTACGATGCCTGTACTCCACATGTCTGCCGAATAATCCACCCCTTCCCCGTTGGCGACTTGAGGAGATACAAATTCTGGCATACCAAAGTCCAGGTTGGCAAGTTTGCCATAAGCGATGCGTCTTGAGAGACCAAAGTCACAGATCTTCAGGTCATCACCTCCTGAATGAGAAATGAGAAGATCTCCGATCTGCAAGTAAAAAATGTAAATATAATACCAAACTGATTACCAAAGTTACTTTTTATTATTTTAATATTACTATAATAAAAGTTACTCTTTTGGGATGCATTTTTTAAACAGTGTCAGTTTTTTTTAGACAGTGTCTATTAAATCCCTTAATACACTTTCATTTATATAAAAATGTAAAAAATTATAATGAAAAAAAAGAACTAATGAAATAATCAATTCGATTGTTAAACTATTTTTAGAGTTTGGATGATCAGTTTACGAATCTGAGTATTTCACTTTTATAATGTTATTGTGATTCACTTTAAGAATGTTACGGAGGTGGGTTTACCAGAACCGGAGTATGAGCCGGAGGTTTTAAATTTGAATTATCGGAGGCGGAGTAGAAGACAGATGTGTTTAATTAAGGACAGGCCTAATGAAATAAGGAAACTTTTAGAAACATAATTCAGTAATCAGTCCCTGTGATCAGTCAAATATAAATCATAATACATTTACGAAGGTAACATGCAACTATAGAAAAATATATATAATTTAAAATTTTGAACAATCTAAGTGACTCTGGTAGCAAATTGTACTTGTAAACTTGGCAGTTTTATCTCCATCCATTCTATTTCTCAGTGGATCATATATTAGGCCAGCATCGTTAAAAAGTTGCCCGATTGCCACAATGAGCCTGGTGGACGCAATAAATATTGGCGAATAATAGAGTAAGTGCAATGTTTGAAATTTTGTATTTACTCTTCACCATAGTAAGGGATCGTCACTGAATGGAATCTGTTTTTCTTTATTGTACTCATTAAGTAAACGATCTTCCATACAATGAATTATCAACAGGATGGTTGTCGGTTGTGGTATTATATCGAAATCTTGTGCATACGCGTTCAGGCCAAGGGATCTGCGTTTCGATCTTCGTTATAACCCCCAATTCAAAATTATCGAAGTCGAAGGTGTATAATCAATCAGAAGTTCCAACTTTTCGAAGTCGGAGTCGAAGCTCTGTAACAACCCTAATTCACTTATTTGGTTTGATTTTATCAAGAGAATAATCCTTTTATTGGTATGTTTTTTTAAATGTGTTTTGTTTTGTTTTTATTGCTAGTAATATTTGCTTTTTATTTACAATATTTACTTTGTAAATATTTTTTTTAATATAATATACATGCAGGAACTTGTTATAGAAATACATACGGTCAAACCAAGATGCGCAATGTTTTGATCATGCATATGTTCGAGACCCCATAAAAGCTGTCTGATATAGCCAGCGACTTCTCCTTCCGTGTATTGCTGTTGCCGCAGTAAGGTATCCTTGACGAGCTCACCACCAGCTGCCAATTCTGTTACGAGGGCCAAGGTGTGATCCTTCTCATAAGCGTCATGCAACCTTATAATCTTCTTGTGGTTCAGCTGGTTCATGATTTCCATTTCATTCTTCATGTATGGTTTTAGTTCGCTGTGACCGTGCATTATTTTTGCAGCAAAGTTGCGACCTATTACAAAATAATATTTTACGTAAAGCTGTTGAAATAATATACTAAATTAAAATGGTGTTTTTTTTAGAGGCGTGGTTTTCAATCTGGCACTACTTTTTTCGTAGTTGGTGTTTTTGACAGCTGTCACTTGATTTATGCTCAGTTTGGTTTGCCATTTCATAATGAATAGACTTACTCCTGAACAACGTTTGCAAATAGTGCAAATTTAGAAAAAATCACTCTAAATTTTTTTAAAATCACTCTAAAATAAAGTAAAAATCGTGTCGTGGGCCTGTGGCGTGGCCTCCAAGATCGTGCGATTTAACACCGCTGGACTATTTTTTGTGGGGTTATGTGAAGTCGCTTTTCTACGCAGATAAGCCGGACACGATTAACGCCTTGGAAGAGAATATTCGGCGCGTTATTGCTGACATACGGCCCAACTTGCTGCAAAAAGTGGTTGAAAATTGGGCCTCTCGGCTGGAATTTGTTCGAGTCAGCCGCGGCGGCCACTTACCCGAAATAATTTTTAAAACATAATGGCAAACCCTTATCTTTATAATAAAACTAAATTCTTAGCCATAACATCAAATTATATGCGTTTTATCTCTTCTTGAAAACCACGCCTCTAAAATCATCACCCTATATAATATTAGTATTAAAATGTTTTTTTTAAATATGGTGTTCACTTGAGAGTAACGAGAAACTATGGAGAATCATAAACACACGAATGAATCAAAGGAAGGTAAATTCTTAATGAAAATATTTTTATACCTGTTTGCCTTTCTACAGCATGATAAGTGACGCCCTGAGTACCACGTCCCAGTTCATCGCCAATGTCATAAAAATCACCAAACGGCTTAGTCTTTGGTTTAATTGCTGGTAATCTGGTGTAGGTTCTGTAGGAATACTCCTGTTCATTTTCTTCAATGTGAACCATGGCAGATGAGCTGACAGCGCCGGCAACATTTCTTGCACTCAGAGAATATAGACCCTCATCTTTCTGTATGGCATCGTTGATGATTAGAATACTAGTGTCGGGCTCAATGAACTGAATCTGCAAAATAGCACTGTTATGATCAATGTCTACATATTTTATTGTTACTTTAAGCTAATCTAACTCAGGAAGTCAGTATCGCCACTCTCCCCCCTCACCCTCTCCACTCTCTGCCTTTAATACATCATGTAAAAATACCGAATAAAAACATTTTATTAGAAAAAAAACATTCACTGTATTATCTATCACGACATTCTCATTTAAAAGTAAAATAACGTTTTATAGAGATTTCATCTCAAGAAGTGAGCATAATTGGCTGTAAAAAGTACAGACAGAAATATTCTGATTCCTAAATAGCCATCCCAGTGAAGAAGCAGTATTGAACATTTAGTCAAAAAATTACCTTACTATTTATTAATTTTTTTAAAGAATTGCTATAATCTAGGTCATATAAAATTATTTTGGGCCCTAATAAACTAAGCTAATTTTACCTGTGCTGGAGGAGATAGTGCTAATGAAGAGTTAAAAATGTATGATTATATGCGAACCAGCTCAAACTTGCTAATCAAACGCGTTTACCACTAGACTACCACGATCTCTCAAATATATAGATTCTTTAACTAATACATTATATCCACAGTAGCTTTTACTGGAAGAATACCTTTATATGTATTTAATAAATATTTTTCATATCTTATGTTATTTATAATGTGTTACCTTGATACGACTGCTGGATGTTAGTGGTTGCCAATCTTTATACCACTTAAGTTCAGGGTATGGGACTCCAGTCACTCTGGCTTCCAGCCGTCCCGATTTACGAAGCAGTATGACTGTCTCCTCTGGTCGTTGGATAAAAGTGGGATATTCAGCAATCTCCAAACGTACCCGTTGTCTCGCTTCACCGTGTTCATTGGTCGCTACTGCTTCGTAGACTCCGACATCTCTTTCTAACATTCTACAAAAAAATATAGGATAATAAATAAATTAGTGATTGAATGAACAAGTGCGATAATTAATATTATTAGATACATTTCAGCTACAAAATAGCAAATAGATGAGGAAAAAATTCGTCAATATTAAAATTTACTAAGGTCTAAATGTAATTTCTTGAAAACTTTTTGATTGATACTATATTTTATGAAGATAAATTTAAAGTAAAATGTAAATATAATAATAGATCAATCATCATAGACGGTTTAAGGATTAAATAAGCAAGGAAAATATAATTCGATGATATGTAGTGAAGTTAGCAAATAAAAGTAAGACCTATAGAGAAAACTCGAACTTAAAATATAAAATACCGCATTTTATAACAGCATGAAAAATTGGAATAATTGCACATTTACTTTTGCGTTGTCAGTTATCTTTTTTGTCATTATTCCAAATTGTAAATCATACATTTAGACCAAAGTTTAACGTTTGAGAAAAAACAAAAATACCTTCCTTGGAACTTTCCAAGGAAGGTATTTTTGTTTTTTTCTACGTACACACTTATGTACGTACATATTTATGTAGAAACTTTGAAGGGAGTGAAACAACTTCAAATATTCATTTTAATGAATAATTCACTCCCTTCAACGTTTCTAAATCTTTTAACGGATTATGACAATTAATGATAATCTTCTTAATCATAATTATAATATTATAAGTAAGGATAAAACAGGATTATTAATTACACATTTATTTATTTTATATAGGAGAAAAAGAAAATATTTTTAATGATTCCAGAGAGAGATCTGACCAATGTACCTTTCACATTGGTCAGATATTTTGTTGTGGCTGGTTCTTGAACATATTTTGTTGATTATTTAAAAAAATAAGGAATTTAATTTTATTGTGGGACTTAAACAAAAGCCAGGTTGTGCCTGGCCGTTGATGTAGTGGAAACGAATATTAAAAACGTACCGTAGCGTTAAGAATGTGTTAAAAGTAGAAGAGGTTAACTAGGAATCCGAAGGATAATCATGAATAAGACTTACTTGTTGATGAAAAGCGTCGCCTGTCCGTTTCTTGTGTAACTCCAATCGTACCTTCCCCCAGACTCTATGGGTTCATCGTTGAAATAATACGTCATCTTCGGTTTTGGATAACCATAGACAAACCAAAACAGATTACTGTTATGATTTTTCACTCCGTATTGCGTGTCATGCTCCTGCCGAAGGAACCGAGGTGCCTGTGCATATGCATCGTGGGGCGGTCGTTCAATGTCAAAGTCTTTTGGGAAGTATGGCGATGTTTCCGGTCTGAAATCTATACCCGGATCCAAGTAAGGTATAAATTTGGGCGGATCCGGTTCCAGCTTTGCTCTGTATGTAATTGCGTATGGCGAAGGATCGCTTATTCCGTATTTATTTTCGACTCTAATTCTGAACTTGTAATCTCGGAACGGCTCCAGATTGCGAATATCACAGATACATGAGCGAATTCCGGTGCGTGCTGTGAACCAATCACCGTCTGGCTGCTCACACATTTCAACCTAAAAAAAAAAAAAATGAGAGATTTGAAATTAAGACTAGTAAGGGATTATAAGGTTTTAGAATGAATAATCAAGTCAAAAATTCTCTATTATGTACTACACATCACCTTATCGAGTTCTTTAATTTTAGGAGGTATTCTATTTTAGCCCAAAACGGCGGATGAAATATATTTTGAGCATTATTTTATAAACTACCTACAAAATATTTTCGAAAGTAAAGAACTAAAAAAATACGTTAATTTTATCGTAAAGTTTTTTTAAACAAAAACATAATCCACCAAATTTGGAAAGTAATATGGTGCTTATGGTTGTAATATATACTGACGAAATAACACCAAAATATAATAAAACTTTATACGCTCTACCTTAGTTTAGAAGGCTCCTGTTCATATACCCTTCAGAAGTAAGGCGTAGACTTCTCCGATGTATTTTGCCTCTACGTCTAAGCTAGTTCAACATTGATTCTTGTCTTTTTAGAGTTTATACAAACTTTTTGAAGTAGAGTTTATAAAGAGTTTATGAAGACAGTATATTAAAATTTATAATGGTTTCAGAGAAATTAATTTGTAAACTTTACATTATATTTAATGGATCATGTAACGCTGGATTAGGTAGAGGCGCATTTGTCGGATACAGTTTGAGTTCAAGGTTGAAGGTCTGAAACAGTTTTTTTGCGGCGTGTTGCGGGGAGGGGGTGCAAACTACCGGTGCATCTGTACTGAATAGTCAGAATAGTCAACACCTGCAGTTTGTTTTGGGTTTTCGAAGCTGGGACAGCGAGCGCGGATGTGGAGCATGCTTTTGCAACATATTTCTCTTTTCTCGTTTATTGTGTCAGTGAGTTAAAATGAAAAATGTCATACTTTTAGTTCTTTAGAATAAAGTGATATGGTATTGTTATATAAAGCGTGTACTTTTGGAAAGAGTTCATCAGGAAATGAATTGCCGAATAAATGTTTGCCTTCGGTTGCACGGTGAACAATTTGAAAGAACAGGCATCGTCCGAAGATGACATCGTCATCTCGTCGTATCATCGTCGTCGTATGCTTTTAATGCAAATCAACTCAATTTAAAGGTACGGGGCTATGCGCCGTGCTGCAGCGTGCACGACCCACTAGCACAAAAATAGCAGTAGTTATTTACACTATTACAAAAAAAATAATAAATTCGGCTAAAAAAATTTTTAAAATCATACCTAGTATCGTGAATAAAAACACCCCTTTAAGTTTATGCATTAGGTCGTGGGATATGGTGTATGCTGAAAATATTATTGGAATAGACTGGTAGATTGTTGGACACGGAGAGATGACTTAATTAAATATCTCTCTTCTGTTCTGAGAGGCGATAATTGTAGATCAACCACTATGAATTTGATCATACAACATGAGAAATCTTATTAGAATGGTATCGGAATAATTGGAAATCAACGAAAAAGGCCTATTTTGAAGAGCGTACCAAAAACGAAAGAGAAGAAAACAATAGACTAAATTTCGTTACCTGATATGTGACGGGTATTCTCGGTCCGTGAGGGATTGATGGTTTCCATGACAGTGTTAAATGCCGATCAGTCATTCGAGAAATAATGGGTTTATCAGCCAATGGCATTGGTACACCAGTTTTTTTCATTTTATCAAATTCGCTGTATTGATCTGAGATAGGGCGCTTGGTACGTGGCTCAAGAGCTATAAAAAATAGTAAACTTGTGTATCAGCATAATACACATGAAATACATCTGAACGCATAATATTATGAACTTTTGGAGAAGTCATGAAATCATAAATCATTTTAATTAGAAAATATTTAAAAAGTATATTGAAATTCTCAACTGTTATTGTGAAAATATTATGAAAGATTCTTTTTAGGCATATGACTGTCTGATTTTATTATTTTAGACAGTATTATGAATTATTTTTTTATTGAATATGATTGGCAATGCATTTTTTGCTTTTCTGATTCTATATGCGTTCTATATTCTATTCTGTAAACCAAAATGAGTTACTATTAAAGCACAAAAAAAAATCTACTAATACATAGAATGTCAAAAAATAACTTACTATCATAGCTCAACTCAGCATGACATATATCTTCTCCGTGTGGATTGTAAATGCGGCAAGAGTATTTGCCAACATCAGCAGGATCGACACCCATAATTGACAGCCTGAGAAGACCGGAACCTTCTCTTTCCATCCGAATCCTCTCCGAGGGGAAAAGTTTATCTCCATTCCGGAACCATTCAAACTCCGGCTCAGGGCTACCGACTGCGCATGCCGTGAACTTGGCTGTCATTCCTTTGTAGACTTCTGTATCGCCAATCTTCTTGAGGAACGAAGGGGGCTCAACCTTCTGCCGTTTTTGACTATGGAAATTTATAATAAATTTAGGTATCTATTTGCAATAGATATTAGAATTTTAGTGATATTATCTTTTATCGATATATTTTTTAAACTGCAAGTCATAAAGCTCGAATGGTTTAGACATTGTAGGACAGTGACAGAATGACAGAAAGATAAACAAAAAATGGCGCGTGTTCGCCATGTCCGACTTATGCCAAATAAGTCATAGATAGATCGAATAATACGAAATTGAAACTCACATTTTGTCCACAACATCTAGGTTGGCGTCAATCGCAGCTTCCCCCTCCCTATTCTTAGCCACACATTTGTATCGGCCAGAGTCTTCAGGCTTACAATCCCTTACATACAGGCAACAGGCATCACCATCTCTCTTGATGTGGTACTTATCAGACTCACGAATTGGCTTATCGTTGTAATACCAACTGATGTCTGGCTGAGGAACTCCCAAAACACGAGCTGGAAATTTTGCGTCAAATGTTGGCAACTGAAAAAACAGTTATTTATTGTTTTAAATATATTAAAGTAAAGTGAGATCATGGAAGTCTATTGGTTAATCATTTTTTGGTGTAATAAAGTGGTTTTTATGGGTTCCCCTTCATGGGTTTTTGTGCGTATGTTTCTTTTTAGGTAAACCTTATCAATTTTCACAATTATTGCAAATTGTTCTTCTATAATTTATAATTTGTAAAAATAAATATTAAGGTAAACAAAATTAAGTCAGTTATCGATTCTGCTTGTAGTTAAGGTGTTAGACTATTGACCCAGAGGTCGCGGGTTCGAATCCTCCCAAGGTTATACCATTTTTAATGCTTCATTACCACCATCTCCCCTGACTCTAGGACAGGCACATTTGGCCTAGTTGAGTAGGGCCCAAAATAATTGTGTATATGACCTAGGTCATAGCAATTATCTAAAAAAAAAGCAAGAAAAAGACTATACAGAAGAAAAAACTAAATTCGAACCTGCTGGAGGTCGGTGAACTTCTGCGAGAAACTGGGCGGTTGAAACACCTTTCTGATGTTACCTTTGGCTGAACTAGAATCTTCACCTAATGGGTTGACCAATATGCAACTGTATTTTCCAGCATCGCCAATTTCAGCAGGACTGATTTCAAGACCAACCTGTATACAAAGTTTTAAAATATGATCTTAATATATACATTTACTCTTTTAACGGAAATATATATTTTTTTTTACACATAAAAATGTGTACCTTTTTTCCATCACAAGTAAGCATGATTCTGTCACTGGGTTCTATGGGTTGGCCATCTTTTGTCCAGGTTACATCGGGTATAGGATTTCCAATAAATGGTGCTCCGAGAACTAATGAACTACCTTCTTCGACAGTAACATCACGCAGAGCATGCAAGAATTGAGGTCGTTCTTGCGGTGATGAATCGTCACCCCTTCCTATGTTAAAAATAAACTCATGTTAAATGGTAATTTCTAAATTGGATTTCTAGTTTTAGGAAATGAAATTAAACAAAAATGTTTAGCAACTTTCAATTCAAATCAAAGGTTTTTTTTTGTAAAAAAATGATTATTAAAAATAATCCTTAACATTGGGATAAATCACCAAAACAGGTAAGGTATATAAAATTTTCATGTATGTATAAAAAAGTAATTGCACATTAGACAGGTCAAAAAGTTGGTCATAAACGGATGTTTAAACAAGTACTGCTACATCTATGCAAAAATGCAGGAAACCTGACAAGGAATAGCCAGATTAGAAGTTTCAAGGCCCGTTGAGGAAGAGCTTTAATTCGCTTCTAGAAGGAGTTTTTTATCTGAAATTCTTTTCAAGTCTTGTATGGGATGTAACTCATAGGAGTTTTAAAGCTTGGACTTCGTAAATCGGACACAAAAGTCTATTAGTCTCGTCATCAACCAGCAATAATTGAATTTGTCTATCGGTAGTTGCTTACTATAAATATGTAGAAAACTACCAACCTGTAACATCCAATCTAGCTTTGCTGGAAGCATCACCCTTCTCGTTAGTTGCGTGTACTGCATATTCACCAGCATCTTCAGGTTTCGCCTTTTCAATGAAAAGAATTTGTGATCCATCAGGTAATGATGTAATTTTGATATGCTTACCATCAGGTATTATTTCTTTGCCATCTTTTGTCCTGCAAGCGAATCCAAGCGTTAGTCATATGTTTGTGGGGGTCACGAGTTCAGCGGATGACCGCACCAGGTTTGCGCTGACGACTACATCAGACCACAGGTACAAAGTACGTCGACCGAACGCACCAGGTTTCCGCTGAAGAAAGCATCTCACGCTAGCTGCGAAGAGGGTTTCCCCTCCGACGCAAGACGATAGTCTATAAAAACGGAAGTCGCCCCTAGTGCAGCGCCTTTTCAAATGAGTTCGCGCGCCGCCAGTCGGTACCTAACTCGTCCGCAGTAGTCACGCCGGTTCGCGTCCACACATCATGGAGTCAAGCATTATATTTATGGGATTATATAAGTGGAGTATTTATGTAGTAAGAGGATCAAGTAATAAATGTTCTAACAAACTCTCAAGTTATTACTATTATCCCACGGGCCATACTACAAACGGACCGTTACTTGTTATATGAGTATAAAATGGTTTTTGACCATTGAGGCTAGAGATTCACTAGAGATGCCATTGAGCGTTCAAACTAAGGTTTCATCAATTGACATTGTTTAACAACAATAGGTCTAATCGATCATAGCTATCACAGCCTACAGTCACATTCTTACTATTGAAATCGCTCCTTCGGACATATGACATCACCTATATCTATGACCTATATCTATGTAGGTACATAGATATAGGTACATAGGTATAGGTATATCGTGCAGTAAATTGTCAAATGACGAAAATTGGTTTATGAATTATATGGTGATCGATTACTAAATCAATTAGCTTAAACTTCGGTAAGAATCCCCACTCAAGTCACACAGTTTCTGCCATTTCAATCATTTTGTTTACAGTCACAGAATCTAGAATCCAAGGTTCTTTTTGGAACTTCCACCGGTTATTATGTAACTCATTTGTACTCATCATAACTAGGTCCACCTTAATCTACATAGAGTATATATTCTACATAACACAGCTGTAGATTTTAATTGCCAATTTAGTACTAATTTAATTTTTAAGACCTTCTTTATGTAAGTGCATCTTTCGTAGCTTTGTGATTACCTATCTACTAATCCAGGGCAAATCTATGGGTTAAAAGTTAATATAAAATACTTTTACATGGTTATATTAAATAACTGAAAAAAACTATTCACCACTTAATGGTAGCAGGCGGATGTCCTTGAACTTTTACTTCCAATTTGACGGGGAAACCTTCGACAACTTTTGTAGGTTGTAAAGCCGCTAAGAAGGTTGGCTTCTTTTCTTTTTGTTCAACATCCACCTTGGCGGTGCCGGTGATGTCACCAAGGCGATTGGAAACAGTCAGCGTGTATTTACCAGCATCTTCAGGAGTGACCTTGTCGATCACGAGACCAATCAAACCTCCTGGTTGATTAATGAAATTGATAGCTTGCGATGGTCTTATTGGTAGGCCTTTGAGATTTATAAAAAATACAATTGTATATAATTTGTCTTACAAATAAACGGTATATATATATTTAAAAATTTAAATTTTTATATATTTTAAGTATATGCTTCGTCGGTTTGGAGGTGGAATCTGATACATGTCAAAATATGGCAAATTGAGTTAAATATGCAAATATATGCAGTTTTCTTATTTATTTATTTTACAGGTTTCCCCATGTACATTATAATTAAAGTAAAAACAAATTAAACTACCAAAAGAAAAACAAACAACATTAAAAACAAAAAACAATAGCATGAAACATACTATGCTAAAAAAATAAAATAATGCCTCCAGGCAAACATTAACAAATAAATAATTCACGCCGATCCTACAACGGCGTAATTATGCTTTCTACTGGTAGTATCCAATTTGTGAAGTGACGTAAAACAAATTATTGTATAAAATAATTCCAATATGTGTTATTTGTACCTAACAGCTACAGCAAAAACCGAATATGGTGCCATTTTGAAGAACTTTATTGAGCTATTGGAACCATCGATTAAGTAGCAAAACATTTGATATTGGATGTACGAAATTCATCAAACGTAGTTATTCCGGTTTCAGGCAAAGCCAAGTATGCTCGTGTGATTGATTAGGTCAGAACGGAAATGTTAAAATATAAAACCTAAACTAGGTTATACAATTACATTTTTTGGGCCCTAGGCCGAATGTGCCCGTACTGGTACTAGAGTCAGGCAGGGGAGTCAGTGAGTGGAACACGGTCAATGACACTATCGGATGTTTTAAAACCTTTAAGCTATGGATGGTAGATACTGATGGAGTATAATGATACTCCCCCGGAATTACTTTTTTTTACAAAAGATCTTTCTGCTGATAAGACTGATATCTCAGGCCCACTTATTGGATTCTGCCTCTAAGCTGACTATATTTACCTTTTTAAATTCCTTTTTTTACCAAATAAATATACATTTGGTAATTTAGAATAATATTACAGAAGAAAAATATTACCATCCTTGAACCATTTAATTTCCGGTGCTGGGAATGCCATAACTTGAGCACTCAATTTAAGAGGCTGTCCAACAATTGCTTTTGCATCTTCCAATTCACTTACAAAGCTTGGTCTTCTTGGCGATGCTAGAATTAAACAATCGCTTTAATTTAAGAAGAATTAATATAATGACAATCTTTGTACAAACATATTATACGCTTTTCAGACTATCACAAACCTCATGCGAGATAAGATAAATAAGATAATTTTATTTCCATAAACAAACTTGTACAGGAATGACAATTACAAAGGATGAGGTGATGGACTCGCGCAATGGTGGGTGCTTTTGTAGGGTGTACTACACCCCACAAACACTCCACACTCGAACAAAAAAATGCGAACCAACAGTAATACTCATTGAACCTGTTATTTTTTTTTAAAAATAATTCAGAGAATATTGAATAATTGGGGAATATGTATTAGTAATTATTAAATTCTTGTTTGGTCATACTGTGTTGTTAATTTACACTTATAGTCAAAAATTTTAGAATAAAAATAAAAAATGTATAGACACAATAATGTTATTAGAATATACATATGTATATAAGTTTTTGCTATTCATGAAATATATTATATCTATATATGTTCATTTTAAAAAATCATTTTCAAATAAATAACATACTGTTTAATTAAATCCTACCTTAGTACGGGTAGTACTCAGGCAGAGCTTTGCATAACTCTTTTGATTGATAATAAAAAAAATATTAATAATATTATTATTTGTGTTATGTAAATAAAATCAGATGTTTTTTTTTATTATTTACTACGTAGTAAAAAAAACCCTTGTTTTGAGACTATGTAAATATGTCTATTTCTTTACAATTAAATAAGCATATATCGCTGTGTGTACTCGAAATAAATAATAGAATATGACAACTTGGTTTTTGTCGTTCATAATAATAATCCATCTATCCATTGTAAAGCTATTTATTGAATAAATAATATATTATATTTAAGGTTATTACAGCAGGCAGGATTTGTATGAATAAGACTATTTGCGTAGGCTTTTACCTGCATGAAAGTAAACATTTTAAAACTGTATAACTGCTAACACTACGAAAAATAAAATAATGGAAAATACGGACAAAATTTTTAACCCCACTGAGGTTTAGGTGTGCACTGCCATTTAGAATATGTGGAGGATTTCATTTAATTATATTTAAAATATTTTATTCTTTGAGTTAAAGTAAAAATGATAACTAACGGTTAATAGCAACTGCACAAAGAGCGGAATTTTCGCCATTTGGATTGGAGGTTACCAGCTTGTAAGCGCCACAGTCAGAGGGCTGGCATTCGTTAATATTTAGCTTTATGGTGCCATCTGGTAAAGCTGTAAGTTTTACTCGATTATCAGGTTTCAGCTCCTCGCCATCTTTAAACCTGTAAAAAAAGATTGTATTAGGTTCTTGAAATCTTATTTTATCAATTAGCCTTAAGTGAGTATGAAAAAAGAAAAGACGGAGTGGCGCCAAGAATTGAAATGACACATACTACTGAATTATATACACATTTTAGGGATCAATGGAACATTTTTCAGGATATTTACTGCAGGTGGCATTTATAGCGCCTTGCACAGACAATCAGCACCTAAAGCACAAGTATCTCCGGAGCAGTGGCCAGGCAATCGATACAAATAGATTTTCTTCATACCCCTCCCTCCTCGGCGCTATATAGCTAGCTAATTTAACAGTACTCGCATTTTCAATATCATTTGCCTGTACTTTATAAAAGAAAATAATTTGCTATTTAAGAACAAAACATTAACATTTAAGTATACTTTAAGACAGCATTTGCCATTTAAGAAAATACGCTGTACTATCAAACAACGAAAATGTGGAACCTCAATATAACAGCAAAACGATCACAATATTCAGTACAATACATAATCATGACTAATGAAAATTGTTAAACGAGTAGACAGCTGTCCAATTTAGAAATTACACAATCGAGCTTCGCGTTAAGGTGTAGTTTCCATATTAATGTGTGTATTAATGCCACTAATAACAAAACCTCAATCGCAATTTCTATCATTGATAAAGCAGATGAATCCACAAAATGGACATTCACTCCACTCCCTGCATTGCATCACTAGATAATAGTAGGTTTATTGTTAATTTATGAACGTATACATCCTAAAATAGGCCGTATAGGAATTAAAAAGTTAAAATAGACGGAAGGTATATGGTAGAAAAATCTAAGATGGGTTAGTTTTATAGCCTTTAGAATTTAACCTTATAACCAGCAATGAATAATAACTCTTTTCGAATTAGCTATTTAGAAAAAGTACCCAAAAGTGGACTCGGCGTAAAGGAAAAAAGAGAATTGAAACACTTCCTACCATTTGGCTGTAGGTATTGGGCTTCCATCGAGCTTGCACTTGAGTTCCAGCGGCTCTCCTTCGTCAATTTCCGCGGAACGATCCAACTTTTGGGCGAATCCTGGTGACGTTTGAGCCATTTTTACTTTAGCGCTGCATTCTGCACTTCCACATAGGTTAGATGCCCGGACGACATACTGAAAGTATACAGAGATAATAACCCCATGAATAGCCCGAAGCGGCTTCTTCAGCAGACCTGCGCAAAGGCCCAATCCTTACTACATATGGTTCAGCACCAACCCAAAGATAAGGAAGGCTGATTCGAAGCACACAAATCAAACAACGATATGTCTATAATTGAATAAAGCTGCTTTTGTTAAATTGTCATTCTGCAGCTTTTAAAAATGACGTAATCGAAACGAAATCCTTTTATGCTTTGGAAAAAAAACCTATGGTAATAAACAACCCAACAAAAAATCTCATTTCACATTTGCGCTTATTTAATTTAAATTAGTGGGCTGTGTTATTATTAGAGACATTCGATTGGGTTATTATTCTAATATAAATGATAATTGTTTCATTTTCCCTATAAGAGTAGAAAGAGAGATATAGGAACAGACTCGCAGGGGTCCTTTCTGTTTTAGACCCGGCCGGGTGCAGTCCTTTGGCGTGTTCGAATAGTTTTATTACGCGTCAGTGGGTAAATATAGCGGTAAATATATTGATTATTCTGACCTCCGCACCACGCTGCGTCTACCATACAAGGTCAAATACTTATCCAATGTGTGGTCAAGGTCGGGTACAGCCAGTCAGTATTCAGTATGGTTCATATTTTCAGTGTTCAGACGCTAAGATATATTCTCAAATATTCAAATGGTTTTTATTAAATTTGAAACTCGTTTTTAGGTAATTATTGGGTAAGGTTTTTTTCAATATATTTAGCTATTAATGTTTGGTTTTTAACCACATGAAAAGACAATAGTCATTTTAAATACCATCTGTATAGTCATGTTAGTACACTGCCAAGCTTAAATGTTACCACTAACTATACTAAAATGCAAGTGTTCAAAATAGCATGACCATGTGCGGATTCAAACCAGCGACCTTTGGGCCAATAGTCCAACGTCTTAACCACTACCACAATCTATTATCCTTTACAATCCTATCTACATATGTAGCCGGTTAGTCATCAGTGAATGAACCACGATTTGATGATACCCTTTTTAAGTAAAGAAACAAATTTTTTCTTGCTCTTACAATGTTACCTGTCATTCAAAAGCCTGGCAAAATAAAAAGAATGTTTTTACTGATGGTCTTTATGCTGGTAATATTACTTCAATATAAGTTGGAGATTAAGACAGATTAAGTATGGCAATGATGACTCAATTTCATAAAATAACTTTATTTAAGAAAAATAAAATTATTTAAGATATTAGTAGTGTTTATTTAGTACGAAAATTTACCTTGCCAACGTCACTTTCGTTGAAATGTTTGATTATAAGTTCACTGTCGACCTGACCGCCTACAATGGTATTGATCGCATGACGTTCATCATCCTGAATAACCTCACCATCTCTATACCATTTCACTTCTGGCTTTGGCACTCCATCACAGCGAATTTTGAAAAAGGCATCGTCATAATCTTTTACGGTTTGGTCTGACAGTGGCTTGGAGAATGTAGGTTTCTCGGCTGGAAAAGTATAGAAAAACAAGTCGTAGTCGATGGAGAACCAGACATGTTTATGCATGATAACTTTTAAAAGTAAAGGTAGATGAATTGTTTAAATATAAAAACATAAGTATATGTAATTAAAAAATCTTACAGTGAATATTCAGCTTAGCTTGTTGAACAGTTTCGCCAACTTCATTGGAGGCGGTTAGAGTATACTGACCAGCGTCTTCCATTCTGAGTGACTTGAATACCAATTTGAATGTTTCACTCGCACGATCATCAATTATGTCATATTTATCTGAAGGCTGAATGAGTATTCCATCTTTGCTCCTAAAATTGTGTGAAGGAAAATGTAATAAAACACTACTTATTTTATAATAAATTTGTCAAGGAAGAAAAGAAAAGGATTTCAAACCCACCAAGAGACTTCTGCAATAGGGTTTGCGTGAATTACCGCAACAAATTCAGTTTCTTCATATGGTATTCCTGTAATGTCTTTCAGTCCTTCAATTTCAGGCCTCAATAGGATATCAAGCCTTGCACTACTTTCCCCAACTCCATACTCGTTCTTCGCTTTGATTGTGTATACCCCAGTATCAGCATGGCGACCTAAAAAAATGATCTCATTAAAAATAATCTATTAATCCGTTTAAAATTAATTGTTATACACATAAAATATTAAAATGGTTAGTGTGTACATACATTCAACTATTTTTAATAATATAAAAATACAGTTTAAAGATGTAATTGGAACTTCTACAACATCTAGAATGTATATTTTTAAAATTATATGATGCTTTCTTTTAAAGGAGTTATTCCACATCCGGAAACGGGAAAAGAGAAACTGGTTAGGAGGGTGAAAGTCGGTAAATAATTATTAGGCCTCTACGCTCTACAATGATCCAGCTGATCCATGATTGATCCAGCTATCACTGACCGAGGTCAGGTCCATCATGAAAGGGAAAAATAGTTTAAGAATAGCTCAGGGATTTAAGTTGTTTTAATAAGATGACTTACTAAATGAAAAACATTCGAAATTAGTTCCTGGGGGACGTAGGGGTGATAAGGGTGATGGTTGGGGGGGGGGGGAGAAAAGGTTGACAGCGGGAAGATTTGGGATCTCCTAAAAGGTTTAGGATTTTTTGTGGTACCAATATGCACCATACTGACTATTCCTCTTATTCCATGTCGTGATTTAGAATGTGTTTATAGGTTAAAATTGGATTCTTTTCAGAGTATTATATTTACTACGTGGTTATGGTTTCCACGAGTACTTTTAAGGTAAGTAGTTCTAATAATTATGTAGCAATTTTAGGTAATTTGATGTAGTGGTGAATGTCTTTGCTAAAAACAACTATTAGGCGCAGCAGTAATTGAGTAATACTTATTGAAAAAAAGGGAGTTTGTGGCGCAATTTATTTATTTAATATTTTTTATACCAGCAGTCATAATATTTGTTTTATATGGTTTTATTTACCAAATTCACAACATTTATAAAGAAGCATTTCCTTACCAACAGAGTGGTTGACGCTTACCTCCCAATGTGATTAGTGCAGTGACAGTGAATCAATAATTTATGAACAGAATAGACTATTTGAAAGACAAACAAAATAAAGACAGAACATTTATTTTATTTTACTTCATAAAATAATGATAAACTACATAGCGCTTACAAAATCGTACCTAACTGGGTATTGTCTGTACTAAGGCAGGCTAATTTTAATCATTATTTGTTTGATTACATTAAATTTCATTGCGATAACCTTTTTTAATGAGCTTATTATCTTGAGCCTGATTGCTTGTTTATAACATAATAGTAATAATCAATTATTCATAATGAAAGGAGTATATTTGTCCTTTTTATTAGATATGTTTATCATCCAAAACAGAGCCATTCGAGCAATTTTAGGTATTAGCCAACGGGAATCTTGCAGATCACACTTTTAAACACTTGGAATATTAGCTGCATATGTAGTTACAAGAAGCCCTATGCGAATTTCTTCAAATCAAGGAAGGTACTAACCACCCATACGTCTATATTTCAGAAGAATTTCGATATATATCGATGAATCTGTATATTTTATTATATATAATCTTTGTGAATCAATTGAAAATTGACATTTCTATGCATTATGTTGCTCTTGGAAGTGAACATTATACTTACTACTTTCTTATACATAATTTGCTGTCAAAAACTTTTAAATTACCTGTAGGGATTCGCAGTGAATAAACATATTCTTTCAACCCATCATCTATATCTCGGCTTTCAGACGACAGCTCCACGGTAGCATCGGGAACTATTTGGTTTCCATTGTGGAACCAAGCCACGTCAGGCTCTGGATCCGCAGTACAAACTGCTTTCAAATGAACCGGTTCCTTTTTCGGCACTCGTGTTGTGGATAGAGGGCCCGTAAATATTGGTTTACGGAACTCATTCACAGCTGCAGGTAAAGAGGATAATTTATTAACAAATTACAACAGAATTGCGGAAATTATTTATTGCATCGAGTGTGATTTTCATAAAAATAATAAGGAGACTTAAACTCTCCTTGAATTTAAATGTGTTTAAATTAAGTGCCATATAAAGTAAATAATGTTCAAGGATAGATGATTCCGTACCTAATTTACAATTCTACTTAGCAGTCCAGAGTTTCTTCATTCGTATGGCTTGTGTAGTCGAGGAGGCACTATTGGGCCCAGTTCGGACTGCCTTATTGTTGTTTTCATGATGCGAGACCGTTCATTACACGCAAACAACATCTCGCAAGTTTTTAACTAGATGAGTGTTTTTTTTTGTGTTTTGTTACTTAGCCGAGAGATGGCATAGCGTTTTGATACCCTCACAATAGCAATAGAGTTTCATTGAGTTTTGTTAGCAAGGAAACCTGTAGTTTCAAATCGGTTGACATAATAGAATGAAAGCGTAATATGTATAAGTTTATTCTACTAAAATACAGGGTCGGCCGAGATCATTCCCGAAGCTTTAATGACCATTAAATACCATTATGACTTTTGATACAGCGTCTTTGCATATCATATTTGAAATTGCAGGGTCAATTAGCAGGATATTTTATAGGGAATGATTTTGGGACAAGGTGTATATATTTTTGATCATACCTCTTACAGACACCTTTGCTTGTTGCGATTTCTTTCCAAGCTCATTACTGAATTCACATTTGTATAAACCAGCATCGGCTACTATAGTTTCTCGGATTGCCAATTTGTATTTCTCGCCATCTTCTGTTATTTCTACTCTTTCGCTTGGCTTGATTTCTTTGCCGTTTAGGGTCCATTTTGCTTTAGGTCGAGGAAGACCTGTTGCCGTAACTTCAAAGGACAATGGTAGGCTTTCAAATATTTCTTTATCCATTAGGTCATTGTCCAATATTTCTGGTGAGGCTAAAATATAAATAAATTTACATTTAATCCGTAAAAACAAAACCAGTGTAAAATAGTTTTTGTTACAAAGATCTTATAAGTAAAATACATACCAGCCACACCATTCGCCTATGTATGCACAAAATATTTACAAAATAAAATATTCCTGCAACTCAAAAATACAGAGTACTAATAAAAATGCACAGCATAAGCATTAAAATTGTGTTACCTGATACTGAAGACTGCCTTTCCATCGATGTTACTTCGATCCCAAGTTAGCAAACAAGCTGACAACAAAACGCAATTATATTATTATGGCTGCTAAAGGAAATTAGTAAGACTAAGATGAAATGGATATTAAAGTCTGTCGATGAAGGAGTGTTAAACTAAAAAATCTTTCTTTACTATTGTAATTTTACCTCCTAATTTCCGACTGCTTTCTTTCGATAGGATATCATCAAGTACCGATCTTTGGGCTTGAATTCTTTTAAATAACTCGTCCATTTCCTCATCATCCTCCTCTTCAACGCTATCCAATTTTGCTCTCAATGATCTTTTCCGATCTGTACTGCTGACCGAAACACTTTTATTACCATTAACGTTTGAGATTAATTCGACCTTTTGCTTGTCTAAAATCTTAATATTGTTATTGTCAAGAATCACAGTATTATCTTTATAATTTTCATTTAATACTTGTGATATAAAAGGATTCTTTGATGAATCTTCTGTACTGTAACCATTAATAACAGGAAGATCTTTTATGGGCACATCTCTTGATTCTTTCAGATCATTAACAATCTTAAAACTATCTTCTTGCAATGAAGATTGGCGTTTAATACTATCTTTGAAATAAGATTTTTTTATGTCATCTTCCAGTAAATGCTTTGAAATATCTTCCAGTGATAAATCTCGAGATAAATTTCCAGCCTGAATACTGGTATCATCTTCTGATAATGACATAATTGATAACGCCCTATTGACGATATGCCTTCTTTCGTTAATAGCCTGAGAATCTTCCGAATCAGTTATTGGTTCTTCAATAATTCCGTGACTACCTATTCGTATCGAATCGGGAATAAAATATGTTCCAAGCTCCGATTGCATATATCTATGACTAGCAATTTCTTCGACCAGAACAGAAGTATTATGTGGAGCATTCGGCTTGATAATGTATCCATCCATACCATCTTCGTATGTGACAGTAGTTGCTGACGTTTTGTGTAATGTGTGTGTTTCAGCAGGACCTATTAGTAGGAATTGTGATTTCTTTATTCGTTGGTTTGAGAAAGTGAGATTGGTTATTATTTTCAACGTTAAACAGAGGAACACTAATGAAAAATGATGAATGCGGGTAAAATATGTTCATAATTATAATGGTATTAATATTAATTAAAATAGTTTTGAGAATAATATTATAGATTTTGAATGCGGAGGTCAGCCATTAGGCCACATTGTAATTAATTAAATAGCTAGGGGCAGATTAAATATTGTATTTAAATTTGGAATATAAATATAGAAATATCTTTTTAAGCATAGTTGAAACAATTTTCTTGTGAACATGACTATCAATAAAACTGAAAAAGAATCTAAAGAAATCACAAGTATTAACCTAAATAATTCATCAAATATACCCATATGCTATAGTAACGTTTAAAACAATTTCGAAAATTTTTATGTATAGTATATCTCAGAAACAATAGGTGCATAATATTAGCAGATCTAGACCTTTTCTGGCAAACATCCACATTAATCGTATTAATTAAATCTACAAACAATATGTTTTAAATGTATATGAATTCAGATTGGTTGCACTACGTTTATCGTTATTGAATGTATTATATTTAAAAAAATATTAGGTTGAAATATGTATTATTTATATTTGTACCTACCCCTATCCCGCTTCATATTACTTAAAATGTTAAAAAATACAAAGCAAAATCATTACTCTGTATTCACATTATGATTCGGAATCCAAAATCAGAAGAAGCCCTCAATAAAAAGTGAAAACTTTTCATTAAATAAAATTAATACGCTTCGAAGTTTGTGTTCATAATTGAAAGTTAATGACAGAAATAAAACATGGAAACCTAAAACATTGTTTTATGAAAAGGATAGAAACTGTCGAAAAGAGATAGAAAGAGAGCTACACAATCATCGCGACGGGCTTAGGTGAAAAGTTAGCCCTCGGGGTAATTGACATGAACGTGGTTTCATAATGACAGAATGGTGGACATAACGCATCACCATCTCACCAAATTAAACATGCCGTTATAGAGAATTTTTCAACCATAGATGATGGTACTTCTCCAGGCAACAATTATTGTTTGTCTGAAAGTTTCGAAACTTCGATAGTGTGTGAGTGTAAATGGTCACTTTAATAGATTTATTTGAAATAGATTCCCTTACAAATAAAATCTAACCTTCAAATAGCCAAAGGAAAAAAATCAGTTACAAATATTTGCTCAAAATTAAAAATCAATTATATAAATATTAGGAATCCTAATCAAATAAAATATTTAAAAAAAAACTTTGAATTGACAGTATAGCAATCAATCTGATAATTATTTCTATAGTTAGATGGAGCATTAAAAGCATGTTTTGTATGTGTACTGACCTGTAATAATAGCCTCGTCTGTATGGGTGCTCTTAACGACCGAAACTATGATGGATCCTCTATCCCCTCGCTTGAAAGTTGTAAGTGTTTCAACCGTGCTCTGGCCTGAATAACAAAGCACTCTAAAACAAGCGATCACTTACTGCTATCGTATTATTGAATTCACGCGTCAATTCCTCGACTTGGTGCTCAAGGTGTAACAAATCAAGGATATTAGGTATTATGATATAGGTTATCGGTATTAGGATATAGGTTATAGGTTATCGGTTATCGTAATTTTTAATTCAGCTTTTCTGATATTTCTCCTCAGAGAAATAGTCCAATATATAAGAAAAAGTAATAACTTGAGAATTATTTTTACTAGTACCTATATAGACAAAATATGAAGTTTCATGCAAAAACATTTTGAGTGAATGAATATTCACCCAAAATCATCACGAATTTATGGACACAGTCCTATAACAGTCAACACCATAATCACTTGAACTGAGTATGAAATAACAATCACTTACATATATGCCCTCATAGCGCATTGCATATGCATTGGATAAAATATTAAACAGTTATTAATTATTTATGTACTTAAAAAAGTTTAAGGTTTAATTTCAATATTAAGGGTTTTAGCAGAAGTTTCAAAAGAATATAAACTTATCTTAATAACTTAACTAGGAGTTAAATACACGACGAATGTACACATGCGTTCTTTATAAATTATAGCGTTAATGAGTTTCGTTAGTAGTTGTTAGGAACACCTATTAAACTGTAAGTCGTTTATGTGTGTATAGTGTAAAACGAGATGAGTGATTTTGAGTACCTTCCGCATCGGCTGTTCTGTGTTTAGGTGATACGTTATTCTCAGAGGAATATTTAGGCCGTGAGTCCTCTTCATCCCAGAAAGACTTTTCATCTCCACTTTCCTTATCGATTATTTTTTTCCCACATGGTTGACCATTTAATTTAAGCGTTTCGGACTGTTTAGAATCCCTATCATTGTCAGGTGATTCATTCTCAATGATAGAAGATGCAGTTAGTAACTTGCCAGTTTTTTTATTGCCTGTGTTAAAGTCGTCAATGCTAGATTTGCGAGGCTTAGAATCACTGTCATCACAAAATAAGTTTTCTTCTATATCCTGAACATCTAATACTTTAGCATTTTTTTTATTTGTTATATTGATATCATCGATACTAGCTTTCCGCGGCATAGAATCCTTATCATCCCAAAATGATTTTTCTTCCATATTTTGAACTTCTGCATTATTTTTATTATTGTGCTCTTTAACCGGAAGAATTTCAATATTTATTGCTTTAAATTTAGTTTCTGGTACAGTTTCATCAATTATTTCAGCAGAAGCAATAAGTTTTCCTGGTTTTTTTAGCACTGGCTTATCAACATCTGCAATACTAGCTTTATGTGGTATAGAATCTTCATCATCCCAAAAAGATTTATCCTCTGATGTTTGAATATCAGCAATATTTTTTTTGTTTGCAATCTTTTCCAAGGAAGAAGAGTCTGCTTTCTTTAAATCTATATTGAAGGTAGACTCCTCGATGACTTCAGCTTTTAGCGCCTTACCTATAACTTTACTCGACTTATCAAGTTCCACAATTTGAGTCTTATCCGGTTCTGAGTCTTCTCTATCCCAAAATGATTTTTCTTCAATGATATATTCGTCCGCCTTTTTAGATTTAAATGAATCAACTGATTTTCCTTTTTCATCGCTTTCGTCATTTCCTGATATATTATTTCCAAGTTCAGCACTGTTGTGTATTGTTTCCGAAACAACTTTTAAATTAACGAATTTGGGTTTATCGTCTTCATTTTCATCCCAAATTGACTTTTCTGTAATTTCTTCAACAGTCAACTGACGAGCAGTTGATGGCGAATGTTTATGTTCATGTATTTCTCCTTTATTTTCTTGGGAAATTTCATGTTGAAATGAATTTTCTTTAGCTTCTTCTATAGTTACTTGCCGAGCTGTACTGGTTATGTGCTTGCTTCCAGAAACTTTTACATTACTTTCTTGAGAATTATCATCCCAAAATGAGTTTTCATCTTTTTCTTGGGAATCTGTAATGGATTTCGATGCTTTTAAAACTTTAGGCCGTTTTAATTCGACCATCACTACATTTTCATTTTCATCAGAAAGAAATTGTTGTATTTTTGGTTCAGAATCTGTAATATCAACCTCGGCAGAAAATTTTCCGATTTGTGTTTTTGTTGATATTTCGGTTATATAAGAGTTGTTACCGCTATCATCATTCCAAATAACTTTCTCGATTGTTTCGGATGATGAAAAGTTAGATGCATTTTTGGGCTTAGACAATTTAACGTTCACCGTTTCACTGGAATCAATAATTCCATTTGATAAAGTATGTTGGGTGATTTCTGTCTCAAATGTGGTTTTTCTTCCTTTCTGTTGAGTAGGCTCCTCTAAAATAGCCTTGATGTATTGCTTTGAATCACCATTATTATCAACAAGAGTAATTTCTTCAATAGTTTCATATTTTATCTTTGTCTTTTCTGCCTTATGTCCATCGGATAGTTCAGTTTCTGTTTCGATAACCATTCTGGTTTTGTGAGAAGAGTCATCATCACTAACCTCAATATTATAATCTTCTTTATCAAATCGCCTGTTAAGTTCTTGAGCTGTAGATTATAATGTAATGTGATAGTTATTTATAAATTAATGTATATATTATTAGCCACAACAATTTATGTAATATGAACAAAAAATGGATCTACTCTACTAATTGTGACATTTTACTCACTCATTCATTATGTTACTAAAATGATTAATATAAAACCAAAGTCGATTATGGAGAAATTGACCAAACTAAAGGAAAAAAACTTTTTAATGACAAATTCACTTTTGTATGATTTGTGATAAAACTCTACAATAGCACATCTAAAGAGATATTTCATTGTTATTGACATGGTTTCGTGCAAACTAGCGTACTCACTATATAGCTGTGTGTAATAAAAATCCAAGCTTGAAATGTGCCTACATCATCTACATCATCTACTTTATTGTTTTATAAATATGCCTAATTAATTTAGTTAGGGAAGGTTCTTACTGTGAACAATGACAGTGCTTTTAGATGATACACTTCCCATTTCATTTTCGGCCCTGACCTCATATTCTCCACCATCAACTACCTTTACCAGGTTAACAGTAAGACTATAATTTTCCAGGCGTTTTGTGTCCCGCTCAATCTTTATTCGTGCATCTGTTGTAACCTCTTGACCGTCTTTATACCATTTCACTTTAGGATCGGGACAACCTTCAATTTCTACCTCCAATTTTAATGTAGTTCCTTCATTAACAGTGATATCGACGAGGTTTTTGATGATTCTCGGTTTGCCTAGTAAAAATAATCATTTTTAAATTAGAATAAAAAAAACAAATTTAAATTAGATCAGTACTCAAAATATTTACAATAAATAATTAGTAACAGTGTAGACTAGACTAACTTTTTAAGAAATCAACATTTTTTAACAAATTTGATGATTATGATCCAACAAAAATTTCAACATGAAAAAAATATAAAAATAGATAATTAAATAAGCGTTATTACTTTTAAACTAGGTACTACATTAATCACTAGTTAAGCTTGGCATAACTAAATATTTATAACATAATTATGTAGCATCAAAAATGACAAAGTGGGTCTTATCACCAACATATTTTATTTAAGCAAATTAAGTTTAGGCTAAGCTTGTTTGATAGGTAAATAAAATTTCAACCTTTGACTGACTCAGGAAGCTCTGCAAGTAAAATACAGAAATTGAGTTCATTTGAAATATCTAATACATATGGCACCTATGTTTGTTTTGAATTGAAACCTAATAATACCAGTTGGATAGGACAGTGTACGAGAAAAAAAAACAGATATTTAACTGTTGATAGAAGTATAAAAACTAATAGCATTTTGCGTGTATTATTAACTTTATTTTAAAAACCTGTTTAATAAAATTTATAGATAAACGAATCAGAAGATATAGAAGTGTTCATTTTGAAACCCACTTATTCAGTTCGCTTTTAAAGTTTAGGTATAAAGCTTTTTAGTG
This sequence comes from Neomicropteryx cornuta, assembly GCA_020383195.1. NCBI lineage: Eukaryota > Metazoa > Arthropoda > Insecta > Lepidoptera > Micropterigidae > Neomicropteryx > Neomicropteryx cornuta. Next base: position 7,164,245 of record JAHKQU010000014.1, read on the forward strand.
TTTATTATTAAAGTTGTAATGATATTGTTACAACATTTGATACATTAATATCATACAAAAATTACTCTCGCTTCCCAATTTATTTAACTAAAAATGTACTTAGTAAAATGAAACAAAATACATAAAAAAAAACCTGTATTAAATACTTACAGGAAAGGCTTTATTGTTACTTATCTTAAACATTCCTCGTATAATTGTTTCCCTTCCTTTCCTCCCTCTTTCGTTAGTTATAAAATATTTACCATGTTTTAAGTGTAGGCATAATTTATAAAAAAAATATTATCGTTCAATTTCATGGTAACCAATGGTTTGTACTCTAGTGCTTTCTAATTATTTGGTGTACCAACCTACTATATGTACATTCTTATGTAACTGTTAATTTTCTAAATAAAGCTAAAATAAATTACATATAAAAAACCATTACAATACTAACGTCAATGTTAATCAATTGTTGGTAAACATACACAGAACAAAAAAAAATGTTTGTAATGGTATATTATATTGAAATGTTTGTAATGGCAAGATAAACACTGTACTTACTATACACTGAGAAGTGTAATGCGGATTCACTGGAGCCGTGAGCATTGGAGACTTTACAAGAATACTTTCCAGACGATTCAGTTGTGACTTCTTTAAGCACTAGTTTAAATTTATCCCCTTCTTCAATTTTGGTGAATTCTGATCTCTTCTCTGATATCTCTGCATCACCAAAGTACCTATTAATAAAAAAAAGTATTTACAAACTTTTTCTAAAGATGAAATAACAAAACAGTAATCATTATCAAATTACCATTTTACTAAAGGTTTTGGATAAGCTTCTACGCTTATTGCAAATTCAATATTCACATCGCCTTCGTTAGCCTTTGTGTCATTTAGACTTTGCTTGATTTGTGGACCACAGCGTACGTTTAAACGCGAGCTGTCTTTAGAAATCCCGTGTTCATTCCTGAGTTCACAGCTGTAAGTTGCAGTATCGGTACGGCTAGTGCTAACGATAGTGAGGCTGTACGTTGTTCCATCTGATGTAATCTTTATGTTAGAAGACTCGCTGGTTATTTCTTCGTTGTCTTTAAACCTAGAAAATATTAAATTTGAAATATTTATTTTATTTATTTAATTGTCACTATAAGTCCGATCCATAAATAAAGCGCTTCCGAGGGGACTCAGCTAATGATTGCACAGTAGTCGTGCAGAACTCCATAATACATATTTATTTAATAAAGGGCCATATCACAGAAGGATCTGCAACGAGGTAGTGTTTTATATGAAATACATGACATAATCAACCCCTAATCCATTCTCCAAGAATTCTACAATAAATTAAACTGTTAGTTTATTTATATAATACTAAATAGTATACTCAAAAAACCACTAGACTTACCTTAAATAATACTATACTTTGCTGTTTTATCCATAACATTTTTTTTATAATTATAAATCAGAGACATTAACGATCACAGGCATCGTAAATATATCGACACGCAATACTGTACTTGGATTTTGTTGCCAAATTTACCGTATTTATTAAAAAAAATAAATCTTTTGTCAATGTAAGTTTGGAAGAATAGCAAAATTTATATTTGAAGGTAAATTATTGTTCAAATTTACAATTATGATGTGTGAGGACTATGACAAAATATATTTAACTAAACTAATAATAATAGAAAAGAAAATGATAAATAATGACATTTCTCAATCATTCGACGTACGAGTATGTATATAGCGGATAGTCATCATGAGATTAATTTAGCGAGACATAAAGGGTTTCATTAAATAGGAGACACGAAGAAGGAAGAAGGGAATCTTTTTTTTGAAGATTAAATGACTCATCTCAATATGTGGGTTGTATAAAATAATTTGATTGTAAATCTAATGTCTTACCACTTAATGGTTGGTTTAGGATCGGCTTCAACTTTAATTTGGAAGGCAATAGTTTCATTTTCATTGCAATCCCTTGAACTAATCAACTTCTGCGTAATCTTTGGAGGTGATGTCACGTGTAATTGCCAGAATTCAGAACATTGAGATATTTCATTTTTGGCAACAACCGAGTATGAACCGCTGTCTGTGAGTTTCGTCCCATTGATTGTCACAGAATAAACCTCTTCACTTTCCTTAACGATTTTAACGCGTTCGGAGTCCTTCATTAAAACACCATCTTTGAAGAAAGACACATCTGGAACGGGGCTGCCTTCAATTTCAACAGACATTTTGTGAATGATGTCCGTCATGCAAGTTTGGTTTTCTATTTTCTTTTTAATCTTTGGCGCGGCCTTAACGACTAAATTCATTTCTGTCTCGTCCTCTCCAAGTTCATTTTTGGCTGAAATTTGATATAATCCGGCATCTTGGCCTGTTACATTTTTGATAACCAAGGACATACTTTCTGCATCTTCGTATAAGAACCTGTAAAAACGAAAGAATGTTATCGAAAAAAATAGTACAATAATAATGATGCAATATACTGTTATTTTGATTTAAAACTGACTTAAAACTAATAATCAGTAAGAAATCCTTACTTGTATCTACCGCCTGGTTCGACAATTTTACCATCGTGCTTCCAGATAACCTCTGGTTTAGGGAAACCTTTGCATTGAAGTTCAAGCATGGCTGACCCGCCAACTGCCACTACACTTTCTTTCGATTCAACAACTAAAGATGGTTTTTCGGGCTCCCGAGCTAGCTGATTTATAGCTCCTGGTACCAAAACAAAAACAATGTTAAAATACACACTTAACTACAGTAATAGTTATGAAAAGAAAATGTGTATGCACCTTGCACAGTTAATTCTGCCGAACAGGATATATTTCCAGTACTAGTTTGAGCAACACAGGTGTAAAGTCCTGCATCCTCTGGTTTCACGTGTTGGAAAACGAGAGCTAAGGAATCTTCATCGTCTCCAAGCAGCACTTTAAACCTTTCCTCGGGGTCAAATGGTTTGCCATCTCTCTTCCATGAAAATGTAGGTTTCTCTCCAGGCGGAAGAATTCCGGCGCCTCCGTCGGGCAAATCACCAAAAATGTTTTTGTCATCTGAAAGTATATCTAACAGTCAGAAAATGCTCTACAATTTTTACATAATTCCTTCTCTCGCATTCTATCAAATTTGTATTGAGATTGCATGTCTCAAGCTTTTGCGTTCTTTAAATTTGCATTAAAAGGAATATGTTTTTTTTAACATTCGGGTGATAATTTTCTTAACGGTTTTATTTATTTCTTATACAAAGTTTTAGGAATATGCTTATGTAAAAATGTTTTTTTTTAGTATTTTATGTACATAAACCTAAAGAAACATATACCTAATATAAGTAAGTCTTGCATCCTTGCAAGTTTTTCACATATAGAGTGATTTATTTCATATCTAATGCTGATTAAAAATTAAGTGAATTTAGTAGTATGTTAATCTAATAAGAAGAAAAGATCGTATATTGTAATGTAGGTGCATATAAATATAATGTGATAGTTTCTCAAAGTTGTATAAAACATTTACATTTAAGTATATTATTTTGATTGTTGATTCCAAACAATTAGAGCTCAGTTTGTTAAAAAATATGTTTCGGATTTGAGTTGAAAATGTAGGGAGGTTTGAAAATGTTTACTGTTTACTCACCCGGTTTATATAATATTACTTCAGTTCTAAAAACTAATAGCCAAAAATTATAAAGAAATACATTTCTTTATTGTCTTTAGAAATATTAATAATAATATAAATAATAATAGATATATTATATTATTATATTACTCACTAGCAAAAGTGCATTTAGTTTTTTTTTACTATTACTCACCCATAATACATCGACTTATTGGTATATTTGTCGAGCATATCAACAGCAAAATATGAATAGAGTAGAAAGATTATTAATTATACGTAATACTTACTAATGGAAGTCGATAATTGTTGTTTACTCCCTTAACATTTTCTCTTTAACTCTTTTTATCAGTATCATTGATTATAAAAACCACTATACAATCAATGTCAGTACCTAACCACCTTAAATTTACGGAAAAATAACCTTAAAGAATTTTAAAAGTTTTCTCTTTACACAATAAACTGTTCGTCATGTTTTTATGCACTTCATAATTGTTTGACGAGTGCTTTTCAATATACTGGATGTTTTTAAATTTAGGGGCTATATTGACAACAAAACAATAACCAGCAAAAAAAAATCCAAACAGAAAAACGACTTCAAAATTAAATAGAAATCGTTTTTATGTTTAAGAGCGCGGTTGAACGCACGGCGCGAGACCGGTCAGTGATCCCCACTTCGAAGAAAACCAAAAATTTTTAATAATATCATTATTTTAGTATGATTTCTTTTTTTCGAAATTATATTTTTTTTCGTGAGACCTTTTTTGTTACCGATTTAAAGATGTGTTCAAATATACTGCGAAGGTCCCAAATAAATAAAAAAAACCTTCACAAATTCGAATATGTCGAGTGGTAAAATAGTAGGTATGGTAGCAATATGATGAATCAGGTAATCTACTCACTATAATATAAAAGCAGAACAGGTTATATGTTTTATTATGGTAACTAAGCAAAACAAACAAAGCATGTTAAACTAGACAATACTACAAAAATATATTTAAAAAAACCTTATATATCAAAACTATGCATATATTTAAAATCTTCCATGTGATTGGGGCATATTATTGCTCTAAATTAGAGTAAATAGATCAAAAATACTTCGAAAGTGTATAATAATACAATAGTTCTTGAAAACTATAGTGCCACTGAGATGCTTGAGGTGTAAAATAATGCATACATATATTATATGTTCAAGGAGGATTTCTTTAGAGAAAGTTTCATATAAAATATATAATAAATGCATAATTGATTTTCGATTAAAATTTTCACTATATCTGCTAATATAAGCCAAACTACGCATTTATAGGGGGAAATAACACCACCCATGATAAAGTAGGGCAATAAAGTATATTGCTAGCTTTATTTAAAATGTCATTATTTCTTCGCCAAAATTGTAGTTAGGGTTAATTAATGTTAGGCGGGTGTATGACAAAGCATCAGTTATAAATGCAGTAGAAATGGAAAACGTCAAGATTAATATTATTAATAATAATACACAACATTATTATTAATTCATTAAACAATTCCTAAAATGGAATTTAATCAGTATAGTAAAATCGAAAATTTAAACAAAATGTTAAAAACAAAACCATCAGCTATTAGATTTGTTAGAAAATTTAGCGTTTGCATTAGGAATAAATCGAAAAATAAACATATTTAGTTTTGTCCTAACAATCAAATTTAACGGAACTGTTATTACATGCCAATGTCTATGAGGATTTTATACGAATTTTGATTTGGCAGCCAATAATAATAATAGTAACGTGGTTTAATATTAATGCTACGAGTAACACGTACTGATGATTATTTAATCAAACTACCACCCAACTGTAATTGCACGTGTCTTTCAAATGATGTTATTTCGAAGTAAACAATACAAAATCATTTGCCAACATACCAGTTACAGTGACAAACGCTTCGGAAGTACAGTCGCCATACTCGTTCATCGCGGTGCAAGAGTACTTGCCAGCGTCGTCTAACTTTACCTCGGGTATGACGAGTTCATAAAATCCAATGTCGGCGTGATCGCGGACGATCACGATTCTTTCATTTTTGGCGTCGATTTCAACGTCATTTTTGTAACTGCATTAAAAAGCACATTTTATCAACACCTTTATTAAGTTATGTCACTATTTATCGTTTATCTATGGTATTCACACATACAATTTGACGCTAGTGTTTGCGGTCCCTTTTACTTTAATCATGAATCGTAAGTAAGTATCCTCCAGAATTTCCGTATTCTTAAGTTGTACGGCGAAGTAAGGCGCATTCAAAGCATATCGCTCTTTTCTTTCGTCGGGTGATACTGAAAAATCAATTATTGATTTTAACGGCAGCGTATTTCATAAAATTGTTATTGAGAAATATTAAATATGTAGTTCTTACGTTCGTGCACATAAAGTTGAGCCGTGCAATAAGCGTTCCCTTCGCTATTCGAAGCCCTCGCCGTGTAGAGGCCCGAATCGGTCTCGCGGCAGTGCATCAACTCCAGTTTGAAGTCTAAATCACGATTCGAGCTATTCTCCGACATCTTGACTCTATCAGCCAATTTGTCGTCCAGAGGTTTGTTGTCCTTTAGCCAAGTAAGCTTTGTGTCGGAATCTGAGCGCACCGAAACCTCGAAGGCCGCCCGATCGCCCGCTGGTTGGTAATCAAAACACCTCTGTTATACATAAGCTTTTGAAGTTTTTTAAATGCGGTTTTTAAATATATTTAAAACCAAAACATATAAAGCTTAAATTAAGCGACATAAGCCGTACGATAGAATGTAATTTAAAATAAAGTTAGAACATAAAGGTACATTTACATTTCAACATCCAAATAGGAAGTCTGTGTTGTGATTGATGTGAACATATTGTTATTTCGACCTAAAAGCATATTTACAAAGCAGCATGCAAATTGAATCATATACTTTTTTTTCTTGATAAATATTGGTCACTTACGTTCTATGTCGCATCCCTCGATTGTTTTTGAGAATACAGGCTTTCCTCCGGATACTTCCTCATAGTGGTTCGTTTCGACTGATTCCGCCTGTCTTACGCTGGATATCCCGTTTATGGTGGTCTCTTCCTTTATTCCCGACGATGCGCTGGAAGAAATAGCTCCAGCGACACGCGAAGACGTGTTGCTTGAATAGGCAGCGCTGCTCGCTTGGTATCCAGCTCCATAGCTGGCAGCACTCGATGACAAAACTTGCTGACTGCTTGACACCGACGAGTACTCTATTTATGAGTAAATGAAAATAGCAGAAATTGCAATCGAAATTAAACGACAAAGAATAAGTTTTCTTCGTTATTTTATCAGCCATCTAAGATGATCAGTGGACGTTCGCTTGTATAGGTGGACTTTGTTAAAGGCATACATGGAAACATCAAGAAGAGCCATTATTTAATTCCCAAGTTTAAATAATTTTGAATTTAACAATTTTAAGTTACTCTTAGAGGGTTTTTATTTCAAGCGGTATACGTTCTTACAAATAACTTCTAATTAACTATATTTATTACAATACTGTTTAAAAAATTTAAAGATATGACAAACAAACAATATAATACCATTATTTTTAGATTAAATTGCGAGAATCTCAAAAACTATGATAAAACACGCGAACGTCCACATTTGTTTGCTAATGTGTGTGATTAATTTTAATTGTATGAAGATTAACGGTTAAGCGAATTCTAGAAAAGATTTTTAGAATTAGCTAGTGATACTTTTTGTGCGAACTTTGTGCAAACGATGTGACAGAACAGAATTTGACAAAGGACACAAGTAAAGACGATGACAGTACATTATAATGTCCTACTGCAGTTGACACACAAATTAAATAACACACTTACCTTCCACGCGTCGCGAGGAAGTACTTGAATATCTTCTAGACATGTCTACATCAGAACTAATTGTATCGGCAACAATTATGGAGCTTTGAGCATTTGATGCGGCGGTTTCGGTGATGGCGGTCTGCTGTAGAAGGTCTTTTTCACTTGCTGATGTATTTGATCCTGTTGTAAGCTGTTTACTTGTCTGAACTTCAGTTTTCTTCACTGGCACAACTAGGCTTTCTGTATTATTCAGTTGTACTTTAGCTGAATCACTTGATGCAGCAACAGTTTCTTTGGTTGATTGGAGAACTTCGCTTTGTTGCCCAGATACGTTTTGACTTAATGTACCTTCAGTTTTTTCAACAGTCTCTGTGCTTTCTGCTTTAATGGATGCTAGTTTTTTCGATTCTTTAGATACAGTAACTTTTTCTGATTCACTTTTAATTGATGTTATTTCCTTTTCGGATGTAACTCTATTGGTGCTATCTTCTGATTTTTCTATCACCTTAATATCTTCGAAGGTTGCAGTTTCTGTAACACTCACTCCTGTGCTCTTATTGCCTTTTATCAATGTAGATTTTTCTGTTTTGATTGTCTTAGCTGATGGTTCAGACGAATCGGTTTCTTTTGCTTCTAAAGCTGTTGTTCGTTTTTTATCGTGAGGTTTGCGAGTTGGCTGTTCTACTTCTGATAGTGTTTCCGTTGGTGAAGTTTGAGTCTGTGGTAGTAACTGTAGGTCGTCTGCTGCATGTTCTGCCAAAGCAACTACAATAAAGACCATTTATTATATATTTTAGAGAAAAATAAACCTCTAGTTTTCAGATTCAAAAGTTGTCTACTAACCTACGTCACTTGCGTACTGGCGTATTTCCTTTAACCAGGCGACTTTAACGTGATCTTTGTGTGCTGTGAGAGTTATTGGATAGTTGTCTGCACGTGGATGGTGAAGCTCAAAACTATATTGATCTTCTGGGTGGTCTTTTACTTCTACTTCAGGTAACTGTAAATTATTATATTTATTTTTAATAGCTTATGTAAAATTTCAATGTATTATAGTATTTGCCATATTACAATATAAACTATATACACATTTTAATGCTGTATAATAGATTTTTTTTTTTTGTTTTGTTATGGAATATAAATTGACCGATGAGTATAAGTCTATAACCTTCCTAACTAGGTAATAGTTACCTGTTCTAAGGAAGGATTGCACATATTCTTTAAAATACAATGTATACTTATAATTTTTATTTACTAGCTATACCAAATAATTCTAAGCAGTGAATAATATGTGCATATAATTTTAATTAAGATGATTTTTCAAATATCTAATAAAACATTTCAAATGTGCCATAAGTGTTATATTTATACGATATTAAAATTATTTTGAAAATGAGGGTTTTAACAAGTTTTTTGGATTATTAGTAAAATCAGATAAAAATAAATAATAATTTTTAAAAGTTATTATAAAATTAAAACAGAAAAAATGTAAAAAAGTTGAGTCATAAATTGTCTGAGTATTTTCCCTAAAAAAAAGTTTGTTAAAATATTCTAACAGACTTTTTTAGCCATCTTAAAGGAAGGACTCTTAAACATTACTTTCGGCATACGTTTGAGAACGCACCTTAATTTTTACACCACACTTAATTTTCTCAATTCATTAAATTAGGATCTATAGATCTTGTTAGGATTGAGAGAAATATTTGTCGGTATTAGAAGAATTCATTTCCAAGACCAACAGAATTTATTTACATGCTAAGAGGTTTTATTTATACCTATGAATTATGTTTTTTTTTGTGTTAAATTAAGGGATCTAAATTTAACATTTAATTTAAATGAGATTTAAATGAAACATTATATTTTTTTGTAAATGCTACGATCTGCACTTTAAAATAGTTTTATGTGGGTTAATTTACTGTAATTATTTATTTGCTGAAATAAATAAATATCCTCATTTTATGCAGGAGATATCCAACTCATATTGTGTATTTGAACTATAGATTATAGATGACAGCGTCATCTATCTCCGTAGCTCTGTATTCTATGAGCAGTAAGCAAATACAAAAGTAATTTCAAGGATGTTCCTATAGCCTAGAGAAGAGACATTTGGTCCTTGGCTGCGATCATGATGGTCATTTGTTCATATATTTCGTTACTGTGATAATTAAAAATGAAACGAAAAAATATTATAATGAAACCGCTATATAATGTTTTAATTCAAGCTGTAATATTTATTCTAGTATTTTTAATTGTATGAGTGTTCAAAACGAAGATATCGTTCAAAATAAATACAAACCTTGAGGATGTCTTTAAGGATGAACACTGATCGATCGTCTGATATTCTCCGTACTTTGCATACAAGAATTCTCGCCTTGAATAGAAAGAGATAGCGCTCCTTTGCCCTGCTGTCTGAGTCGGTGACTGTGAACCAGTCGTGTGTGAGTAGTCTGCCTAGTTTGTAAATATTACCGCGAAATCCTTCGATGCTCGATATAAACTTGTTGTCTGTGGCTCGGTGGGGAACTCCCAGGAATAGCTCGAGGGCCTTCTGCAGGTCGGCGCAGTCTTCGCCGAGGCGGTTCGAATACTTTACCAGCTCCTGAAACAACCATGGCTAATTAGGAGGGACACTCTTTCGAAATTCGAACTTGATCATTTGCCAGTTCTAAAATGGTCCAACGGAAATTCAAATAAAATAATACACACTTGTAAAAAAGTGTGTATTTTATTTGAAATTCCGCTATGCTATGCAATATTCCAAAGTATTTTAAATGATAATGAGTAATAATTGTTTTAAAATAAATTTGTCGTATATCAAGTACTTTAAAATCCCGAAATAACTCCTCGCTAGAGTACCTGAAAGGCTTTTTATTTATCACTCTCAATATTGATTTCTGTGCTTTGATTAAAGGGTCTAATGTTGAGAGAGGAGCGCCTCCCCATCCAATGATTCCATATGACATTATACTCTTAGCTAATGCGTAATATACCGTAATTTTGTTAAGGCAGTTAATTATTATTTATAATTCTCCGAGTAGAACCAGCAAAGATCGTTTAGTTAAATTGGGAGGATTGATCCAAGTAATTGTTTTATGGGTTTTTTCTGTAATACGCTCTTAAATTTTTTTACGATCAAATGTAAGCATACCTTAAGGAGAAGTTGATAGTCGTTTATCCTTTGGATGGGTAGCTTTAAATGCTCGGCTATACTTTTATCGTCGCCCAATTGTTGTGATAAATTCTGAAAAAAAAAGAAACTAACATGTTGAAGATAACCTCGATTAGACGGTATCGTTATTGATTTTTAAAACCCACGCATAAAAATACAATAAAAAACGTATTGTTTTCCTGCAGTTATAACAGGCCCCTTTTGTTTCGAAATGTAATCAGACTAATATTAAAACACAGTGCCTGTTCATACATTTCTTCTTTATTTTTTTTATGCTGGTGGAGAGGGTATCTATCAATTGTGTAATTTTTGACATCTGTATTTCGTTTGAGCGCAGGGAAATAGATATTTCTTCCTGGAACGTAGGCTTGTGAAAACAATGTTTTTAGAAATTTTCAACATTTTGTTTCATCCGAGTCCGTAGAGAGAAAAAAAAAACGACTTTAATATAAGAGAACTTCCTGTTTTATTGTTGGAACCGGGTAAAAATGCGGTTTCTTTTCAAAAGGACACAGTATCTCGTAAGGACACAGTAAGGACACGTGGCTCGTGGGCGTCTGCACTGGGCGCGCAGGCATAGAACAATTATTATAGGTAACAAAAGCGTTTCCTATGTAATACTTAGGTAAAAATCTATTTTAATTAATAAATTGGTAAACTATTCGTTGCTTATTTTAATGTACTTTTGTTGACCTGTAAGTAAATTTGTAAAAATGTTGATTTAAAAAATAAATAAATAAGAGCGCGACTACAGTAGCTCGGCCCATACTAATTGTGTTTTCAGAAAATTTTTAAGTTGACTAAGTTTTGTCGTACCTGAAGAATAACTTGAGTGCTAATAATCATTATCTTTTAACTCATAGCCATAGATTTTTAGAAAAATTAACCTCCTTCAAAGTTATTGGCCATTTATAAAACAATATTGGTAAAATTTAAGCTATTCATCGAGTGTTAGAAATTGCTATAAATTAGTAGTAAATTTCATAAAAATAATGCAAGACTAAACGTTTTCTTCATAAGCAAAATGCTAAATTTTCCGAAATTTGAGGCGAAATTTGCAGGGTAAATTATCTATTCTCACTCGCGGGATATTAAAAGAGAAATGGTAATGAGGTTGTAAAATATTTTTTATTTAGTATTTTTTACATAGGTAAATTTTACCTTTTTTAATTCTAATTACAAATTCCAATAAAGAGGTTATTTATACATACTCTCATGGAGTTTAAATCTTAGAATTACAAATAAATCCAAGTTACTAGGAAACATGGGTTGATAATGTCTAATATCTTTTTAGATGGTAAAAGAAAAATGGCATTGTATTTAAATAGATCTTAACTTTGAATTTTGTTAACGCCACAATTTCTTAAAACATTCCTACAGATTAATGTGGTTATTTTATTTTTTATTTTAAAACATCCTTTTAGTTTCAATGTAAAATCTACAAACTTAAACATAAGATTTCTGGCAACATAATTTTATTGTAGCTGCTCCACATCAACAAGCCTTAAGGCGCCCCGGGACGCATTTGTCCTTGAGATTAGAAAGAGTAGGCTTTATTCGAACATTGACGTGTAGAAAAGAGACGGATATACTCGCCGACCGCGAATTCGTTACATTTGGAATCGATGAAACATGTTTTTTGTATTTAAATAATTATTATCATTTGAAAAAAATGTTTTTTTTAAGTAATGTCCTAGATTATTATATTGTCTATCTTTAGAAAGAAAAATTAGGTTCGCGTCACTTACACAACTTAAAAGAAAATCGTTGCAAGAAAAAAACAATACTTTCTTATTTATTTATTTTCATTACTATAATAAGGTGTATTTCGTTTTTTTTTTAAGCAAAGTACTAAATTAATATATGTAGAATATTGTGGTATTTTTAGTTTTAGCCATTTGTTGGGAATAACTTCAACAAAATGCACCAAAATACGTTACAAAACACGTTTTAGGGAAGGCAAGGCGCCCCGGGACGCATTTGTCCTTGAGATTAGAAAGAGTAGGCTTTATTCGAACATTGACGTGTAGAAAAGAGACGGATATACTCGCCGACCGCGAATTCGTTACATTTGGAATCGATGAAACATGTTTTTTGTATTTAAATAATTATTATCATTTGAAAAAAATGTTTTTTTTTAAGTAATGTCCTAGATTATTATATTGTCTATCTTTAGAAAGAAAAATTAGGTTCGCGTCACTTACACAACTTAAAAGAAACTCGTTGCAAGAAAAAAACAATACTTTCTTATTTATTTATTTTCATTACTATAATAAGGTGTATTTCGTTTTTTTTTTAAGCAAAGTACTAAATTAATATATGTAGAATATTGTGGTATTTTTAGTTTTAGCCATTTGTTGGGAATAACTTCAACAAAATGCACCAAAATACGTTACAAAACACGTTTTAGGGACTGGTGGCGCCCGGTTTATTTGTTTTTGGCGTGAAACGCTACTTAGAGTTTTTTCAAATTTTGTTTTTAGGAAAGCCCAAAGCGCAATTGTAAGTTATTTACTGAAAAAAAAAAGTTTTGAATTCTCGATAAAGATGATTCTAATCTTCTAATGATGATTCTAAATAATAAAGTAATTTCAAATTAAATATAGTTAAATATTTTGAAAGTAATAATATGATAACAGAGTTATTTTTTTATAGAGAATCTTCTATGTGCTGGCATGAGAGAAAATTGGTTAGCATACACACCGTGTTCCAAGACCTATTACGTTAAAAAAAAAAAACAGCTATTCCCAGTATTAATTGTAAAGACGGTACATCAAAATTCATCATGGTTTCAGGGAAATTATTTTGTAGACTTTACTTATAATGTAATGACCATGTCAGGCATGGCAGCACATTTGCACCGGATGCACCGTTTAAGCTGAAGGTCACGGACACAGTTTTTTGTGACGCGTTAAGCATTCAATAAATAGTCAGTTTGTTTTGGATTGGCTAACTCAAGACAATAAACACGGTGCTTGCCTTTATTTCGTAAAATGACTCGTAAAATCTGTGGTTTATTGTAGTGCTTTCGGGGATATGACATTTATACAGTGAGTGCCGTAGTAATGGATTGGCGAATAAATGTTTGCCTTCGACCATCCGAAGACAACGTCGTCAACATCGTTAAGCGGAAAGTACATAAAGCGTAGTTAATAAAATATCTACCAAATTCTGCTATTAAATAATCTCACTAACTTTAAAGCATAGGTTCGTACGAATAATGTCTCGCGTGCGGCGAGCACGATCTCGTAATTTACATTATTTAAAAAAAAGTAATCAAATTTGGCTAGTATTTTTTATTCAAAATCATACCTAAATTAGTGAATAAAAACATCCCTTTAAGTTTTTATAAAACGTCGTGGGACAATGAATACATACGTTATTACTTTAAAACAATGAGTGCAATGAGGGCAAATAAAATCGCCTTAAAAAACATTACGACTAAAAAACATCTCAAATCAACTATTTTTTTACTCGGTTTCAAAGTAGTCAAAATGTTTGTAACGTAAGAATTTAATGTGTACAGCGTCGATAATTGTCTGATTAATAGGTACGTAACAGTGGATTATTTTATCAGATTTAACAATATAATGTTTTTTAATATAAATATTTAAAAAAAAAACATATAAAACAATAAAGAACGGGCATATGTCTAGTTCTGTGGTGAATAACGAATATTTTATAAGTAGAGAGGATGAAGAAAGGGATAGATATATAAGCCGATATCCATAGTGTTTTTAATATTTTTTTCTACAAAACCCTAAAAATAACGAAATGCTATTTTTAATCACTCTCCACGACGATTTTTCGTATCAAATATAATTCAACATTTCTTTAAGCTCTAAACAAGTAGAAAATATATTTTTGAAAGCAAGTTGACCCCAACCCAAGTTTCAATCAACCTGTTTGAAATCTTGAATTTGAATTTTTGAATCGTGTTTAGTTGGTTGTTTAAACCTTCGTACTAAAATAATATTCGGAATAAATTAAATAAAAAAATAAACGAAAAAAATATTGTTTTAGGTTTTTCTGTAGAATTAGAATTCTACAGAAAAACCTAAAATAATATTTTAAAATTAGAATTTTAAAATTCCAATGTTTTTTAATAACTGAGTCACCCAACTTTTATAAATAAAGTTTTAAAAAAAAAATCAAATCAGACATTTAAAAATAAGCGCGACCGTGATGCGGCCCAGCGCTAGTAAATCATATGGGCGAAAATGAGCCAACAGCTAAATATTATGTCACGCTAAAATTCGGCCATTGAAAATATTTCGGGATCGTCATAAAATGAACTCACAAAACACATTCTAAGAGGCAGACTTGGTACTTACAACATTCAATTCGTACAGTCAAACGAATAACTAAATGTATTTTTAAGGCAATCGCCATTTAAACGTTGTGAGAGTTTAGACCAGATGACCATAAATAGTAAATGATGAAAATCGAATACCTTATCTTTTGACTTCCATTTAAATTAAACACATTTTATTATCACCAGCAGCATAATCTAAGTTAAGTTAAGTTCAGGGGCGCAATAACGATATAATTTATTTATCTATTGAAAAGTTATAAACATTCATATTGTTTTAGTTAAATTAGGAAAATGCTAGGAGGCCACAACCATATAAAAAAATAAATTTTGTTTTTATTTAATTGTGTAAACATTTCTTTGAACTTAAATTACGAAATAGTGTTTTTGAAGATGAAGGTGTTTTTAAGATTTATTACACCAATAAAATTTACATGAAATATATCATTTTATTGAATTAGGAAAACTTGATATATTTTATAATATAAAAATATATATTAATGCTATATTTCTTAATGGTCAATTATTTATAAAAATAAACTGAATTATATTTATGCGAACAAAAAAAACGTAAATATTACGATATTACCACTTTAACACCAATCAGCAAAGATAATCATTTATGTTGGTAAATAACACTTGCTCCAATTTAAGTAAACTCAATTTACTGACACAAAAATCAACATTACACAATCACATGTTAGAAGTTAAATTACTTTAAAACTGGTAAAATTGTACAACACTGTCAATAAAATCGGCATCACAATAATACTAATGAAGAAAGGCCCAAAAGAGATTTAATGGGAGCATGTCAAACATACACCACTATTATACTAAAACTATATGGGCAATAATATTAATTGCATTGTAGGTATATTAACCTTTTGTTTCTTAAATACGATTTGGTGTTCACGTGATATTGGCGCTGAGACCAGCCCCGGGAGGCGGTTCGGTGAAAGCAGAACTGCGACTGGTGGCCGTCGGGTGGCAGCGACGCCATCAGACGATATCCAGGGCAAACGTGCTAAGATTAGCCCCCTTTTACGGGAGCTGGGTGGACCTTTCGTGTTTATTTCGTTTATTCAACAAATGAATGCTAATTTCAAACGAAATTCATACCTTTTACACATTCATTCATATTTTGTTTTGTATGAAACAATAAAAGAAAAAAAGATAGGTACTTTTAAGCGTGTTACGAGTATAATCGGAAAGGTATTGATACTATATTTATTTATAAATATCTTTAAAATGCTTACATGACAATTACACGAAAACAAACATTTGCCTACAATTTCAGCCGACTAAAAGCATCTACATATATTTGAAGAAACACGTAAATTTATTAAGTAAAAGATGGTATTTTGAATATTTAGGAAATACTAGTTTATGTAGAAGTTCAATAGAATAAACAAAAATGTTAAAAAAGTATTTGAAAAAAAATTGTTATAATTTGAAATTTGAAAGTTGCATAACATTATTAAGAGGCGGATTGACATAATTTAGTCAACATATTTTATCCATTTGTAAGTGTGTATAAATTTTCTATATTTTCCGAAAACTATTCAAAGTTTAGTTAAGCATTAACGCTAGCATTAACTACAATATCTTTAGAAAATCAAAGAATTTTTGTGACAGTTAATTAATTAATATTACGTGAATTCAGCACGATAGAAACAGTTCACTCGTCTACCGTGTTTTATTAGATAGTAGGTACTGAAACGGAGTAAAAAATATTCTAATAAATAGAGTATTTTAAGGGGCATACAGTGGTGATGAAAAAAAACGAAATTCGTGTTAGATAGAGCCTTATTAGCGCCGTCTTACTCATATCGAGGCTGGTCACCGTTGCTTGACAGAACTGCGTCGAGCGTGAGTCACATAAGGCAGATTCTCAAACATTTACAATGCTAAAATTATTATAAAAAATATACTTACTTATACTTACATATTTTAAAACCTTTATTATGTTTAGGTATCCTACAAATAGCATAGAAAATAATAGAGAATTGGTAAGCCAGACCCTCCCAAAGTTTTATTTATGTTTCGATAGTGCATTTTCATATATTATGCTTTTTTATAAGAATCCTTGGTCGAATAAGAGAAATTGTATTGGTGTTGGTATAATATTGGTATAATAGAAAAGCGTTGCGAAACTTTTGTCGAGTTTTTAAAAAAAGGTCAATTTGGTATCATTAAAATTGATGATAATTTGAAAGAATGTCATACAATTGTACCTCTGTTTTTTTCTATTTTAATCTACTCCGGGCGCGTGTAGTCTAGGGATTAGATGCTTTTATTGACGCCTGTAAGGTATAGCTGTGAAATCAGGTACTACTACTAAACATCGTATAGAAGCAGTTGATATTAAATTATAGCTACAGGTATCATACCCATTCTTGTTTAATACTCTGTAATTGCATTTTTGAAGATTAATTTCAATAAATTATTAATTATAAGTCTAATTTTCTAATCATTCAGTTAACATTTCTTTGGTGAAAATCGACTTTTTAGCATTGGGGCGGGGCCAAAGTTTTTAAAATAAATAAATAATTAAATTATAAAAAATTTATAGGTTACTGGAGTAAACATTTTTTTTATAGTTTCGCGTTGAGTAGAGGGATGGACACACAAGGACGAAATCAGATACAAAAATGTTTACAAGCTAATATACAATAATGTATAGTAATTAAAAGTAGCTATTAGATATATAGAAGATATATTTCTAAGAAACGAAATTTTAAGAAATGTTATTACTTATCAATGTGATTTACTTTTATATTGAATTGATTATCATAAGTACGAGTACAATTACGCGTACGTATTATGATAAAGTTATTGTTTGTGATGTGATTGCGTTTTGGTGGCATTAAAATAAATATGAAAGCAATTTGGGAGGCGGCTCGAATGCACTGCAGAATTTCTGGGCGTGAAATCGGCAAAATAAAATGTTTTCGACATTATTTTTAGAACGATCGCCGGCCATGAAACGGTGGAACATTGAAAAAGACGTTGAGTTGTGGCAGCCATGGAGATTTAGGCGTCAGGCGTGACGTAAAGTGCTGAAAGATGGGTCTCTCGAAGACGAGACGGCAGGCCTCGTTAGCGCAAAGGCGTATAATTAATATGGCCGCCTTTTTAATGACACAAATTTGTTCCATTTCAAAGCCGATGATCGCTTGTTTACAAAAACGAAATAAACAAGAAATCGCGCGTTTGCAGTGCTATTTTAAAAAAATGTAATTTCTTTGTGCATGCAATTATTTATAAATATTAACAATCAAATGATAAATATTTAATTTTATAACAAACATACCATTAAAAACTAAATTTAAGCCACCGGACACCCGTGCATTTCATACAATGATAGGCTATCTTAACCTTATATTAAATTATACACTTTAGGTTAGGTTTTGATTGAGATTATTTTGCGATTAAATCGATTTTATGATTACGTTTAAATAATATAATTAAATTTATAATATGCAATTAATTAAGTAATTATTTATAATAAAATTGAATTATTTATGATGATAGATAACTAATAAAATGATACAAAAAATAAGAAACAAAAAATAAATATAGAATGTTATAAAAAGAATATTGGAAATATTGAAGCTATGTTTGTACAAAAACATAACATATATTTTAACAGATTTAGTAGCAAATAGTAATGAAATGTAATATATATATTTTATATGCCTATTTATTACACATTTTTCTGTCTTTGAATTGTGGAGAGTTTGAGGTCACATTCTCGAGGGTTTCAATATTCAACAAAAATTAAAGTTTTAAAGCTTAAACATGAGGAGTGTAGGTAATACAAGTGGACACGTAGTGGCCATATAACCAAGGCATACTCGTATAGTGAAGGCGAAGGCATATAACTGGCCTTCGCTATAGTTTTCCTGTAATCTTTACCTAGGATTGTTGTCATTCGAAAGAGTTCTAGGTCGATAACCACTAAAACGTCCCGCCTAGCTTTACGTTAACCCGTCAAGAGTAATTATACCCGTGCATATTCCACAACTGCCCACAGCAGCAAAGAGTATTTTATTGAACCTTCCACGACATAAAAAGTTTCAGTTCTTTTGAATTCGCTGTTTCCAAATTATGGAACGACTTATCGCTACTGCTAATTATAGCAATTACCTAATAATTCCTAATGGTTTAATATTACGTTATTTTCGAACCATCTTTATCCTCATGTTTAAATTGTTTTATTTTATTTTTGTTTTTCCCCCTGTTATATAAGATGCCCCTTACCCCTTCCTCTATTTCTCTATTTTTGACGTTTTTTATGTCTCTATTTCTATTTTTTTTAAATAAAATTGTATTTTAAGGGTTGTGCTGAAATCAGCGCCTCGCTCTAGAAGCTGTGGCTCTCGCTCGCTAATCACCCTTCGCGATTTGACACTAGACTCTAGAGCCACTGAGCGCAACCCATTTATTTTGAAATAAAATGCAATCCATAACTAAACTTAAAATTTGAGTTGACATTAAATAGGTACGCAGAGATCGCAGTGGTCTTGTTGTTAGGGCGTTGACCCAGATGTTGCGAATTCGATTGTGCTCATCATAGTCGAGCCATTTTAAACGTTTGATCGCCTATTCTAATAGGTAATACCTATATGTAGTCATAATTTGGACAAAACACGTCCTTAGCGATTTGAAAATGCATGCTAAATATTCGCTTTATGCGCAATTTCCGAAGCTAGCATCTCGCGAGTATAAAGCGCAGGTTTATTGGACACTAAATCGGGTTTACAGCTATCGGGTGGGCAGCGGCAGAAAACAACGGAAAACAGCGCCAGAATTAAAATAACAGTACTAAACCGGCAATTAATGTGTCGCTAACGAAACGGCATTTAAAAATAAAATAAAATAACGTAATTGTATACGCTAATGCGCTATAATTTATAGGGAAATGTATCCGTTTCAATGCGTGCGTGTACAATTAGGACATGTGTGTGTTTATGTGTTTAAATTAGAAAATGAAAAATGTACATAAGTTTAGTGTAATGTTCAGCAATTAGAAATTTAAGAAATTATTCATGGTACATCAGATTGCGATGGTGCAGCCCAAATGCAGATATGAATATATTTCTGCAAGGATCGAGAATATTAATCTCATTGAATCGAATGTCATAAGTGTCAAGTAATCCATACATAACAGAGTTACAAGCATAGTTAGTTTTGTTTTTGGGCACCGATAGATTCGACGTACGTGTGACACGGGGAGGTACCTGCTGCAACCAAGTTGGGGCAATCCACTCTGTTGTGGACGTCGTCGACAGTCTAACTGGACGTTAAAACGAATTTTAAATAATATCTTTATTTCTAGTTTTAGATCTAAAGGATACAGGTGTCGCTTGAGAGAGAATTTATTTGGATCGTATGTATGTCCGGTGACCGAAAAACATCGCGTTGACACCCACAGCACTAGTAAAAATCTGTGAAGCGTGAGTGTGGGTATTATTATTAAGCTATGAGCAAAGTGTTCCCGCCCGCGCCCACTTGGAAGGGACGGACTTACGTCTCGGACTATGGGTATAAGGCCTTTGCAAATTGGCCCATAAAAGTCACGATTATTCGTATGACGACCGAACTCTACTTTTCTGTACTTTGTACCGTTTGCAGTTCGACATCATCGTCAAATCGTGCAAAAACTATTCCAGAGGGCACACAAATAATATTTGCGGAATTTCACCAGTAACTAGCATTCTTTTATTTAGTATCAACGATTCCACGTCATGATGCTTTAATCTTGAATGGGCGGGGCCTCGCTGTATTCTCTTCCAGTCGTTGGCCGAGAGGGCCAAGGTGGGAGGAGGGGAGGGGGGGGGGGATGAAGCCCAAAAAGGCCACTATTGCAATGTGTGAAAATTATGACATTGTCGCCTTTTCATAACTTCATGGCGGGATTTGTTTATCGCCAAAGAGCATAATAACTTTATAATATTCATACGTTCATGTTTCAAACAGCTTATAAATAAATATGAAGCTAATATTCAATCTGCCGAAAATTGAATCGGGCATTATATGAATTGAGGAGGTGGTGGTCCGTTCTATATTTGCGGCCATGACACGTTGGGGAAAATAATCCGCAAACGCAATCATATTTACAGAGGATCGCTAAAAATGTTGGAAACTATTTCAGTGACTTTGGCACGCTGCCCATCTCGATACGCGCCTGCTTATTTGCTTGGTATCTGCTCGCGAACGTGTGAATTTGCTCTCGCCAACGAAGATCCATGGAGACGCTATTTCGATACAATTTTAACAAGAAATTTAATGAGGTCTCTCTCGTTGTATGAGGCAGACAATGCAAATGGTAATTGGACCATTTGTACACTAGGTTCTCATCGTCCGAGTATTGTCTATGGGAAAATATCGTATGTTTGGCAGCATGTGGGTCCAGGGATCAATTGTTGTCACTTTTAAGACTGCGGTGTAAACATACAAGTAAGATAATGATGCCATTGATGCGAGACCCATATACATGTAAGCTCTTGACTTTCACCAACGTCTGGAGTTACAACTAGATATAAAATAAATAAAAAATTGTGGTGTTTCTTTCGCTATATTTAACCATTCGTTGAAATTCTCAAACC
Organism: Neomicropteryx cornuta; assembly: GCA_020383195.1. Lineage (NCBI taxonomy): Eukaryota > Metazoa > Arthropoda > Insecta > Lepidoptera > Micropterigidae > Neomicropteryx > Neomicropteryx cornuta. Next base: position 7,185,740 of record JAHKQU010000014.1, read on the forward strand.
AAAATAATTTATTTTATTACATCCAGATACGCCGTACATTCAAAACAACGTGAAAGATTCCATATTGTTTGTTACTCGAAGGCAACGGGGAAACAAAATAGTATACCCTGGAAAAGATTGATACCCAATGTAGGTTAGCAGTGTTTTTTTGAATTTTTACGAAATATTTCATTTAAATAAATAAATAACATAGCAATGTAATGTTGTTATATATAAACGTGAAATATTTTATTTTTCATCTGTGTCAAAAAAAAATCATCTTTTTTTCGGAGCGCCCGTATCCGTACGTCACTAATTCGTGAATGCGACCGACAAACATGTATTTTAGTTTCGTTCGTATTTTCTGCGGTGAGTCGCATCAGCGCTCCCGCAATAGAGACTAACATAATATTATTTTACTATACCATTGTGCTGGCGCCTAAATGTGTCGAGTAAAGAATATTCGACAGTTTGTGGACACGCAGACTGTGTTTACCGTGGAGTTAGGATCGGGCGGTGGAGTTTACCCACTCTAATTAAATACATAGATAGGCCAGTTAATTAGGGTTTTTCATGATTTAATGGATAATATCATGGATTATTTGGATTTAATTTAATGGAAAGGAAAATTTCGCACCCCACCCCCCACACATCCCCGTCCACATCCTGATATATGTGCATATATTTTACTTTTCTTTTTATTTTTAGCCATGACGATTCATTGTCACATATCCTACGTTGAACGTAAGTTATTCTTGTAAATATTCATTAAACCATTATAATTCTCATTCTCATTATAAGTCTCATTCATTATAAGTCATATTTGTTTCCTTTTTATCGTTTTTCGTCATTATTGTTTCTTTTTTAAATATTTTTTTTACTACTTTATTGAAAGTTTGACCGTATTGCATAACGCACAGATACACACACACTTTTCAGCTTACAGCACACTTTTCAGCACAGCTTTTCATTCTCACCTATCGGTGAGAATGAAAAGCTTTCATAAAATACAGGCCTGTATTTAAACCAGCGTGCATTACCTCAAGCGATGCAACTATCTGTGCGTTCAGTATTAATTTTTCTTTGATCATTCTGGCTATATAATTTGTTTGAAAATTTTCAACCTGTAAAAATATGTGTTTTATAAAAACTTATAGAAGCTAAAAAACAAGAAGATATATTTAGGCTTCTGATAATTTGGAGATATCAGTGAATCGTGAAATTAACTCACACGTAGATGTTTTGCCTCTTATCATAAATATTGAATATTTAAATGGAAATAGAAACCTTTTCTTTAAATGTCCGGATCTTTCTGATAAATTTTATTTTAAGGGGTTTAAGTCGTTAGATGGGTCTTTGCGAAAATATCGGCTTCTTGCGACTGACGGCCATTTTGACTCTGAGGTTTTTTTTTGCTTTATGTTTGGTACTAGTAAAATTAAATATTTTAAATATAATACATATAGTACACGAAGATAAATTGTGTTATAACGGCATAATACAAATTTTCATGAAAAAAATAGTTTATAAATATAGATGTCATGTGTAAATGGCATAAATGTGATCCGTCATGTATGTCAATGTTCAATTTAAAACCAACTAAGAATATCAAACTTTGAAAAAAAAAAATACGCAAGATACATATACTTCAAATTAAGCTGATTTCTTAGGGTCATACCAAAGTAAGTTATAAAAATATACTATATTCGCAGTAATTAATAATATAGCTTTAATTACTAAACATCGGATTGAGTGCTTATTGTTAGAAAATAATAGAAATATAGAAAAGAAGTTTTACTGCCCAACATCATTGGTTGTTTTTGAGCCCCTAGCTAGGTGCTTAACGGAAAACTGGTAACCAGCGCCATTTTGAGGAAGATCTTTGTTTCGCTCTGGATTTGCAACTTGGTTGGGTCAAATAAATCTCTAATACGGTTACCAAATGTTTTCTAAATTTGATTTGCAGTTTTTGAGTTATTATAGTACAAACGTTTCTGGCAGACAACCTAAATTTTAAGACAATTTTAGGCTTTAACTTTTTTTAATCTTACCAAAAATCTATAAATATTTATGAAACTCTATAAAACTTCGTCTTTACAGTAAAAAAAAATATTAAGACAAAGAATATTTCTGAAAAAACAATTTTCGGATTGTGGTATCTATTAAACTAAAAAAGTATTTGCTAGCATGTGATAAATTAGTTTTAGCCAGGGCCAATCTTGGGCAACCCTAAATAAGGTACTTTATTTATTATTTACCATTTTAAAAATATTTTAGGAATAAAAGACATGCAAATAGTTATAATGCGAGTGGCAACCTGTCGCTACGCGCGCGTCGCAACAGAAAGAATTGCATCTGATTTCATTCTTATGGATTGTATTGTATTGTATTTGTAATATGTGTAACGAAATCGTGAATTATCTCGTTGAAATAAACAAACAAATGCCATCTGCCGTTTATTTCAATCGTTATCAATGTCTCTAGTTTGGTTTGCATCCTAGCTGTAATGCAAACTTGTTTGCTGGTAATCTAGTTTCGGTCACTGAGAGATAGTTCGGATTTTTGTTTTTTGTTTTGGATGGGCGATTGTGAACGGCTCTCGAATGGTGGCAGCAGGTTTATTATAAATTTTGCTGTGCGATTGAATATTTACAATATTAATAAAAGAAACGCAGTCAGCCAGCCAGAACTGCGCTATCCATAAACCCGTTATTCCGATGGAAACGGTAAGTAGTTATTCGGTTTACCATTGATTTGGTTCTCTACCTTTTGATGTCGAGTTAATTGCTTTTTTTTTTGCTCGCATTTCAGGGTACTATAGGCTACTATGTTGTTGTGGGTTACTTACTTATCCCTAATTTAAAAAAAAAGAAAATCATAGATTTTGTTTCGGGAAGGTCGCTTACGCTTTTGGGCTCGCGATGGCATTCCAGGAGATTTCTAGAATAACGGTATTTCACTACTAATGGCATCGACCAGGCGGTCTGGAACTTGTTTTTTATTCAGAAACGTTATGTGTTTTTTTATTTATTTTTAAGTTTACTTAGAATCGCATGGTTTGCGCGTATTGTTTTTTTCTGGTAATAGTTATTTTATTAAATGTTTTTACTTCTTTTTGGAATTGCAAACCAGATATTTTTTATTTGTTACCTCGATCCTGAGGGAGATCCGTTGCTCTCAGTGGAGACCTAGTCGGTGAGTTACCTTTAGGTTTATGGTTCATTATTTAAAGTTTTGTTTTCTGTGGCTTAGTGCACAGTGGCGCCCTAATTTATTAAATGAAGAATTTAACTTATTTATTGGGTTATATAAATAAAATCTTATAAACATTTTTAAGTGGACTAGCCTTTTATTTTATGTATACCCTAAGAATGTAATGAATGCAATTTAAATATATTCTCATCTGCGTATAAACAGATACTTACCTACTCGTCAAAAACCTTAATTACCAAAATGTTAAATTCAAGGATAAGCGACCAATTTATACAGCTAAATTTTAAAAAGTGGATTTCGACCCTTAGTAATTTGCAAAATTTGCATACCGTACCTATACGACCATGCAAGCCGATAATATTTATGGAAATGCTGGTATGTCCAGGAAAGCTCAGCACCGATTGGACACCATCCTTAGGGCGATCCTCAGAATATCTTCTATACATATAAATCAACGGGTTAGTTACACAATTTAGAACTCAAGAACGGCTGGACCTATTTTTATGATCTTTGAATTGTTGGATTTGTCTCTGCTTCGAATAGCAGAATAACTTAAAACATTGAAAAAAATATAAAGAAAATAAATTTTCTCATACATTTTGTATGGTTCGGCTTTCTATTATGTGCAATTCTGTTTTCAATCGGTAAGTTGCCTTTAAAGATGTTAAGATCGATATTTGCTTCTTATTAAACTTAATTAATTTTGAGTATTCTTAATAAAAAAAACTGAATTTAATTCAGTTAATAAGTTAACAGAACTGATGCCGAGGCGGTACGAAGTTCGCTGGGTCAGCTTGTAGAAGATAAGATGAACTCATCAAAATAAATTGATGCATATCTCAACTCGATAATTATGAAAAATACATATAAGTATACCTACCCCCAGGGGTGGGGGTAGGTATACTTACACAACCCCTGTCTTTATTATTAAAGCGTACATAGGTAACATGACAAACATAGTCTAGGTGTCAAATTTTGATTCGTCGATTTTAATCCTAGCGTCTAACCTAACCTAACCTTAGCGCAAATGCACCCTTAATAATGACGTCAGCGCACGTTTTAACGCCCAGAGTGCACCGAGTTTCGCTGTGATTATAACGTAATATTCTGTACAATAAATAAATATAGGTCATTATTATAACCAGTTGGTGACTATGTAACTCTGACGCCGCATATGATAAATTTACGCCGCCAAATGTGTTTGTGACATTTCTGGACTGTGAAATTTTATACTAACAAAAGCGTAGTAGAAGATAGTTCAATCCGTTTAATATTACTAGCGAATGCAATGGCCAGACACATATAAATCTTTTTAATTAAAGTCAATGTGTGTGCGCACGCTAGAGTTAATAGCAGGGTAATATGGAGTTAGTAGGTGGAGCGGCATATTTTACTAGCAGGATAATAATTAGTTAAGACCAAAGTTAGAATAGAATTAAGGGGTGAGGAAACTAAAAAAATACTGGCACTCAGGGTGGGTGGCATTGCTCTCATTTTCCTAATCATGTGCACGGTATATGGCACACTCATTTCTACTACTACTAGTATTACTAGCCATGCGTCAATATTTTTTAAAAAAGGTAAAATGGTGTTAAAATTTATAATAAATGTAAAGAAAGCACCACACGCGATTAGTGAGGGGAAAGATGCCGTTAATATCACCTGTAAAGCCTAGCTGTAAGATGTCAAGTTCTGGTTAAATAATTTACTACTACTGAACAACAAATAGAAGAAGTTGTTAATAAAATGATAGGTACAGGTGTCATTATGGAACTATAAAAATGAATAGTAAAAATATTTTTTTAAAACCAAGCTTTTATTTAAATGCTATACAAAATTTCGTATCGTGCTATTGACCGTTGAGGATTTCCTTCGTCTGGAGCCATTCCTGGGTGTAGAATCAGGTCATGCTTATCATAAAAATGCGTTGTCATCAGAACTAAACCAACATGTCAAATTTCAACTCCATAGCATAAGAGGAAGTGGTTTAATTCAGCTCGCAAGATTTGACCTAAACTGACATACAAATATTGCAAGCTAAATAAAAGCTTGTAAAAAATAGAAAATTTCGTGATTTCTGTCAATGCTATGGCCATCCGCAGGACTACATGGCCATCTTATTTTTATACATTCATAAGTACTTTAATTTTAAGTAAATAAACTGAAATTTGTAAACATTTAATCTAGTGTTTGATAGCATTTTAAACGCTCGATTACTTCATTTTATTTCATTCATTTAAGGTTTTGATACATTAGTCGAGGAGTTTAAGGAATTCCGTGAGATTTTTTGGTTTTGGTTTTTTGGTTGGATTTTTTGATTTTTTGGGAAGGTGCCGTTAAAAGAAAATGTGCTCCACTAAACTGCTTAGAACTATGTATGTGTGGAGGAGACGAGGATATGTGTGACAACTATGATGATTACACAAACTATAAATATTCATCGGGGGATTAAAATGGCAATGATAATTTATTTTAAATAGAATAATTTAATTTCAATAATGTTATTTATGTCAATACATTTGAAGATCTTATATTATCACTAGGCCCTATTACAAATGTATTAGTTAAATATGCCTTATATGTAACAGAACTATGTAATCCATTGTTCAATAATGTCCATCATTAACTATCGTTTAATATCGTTGTATTGTTAAAGTTCTTATGAATAAATAATAGCAAAATCATTATTTTTGAAACCATTAATAAATAAATTTTGGTAACATATGCTATAAATCGATGGTGACATATATAATTACACATAACTAACAAACGGTAAAAGATACGAAAAAAATGATAATTTGTTTTTCGGCTCATTCAGTAAATGTACAATGTATATTTTGTGTATGAGCACTCCCGGAAAGAGTTATTCTTTATGTAATTAAACAATATTATATATGGCGGCCATCTTGGATATGACGTCATAAAAACCAAACAGCGCACTTTGGAGGTAAACACCCGGTACCACTCAGTCGCACTTTCCCTTCCCGAAAATCCCACGGACTAGGTAAATGTGCATTATGCTCTTGCGCTATTTACAATATAAAATATAATAATTATTTATTATTAATGTCACGACTGGCTGCCGTACTACATAAAATCTTTGTAGGTAGGTACTATTTCTGATAGTTGAGGAGCTGGAGCCGACGACAAACAGGCAAAAAGTTAAGCGAGGTAAAAATATTTGTTTATTTATTTAACAGGTTTTCGTACACGTTTCAGTTCGAAACATACAATTAAAAAAAATATAATATTAAAAGAGAAAAAAACAACATTAAAAGCCAAAAGCAAAATAGGAATATACAAATTAAAAATAAAAATTAACGTTCCCAGGCGAACAATAACAAATAAATAATTCACTTTGATCTCACAAAAGTGTAATAGAGAGTAGATTTTTAATCCTATTGGGCGAACAAACGAATATATCAATTTCCACGGAAATGGAATTTAATAATTCGAACGCTCCCCCAATCGGACTATACTTGTACCCGTTGGTGCGACACGCTAATCGCCTAAATAACGTGTGCTCCCGCGATCTAGTCAAAATGTCCGGAACAAAGAAACCAATCTCTTCGAGTAATATGAGATTCTCGATGAATCCGACGAATAACTTAAAAAAAAAACAATGTTATGGAATAATGTAATGCTGAAGGATGGTATCCATCAGCATTAGTATTAGGTTATCCCATGGTTTTGGGAAAAAACGGATCCATCAGTGCAGTAGGTGTCGGTCGCTTGTTGGTTACATTAATTGCCATTGAACGGTTACTACTGTTCTGTACATATATGTATTTCGGTTTAAGAATAAATAAATAAATAAATAAATACTTACGGAGACGAAGGAATCTTAGGAACCTCCTCTGAGTAATAGATGTTTAACATTAGCAAACACGTAAGTGTAAACATATTGTTTAGGTACAAATTATTAAGGCACCCGGGACGCATTTGTCCTTGAGATTAGAAAGAGTAGGCTTTATTCGAACATTGACGTGTAGAAAAGAGACGGATATACTCGCCGACCGCGAATTCGTTACATTTGGAATCGATGAAACATGTTTTTAGTATTTAAATAATTATTATCATTTGAAAAAAATGTTTTTTTTAAAGTAATGGCCTAGATTATTATATTGTCTATCTTTAGAAAGAAAAATTAGGTTCGCGTCACTTACACAACTTAAAAAAAAATCGTTGCAAGAAAAAAACAACATTTTCTTATTTATTTATTTTCATTACTATAATAAGGTATATTTCGTTTTTTTTTTAAGCAAAGGACTAAATTAATATATGTAGAATATTGTGGTATTTTTAGTTTTAGCCATTTGTTGGGAATAACTTCAACAAAATGCACCAAAATACGTTACAAAACACGTTTTAGGGACTGGTGGCGCCTTAACTATTCTCTCATTTAACAATGACGTTGACATTAACTAACCGAAATCGGGTGGTTAAAGTCATTGTTAACTTTTTGCTGATTTAACATTGACAACTGGTCAAACAACGCATTTTTATTAGATTTGACGTTGACAATTGATTTAACTATAACTTTAACATTGACGTTGGTTGAAACAACTGGCTGTAAATGATGATGACTTACATCAAAGTAGTTCTTAGCCTCTTGATTATTGGCGAGGAACTGCTGCGCGATGGGTTCGTCCCGACAGTAGGCCACGTGCTTGTCGAACTCCCGCTCCATCCTCAGCAGGGCGCGGCCGATCATACGCGGCTCACTCGAGTAGTACTTTACGCCTTCCAACAACACGCTGAGGGCAAATAAAAAACATTTATTATTGAGGAGCTTAGAAAACAGTCGAGGCTTTTTATTAATATGCTTTTTAGTATTGCCGAGGCCTTAAGATCTTTGCAATATTACTAAAATCATTCAGCTCTATTGCATATGAACAATGTGGTTAGGACTTAGGATATTTTTAGCTAGTTTTATTATTTAGTATTAATATTTATCGGAAAGTTTAGTTTATTCTTTTTTTACTTAATAATACACAGACACCGGCTGATAATCAGGTTGAGAGTTATTTTGTAGGACTGCAAACAGTAGCGCACGATATGGAACGCCTATCGGCGCCATCTAGTGGAGGATTTCTTTTTTAAATTTACGAAATAAATAATAAATCAGTTTGAGAGTTATTTTGTAGGACCGCAAATAGAGTTAAGGCGTTGTACTAGACAGGTATAAACACTAGGTATGACCGTGGAGTGCAAACAGTAGCGCACGATATGGAACGCCTATCGGCGCCATCTAGTGGAGGATTTCTTTTTTAAATTTACGAAATAAATAATAAATCAGTTTGAGAGTTATTTTGTAGGACCGCAAATAGAGTTAAGGCGTTGTACTAGAACAGGTATAAAGACTAGGTATGACCGTGGAACAGATTGTTCCTAGTATCCCATGAACGAAATACTAGGTATTCAAATACTAGCTCTGCCCCACTCGTACGTACGACAGAACACAGAGTGAGAGAGAGACGACAAGATGCCATTCCTTGGACTCGTAATAGCAAGAATAGGTATGAGATTTACCTAGTACGACCCAACTCTAACTCTCACTGCAAACGGTAGCGCACGATATGGAACGCCTATCGGCGCCATCTAGTGGCAAAAAATCACACTGCAAGTTTGCATTAAAAGTGGTTGAAAAGCGAAAAAATTAAATATCGATTATTTTCTTTTGAGTATAAAACAAGTCGTCTCACTTAAATCCTCATACATACTCTGCTCCCAATTTAAGTTATTAAAATTTAGCATAAAATATTTTTTTATTTTGAAAGCGCTCATCAAAATCTATTTACGTCGGGGATTTATTTTTTTTAAATATTTGAGTGTTTGAAATCATTTTTTTGTACTTATATTTGTCATCTTCGCAAGCCTGGTGTGAGCAATCAGCTATGCAGAAAAAAAACCCGCGGTAGTAGGAATATGGGAACTACTGAACCCTTTCTACCTGAATATTTTCGATAATTTTGCTCCGATTCTTTGTAGTTTGCTTATGATGGTGGTAATGGGGTGGAGGGAGGACGACAGATCGTGAACAGCGGTCCAGACGCAACGCTTTTTGTGAATACATAAATATCGAACGCCCAGATTAACATTAGTAATTAGATGAGTGAAGGAGTGAAGCTAGACTTAATTAAAGGAAAATATTTACCATATCAAGAACAATTACAATTAGATGCATCTTTTATACGAAGTTGGGGGAACACGCTCTTATTATCAACGTTTTGTTACTCACTTGTAACTGGCCATATTATTGCGAAATTTTATAGTAAACATACTTTATTTTTCTTTTTCAATTTTTCAATTTTAATGTTGCCAGAAGCAACTTTTATTATTCAACTATATACAATTACGATGTATAGATCTAGCTAAGACATTGTCTTATCTGCCGGTTTCTTAATCGTAAGTAAAAACAATTTATTTAAACGTACATAAAATATAATACAAAGAACTTAAAAATTAAGTTGACGTAACTTATGTGATTACAAACAAAATTAACTTGATTTAACTAAAACCTAAATAATTTTTTAATATGTTTTTTTTAATAAATTCTTTTAATTTAATTTTTATTACCGATTTCCTTTTAATTGACTAATATCAAGAGGTATATTATTAAATAGGCTGGTATTACATATTTTAATTGTCGATACCCATACGTATTTAGACATCTTTCGACAATATATTTATCATTTGACATTTGTCTAGTAGAGTACTTATTAGTGACAAGATTTTTCCATGTTTCATCTGAAAAGTGGTTGATTGCAATTCTATAATAGCAAAGTTGAAGTACCGGAAGAACTTTGAAATGAGTGAACAATTTAGAGTAGTCCCCTTGCTTTGAATTTTTTTTACTTATTGGAATAATTATTTTTAAGATACCAATTCATTCACGATTTATGCGTATGGCTTGTGATGTCGCGAGGCGCTACTGGACGCAGTTCCGACAGCCTTATTGTTGTTTTCATGGCCATTCATTACAGGTAAACACCATTTCGCAAATAACTAATGTGTTTTTTTTTGTGTATATCTGGTTACTTGACTCAGTTGAGAGTTTATTATTGCCGATAAATAAATCAAATGTAAACCCCCCCCCTCCATCCTCCCATCGCTACGCTATTGGCTGATAATGGTATTTCTTACTTATTATGGAATTCGGCAATTTGTCTGAAGTTGGTGAAGAGCAGATCGCGGTGATCGAAGACAGCCTTAGGAGTGTTCGATTTCTCCATGGGCTTCATGTAGCGGGAGACGACCTGATGTAGATCCCTTCCGAACTCCTCTTCGGTCTCAATCAGCTCGCGGACTACAGCTCTGGAAAAATCAGAAGTAACACATTCAACAATCGTATTGATGCAGACTTACATACTAAAGACTAAAACCTGGTTAAATATTATTACACAATTTTGCAACCCTTTAATTGCATAATTACAAATTTGCCCTCATAGAGTTATTTTAAAGCTAGATACCCGAAAAGTTGGGAAAATAAGAAACAAATAATACTATAAATAAAATACTCTATAGGGAAAGGAGAGAAGGGAGGGAAGGGACAGAGGATATATAGAATGGATATATAGAATGGATGGTGGGTGCGATGGGATGGGGTGGGTGGGATGGTGGGTGGGACATGGGGAAACCTGTTAAATAAATAAATAAATAAATCCCTCCACCTTTTTTTAATTAAAGATCTAAGGCGGACCAAAAACAACGCGCTTTTCGTATTTAAAAATGCGCTCTGGCAACATTTATTCACATCTGGATAAGAAGTGAGACTGTCAATGACTGGGACAGTAAATAATTATTAACCTTAATAAAGAGGTCTCTCCTCCAACGGTTCTACAGTATGATAAACCTGTCCTAGGTCAACTCTGACAGCGTTAGCGAAAATACCGCTAACGCTGTCAAATATGACGTAATTTTAGAGTAGTCTCTATAGAATTAATGAAGATTATCATATTCAGTGTAATTAAAATTAAAAAAAAAACTTTTTATTTAAATTAAACTTTGCGAAGGAAACTTGCTTAAAAAACAATTTCGGAGATTTTTTTAGATAGCGTTTTCGTAATTATGGTATTATTATTTTTAATAACAGTCTCACTTTAATGTATAGTTTTGGGTTCAAAGACTTTTTAATTACATTAGAAATAGGTATTATAACTAACCAATTTTAAAAATTCGTAATTTATTTATTTATTTATTTATTTATCGTTTATTTGGAAAACCAACAGTATAATATGAAAAAATGGTACATACAATTGTTTGTAAAATTGTATTGTACCATTGTATTGTTGTAAAATTAACCGATGACAGGTTTTCGCAAAAGTACAGAGATACATCTAGAGATTAAAATTAAATTCAATTACACTCAGAAATATATATATTTATTTTTAATATATAATTATGTTGGAATATGGTAATGATTTGATTATTATGTTTCTACGCCGACTTGGACGTTTTGGTGAATCCGTTTATTTATATAATAAATCAATATTATACTAATTATTTTAAATGTCGGTTTTATTTTTTTTTTTTTCACATTTTGTCAAAACTATGCTACTTGCCAACAGTCCTGAATGGGTAGTTTGCATAAAACAACTAGTTAACGAGCTGACCTTATTCCTGATTACCTATCCATTAATGTTACTTTTCTCTCTGTCTATATTCTTTTAAGATTATTTGTGTGGCATTTTTATATTTTAAGGCAATATTTATTATACACAGCCCGTTTACGTTTAGTTGTAAACAATTATTTACACACAAATCGGCTTAACTAAACACAGGTTAAAACTATAAAAATTGACTGCCAAAACCGGTGGATTTAAACTACGTTCCTTGTATTTTTTTTAATTCACGATTTATTTACAGTTATAGGTTATAATAACAGAATTGCCCGAAACAACAAATGCGTGGCAACAGATATCGCGGTAATCGTGTCTTTATAATACATCCTTTAGTTTACAAACCTTGTATGTATAGTATACCATGCTATAAAAAAATCAAGGCAGGACCAGAATAATGAAAGATAGGTACTTAAAGTATTCCCTACTTCACTAAGTGAAAAGTAATGTCGGAAGATGTTTTGTCAAAAACGGAAAATCGTACATCTGTTTACAAGAAAAATGACATACAGTTGGAAATCAGCCAAACTGTTGTCAGTGCGAAATGGATAATACTAGTATAGAAGACTCAATAAGTCATTTATTTCAGTTTTTTTGTTGAAAGTCAAAATAATAAATATTTAATATGACGTTTCCGTTAACGCGTCCAACGTGTATTTTGACATTTATAATGCTAAGCTTAGCATAGTAAGCTTTAATAATAAGTTAAGTAATAATAAGTAATAGTGAGTAGTAGTAGTAGTAGTAGTGAACCGCGTTCTTTAATCATCGGTATTGTGAACTCGTACTTACTGCCTCCGGAAGGCTGCGTCGATGTTAATCCCGGAAGGCTTCGTTGCCTGTCGGCGTTCGTCGGCCGCGTCGCGGAGGATCCGCTTTGGCAGCCAACCCTCGCGCACCACCACCGCTCCGTCAGCGCCGCTCTCGTCCAACACTCGCACGTACACCCTGGAATACATATACATACATTTTATTTCAAATTACGGCTTTCTAGACTGCGGCTTGTGTCGGGGAAGGCTCTATTAAACGCAGTTCCTACTGCCTTATTGTTGTATTCCTGATGCGAGGCCATTTATTACAGGCAAACACTATCTCACAAGTCTGTAACTACATGAATGAGTGTTTTTTTTGTGTATGTCTTGTTACTCAGTCGACAGTGATGAGGAAAGCACTGTTGAAAAATGACCTAGGTTGGATTTGATCTACTGGGAATTAGAACCTTGGACCTGTGAATTTAGAAGCAGACCCTTACACCACTGCGCTGAGCACGGATATCAGAAGACTTAGGCAAGCCACTATGCAGCTTTAGTATCGAAACCATCCTAGGTGCTAAAACGCTAGACAAACGGGAACGCTTCTCGACCGACTAGAGTGGCGATTTCGCCTCGTATAGTTGTCGCCAGCATCCTATATTTTCTTTGGTTATTATTCTCATCGGTTGCTTATTCCTGACGAAGAGGCAAAAATATTGTCTAAAGTGCTCCTCGCCTTCTTCCCGTGTTTTAAATTTATTCGTGAGTTAAGTTCCAGGAATTGCAGAATATTTTAGTTCGGTCAAAGTTTTTTTAAAAACATTAGGTGTGCACGAGAAAAAACATATCTTCGTAGGTATCTTAAATATTTCAAGCTATTTAATAATCGTCGAATGTAGCAGAATTTCCTAGTAATTTTCTGCGAAACGACATGCTAACGGGAAATACGAACACGTTTTACCTACGAAAAAAGCAGATCAAAGCGTTTGAGAGATTTAACATATATATTCAAAACAATGACCTCTGGGGTCGGTGACCCCAAATTAAACATATAATACATTTTAAACAGAAAACTAGAATGATGAATGGTGCTTGTGGAAACAATCTCCAAACTGCGACTAAAGCATTTTTATTTTCGTGCGGAAACTTTGTGGCAAAAATCCAAATAAAAAAATACGCTATCAAAGGAGCGTTCGCGTACAAAAAAAGTCGACTTCGATAAATATTGCAGCTCGATGTTCGTCAATATTTCACGTGCTCTAAAAATAAAGTAAGTTGAACGACCGCAGACGAGCGATGCGCCCTGTTTTAAAAATCTTACATCATACCGAAAACCTTTCATCACATAGGTAGTACGAGTAAGCTAAGCTTAAATTATCACTAACGATCATAAGAAAAAGTGTTATGTTTAGTTTAGTCACGCAATTGACCTTTTACTTCCTAACCTAACCGCACTACGATATTGGCGCCGGCACGTAAGTAATTGGAAATATTTTATATTCTACTCGTAGGCAGTTCTTAGTTTTTTATTTATTTTTTTGGTCGTATATTTATTTTAAATTTGTTTTTTTTAGTTTTTTATCTATTGATTTTTAGTATTTACTTGTAAATGACTTAACATTAAAACATTTTGAAAAGAAAACAATTTTGATATTGCTTGCTACTTACTCTTGTCATAACTTATCGTTACTAAAATAGAACCACTCGTGAGAAATTCCCTACCATACGCTAAAAAAATATTCGAAATCTCTCAAGCCAATCTGGAGTAAGTCCCATTTTAGTTTCATAGTTAGTTAGTTTCATTAAAAAAATAAGTTTTCAATTCGAAAATGTTATTCATGCCAATATATATTTTTTGGTTCAAATGTTTTTATGACTGTTAACATTAGACCACACCATGAATAATCTTTTGATTTTTCTTTTTTTGATAAGCTATAAATAAACTAAAAGTCTATCATCCAAAGCAGTAAAAAATGTGTATAATTAATGTCAGCTGTCAAAGCGGTCAAAGTCAAAACTATACGAATTCGAGCCCTACATTGAGACATGGTTAAAACTGAAGTTACATACAGGGCTTTATTAAATACATCTTAGACATCTATGACCCACATCATCATCATCTCCAGTCGCGGATACAGGGGGGAGGGGGGAATGGGTGCAATTGACCCTCACCCGTCCCCCCTGAGCTACGACCAAGTACTTTATTTTGACCAATTGAGGCTGAAATCATTTTCAGAAAAATCTATCTATGTGGTTAATTGCAGAGGAAAAGATTTATCATATTTGACTATATTTTTGAGCAAACTATTGTTTCCAAAACACCTTAAGGAAAATTTCCTCGATAGAAGAAAAATCCAAAGTTATCTCTAAAATTTGCTTTCAGATCGTTTTGTAGACTACCTAAATAAATAATAATTGATAGAACTATCAAAATTTACCGTTCATAGTATTTTTAAGGGAATTATTGTTTCATATTTTTAAATTAGTAGATATACTTTAAATAAACTTCGTTTTTCGTTAAATTTCGTCATATTCCACATGTGATAATTTCGTAAACGATAATTTGACGCTGTTGAAATATAAACCTTATTCGATGCACGCTAGGATTATTTTAGCCTTTTCAAAAAAAATCACTAATTTTTGGTCGTTTCAAAGCACAGTAAAGATAAGTATTACACGTGGATATTATTACTAAAACAAATTAGTATAATTATTGAAAGATTGGGAACATCACACATAAATTGCCGCCCCCGGAGCGAAATCTCTATCCGCGCCTGATCTATCTCGATTATGAATATCAAATTCAATCGCAAAAGTTGCACTATTTGTACCCGCGTGAGTCATGCAGTTTGATACACGTAATGTGATTTTCAGCACAATATTACGTCACGTAGATTCAGTGAGGCATTCTCGTGATTCAGCGTTCAGCAGGTCCGCTGGCTTCGTTGCGTTTCGTTTCACCTGAACACAGCCGATGGGTGTTTGGCATTGACCCAGAATAAAATCGTCTCCGAATGAGTAACCCACACTTAGAAGGCGGCGTTTGGTAAAATTAGAAGTAACACACTTCACCCTGTGTCGCCTCTCTAATATTATAATAATAATTTTAATGGATTTTATTTGACGCGTGTGGCCCATTAGTCGACACCAAATCTATAATAGACATCAAAAGATTTTTAACGAGTGTGGCCCTAATTAAAAATGACGCAACGCTTATTTTATAGTGCTGATTTATTGGAAACGGAACTCTCAAGAATATTCGGATAATTTTTATACATTTAGTAAGAAGATACAACTTGTCGGTCATTTGTCATTTAATTTTATATAATAATTATTTGAATTTCAGATAAATTGTCATGAGATTCATTATTTCCCCTTCACCTAAACTTGTGATTTATTTAATTCTTCTCCCAAAATGTTTTTTTTTAATAGCTCGGAAAAAGTCCACCAATACCAATGCTAATCGCATACTAACACCAACACAAATGCACACAACTATTGTTTCCGCATTGAAGCATTTTAAGTTATTTTTTTGTATTTTCATTTAAATTTAAAATCGTTTTTTTCTAATTTAGTTTACCTTATTTAAATTCATTTAATATATTTGAATATTATTCTTTTTGCCTTTATCTTTATTAGTCAGATCTTTCAGATGCGTCGCCATTTATAATCTGTAGAAATCAATTAAACCAGCGTGCATTCCACTCAAACAATTCGCTTTATAATTTATTTGGAAAATTTGAACTTCAATAAAAATATTAAAAAATATATACTCGAAATTTGTAAATATTAATACTTTCAAACTATCATATTTTATAAAGTCACGGAGTATGCCTCTAATAGTGTTTGCATCGCTTATTAAGCTGCATGCTGGATCAAATACAGCGCTGTATTTTCCAACTCCACCCCTTCCAACTCTCACCTATACCATAGTTTACCTTAGTTAGTTAGTTAGGTTAGGTTAGGTTAGAAATGTATAAGTACTTCAAATTATATTGTATTGACGTCAATATTGTATTTGTGTACAATTAATATCAAGTAACATCTATTAGTACTAAAAAAATATTGATTTTAATATTATGTATCTATATTATCAGGACTGTCTCCCCGATGTCATCTAATCAACTGATTGTTTTTCAAGATTATCGAAATTTCAACTCATTTGACAGTCAGACGGCCAAAGGACAAGTCATCGACGAAGACAAAAACAAAGTTTCCGCGTCTGAAATATCTGTCAGTCAGATTTCAGATAATATGACTGAATCTGAATCTTGGCCGTGTCTGTCCGTTGCAACTTTTAACTCGAAAAGTACAAATGCGAAAGAATTGATTTTTGTGTGTGTAGATCAATGTTCTCGAAACACAACCATAGCCGTTTAGATCACATCGAAAGCTGGTCGGATAATACAGATATTTAACATTAAAATCTACAAATTTTTAATATGAAACATACAACAGTTATTGGAACGTTTTATTTATTTAAATTCTACTGGCCAATATAAATTAATATAAACTTATCTATGAGCGCAAATAGAAATACATAAAAGAATGTTCAGTGACACTTTATAATTATAATAAATTGAAATATTATATCCGTATTTATTTATGTATATACATATTTATTTATTTATTGTGGTTACAAAACAGAAATTTTACACAATTTAGTAATGACATAAAAATAAAAATATAGTTAACAAATTTAAATAAGATGAAAAAAAAATACGATCTCAAATTAAAAAAAAAAACAAGAAAAAGAAAATGAAATACACAATTTTAAACTTTGATTATTTATATATACTGTAACAAATAAATAAAATAAAAACTGATTTAATACGGAACTAAACTAGGATTTTTATCTGTAGTTTTGTGCATTCGTATATAGTATTTGTGTTGATGTTGGTATACGAGTAGTATTGGTAAAATAGATAGCGTTGCGAAACTATCGTTAATTATAAATAAATAACAACTTCAGTAAATACAAAGGGGAGGAGGGGTATATATGAACTAATCGCAACTCAAAATTTACAAAAAAAAAACTGAGGTCTCGTTAAAATTTATGATTAATTGAAAGAATATCATCATACCATTGTATCTTGTTTCTTTTATCTACTCAAACCATCACAAGTTGCAACCACAGACAGGCGCGTCTAGTCTGTGGAGAAGATTTCTTTAATGACGCCTGTAGGGCCTAGCTGTAAGACTTCAGTTTCTGGTTGCATCATTTACTACTTAAAACAATATATAGAAGCAGTAGTTTTTAAATGATAGCTACAGGTGTCATAGCCATTCTTGATTATTATTGTTTCTTTTTTAAACTATTTTTTTACTACTATAATGAAAGTTTGACCTTATTTCATAATGCTCGAATGGTATAGGTGAGAGTTGGAAGGGGTGGAGTTGGAAAATACAGCGCTGTATTTGATCCAGCATGCAGCTTAATAAGCGATGCAAACACTATTAGAGGCATACTCCGTGACTTTATAAAATATTATGATAGTTTGACAGTATTAATATTTACAAATTTCGAGTATATATTTTTTAATATTTTTATTGAGATGGAAATTTTGCAAATAAATTATAAAGCGAATTGTTTGAGTGGAATGCACGCTGGTTTAATTGATTTCTACAGATTATAAATGGCGACCTCTACTGGAAGATCCGTAGCAATCTGCAATCAGACGTTTATGAACGCAGGAAACGCTCCAATGTGCATCCGACCGAAGATATGTTCTGTTTAATAGACCTGGTCATGCGAGGGGAACGCTCTCGTAAAGTTACGAGTAAATAGCTTTGGTCCATACGACAAAATGAAGGAAACGCCACGAATAACGCAGATCAATGGACGCGCCCACGACTACGCCATATTGTCTCGGATCGAGAAAGCATAATGACCTGCACTTTTGATAGCATGCCAGCAATAAATTAGGAAGTAATCTGTAAATCCAGATCATCTGTTTTTCCGGATAATATGGTTACCCATTACTTGAAAGAGCGATTTGGTATATAAGCTTCTAAATTTAAAAAAAAATATTTGTAGATTTTTTAGAAACTAATATTGACCATAAACAACAAAAGGAAGTTGTTTATTTTAGACCACCGAAAAATGTCATTTTTTGTTATCTATCTACTATAGATAAATAAAAAACTTTCTTTTATTGTTTAGTGTTCTATATTAGTTTATAAAAATTCTACAAATATTTTTTTTTTAAATTTACAAGATATAGTACAAAAATATGTATGAAAAGTCTGCCTGGTACGCTGTCAGGCTGGTGGCTGAATAATTGTCAGGGTTTTGAAAATAAATATTTAAATTCATAAGCGTCAACGTAAATTTTCTGTACATTACTAATTTAGAGATTAGTCGCGCACCGACTGAACCCTAGTGCCGCAGGTACGAGGCATTGCGCGTCGAAGGCGCCTACAGAGCCGCCTGAATAACATAGCTGCCAACCCGGGGCGAAAAAAAAAATGTATGTAAATTTGGTACGCAAAGTTTGTAAGACTTGCCATGAATTTGAGTTTCTGGCAGCCAAAACCATGTTTTTGCCAGAACCCATTTAATGTATTATGTCTTATTTTTGAATAATAAAATAAAAATAAATAATAAAGCCTGGAGTTGAACAGCTACAAAAAAATACAAAAGTACGTATTCCGTCTGGAAAGTTTTTTGACAGCGTGAGCGATTCTAAAACAATTGACAGCGATCGAAAATAAATTTATTGTGTCATATTTAAATTTATAAATGTCAACGTAAATTTGCACTGACACTGATAATTATTTATATCATTATATAAGTAGCATAATGTCATTAGGAATATGCCTTTAAATTTATGTAGTATTAACTTTGTTTTCTCTTCGTATGTCAATTGTAAACTACTATGTGAGTCTGTAGATTTTTTTTAAAACTTAATAGATGAATAAAATAAATAATTTGACACGATACATTATCGAGCCCAGAAGGCGCCATTAAAGCCGCCTGTAGGTTAAATAAGGCGAAGCCCGGGGTTTAACAGCTAGTTTAATATAAAAAGGAAAACTAATATTTACTCTGATCTACCCTTTATACCTAACTAGGAGAAAGCATCTACTTAGGTAGGTACTTAAATATTTAAAAAGATGTAAAAGTGTCTATTTAATATAGCATAAAAACCAAATAACCATAATAATGTGTTATTAAAATGGTTATTTTATACATTTAAACTGATTCGTATTAGCATAGTGTACTCGTATATGGCATTTATTCAAAAAATGTAAACCGTGGCAATGTATTAAAATAAGTGGTTTTGTTTAGTTTGCTAAATGTGCCTCTTCCGTCGTCATCTGATCGATGTTATAGTGTATTTTATCTATTTAAAAACTAGATAAAAATAATATATTGTAAGTACATCTTTATTAAACAAATAATTATTCGATGTACTATCGGCTTTTGACCAGAATATAGAAACTAGGATAGCTTTTATATTCTGGTACTTCTACATATTATTTTTTCAAATAAGAAGGTAGGATATAAAAAAATATCTATCATCGAGAAATTAAAGGCATCCACTAATAATAATTCTAAAATTTTTACACGTATTTCGTTATTTTAACATTATCATGTGTATATGCGCGCCTCGCTCAACACATACTTATATCCGTGTAATAATTTAATTTAAGTGATTTTTTGATGAAGAAAAAGGCTTATGCAAAAGACCTACGAAAACACTTCTTATTTTGAAACTTCTCAACGTGACTAATATAAACATGAACAATTATTTATATAGATATGATTTTTGAAAAAAATATATTTTTATAGAAATCTATAAAATAAGAGTTCGTTAATCTTTAGCCGAGGGCATGGCCGCGGTAAGATCGAACAAGATGGCCGCCGCCTCATCATTCTTCCCGACGTGTCGCGGTCGCTTCGTCCTAACAAAATGTCACTTTTCATTGGCAACACCGCGCCGAGCGTCGGTTGAAACCAACCGAAGAGTTTAAATAACCCGGGAATTGTATATTTAACTGTTCGGAGGAAACGGCCTGAGGCGTCACATCCATTGCCGCTTATATGATGGCCCTCGAAGCGGCCGACATGCGATATCTTGTTGAATCATCGCTGCCTTACCTACTCAAAACGCATTTCATAATAATGGCCTTGTCCTAATATGTTCAATACGACGCGTACAGGCTGACAAGCTATCACGATTTGTTTGACGCAAATCGAGCTATCAATCGACATAAGTCGCCTAATAATTTCCCTTTGAGTCCCGTAGCCGTCCCTGCATCGGTTGATGCGTGGGGCAGGCCTTGTGGAGTCACTTCGTAAATAGAACATATCATTATACCATAGACACTTCAATCGTGCACGCTAAGAGAGTCCAGAATCTCCACTCACGTGTGTAGATTATTGGCGTTTGACAAATCTATGCCCGACAAAACATGTTACTCGCAAGAAATTCGGTTCAATAAACAGAGCTTTTAACTGAAGATATCCGCTCCGCGAAGGGGATTGCGTTAGCGAGATCAAACTTAAAATCTGATCTCAATATTCATTTATTTATTCATTTGAAATTGTACGCAAACAATTATATAGTAGCTTAAAAACATAATACATGATACTTCATAGTATTCTAAAAGCTTCTATTCTTTATAATGCTAATGTTAATATTGTAAAATGTCCGAAATCCATAATTGGTTTTGTATACTAGTAATAAGTTTTCATGTAATAATAAAAATGAATACTGTTGGATTTTTCAATAAAGAATAAATAAATAAATAACAAACACTTGCCTTGTGAAGTGATTATAATTCAATTTACCGTTTTCTGAAGCAAATTTTATTTAAGAGTTCATAAGGCGCGTGTCACATCCAAGTGCCTCTCTGGAAACACACGCTAATAGATTGCGGGTTCATCAAGAGCGGACTGAGGTCAGTTCTTTCGTCAAAAGCATAGATGGCAAACGTTACACAAACATATAGGAAACCGATGGCAAACATAAGGGAAACCGAGTTTCTATGGGGCTGCTTCCCCGCCCGCTGGTAATCACCAGCAGTGTTCTGTGTAGCACTCTTAGATGAGGAACAAATATCGTAATTAGTTAAAAAAAATGTGAATTATTTGCAAAAATATAATAAACGATGATTAAACTTTGTTCGGGCAGACAAAAAGATGTTGATCTTTTAACTACCCGCAGCAACGGCTAAACTAAAAGTTAAAAAAAAAATATGGCCAACGTTAATGTTAATTTTAACTTTAGCTAATTAATAGTTAATGTTAACGTTAATGTTAATGTTAACTCAGATCTTCCTATCTAGGATGTCAAATCAAGTAAATATTCTCTAACGAAAATAACTGGTGCATGTATAACGGCCTAGCCGCGAACGAGCCGCGCTTAGGTGTGACACGCGCCATAAGTTGCAAAATGAAATTTATTTGTTAAAATGTATTTTGCAAAAATTTAATGGAAATTAATGAAAATTTAATTTTATAAAAAATAAATAAACTCAAGAACACTAGGCGGGCGACCAAAAATACCCGTTGAAAACCTTATGGTCAAATTCTTCCAACTAGTCAAGTGCCAAGTAAAAGGAAGAATTTATTTATAACATACGGTTTCATGAATGATTTTTAGTTTTATTTCGTTTTTGGGTGCTGCATATATATAAGAAAATAATACAGATAAAAAATATAAAAAATAAATAACAATAGGAATAAATAAACATAATGATAACTATATAATAAAATAATTATAGCCACATACAATCTGAGAGTGCAACAAGAAGCCTACTACGAGTATTACGACTGACCTCCGTTCTTTCCATAAACCTCTTTCAGTCTAATTTGTTTTTTAATCACGATTAGTTTGTTTTGTATTTTTTTTAGTTATCAGGGCTCTTAAACCTTGAGATGAATCACGGCTTGGAAACCAACCGTGAGATGAATCATGGCTGGTATCCATATACGAGTACATACTCGTATATGTATCACAATAATTGATGACATTCTTATATCATCAAATATTAACCTGGCAAATAGCCTCATGCAATTAGTAATTTTTTACAGTATTAATTTTTTACAAAAGTTTGGTTATAAAGTCAAATTTAAAAATATTTATAAAAGTAATCACTAAAAAATGTCGGTCTCAGCCTAAAGCTGAGTTAAAAGAAATGCATTTTTAACTCTCGTCTGTCCATTCTGTTAAGAAATATTATCAAAGCTACTAGGATGAAATAAAAAAATAGGGTGGTTTAATCAAAGGTCAAAATTAATTAAATATCTACGTGCCTATTATTTGGGCAATAACACCCTGAAAATGCACGTTTTATAAAACCCACAGTAGTAGTGGGAAGCTTTAATCCTGATACAATTAACGGACCAATTTAAAGAGGTAAGGACAAGAGAGTGAAGGAATTAGGTGCGACATTCCCAGGACAATAGTAATAAAATATATATTATTTTATTAATGATATATTCCGACATCATTTAGAACGTTGTTTGGTTAGCTTACTGCAGATGCGGAAGAAAGATTGCTCGTGTCTATAAACGATGGACTCGTTTTTCCATTGCGTAAGACTTACGATTTGTTTTGGAAAACGCGCCGCGAGCGCATTTCAGCCGTTTCAGCCAGTCGATCGAGGCTTTGGAGCCGAATATAAATGACTCGGTTTACGAATCAATCCACCGAAGAGGTCGTAAATAATTTCACTTTGTTTAGGTTTGAGACGCCTATATCACACTTCTCATTTATCGAAACTATAGATCTAAGAATAGACGGAGTTTTGTACAATAGAGAAAAAGAAGTTCGTACATTCTAAAGGAAATGTTTGGCTGCAGGAAATGTAAAGATTCTTTAAGTAATCTGTCCGCTACTGGTTATTCGATAAAGATCTAACGGTTATTCCAAGTACTAAATTCAACATTACTATTTATTTTATTTAATAACCCATGAAAGTTATTCCTAAACACGAAAACATTTAATTTTAAGAGAATGTTTTAATTATTATACAGTAAAAAGGGTTTCAAAATGCCGTATTTTATTGGACAGCAAGCACATTTTTTATCGCCTACATACCTGAAAGCTACAAAAATGCAATTCTTCAAATGCGTCAGGAGAGATATCCATAAGAGATGAGTTATCTAGAATACCTACTCTAACAGGCACCCCACCCCTTTTCACTGGATGCTTATAAGAATACCTTTTCTATGAATTAGTGAATGTCATTATTGCAATTTATCAACGAAATTAGTCAGGTTGAAAGAATAAACAGAGATGCACATAGATCCTAAAGAGTCAATCCTTCAGTTAACCAGTAAGTTAACTTACTGGTTAACTGAAGGACTGATTGTTAAGTAGAGTTAAGTAGTTAGTCCTTCAGGAGTCTACAAGTCTCTTTTGGAGGGGCTTTATCCCATTTAGTTTCTGTGACGTCGAGATCACATCAAGGTTTTTGGCCCTATTTCATTTCTATGCTTGGTCTGTGCGTACTTTTTAGGTTGTATGTATTTTCATACATTTTTTTTAAAATTTGGAAGTCGGTTTTTTTCCATGTTTAAAAACAACTATTTTCTGTTATTCATTTCGAGGAATGGATCTAAATGAGAACCCAGGTGGTTGAGCAATTCTTTAACTGCATAATTATTCGAGTTTTACACAGCGAATGAAATCGCGTTAAAGTGTTTTGGCGCTGGAAATGCATTGCTGAGCGCACTAAAAGTATTTTGGTTACAATTTCGAAACGGGAAAATACACACGACATTCTATATCCACGTGAGTATTGTCTGCCAAAGGTTTCAACCTCGCTGATATACGAGTGTGTACCTACAACTTTTATGGTAAGGTATCAAACAGGAATAATTTGAACAACATCGATTTAATGGTTTAACGGCTCTCAAAAACCGATAAAAATATCAAACCTATGAAAAATATAGATACAATTTATTAACCGCAATCTTACTAGCTGGCTGTG
Source organism: Neomicropteryx cornuta (assembly GCA_020383195.1). Taxonomy (NCBI): domain Eukaryota; kingdom Metazoa; phylum Arthropoda; class Insecta; order Lepidoptera; family Micropterigidae; genus Neomicropteryx; species Neomicropteryx cornuta. Next base: position 7,210,251 of record JAHKQU010000014.1, read on the forward strand.
CCGGCTTCGCACTGGGGTATATTTTTTTTAAACTAAGTTTCAATAAACAATGCTTTATAAAATAATGAAAATCCATCCATTGGTTCCTGAGGTAAGCATCTTCGTAAAAAAAATCGAGGATCAGGATAACATGCTCTTGATAAGTAGTTTTGACTTTATGCAATTATTTATAGGCTTTAAACCTTGCCGTAAATACAAGTTATCTAACAAAGTAGTGGGCGTTAACGCGATAATCATGTAACCAAGGTTACGTTATATGCGATTTCAAAATAGCCCATAACTTAAACAGCTACAAAATAACTGCGTGATTTATAGCTGAACTCGTCGCCGTGCTTCATTCAAATAAACGTTCAGATGACGTGCTGTCATCTGTGTAATTCGTGGAATGTGCAAGACAGGCAAATGGCAATAATAGGCAAGCGAAGTGACTTCGTTGAACGCGATTTCGTCACCGCTATGAGTCAGCTTCATTAACGCAGCTATTCGTTGCGCTAGAATAATAGGGTGATTTAAATGGTGTCGTTTTGTAAAGCGCACTTCTAGTCCAACAGTAAAACTACCATTCGAAACGGATAGGGATAAATATTCCAGATTATATATTTTAAAGTTAAATTGCCTGGAAAATGTAAAAAACTTTGTGTTATAAAACTCTCTTGTTACTTTAACGCATTATTCAAAATCTTGGAAACACTTTCGATTGTATGAAAGTTCAGAAATTTTATTTTATGTATGTTTTGCTTTGTTTTATTTTATCTATGTATGTTTGTATTCTTGAGGCGATCAGTTTCTGATCAGATCAATAAATCACAAGAGATTGATATTTTAATGTACCTTATGTGACTCGGTACGCTATTTAATAAATAAATATTACGCATTTATGCAAATATTTTTACTTTCCAAGAACAGCATTTTTATTAGATAAAAGTTACCACCCACTTATTCAAGGAGTAAATGAAAAAATAAACAATTTAAAATTATCTATGTTGACCTCAGATGAACGGTTTATCTCACATCTGTGTATTTTAAAGTGTGTTACAGAAAATTATATTTTATTAGATAAACTTTGAAATCTTTCTATTAATTATCTATCTTAAAACTTTCAAAAAATATGTGCTGTTTAGAAATAGGTAAGTGCCCGTGAAACGAACGTAACGTTTATTTTTCACAGTTCACCGTGTTTCAGGTTTCTTGCCAAAACTGTCGTCCCACAGACACAATGACACACACAATTAGACGTGGTCTCAATATCAATACGGGCTTCGCTGAATGTCATAAACGAGGAGATTTCCTTGGCCAGCAGTTCAAAGGCGCCGCTGCACTGGTCGACCTTGGCAGGTGACGAACGCGCGACGACATTTTCCTAACGAATAATAGAAAGCCTCGACTTTCGGTTGAATTATAATATCGTTTTCGTTTGTTTAGCCCGTCGAGGCCTACCTTGGCGTGAACTGCGTACGAAACTGCAACCCTGCCAGTCAATCTTAGTTTTTGGCATTTCGCGCGCTGTGACCAATTATTAGGTTTACCAAAGAAGAAGCCGACAAATTGTAACAAAGAATTTTAGTGTAAACCATGTTGGTTTCTAAAATTTTAATGGTTCTTTAATTGCAAACGAATGCAAAATGTTTTTAACTAATCATGCCGCAATATTTCTATTAAATAATAACGTAGAAGTAATTATGGGCAATTTGAAAATATGGGCAAAATGATCCCATTTACAGAAAGTGTGAACAAAAAAAATCCAAACATTGAATTTTTAACGTAAGCTTACTACACCACCAGAAATTCTCATTTTTCTTCCTCCCTCTCCCTTTATTTCTCTTGTTTATTAATAACCAAAATACTAATTATTGTTGCACGTGTACCTAATTATTAGGTGGTAATTTTTAATTGGTTTTGGTTACAGGTACTTTGAGATAGTAACCATTATTATTATTTCTTTTTATTGTTTTCACTTACTATTAAGTCTTCTAACACAGGCGGTCGACATAATAGTAAGGTTATTAATAGTTAGATTAGCTTTAAATAATTGGTTAATTTCCCTAATAAAATAAATTATAATTAAATATATATAAAAGTTTTACGGCCAACAAAAAAATATATACATAGTATCACTAAACTAATTTAATTTAAATTGAATGTAATAAAAACCAACGTATTAAACCGCACAGCGACACCTATGTGTGTTATTAATAAATTCAGTTCAATGCCGTCAACAACGGCGTTTATTTCAACATAGTTATTTTATTACAATCAAAATGAGCAAGGACCCATTAGTCAGAGACTGTCGACAGGTCCTTTTAATAAGTTTCTTAACTAATAATACATAATTAAAAGGTATAAATAAGTACATGAATTTTTGGACAAGGTAGATTTGGCATAACAAGAATGGAAAATGAATAACAAAAACAGAACAGTAGAAATAATATAAAACCTAACATGACACATAGCATAGATGTTATTTTCAACTTTTTATTTTAGTAGAACATATTCTATCCTAATAATTATTTTACATGTGTTTCTAAGAGGTATTTTTTAAATTTATTTTTAAATAGTGCTAACGTAGCACTCTCTTTAATATCGCCAGGCAATTTATTGTATAAAGTGGGGACCGCCACGCATGATTGCCGCTTGCCATATAAGTTCTTAAATTTAGGGACAGAAAGCATTTTTTTGCTTACTTGTCTTGTTTTATGCTCGTGTTTTACCGGGATTTTAAGAGCACTATCAGCATGGTAATAAAGGGCAATTTTGTATTTCCACAATGAGAAAACAGACAACAGGTTAGAGTGTCTAAAGATATTTTTATAGTTTTCCCGGATGCGATTTTTTGTTTCCCTGTTTAACGACAATTTTATAATACGTATTTGTAGGTCTTCAATGTCCTGGATGTATGTATGAAATGAGTTCCCCCAAATGTGCAGTCCATACATAATTATAGGCTCTGCTAAGGACCGATAAAGGTCCTTTAAAATTGATGAGGGAAGACTGTTTATACGATTCATACGTTCATACGATTCATACGTTTTAAGGACCCTTACCTAGTTGGATGAATTTAAACTATAAGGTTTATATTAGGTATTTCTGCATCGCCCGCAAATGTTCTTAAAAAATATATATATAGCATCTATTAGTTTTTTAGCTCCTAGGTAATGTCTGTACATAATAAATACAATAAATTAGAAATTTGAAGTGCAATTCGTCTCCAGGGTCTGACGGCACTAGAGTCCAGATGTTAAATATTGCCGATGAATACATGATGGGTGAAAATGTCATACCTAGCGATTGGCTGCGGCTGTTATTGCTATGCGAGTGGTGGTTCTAAAAGAGATGCTTCTAATTATCGTCCTTTAAGTTTAACGTGTATTTTATGCTAAATATTTGCAGTCTTAATGTTAATCACATATATGCCCCCCCCCCCCCAAACTTTCTCAGACCAGAGCAATTTAGTTTCCGATAAAATTACTGTTGTGAAGCAGGTTTTACTTCCTTCTCTCAAGCCATCGCGGACTCACAAGATTAGGTAGCGGTCCATGCGATCTTCTTAGATTTTGCAAAAGCGTTTGAAGTGGTTCCGCATTCGTGTGCTTTGTAAAAGTATTGAAAAACGAAACGATTGCATATTCTTCAATAAGATTTCAACTATATTTCGAATTGAATTTTATACAGCAAGTTGTTCCATGACCGCAGTAAAAATAATTCAACCTGTTTATACTGTTTCCGGACAGGTAATCCCGAATAAATCAGAGTAAAGTATCTTGGAGTATCCATATCTAATACAACGGAGAGGTACACGTTAGCGAAGTAATGCTTAGGTTCGGCTCTCTTATTTACATATTATTTGTACTTCAGTTTGGTCTTTTTGTGTATTTCTACAAATAAAGCAACAGTAACATTCGCCAGTAAAGCAACATACCTTTCCTCCCCGGTCTGCTGTTTGTCAGCAGAAGGCGCCGGCGATTTCTGCCTGGCGTCTCCATGGGTTTTCTTTGGCCGCACAGCGAGCTTGTGCTTCGCTGCTGACGTATCCAGAAGCTCGGCTGGTGTGTCTCCCACATTCAATTCTGGATCCAAACGAGGCTTTCTGGAAAGGTACGATCAGAAAATAAAATTGTACCAAATAGGATAGGATATAACATGAACGAGCAATGCGATCAAATTATAGTTTTAAAACCAACAATTTTAAAAGTAATCTATTGAATATCATAAAAATATGATACTTACACTATTTGACATATTTATATAAGAATGTAGTGAGTAATTGGCGTTTAAAACTATTGATTGTTTTTCTGGAGAACCTAAAAATAAATATTATCTGTATTAACAAAAACAAAATTAAAAACTACATATTAGAGGATTTAATGAATTAATTACTCATTCTTCGGTATAATTATTGTTCTATACAATTTCTTTAATAAAATATTTGAGTTAGAAGAATGTAACCCAATGTACCTAAACCATGTTTTTTTTAAATAATTGTGATTGATAATTGTGTTTTTAATAATTTTTAGAGTTATTTTAAGAGCACTAGCTCTTAAAATAACTCTACAAATAACGATACAATCGTGTCGTTAATTGTAAAAGTCTGGTTTTAACGATATTGTGAAATTATTAACTAATTCTAAGATTTCATTTAAGATGTTGTAGAGCCAAGCCACAAACCACATTTCAACACCACTATATTGTAAAAATACGTTACGATGTAGCTTTAATGAAGGGTATAAGATTAAATAGAATTTGTCCTAACAAATTCTATTTAATCTTATACCCTTCATTAAAGCTACATCGTAACGTATTTTTACAATATAGTGGTGTTGAAATGTGGTTTGTGGCTTGGCTCTACAACATCTTAAATGAAATCTTAGAATTAGTTAATAATTTCACACTATTTCAATCAAAACAAATATCTCCCACTTATTCAATCAAAAGGTGATAAGGTAATTAGGATTACCTTATCACCTTTTGATTGAATAAGTGGGAGATCGGAAATGCTATCAAAGCTAACGTAACATTAAGGAACTATTAATTTTGTATAGTTGGATTATATAGGTACCCTAGAATGCACACAATGCCCCTAGCAATGTTATACACAATAGTTTAGTATAAAATAATAAAATGAATACTGTTTTTATATCGACGATTAAAAATAGTGTTGTATTAACCAGAATGAGATTTAGTAGGTGTCTAGTTCGTGTTCTTTGAATGGTCATTAAAAATATTTGCTCCGAAATCTGGTCTATGCCAAGAAATTCACTAAAGAAGCTTTACAAACTTCTAATTGTTTACAGGGTAAAGCTCTTTGTTCTGTAACCGTAAATCCCCATAAATTCATCTGTTCGTCGAAGTCACTTAAAAGAGTAGTGTTTACTTAAGGCGTATATCGCACATGAAATTAAGGAGAATATAGCACATATTTTCCACTGCGTTAATATATCATTATATCAGCACCTCAATAATGCTGCATTCCTCTGGGGCAATATCATTGGAGTCGACCCAAAAGCACGAGTTCTTTAAATGCATTACTTTCCTTTAACAATCTTGTCAGATATAAATCCACCTGACATTAATCACTTGTCACGGTTATGTTAATGAAGCTATACTCATTTATACATATTATTACAGTACATTTATATCTTAATATATATAAATCTCGTGTCACAATGTTTGTCCTCAATGGACGGCTGAACCACTTAACCGATTATAATAAAATTTGAACACCATGTGCAGTTCGATGTGCACTTGAGAGATAGGATAGTTTAAATCTCAAATTATAGTCGCAATTTTAATTTATCGCTAATTATTTGTCTGTTATTATTTGGCAGTCATAAAACTGACAGATGTCGATACCTTTCGACTGGGTTGATGGCGCTAATGTCTGTTATTATTTGACAGTGACAGTTATTCGACGCAAACGTATTAAAAGAGCCCATCAGTTGGCAGAACAAATTGAATCAAGAAATCCAGCTCAAAGAATCAGGACAGCAGGTCATGCACAAGAATCTCAAGAACAGTGTAACGAACGTCTTCAAGAGAATATCATAAGAACAAGAAAATTATTATTTTCAGTCAAATGCCACCGAAAAAATCTAACCTCAACAACGCGAGCGGCAAACGTCAAAACGCAAACGTCAAAACTACGATCGGAATAATATATTCACTTACGAGATGCTGTTGCTGGAAACATCGATGGAAATTTAAATCCCAATGACATCGGTAATGCTTTCATTTTACCTTCAAGCTACATCGGCAGTCCACGGAACATGCAGGAATACATACAAGATGCGATGACTTACGTACGTCATTACGGCCGACCGGATTTATTTATTACATTCACATGTAATCCGAATTGGGAAGAGATACAAACTTTACTATTGCCAGGACAACAAGCCATTCATCGTCATGATTTAACTGCACGTGTGTTTAAACAAAAATTGAAATCCTTAATTGATTTTATTGTTAAATATACAATTTTTGGTATCACACGTTGTTGGCTGTATACGATAGAGTGGCAAAAGCGAGGTTTGCCTCATGCCCACATTTTGGTTTGGCTTAAAGATAGAATCCGTCCTGAAGAAATCGATCAAATAATTTCAGCCGAAATTCCAGACCCATTAATTGATCAAGAATTATTTGATATTGTCACCAAACACATGATCCATGGGCCATGCGGTGTTTTCAACATGACCTCACCGTGCATGGAAAATGGAAAATGTAAAAAAAACTTCCCAAAGCCGCATACGAATGACACGATCACGGATATTGATGGTTATCCAACTAAATCAACTAATTCAATTGATCAAAAGAGTTTCGCCACGACTGCAAAATGACAATTATCAAATCGTCATAAAAGCCGACAAAGTACCATTAGGTGAACATGCTGGTAGATTCAACGCTCCAACTGTTGATGAGGTTGCTGTTATCATGGTTGGTGATCCAGTTGACAAAAGATCTATAAACATTACACGGCGAGACAACACTGTCAGTACGATTTAGGATCTACACCGTTCATATGACGCACTACAATATCCATTGATATTTTGGCAAGGACAAGATGAATATCACCTTAATATCAATCAGTATGATCCAAATACCGGTAAATTTGACAATTATCTATTTACTTTCTTACTGTATGTATAGATTTTAATTTCGTATTGCATTTTATTTTTTATTTTTTTAGGTGATTACAGAAATAATAAAGTTAGCTCAATGAACTACTACGCACACCGAATAATGGTTAGACAACATCAAGACAATTATATCCTTCGATATCGTCAGCTGTTCCATCAATACATTGTTGATATGTATGCTAAGGTCGAAAGCGAACGCTTGCGATTCCTTCGATTCAACTAGGCAAAACTACGATCGGAATAATATATTCACTTACGAGATGCTGTTGCTGGAAACATCGATGGAAATTTAAATCCCAATGACATCGGTAATGCTTTCATTTTACCTTCAAGCTACATCGGCAGTCCACGGAACATGCAGGAATACATACAAGATGCGATGACTTACGTACGTCATTACGGCCGACCGGATTTATTTATTACATTCACATGTAATCCGAATTGGGAAGAGATACAAACTTTACTATTGCCAGGACAACAAGCCATTCATCGTCATGATTTAACTGCACGTGTGTTTAAACAAAAATTGAAATCCTTAATTGATTTTATTGTTAAATATACAATTTTTGGTATCACACGTTGTTGGCTGTATACGATAGAGTGGCAAAAGCGAGGTTTGCCTCATGCCCACATTTTGGTTTGGCTTAAAGATAGAATCCGTCCTGAAGAAATCGATCAAATAATTTCAGCCGAAATTCCAGACCCATTAATTGATCAAGAATTATTTGATATTGTCACCAAACACATGATCCATGGGCCATGCGGTGTTTTCAACATGACCTCACCGTGCATGGAAAATGGAAAATGTAAAAAAACTTCCCAAAGCCGCATACGAATGACACGATCACGGATATTGATGGTTATCCAATGTATCGCCGCAGAAGTACTGAGAATGGTGGCTACACATTTACAATGCGACTGCCGAACTTTCCAAATCAAGTTGAGTTTGATAATCAGTGGGTGGTACCATACCCACCACTACTTTCAAAAACTTACAAAGCTCATATCAATGTTGAGCTTTGCAGTTCTGTTAAATCAATTAAGTATATTTGTAAATATGTAAACAAAGGCAGTGATTTGGCCATATTTGAAGTAAAAAACATAAATAAAAATGACGAAATAGCACGATACCAAATGGGCAGATACATTAGCAGCAATGAAGCTATTTGGCATATTCTCAGCTTTCCCATCCACGAAAGAGATCCTGCTGTCCAACATCTGGCAATACATCTTGAAAACGGTCAACGTGTATACTTCACTGAAGAAAATGTTCTCCAAAGAGCGTTCGAAGCTCCGAAAACGACTCTAACTGAATTTTTTACATTGTGTCAAAAACCTGATGTTTTTGGCCAATTCGCGAAGACATTGGTGTATGGTGATGTTCCACGTTATTTCACATGGAACAAATCCAGTAAAAAATGGGAGCCACGGAAACAAGGAAAACCACATCCTTCCATTACAGGCATTTTTATTTTTTACCTATTGATTTCTGCTTAGTATCAAGTGTAAGAACATTTTAATTAATTGTGTTCAACGTACTTCCCCTTCAAATCTCAATCCAGTGAATTTGTATACCAACATCAACATTTTCGTCTTTGTTCGTAAATAATTTCATTGTACTAAAGGGTTATAGTAGTAGAAAGTCAAATAAGGAGATCACCATATTTTTTTACAAATACCATCTGTGTGAAAAAGCATAGTGGACTCCGTGACTGATGTTCTCTTATTGTTCCTCTTAGATTGTTTACTATAATGTATTATAACAAAAACTTTAGCCACAGCAACGCGTGGCCGGGTCAGCTAGTTGTACTATATGTATCGTAAGGTATTTAAACTAAGAATAGATTAAATTTGAAAATGAATGTTCTTACTGTCTGTATGTTTACTTTATAAAATAAACAAATAAAGAAGTAGGTATATTAAAAACTACATACCTAGGTTAGGTTTTATCGGCAACATCGCATGTCGTATGTTTTAAATAGCATGGTTAGTTCTGGATTCCCCTGGCTTGCCCACAGGTCAGGAGTGTATTACCGTGCTCTATATCGACGGAAAGGTCTATTTTAGAAAATTCTAAAAGTATATTTATTTAATTTTTATGATGAAGCTGATGGATTTTTATGATTTTTAAACAAAATTAACCAAAAAAATGTATATCTCACATTTTATCTCCTGAAGCACGAGAAGTAAAATTTTGGAAAGGATCCGACAAGAGATTGGTAAAGATTAAAGGAAACCCAGACTATTAATACATATCCCTCCGCCTGTCATTTCGTCCTTATATGTTATAATTTAAAAACATAAAAAGTTAGGAAGTAGATTTTTTGTAATCTCAGTCCACGCAAAAGTGACCTCAGTACAATTATTATTCCAGTAGACCAAAATATGTGTAATAAGTATAATATAAATATTTTTTTACCGATTGTGTTTATGTTGCATTATTTGGTATTTTTTTTCATACCTGTCTGATTTTTATTATTTTGCTAACAACTTGGTTGTTATTTATGTAATTGACTTTAAACTATATATATATGTAGTTTTCGCTCCTCGAGACTAGTAGGCACATGCAACTTTTCTCAATTCGTGCTTGAGTAAGACTTATCACGGATTTCCAACATCTGTGTATATATATGTTCTATTTCCGTCGACAGTCGAGCGGACTGGCAACACACAAAACGAATATAACTCACGAGGCAGGCAAGTGCCGCTCGCTGCAGTTTAGCGCACTCTGCATTCCGAGTCGTGACACTTTTATTACTACATAACATATGAGGCACATAAGTAATACGTAAGACAACAAACTGTGCCGAGTTTGACGTCAGTTTTGCGGTTCATACAAGACGCAACAAGGGCAGGAAACAATTGGTTATTTATTTCTTTATTTATTTTATTTAGATATTGCAATATTCGGGAGCTAGCTCGGGTGATACCGTTGGGTTTAGTAGAGCCTTGGAACACGAAAATGGGTCTAACGTTTGACCTATGAAGGTAGTATTTTTTTTTTATTGAGAAATCAAGTTGGCCGATCAGTACAAGTCTATAACCTTCCTAACTAGGTAAGAGTTACCTGTTCTAAGGAAAGTTATATATGAAGTGTTACAGTGCATACATACACACCCACACACACACACACATGAATACAATTTAAGTGTTTCTACAAGAACACTTAATATATGAAAAAATAAAATGAATAAATGAAACAATTAAAAAAATAACAAATAAATAAACAAATAAATGAAATGAATAAACAATTATTAAATATATAGGTAAATAAATATTCGATATAAATAAATAAATATTTAATATAAAAATAGTGTTATACTACATATAGTATAGAAACATATCCTATATATAGTGAAGTAGTGATATCTTAATATATATAAATCTCGTGTCACAATGTTTGTCCTCAATGGACGGCTGAACCACTTAACCGATTATAATAAAATTTGAACACCATGTGCAGTTCGATGTGCACTTGAGAGATAGGATAGTTTAAATCTCAAATTATAGTCGCAATTTTAATTTATCGCTAATTATTTGTCTGTTATTATTTGGCAGTCATAAAACTGACAGATGTCGATACCTTTCGACTGGGTTGATGGCGCTAATGTCTGTTATTATTTGACAGTGACAGTTATTCGACGCAAACGTATTAAAAGAGCCCATCAGTTGGCAGAACAAATTGAATCAAGAAATCCAGCGCAAAGAATCAGGACAGCAGGTCATGCACAAGAATCTCAAGAACAGTGTAACGAACGTCTTCAAGAGAATATCATAAGAACAAGAAAATTATTATTTTCAGTCAAATGCCACCGAAAAAATCTAACCTCAACAACGCGAGCGGCAAACGTCAAAACGCAAACGTCAAAACTACGATCGGAATAATATATTCACTTACGAGATGCTGTTGCTGGAAACATCGATGGAAATTTAAATCCCAATGACATCGGTAATGCTTTCATTTTACCTTCAAGCTACATCGGCAGTCCACGGAACATGCAGGAATACATACAAGATGCGATGACTTACGTACGTCATTACGGCCGACCGGATTTATTTATTACATTCACATGTAATCCGAATTGGGAAGAGATACAAACTTTACTATTGCCAGGACAACAAGCCATTCATCGTCATGATTTAACTGCACGTGTGTTTAAACAAAAATTGAAATCCTTAATTGATTTTATTGTTAAATATACAATTTTTGGTATCACACGTTGTTGGCTGTATACGATAGAGTGGCAAAAGCGAGGTTTGCCTCATGCCCACATTTTGGTTTGGCTTAAAGATAGAATCCGTCCTGAAGAAATCGATCAAATAATTTCAGCCGAAATTCCAGACCCATTAATTGATCAAGAATTATTTGATATTGTCACCAAACACATGATCCATGGGCCATGCGGTGTTTTCAACATGACCTCACCGTGCATGGAAAATGGAAAATGTAAAAAAAACTTCCCAAAGCCGCATACGAATGACACGATCACGGATATTGATGGTTATCCAACTAAATCAACTAATTCAATTGATCAAAAGAGTTTCGCCACGACTGCAAAATGACAATTATCAAATCGTCATAAAAGCCGACAAAGTACCATTAGGTGAACATGCTGGTAGATTCAACGCTCCAACTGTTGATGAGGTTGCTGTTATCATGGTTGGTGATCCAGTTGACAAAAGATCTATAAACATTACACGGCGAGACAACACTGTCAGTACGATTTAGGATCTACACCGTTCATATGACGCACTACAATATCCATTGATATTTTGGCAAGGACAAGATGAATATCACCTTAATATCAATCAGTATGATCCAAATACCGGTAAATTTGACAATTATCTATTTACTTTCTTACTGTATGTATAGATTTTAATTTCGTATTGCATTTTATTTTTTATTTTTTTAGGTGATTACAGAAATAATAAAGTTAGCTCAATGAACTACTACGCACACCGAATAATGGTTAGACAACATCAAGACAATTATATCCTTCGATATCGTCAGCTGTTCCATCAATACATTGTTGATATGTATGCTAAGGTCGAAAGCGAACGCTTGCGATTCCTTCGATTCAACTAGGCAAAACTACGATCGGAATAATATATTCACTTACGAGATGCTGTTGCTGGAAACATCGATGGAAATTTAAATCCCAATGACATCGGTAATGCTTTCATTTTACCTTCAAGCTACATCGGCAGTCCACGGAACATGCAGGAATACATACAAGATGCGATGACTTACGTACGTCATTACGGCCGACCGGATTTATTTATTACATTCACATGTAATCCGAATTGGGAAGAGATACAAACTTTACTATTGCCAGGACAACAAGCCATTCATCGTCATGATTTAACTGCACGTGTGTTTAAACAAAAATTGAAATCCTTAATTGATTTTATTGTTAAATATACAATTTTTGGTATCACACGTTGTTGGCTGTATACGATAGAGTGGCAAAAGCGAGGTTTGCCTCATGCCCACATTTTGGTTTGGCTTAAAGATAGAATCCGTCCTGAAGAAATCGATCAAATAATTTCAGCCGAAATTCCAGACCCATTAATTGATCAAGAATTATTTGATATTGTCACCAAACACATGATCCATGGGCCATGCGGTGTTTTCAACATGACCTCACCGTGCATGGAAAATGGAAAATGTAAAAAAACTTCCCAAAGCCGCATACGAATGACACGATCACGGATATTGATGGTTATCCAATGTATCGCCGCAGAAGTACTGAGAATGGTGGCCACACATTTACAATGCGACTGCCGAACTTTCCAAATCAAGTTGAGTTTGATAATCAGTGGGTGGTACCATACCCACCACTACTTTCAAAAACTTACAAAGCTCATATCAATGTTGAGCTTTGCAGTTCTGTTAAATCAATTAAGTATATTTGTAAATATGTAAACAAAGGCAGTGATTTGGCCATATTTGAAGTAAAAAACATAAATAAAAATGACGAAATAGCACGATACCAAATGGGCAGATACATTAGCAGCAATGAAGCTATTTGGCATATTCTCAGCTTTCCCATCCACGAAAGAGATCCTGCTGTCCAACATCTGGCAATACATCTTGAAAACGGTCAACGTGTATACTTCACTGAAGAAAATGTTCTCCAAAGAGCGTTCGAAGCTCCGAAAACGACTCTAACTGAATTTTTTACATTGTGTCAAAAACCTGATGTTTTTGGCCAATTCGCGAAGACATTGGTGTATGGTGATGTTCCACGTTATTTCACATGGAACAAATCCAGTAAAAAATGGGAGCCACGGAAACAAGGAAAACCACATCCTTCCATTACAGGCATTTTTATTTTTTACCTATTGATTTCTGCTTAGTATCAAGTGTAAGAACATTTTAATTAATTGTGTTCAACGTACTTCCCCTTCAAATCTCAATCCAGTGAATTTGTATACCAACATCAACATTTTCGTCTTTGTTCGTAAATAATTTCATTGTACTAAAGGGTTATAGTAGTAGAAAGTCAAATAAGGAGATCACCATATTTTTTTACAAATACCATCTGTGTGAAAAAGCATAGTGGACTCCGTGACTGATGTTCTCTTATTGTTCCTCTTAGATTGTTTACTATAATGTATTATAACAAAAACTTTAGCCACAGCAACGCGTGGCCGGGTCAGCTAGTATATATATATATATACATTGGGCATAAACATATTGGTATGACATATCTAAGTTAGCATATTTTTTTTAATTTTTTTTTTTTAAACATTCTAGGTAACTAAAATAATGCATAGATATTTTTTACTTAGTAGTTACTTAGTAATTCAGATATACATTTCAATTCATTCTCTACAGTCTAATATAAGTGCATCGCTCCAAATTCAATTAAAAACTAAGAAAATATGCACCAAAGAGCTCTTTCAGATGACTACATTTGTGATGATAACTATTTTCATTACAAGGATCATTTCAAAATGCTGTTCTCAAAGTTTATCGCACGGACTTTAAAAAAATCAATATGCAAAAAACTCTACAATTTTACCGAGACGCCTTGGAATCTTGCAAATTTACTAAAATCACAGTTAGATTACAAAATTATTACCTCTTTTGCAATATTACGATTGCGGTTAGAAATTTTGCAATATTAATCATTTCTCTTAGTGATATTGCATAAAAATGCACGTATTCATAATAACCCATGGTGTTTTGCAATTTTACTAAATATGTCGCGAAATAAAACGGATTAGGATATTTTTAAGAGGGATTTGTTTTTTTTGACAAACAGTCATCTCCGATATTGTTAGATTTTAATGACAGAGTTGCTTTTAAGACATTTAAAAAAAAATGATATAATTTTTTTTTTTTTAAATAATTACTATGACCTAGGTCATATGACAATTATTTTGGGTCAAATGTGCCTGTGCTATATAAAAAAAAAAAGTGTAAATAATATTCGATTAATTAATGTTATGTTTAATGATAATGTATTTTTTGGTTTATACCGATATCATGCGATCTCAAGTCTTTAATAACTTTAATTTAATAATAGTCAAAATATATATGTTTACTTATAAAGATTCGAAATAAATTACAGTTTAAAGTATTTCTCACTTGTTATGAAAGCGCCTAGTTTCAGCCTCACCTAATTTTACGAGTATTAACAAGTATATTTTTTAATATTACTAATGACTTGTGCATACATTAGCGAATTAATCATGGACGGGTAGTATCAAATTTATTTAATTTAATAATATAAAATTTACACAATATTACAGTTTTTTATTTAAAAAAAAAAAAATAATCTACTTAAATATTCATAAGAAAATGTACAAAATAACCACGTTACAGTTAACCATTTAATATAGGTAAATTAAGTAGAAAAATCAATAAGGAAAAATCTAAATATTAATTTATAATTTCAGTGATAAATAATCCAACTAAAAAAAATAATAATAGTCATTGAAAAAGTGAAAAGGAACATATTAGTCCAAGCAATTTTTACACAAGACTCTTGGAAAAGTTGTTTGACCCTTTTTTCTGGAAGTTTATTTCTAAAGTGTTCTGGATAAAACGTGAGAGTTTTATTTAATGTTTAATGCATGTCTGATGGTTTAAATCTACTCTGAAATTTATGCGCGCTGAAGTGGTCCGGTGAGAATTTATAAAGCGAAGATACGAGTATAGCTCTGTCGGCGCAACGACCAAATTTGTCAAAACATGCTTTTTGATTATGACGGCGAAACATATGTATGAACAGGCGCTGGACTAGGACAATAGTACGTATTTTTTAAAAATAGCTTATAGTAACCCCCACCATAATACAATTGTAATATTTCATACAATATATTAATTTTGACTTTGTCTTTAAGCACCCAATGCAATCAATGCAACAAGTTAAAATAAAATAAACTAATACTTTATTGTATATATCAGCTTAAAATTAAATCCAATGAATGTACATTTAATAAATGAGCCTATATTTCAAATGTTTATCGTAACACAAAAAAAAAATCTAGAAGAAAGTAAAAAATATATAAATATATATTTAAATGTAAATCGTTTGCTGTTTAGAAATCATATAAATGTACGAAACTAAGATATAAAAAAACGTTAGCAGCTAGGTCCCGAGATCTACACAATTATATTATTATAAGGCAGGTAGGCTAAATCTGATATTATCGTAGTTTATTTCTTTGTTTTGGAAAAACGGTTTGACTTTACCTTTAGCAAGATATGTATCTCGAGTAAATTACAAAACAGGACAATGAGAACAATATATCGTCACTTGATTGTCGTTGACCTTATGTTGATTTTTTGAAAAGATTAAAGAAGACTCAAAAATATATATTTAGTATGGAGACCTACCATCACATGAAAGTCTATTACTATGAAACAAATATCGGCGATATTAATAAATACATATAGGAATAATCCGATGATAAATGTCAACTGCATTCAAATCAGTTCGGAGGTTCTGAAGCGAAAAGCGATCAGACGCACTCAAGGACCATATCATATTAATATATTTTAAAGATTTTCTTATGACGCATTTTCAATCATTATCCATAGAGAAGTGTGAATCGATCACATACATGCGTACATTCAATATCTGCATTTGTCGCTATTTACTTACTTAGAATTTGCACTGGTGGTGGTGTCGAGTACTTCAATGAGATCTCCTGCTTTGAGAGTGACTTCATCCGAACTAGCCGCAGCATAATCAACGGAAGCAACGACAACGTCATCGACCTGTCAAAATAAAAAAAAAAAATATAGAAATATTTATTTTTATACATCATATCAATTAGAAAGAACGAGTGGTACAAAAACACACTTTTGTACAATGAAACACATGTCCCCACCCCTTCACATACAACTATTAAATAAACATAGGAAATCGAAAAAATATATTATTAACCTTATAAGTATAAATAATACTCGTATCTACGTAGGTATAAATTTGATTTTAAAGGGTAGTGGTTTCTGAAACAAAACTAAACATAAAAACGTGAAAACGCGAATAAACCGTGGAATATTTGTGTTCATTTTCCAATAAAATACAAACAAAAAAAACGTACTTATAGTTCTCTTCTTCAATTATTGCATTGTATAGAGGTGTGAGAAAATAAACTAACATAATTTAAGGGGGAGATAGGGATTACAGTCTACCGACGTTGAGTGCTCAATACGCCTTTACGCGTATCTAAAGGCCATCGAAACAATAATTTATTTAAAGTGGCCATGATTTTTATTCTTTTCTTTTAATCTATTTAAGTATTTAAACGGCGCTCTAATATTTTATTTTAGTGTACCTACCAACCCGAGTTTCGCCTGAAATGGTGTAGCAGATGAACTTGCATTCTCATAACTACTCCAGTTCTGTTATGTCAAAAGTAACATGGTATGGTAGCATGTAACTTCTCGTGTGACTAGGCAAAATAATCTCTCTAATTACGCTGTAATTCCAACTATGCCCAAAATGTCCTTCGCCGTTGGTGTAGTACCTACAACAGTGTCTTTTATTGACATATTACACAGATCTAAGACAGCCGCCAAAAAATTACCTAAACATCCTAGCAGCTTCAAATAATAAAATTATGAATCGATCGTAATGTAATCTTATTAGGTTGTTATTTTTATTTATATTCCATTTTCCGTCGATTCTTCCTCTATCTTTTGTTAATCTTGTGAAAAATGTTTATTATAGTTCTTGGTTTTGTATTATTTATTATTAACTAATTTTGTAGTATCTACATTATAATTACAGTATTTTTTCTGACTTAATTATAATATATTTTATATATACACATAAGTGTAAACGCCTGAATAAAAATTGAATTAAATTAAATTATCTATTTGACCTAGATCAGCTCATAAAAAGAAAGATACTCGTATATGGGAACAACATTGCCATATTCGGATTCAATATTGCTAAATCCCATACTATATATTACCCAAAAATACTATTACGAGTAGTACCATATGGATATGTTTAATATATATTAGGAACAATTGGATTCAATGATATTAAATCAGTGAGAAATGTTTTCCATAATCAAATAAGTATGTAATTTTTATTAAAAATTAGGAACGACCAAATTTTAGAAAATAAATGTTTTATACGATCAAGAATGTAATGTAATAATGTACCCTTATTACTATTAATTGCAAAAAAGGTAATGAATAAAAAAAAATATTTTGTGTTGTCATATATTTACCGTTTGGCTTTTATTGACAGACCTACTGTTGTATTTATTTATTTATTTTTAAAAGAAATCTTACTCAGAATGTTACTTAAATTCATAATGTGTTGATTGCTAAACTTAAATTAAATTAAAAATAATTGTAATATAAATGGTATCTTCGATGTGTAAATGCGCCAAGCCTATCATATTTGTATGTTAATTGCAGAACAAAAACAATTCAACAAATAAAAAAATAGCAATGTCTTACCATTTTGTCTCTTTTGTCAGTTGAGCTCCATTGTTTAAAACTAGGCGTATGTTGAAGAATATTGGATGTACTACAAGAATATTCTTTGTCTAGTAAAACTCCCTTCTGACTTGATATCCAGCCGGTAATACGAGACATCCTTTGATCGTCACTTATGTTACTGCTGTCAGAATATGAATGAATTTCAAGGTCTTCCTCGTCGGCTAAAGGGCAACGGTACATGGAATATCTGTGAGCGAGTGGTTTATTAAGCCGAAGGGCTGAGAAAACATGCAGCGGCTCAAAATGCCTGATACCCGACTCATCCAATAGCGTATACGGTACTTGACCTGTGAGTACAGCTCTGCTAGACTCACGAGGAACGACCGCCTGGAGCCCTTTCTTCACGATCAGGATCGTACCGGGGTGACGCTTGCGTTGAAGCAAAAACTCCTCCATCGCTAAGCTGTTCTGATTTTGTAGCAAACTTAACGGCACGTCGTTCGAACTCATGAGAGGCGGTTCTTCGGGAACAATCATCAGCGCTGCACTTTCGCGGACGAGCTCTCGCAATCTTGGATCAGTCTTTGCCACCTCCGGATCGACTTCCAATTTTCTTAAAGCTGACCACAGGCTAGGGCGCTGTTCAGCTAGTTGTCTCATAACCGTAAGCCTTCGTAAAATATCAAGCGATAACTGATCACTGGCAATTTTGTCCATACATTGATTATCAGTCAGTAATGCCAAAAGACTATTCGCTACCTGATGCATTCCAAGCGTTTTGGCAAGGCCAATCGATTGTAATAATAACATTCTCGTTTCTTCGTTGTTCGCGCTGTAAAGTATTTCGTTTATTTTAAGGTCGCTCGTTTGTCGAACAGCTGATACTATAGCTTTCTGTAAACTCTCAGCTGCTTGTTGTTCGGTCGTAATAAAAGATACACTCTCTGCAATATTCGATATGATATGATGCAAAAGGTCGGAGTCTGATTTCATCATATTCTTAAAGGCCGGCTCTAACAAATTGTTTTCAGAT
This sequence comes from Neomicropteryx cornuta, assembly GCA_020383195.1. Taxonomy (NCBI): domain Eukaryota; kingdom Metazoa; phylum Arthropoda; class Insecta; order Lepidoptera; family Micropterigidae; genus Neomicropteryx; species Neomicropteryx cornuta. The sequence goes on from JAHKQU010000014.1 coordinate 7,229,332, forward strand.
TTTAATATAGCGCTTAGTTTTTCAATTATTATATCATCGCTTATTTGACCAGAATGTAGGCAATCATCGATAGCTATTTTTAAAATTTCCACTTTCTTTTCAGAAGTATGCTGAAGGATTGTTTCGAATAAAAATTCTTTTTTTTCCTCTGTATGTAATATCTCATACATAATCGATACAAAATCGTTATTAATCGATTTTCCCAAAATTGTATTGATTGATTTCAGTACTTGCCTGTATTTATCCTTTGAATTATTGTTATTATTTTCTTCATATTGTTCAGATATCACCATTGCCGCCAAAACTGCCGCTGCTATAGCATTTTTTATATTTTCATGATTACCATTTTCAAAATCACTTTCTTCGATGGAAATTAGACTCGTCTTTCCTTTGATTTTCTTCTTTGAAGTTTTACCGCGTTTGTTTAATTTAGCGGCCTGCTGTCCTACATTCTGATTCCGCAGATCTGCGCTCATTTCAACTATAGAAGTGATAACACTCATTAACTGATTTGCTACCTCGTCTTTTAATCCAAAGTCCGAAATGAATGTTGCCAATAATTTATTATTTTGTGTATGTTCTAAAATGATATCAACGGCCGGTATTTCTGCTGGGATTTGCCTACCGATTGACATACCAGCTTCTGAGAGTTGACGTAACATTTTTGAATCTATGCTTAATTCACCTTTTCCGGATGTGGCATTGCTCTTTATTTTAAGTAACCTCAATTCTTCCGGTGTAACAACAAAGCTTTGAACGGAAAATTCTAAGCCGTCATCACCCTCAATTAGATCTGGTGCCACAAATTTTAAACCTTCTGGTGTCTGTACAATTTGTCCAGGCACAAACTTGATGCCTCCATCTGTTGACTCTATTACACGACCAGGGACAAATCTAGGGCCTTCTTCAGTATCTACAACTTGTCCAGGAACAAATCTTGAACCTTCTTCCTCTGTCCAAATTACTTGTCCCGGTATAAAGGTTGGACCAGCTTTCGTATCGACTATTTGCCCGGGCACAAACCTAGGGCCGTCAATGGTTTCCACAGTTTGTCCTGGTACGAATTTAGGACCAGATTTTGTATGAACTACTTGACCAGGAACAAATTTAGTTCCCTCTGTAGTATCAATAACTTGACCCGGTACAAACTGCTCTCCTTTATCAGTAAATACTACTTGGCCTGGTACAAAACCACCATCGACCATCATACCTGGCACAAATCTCATGACATGATCATCACCTTTTACAAGTTGACCAGGAATTATTTTACCAGAATTTATAGGTGCAGACATGCCAGGATAAAATTCAATTCCTTTATCAGTCTGAATCATATGGCCAAAAACGCAATCTCCATGTATGCTCTTAGTATCCATATCTATAATGAGACCGGTAGGGCCTGGATCGGAAAAGGTAACATCTGTATGAGATTTGGCAATTGCGAAGCTTATGCTACCATCAGCGTTAAATGCTGTTTTTCCAGCAATGAATTTTTCTCCTGCAGGTGTCTGAAGAACTTGACCTTCTACGAATTTTGGCCCATCTGCTGTCTCTACAGTAATTCCAGGTATAAATGAGGTTTTACTTATCTCATTAGATTTACTTATACCTGGTACGAATATAGCGTTATCATTTTCAATAAGTGTCTGGCCAGCAATAAATTTGGTTCCATGTTCTGTTTTGACGTTTGATCCAGGTATAAATGATAACGTTCCTTTGTCATGTAAAGATTGCCCAGGTACGAATTGCCATTGATTGTCAATGACAACGTTTTGTCCAGGTGTGAATACTTCTCCTCTTTTAGAATGATTTGTCTGACCTGGTATGAATAGGGGGCCATCGGGTGTATCAATTGTTTGGCCAGGGATAAACTTTTCATGACCGTGGTCAATTATAGATTTTCCTGGTATAAATTTTAATCCTTCTTGTGTCAGCACAGTTTCTCCTTCTACAAACTTTAACATACCATTTGTTAAACGCATAGTCTGACCATGAATAAACTGTTCTCCTTCTGGAGAAAACACGGTCTGACCAGCTATAAATACTGGTTTTTGGGTTACAGTATCATTTAGTACGTGTCCTGGTATAAATGATGGACCTTCAGGCGTATTGATTGTCATCCCGGGTACAAATACCGGACCTGATGAGGATTCCAATGTTTGACCTGGAACAAATATCGGTCCCACGGGAGTATTCAAATATTGACCTGGAACAAATTTTTTGGCCTTTTCGATATCAATAGTAAGTCCCCGTACATTAGCAATTTTTGTGGTTTGATGACTATTTTGAATAATATTTAAAGTTGATGGAATATCTTCAATATTAAGTAATATTTCAGGGTTCTCTTTGCTAATATGAAAAAGTTTTTTTTTTACATCTTGCGTCTCTGCTAGTGACTCTGATTGCAGTAGTTTAAGTTGTGATATCAATTCTTTGACTGGCGCCTCTTTTGTTATTAATAATGGCTCAATACATGGCACTGTTTCAAAACCTGTGGTGTTGCATAATATTTGTTGATCTATATTCCAGTTTTCAGGACAAACGTCTAATGCCTCAGCCTTGATTGGCTGAGGAAGTTTTGTTATTTGAGGTATGCCCATTGCATTTGCAGCTTCCCTTTCAAACTGTTCCCAATCCCATGATTCAATAAGAGGTTGCGTTAAATCTCTCCAATCTCCACTGCACATAAAAACACTTGACTTTGATCGTAAGTGATTTAAATCATAAAAGCTGCAAGTATTTGGTTTCTCTGTGATCTGTTGACGTGTATGTTCAATTTTTTGCATTTTTTGTTTTTTTGACTTTCTCTGTTCTCTGACTGAATCTTCTTGTTGTTCTTCGATTTCTGCCATCTTTTCTTTATCTTCAAAAATCTTTTTCATACCTGTTAAGCCAGCCGTTCTTTTGCGCCTTTTAGACTTCTCAGAAACTTCTTCTAGTTCCCATTGTTTGAGAACAGTTTCGTTTGGACCTTCGCCTTCATAGAACTCCACGTCTTCTTTGAAATCAGATAATTCCATGGCTACATTACGTCCTTGTTTCATTTTTATAACTACTGTGTCTGAATCTTTAGCTACCATTACGTCTCTCACATCGCCATCCCTTACAGCAGCTTCCAACTGAGCAGAAAAAACTAGACTACACCTTCTTTCTTGAACTGTATACACATATTTTCTGTTTTCGGTTACTTGCTTGGATTCTAACAATTCGAATAAAGACTTCTGTGCTTCGCTTGATCCGTCGAGAACTGGAAAAATGTACCGGTAATCGGGTAATACATCATGTTTACGTTTTCCATAAGCCATTTCCGGGTAGAAATGATGGGGGCCCAGGTCGCCGGATACATTTGTTATTTTGCACTTCGCACGGGCTGCCGAGTTCGCCGAAAGTAACACAGGTATATAATGGTGAGACGGCAAGCCGTATGACTTCCCCGTGATTCGACAACATCTCTTTGCGTCAGCGGGCGATATAGGAGGAAGGAGCGGAAAATAATTGGGTTTCGGAAGGCCGCGGCTACGGCCCGTTATTCGACAGAATGACATGCTTGCAGCCTGAACGCTATAATTGTTTGCGAGGTGGCTCCATATCACTATTATCACTCAAAATAAATCAATAAAATCACACCACGAGAACTTTATTTGTTGAAAATTAAGCACCTTTTAACTTTCGATATCTGGTACAATTCGCATTTCGTTAGTTAGAATAGATAAAAGCGTTTGATTAAAAATCACTTAACCAGGGGTTATCGGAGGAGGTTTGTTTGCGGTGCGCCCGCGGCTCGACTGGTGTGATCGCGTGGAGCCGGCGCCCAATGTACTGAAGCGAGCAGCCAAGCGAGATAAACCCGGGCGTCGCGACGCCTCCTGCCGTGCGGGGGAGGGGGGTTCGAACGGTGACCAAACCGTCTCGGTCTCACCTCGTCATCATAGGTGGGATTCTTATCTAATGGCGGGGGCTTCCATGACTACGGCATGCGTTCGTTGGCCCCGGCGCCTTGCAGGCAGGTGCGTTTCGAACGAATTTGCTTACATTTAAATAAGGATGGGACGTTCAAGTCTAAGAACATAACAGTACGTCAAAATAATAAATTATTAATAATCTAAAAAGATAGTATTTATATAAAAAGAACATGTGAAACATAAATAATATGATCATTTAGAGTTAACATGATTTTATAATTAGAATTAAAAAATATTTTAATAGTTTGAACTCCAAAATTAGGTATATTTTTCTTTAAAAAAAAATAATGGAAATTAAAAATTGTAATACTATATTCAATAATAATGGAGGAGGTGGGGGAAATAGAAGTGAAGGGAAGTTACATATAAATTAGCAAAATGCTGTTAACTTACTTTCCTAATTTAAATAATATGATAATGTTTGACTTTATTTTAAACATGTGTTTTAGAAATTGATTACAATAACTATTTATTTTATAATATTAAGTTATATAAGCTATCCTATAAGACATATGAATGTATTAAGATTTACCAATTTAATTTTTCCAAACATATTTTCCTAGATTGCATCGATCCTTGTATATTATTGTCAATAATTTTCTACCCTACACGAAAATTAATACAATCTAGCATTTGCGGATAACCATGTACGCGCGTAGCATATTTGCGCGTTAGTAATTATCTATTTGTTGTCGAAATGCATGGATATGTTATTGTTATATGCAGAGAAATTAATTGAGACTCCTGCCTAAGGATCGAAATTAAATACCGTCAACGCTTTATTTTAGTATGACATTATGTAGGTCGTATGGAACTATTTTCCTAATGATATTTTAGTTGGCTTCTGAGACATTTTGACAGATCGCTATCGGTAATTTATTTTTAAATTTGAAACTACGTTCTAAACGGCGACATATAAACACTATGCTGTTGTTGGCATTCTGTGTTGATTTTTTTAAACAGGTAAAAATAACTGAACAGGTGTTCTGTGTCTATATATATAAATACACAATTGTCTTAGGATTGGGTCTAACTACACAATCGTTTCATCAATATAAAAATACCGCATGTAAGTTATTATCTCTTCTTGTTTTTAATTCAATCAAAGTCACCATTACCATTACCACAGACAGAATTACCATTGGCACAAATAAAAGTAAGTTAAAAACTAAAAATAATAACACCATATTTTGAAAACTTGTTTTAAATTGCATATACTTTAGAGGTACCTATTCCTCCGGTGGTATAGCTGATTGGCAGGTTACTGGTACAAGGAAGTTATTTTAAAGTCAACTTTTTATCCTTTTCCTTAGCTGGGAAGGGATCTTAGGAAATGGTTTTTAGATGCTGCAGTTGAGAATATTCCATTCTCTAATAGTACGCGGTATCCGACATTGTTTTTCCTAAAAATCTCCTTTATTTTGTGAGAATGTTACTTTCGTCCAATATAGAAGGACTTCTGAAGTTGATCACCAATGGAGGACCATGCTAGGAGCTACAAGTAGGCCTTAAATAAGTTAATAAGACGACATATTTTACGCCTTAAACTTAAAGGCTTCCATTTAAGGTTAGATTTACCTTAAGTAAAACATATTAGACACATTATTGCACATATTAGACGAAATGTAAAACTGTCGTTTTTTATTATATCCTGTAAAATCATAAAATTGTGTGCAGTCTAGGAATTAAAAAGTTGTTCGTCAATGGCAGTACTCCAAAGAACGGCGTCATTCTAAATGGCTTGGCACAGAAAAGCCGTCTCATCACTGCCAATTTAAGTCTCTAAGTATCTATCATTAACGTGTCAAATAACTAAATGTCAACTAGGTGAATGTATAATTGGGACCCATAGAAGTCTCTTACCATAGAAGCCCCAAAAACGAGGACCATGGGAGTATGATAGCTTCGCAAGACTACATACAGTACGCGAAATATTATTTGACAAAACTCTTATTATAAGACCCGGGACGAAGGTTACCGACCTAACAAATTTGGTTGGAATACATTATCTTGATTCGTTAATATTTCAATGTAAGTTTATTTCAATATGATATTAAAAAAAAAAGAAATGCAATGAAATGTCAGTAAACCCAATGAATTAATGAAATGAATAATGAATGAATAATGTAATGAATGCAATTTCAGTAAACCTATAAAGAAACACAAGGAACATAAAATCAAATTTCTGTTATAATTACTTTTTTCCTTTCACTTTGTTAACCACTACTCGAGAAAACTAGAAAGAACTTTGGTTAGCCCAGTGTAACAAGAATAACATAATGTTGACAATCTCTGATTATTTTATTGCTTTCTAATGACACTTTTGTCAAATAATATTTCGCGTACCAACCTTAAATATTACATTTTCAGATAAAAACGTCAAATTTAACTGGAATGAAATAAGTTATATTATAACTAATTTATTTGTTTTTTTTTTAAATGATATAAACTAATGGCAAGCGCTCGTCACCTACTTACCTACCTTTGGTGTTACTGAATTTTTCACGTTTTAAGTACATATCTTCATATGATGATAACTATGACTGCAAACGGTGAAAAGAAATAATTCTTTTTGATTGCCTCGCTTCTCGTATGGAACAAAAAATCCCTTTCGGCACGTCGGAGGTAGATTACACCGGATCAAAGTAGGGGACAGGCGAACTTCAATTGTACGAACTTATGAACATTGCGCGAGCTGCCGCGCGATCCACTCCCCACGCGGCAGCTCGCGTACCCTTGCGCAGCGAGGGTGCGTATACTGAAACCCTCTTTATACTGTGCCGTAAGGGTTGCTCATATCAAAAATTGTTTCGAAGGGAAAGAAAATTTTTGAATTAATTTGTATCTTTTTTTGTGATTTTGTGCCCTTAAATTTTATGTATCAATTTGAAAATGATTGGTGTAAAATTACGGCAGTTATCGTGTCGACAAGAAAGTGATATAGATAGATAGATAAACTTTTAAACTGAGGGTGGTTTTGGATTCTAGGGGACGTGAAACGCGTAGATATGTAGAAATTTTCCGGATGACATTACATGGTACCCATTACAATAGGTAGCTTTCCTAATGAAATTTACCTAAAACGAACGCGTAGGCACTTTGAGCAGCGAAGCCTGGTTATCAACTCATGCAACTAAACAAAATCAATGAAAAAAAAATATATTTAAAAAGATTTAAAATGACACCTTCCTAATAATAATTTATGTTGAATTATGTGAATTTATTTAAATTATAAACTGTTTTTGATTTTCTTACATTTCACATTATTTTATTCTTATATCAATGTGGTACGGTACACCTTTATCTACTGGTTAAGTGTATGTAAGAGAGGATTTTGTAACCTTGCTCTTCTTGGACAGAACGCTGAAATATGGACTAGGGTCTATGGTATATGAATTAGCCATCATCACGACACTGAAACTTTACCTATTATTTTGTTAACCTTTGTCTGTTGGACAAATTTTATTTTGAGGGATTAATACTACTCAAATTTAAATGTGATCCACGCACAATTTTCTGGCACACAAGAATGACGTCATACTACGAATATGACGTCCATATCACAGGCGTCAGAAGCGCTGAAAGGCGCGGATCGCCTGCCAATTTTGCGGCAGCGAATTAGAGGAACCCGACAGAAAATATTGGAAGGAAAAGTTTTAGAATTCTACACGTTAGACGACACAATTTGTCGAAACGAACTTCCAGCAAAACCGATAAATTGTAACGTTTGTAGGTTAGTTGTCCAACTTAATCACATATTTAGCTCTTTTCAACAAGTTTTTGTATTTTTTTGAAATTTATTTTAAGACCTAAAAACTTTTTTTAACGCTTTAAATTAATCGAAAGAATGATAAAGACGTAAACTCATGCATTCGAATATAATAATTTGGTGGTGTCTGTAAACTTTATCCGATTTATTGGCTACAATAAATCGTAAAAAGAAAGCTAGACTTTCTACAATTTTCCGAGACAAATCTCGACAAATCCTTTATATGTTTTATGCTCACCCTTATTATTTACCATTTTATTTCGCGTGATATTATATTACTGTAACTTTATATTACGAGTTATGACTTACGCGGAGACAAACACGGAGAATCTTGGAGATGTGATATTGTTTAACAAACACTATTTGGATGTATGTGTTTTAACCCGCCCATTTTATAAAATGATAAATTTTATAATGTTAGCACTAATTTATTGCTTATTTCTTTTTAAACCCCCCAGCTTAAGATAGTGTGGGGGAACTTCATCCCGTGTGCCCTCGCCGAGAAAGACTGGCCAATATTGCCAGAACTAGCTTTTAAATATTGATGTATTAATAAAAATAATAATAATAAGTTAACTCTCTAATCTGTTCGGACGCAGAGGATAGATGTCAGTTTCACTATTGTGTATATATATTGTGAATACATATGAAACGGATTTTTTAAATTATATTAAGCAAATCATTCTGATAATAATTAATATCCGATTTGAAATTAAATAAAGAGTTTTTAATTAAATAACCGGCCAACTCAGACAGATATAAAGCAAAGCTAGGTATATAAAAAAACAGTACGCTGGTTTGCGAGATAATATTACGTTAAATTTGTATCCTTTGAATTGTCTGCATAATATAATAGTTTTTTATTATACAGAGGCCTAGTAAAATAACTCTGGAAATTGGCCAGCGAAAAAAAAACAAGAATACATCGTATTTCAGCACTTAGTTTGAGGGTCGAGAAACAACAGTATCTCGTTTCAAAATGCACTGGAAAATTACCAGGTCAAGTGAAGTCTTTTCGACCGGAACCTAGCTAAGATGACGAGCTGGGCAGGTTTCTATTCGCTTCTCATTCATGTTAGCAGTGGAGCTTCAGATAATTATATTTGTTTAGAAAATTTTATTAAACAACTTTAATTTTGTTAGCCTTTGATAGCATTTTAGTTAGGTACTCGTTCATAATATAATTTTTATAGGAAGTATCTTCAAAAATATTTATTTTATTTATCATGCTGCAGTTTTTATTTTTCGACATTTTTCAAAAGTATTAATAAGACCAAGAGTCTTTTTCAAAACATGTATTAAAATATTACCAAGATTGTTATCACACAACGTAGAAAGATATATTTTTAAATTAACAAAAGGAAATTATTCAGTTATTCCGTACTGATTTTGACACCAAAAAATATATTATAACCAAAATAATACATTTATTAATTTTATTATTTTAAATGTTCAAAGTTAATAAGCAGAATAATGTTTGATTTTTGGTAGGTATAGCTCAACCACATAAAAGGACAGTAATGATTTTAAATATTTACATTCAAGAATAAATAAAAAAAAACAATTAACCCGTACCCGTAATTACCCGTGTAATTATAATTATGAAAGTTTGTCTGCTTGTTACGTCTTCACGGCTAAGTCACTAACCTGATTTTGATGACATTTGGTATGCAGATAACTTGAACCCTGGAAAGGACATAGTTTTTTTTAATGCCCCCTAAAAGGGTAAAATAGAGGATGGAATATTGTATGGAAATTAAGTGTTTTTGGGCCTTTTGGACAGCTCTCGGAATTTTTAGGCCAACGCAACTATTTTCAGTTGTCCCCGTATCGAGCACCGAAGGCGCCATTACGTAAAACCAAATTGCCTAAAGATGAAGGGAACGGCCAGCCCATAATGACCCATAGGGCCAACTTATATGACGAACCTAGGCATCGATATAGAAATTATGTAATTTATATTTTAAAATTAAATATAGAAAGCGTGAAGTGAACTTACCTCTCAGATGTATTAATTTTATAAAAAAAAATATCGAATAATATAATAATCTAACATGAAAAAATTATTAATATAAATTACTTCGTTAGAACGTATATTTATTTAATTTTAGATGGGCCTTAAAAAATATTGAGATACGTAACATGCATTTTAACAATAATATTATAAATATTACAATATGAACAGTTTTACAGTATAAATATTAATATGAACAGTTTTTTAACGGTTTTTACCTAGTTAAATATCACAAAGTCAAAAGTTGACCACAACTTTTTTAACAGATATTAAAATTCCTAGAAAACGATCTTCATAAGAACTATCCTGACCCTCTGAAGTCTGAATCAATGCATGGGTATTTTCATATTCAAATTGTGTAAAGTCGATTTATAAACACTTAAAAAAAATATGTAGAAGTTATCTATTATTTTTTTTTTATGATTAATAATATAAATTAAAAATCTGTCGATGTATTTAATAAAAAGATATACCTATCAGTATTATGATTCGACAGTACGAGGTTCGGAAAGTTTTTTCAACCAGATTTTTTTGCCTGGTGACACGGATGACCTCAATATCGTGGCGTATATTCTGAGATACTTCAGAGTATTTAGGACCAGTGTTCAAATTTAAGTTATTTCTAGTGCGAATTTTCAATCAGGGGATTGAGAAAATCAAGTTTAAATTGCGCGCCGTGCAACGCGCTCGGTGGCAACGAGTGGCTCGCTCGCTCAACAGATCGCCCGGTGCTGCCAAACCAAAAATAGCAGCGAGAGGGCAACGACTAACCTATTTACCGACCGACACAGGAAGCTTCAACGAAACGCCGATAGATGTCAGTGCATTACGAATAAAGTCTTATTCTCAATATACAAATATTGTACTAATCTTATAAACCTAACTGTAGTTAATTAAAATAGCCAGAGTTTTATGAAAACTAAGCTTAATATTTTTAAAGTTAAATTTTAAGGCGATATAAATAAGTTTAGTACTGGCTGAAAAGACAAAGAAGTAACAAACTCTTAAAAAGATTAATTGTTGGAATTTACTACAAAAATACTTTTTATTATGCTTCTACGAGGACTTACATACTAAAAATACTTTTTTTGCCATCATATTTTATATTTGAGAATATTTATATTCACGGTATTTGAGAAATAGGTTATACAATTTTAAAATATATTAACGATTTACAAGTAAAGTGTATATATTTTACACTTTCCTTTTAATTTTTAGCCATGACGATTCGTTTACATACAATATCTACGTCATTATCATTATCATTCATTATACATCATATTTGTTACATTTTCATCGCTTTAATCATTATTGTTTTCTTTAAAATCATTTTTTTATAATGTTTTATATTTTTTTTTATAATATACTATAATGAAAGTTTGACAGTATTTAATGAAACGCACAAATATCTAGGTGAGTGATTTCATGTTCGTCTATCATAAATAGAGTTACTGTATATATATTTTTGTATGAAATTTAGTAAGTATCGCACATATTATTATTTAATTATTTTATCAATTATCATATTAATATCTATTAGTATCCAAGAAGAATATCTGTATATGTATATGGATAAAAAATGTTTAAAATATTTTACATTTTTGAAAGTTTTTGTAGGTCCAAGTTATATTTACTAGAGGTCGCCCAGTGGTCGAAATTCGTCAGTAATTCATTAGCCTTTAAAGTTTGAGCATTATTGAGGTTCTTATAATACGGTGAGTATAACTCTGTAATCATTCCATATATTTTTTTGAATTTTATTCTATTATGTCAGCTGCGAGCGCGTACAAATACGTCATTAGCGTGTGTTGTTTGCCTTAATTCCCTGAAATGCGTATGAAATATAAAATTTAGTAATAATAAAAGTTGAAAAAAAAACACACAATTACAAAACGCTGAACTGTATTTACGAATATTTTCAAAATATTTTTTTGACTTTCTTTTTATTGAAGGTTCATGTAATGTCGATCATACAATAATTTGAAGTATTTATTATAATAAGGCCAGTATGATTTACCCTTATGACAAAATGAAGTGAATGCATTTGTCCTATTATCATTTTGACTTTCAGACGAATGTATATTTCTCCTTCTTTGTGTCTCACGTCAGTTCTATATGAAGGCATAATGGAAGATAGGTGCGAATATCTGGGTGTAAAAAAAACTACTAAAATTAAAAATATAACATGTAAAAATAAATTACTGAAACTAAGATTATAAAGGTTTAATTAATATAACAAAATGTACTCACTTTTTTCAAACCTAACCTAATGCGTTTATGCTTTGACATTACTTTATTGACATTGACAGATTATTGAAAAAGAAACATTTGAAATCACACAAAATTCACAGCTCGAAACTCATTGGGTTAATCTGTCAGTTAGTATGAACGTTTTATTTTATTAAATAAACCATCTTATTGACCCTGCGATTTTAAACACGATTTGATTTGACTTCATATAAAATTCAACATGGTTATCGGGTAAAAAAATTGTAAACTTTACGTGATAATATGTAATCGCTCTAAAATCGGTCGCCGAGTCATTGATCGACCTTGGCTGAGCGCCTGCGAGCAAAAAGGGAATTTACACGAGCGCTTTGATAAAATGAATAAATTTGGGCGTGAATTATTTTCGCAAACGTAATAGGGAACATAAACACTCCCTTAAGTCTTCGGTAATAGTCTTGGAACATCCTGTATGTATGACTTATCGAAATATATAATAAATATATATAAGATTTATGTTCATACATACCCTCTATACGTATGTACGTAAACATAATATGTAACAGTTTATTGTAAATAGTATTTTTTTGTTTGCGTCTGTGTAGGTATGTGTATGCCTGTAAAAATCTTCAAAATATTAATTATTTATTTTGAAAGTTTTTCGCGTAAGATTCATAATTTATACTGTTTTCTTCTTAAGTAAACTTTTTTAAAAATAAGATTATCTCAAATAACCTTTTCCAGCTAACAGGTATGTAGGTAAACCTTACTGATAGGTACCATTAACATTATAAATAATATATATACATAACGTTGCTAGTACCTACTCGACATGCTAAAACGTCAACGCAACTTTTCCAGTAAAGTGATAAAATATCTTTTGATTATCTTAAAATCTTAAAATTCAATTTGAAATTAGGTCAAGGTCAATTTTATTAATAAAGTAATTGTATTATTTCATAGATAAGTTATTAGTATCCGTTTTTAGCAAAGTATTGTTTACCGGTGTAGATTTTAATACTTGTGTTGCTAAAATATTTTTTTTTATAAATAGGTACCTAATTCTATTTCTACGATTTGCAGGCTAAAAAATCTCATGCGTTTGAAATTTATGCCAAAAATTTTCGTTGCTTACTGATTAAAATAGTAAAGCGTGCTTCACGGTTGAATTAAAATAAAAATAGCTAGTATGTAATATATCATAAAACTAAAGATTTTCATTATTTTGTCATAGTTCTTCTAGTTCTGGAATAGGGAACCTATGTCCACAGTCATAGTAGGAACATAGAAGGATTAAGTCCGTTGCTCGATCAGCTAATCTAAGCTTAATATTAAATTCCGGAAACATAGTAAGTACTCAGTTTTATTCGTAATTTATCCGTATTTTGTATTATATAAACATTAAACAATTTTTGTCATGACCTAGAAAAACTAAATTTTAAAATAAATACGTCTTCAGGTGTGGCCTAAAATATTTATCCCAAAAATATGTGACACACTTTCGCTCTCGTAAAGGTCACAATCTCTATTATGAATTCCTTTCCATTCTAATTTTAGTTGATTCAAAATGCAATTCGCTACAGAAATAAAATTCAAATTCTCCGAATGTGAATATTTTTCTGGCCAGAAAATCAGAAATTTTACTGGCATGTCAGGCTCAGCTGGTACAATCGAACGTATTTTCGAATACCTACAGCTGGCCAAGGTCGGGCACAGTTCTACTTTAATAGAAAAAAAAAAGTTTTTTTACACTACATATATAAAAGGCATACACACATAGTGGGAAACAGGTCAGGTTTGTGAGGTAGCACGTAACATAGTCAAACATATTTAGCACGAAGTACTAATAGTAAAACGCTTATACAATTACGCGATTAAATTATTACAAATAACTAAGTAGTGTACATATAAAACAAAGTCGGGTTAGTTGCACCATAAATAACTCAAGAATGGCTGGACTGATTTTTATGATCCTCGATTCGGTAGATTTATCTCCGCCCCAAATAGCAGAATAACTATTAAAACATCGAAAAATTATGGAAAAAGAAATATTTTTCTCATACATTTTGTATGTAACGGTTTTGTATTCTGTGAAATTTCAAACGGTAAGTTGCCTTCGAAGATGTCCACTTTGTGAGGCGCGCGCATCGATAATTGCTTTGTAATTTATTTTGATTTTTGTGCATTTATTGAACTTAATTCATTTTGAGTAAAAAACTGAATTTAATTCAGCAAATAAGTTAACACAACATGTATTGATTCTGAGGCGGTACGTTCGTCGGGTCAACTTGTTCAATATATAACGAATGTACGAATAAAACTATTTCTTTATTTAATTAATTAACGCATAACAATACATTGATAATACTTATATGAAAAAAGTAGTAAATAATAAAAAGAAAAATAACGCATCATAAAAAAAACAATGAGTGCAAAAATAGATACCGTGAAAATGCGGTAAAATGGTGTTCAACTAAGTAATAACTTGTTCTAGGGCTACATATGTGCATATACTTAAGCCACGCGTATTTTATATGACTTTGGTTATTAACCTAATAAATGTGAATAATAAAATGAAAATAAAGGTAGCATGAAATAAACAATAAAATAATTACAACGATGCATAACCAGCGCCTCACTGGAGGAGCGCTACGGTGCGAAGTCGTGGGGTTGCAGCGTTTTGTTACATGTAGTCCTTTGAATCCAAGTCACTATACCGCGCGTAACGAAGTTTCACATTCAAATAAAAAAGATATAATAAAATTTCGGCCTACCTCCATTTTCTTTCGTCCTGCCGTCCGTCCTGCGCATGAACGCCTTCTTTGGTGTTCCTCGCGTTGCAGCAATAACTCGGCAATGAGGACGCGGGTTAGGTACTCGCCGAAATCTGAAAAAAATAAATAAAATGAATTGGCCACAAGAATTAACATCTTTCAGAGGTTTAGTTATCATTTTAAAATATAAATTACGTCACACGCCTTTAATTACCATGTCAATTACACTAATTACCATGTTTCAGCTCTTTAGGATGGTCTTAAAAAAAGATTTAGAGAAGTTTCTACCCAAATGCGTGCATTACAATCTTTCAACACTTAACATAAAACCACCAATTAACGATTGGTTGATTGGTGGTATCTATTTTCAGTTTTTAATCGTTTGATTATCAAACAATTGAAAAAAAACATTAATGCTAATGAAAATAACATTGGATTTTAATGGAAGCAATTGTAATACACCGGCTAAGATATGCTAAGAAAGTATATTTAACTATAGATTTGCATTGCATTTGCATTTTTCAACTAACAAGGTAACTTTTGGTTTTCAACTATGACTTGTTAAATAAATTAATTTATTTGTGCCGTACGATCAAAGCTGTCGAAATTATAGATAATTTAATGTATTTCAAATTCAGAACGCGACGTTTTTTTCAGTCTGCGCATGCCTAGCTTCTGCCTATAATTTTATAAACAAATTAGCGTTACAAAATTACTGAAATATTGTTATATTTGAAATAATTCACCTGACGCTTCGTTGAACGTTAATTTTGGATCTACATAGTTCTAAGTTAGTAAGTAGATCTATGTAAGTAATGTGTGTAGTATCAATATATATACACAAATAAACATACTGGCATTTGTAATTGATTGTATGCAATAGGGTAGGTACATAATTTGAATACTGTTTAGGTATAGAAGTTAATATTTTAGATGAAATGATATATGTATGTACCTTTATATACTAAAATCAGCACAATCAGAGTTCCTGTAAACTATAGAGGTCAAAGAATAATACTAGCTTTAATCGTTAGCTTTATGTAATGCATTTTGTTTTCATGTAACACAAAAATTGGTTATATAAAAAATATATTTAGGAAAAAAGTGAAGTATATTTAGGACAGACGCGCTTAGCGAGAAAGGCGTCTAATTTCTATTTCTAAACAGAAATCGGTGACATCTTCCTGCAGTTTAGTAGTGCTTCATTAATGCGTGCATAATTAGTTTATATATAATATTAGGGCCGTATTCATACAGCACCTGTGCACCGACTGGTTTGCGCAGTCTTTGAATATTGAATTATCCTTTACACCGTTAACAATTAAAGAGTTCCAAAATATAGTTCGTGATTATGACTAATGAAAACCTAAAGTATTGCGTCATAAAGTGCCCATGCATATATTTTTCAGGTCTAAACCTAAATATCTAATAGAGGAAACACAAAAAGCATATTTTCTAGAAGAAACAAGAACTATAGATATTGTTAGCTATAGCTAATTTGACGTCACATAGAAGAAAGCCAAGAAAAGACATTTTCAGCCATCGAAACCGCATCCAAGCTAGTTTTCTAATGACTGACCTGTTTGCTCTTTCATTGTCTCCTGGTCCGTTTTAAGGTCCATCTGTGCGGTGATCATGGTGATGTTATAATGTGAATGTTGTGGAGTACGAGTGTCAATAGTGTGTTGCGTGTTTGTGTCAGCTCTTCCCGAGTCTGGGAAACCGGATTTAAGGGCTCATCATCTGGTACAGAGATAAAAAAATGTTACAAACCGACTTCAAAATAAAAAAAATACACGACATAAAATAAAAGTAAGAATATAACATGATGACAAGAAAATATTCTACCTTAAAAAAAAATCAAACCGAATTGAGAAGCTGCTCTTTTTTTAAATCAGTTAAAAAACACATAATGTAGGTATTCATTACAAAATGGTTTTTAATTAAAGTAGGTTATACTTTGTTGAAGGTAAAATTATATTAATTTCACTCATAAACATGCTTCCAATCTTATTTTACTGCATAATTTAAAAATTAGTCGATTAATTTAATACGCAAATTGAATTTAATTCTAAATAAGTAACCACTTAGCTGAAGCATAGCTTAAACCTAAACAAGTTATAATTAAATGCACTCTTTTGTAATAATTGTATGAGATCCTCGGTTAAAATAAATATAATACAGGATGTCCCGTAAGTCGTGTGTCAAACGAAAAGAGGAGGTAGGGGGGGCAATTTCCAATCAAATAAACTAACTATGTCTTAATCCAATTCTTGTTTTTTTTTTTTAGAAAAATAAAGTTTTACTTGTTTAATATACGAAAATAGTTTATGAAAATACCTTTATTAGAAAGAAGCACTATTTAGGAGTATAACAAATAAAAAATAACATTAAATTAATTATATTTTTTTTAAGAAAATTTTTTTAGATGACGTAATTAGCATTTTAATTTTTTTTTAAATGCCGTAACTTTTTAACTATCAAGAATTGGTTTAAGACAAATTTAGTTTATTTGATTGGAAATTACCCCCCTCCCCTATATCCTCTTTTCGTTTGACCCAAGACTTACGGGAAGGTAACTTCAATTTGTTTTGTTATTTGTTTCGAAGGGAACAATATCCTTAATATTTCAAAATGAAAAACGGTATTTGTTGCAAAACATTCAACCTGTTTCCGAAAATATTAAAATGAAACAAAGTAACGAATATAACCAATATTTTAAAATTATATAAATGTCAAAATTGTAAGATTTAATTGCGGTGAATGTAATAATGAATGTACGGTGAAGTCTTTACCTAGGTCAAAACGACAGACATAAAATTCACATTGTTTTAAATAAATTGAATAGGTTTTTGAAAGGAAAATATTACAAACATCTATATATAAATAAAAGAAAGTTGGGTTAGTTACACCATTTATAAGTCAAGAACGGCTGGACCGATTTCTATGATCTTTGGTTTATTGGATTTGTCGCCACCCCAAATAGCAGAATAACTATTAAAATATTCACGAAAAAAATCATTTTCTCCTACATTTGATATGCATGCGCAAAGCCGCACTAAAAAAGTTTGATTTGGTATAGGTATTAAATTGTTGGATTGCTTTCAAGACGTATATATAGGAAGGTTAGGTTGGTTATATTATACCTAATTGATTTTTCGTGAAACCTTTATTTCGTTCGGGTTCATTAACTGGTTTAACCATTAAGAGTAAAACAACACGGCAGCTGACTGGCTTTATGGCAGAGGTTCAATTTCGTGATATTTGCGACCGCAAATAGTTTTTGCCGATACTGCAATTAGCTCCGATACAAACTCGGTTACCATACGAGTAGGTACGGAAGTACCTTCGTCAAAATAGAAAAAAAATGAAGGTAGCTACGAAATCACGAAATAATAACCAGATTAAGAAAGCGAAGTTACTTATGTAGTTATAAGTTATATTACATACATAGGTACTGCTATTTTTTTAAGGGTATAATTTAGCAGCATTGAAAGGACATAGCTCAAAATATATACATATTCATTTTAGTTTTGTAGTTTTTTTTTATTGTCTTAAAAATATTTTAATATTAATAATAATAAAGGCGTCACAGCATGCGTCGCATTATTACAGTATAGTACTCCGTTGCAAAAAACTGTCGACTGAAGCGCCTTGCCCAACTCACACATGAAAGAAACTCGCCTGCGAATACCTGCACTCTGCTATAAATACCTATCGACATGATTAAGTTGAGTTGAGATATGAGAGCATATGACGCACTTATGACGCAGTTAAGATGATAATTGTGCCAGAAACGCGAAAATTGGGTATTTTCATAAGCTGAATTCCATGAACCTCTGCGGTTTTGAAAAAAAAGCTATTTTTGAGAATATACTGAAGTAAATTATAGAGAAAAAACTAAATACCTATCTACTTAAATAATAAAGTATATATTTAATAGCGGTAAATCGCCTGAATAATAAATGGCACAATCATAACAATTTTACAAATTTAGACAAGTTATCTTCTACGTCTCGTCACGTAGTTGTCTCTCTACTTCTTCATCTGTGTAATTATTATTACTAGTATATAACTATTAGTTTAAAGGCTGTCTAAAATGTTTGGGCAAAAGTTAATTATTTTTTAAACCAGTGTGACCTTGGCTTGGCGACATTGAAATGCACATCTCCCCGTCTCCCCACTGGACGCAAACCCTCTTCGCCGTCAAAAAGTGTGAGTGGATCCTAAGTAGGATCCACTCACAAAGCAAGTGCAAGAAATCACAACATTTTTAACAGTCCGAATGGAAATGGTCGTTGCATTGTATCCAAATAACCCGATAAAAGCCTAAACCAGCAATTCTTTGTTTGTTTTAACAAATTTGGCCGTAATTCTGTCAAAGTTACCAACCGCTTCTCCATCAAGTGTAGATACGGCGTAGGAATTCATTGAGATGAGAACAATGGGGCTCCAACGGCGCCCAGTTCAGCCCAGCCGTAGGCGCGGATCCCAGGGGGTAAATGGTGTAATTACCCCTTCCCTTCCCCCGATCCAAGAACCATCAGTACACATTTTGTAATGTCCGTTCCTTTTTCATAGGGTACCCATATCATATCAGAAATATTAATTTTAAATTACTCTTATATAATTTAGTATTTAAAAAAGACTGCCTTTTCTATTACACACAATTGAAAGTGTAGTTGTACAATGATTTTTTAAAGCGTAATGAATTCGAAAAATTTAGAAATGCGCGTCTGCGGGAAGCACATCTTAAAAAAATCATTTAACTACAATTTGTATTTTCCGAGAGAATTCTAGACGAAATGTTTTTAGACGAATTGTATTAAACGAATTTTAACAAGTCGAATTTTATTGTAAATATACGAATTTTCCGCAAATCGAAAATGGGTGACCTTGACGTTTTACCCCCCAAGATTTTTTCCAGATCCGCCCCTGGCCTAGCGTCAACCAGCTCCACACTCAATATTGACAATAATATCGAGCAGCTGTATATAAGTTTGCATAAAAAGATGCAGGTGTGTCAAAGCAGGACTTCGATCTAAGACAATGTGCAGGAATTGTCTGCATAATAGTAGTTTTCATAAAATGACGTAGACGATGATGAAAGTAGCTAACCTAATTATGATGTGATAAAAATATACATTTATGAAAGCATGTTTACTATGAGCCGTCGCAGTCGAAATATACCAAACTGTCTCTCGCTCGCTTCTACCTACCGTACGAAATGCAAAAGTCCCTCACTGATTTTCAATAAAAGCATAATAATTATTTTGTGGTTAATTAGGTTATTATAACTAATGACTGAAATGGTGAAACTCCTATGGCATATGAGAGGAGATGTATCTCATTTCCTCTTTATATGTTTATAGATAAAATGTTTTTTTTGTAATAATTGTATGTCTAGCTGTAAGATTTTTCTGTGCAAATAACAATACATAAATTAATAAATAAATACATATAAAATACGAGTTTTCTCAGAATATCTCACAAATAGGAATTTGAGACGGAAAACAGTTAACGGTGTGTTTGCAAATGAAAATAAGGTTTTATGGAACGGTAGATTCCATAATAGGCACTTGTAACAATAAATAAACTTTTTTATTTTCCATTATGTAGATTTTATTCATATTTTTCCGTATATTTCCATATCAGTACACCGATAAAAACATATTCTGTTCCGAAAGGTTGTTAATATTAAAATGTAATATTGTTTATACGTGTTTTTCATTACTTAAAGGCTATTTTTTTTTGTAGAACTACCTATTCCAATCTATAAAATTTAATATTTTTTTCATTTTGTTGATATCCTTCTTTATCTTAAGGTTATTTACAGTTAAATAGATTGATAGTAAGTTAATTAAAACGAATGAACTTTCATGCATTTTTAGATTTCATGTGCCTTTACTGAGAAAAAAATCCTGTACGCTCTACAAAATTCATGTAGATATAGTGATAACTAAACGTTTTGTTGAGCCAACAGTCATGTACGCAAAAACCAACGAGTCCTGTAACCTTAACAGACTATTTGGTTACCTTTACTAAAATTTTTAGTAGGCTCAACCAACGTTTGGTACGTCTAGCCGAACTCTGGCACACATAAACAAACTGCTTTGTAAGTGCTAACGAACTGTTCGATAGCAAAACAAAATGGCGGAAAAGGCGATAAGTGCGGGGTCTGTGTGCGAGTCTACTAATAAAAGTTTGGTTGACGCAACAAAACAGTCTTATAAAGTACCTATACGCAACTTTTCATTTTTTGTTAGAGTTAACAAAATAGTATTGCGAGGCGGCACAACTTTTCGTTTGAATACTGCATCTACGGGATTGTTTGGTACGGGTTACAACAAAGTTTTGTTAGGTGAACGATTTATCAACCTACAGGAATTGGTTTGTACACTCTATCAAATAGATTGTACAACACTACAATATACTTCGGTTGGGCCTACTAAGATTCAGTAGTCACAACAAATTATGATTCTACTGAACTTTTCGGTTAAATCAGAGCTCAATATTTTTTTCAGCGTTTCACTGATTTATGTAGTTTATCGCCATCTGTATGAAATGCCCCATAAGATTAGACGGATGGTGTAATTACAGTATACGTCTAGAAGCCAGTCGCATTTCATGAAACGACTTATATAGGGTGATGATTTTAGAGGCGTGGTTTTCAAGAAGAGATAAAACGCATATAATTTGATGTTATGGCTAAGAATTTAGTTTTATTATAAAGATAAGGGTTTGCCATTATGTTTTAAAAATGATTTCGGGTAAGTGGCCGCCGCGGCTGACTCGAACAAATTCCAGCCGAGAGGCCCAATTTTCAACCACTTTTTGCAGCAAGTTTGCGTATGTCAGCAATAACGCGCCGAATATTCTCTTCCAAGGCGTTAATCGTGTCCGGCTTATCTGCGTAGACAAGCGACTTCACATAACCCCACAAAAAATAGACCAGCGGTGTTAAATCGCACGATCTTGGAGGCCACGACACAGGCCCACGACGCGAATTTTACTTTATTTTAGAGTGATTTAAAAAAAAATTAGAGTGTTTTTTTCTAAATTTGCACTATTTGCAAACGTTGTTCAGGAGTAAGTCTATTCATTATGAAATGGCAAACCAAACTGAGCATAAATCAAGTGACAGCTGTCAAAAACACCAACTAGGAAAAAAGTAGTGCTAGATTGAAAACCACGCCTCTAAAAAAAACACCCCTATATTTTGTACATAATTTTGTACAGCGTCGTTGAAAAACTATAATAATTAATGTATTTTTTTATTTTTTTTTATTTATCTTTATTGGAGAAACCAACAATTTTACATAGTACATACACAAAAAAAAAAAAAATACATTTGATGGATCGATAAAAAAACTACTCTCGATGTGGTAAGTATACTCGATGTGCTAAGTAGTGGCTACGCATCTTATTGTCTTGAAATCCTGGCTATCTTTTGAAATGATAATTATGAACATAGTTCATATTTCACCGATTTTTTTTTCACTCAAAATTACAGGGGTTAATCTAATGTAGTTATATCGAGCTTTCGTAAAGCGTTATAGTTAAATAAAGGTAAATCACTTTTAATTAGTTATTGAATCCGAAAGGGATTAAAAAATATCTGAGACAGATTCCTGACGAACTGGCTATTAAAATACGTTGTTGCCGACAGACCTTGCCGCAGCAAGGTCTTTTGGCGCCCAGGACTAGAAGTAGATTTCGCGCCCTCACAATCCCACCAAAACACTAAAAATATAATTTCCGAAAACAACAATCAACCAAAGGCCCTGCCAAGGTGTACGGCTGTCAGTCAAGATTCACATAACTGTATCTGGCCAGTGGTATTTCGAAAAACATTGTAACATTCACGGCGACCATTTGTCCACTTTGAATGGGAAATTTCACTTTCAAAGTTAAGTTACTGAAGATTCTTAATATTTTTAATTTATTATTTATGACAATTTAGAGACCGAGTTTTCTTAATAATTTGGCATCATTTTAGCGCCCCTTATGCACCTGTTGCGCCCCCGCGTGGAGCCCAACGCGATCGCCCTATTCGCCAGCCCCTAATTACGGCCCTGATTACCAACGTGAATTATATCTTACACAAAGTAGGTTTGATAATCGGACATAATCAATTTTAGGGTAACGCAATAATAGAATGTAAGTCATGCTTGCTATTGAGACACGTAAGCTGCAATCTCAACTCTTTCCTACGAATATGTGATTATAATAAATAAAATTTACCGTTACCATATAAACATGTGATTACCAGATAGGTGGACGACGCGTTGAAAAAGCTGAAATTACGACAAAGTTAAATAGTAGCAAACAAAAATTATCAACTCAAAAGCGCAAGAATCACAAAGAAGGCATTCGAATGTTTTGCGTTAAAACTCTAAAAACCAATAATTTTAGGTATAGTTGGCATTTAGATGCCCCTCGAGTTTTTATTTGACTACAGCAAAAATATTACAAAATGAGGAGAACCGAGATACGTTTAATTGTTTTCAGCTAAAGATTTATTAATTCATTGCATTTAGCTTAGTTAGACCGTTCCACAGTATTTAAGTATTTTCGCGTCGATGATTCAGCAGCTTCCGGTGCTCGCGTTTATAACCTAACGAACGAACGAATACAAGAGGTGATAAGCGACGCTTCTAAATAACCCGGACTCGAAGGTCAGATCTAATTAAAATTTTCATTTGAAAGCTATTTGGCAAATCTCATGTCGCCGTCGCTCCGTTCCATAAATACCGATCTGCAATCGTACGGACGGACGCTAAGCATCACAAATGCTGTGCGTATTTGTTGTCGAACTGTGAAGTCATGTTTTTTTACCTTGAATGTATTGTTAATTGTGGGTATAATCTAAAGGAATCTTGGCACTTTGGAATACCGTACGGAAGCCATACTCAATCCCATTGTTTTTAAAAATTAATTGCGATCGCCGTGAGCGCACGCCCTGTTCGAAAGTGTCTCGTAGCTAGTTGCATTCACATGTAGCTGCCAAGTACTCCGCGACTGATACAAGGACATTACCTAGAATAAACCCGAGCACAAATTACTATGATGTCGGTATTGCGACTCGATCTGCAAACCGCGCGATGTTAATCTATTTTGGTGATCCGTCCAGAGCAAATAATAAGGAGACGCGCTCGTTCGATTGACAACAATCGATTCGTGCGTTGGTGCGATCTGGTCAGCGAATGCGGGGAGCTAGCGAGGCGCCCGGCGTAAAAAATAGCGGGTTCGGAAATAAAAACAGCGCTGCTGTCGGAACTTACGCTCGCGCAGTTATCGGTCGCTCAGATGTCCGATGATCGATCGAGTATTTTTAGCGCGGTCGATGGCAGCTGTCTGGACCGGAGCGCGCGACTGACGGCTGCCCACTGGCGCGCGCCGCCGCCGCCCAGAGACGCGACGCCCGCCGCCGCCCAGAGACGCGACGCCCGCCGCCGCCCAGAGACGCGACGCCCGCCGCCGCCCGGAGACGCGACGCCCGGCGGCGCCCGCCTTCGATTTGCAGCCGACGATCGTCGCTGGCATCTATAAATTCAATTGCATCGGATTAAGGACATCAAAATAAATTTCTGAGAATTCAGCCTCTGGCCTTTTCCAGGCTACAGTGACTCGAGGAAAATATGCCCACAGTTTCGTCGCAGTCTCCTACGTATAATCTTGATTTAAATTTCCTACTCTTCACTAATGGTTTCAAGACAGCCGTCAGAAACCATTACCACCTAGGTCATATACTTACAATTATTTTGGGCCCTACTCAACTAGGCCAAATATGCCTGTACTAGAGTCAAGAGAGATGGTGGTAATGAAGCGTTAAAAATGGTATGACCATGTGCGGAATCGAACCTGCGACCTTTGGGTCAATAGCCGAACGCCTTAACCACTAGACTACCACGACCACATAATAAATAAAAGTATAAAATAAATAAAATAATATTTCTATAAATAAAAGAATCAAGAATTTTGCTTGCAATTTTGGTTTTTTCACATAAATACTCGACAAGGCAATTATCGTCGACATTGAATTTGATTTGGCTATAATAAAAGTATAAATACCTAATAATAAAATAAATATAAACAACATAAATATTAAAACATCGTTTTAATTAATCATACCGATATATATTTCAATATCTTCTCAGTCCCTTCCTGTCTAAATTCAGAAGCCGCACAGTTTATTTCTTTTTTAATCCCTGACTCAAACTGAGGTATGTTATAAGTTTAAAATTCTGGGTTAGAAAACTAAAAACATGTTGGGAAACTGGTTTTAGTTGGGGGAACATGTTTTTGGTTCGCCACATTGCACGTTGAGATCTTATATTCGAGCTTTTTATAATGATTTTAGTGTAGATTTGTCTAACATCAAGCACACTAAACTCATCATGGTGTTTATCATTAAGTACATCTACGGCTTTTTATTAATAAAGAGCAATAAGGTTTTATGAGTATTATCAAGAGATCAAGAGAGGGCTATTCTGCACGATTTCAATTTTACAGTTTTTGCACCTCTAGGCTCGCGCCAACAAGCTTGTACCACATGCCTAATCCAAGTTTTCTGGTATTGTATTTTTTTAACATCAAGTAGACTAAAATAAGATAGGGAGGTTTGTAGTGTTATAACCTGCATCTTCGTACGTGTTTTTTGATGCCGATTTGAATAGACACTGCCAGGGCCGGATTAAAGAATTTTCCGCCCCTGGGCATTATTCTTACAGCCGCGTAAAAGCTTCCTACGAAAAAGTTGGTAAAATGATTATTGCGTACTGTACCATATTTGGTCGTAGTCATTTGTTTAGATCACACGAGACAACAAACACCCTCGTCAGACCAATATTTGAAAATGTTTTCTTAATAATAAATTATAATATGATTTATATTGTTGGTTAATGAAAATACTATCAATTCAGTTAGTTTTTTTATTATTTCTTCGCCCCCTGGCGCTGCCGTCCCGTAGGCATGTGCCTACAGTGCCTAGTTAGAAATCCGACATTGGTTTAATGCGAGATATTTTTGAAAAAAGAAATAGTGTATAATTTAAATTATTTATTTCTAGTAAACAATCTATATTTTTTTGTGCTGTTCTTTCGACAATTTCTTTGTGGTACGATTAACTAACAATTTGTAATATTTCTAAAAGTTAATTCATAGTTACTAATTATTATCAGATGAATGAAAATTTATCATAAGAGGACTTTTTTGTTTTCAAAATGCCTTTTATTTAATAAACTATTGAAAAAAAAAACAGTTGGGTCGTTTTATATTGTCTATTATTAACATGATGACTAAATGATTTCTTACACAACGTTAGAGGACAGGGGCCTCTTCCCAAAAACGCTCTTCTCTGTCTTGTGCGTGCTCCTAAATCGTACTGTCTCATTTAACAGCTTGTACAAATAGAAACTCTATGTGCCGTTATTAGTCAATTATGAAAAAATCAATCATAAAATATTTATGTCTGACGTCTAGAGTTTTTCATAATGGTATGGAAAAATACTTTCTTGACATGGACTCTTCGAGGATTTATTTTTTTATTTCTTTATAAGTCTAGATAATTACGAGAGAAAACAATACCTAGTATTAATTTTTTTATACATCTACAAATAAGAGAGAGTTGCAACACTAAAGCGTTTGTATGGAGAACTGATAGGGTTATACTAAATTTGGTTTAGATGTAATTCTAAACCAAATTTAGAATAACTTCGTGTAATTGAAAATAACTACGTTTTTATATTCACCTTACCATAAACACTGTCTACTGTTTCTTCTCATAAGTCAACTAAATAATAAAATATATTTGTTACAAGCTTATATTTAGCTTGCAGTGTTTGTATGCCGGTTTTGGACAAATCTAGTAAGCTGGATTAGAACCACTTCCTCATATCCTGGGGAGTTGAAATTTGACGTGTGGTTCAGTTCTGATGACAATGCGTTTTTATGGTAAGCATGCTCAGACAAAGCACAACCTCAACGGTCCACAGCACAGACACGAAATTTTGTGTTTTTAAAAATGTATTTTTACTATTAAATGTTTATTACATATTAGGCATGCAGGGTGTACCACTCTGCAGTTAAGAAAACATTGCTATTGTGAAAATAACTTTTCTGATATTAAGTGGATTTATTTTTATTAATCCCAATATTTTATGTAAGTTAACAAACACTAAACGCGCCAAATAATTTATTTAGCTTCTCGGACTCGCCTGCCTTCCAATCTGCCGCCAAACCACACAAATAGTACAAGAGCCAACTCAACTCAACTCAACGTATTCAATGTTAAAACCGTACGCTCATGTAAGATATTGTCAACGTATAATCCTTGATTGTGTAGTGGTTTTAGACAGTTCAACCTTACACCATTAGCAGGGCCCAAGAAATATTTCTGAGATGTCAAAGGCGCTTTTTTGCCAACGAAATATTAATATTCTGTTGAAAACATTTCTTCGACAAATAGCCTTGGTGCAAACCGGCGCATAGAAGCAAAAATGTTTAAAATCTTATCTTGCCAATTCACAGACGGCGCACTGTTTTGGAAATAATTTTGAGTTTAAATCTAAAGAATATGTTACCATTGGTCATTAAAATTATGAAACTATGCTTTAACCAACAAAAACAACCATGTTTAATGGATATTTGAAACTTGCTGCGACATCTGAAACGTGTTTTAGTTATTAAAGAGTAATTTTCAATTCTTGTTAGCAGTTGAGCAATCTAAAACCACCACATAATTAAGGGTATAACAAGCCTTTTTATGTATAGTTATTAATATTGTATTTTGTAAGTATTACTTTTAGTAATAATTAAAGTATACTGTGAAACGATGTATTTATTTTACTAAATAAAATTTATAATTAAATTATTCGATAGTGAACACTATCTCCTGTGAGAAAATGATCCTAGGTAGGTAAAGTGGTCTCTATATTTCGAATAGGTGAAGTAGGTGGTATTATTTGACGAATGATGAAACTGATCATCTCTACCTATTTTATAAAATTTACTATCCTTCATTATATCGCATTATATCCTTCATTATATAAAAATATACATTGACCAATTAAAGTCGTCTGCAAGAAATAGTTTTCACATCACAATAACATAAATAAAGCTCAATATTTTATGTTGTATTGAAAAAAATATATTATTAATTCCCTAAGTCGTAAATGTTCGCTAGACTAACGTTCTTGAAGGCCGTGTAAACTATTTAGGTACGTATTTATTAAAATTTATTTCCTTAAAAAAAAAAAAACATCAGCAAGAAGACGTTAAATAAAACACAATTTTGGCAATAAAATAAAGGTAAAATTTATTTTTAATTGCTGGTTAGTACGCGGTTCTGCAGCGTAAGTAGGTATATGTCAGACCTGCTATAATACGACATGGTGACGCAATAAAAGAAGAAAAAACAGTGGATTCTGTTGAAAGTAAGTTTTCAAGTTAATTTTTTTTTATATTACCATTAAAAGGGGTTAA
This sequence comes from Neomicropteryx cornuta, assembly GCA_020383195.1. Classification (NCBI taxonomy): domain Eukaryota; kingdom Metazoa; phylum Arthropoda; class Insecta; order Lepidoptera; family Micropterigidae; genus Neomicropteryx; species Neomicropteryx cornuta. The sequence continues at coordinate 7,257,559 of JAHKQU010000014.1, forward strand.
AAAAAACTTATGAATCATGATTGTTTATTGGAATTATCTTTAGGTTTCAGATCTCGCATGACGTCCAAACCTTCAACGCCAATGGACAAGGTGCCGATCCTCTTCTCCCCGTTGAGGTTGGTCACGGGGAGGACCAACACACAGCTGTCTTCGAGCGGGTGCTTTTCTAGCATATCATTAATGGCTAGCACAGCTTTTCTGTAAAATTGAACATGTTTCTTTTATTCGTTTGAAAGTTTCAGATAAAATATAATTTCCCCCAATTTTACACAAATGCGCGAAAGACAAAACTCTTCAATTTTTTGGATTATGCAACGGCGATAGCAACGTTATAATCATAAAATATTAAGCAACTGTATTGCAATCTTGGAACAGTTCAGCCGATGGTCAATCATGATCATTATGTAGATTTAAACAACATATACAACATATAAAATATGTCTATAAACTAAGAAGTTTTTATTTTATTTATATAGCATTTCACTTCGCACAAAAAAATATGGTTCGATGACAGTAAAATTTTTAATTGAATGTATTGTCTTGGAAAACACTATTTTTTTTTTTTGGGTGACAGTAGACATTCGATCCGACGACTATCTGTTCACATGCCCCCCCCCCCCCCCCGTGTGACAGGTTGATTTTGTGCGATTTTATGTAGATCGAAATTCTCTAGAATATAGTTCAATTACTAACTATACAATATTTGAATATTTTTTTAAAGCTTTTCTTTAATTACTCAATAAAAGATAATATAAAGCAGTAATGTTCCTGATAATTGCGTTCCTAGATAGCATATAAAGCTATTTATAAGTAATATATTTTTTATTCCACGAAGAGAATTAAAAAAATTACCTATACGGGTGTCCCAAGATCATTCCCGTAAATTTAAGGGGGTGTATATGTTCCCTGTTACGACTAAGAAATTATATAAAAAAATGCAAAAATATTTGATACCCTAATTAATTATTTTTTTAAACTAAATTTGTGTAAAACAATCATAATATTACGGCAGCGTTCGCCAGGCATACTAAACCCGCTGAAAACACGTCGGGCGCCACATCGTGAATGCAACTCAAGGTCGAGCGGACGTAAACTCGTTTTACACAAATATATTAGGTTTTAAATAGAAACTTCAACATTTTTTTTCTCGAATACCATAATGAATTTTGATAAAGTTTCTTAACAAATAACACTAGGAATCGTAGGACCTATTACCTGTTTTTTTTATTGGGATTGACTTTGGGACATCCTGTATATACTTAGGGGGAAGTCACTTGTGCCGTAATTTATTTTTTTAATAATTATCTGAAAACTATAAGATTTTATTTGTATCGTCGCTTTATAAATTTATTCTTCTACTTAATTCTTTTATTTTTCACTAAAATTAAGATTAGTTTTGTAAATATAAAAAACATGAAAAAAAAATACATATTTTATAAATTTATTTTTTCCACAAAATAATAAAAAAATAAATATCTCTTCTATTTATTTCGATAAACAATGTCTTTTCTAAATAAAATCAGTTAGAAAGATGTTATTATTTGTATCTAAACATTTACATTTTATAAAAGAATTTCACAACAAACTTCGAAATTCACGACATCAGCATCTTGGAGTAAATATATCTTAGAATACCTATGTGATACGCAATAAAATTTCACCCTAGACAGTTTCCCTAAATGTTATTACATACAAATACCAACATAAAAAGGTACCATTTACATTATTTTCTTGTGGTGTTGATAACTCGAACATGGCTGACACTTTCGTGGCAAAACGAAATCATATTTTTTTCAATTCTTTGACAGTCGATGAAAAACAAAACAATTGTAAAACACTTTTCACTATGTTTAAGTAATATTATAAAAGAAATAACAGCTTGTACTCACTTTTAAACTGCTAAAAATCCATCGAAAATACAGTATAAACTGCACAACAACCTAACCAGCGAAATTAGTATACTAAATGCATGATTGAACACGTTTGATCGTTATGAGAGGAAAAAACAGGATTTATGCTGAGATTTATATAAAAAAATAGGCGCCGTATCGCGGCACGGACACCAGGTTAAGAAAAACTGTCAGGTTTGTGGGATTCTCACAAAACATACTACAGGAAAAGGTTTTGAATTATAGTTTCAGAGTGGAAATAATTAAAAAGGAGATAGGTCATCTTAGCAAAAGACTAACCCAAAGTCTTGGGCGGTCTCGATATCAAGGGGATCTTCCAGAGGCTCACTCACAGCATTAAATTCAATCACTGGTTCCGTTTTAACACCTTCCAACAAATGAAGTAGCAAAGCTCGATCCATTGGATTCACGTTAAGATCCACATTGAATACTATTAAAAAACCATAGATAAACATTAAAATAGATCAGAGATCAGACGTCATATTATTTTAACTTAGGCAGTATTAAATGTTTTCGTCATAGACTGATGAAGGGCGTTGCTTACTCTAGCTAGACTCTAGAAGTCTAGAGTATAGTTGCTCTAGCTTAGGGTTGCCATAAATGGTTTGGCTCCGACCGGGACTGACATCAATATAGGAGGAAACATATGGGAGTTATAGGAGCAGGAGGGGGGAGGGGGTACCGCCCTCCCCATAGCACCGCAATCTGGTTTGTGAAATGAGGAAATAGTTCAAAGGTTCCCACATTTTCAGAATCCGTTCAATGGTCGGGAACAAAGACAGTTAACCGCCTAGTTTTTGAGTGAGATCGTAAATTACCACGAATTACATCAACTCCCTCACAAAGGTATTTTAGTCTTTCATTTCGTACTGTAAATATGGAAAAATATTTGTAAAATGTCAGTTGACCCCACACTTTCACCTTCAGCCAATGTGATCTAACGCCGTCGCACGAATTATTCGCATAATTTTTAGCAATAATATAAAACCATGATTACCCGTTTACCGGGAAATATGGTGGGTCAAACGGGACCGAGGCTTTAAACCGGTGACGTGTCCCGGTGTACCGGGACGAATGGCAACCCTACTCTAGCTAGACTGAGCATCTCTTTAGAATCTAGCCCAAGCAACGCGCGGACCTGTCATATATCTATGGGTTTTGTATTAGGCGATGAAAATTCACCAGTGCCAACAGCAAAGTAATACCGTACCTTATTAGCATTAAATAAATTATATAATTAAAATTATGTTGTAAATCTTCCAGCGGTATTCCAGTCCCTAGCGGTTATCTGCAAACTCAATTTGTAAATTTAACATCTTTAAACTATTTTCCGTCTAGCCTATTGTGATAAACCTGACTTTAGTCACTATTGTCTATGGCAGCTGAGCTTTTATCACATTGATTTTTTACATGTTGTTTAAAAAAACATTCAAAACTTTCTGGAAATGCTTTTCATACTAGAGTGCAAACCAAAGATTACTACATATTTAAGAGCCAGTGTATCGTAAGGTGACCTTGAAATTCGACCTTTGCAAATGGTGTCGGCCACGTGCACTTCGAGCATCCGTCGACAACATCAAAGAATAAACATTTGTCAGTTTTTTATTTATATTTTTAAGGCAATTAAAAAAAAACTAAGTTTAAGGTTTTCTGTAGAATTTTATTGCGGACATTTCTATGTATAAATTAGGCTTACGTCACATATGTAGTTTGGTTTATGAGAATTTTAAAAAATGTAACTTACCAATTTCAATATTTTTTTATGTAAACATAGTATTATTTATTATAAAACCAGCTTAAAGGTTTCCTAGAAAAATGTTCAGTTAATCTAATTATTTTTTTATATATATGCCTGGTATGCAAAGCTATCTTGGCAGTAGACCTCAAAAACATGCATAAATTGCAATTCGAGTGCGTTATGGCTCTTAAAATTATGTAGTTTAAGCACGCCACGTGAATTACGACCTCCTGGCCGTTTGAAATCAACGATCTTTTAAAATAACAATGTTTTAAAAGATCATTGTTTGAAATATATTAGCTGTTTACATTTTTTGAAAGTCGAATCTTTAAATAATTCTAATTAGGTAAAATCTTGTAAAAAATAAAAAAGTATTGTAGCCGTTAAACTTCTTAGACACGGAATGATTTTGAACATAAAAAAAAACTTAGGGCATGTAAAAGTATTTGTGTAGAGATTTATTTTTTATTATCATTTCTCGGAAAGAAAGAACTGATTATTAGTAACGTAACTGTATTTAATTAACATAAAAGTGATTTGTTTTTCTAGGTATTTTGCAATCAGACAAATTGGTATGTTTGGTATGCTGACGTTGAAATAGTTAATCAGAAAAAGGTGATCTATAAAAATAAAAGTGTGAAATAAACTAAGTTCTTAATTGCAAAAAAAAAACTAGTATTTTTCAAGCAAATGCAGTTGTTAGGTACATATTGAGACATTTTTATAGTCATAGTATAATATTTCAATTTAACAAATGAAATACGGTTTTTTTTTTTAAAAAAATCAACACATTAAGATTTGGCACTGTACTGCTTTTAATATCCTCGGTAATTATTGAGTTTAATTGAAATAATTAAGAATACATTAATGTTAATTTGTACCTTTTCTAAAGTTATAATCTAGCCTTTCCTCAGCGGATGTAGGTCTGATGAGTGAATTAGGTGTTTCCATCTCTTCGCCAGAATGACTGAGGAATGAGTAGTCTATGAAAATCTGGTGAAAATGCATAGAAGTATTAGTTTTTTCCATATATTTATATTTTTTTTTTGTGATAACGCTGATTATGGAGTCAGTTTAGAGCTGAGAATGTTCATCATGATGACCAGCAAAACAGGTCACCCACCAAGACTTTGTATAAAATACATAGGCTTATGTTGTTGGAATAATGAAACCTAATTCAAATTCATGTTTTCATAATATTCATCAGGTCAGGTTGAATATTCCAGAAGGTACATTGCTGGGAGCATGAATTACTCAGATACCTAGGGAGTAAGTTAATTTACGTGCAGCTGGAAGATTTATAAACTCCTAAATGGATGAACAAAAGCCTGCTAACAAACAGTTAAAGATTTTAAATTTGTTTAAAGTATAGTACGCTTTAGCCTACTATAATCAAATAAGCAGTCATACACATCAACAGTCATACACCGGGTATCCAGTGCCAAAACGATTGTACTATTTATTTGTGTATGAATTCTGTTTCTCACCAGCTCTTTATTGAAATGCTACGGTTGGTCTCCAAAAATGCTCAAATTCCACTTCCAACGCATTCCAGCAAATACTCCCATACCCAAGCAACCTTGTTTCGTGGAACAAATAATCCAACGGAACTTTTTCTATTTCTAATCCTAAAGTCCAAACACATTGTATCTTGTTTAATAATTTGTTAAGATCGAGAGAACCGTGTCTCCAGATCTTATCATATGCGGATGTTAGGTCTCAAAATGAGAAGTGAGCGCGATCAATTGGTCTGAACAGCTTAGCCCAGGGCTACATTGGTCGACAGTGTTGAGAAAAGCACTCATGAATATTCTAAGCGATGAAAAATATCTAGCAGGTTTGTCCTGGGACCTATGGATCAGACGCTGGCGTTCATACCACTGCGCCATCAGGCCGTTGACATTGTTGAGTTATGTAGTTGATAAGCGACAATGAAGACGATGGTGACATCTAGCAATACAATTTTTTTATTCCGTGTTTGTCAAATTTCTTACTGGTAAGAACGTTATTAGTTAACTAGAAAAAATATGTTTTTATTCTTAAAGATTATAAAGTCTACTTATAACGCATCATCATCCTACTCGGTACCCGGGCTAGTAAACTAATGAGAAGTGTTTAAAAAAGGAGGTAATTCAAGCAACCCCAGGAAGAACTTCATAAGTAACAGAGTCGTGGAAGCATGGAATGGATTGCCAAAAAGTGTCATAGAATCAAATTAAATTTAACCAACGAATTTAAAAACAATCTAGACGAACATGTAAGAAAAAAAAACAGAGAAAAAATAATAACAATTTTGATACTGAATAAGATATAGGCTTATCAGCTATGCTGCCTGCCTATTACAAAATAATAATAATAATAATAATTTTAATGTTCCAATTTTATTGCTAAATAAATTTCTACTTAATACTATATACAAACACTTTTGTTTTTTAATATATTTATAAGTATTTTGCATATAATTAAAATCAAAAAATTTGTCTAATATATCTATCGTCTAATACCTGAGTAACAAGGTCACGTGAGGAATATATAAGTTCTGGCTGCAGTGAAAGCCACCGAATCGTGATGGCGATCGCCTGGTTGCCGTCCGTAGAAGTCGTGGATGTTATGCTCTACAAAAGGAACAAATTCATTTAATCATTTAACAAAATCATTTAATCATTATCCAATAAAAGACTTCAGGTTTACTTACATACCTTGCAGGCAAAGCCTTATAGTCACCGTCCTAGTTTAGCCTAGGCAGTTCACAGATGCCAAGGCACGATTCTGCTGAGTTTGAAATAACTGATTGGTGAAGTCCACCATACAGATAAGTATGCAATAATTGTATCGATGAAGATGATAACAAAATAAAGCACTGACTTTGTTAGGATGGACAAAAAATTAGGTTTTCTATTCGAATTTACCAAAATCATTTGGATTACCTAGATTTAGACAAACCTAGGACGGCTAGACGGACCTAGGATTGAAGTCAAAATAAAAAATACATCTTAGAATGTTTCTATATTATAATGAGATTTGTAGCGATTTATGAAATAAAAATTGTGATGTGAGAATAGACCAGTCATCATTTGTGACAGAGAGAAGTATATTAAATATCTTTTTTGTTACAATATTGATTAAAAGATAAATCAGAACAAATTATATTGACAGTATTCATTGATTAAATCATATTTTAAAATATATTTTTTTTATTACCTTTGATTGTGAGGTTTTCAGCACTTGTTTTCGACCTGATAAAAAACAATAAATAAAAAAAAACATTCAAATAAAGCTCACTTGAAACTTAAATCATGATTTTCAAAGTTTAGTATTTGTATACTGTTTTAAAATTAATTACTATGACCACATTGCATTTATTACTATGGCACATACGTTGGGTCTTATCTAACTAAGCTAAATTTGCTTCTACTAGAGAAGTGACTGTGCGATTTACTCTTGGGTATACCTAGACTACAAAATTAAATTAGAAAGCATAGTTAGTATGACAGTCAGCCAATGTTCAAATACAAAATGACTAGGCTAACAATTAAGTTAAATCTTGAAGGTACCTCAATGTCTGTGTATTCTATATTCCTGCAATGCGAATAATTGGATGTCCTAAAGCCTCCTTCAGCCAGTGTTTGAACTGAATTCGTTTGACTTTTGAGTGATTTGAGGGCATTTGAGTATTGCCTCATTTCACCAAATCTTAATCCTAAGTCTGACTCATCATCTTAGTCTGATAGAAGAGTTATCATTGCATCAGCTCTCTTAATAAATAAGTCTAAAGATTCTATTGTGAATAGTGTGCACTTTCATAATAAAAAAATTTAAACGATATTGATAAGTGGTGTCACATTTTTCCTTTCACCCCGCGGTCGCCCTTGAAGAGGACGGGTGCAGGGCTGCCGGTAAACTTTTGTCCACGCGGTCACTTTATCAACTATCGTTTACTCGATATCGGATGACGACGGATTGAGAGCATGCTGCCGCTCCTTAGACGCATCAGTGGGTCTAGTCTGAGCTGCCAATCGACAATCGACTCAAATATGTCATCACTTTTATCAGCTGCCGACGCGCCCGCAGTGAAGGAAAAGAGATTGCACTTACCGTTTGAGTCGAGCGTCGATTAACAGCCAGACTGAGACTAGTCCCGGGTAATCGCTGAACGAGCAGTCTGAGCCTGTGAGATGTATGCGGGTCGTCGATTGCCCCCTCGTATTTTAGTATGAAATATAGTAGTTTAGTGTGAATGGTGCTAAGCGGACGCTTTCAGGTTGGAGCAGCTCTTGTGGTCATGCTTATCATAAAAATGCATTGTCAACGGAATTGAAACAACGTGTCAAATTTCAACTCCGTAATTCCATCCAATTCAGAAAACCTAAAGTACCTATGCATTATTCTATTTACAACCAAATTTGATAACTTTTTTTATTAAATTACCCTATGATTGTTTTGCTCATCGACTGGGGTTCGACGCAAAGATGCGTCAAAACAAACTGTGCCCTTGACCTTGAACAGTGGCCGGTTGGCCGCGCTGATGCAACGGTAAACGGCTGATGTAAAGTTTACATATTAATTTTTCTGTAACGCTGATGAATTTCGATATACTGTCTTCACAAGTAATACTTAAAATCCCAGGACCCATTAGCTGGATTTTTTATAGTAAAACATTTCGGGACAGTCTTTTTCAGTTCTTAAATTTATATTGAAGGTCATACACCCTTTAGCTCTCCTGTCTCCCCCACAAAAACAGAACTTTAATCTGTTCTTTAGCTGCTCTTTTTCACCTTTTCATGATGGGTGCAACTTCGGTCAGTGATTCCCGTGGCAGTTACACTCAGATATTTTTACGGGTAATATAATGTGGGCAGGCACGTGTCTGCCACGTAACTGCTAGTGATAAGCTAAAGTAAGTATCAAGCCCTAACCTATGGACTCCCTTCTTTCCGGTTCGGTTTTTTGTTTTAATCTGTCTGCTTCAAAGCTTAATCGCTTTTTGAAACCTTCGGTTGATCTTCTAAGGGGGGTTCGCAAATTGTCAGTTTTCTCACAACTAATAACAGGCTAGAAAATGTACAAAATACCTAAAAAATCTAAACATATACATAAATTTAATAGAAAATTTACCAAAAGGCATACAGAATGAATTTAAAAGCACAAATTAAATTAAAAATAATCAAATTAAATCAAAATAAAAAAGACAGTTCCTTTTAGGGGAGTTGATCTATATGGACAACTTCTTCATTCGTATGGCTTGTGTTGTCGGGGAGGCGGTCTCGCAAAAAAATCGTACTAAAGTAATTATATTTTTAAAACACTGTTTTTGTTTCGCTCACTGAGTTCTCAAAGAACTGAGTTCTCAAACACTGAGTGAACTACATTCTCAAAGATTAAAACGATTTCTATTCAATTTTCAATTAGTTTTTCTCGTAAATATTTTTTTTTTTAAATGATTGCTATGACCTAGGTACATTTCAGTTGTTTTGCCAAAAAAAAATCTTATGGTTCTTGTCTTCTTAGTTCTTGTATTTAGGCCTGCTACTTTTCATTTGCCTTGAGAGTTCTGATCCAACGCTGACCTGTACATATTGCTAACCTCACTCTTTCGGTTCAATCTATACAGATTGAACCGAACCTGAGATTGATTGAACCTGCAAGTCTACTGATTATACAATCAGTAGACTTGCAGGTTTTTGCTCGGTTCGTTCACAGAGCTCTTTGTTAATGATTCTATCTGTCCAGTGGCTTCTTGTTATATGGCGGAAAAATTCAGGCAAAGATGTTTCTGGAAAGGTCCTTTGTGGACTGCCATGTTTCACACCAACAGAGAAGAACATACTCGACGTTTGAAAAGAAGTAGATTGACTTGTTTCAATAATAAAATTATTTTTATTTAGATAAATGACTTAAGGCTAGCTGCAAAAATGGTTTTTTCCGCATACACTGATCATTTCAAATAATTACAATAAACACAAAGCAAACCTGTTTAGTGATATCAACATCTTCATCGGGCGATGCCGAGAACAATCTTATTAGTTTAGGAATAGCTTCAATGTCAATATGCAGTATACACTCTACCTAGGTAAATAAAACATTTTTTTTTAATATTAAAATTGATTTACATATAATATCCCATTTGATAGTCTATTTGGCTCTGTTACAACCAAACCAAAGCAATTGATACCACCCTCCATTTCGTGGTAATATATAAAAAATAAGTGAAAATGTATTTTTTTTTTTTAGACTAAGAATTGAAAAATAAAAATAGTTATGTCCTAGGTCATATACAATTATTTTGGCCCCTACTCGACAACGATAAATTTACTTGTGCTAGAGTCAAGGGAGGTGGAGAATGTTTCTATACAAGTTACAAAATGAAAACGGTGCATGATTCTGTAAACTAATCTTATTTAGACTAGAATTAAAAAACTCTTATTGCTGACTGATTTTTCCTCGGAGATCTTGAGCGAGTTGAAGTAAACCATCTTTGCCAGCAGTTTTCGATATCGTCGATGTCTATGTCGAAGTTGACCAAATCATTCCCATTACTCGGCTTCCTTTCCCACTATCGGACTGCCAATCATTCTGTATATTTTTACAAAACTTCTCTGGGTTAGATAGTGATCACTCTACAGAAATAAGCTCGCCTTGTTGTAGCGTAGTTATGCATGTCAAATTAAATATTTATTATTAATAAAATAATCAATAAAGTAAAAATACATTTGAAATGATTCATACACCTCAAGATGGCCATAGTTCAAAACAACAATCACGCGTGATGTTGAGACATTCCTGGGTATAGAGTCAATCTCCAATTGAATTGGTATCCAAATGTTGGGGTTTTTAATAACCTGACACAATGGCAGTAAACATGTGCCCAACATGTCAGAATAATTGTTAATTGTGTAGTGAACTTCGATGCATACTTTGTTCTGTAGGAAAAAATATAGTTAACATTATTCTTCTATGCTATAAAAGCTATTTCTGTAACTGTCTCCTAAAAACTTAAGAAAATCTAAGCCGATCATCACTAAATTCAAATATGTTTATGCCATAATGAGGAGAATTATGTTACAAACTAAACTAGATATAAAATCAAATCACAACTACCATAAATTTGCAATTTTGTCTGCCACATTTTAGATTTTAAATTTGTTTTAACAAAATGTTTCATATCATGAATTAGGCATTCCCCACACCAAACATAAGTGTGAGTAATATTTGTTATTAAATTATGACCTCCAAGTCGATATCCTACGGCTGCCTTTTGGAGCAACGTTTTCGTTGAAGCAAATCATTTAAAAAAAGTGGCAATATAAAAATTGTGGCACTCTTTGACCTAAATAAGCCAATATACTTTATTGATAAAACCACTTATGTTATCTATTTGATATTCGGGCTACAATAATTTTGATAAAATGTCGTTCGGGGAATATAATTTCAACATTAGGTTATACAATAATTTGTGGGTCACTTTTTCCCGAGGGTCTCATTTTGTCTTACATTAATCCATTTTAAAGTATAATAAATGATAGCCATAAACACTAAACTCATATATTGCATTTCCATGTAGAGACAAAAATATTACTTACATGTTTCATATATTGTACGAGCTTAGGTAACAATGTTATATCGTAGGTAGTTGAAAAATCGTAAGACGTATCTTGAGCTGATTTGGTCGGTGTGGACACCATTCTCATATCGTAAAATTGCCAAGTCAGGAATATGAAGCAGTCCTTAGTGATCTCCTGTAAAAAACTAATAAACTGTCGCTCAGTCACTTTTCTTAGTTATATCGACGAACACATCTGTACTGAGGAGAAGATGATTGGATTCTCCAACCAATAACTGACTGCCCTCTGCTCAAATAAATTATGCCCTAAAATTAAACTGTACTTATCCCTGAAAAGAGCTTCTTTGTAACGTTAATGTCCCATGGGAACACCATACGGCCTAACTGTGTGTTTTCACTAGCTGTGAAATCGTAGTGTCTCACCAAATTTAAAATAAATATCAATGGAAAAAAGGTTAAATACATTTAGAGCCAGATAAGTATGTTATCATAAACAGGTTTTTAAAAAATTTTAGACAGTTTTATATTTAGGTAAAATGTCACTATTATGAAAAAATTAAAATAAGTGGCTAAAATAAATGACTAGATTGAAGATTGAAGTTTTTAAAGGTAAGATATTAGATATAAATACTACAACCATGAATTATTATCAAAGTTAGCCACAAAGCCTCTGTAGGGTCAAACTCTGAAAAAACCGTAATGAAGAGAGCGAAGGAATAAAAAATGAGGAGCCATGTCATAATGACTCGCCAGGGTGCAGGGGGGCTAGGATAATGTGATTTTGAAAACAATCAATCAAACAAAATATGTTATTGAAAAAAAAAATCAAAACAATCATGAATTTTGTGTGACTATAAGTAAATTGAAGGTGTAAATTGTTTTTTTTGTACTCTAAAAATACTTACCTTAGTGGTGAGGTTTAACTTCCTAATACGGATTGTCAAAACAGCTTTAGGAGGAATGACCCTTGACAAATCAATAATAGTTGGTTTTTTCACAGGTATAGAAATTTTTGATTTCTGTTTAAAATGTAAGATGGAATCATTTTTCATATTGTTAGAAGGTCGAGTCTTACCAGAGAAGAATTCACGTCTCGTGATTGGAGATTCGACAACTTTGTGGTTTTTTAAACTTTTCCCATTCATTTCGTGTAGCATCACTGAGGACATTCGAACATGGTTCTCTCCTACAGAATTTCTCATAGTTATTGTCTCCCTTTGATCCAAATTAATTCCATCATTACTCTCTGATTTCTTATGAACCACTGGTTCGTCAGTGAAAATTTTACTTATAATTTGTTTTTCATTTAGTGAAATATCACTTTCTTTTTGATCAGTATCAACTAAATATTTTGTTTCAATATTTAAATCTTCATTATTCTCAAAATCATTTATTATTTCTTTTGAAATAAATGCCAAATGAAATTCTTCGATAGAATCTGTGTCCGCGACTAGTGATTTCAGTAAGTCTACTGAATCTGTATTATATTGTTTTCCAAGATTTTGGTTATCATATTGCTTTACATCATGATTCAAAATAACCAAATTCGGAGTAGATTGTCTTTGCCTTTTAAAAATTTCTGGATCATATTGTCCCTCAATATTTAGCGGCTCATGTTCTTTTCTATCATGATGAAATATTACTTTACTCTCACTAGATACAATTTTAATTTTAGACATTTCGGAAGGTATTAAGGTATATTCTTCTGGTATATTATTAGGTGATTCTGGAATATTGTCACCATTATTAACAGTGTGAAGTATTTTTTTACGAATATTTTTTTGTTTAAACCCTTTTGTAGTTAAAATATGCTTTTTGACAGAATAAGAAACCTTGTCATGGTTGTCATGATGAGGTTGTGATTTCTGGGCCTTATTCTTTGTTACTGCATGTGAATTATACAGTAGTTTTTTGGTTAAATCCTTTTTTACTGGCTTTATGTTAATTTTCTTGGATGCTGTGTAAAATTTATTTTTATTACCATGAACTTGAGTATTTCTATCAAATACCCTTGCATTAGCATTACCAGAATTATTATACTTTTGTAAGGACTGAAAAAAAAATGAAAATAACTATTGGTAAATAAGAATCTGGAGGCTTATTCTGATGATGATATTTCTCAATAAAACTGTATGAACTAGTATGAAAAGGTAATCTTTTGAGGAGTTTCTTCTTAATTATGTACTTCATATTTCTTCATTAGGCATTGATAAGGAAATATTCTCCTTCTTAGTTTGGACATTCAGTACCGGGACCTACAACATTCAATGCTGTTATTTTCAGTATAAAGAGCTATCGAAATGACTAAAAGTGAAACCCTCTTATTAAGTTTGTTTTGATATTTCTATAAAAGTCTAAAGTGATTGTCTTTTCCTGGGACGATCCTGGAGTATAATAATGACAATAACAGAATAATTGGAAATAATAATCTATCCATACTAATATTAAAAATGCGAAAGTTTGTCTGTTACGTATTCACAACTAAACCGATTTGATTAAATTTGGTATGCAGATACCATGAATCCTGGGGAATTACTTTTTTTTTATAAAAAAATGAACCCTTAAGAGGGTGAATAAGGGATGGAAGATTGTATGCGAATTCTGTAAGTGACATGCTAGGTAGATATTTTTGGGCATTGAAGAAGCTTTTGGAATTTATAGGTAAATGCAACTATTTTCAGTTTCCTCGAGCGCCAAAGGCGCCGTTACGGTAAACCACTGTTATGCGGTGATCGGACAAGGCCCTTCAGATGGCCTAAAGATGACTCCTTTTGAGTGCCGCGAGCATAAGTTGGAACTTGAGTTAAACAGCTAGTAATATAAATGTTCCCAATAAAGTATTTTTATAAATTATATAATATTAAAATGAAAGCTTACAATTTTGATCATCTTTCACCGCTGAAAAATTTCAACGGCTCTATTTTCAACTCTGTCGACTGGTTATGTACCATGACATAAGTACATTCCATGTAAAAGAGTACTTACCCCTAAGTGGGAAGGTGCGACTGATGCTTATGGCATTGTCGCGGTTTGTTTAAGCCAAGTTTTATTAATTATATTCTGAATAGTTTTTATGTACTTGAGTGTACATACAGAAACTTATTTAATTACAGGCTTCGCTAACTCAACCTCGCTTCAAAGAAGTTGTGCCCAAAACTGTATCACCATGACATTATAAACCATAAAATTGACACGCATCTGTCTTACGCATAAGTGTGATGAATTATTCAAGTTATATTGTTAAATCTTGTTGTCACTGAAAAAATGTCTTTATTTTCTGACAAATTTTTCAATAAATAGCTGGTATGCAGTTACAGATGGAAAAGAGAGAATGTAATGAAAATAATATCAGCAGAGCCCTAACAAAACGTGGAATTGTAAACCTACAATAAAAAAAAATCAGAAAAACATACAGCTAAGAGTTTAATTCATCATCTCCCAATTTCTTAGGTGTAACCAACCACTAACGCATTGTGGCACACTAACATTTCATTTACTTTAAAAAGTTTAGGTTTGATTTATTATTTCTAAATATAAACCTTCAACCAATTATACTCACAGAGGCTTTTTGATGCTTTAACATCTTTTTACAAGTGCAAAGGTCTTTCATTATACTGTCCAAAGTTTGTTTAACATCATTTGGCGTTACCATGCTGAAAAGATAACAAATAGAAATCTTCATACAGGCTGAATGAATACTAATTGGTAATAGTGGTGTAGTCAAATTAAAGTAAAAACTTTATTCATTTTTGATAATCTATTTAAAATATGAATTATGAAAAAGATCAAATCAAGATGGATACAAATGTTAATATTAGGACCAATGAAATCAAAATTTTTCAGCCATTTCACAAACCTAATTTTATATGACCGGCAGCAAAAAAAATAGATGATATAAAATAAACAAAATGTTAAATGGCTCTTATTGTCAGTATTAGATTATAATATTCATTTATTTACATCGTCAACCCTAAAGGTAAGTAACCAAATCCTAAAAATGCAATATAGATAAACTCCTTATCAAAGTATCTAAAAACATAATACTTACCTAACTTAATAACCTAACCTAACATAATACATACCTTAAAAACATAATACCTAACATTAAAATAAAAAATAGAAGTAATAAGTAATATATTTTATTTGTAAAAATAATACGACCTAGGTCATATACAATAATTTTAGGTCCTACTCAACGAAGATAAATATTTACAACAATTACGCTCGCAACATCAGTCTCTCTATTGAGCTCCTACAACGCTCAGCCTGGACTCACCACACCACACCACACCACACCACACCACAATGCTTTTTTCGTTGCTTGGCAGAGGTACACGAATTGGGTGCCGGCATATTAGATTCATGAGGTATGCAAAACTAGACACAACATATTAAAAGACAAGACATCACTTCGATAACCTTTCTATTCTGATTTCCAAGTATTTACAATAACAAATTAAATAGATCGACCATGTTCCTATCTAATAAATTTACAACTACCTCCGATTTTGTTTTCTTTCAATCTAACAGCCCATGCAAACCCAATATCTCCTGTTAAAACTGAACTCTTTTCAAGATTTGAAAGTATAGAACAGTCCTGGCCGTTTCGCGGAGTTGCCATCATCGTGACAATATTCTTATCCTAGAATCAGGGGAGATAGTGGGGTAATGAAATATTAAAAATGCAATGACATAATGTGTGGATTCAAATCTGCGACCGCTGGGCCAATGCCAAACTCCTTAATCACTAGACTACCAATATTGTAAATATTTTATCTAAATACTATATTTTAAATCTTATTTAAATACTTTTTTATAACCAATTTCAAGCTACCTTTAAAAATTCTAGCAAAGGTACTTCAGTACCCTTCTTCAGAAGGGTTCTTCGTAGGCATAGATTATTATTTTTTTTTTTTAGGAATAAAAGCACTGAATCATTTTTGTAATTTCATACTCCTCACTGATTATGATAAAAGATTTAGTTTCCCTTACCGGTCTTTTTGAATCGTATCAGCGTATTCTGAAAATAGAAAAAAAGAAATTATTTTCAACTCATTACTAAATATTGTCAATTGCAGTCTTTTAAATAATAACATGAATGAATCTTGTATGACACTCTATATTCTTTTATATAATACTCTCTGCCTCTAAAACCTTTAAGATTTGATATTAAATACTATCAGATTACATGCCTAAGCCCTACTTTAACTTATATACTTTAGGTGACTTAAATCTCAAAAAATTACAGTAAAATAAAATCCAGACATCAGTTCACCTAGTTTGATGTTGTCTTCACAAGTAACTTTTTTAAAACCTTCTGTCATAGTGGATATTTCATTTGAATTTTTAATTTCATTATCAAGCTTCGGACTAAAACTTTCTATGCTTTTCTCGGTTTTATATGTTCCTGTAATAAAGAAAACAGTTATGTCCGTCAAAATATTAAAATTAAACATTTACCGCAACCCACCAATGCAAAAAAAGTAAAATAGTATTTTTAAGTGCAAAAATGTAAATTATAATAACGTTTATAGAATATGCGAGGTGGTTTAAACTTTATATAAATTCGAATAGCGAAGAAAAGCTTTTACAGGTATATCTATTCAATCCAAATCATCTGGCCTACGGTTATAGCATACAAACACAGATTTCAAACAAAAATAAAAAAGTTATATGTTTACATGTTTATACCAAAATTAGTCACAGCCACAATTACTGGAAATTAATGGAAAAAAAAACATTTATGGTAAAAACACAGCTGTTCAAATTTATTATTGCCATAGCTTGCAGTTTTTTCAATTTTACAGAAAACAATTATATTACAAGTACATTCCGAATGTAAATGAATGTAATCCGTTTTCTCCGCAGAGACTGTGAACTCAGAATGAGTCCCTTCAATTTTCAATCTCGGAGCCATTTGGGACAGACAGTGCTATTGGCTACAATCTTAGAATTACCTACATGTAGCTAGAAATCATTTTCTTGCCCGCTTACTGAAGTGAGCAACGCATTTAATTTTATTATTATTTTTTATTATTGTTTGTTGAGCAAGCAGCTATTTAGCTGATGTGCTCATATCTCATTCACAGTTACTAGCGATTTGCCTAAATTCAAGAAATTTATCATGGCGGTTCTTGAACTGGTTTACACTTTTAGCTTCCATCACTTCCTGTGGTAGCCAATTCCAATTATCCACAACTCTATTGGAGATAAAATTCTTCCTAGGATTAGTGGAACAAAGAGATTTAGATAACTTCATTGAATGGCCGCGAAGTTGCGTGTTGCATAAATTTCAGTACAAAATAGTGAAAACCTGTGAAGCCATAAACAGCATAGGCCGCCCACGATTAAACTCACTAAACCAGTGATACACAGTGATTTTCGATGGTGCTTCTTCGCCAAAAGTCGAAGTGAGTTGATCGATGCACTGTTTTTGAGTTAGCCCACGCCGAAAATCGTAATAAATCAGCGCAAAAAATTTTCACGAGTTAAATCCATGGCAATGACGACACACAATTTTCAAAATGACTCCACAATGGAAAAACAATTGACAGTTACATGACACAAAATATATTATGCAGCCAAAGAGTTTCATTTTTAAATGTAGTAATTACTTTATAAATGTTGTTCTGTAAGTGACCAGTTCCAGATTCATAAATAACAACCCTCCTAAAACCATTACAATGGTTTTTAACGGTTGCAATCATAAATCAAAAGAATATTTAATTTTCTGGAGAATATTTTCAGCAAACATTAACCTTTCCTAACGTCGTCTTTACTATTGATATCAGTCATAGTATCACCATCAACTGTTTTGTATGTGAATGCTCCGGTGCCTCTGTTGATTGAATTGTTACAATTTTCTGCCATACATCTTTCTTCAGTTTTGCATATTGTAGGTTTGTAAATAATCTCTCGCTGACCTATAATCATCAGGTAAATAATATTAAAAAATGCCTCTACCTGTAAAGCCAGCCAAATTCTGATCAAACAAATTCAAGACGCTTTCGCAAACTTTATATGGTAAATTATTAAACAAGCGTCTCATATATAATTGAGTAGGTTTTGGTAATATTTTACTCATATTTGTTTATGATTCATGCACGTAAAGAACTCCTTAGATTTTATCATTAAGTTGAAATCATTTTCGTCTATGTAACATCCATTTTCAAGCCAACTACCTTTTATAAATAAAGACAGATACAGATATAAACATAGTAGTAGATAATAAAAAAAATAAAAAAAAAAAAAAAAAAAATCCAGAGTACGTGGAGGGGAATGCATTCTACATCATTTCATACTGTTACATTATGTAGATAATGACTTTACATTAACATTTAAATAAAAGTAAAATAAAAACTACATCTAGTTGAAGTATAAATGGCAACGATGTTCTCCGGTAATTCCACATTAGTGATATATAACATAATATTATGGTCAAATCATTCTATATACTTTTCACTCATGGCCATTAAATTCGCAGTGGGGGCTAGTATTAAAATAGTCTTATTATTGGACTTACGGTTTGCGTGTATTTTTGAACAATCCTGGACAGGAGTTCTTGGTCTTGATAATGGTTGATTTGTTTGACCATGTTTTGTATTCGTTCTATTTCGTTGCTCTAAACTTCTTTGCAAGCCCATTGTTATGTATTGTTTATCTATTCAAAAAGTATGTAATTAGCCCTAAGTAATAAAGAATATACAACTAATTTTAATCCTCCATAGATGGTATTCATTTTTTATGAAAATAAATTAACGGATAAAGATACCACTTATTTCCAAATGCTTCACAGATGACCACTTTTGGCAATATTTCTTTGAGCGGACGAATGTTTGAACTCTCTCCTCTAGGAATGGAATTGTTATATCAAGGAAAAATTATAATTTTTAGTTTTTGCAGATAATTACATAAATTGACAAATTTTGTGGGGGCCGAATATCCCTATATTTTTTATGTTTAAGAGCGGAAGTCCACCATATGCATTTGGGTAAGTCCCACTATGTGAATTAAGGATTTGACAGACTTACCCAATATTTAATTTGAGTACATTTTATTAATTATACTCGTTAGAGAAGGTATTTATGATATTTTTTCATTTTTGTTGAGAATCCATCGGAAATACAATGCCGTCTAACTGTGAAAGAAAATCCCATAAAGCAACATGTTATACCCGGTAAAGTATCTTTGTTAGGACGAACTTTCCCGATTTAAGATGAACTTTTAAAATACTCCAAAAATACGAACAATAGAATCATAAGACCACAAAATTCGCGAAAAACTGATTTGTAACAATCTCACCCGCTGTGTTATTAAATACAATTCTGTATGAAACGGTGGTCGGACTTTCCCTTTTTCAGTTTTGAGGTGCGGTAAATTTCGTCTAGAGTGAGGTTAATTTTGAATCATTATAAAATCAATATTTATTGTAATGATTAAAGTTATATATTTTTAAACGCACTTAAATTTACTTACAGTTAGATAAATATTTCCTTATTCAACTTACTTATTTTTGTAGTGTAATATCATTATGATTTGGATTTTTATATGTCGGACTTACCCCCCCTGACCTTATAGAGTTAAAGAAGCCCATACCATTAGAAGTTTCGATAGGAATTGTGAAAATTCAAAATAAAAGAGTACAGCGAAAATTTCTTTTTTTAGTGCAGTGCAGCCATAATCGATTATAGCTACCTTCCCTACTGAAAACTATATTTGACTATTATGTGTGACAAATTTTCAGATATACCTGTATTAAACTTCATAGCATTGGTTCTGGTGTCAAAAAGGTGTTTCGGAGAATACAGTATATACTCATAGGATATTGAGTCGGTAGTCTTACTCAGTGGCAAAGGGGTGAGTAGAAATCGGATAAACTGAAACAAATGCTAGCAAAATGGAACATCTAGCTATGAGGCGACGGAAAATATTGATGAAAAATAAAAACCATACCATCATCCATGAAAAACATACCTACTCATCTTCAAAACTAATTTATCCCATCAACAAACAACGATGATAACTTACTTCTGATGGAATCTTGACTCTTGGGTTGTTTTGTTTGCCAGGACTTATTGTCCTTAAAATCATTACACCTGAATTTTCCATGTAAGATATTATTTTGAGGGTACAATAATCTGCAACATGATTATTTTTCAAAGATATGTTCATTGAAAACAAAAAAATCTCATTAGGAATTCTTCATCACTCTCCCTTTTTTCATATCTACATAAGTAATGAAAAATGGTCCAAAAATGGCAGCGTGCAAGAAATGTGAAAATTTTAAATCTAATATATATTACTTGTTTCCCAACACTTAAACTTAAATTTTACTAAGCCATATTCAAAACTTTATAGAGAAGTTTCACTATAGCACCTATGTCATGTATTTTTTCATTTCAATAAAATTTAATTTTGAAGGTTTAGTTTTCTTTTTTGAAAAAAAAAATGCTATGACCTGGGTGATACTTAACAAAGCTAAATTTTCTTATGCTAGATTCAGGGTATTTGTTGGTATTGAGGCGTTAAAAATGTTATGACCATAATGCGCGGATTTGAACCCGCAACTGCTGGGTTAATAGTCAAACCCTATAACCTATAACTACCATGATCTAAAATTATTTAGTAGGCATTCAAATTATTATTACGAAAAGAAGTTTACCACTCACTTGCATTTTATCTCTGTGGAAAAGGGCTGCATTCCAAGTGCCATAACATCATCACATATACACTGCAATCAATGAAAATAATCAAGGAACTAAGTGTAAATTGCAGTAATTTGTGTATTTTTTTTACTATTTTTATTATTAGTCAAATACTGATTTTAATATTTAATTCATTAACATATTATCGATTTGCCCATGCTTATGCTTAAAGCGCTTTTGCATTTAAATAATAAATAAGTTAAGTAAGCGGTTAGTATTATATATTATATTGCAAGAAGTATTGAATATAGCAAGTATTGATTTTTTATTGTATTGTTATGTATTGTAAATTTATATAACTTACATATATTGTGGTCATTATTAAATATTGAGAATGGTTATGCCTGAATACTGTAAAGAAAGTGTGACTTCAATAAATACCTAACCATCCATAGAAAGCCAGCCTTGGTATGGATATTAATAGTTATGAGAAATTACGTTACAATGTAAATATAAGTTTTTTTAATGAAATAAATGTATCATGGAGCTCCCGGTAACTTAGAAGATTATGTAATGAGATAGGAATGGCAATTAGGATGTCCAGGTTCAAATTCTGGTGAGGGCAATACATTTTGCTGAATTGGTTTCATTTCCATTATAGCGTTTTTAAAAAGCTGTCAATCAAATATTATCATTAACTGCGAATTGCTCATGATAATGATAATTATATTTAAATAGTGGTAACTTATAAACATAACATATAACTAATATAATGATGTAGTTACCCGCCGAGGCACATTTCAAAACATGTCAGAAATAAACAATTCTATCAAAATGTATTAAAAGGCTCGATTCAATAAAAAAATCAATTTGTTAAAAGTAGGTACAATGTTCCCCAAAAACTGTGTGTTCTTATTATTTGGATAATAAAAAAGTTGCAACATTAAATACAAATTTAAAAAAATATATTTTCATCATATTATTATGTACAAACTATTATTTAACTATTCAAATTTATATTTATTTTATAATAATACAGATATAATATAATCATAATATCTTTAAATCAGTTATTTTACACTAATGGCCGGTTCCTCAACTGTCAGATAAATTTTCGAGATATATATACGCAAGTAATAAAAGTAATTCTTAACAATATTAGGTATCCCTAAATCCCTGCCAATCTATCAGGTTTTTTTAAAGATTAAGAACTGTGACGGCTATAAGGGTGTATGGTGTGTGGGTGTGTGTGTGTGTGTGAAGGCTATATGAGTCTGAATGAATATATTTTTTTTTACCTTTTCCGTTTGAGCCATTTCTAAATCCTTCATGGAAGTGTAATGTTTACAATTCGAATTAGTATTGGTTTGACCTTCAGCACTTTCAGCAGGGCGGTAGTCAGAGATTGTTGGTAATTCACTGACTATTGATTTATCCGACATTGCTTCATCCACTTCAGATGTGTTCAGTTTAGAACTCATGGTACTAACAAAAGCTTTCAAAGGATTTTTTTCTTGTTTTCTTGTTTTTTTGTTGTTTGTTTTGTTCTTGTCCTTTTTGTAGTTTTCAAAGTCATTGATGCTCTTGGTATCATCATTGAAAATACTTTGACGATTATCAATTATTTCTGCTGTATCTGCTACAGTGGTTTCTTCTTCAAGTTTATCATTAACCTAATTTGAATGATATAACAAATTAGTTTAAGGTATATTATGTGAAAATGATGAATTAAAAAAAATACTTAAAGTAACCGAAACGTCCCTAAAAATACATAATGTAGTACAAATAGGAGATGGTGTGTCAGTTACTGTGAAAAGAAGAGGGAGTGAGGCAACAGTGTGTAAGCTCAGAAGAGTTCATATTTTGGCCAAGGTTTACCGTAGTGACACCGAAAATGGAAGTTTACGATGCAAGTGTATTAAGGTAGATTATTTATCATGACACTGTCAAACTTCATTTAAGGAATAATTACGCTTTTTTTTAATGGCCTTCGAATTTCTATACTAAATAGTGAGTAGGCAAGGCGATATATATTTAATTCACCGCATAAAAGCAAAATATTTTTGTATGATTTTTAGAAAACCTACATAAAATCGTTCCTTTTACTTATAGTATTTTAACTGCGGGTTTTTTTTAGGTTATCATAGTCAATACAATAAAATATAAAAAAACAACAATAAAAAGCTATACCAATAAATCCAGTACTATTTAGTTAAATTATCAAAAAAAAAATATATAGTCACAGTATAACCGGGTTTGTTCCAAATGCCTGTATTAATAAATACCTAAGCCAACGCTATAAAGGGGAATCCTCCAAGTAAAGGGGTATGATGAATGATGACAGCAGCCAGCTATAAAGTGCACAGCAGCTTCCAGCAAACCACACATCATCAATCTTATATTAGTGAAAGTTAGGAGTAAATTGGTGGATTATTTTTATTAAAAACGGACAGACTTGAAATATTTCAGCTGAAAAGTTAAAAACGAGCTAAGGTATGTATGTGTTTGTGAATGAATTTGTGGCAAATTTTTAATCATTGTTAAATCACCAACTAGTGTTAGAAAATAAAATTATAATACTCGAGGTATAGTACTTAACCCTTTATCACTCAACACTTAATCTGCAAACATAAATACATAATAATAATAATATATAAGATTGGGGAAAAAAGGGGAATAAACAAATAATAGCATATATTTTTCGTTTATGTTAAAAAAAGTTTTTTTTCAAATTGATATTAATTTTAAATAAATATTTAATTAAGCTGCCATTTCTTCCCATCAATTAGGCCAAATATTTTTGTTACACCTCTGTATTATGAATTTGTTCAGGGAATAGTGACTGCCAATAACATGGCTGATTCAAACCCAACCAATTCAATGAACTAATGCCCAATTCAAAGAAAAAAGACAAATTTCTTTTGACGAGTTTTTTTGATGGAATATTAATGTAAAGATTAGTAGATCATGATATACACGAGGTCAGAGTTCCAATGCCTGATGCTTTATCGTTTTATTCTGCATTATTTTAATTATTTCTTCATTATACATTATATTCAGTCGGTAAATGGGGAAATATAGGATCATCAAATATATAATCATCAGAACAAAGTAACAGATGCAATATTGTAGGTATCGTTTCTTGTGTTACTTGATGAATCAGTGACAACAGCTCACAAATTATACTTCTAGAACAAAGGAATAATTAGCATTTTCATTTGTTGTCTCACCGCATCAAAAGGTTTTTCTGGATCTTGGTCAGTTTCAGCCGAGTTAGAATCTTCTTTAGATATTTGATTATCTCTCTGCATGAACTCCTTCAGCTGCTTATCTAAATCTTCCGCGCGTTTTCTTTCGGCAAAAAGTTGCTCAATCAATATATCTGTGAAAATTTATTACAGAAAATATTTTTTTTAAATAATATTATATGATTGCGAAAAAATAATAATGTACAAACTGTTCCTGTAACTTCCTGCAACTAAAATTCCTAAGATCGCAGTAGTCTAATAGTTAAGGCGGTTAACTATTGACCCAGTGGTTGCAGGTTCGAATCTGCATATAGTCACCATTTTAACGCTTCATCACCACCTATCCCAGCTCCAGTACAAGCATATTTGGCTTACTTGAGTAAGGGCTGAAAAAAAATATGACCTAGGTCCTAGTAATTCCTTTTTTTTAAAAAGACTTCATTCATCACTATTCTCTTTTGTAAATATTTATTTTTAAATTGGGTATTCGAAGTGTGATGCATTTTATCATCTTCATAACCTTTCTCTATCATTCATACACCAGCATTATTATATCCATCTCACTAGCTCTGAGCTAGAACCATATCCTCACCAATTCTTGCTTATTATTCGAATGAACTGTGAGAAAAACACCAAAACCTGTATTTCCTAAGTAATCACTGCCAGCCTGAATGTTCTTATCCAAAATAGATCTCGGTTTGCGTTTTACAGCTTTCTGTACACTCACTTTTTCATTTTTGATTTTGGTCTGTAGTTTTGTCAACTCCTGTTGAAATTTTGTAGTTATTTGTTCGCTGCGAAATTTTATGACGTTTAATTCCTAGAAAAGTAAATATATCGTAGTTAAGACTCGTCTATTTTGGAAGAAACATTTATACTGTCACCATATAAGGAAAAGACACAGTCTATCCGAAAATTTAACTGAGCGTAAGGAATGATTTAGCCAGTCGTATGAAATTATTAACAAATAACAATTAAATGTTTACATTTTAAAAACAAGTAGTATTAATCCAATCTAAAAAATCTGTAGCCAACATCGACATACTGATTAATTACTTGTGATTGCTGGTATATTAAACCTACTTGGCAATCTTTATTAATTTAAATTCACAGCTTTCACATTTTATTTTTTTTTTTCATTTTTTAAAATGAATTGAAACTATACTAATGCCATAACTACGCATATTTTTATTTAGGATAATATGTACATATTTTATTTTATAAAAATAATAATAAATCATCTAATTTTATTACAAAACCATACCAAACTGGGCATTACCTAATTGCCCGCAATTTGTGTAATTGCCATTTTGGCAGTAACTCGAAAACTTGTAGCTTTGATCCATTATGATCCTCTCTATATCGGTGTCCTTACTATATTCGGTCACTATCGTGGGCGAACAAGGCGGTAACGCTGTGTGCATTGCAGTGAATTCAGTTAGCTATGATACAAACAGAGCACGGTGAATGAATTGTAGCTGTTATTGGCATGGCTTATGGCGGTAGACTGAGCAAAGCAAGGTAATTATTTTGCCTCTTGGTCAACACTTATTGACTAGGATGAGGTTTTTAAAACATATCTATACTTAGTTAAGGAGTTATGTATAAAGTTAGGACCTTAGTGAGAGCATCAATTCTTTCTTCAAGAATGCGGACCATTCTGTCATTGGCTGTTTTCATTTCTCCTAAGTGGACCGCATGGTTAGATGACCTAAAATTAAAACAACTATAATTTTAGTCTTTTTAAAAATTTTCCTTTGAAACGCTACCAAATAACATATGTAAATAAATATAAAATGACGTCAATTCAACAAGATTGTGTAACAAAAATGCATATGTACATAATATACAAAAATTTCAAAATTTTCTACATAAAAAAGAGGTTCTGTAAGATTTTCAGTTACATATATGTAACTGAAAATATTTTCTTCAAATATAGTTGCAAGGGATATCAATTAAATATTGAGCTGATTTGAATGACAAAGTATTTGCTTTTTTTCTAAGTTTTTCATATAATGGTATAATACTTATGTGGGTCAGGATGTTTTTATTCAGGAATTCATTGAAAATTTTATCTCTAAGTCAGACAACTATGTTTTAAGTATATTTCCCTAGCTATTATTTATTAGCAAAAATGTGTTAATTTTGCGAGACAGATTTTAAAAAGACTCGCCTAGAAGACAGAGGATTAGACTTGATGGTCTGGGAATGTCTTCTGCCGTAGATCGTGAGCTGTTTATGAGAGCATAAGTGCATCTTCAATGTGTTCAAATTGTCAGACATTTTTTTGTTGGCACTCTCTAATTCTTTTATTCTGAAGATGAAAAATACAATAAAATATAATATTTTCAAAACAAAATAGATTGGCATGAAACAATTTACAGAGTAAACAAGTAGCCCGCCGGAATAAATATTTTATGTTCAGGCTTTACATAGGTAGGTATTTCAATTAAGTAATCGAGGTAAGCCTTCTGACCAAATCCACTACCACCTTCATGAATATTTGGGGCCCACCATCAAAAATGTTGCCTCAAAGACTTTTCAAGCAGCCTCATTCTACACCTGGATCTGAAAGGAAGATCTGGTTAGTGGTACCATAGGAGCTTATAGGATGAACTAATTTGGACAGTTCTAATCCACCCACTGTTCTTCAGTTCCTCCCCTAAGGAAAATAATATTTGAAAAAAAAAATGTTTTTTATTAAATATAAAAATTACTTACCATATTTAAATACAAAAAGTCTTTATATAATATATGCCAAACAATATATATGCAAAGGCCATGAACGAGTATCTTTTATCCTAAAAAAGGTTATTTTCTATAGTACAAATACTGACTATATTTTTTTTTTATTAGTTTTATATAGAAGACAACTTGTTTAATAAGAATACATTTTTTACTTATATACCGTGTTCCAAGATCATTCCCAATAAAAAAATCAGCTAATTGGTCCTGCCATTTCTATTTGTAAAGAAACAATATCAAAATTTATAATGGTTAAAGAAAAAAAAATGTAAACTTTACATGAAAATAGTAAAAGTATCATCTAATAAAGGTTTGTTGTGAGCGCACAGCTATCGCCGTACGCCGTAACAGTGTTAAGGCCATTATCAATCGGCGCGGCATTGGAATTTGCGCACTGACCATATTGACATCATCTGTTAAAAATATAATAAATTTAGGGATGATGATGATTTTTATACTTGATAGTCATCACGCCCTAAATGCACCCTAAATGCCCTATCCATATCACGCTTATGTATA
Organism: Neomicropteryx cornuta; assembly: GCA_020383195.1. Classification (NCBI taxonomy): domain Eukaryota; kingdom Metazoa; phylum Arthropoda; class Insecta; order Lepidoptera; family Micropterigidae; genus Neomicropteryx; species Neomicropteryx cornuta. The sequence continues at coordinate 7,284,924 of JAHKQU010000014.1, forward strand.
ATTATATATTATACCTTTCACTTTGATCAACGCCACCAACATCACAAATGCAGTAGCAATCCTGCGCATTAAACATCTTCTTTTGCTGATTGGTGACCCTCCGCAACTTGACAACAATCCTCTTAATTTTTTCACTCTGACAGTTCACACGAATCTTTAGCTGAGTCGCCTCATCGTACACATTTAGATATTCATATTCCAAATCTCGTCTATTAAGCAATGTCAGTTTTTTCCTCAACCCTAGATATAGCAGAAATAAAAAATATATTGTAGTACAAATAGTCCAAGAAACAGAAACCAAAGCGAAACAGATTGTGTAACAGCTTCATAAGTACAATAAATACTTTGAAGTTAAATTTGTCAACGCAACCCATAACAAAATTAAAATTAAAGTTGTGATATATAGAAACCTGGGTGATCCTTATTTTCCAATAATTTCAACCTGATATCCCTCCAAAATCTTTTTTTAAAACTCTCATAGTCAAAAGTGCAATTTACCAAAGTCCAAAAAAATAAGTGGCTCGTATAGACTGGCTCGTGGAGAAATTACTTTCACAATTAAGTGTGAACAGCCTTAGCAGTTACTAGCCCCTAGTGCCGATCACTGTTGAATGTTTTTGAGCAATTAAAAACACAAACACCCAAATAAAAAAAATAAATATGCACATACCATGAGCACTGGTCGCTTTGTACGGAAAATTGCAAACACATTCAATTTGATCGCAAACTGAAAATCTATCCGACACAGGCTTATTATCAGCCATTGTAACCTTTATCAAAATAATCTATTTAAAATTACGATGTTGTGCAATACCCGCGAAGATATAAAGGCTTTCAAATATAAATATATATATATGGTTTTAAAATGGATGCAGACAATGGCACAATTAATTTTAGGTATACAAAATAAAAAAGTACCAAAGTTAGTTGACAGACATTTGACAGCACATATTTACAAATCAGTCAAATATATTTTTTTTTAAATTCCAGCATAGATTCTATATTTTTATTTTCATTGAGTATTTTCTATAGGAGCAACAATAATGTCTTTACATCTTTGTCGAATATACTATTCAATTAAACATGTCCTTACTTAGAGTGATTCTAAACTGAGCATCAAAAATATGATAAGTATATTTTGTATAATTTATTTATTTATTGATTTTTGTTTTTACATATTTCTTAGATAATGAATAACATAACCATACCTAACTGGACATTGCCCGTACTAAGGTAGGTTGATATATATTATATAACATATATATAATATATACTTATATTTGATGATTGTTATTTAACAGCGGAAAAGCGCTTGAAAAGGTAAGTGGATGGACACATTATAAAGCTGTTGGATTGCTTTTACTTGCATCAAAACAAATATGCATCCTGACATTTTGAAAATTAAATTCATTTTATTTCCATAAAGAAATATATTGTTTTTAGGCTACATTATGGAGTATAGTAAGGTGAAAGTTGGCAAAATATATTTTTTTAAACACATTTAGGTTGTAAATCTTCTAGCTGTTGTTCTCCGGTCTCCTCCATGTCTCTGCAAACTCAATTCGTAGATTGTATGTACATCTGTTTTTTAAATCCAAGTGCTAGAAATCCTTAACCTGTCACTATAATATGTTCCCTCTACCCTTTTACGATGGGTCTGACCTAGGTCAGTCAGACATTTCGATTGTAGCGACTCTCTTAACACACTTATATTTATTACACGGCAGTAACTCACTTACCTCACACAGAGCTCATCCAGTGAAAAATGTAGACCTTTGAATAAAGTGATCATGAAAATGAGGTTTTTTTATCAAATCTACTCCTTGCATAAATCATATCATTGTTTTTTATGCCATTATTGGTTTTACTCTTTAAATATAGCGTAGTGCACTTTGTTGTAAGGGTTAATATCTTCATTAATTTATACTGGTTTCAGAGACCTCTAACATCCTTTTATTTTGTAAACCTATTTATTTGTGTGAAGTATATTTTTTCTCCCTCCTATTTAGACATGATAAAGTCTCTAAAGTAAATAAAGTAAAAAAAAAAAACAAGAGCTAAGTTCTGATAATAGGCGAGTTGAATTCAACATTAAATTAACAGGTTTGGGATGAATTGAATGGTTTTATTTTTAATCTGTTGTCCTACAATTTGAAATTGTTTTTAAAGTTTCACCGACATCATTCATTATTCATCGTTCCCGTTTGTACGTGACGGACGGAACTTCCCCTGAGGCCAGGATGTGTGATCAACCCCGAAGTGTTGAAACTAAACAGTCTTGTACAGTTAAAAATAGAAATTGTTTCTTTATAATAATTTACTCACCGTTTTAGGCATACCAGGCTAGTTTTAAAACTGTCATTGATTGCGCTTTGTTGAACGGTACCGAAATACCACTATTCTCCATTGGTCTTGTTTCCACTCATATAATGCTAGTGCAAATACTGCATTATTCTACTTTTCATTATGTTAATGAAAAGTAGATATCCGACATAAGCATTTGCATATTGTAAATCTAGTAAATAATGATCTATAATATTTGTATTGAATAGTAATTAGCGGTTATTTCATATTAATAAAATTTATCTTCTTACATTATCATGTCTTATTTGTGTTAAAAAATAATTTAAATCATCTCATGTATTCAGGTGATTCTGTTGCGGTCGGGGTAAAATAATGTAATGTAATCTCTGCGCTGCTTGTAAATATTCAGCAGGCGGTACTGTAGTGAATCACTGGGTGAAAAGAAGCTGCTACAAATAACCTAACGTAGCAACGAATAATATATTGTTGGAATGTTTTTTGTTTTTACTTTAACTATAGAGTTATTATCAGCAAAGAATCTATTCCTTTACAATACAATGTGTGGAAAGTGAATTTAATTTTATTCACAAATCATCCAATACCCCCAATTGTCTCGTGAAACTAGCACAATAGAGAATCCATGCGGAAGAGATATTATTATCTATTCAAGGACCTAGTAATGAGATGATTAAAAAAAGAACATAATATATCGACAGAAGACGCAGTGGTATGTTATTTGTGGGGAAATTCAAGCTTTTAGCTGTTCACTGACTAAGGTATGTTTATGGAAGAAAATTTTCCAAAATTATTATTGAAAAGCCCTGAAGTGATCGATCTACTTCTCCAAATTCAAAGAGAAACAAAAGTATCAAGAGTTGTAGTATTTGGCAATTAGATTTTTAAAGGCAAAGCAAAAATATAACTTGCTTTGTAAATTGCAAAATTTTCTAAATGTAAACAGAAATTTCTAGAGTAAAAACTATGATCATAGAAACTACAATAAAATGTCTCAAATTATGATAGACAGATTGGACTGGAGCCGGGTTCAAATTTGAAGTTTTCTAACCTACTCTTCACAGATGAATGAAAATTAACGGAAAACCAATTCGAACAGAAGAGGAAGCTGGAAGAGCGTCGATGTCCACCAAGATTAAATACAAAGAAAAATATACAATTTATCTGTGTATGTATTAGATGTGTAGGAGCAGAGTTTAACCGCATTGACACAGGGAAATATAGTACTTATGCAAATTTTCAGAAAACTCGAAAACTGAAAATCGGTCGGGAACTCTATGGTTATTTTTGTTTAATTGTTATTTCAGTCGGGCACATAGCAGATTAAGCAGCCTGTCGATATTTAAGGTTGTGTCATATTTACAAATTATGTTATGTTGGGGGATTATGTTTGGGATCAGGATCACAATAGTTAGGATTGAGAAAATGGAATATATACACAATCAAGTTGCTTTGAAGCTGATTTATGAATTTATTTATGTTCAAGAATTTATAATAAGAGACAAATGGTTTATCAAGTAATTAAATGAGGTAATGTATTCATTAAAAAACAAACATGTTAAAATGTGACTCTTACCAAAAATTAAAACAATACCTATAAGTTTATATTGTAATCAAATTTAGTTGTTTTTAAGCATAACTTATTATATCAATTTCCTAATTAATAGACAAATACTCATATAAGAAAAAATCCCTTAAGGAGTGATCAAACCCCTAAAAAATAATTAAATTCAATATTTGAGAATAACCTAGAGAAAAATATTGTAATATCACATTAGATTTAATTACAATCATATATTTAAAAAAATATCAAAAGTTCATTACCATTCTTTTTATTGAAATATACAATATAATACATGGACTCGTAATATAATGAAAATATGTTTTAAAATCACTTTTTTACTCTTCTCTTACTTTGGCCAAAATTATTTTGTAGCTAGATTAAATTTTAATATGACACAATATCAATAATTCTAAATTTGGACAAGATATGTTTAATATATTTACATTTATTAAGTTATAGGTTATAAAATACGTATTTCCACACACCCAAGAGACATGTAACATAATATTAGTTTTTATAATTTCTATATGACAGTAAAGACAGAAGAAAATAAAATAACCCTGGGAAAAGGAATTAAATATAAAGGATGTCATGACTGGGGTGTTTATGTTCCCTATTACGAGTAAGAAATTACATTAAAAGTGTGAAAATAATTCATCCCCGAATTCATTATTTTTATTTAACCGCTTATTTTATGACGCATTTCGTTTTGTGAAATCAACAGTAACTAAGCACCTTGACCTCGTATAAACTCGGTGATACTTTTAAAATATCCCAAACCTATATGTAAAAACATCTGGAAAAGACGATAACATTCGCGAGAAACTGATTTGTAACGATCTCACCATGCTGTGCTGTTTAATATAATTCTGTATGAAAATTCTGTGTGAATACATTTTATAAAAGCTTTTAATTTGTAAATAATGTCAGCAATTAAAAAATAATACATTTTGGTTAATTTCAGTTAAGTACATACTAGTTAATATCCAGCAATGTTAGCATCAGTTATGTGCAAAATATTGGAATTAGATTTTATTATTAAATAACGATGCAAAATATGTAGAGAATTTATAGATAATAATATAAGTAAAGAATTATTATACTTATTATATAAAAAAAATAAACGGAGTGCAATTGTTTTACAATGATTATGTTTTATGAATTTCTTGTAAAATTGACAATTATATACATAACTGATATTGCCGTTAAAACGACGGTGATAGAAAATTGTCAGCATAGATTAGGAGTTAGTATATTTTTTTCACAACTTATTTTAAAGGGACTGATATTTTTTATTTATTTATATATACTCATAATCATTATGGCACGATCAGATTACTTACAACTAGCCAATCCCACAGGTCCTGATAATTACATACTATAAGATGCAAAAAAAAATAAACAAAGAAAATGCAGTCATTATACAAAATGTCTACCCACTAGAATTATACAGAAACCAGTATTGACTGCCACTGGTAAACAAAACTGTGAATCATGTATGAAGGAAATCATTATTTACATCAAAACCTGCATCAGGCACTGTATTATACAATCTCATCAGGTCAGCAAGATCATCATTTGCCATATGCAGTACACATTCACAGGTCAAATTCCCTTGTGACGGTGATAGATCAGACTCCGGTAGTGAAGAGTTTTGCGGTATGGAGTTAACACACAATTCGGTTGAAACAACAATGTTTGGATTTTGCAATACCGCAATAAGCGGTAGTAAGCTTGTTGCAAACATTTTAGAATGGTTTTTCACAGTGTAATGCACCTCAATGTAAACATTGTTCTGAAAAAAAAAAACTTAAAATATTAATATGAGTTTCTCATTTATTTCTTGTCAGTACAATTTCATCAAAATAAAATTAATTATATTTTTGTATATTGTATACCAAAGACCCTTAAACTCGAGGAAATCAACCATGAAATAAAATGAAAAGCCATAAAAATCACTGACGAAAGAGTAGTGGGTACATAATACAGGAATAGGTTGAGGATTTATTGTCCTTAGATTTAAGTAACAACTTAAGTTGGTGAATAGAGGACATAGAGGATCTACGATCTCTTAAATAGGATTGTTTTTTTTACAGTACCACTTTTTCACCCTACTGAACAGTTTCCCTTTCCTATATACAGATTGAGTAATGATGCTGGCAGAGCATTTAGGCATATTAAAAAAAATTATGTATTTTATAGTTAATATAGGCACAGTTATTGGCCATGTATGTGATTACTAATAGTGTAATATTTTTGTCTTTCTAACAGGTGGTATTTTTATTTACTTTGCTCTTTTCAGGGTAGGGGGTTAATCTATATTGGCAACTAAAGTCTCATGAAATAAAAATAATTTTGAAAAATATTTTATTCATACTAATATGCTTATATATATATATACATATGTATATATAGAATGTTTTTAAATTAGGGCACTCCTTTTAGGAGGTTGATAACTAAACCGGTCGAACGAAAAAAATATATAATTAAAAAAAAACAATTAAAAAATTACACTATTAAAAAACTTTGTCTTCCTTCGATTGCTTTGCTAACCGCCCGCTCGGGGGTCACTGATCAAGCTTGCACTATGCGTTCAACTGCGTTTATCTCATAATTGAGAAACACTTTTCAAATATTTTTGCTGATTAATGTTTGATTGTCGATATAGGTCAACATCCTAAAATGAGTGCCCTAGACTTAAAAATACGCTGTATATAACATACAGTTTATTTCTTTTGATGTCATCGCCCAATTCAGTGTTTTGCCCCGCTCCTCTCTGCGATCAGGCCCATAACTAGTTCTCAGACATTAAAACTACTTTGATTTCATTTTGAATTAATTTTTCTTCTAATTGAGAAACATTTTTTTATATTTTTTGTTGATTAATGATTGGTTGTCGATGTAAATTGTACAAGGTACAAAAACAAAAACAAGGCGAATAAAAGTACAACCTGTATAATGATCAAACAACAACTAGACATTATTTTTAACATTAATTTGATAAAGCAGCTTTTGAAGTATTTATGGTATTCATCAATCTATCTGCAAGTCAAACTTTTAAATTATTGTTTAACTAATGGATCGGTATGTTGTTTTTTTATTTCAGTTTGCATGTCGCAGAAAATCATGAAATATCCATTACAGAGGTTAAAGAATCACCAATAAAAAAAAATGTGGTTCTGCAAGACATTTAGAAGTGCAAGACTTCACTGGATATTGCAGTCAAAGTAAAATAAGGACAAACTTACATTTTTCATATATTGAATGAGGTTTGGTGTTGCAATAATCTTGTAACTGGATGTAAAGTCGAAAGTTGTATCTTTCCACGATTTTATTGGTGTAAATCTTGACGACATTGTATAAAATTGCCACGTCAAAAATATTTTAGAATTTATTAAAAGTTTTAATTCCTGAAAACAAATATCTCATTCAAAATATTTCAGATTGTCCTAAACGTCATGATCCAAGCAAAAAAAGGTGAAGGTCAGTTTCAATAAGAAATTCCAGTCAACAACCAACGACATGTCTGTTGAACCCATGTTTTTGAAACTATTTTCACACTAACAGCAAAGTGGTCGTGTACAGCCTCACTGAAATGTATGCATTTTACAACATGTATAGTTATCAATCTACATATTAGTTTACTTAGAATCAGAAAAAAATGGCTAAAAAAACTAAAAATGTCTTTATATGTTTTAGAGGATGGAAAACACAGCCTATTACAGTCTTTATAGTAGTGGTACAGAATAAATAAGTTGTAGTAGCGAGACTCCGTTTCATTTTTTTCCTCTAACATCGCAAAGTAAGCAAAAGACTGTGCATTGTATCGTAGGATTTTTTTACCAAGACCATTCCCAATAAAAATCCAGTTAATTGGCCCTGCGATTTCAAACATAATTTGTTTTGACCTCATATCAAAATTCATCGTGGTTTCAGAGAAAAAAAAATGTTAACTTTACATGCTAATATTAAATTGTTTTTGTCATAAAATCATCAGCTCGCGACGCCGCGCCGTGCCTGGTCATTGGACGGCCTTAACCGAGCACGAGCGAGTGAACGAAAAAGTAAAGGAAATTTAACACCGGTGCTCAAAGTTAATAAATTTGGTCATGAATTATTTTCACATTTTTTTATACAATTTATAATACGATATAGGGAACATAAACACTCAAGTCTTTGGGAATGGTTTTGGGACACTCTGTATTAACAATTCTTCCCGTCTACTAGTATTTTTTTTCTAGACTAGATCCTAATGCTAGACTTCAACTAGAATTAAGTAATAAAATATAATACTAACATCATAATTAAAATTTAACTTTCCAAAATGTATATTTAAAATTCCTTCAGGATAATTGTTATCTTCAGTGAGAGTTGAATCAGTATTACTAAAAACACTCGATGTAAAAGATTTTGTGTGGCTTGTTATTGGTTGGACAACAGGCTTAGTATAAATGCTGCTACCTTTGCTTACACGTTTGTCATTATTAACATTTTCAGTTGTTAAAGATGAAGAAACTGAAGAGAATCTTCGCTCCTTTTCCACACTATCATTTTCTGTGAATGTTGATTGTAGTTCAAAATTTGATAAAGTGTTTTTTTTCTCATCGAGGCAGTTTTTTTTGAGAGAATGTTCAGACATAGAGACCACGGGAGTTATCTTTGTAGTTGAAGTATCTCTTCGTAGTTTATTTTTCGATCCAAATTTTTCTACCATTTCCGTTAACTTTAGCGTTTGTAGCTGTGATTCATTACTTTCGACCTGGCTAAACTCACTCCTAGCTGATAGCAAAGAGTTTGGTGTATTTATGGCCCTTTCAATGTTATTTATTTTAGTATCTTGTTCAACAACTGCTTCATTTTCCAAAATTGGTTTTTGGTTTATTATAACAACTGACTGTTTCAATAGTGGTACACTTTCTTTAATATTATTTGCACTTGTTTTTGCTTGAAAGGATTTCTTTTTGATTTTTTTCTTCTTTTTTGATATTAGATTTTCTGGGTTTTTTTCATTTTGTGTATCATCAGACTCAGTGTTTGCTTTTGCCGAGTGAGTTCTTCTCCAAACATTATTAGACTTTATCTAAAAAAAATATTTTGTGTGTTATTTAAAAAATTGCAATTATTACAAAATGTTTAGAATATAAAAAATATGAAATTTCGATGATACTGAGGATACTTGCTGTAGAACTCAGGAGCACAGATTTTCCTATTCATGCAGCCATTTCATTGTTAAAAATAATTGCAGTACGCATACAGACTTTCTGATGCAGTTACCGGTTTGTGTTTTTTTTTGAGGCTGCACTCTCCTTTTTTCTCCAAAGTTGGGGATGTTTGTTAGGCCCAAAAGTCAAGGAGTCATTTAAGAGAGGAGAGTATGGGCTTACGACCGTCAGTATGGCCTGGCAGCACTCCCACCTGTCATTATGTCTGCTCAAGTTTTCTGTAAAGTTTGCAGATGATGGCATGGGTCCTGGCCTAACTGAGGATTTGTCTTCATTGTTGTTTTTCATAGTGTCTCTGTGTGGTTTTACCCATCGGAATGTGATATGATTAACAAGATGTTTGTCACTAATGTCACTAATAGGGGATTGTTGAGAAGATGCAATAGTAAGTGATTATAGATATATATTAGATTTCAGCTTTTTAAGTCCAATTTTAAAAATCAATAATAACTGGTCAAACCAGAGTTACAAAATTCAATTTCTTTATTGATTAAGAAGAAATAAGTCTAAGCATTTATGAACTGACTGCTGGTTAACCGACTTGTGGTATTGAATAGTTACTCAATTTGCTTGAAGAATTGAAAAAGTTGTTTAATAGCTTTAAATGATAAAATTCCCTTACATTAATTTGATTATGTTCAAGTAAATCTTTGCAAGTGCAAAGCTCCTTGGCTATGTTTTTGAGTGCTTGCTTAACTTCTTCCGATGTTAAGTATATACTGAAATAAAAAGAAGGTATTACATATAAACATATAACTAATATGTAGAATAGAAAAGAATTAAAAAAAGACCTTAAATAAGATAATGCAATACAGACCAGTTCTGCCTTACATAAGAATGTTCTTGAAAAAAGTTTAGAAAGCAAAAAAAAAAACAAAACGGAAAGTAACAACGAAAGTAACGGAAAGTTCCCTTTGTTTGTGGAAAGTAACAAGATTTAACCTTTTGCTTCATTGCAGGTAAAGATCCCTATAGCTTACATTTAGGGTTTGGTTGAAAGATTGGTTGTTGGAGTATGAATCAGGTGAAATTACAACATAAGCCATATCAGTATGTAACATGGAACCATTCTCCTAAAATCTCTTTTAGCCTTACTAACATTTAATTCTACCTGATTTAAAACGAATATATTTCCAGAAGTAGTGGGTGTTACATACCTTTATAAAGTTATCATCTGATCAATTGTGTCTACTTTATAAAGATCATATAAAGGAAACAGCTGAAAGAAGAGGCTCTGAGTCTATATAGTCTGAGAAAGGTTCACAGTGTAGGAAATTCAGTTAAAACCGAAACTGTTATGGCAATAGAGTAATAATAGGGTATGGAGTAAGTATGTAGAAATATAAAGTATATTACATGAAAATATGAACTTTGCTAAACAAGAGTGCTTCCCTCCGCATTAATAAAGTTTCCTCCTCTCTCTTTTAGCCATATTGCAAGTATATTACTCTCCCTATCTTAGCAATATATATGTAAACATGTGACCCCATAGCAAAACTGTTTATGTTTGGCAACATAATCAAAGAGTTTTATAGCTGTATTTATTACTCTAAGGTAATGGCATTGTAAGTTTAAGGTGCATTGTTAACGTCTCTATTATAAAATGGTTTGAAAGGAAGATAGGTGAGAGCAATCTCCATGGGAATGAAATGAAAGCAGCGGAAGGTCAAGAAAGATCTTAGAAAGTATAAAGTGAACTAGATAGCTATAGTTAAAATCCTTTATTCCAGTATGCTATAAAGGACGTACAACCGTGATTTATTGTGATTACCCAACAGAAATTGTACACAATACAGGCAATGATATAAGGACAATGTAAATTGAAGTACCTATCCAAACTAAAGATATTATAGAGGTTACTGCAAAGAATATTAAAATATATTTTAAATGAGGGAAATCATTACAATGTAAAAAAAACCAAATATACTAATTTAAGCGTTGTCATTATAAAACCGATATACGTAGAGATAAACTAGGAAATTTGTCTGTGGTTTTATGTATGTATCATTGCTAAAGAAAGATCAATTTTGGAAAAGCTAATATTAAATAAATAAACCATGTCATTGCATCTTGTGGTTCTGTTTGGAACTCGTAATGGAATTGACTAAAGGAGGGTTATTGGAGAGTACCTTTTGCAAGAATATCATGTCTACAACATTATGCCTATCAGCCAGACTCAAGTCTTTTATGAACTATAAGAGTCAGGGTAAGTTTTGACTTTGGAGTGAGTTCTTTATCTGACGACTCTCATAAGCCTCTTTTGAATGGTTTCAATCTGGTACTATGACATATACCTACTAGTATATTAATATGTATGACATACAGTAGAGCGTTGATAATCCAGATTAATTGTGACCTGTCCGGATTATCAAAATGTCCGGACTTTCGAAAAGAACCAAAAAAGGTTTTGAGTTCACAACAAAAAGAAAACTGTTAATGGTTTAGTGGTTAAATACATAATTGGAGCAGTAACAAATGATCGGCTATAGAAACATAAGTTTTGAGTACGCACAGAAAACAATACAATACAGGTGTAACAGCGTGTAGTCAAGGGACGCGACTAACAGTGAAAGCGGTAGATTTTGAGGGAGTGATACTTGTTGTTTACTTCTCCCTCCCACCACTATGCACAGAACATTCACGGATTCTTTTGCAGTAGTAAAACGACCCCACCCAGCCTGTCGTTATATCTCTTATTCACCCCACCTAAATTTTTATCTGCGCATCCGGCTAGCTAAATTGTGTGAGCTGTATGTATTCACTTCATTTTTTTTTTTCACCGGAATTGAATCCGATTCTCGACGGTCCGAATTTTTGACATTCGGATTAACAACGCTCTACTATATTATGCACTTACTCTGTTTCATCACAGCTTGAAATCCCACGAGAATCAGAAGTTACTGAAATGTCAAATGTTAGATTAAAACCAAATATAAGATGACAAAAATACAAATCAGACATAGTGCATATCTTCACCTTCTCCCAGGCTGGCTGTAGCCGATGTACTTTTACATCGTTTGAGCACTTCTGTGGCAGTCGATACATCTTCTGAAGTGGAATGCACAAAGTTGGATGATGAATTTGCATCAAACTCACCGCACGATTCTTAAAAATAAATATTATTAAAATGACTTTGGAATATATGTTACTAAATATCATTGTGTTAAAATAAAATAGGTAATAAATATTATACATTGTTTTATAGGCATTTACTACACAACACAAAAGTACACAATAAGGAAGAGTAACTAACATTAAATAAATATACAGATTACTAAATCAGATGACTGGTTTGGTATTATAGAGTATTGGTGATGTGACATAAAAGGCATAAACAAAAGGCTATTAGGCCAACTTAAGCACAAAGCTTACACATTGTTATTGGTTTAGCTCCTCAGCTTAAATCACCTGCTAGTTTCTTTCTGTGATTCTAACCTCTTATGTAGGATCTTAGCATGGAGTCGAATTGACAAACTAAGGAACTAAAATTGTATACTGTGTATGAAAATTATTATATTATGGATTAGATTGGATAGATTGAATTGAAGGGCAGCCAGAAGGCTGCTACACTTAGGCCACATTCCCGGGGGCCCGTTGTATTTACCTCCATAGTCTGTAACTGAATGAGTGTTTTTGGTGTGTGTGTTTTGTTATTAACCTCATTCGACAGTGCTGAGAAAAGCACCGTTGAATATTCTCAGCGGCTAAAAATGACATGGCCAGATTTGATCCACTGGGGATTCGAACCCGGGACCTCTGAATTTTAAAAGCAGTCACTTATATATTATAATGTGGAATTATACTCACAGCGAAGTCAAATGTTACATCATTTACGAACAAATTGAATCACTGAGAAAACACGTTTTCTTTTAGTTGTCTTCGGCAATCTGTTATATATCTACTAAACTTATTCTTTATTTATAATTTCTTTAAGTATAATTATTATACTTAAAGAACAGGTGTTTTACTGCCACCCTTGCCTCGCTCCAGCTCTAGTTTTACCATATAAAGAAATCCAATGAACTTTAAATAACAATATTTCTCTATCCCTATCTTTTATTATGTTTATTCAATGTAATGTTTTCATAATTTTATATATAAATAATAATAATATGTATAATAATATGATAACTACAGCTACAAAGCGTAGAAGCTTTGCAAAACAGACAAAAATATGTGCTATACAAAGTACATAAGCACACGAAAATGGCAGAAATTTAGATCCGTAAGATTATATAAAGGTAATAGTAGGCATGAGTAGTCAAAAGTAGTTAAAAACATATTAACTGCATTAAAATGCATATCCTATTCTTATTTCATTTGGCATATTTTTTTCTAGAAATAGATTTTGTATATTAACATACTGGCATATAATATGCATTGGTACACATTTGTAGCTACTATCACTTGATCTTTTGTGTCATTTTGACAGGTACTTTTGCTAGGATCAGCATCACCAAAAACATATAGCTCTGAAAAATATATATTTTAACATATTTTTAGTCATTTCTGCACTCCGAGTTAAATTCATATTATTACTAACAATACAGATGTATAAATAGTATATAATTCGATTTTCTACGGCTGCCTAAAACATTCAAGTTTAAATATGATATATACCTATTAAGACTAACTTCAATTTTTAATAAAAATATTGCAGATTGTCTAAGATAATATTTTTTTTTCAATATTATTTAAATCAGGGAAATTATTTTTGTTACAATTTAGATATTTCCATTTATAAATATTATGTGTGAAATTAAATAAATATGTGTGAAATTTACTACACACAAAACATTTCTTTTTTTATAAAATTCTAGGTTTCAAATGAAATCAAAATAATATGCAATCAAAGCGGACAAATCTAACTTGAAGAGTCCTTGCTGTAACAGTCACGGACTATAACGTTCGGTTGGAATGATATTTTTTTAACATTCAATTCTTGAGTTTTTTCGGAATATTTTGTATCATTTGCCATCTCAGCCTGCCTTTCTGAAATGATCATCAATTTTATATTTGTAACGAGGTTTGTTTTATCCGCTGATCCGGAAATCCTGATTAAAAATATATTAGTCTATTTTCTACAGCCTCAATCAAAGAATGCTTGAAAATTAAATACTCTTAAGTGTCAAATAAAAGTTAGCCCCTTAAAAACTAACTTAAATTTTACTACTCAACGTAGGCTCTTATAGAAAATAACCCCATCCTAAAAACAAGTATAGTGCAAACTGAGGTTGACTGCGGACATCTACGACCAATTCAAAGTACGTTCCTATTGCTGCCTACCCAGAGAAGAGAGAAATGTGGTTGTTAACTCTGCAATCATAAAATATGAACATAGATAATACTAGCTGACCCGGCCACGCGTTGCTGTGGCTAAAGTTTTTGTTATATTACATTCTAAGAGGAACAATAAGAGAACATCAGTCACGGAGTCCACTATGCGTTTTCACACAGATGGTATTTGTAAAAAATTAGTATTTTATAACAAATATACTTATATTTGTTATACTGCAATAGTTGCTTATATGCACTTATTGCATTTGAATGTTTTATTATAAAATACGATATGGTTTTGTAAATATACTTTAGGTGAAGTATTCGGTTCGCACTCACTACATTTAAATTTTCTATTTTTCCTTGAATTATTTCGATATAGTTCTGAACTCGGTTTATAAATGCATTCGTGTTTTCTTATCCGCCGTATTTAAAATTTTCTGTAAATTTATAAAAATATGGGTCTGTAAATTTGCTTTACGTGAGCACGTGTGATTGCACTCACTGCATTTAAATTTCTTAATTTTCCGATGAAATACGTCAATATGTCTCTGTAAATTTTCTTTAAGTGAGAATGTATGATTGCACTCACTGCATTTAAATTGTTTAATTTTCCGATGAACTACGTTGATATGGGTCTGTAAATGTGCTTTACTTGAGCATGTGTGATTGCACTCACTGCATTTAAATTTTATAAGTTTCCGATGAACTATATCGATATGATTCTGTAATAGTTGTTTATAAGCATTCGTGTGTTCGCACTCACTGCATTTAAATTTTCTAATTTTTCGATGAAATGCGTCGATATGGGTCTGTAAATTTGCTTTACGTGAGCACGTGTGATTGCACTCACTGCATTTAAATTTCTTAATTTTCCGATGAAATACGTCAATATGTCTCTGTAAATTTTCTTTAAGTGAGAATGTATGATTGCACTCACTGCATTTAAATTGTTTAATTTTCCGATGAACTACGTTGATATGGGTCTGTAAATGTGCTTTACTTGAGCATGTGTGATTGCACTCACTGCATTTAAATTTTATAAGTTTCCGATGAACTATATCGATATGATTCTGTAATAGTTGTTTATAAGCATTCGTGTGTTCGCACTCACTGCATTTAAATTTTCTAACTTTCCGATGAACTACGTCAATATGGGTCTGTAAATGTGCTTTACGTGAGAATGTGTGATTGCACTCACTGCATTTAAATTTCTTAATTTTTCGATGAACTGCGTCGATATGGTTTTGTAAATTTGTTTTAAGTGGACTTTTATATTCGCAATCACTGCATTTAAATTTTCTTATTTTTTGATGTATCTTATCGATATATCAAAAAATAAGTCATTTAAGCTACATTTTAACAGCATAATTACCACGTGTTGATGACGCTATAAAATTAATTAAATTTATTTTGTAGTGAACGAAATACCGTATAATTCAATTATTTCCACTTTTTAAATTTTTGGTGTTAGCATAGCCGGCCACGTGTTACTTAGACTGAAGTGTAAATTGCATTCATATTATAATGAAGATAATACAGTGAAATTAATCCTGTTTTTTACTTATTTGTGCTTCATTGATCAAAACTTTATATGAGATCACCATATTTTTTTACAAATACCATCTGTGTGAAAAAGCATAGTGGACTCCGTGACTGATGTTCTCTTATTGTTCCTCTTAGATTGTTTACTATAATGTAATATAACAAAAACTTTAGCCACAGCAACGCGTGGCCGGGTCAGCTAGATTATTAACAGCATTTCATATTGCGCCATCTATTGATTATTTACTCAACCCAGTCGAAAGGTATCGACATCTGTTAGAATCATTTGGAGTTAACAGATAATTGTGACTGTCAAATAATAACAGACATTACCGCCATCTATTGATTGCTTACTCAACCCAGTCGAAAGGTATCGACATCTGTTAGAATCTGTTGTGACTGTCAAATAATAACAGACATTAGCGCCATCTTTTGCTCACTCAACCCAGTCGAAAGGTATCGACATCTGTTAGTTTTATGACTGCCAAATAATAACAGACAAATAATTAGCAATAAATTAAAATTGCGACTATAATTTGAGATTTAAACTATCCTATCTCTCAAGTTGGATCGAACTGCACATGGTGTGCAAATTTTATTATAATCGGTTAAGTGGTTTAGGAGTCCATTGAGGACAAACATTGTGACACGAGATTTATATATATTAAGATGTGTGGACTTAATTCAACCTAGCGATGAACATACAGAGTGTCCCGAGATAAACCCTGAAGACTTAAGGTGGTGTTTGTGTTCCCTATTACTAATAAGAAATTATATAAAAAAATGTAAAATGTTTCATTCCCAAATTTATTAATATTATTAAAGAGCTGGTGTAAATTACTAATGCTGTCGTACAATGCGATTGATATATCCGTAGCCATTACTAAGCTCGGTCAAAAACCTACGCGTTACGAACGGCGGTCGGGCATGGCGCACATATGACAGCAACGATTTAATATTATCGCATAGTTTACAATTTTTTTTCTCGGAAACCATGATGAATTTGATGTTGTCTTAACAAATCAAGTCTGAAATTGCGGAGCCAAGTAGCTGCATTTTTTATTGGGAATTATCTCGGGACATCCTGTATTGCACTTTCAACTGTAAAATGAGTGTAAATCGAAAATGCAATAACCACACCGGATGAGATGCAATAATTTCTAGATGCAATTTCAATATATCCTGCTTTTTAAAATGATACAAAGTTAATACAGATACAGTTAGTGGCGGTGTTAGTGCACACCGACACAAGGTTGACTCATACACGTCGGCGGCGAGCTAAGCGACCCGAGCAGCAGCCGATCTCGAACGAGTTGCGCCGAGGTGCTGCGTGCTTGCGCGGCGGCTGGATTGATATAGCCGGGTGACAACGGACAAGCAGCAGTCGGTTGAGAACAAGAGAGCTGTCTTGCGCGAGCGGCTTATTAATTAATCTTGATTGTTATAGCTATTTTATATTGTACCTCTACCTCCGTTAAGTTTTATACTCATGTTATCTAGTTTTTTAAGCACAACGTTATTTATTGAAATGTTTCCCGAATGGGTTTCATGTAAATAAAGTAATACCGCTAGCTAAATAAACGGCTTCAATGTTCATTGGTGTCTTCATCATTCATTCTTCCTGCACGCCAACATGGACATTGGACTGGACAAAACTCCTGGCGTTATAATATAAAGTTTATTCTTTGCTAATTTTGTAATTTTTACATTCAACTGCAAGCTTTTTTAGTTTAAAAACAATGTGGAATTTAGTTTCGAGAAATTCTTCAAATGCCCACTGTATGATCAAGTAGATTATATATTTATTATATTTAGACGCATTTTTGATAGCTTATTATCAACATAGGAATAATTTCAAGAAACATACGATTACTCATCGGTGATGAATTTTGATTATCTGCCAACCAATCTCTGTTTGGCATAGAGTGAATATTACTATCAGCCTTGTAATGTGTCGAAGTTCTGAAAAAATATATTAGTGATGAAAAATTGATTAAATAAGGTATCCAAAATATAGGGAAACTTTCTTACTGGCAGTTTAAATCCTTGCACGGCGTAGATATATCATTCGAATAATCCATTTTGCAGTTGCACTGAAATAGTGACAAAGTTCATGTAAGATGGTAAAGTGCCATTTATTGTGACTAGGAATACAGTGAATATTGCAATTAGTTCCGCAAGTCAATAATCATAATCGCATTTAGGCATTTAGAACACCATAAGTTAGTTTTGCACTGCAACTGTAACTTTTTGTATAAGGTAATATAAAAATGCTTATTTTTTTTAAAAAGCAAGTTAAAATTTTCAATGCACGACAGCGAAAAAAAATCATATGTCAAATATTAAGACAAACTATCTTATTTAGTGTATATATTTTTAAAGCTGTAAATAAAGTAAAACATATATTTAAGAGCAACCATGGAAAATATGTAGTGAGCAATGCAGGGTGCATAAAGTAGGTAGGTACAGTCATAAAAGAATTGTGGAGTTTCCAAGGAAAAGCATAATTAAAGTCCAAAAACAAGCGTAGGTAGTCAAATTCAAAATAGATCGAAGTTAAAAAAAAAATTGTGGGTTTAAACAAATAATAAATACACGCGCAGTCAAAAGCAGGGCGCAGGTAGTGATCCACCCACGCCCGCGTTCTCCCCCACCTCCCATCACTTCTGCCATGCTACCTAACTGTCTAGATTGCCATTTATGCCAAAACTAATACCTTTATTAAAAATAAAATCTCAGATATTATTCCTCCCTTATTACTTTTAAAAAATAACATATAAATAACAATAAACCATATTCTTTTAAAAAGTGCATAAAACGTAGCAGTTTTTCAAATTGTTGGACAACTTTATGTAGTACATTTTTTTTACATCGTTATTGAATATTAGACTTTCCAATGAAGAAACAAAAAAATTAACAGTATTATAGTTTTGTTTTGCAAACATGTATATTAGATGTTTAAAATGATTGTTAGAATGATACATTATTAATAAGCGTATTTAGAAATATTTAATGACCAAATTATTTCGACATTGAAGATGACAATGACAAAAGAATCAAATTCAATGGTAATCCTCATCTCTAAAAATCCAAGATTTTTAAACTAAATATTTTTTAAGATTAAACCAAAACTTCGCAATATTTATTTTACATAAACAATCATAACAAACTTATTGAATAAGGTTGATATTATTAATTTATATAATTTACCTCTTCTCTGTTTAAATTTTCTGTAACATTATTCACATATTGTTCTCCTTCGATTTTCTGATCATGTTTAATGGTTTTAAAAATATTTGAAATATCGGCTGGTTTTGGCTGCCTATCAATTATTTCTGAATACTGCTGTGATTCTTTATCTTCGTTTTCAAAACCTTTTAACTGAAATAAACACACAAATTAGTTCTATCAATATTATTATTTTTCATAAGGTTCGCAGCTGTCAGATTTCTAAGCATTTTAATCATAAGAAAAATATACACTTAAATAGGTGGGCTTGGATCTGAGTGTTTCATTTACATTTTCACTTTTTCATTTAATTTCAATTTCATCTAAATGCTCAGACTCACCCTTTTGTCTACCGCCTTCAGCGGAAAGGAGAGTAGACTAGGGAGTAGCCTTCATTATTCTTGGCAAATCTAACTGCTGCCTTCAAGTTGGAACCACCGTTAAGTTGCAACCTTCACATGCAACGAACCAAAGTAAAGGATAGTTCAAAATTCCTCGTGGTCTAGCCACCCATGTTTGTGCTGAGCATAGAAACACATAAGGTGGGATATGAGATCCTGGTGGCTGAGCCCGCCCTGGAGCAGGATGTTGTTTTTGGGCTAGGCAACATTTCCATTTAAACAGGTAGTTGGTGGACTAACCCACCCCGATCAACCGGCTGTGTCATTCGGTTAGATGGTCGACTGGATGAGCCTTTCAAGAACGACGGGGTGGGCAGCCGATCCGGCGTGATCGCTGATGAGATTGTGCTGGGAAGTCTCATGCACAATGCGTTATTGGGGATAACTAACTAAAACCACCATTCCAGAGCTGGGGGCAGGCTACCACAAAAATAATGCTACCTGCAATAAGAATAGCTCTCAAACCAAAGAACGTAATCGGCCTTCAGAAGGCCGATTACGGGCCACACCAACAAAGATGTATTGACGAAACTTCCCAAAATCTAAGGCAAAGGTATTCTTATGGCTGTAAAATAAGTTTCCAGTGGGAAATCAGCATAATTTTATATTTGGCTAATAATTACAAATACTTACTAAAATAAAATTGATAAATTACTTACTACTATAATATTTTCTTCCAATATTGTGCCTAGCTGCTGAGCTGCTTCCGTCATACCGTGTGTTACTTCTGATGTTTTTTCCACATCTTTGCTAGCCTTCTGGTAAGAAACAATGCGAGGCGACCGTGGAGTCTGTACACAATAAGTAAAATTTGGTACTTATTTCATCATTATAATATAACCTTCCCCCTTCCTGATACCCAAGATCACAGACCCCTAATTAGTTTCTATACTAAATATTTCTCATCTAACTTCTCACGATACACCTGACCTACGTTAGTGGTTTCAATGAAAATCATAAAAATATATCATTGAAAGTATAACTTGCATGCTCACTTGAACTCCACCTACAGTAGTGAGTACAAATAAAGTTTTGTGTTGAATTAAAATCCTTACTTACTGAAATATTTTATTCAACTAAACATTTGAATGATATAGTCGGCTAAAAAACCAAATTAAAGTATCATAAATTCTAAATAAATAATAATTATAAAACACAGAATAACATATGTTATACACCATTTATTCGACAATACGATAAAAAAGTGAATTTTCGTTTTTTTGTTTTTTTAATCAAAATAAATAAATAAATTTTATACAGATATACAGGTAGATCTACTAAATGTAAATAAAAGGAATAATGATAGATTTTTTTCTATAATGTGTTATGGAATGGAATATCTTTTCTATTTATTTCGATGAAGATTGACATTTCTAAATAAAAATCAGTGGAAAGATCTTACCTCAGAATTAAACATGATTGGAAGGATTTGTATAAGATAATATAAATTAAAAACTTTTAACATTTTATTAAAAAACAAATCAGTGTTGATTTGTTGACACGTTACAAATTAGAAGTAAACAAATGTGTTAAGCGCTGCAGAACCACTAAAATTGCCGCATCAGTATATGAGTGTATATATTTTATACATATTCGCATTAAAATTTTATCCAAAATATTTTCTACAAATGTTTTTATATACAAATATATCAAAAAAATAGAAATATATTAGTATCTTTTGTTATTGACGTTAATCAATACAAAACTAGGTGATTGTAAGACTTTTGGCAATTTTTTTGACATTTCACGACAAAAAACTGCTTTTCTTCTCAAAATCGAGTGTAGAATTTAATGAAAATTTTTAAGGCGCTGGAAGTCTCAAAACACCTTTATTGCCAGCTTTAAAAAATAATTAAGACGGCACGGACACTACAGTAATTTGCCTATAGGCTGCACGGACGCTCGTCGGGTTAAGCTGAAAGAATATAAATGTAATTATAAGTTTAATAGAATACACTAAGCGGTTTGGAAAAAATAAACACCATTTTGGCCTGCCGAAAATGCACATTGATCGCCATGGCATACATATCTCATTTTGACCAGTCTGGGTCTAAACAGACGATATATACGTGTTGTTTACTAGATTATGGTAATGCTTTTACACATAATAAGGATCAGTAATTAATTAAAATACAAAATTCAATGCATGTACCTTATTTTGACCTGCGAATTTTACTTGCAACGCATCAAGTTGATTCTGTAAATCGTTCAGTTTTACATTCAGATCCTTATTTGTGCCTTTCAAAGCCTGCAACAAAAAAACTCTTTTAACCAATGCAGTAAATTGGTATTTGGTTGTCGCTATGAAATGCACATATTTTTTTTATTACTAATGTGGAATAATAATAAGAATAATAAGACAAACAATGTGATTATGAAAAGGTTAAGTTGAGGGAATTGCCGGTTAGATATTTTATATCCTCCTTTTCAATTTATTGTGTGATCAGTCTCAATGATTATACTGGTGGCTTTGAAGTCTTCCGCGAGCTTTTATATTTACTCAAACCAAAAAAAATAGCCATTAGAGTTCAATAGTTATTAAATCAAAATATGACAGATTAGCTATTTAAATTACTAATTAAAAAATACACAATCACCTCCGAATCCATTTGCATGTTTTGTATTTCTTTTTGTAGATTATCCTTTTCCTTGTTAAAACGAACTGAAATTGCCTGTAATTTTTTTGCATGCTCATTTTGAAGCTGAAAAATAATTTTGATATTGAGATTCTTAGGATAGACGCTACAAATACATGAAGCTGGAAAATATATAAATAAAAATGCACTTGTATCCTAGTAAAAGCCTTTATAACTAAGAAAGCTGATGCTACCGTTTCACTCAACCAGAAAAACTGAGACGTTCAGTCAACCTCGTGATGGCTAAAATGGGTAAAATGTGTAAATGAAAGTTGGGGTATAACTTAATGTGGTGACATACAGTAAAGACAAATTTGAGGCGTATAGAATATAAGCAAAACTCTGCCACTTGTAAACCGACTACATGCAGTACTTGTCACTTTAATCTCTTCACTAAATATCTCTCCCAAATAAACCTAAAAGAGCATTGAATTAAATATGTTTAAGGAGATCTCTCCTTAATGTTTTTGACCATTTGACCTTAATGTTTTTGATTCATTTTTAAATAATGGCCACTTCTAATATGTTTCACTTAATAAAATATGATTTTGCTTATTATACTGTTATGCCCAGCCTAGATAAAAAAAAATGTGTCACTTCTAGTACCTAGTGTATTGTTAATTATTACCAATACTATTACTTATTCTATTTACTATTATTGGTTTACTATTTTGACTTGCTATTCTATTCTCTTTTACTTTACATATGAACTTCAGATGCGTAGCCTCAATTGTTGACTATACGAGAACAATTATATAAATGTGTTTTTTTTTCTGTTCTTTCATTTTATGGTTTTATATTTATTAATATAAGAAATCTCACCTGTGTTATTTGGTTTGTTTTTGTCTCTGCTATCAGTAATTCGTCAAGCTTTTGTTTATAAACCTTCAACTGCTTTTCAACATCCTCACTTCGATCTTTCTCTATTCTTAATTGCTCAACGAGATTACCTAGATACAAACATAAAATAAAAATTTAATAAGATATTTTATAAGAAATTTAGAGGTGGGGCTCTGTTGCCAGCTCTGTTGATAGTAATTAATGGCTCTTTTATCAACACCAACTTAACCAAGTACACCACACACTCTAAGAAGATAGATTTGCAATTTTGTAACCTATGGGGAATAATTTGGAGATTTGTACATCCTCCAGCTATTCTACAACTGTCTTTCCACTTCTAATCGTTAAACTGCTAATAAACTATCCTCACTGTATCTTTTATGATCGACAGCAGCAGCGCTTTTACCACACCGGGCCAAGTTTACAAGCCATTTGTCGGTGGTAAAGCTTCTGAAATTTATAAAAGAGGACACGTTCAGATACAATTTTTTTGAGTGAATCAATCAAACTTACGTAAGAATTATTTCCTCACAATATTATCATCACACACAGTCGTATAATATTGCAATCTGATAATATTGTAAAAGGGGTCTTAGCAAAAACATAATGACATTTGATTGTTTATAAAAAATAAATAGATTGATACCATTGCTATTTAAGGCCCCATCCAATTGTTGTTTTAAAATTTTATTTATCGTGTCGGCTTTGGTATATTTTTCACAAATGCACCGTGGTTTATTTTTTGGCACATCCGGAGTTTTCTCATTTTTTTGGTTTATTAAAGTATTCAGTTTTTCCAACTCATTTTCTAATTCCATTATTTTCTGTTCACTTTGAGGCTTTAACTTTTCTAATTCCTATAAGAAAACAAATGAAATATTTAAGAGGTCTTAAAATATATAATAAATTAGGACGTATTATATCCTTCTTATACAGTGGTTCTACAAAATATGCAGAAAACAACAATAACAGAATATGTAAAAAAAGCTACATCAGACGAGTTTGAAACAACAGGACTAAGGCAAGGAATAGATTTTCACCATATCTTTTCATAATACTAATGAATGATAAAATGAAAGATGTAAGAATAAGACCCGACCGTACACGATAGGATACTGGTGAATAAAACCCGTCACATTTTTATCAATATTTGGAATGACGAATTGGTGAAAAGAAGCAGGACCATAAATGTAAATAATACTAAAAGTATAGTCATTTCAAGAGAGCACAAGAAATACAACATTGCTATACGTAAGGTAAAAACTCTCATTTTAAATATTCAGGTACCTACATGAAAAGAGGAAGATAGATGAGGAAATTCATGCTAGAATTGCAGCAGTTGGAAAATTGTTTCAATCTCTTTAAAGGTTTTATTGCTAAACGGGAAATTTCTAGCAACACTAAACTTACAGTTTACCACTCAACATACAGCAGTGGTTGCTTAATCAAAACCACCATAACAGGTTGCATGGAGATGAGATTCTTCAGACAGATTGAGAATAAGACAAGGAGAGATCGAATCAGAAATCAAATTTTCATATTGAATCTCAATGTCTCATCGCTCCGATACACGATTGAGGACTCTTAGGTCTGATGGTTTGGACACGTTTGCAGAATGGGTCCAGAGCGATATCCAAAAATGGCTTGCAAGCAAAATGCACCAGTATCCGACCAAGAGGATAACTTCCTACTAAATGGGAAGTTCTCCAAGCTAGACAAGTACCATGGAAAAATGCCAGCACAATGGCTCAAAATCGACTGAAGATCTCTTTGAAAATCCTCTACGCCACAGACGGGACACAGAAGTCGGATTAAGTAAGTAAGAATTTCATAATCTTACTGTGTGGAGCAATCGATATTTAAGATGTCTTAAAATATTTATAAATGCAAAGATTGGTGTTAGGTTGGCAGTTTATAAAATGCAGTCTGGTATACAAAATAGAAAATTAGGCTATTTCAGAAACAATCAATTAAATATAGTTTTTCTCTATATAAAACACTCTGTATGCACTTTATTTTTATTTTTCTTATGTGGTCTCTGAGGCAACTGAATTCACGTGGGGAATAATTTACAATTATAATTTCAATAACTGCAGTAAAAAAAAGATATATTAATTTCTTAAAAATGTAATAAATTATAATAGAAAACAATTTTGATTTATAGAACTAAATGAAATAAATAGAATCCTACAATTTTGTGTAATTATATTCCTTATGTGTCTTAATAAATGGGTTATTCCCAGCATCTTTACTTTGCAACGCATTGGTTTTTGGCACACTCCTAATAAACAAACCTATATTTTAAAATAGGAAAAAAACATGTCTTTAAAATAAAAATATAATGGATCCAATTATTAGCTCCTCTTGAAACACCTGTAACCTCATAAGCTCCACTCTCCGTTGTCTAGTGACCGTAAATGATTAGAATATTTATGTATAAAGTTTGGCTTCATTGCAATATTTTGTGTGTATTTTAACACTAACAAAACAATTGGTATGATTTTAATTATCCTAATATAAGTAACATAAACAACGATACGTACCTTTTCTAAAAAAGAAACCTTATCTTCTAAGACTAGAATGTTGCTATTGTGTACGCTGGTCAAGTCTCCTACTTGAACTGTGTTTGAAGAGGATCTAGAAAAACAAAATTTTACCTAATATTAATAAAGACATTAAAGATGCAATTAAAGGCAGTTTTAATAAACTGCATTGATTTGTGTAAGCCGTTTCAAGTTTCAAGTGTTTTTTTCAAGTGTAAGTACTAATTTATTCAGTGCTTATTTGAAATAAATTTTCAAGAAGGCTGTATGAAGTTTATTTGATAGTACGTAATTTCAGTTTAAACGAGAATAATCACGCGAATAAAACTTGAGAAGAATCATATGAACTTGATCATATGAATTGAACTTGAATAGTTGTCAATTTTAACAGTATAAAACAAGAATGGCTATGACACTTGTAGCTATCATTTAATATCAACTGCTTCTATAAATTGTTTAGTAGTAGTTAATTATTTAACCAGAACCTGACAACTTACAGCTAGGCCCTACAGGTGTTATAAAAAGAATTTGCCCCCAGACTACTCGTGCCTGTCTGTGGTTTTAACTTGTGATGGGTTGAGTAAATTAAAATAGAAAATAAAATCAGATATAATGGTATGATGACATTCTTTCGATTCTTCATAAATTTAAAAACATTTATTTTTTTTGTAAATTTTGAGGCGCGGCTAGTAATGAAACAACCCCTACCCTTTCTATTTACTGAATTTGTGATTTATTTGATATTAACTTCTCCCAAATTGACCCTTTTTCAATAACCGAGCAAAAGTTTTACAACACTGTCAATTATACTAATATTATACCAAGCACAATACAATTCTATACGAATGCACAAAACCACAGACAAAATTCCTAGTTTAGTATTAAGTCAGTTTTTTTTATTTCATATAAATAATCAAAGTTTAAATTGGTGTATTTCATGTTCTTTTTATTGTATCTTTTTTTTAAATTAAAATTGTTCTTTTATATTTATTTCGTCTTATTTAAATTCGTTTAATATATATTAATATTAATCTCTTTTACGTCATTATATTGTGTATAATTTCTGTTGGGTAACCACAGTAAATAAGTAAATATATAAATAAATAAATAAGGACATAATATTACAATTTATAATAATAATAACGTGGCACTGAACATTCTTTTACATATTTTTCATAGATGAGTATAGTTATTAATTTTAATTAGCCAGTAATAAATAAAACGTTCCAATAGCTGCGCTGTCATATGTTTGAAATTTGAATATGATCGCGCCTTAATGATGAGCGCTATGTCATATTATTGTCATATGTCAGTTTCGTACTAAAAAAATGTTGACTTTAATGTTTAATATCTATATTATTAAACCAGCTTTCGATGTGATCTAATCGACTATGGTTATTTTTCTTGGGTATCAATCTACAAACAAAAATTCAACTCTTTCGCATTTGTATTTTTCTAGTTGAAAGTTGCAACAGAGGAACGGAAGGACAGACGGCCAAAGGACGGGGATAGTAGCTTCCCGTATATGAAAGTATGTATAGAAGCTAAAATGACATCTAAAATTATACAAATTTAGATTTAAGGAAATAAAACATAATAAACTTACTCTGGTTCAATATCTTCATTTATAACACCTATACCATCACGTGTAGTGAATCTAAAAAATGCAAGCACAAAAATGTATTTTTTTAGGGTTGTTAGGACATTCTTATAATAATAAAATTCAGACTGAAGTGGGGCATTCTAATCACGAGCTGTACTTACTTGACAGAAAAAACTTGAAACTCACATTCTATTACCTGAAAAATGAATTTATTTTGGCTGAGTAGCTGATAAAAAGGCTTCACAAGTTGAGAACTAATTTCAGACTAGGATGGTTCATTAGTTACATATATTTAGTAGTTTGACATAAATTCAGAATGTCTTTTATTTAGTGGTTTCCAATTAAATAGTGATATTAATTCATTCTTTTAGCTGTCATGTCAGCTACAACTCCTAAATACAAGTCTACTTGCTTTTCTTTGATTTGCTCAAGTTCAATTACGTGACCTTATGTATATGGATCCCACAAAGCACTAATCAAATCGGTAATTTTATATATTTAAAAATCTTAGTCAACCTTTAATAGAAAATTAAACATTTAGTAGTGAAATTGATAAATAATGTTAGAAAACATATATATGAATTGCGAACCTCTTGCTTTTATTGAAGTTACTTAAAAATAGAATAAAATATTTGTAAACAAACAGGTTCAGAAAAATAGTCCACATATCTGTGAAATCTATAATTTGTAACAAACCATATAATTTTTTTAGGCTAATTACATAGTAAGTACAAATTACCGTAACTGATAATGTTTTACGTTAAGAATACTGTAATATGGCATAAGGAGAAATTAATTATTTTTTTAATTAAATAATAATAATTATTAATAATTATGAATTATTGCATTGCTTAAGTTTGCATGTTGAAAGTCAACATTTGTTAAAGGCTCTTTATTTATTCTTTAGTACCGAGAATATCAAGAACACTAGAAGACGGACTACAAGACACTTTTCGCAGAGTTTTCGGGCGATGTGGCCCTACTACTTACTCTCAAACTAAAGTGGTTAGATCCTAAAGCGGTTTCGTGGATTGAGTCATTTTTGACTAAAAGGAGTCTAAAGGTTACTGTTGGAAAGGCTTTATCCCATTTAGTGCCATCCGGAGTACCTCAAGGTAGTGTTCTTGGCTTATTTCTTATATTCATAAATAACCCAACTGCCTATGTTAATTCACTCATACAACTTTTTGCAGATTATAATGTCATATTTAGGATAATTAGGAAAAAATCACATTATGAAACACTGTAAAATGTTCTAGAAGCAGTTGTTGGATGGGTGAATCAAAACGGCATATGATTAAATTCGGACAAGTTGGCTTTAATACAGTATGGTTCCATCCATGATTTTCAATATGAACTAGCTGGCAAATCACAGTCGAAATCCTCTACCAAGAAGCATCCAGGAATTAATTACCCTGTCATTTAATCTCTCTCGGGAACTCATGTTGGTGATGTCGTGAAAAAGGTTCACAGACAATTACGGTTTGTTATACAAAGCCTGATAGGTACTGATTTTAAAGCACGAACATTGGTATATAAAACATTGGTTCGTCCTACCCTTGAATATGCGCATCAGTATAGGATCCTTACACCCAATGTCTTAAAGAAGAACTAGAAGCAGTTCAAAGGAAAGCAAGCCGGCATGTCTTTAGGCATTTTGGTCGATATGATTGTCCATCTGAATTAATTTTGATCCTTAACGGGGAGCCACTAAATAGAAGGCGTTTTGAATTCAAACTAATTTATATAATACTGTAATGAGTGAACCCGTGTTTTAACCCATTCACACACGAAGCCGGCGAATCGCCGGTTTGTGCGTAATCATTTTATGCATAAAAAAATCATTGACACAACTTTATTCGTGTAAATATTGTTGATAAAATAATTACGAATTATATTTTGATGAAAAATATAATTACTAAAGTTTTGTACATATTATTTTTAACTTGTATTTTGACAACCAACAGTGTTTCCAAAATGGCAGTAATAAAAGTTGTAATAATTAAATAGTGGTTTTAATTAACAAATTATGTCATATTATTAGTGGTGAAATGGGTTAAGCTCTCAACTTTCTAAGTATTCCCATGTTGGTTGTAATGACAATTCTTCCAAAATAAAACCTATATTGAGAAAAAGGAACATTGGGTTTAATTCTTTTCTTCTAGAACAATTCGCCAGTGGAATGCTGTACATAGGTGAGTATTTGACTCTTTAACTAGTTCCAAGGCTGTGTTAGGCTGTGAGTTGGAAAGCATTAATTTTTCCTCACCTACTAAACTCAACAATATCATAGGAGCTAGCTCCTAAATACTGTAATTAGTTAATAATAATAAAATAAATATGGATAAAAAAAGTAAGAAAAATAAACAATTGATGCTCTTACTTGTATATAAACTCTTTGGTGATGCAGTGATCTTGACAATCACAAGAAGCTCCATGCAATCTAATAATGAGGAATATATGTTATGAAGGTGCTATTTGAGTGCAAATATATTTTTTAAATAAAATGTTCATTAATTACTACATCACTACTTAGGTATAGTAAAAGTGCAAGGATAGTGTCTTTAGAAAAGAGAATAAATCTATATATAACTAACTATTTCATTTCTGATGAACATTTTCTTTTCAGAAGAGGAAAATCTATTTTAAAAGTATTTTATTTTTGCTAACCCCTTGAAATATAACGCTATGTACTTAGCATGTTAATTATTGTTTTAAAATGTTATTATAATTATACTTATTTTTTGTTTGTAATTTACTACTAAGCTATAAAAATGTATATCAATGTATGTTTATATTTATATTGTAAAGGACGTGTAAAATACAGAACAAAATAATTTGAACTCACAATTAAAATATCTGTATATTACACACCTGGTTTCCAGCAGATAAGCCTTGGGCTTCGCTGGTACATAAAAGAAAAGAAATGTAAATTTATTGAATGAACAAATAAAATAAAATAAATAAATAATATTTAACTTGCAAAACAGTAATAAAACCATAAAATATATAGTGCCTTATAGATATTAAACATATCTACACAAGATTAATCACATTGAAATCAAGTGCTTACAAATTGATAGGATCATTTATATTAGTTGCAAAGCACATAACCAATGCTACATAGGTGTTTTGAATTTGCTCAATGTGCATGGTTAAGGATTGCGCTAATTCTGGGTTTCACAAGGCAGCAACATAAATATATTAAAAATTATATTATTAAGTTACCTAGATGTCAAGGGTCTAACACCCCTTACATGACTTCTCTTCACAAAGGTTTTGTACACGGTGAGTTGTTTTTGGGAACAAAGCTGCAGTTTGAGAGTATTTAATTTTGATAATAACTTTTGATTCCCTACCTCCAACTCCTTTATTCTGGAAAAAAAAATATTATACAAATCTATTTATAATGTTCACTATCTTAAATCATTTAATAAAATGTAGTCATATTGGAATTGTAGACAGATTGAATATTGCAAATGATTCAAAATGTGAGGGAAATCTTATTTTATTTATTTAATTTTAAAGAAATCTACAGTTTAACATAGTAGTTTAAATTAAGAGAACAAAAAAAACTACATAAATCTAAACAAAGATTCCCATTTTATATTACTTAGATAATAACAAAATTAACAAAAGTCTTTTAAAATACACATTTATCTTACAAACGAACTTGGATATTAATTATGAATACCAAAACTTACATTTAATCATATTTTTCACTATTATTTTATTAGATCTTCACATTTTTTTTTAAATTGAAATTTATTTAACCTAGGGAAGACAATTAATTCATTATTTAAATGGGAGATTCAAGGAATAGGAGAGTGAAAAGTATTATTTGAGGAACAAATAGGTGTATCAAATAAATTTAAATTTTGTTGTTTTATGTATATATATAGCCCGTTGGAATTAAAAAGAGATAGTATGCCAAGTGTATGATATTGTGTCAGGGTCTGTTTCTAATAGTATTTAATATAGTGGCATGTCGCGTAAACCTGAATTCATGAAGGCATCGACTAATCATCGGTTTTTTCATCTCAGGTCGGTTTTCACGGCCATTGTGATTAATTGAGTGAAAAGTGCACCGGTGTTTTGGTGGATTTGGCGGTAAATAATTGGAGTTTTATTTATAAAAGGTATGTCAATATAATATTATATAAAAAAAGCATTTTCATGGTTTTGCACCTATTATTAGCAAATAATTAGAAATTATTACTTTTGAAACAAAATATATAAATATTAATAAAAAAATAAAATATTTTATTGGTGAAAATTTTTGAACAACTGTCATTCATGTAAGGTCGTCGATTGGTAAGTTATGTACCCATATATTTTAATTGGAGCGAAGCTCCCATGTGGTGACTCAAATGTCACTCTGTTCACGGACTAAGGCTCTAGAACTACAAGACCAATTTTGATAATTATTTTTTTAAAATGACCATGACAATGTCTTCTGTGCATAGATACCAAAAAACATATACATTTGATTGCGCAAAGAATTATAAAAAATTAAATGGTAATCCCTATGGAGAAATACATTTATATACTAAACTCAGCTCCAATGTATGCCGCAGCGAAGCAAAGTGGCACCCTAGTTAGATATTAGGTGGATAGCATCAAACTGCCTACATTTGTGTCTTGTTGGCTCAATAATGTGTATATTCAGCTACTAAACGTGAAGCACTAATGTTATATACAGTGACATATAGTCTGCATCATATTTCACATCCTCTTACCACTCATCTTTATCCTCATACATTTGTTAATCGACTAAGGCAAATGTGTTTAAAATGTAAAAACAACAAACAGACCTATCATTTTGATCTTCGGCAGTTATAGTTTTATTCACATTGCAACACGGATTCTGTGCTCCGAATATTTTCTTCTGCTGACTGGTGATTCTTAAAAGTTTGGTTATAAGTTTTTTTATTTTGTCTTGCTGGACATTGATTTGCGTCTTCAAATGCGTGACTTCATCATAGATGTTTAAGTATTCATACTCAAGATCGCGTCTATCAAGCAGAGAAATTTTCCTATGCAAACCTGCAAAAGAAAGATACCTTCAGAAAGGTAGGAAACCTATTTTATTATTTTATTTAAGTTATGTTCCTAAATTACAAAATTAATATTATTATTATAATGTTTTTATATAAAAAAAAAGTCTAGGCCTAACAGGGAAAACTCGATTAAAATACTTAACCTCTTGAGTGATGTGGAATAGAGTAAAACTTTGCTAATAACATTTCTTAGATGAATCTATGTGTATTTAGTTTAATTTATTTAAATCATGTGGTGCGATAAGAAGGGTTCCTATTTACCTAAACATATATAAGCGACAGTTTGATTCAGGGATATAATATTAAAGGATAGGCCAGAGGGGCCACCACCACCAGAAAAAAAAAATATTTTTCATAAAGCTAAATAAGTTTTAGGGAGATATCATTTATAAAATTTGTTATCAGTCAAGAATCTACGGAAGAGCTACTATTAAAACAGTAGGGTTGGCAGTACTGGAGCCAGATACCTATATCATAAAAGATCTAGGCCAATCAGAAGGGTTATATTTTTCTACTACACTTAGTTGGGTTTGCAATAGGTTGATAGGGCAATGAACTACTATACTAAATTGGCATGGCCGATCGAGTATGTGTCGTGGGCACCTTTGGTAATTAATTTTCACGTAAACTACTAACCCTCCTCCCCCACCTTTAAGGCCCTAACGTCATTTCAATATATGGGCATTCAAAAACCTAGATCAAGACCTGGTACATTACCTATTGTAGTAATAAATATTAACTTATCTAACTAATAAAACAAAATGTTATGTATTTTCTTATTTCAGTAATAAATTACAGTACTTGTATTACAGTACATTAAAAACACATTCATTTTCACAAATATATTTTTAAATAAATTGACTAAGATCTTATCAAAGTATTATGTATTTTTAAACATTCATATTTTTTACCTTTGATAAATAATTACCTAAATATTACATACCGCAAGTTTTTATCAATTTTAATTATTTTTTGGTTCAGAATTGCTTCAGTATTCTTTAGAAATTCGGATAATTACAACAATCGATATTATTCACTTACCGTTAGCACCGCCGCTTATTTTATAATGAAAACTACATACACACTCAATCTGGTTGCAAATAGAACCGCAGTCGGATAGGGCTTTCTCTGACATTTTCATGTAATCTTGAAACCTGCAAAACCAAACGTAAAATAAAGTGCGACCAAATGTTTTTCAAACCCCAAAGACTTTCCCTCCATGTAAACAAACATTCTCATGGCAACAGCATGCAAACATTCAACACATTCTTAGGTCTACTTACACACTACTTATTTACTTATTTTTTTGTGGAAATTTTCAATCGTAGCATATTATGTGTATTAAATACTTCACATATTCATGTATTCATCACATATTTTTTAAATCGTCCATTCACAACCACTTTTTGACAGTTTATTTAAATTAAAAAAAAAAAATATCTTCTTTAAATTCAAGGCTATAAAAATGCATTTTTATAAAACTCAGCGCTGGGTTTAAACCGACATCCCGAGTTCTCAAGTACATCTTTAGCACCTTTGTAATCATTTTTGTATCCTACGATTTATCAAAATGATTATAAATTTTTCAATATTGTCAAAAATTGTGTCGTTTATCTTTTCAGGCGGTTTGCTGTTATTATATATTTGCAGTTTTTTTTCATTTGCTATCTGTTCAGTAAGGTTTTTCTATGTTATAATATTATTAAAATTTAATGTTAGTTAAAATTTGTTTACTGAACACAGTTAATTAAAATTGTAATTACATAAGAAGAAGTTACAGAAGTGTCAGGCAAGCCGCTGCCCGGATTGTCATTTTTGAGTTTTTTCAGTATACTGATCCGCTCTGCTAATCAATTTAACCCCTGAACTTTTTTTTCGAATAATAGAATTATGGCTACATTATCGCCTGCAAAGTCAGGAGAATTGATCGCACGTCTTTCGAAATATGTAAAAATAAATGAAAATGGAATTCGCCTTTTAGCACAACAAGTATGTAGGCATACACTACTTTAATTGAAGATTGACTTCATTACTTTCAACAAATTATGGATCTTTCGTACCAGACTGCAGTTTAACTACTTTCGCCCTTTTCTGTGTCACTCGTTAAAATTATTCGCCTGATAATAATGTTCTAAGACTCAGTCGTTCATCCCTCGACCTAGCGGGTGCTAAGCAACTTTTTATTTTCCATCCTTCACTGCGAACAAATTGTTTATAGCAATAGTGTTTACTAAAAATGTACTTCAATGAAACGAAATGTATTCTATAAGGTAGGTATCTTATGTATTCCTAAAATGTAACTATTCTAGCTTTTTATACTTGTATCACTAGAACAAAAAGTTGAGGACAGGAGATTCCTTTAAATAATCTAAAAAATCCAAACCGGTTTTATTTATATTTCCACAATTCTATTAGAGATAAAACTCTTCCTAGGATTAGTGGAACAAAGAGATTTAGATAACTTTATTTAATGGCCGCGAAGTTGCATGTTTTGGTTAAACATGAATATGTCCTTAATGCTTGCACAATTGTAATGTCCAGTAACGTAATGTAAATTAGTGAAGCATGTATCATAAAACGGGACATTTGTCTGATAGCAGCACATTTTCGCGTCCCCACAGAGGTAATCGGGACAGTGAGATATAATCCTGTAAAGCGGGACTGACCCGCTCAAAGCGGGACGTATGATCATATTAATTATACTCCACTTTTCGAAAATAAAAATGAAGCTCTATGTTAAAACCATTGACGTATTAAGTTTTATCCCGGCATTATCCCTCCAAATGGGACCCACAAAAAAGATCTTTTGTGTCTGAATAATTTTCTTATTAATTTTTGTTTAAGACTTCACGAGACGAAATCAGCATACGAGTATATCACAGAACATCTCTGGGTCAGCTGGTAGTGATTGTCTTGCAGCAATAAACTCGGCCTTTTGTAACAGATTTACTAATGCGTTTCAAATAATTTTATTATTATTACTTTCTGCAATTGACTCCTTTCATGTTCCAGCTATTGGAACCTAATCAGATATTTGAAGAACCAAACTTAATCTTCATCGTTTATTAAGCGTCAGTTCATTAGATATTTTTATCCTCCATAAACCATCCTAATTTTAATTGGTGATTTCCTATTGAATAATAGCATAATGATGTAATATTGATTAATATTAATTGCACCTTTTTTATCCAATGCTATAATCAGATTTCCTCATTATCTTTAATTTTAACAAGGAATTTCTGAACATCTTTTTCAGATTTTTGAAAATGTTAAAAATGGAAAACTGACTCTACCTGCATACACAGATGTTAATGTAATCCCTCCTATGGACAGTGAAAAAGCTGTGGACTGGATATTTTTTCATGATACTTTAAACTTCTGTTTTTGGACCCGGGGAGATGAAACCAAATGGAAAGTTAACGGATATACGGGATACTTCGCATTGTGCGCTGCATTTAATAGAGCCATTCAAGTAAGCTTCTTTCTCCATACCATAACAAAAGAATAGCCCAAAATCCGCAATCAATAACATAGATCGTGGTTAAGTAGTAGTGGTGATCTAGTGGTTAAGATGTTTGATTATAATTATTAACCCAGCGGTCGCGAGTTTGAACCCACACCACTTCACTACCACCATCTCCCCTGACTCTAGCAGAAGCACATTTGGCTTAGTTGAGTAAGGCCTAAAATAAATTAATATGACCTAGGTCATAGCAATTCTTCGCCATGTAATATTTCGGGGATCGACTAAATTATATCATTTTGATCGCAAGAGATCCTCTATGTTGTCAATGAAGTCAAACACAGGTTGTGCCGTCATATTTCACTCCCCACTTATATTTTCGGGTCATATATTTTGTCAACCCTTGTTCTCCCCTCTTCAACTCGCTGGGCACATATTCGGCTGGTTCACCAACATCGTCATTTATCCCCCTTTCGGATAGTGTCGGCCATGTGTGCACTATCACCTCTACTTGCACGATTGTGTCTCTTAGTTCCTCCTTTTCCTCTTCAAAATTATTATTTGGGCCGCCTTCTGCAATAGCATGATCCCCTTCAGCTTCTACCATATTATTCTTCTCAACTTCAGCAATGGTCATCTTTTACCTGCCTCCTTAAGGGAATGGCAACCCTAATGTCGTTATTTTACAGAAGATTCGAATATAAACCTCGTCACCATGTTGCCAAAATTTCCTTCTATCACCTTAAGTCTTTATCAAACTAAGCAATACTTCACTTTAAAATTATTTTAACATTTAAACTTGAAGTAAGTTTTCATATACTACAACATAATATTGTCCTAACTTAACCTAACTTGACCCAGCCCAAGAACGCAGTTCTTCGGTCTCTGATGATCTGTTGAACGATCAAAACTTTGTTATTTGCTTCC
Source organism: Neomicropteryx cornuta (assembly GCA_020383195.1). Lineage (NCBI taxonomy): Eukaryota > Metazoa > Arthropoda > Insecta > Lepidoptera > Micropterigidae > Neomicropteryx > Neomicropteryx cornuta. The sequence goes on from JAHKQU010000014.1 coordinate 7,321,552, forward strand.
AAGCTATTTCAAAAACAAAATAAAGTTGTCTTAGCTTACTGGACCACGCTATGGCGCTTGCACAAATAGAACTGCAGCTTTTACAAATCTTAATTTGAAAGAATTCTACAATCCGACGTACGTACGAACTAGAGGTAATGTGAAAAATCTATAGAGCCTTTGCTGAGATTGGGTTATGGAGAAAGCATTACAATCACAAGCTCTATGAAAAAGCTATATGGATTATGAATTATATCACTGATTATAAGCCATTCATAGCCAACTAATGGAATTTTGAATTATGCTTACCAAAGCGTAAGTAGTGAACAGATGCCGTTACACCAGAAAAGTAGTTACATATAGTTCTAAATACAGTCTGTTATTCATAAAATAGTCAGTCAGATTATAATAATTCACTTGTATTAATACATGACCTCTGAAGATAAACTTTCGTAAAGCATTAATAGATGGAACAAGCTATAAATGTATTAACTAATTTTCCGTCAACTTCTTTCTGAGCAGGTGGATACTGCTTTATAAAGCTTAGGGCAGCAGTTTTCCTCTTAGCAAATTAACGCCATACCAGGGGAATTTTTTATCCCAATAAAAAAAGATTATTTTTGCATAGGCTGAGTCAATAGCAAAAAATTGTAATAGTAATAATAGTAATAATTCCTCACACCAAATATATTTAATTAAACCTAACCTAAACTAACCTACTTGAGCAGACCTTTGGGTCGAGTTTTGAAGCAACATTTTTTTTCAGGAAGGCTTCGATATTAGTAGTGCTCAGTTTTGTTCTAAAATCACCGAAGAGCAGCTGGCGAATATAATGCGATCGGACGACGGCGAGACCACAATACCCTTGCTTCAACTACGAGTAAAATGTTTGCACGAAGTGGGCTTCGTCTTGTTGGAAAAGTACAATGGTACTTTCAAAACGTGCATAATTGAAGCCAATAAGTCGGCAAAGCGCCTTTTGGATATAGTAGTGACAAATTTTCCTTGCTTTAGAGATGAATCTGTGTTTGAAGGTACAAAAGTCAGCTTTTATAAGAGAGCGCAGATACTGATTGCGGATTTGTGGTCGAGTTTTTCTGCGAAAGATTGGGGGGAGTTTGAGGATATTGATAATCTCACTATGTTTGCTGATTATAGAGTGCCACAGGTGTTGGTTCACTTGAAGGCCTTGGAATACAGCAATGAACTTTATGAAATTCTCAATGCAGGTTTGTTTTTATTTTACTTATAAATGTTGAAAATGAAAAAAAAACTGTTACATCAAACGTGTTAGAAGTAAAACTTCTCTAAGAATGTTGATTAAATTGTCATCTGTATTTCTACATTATCACCACATATTGGCATCTACATTTAACAATGTTTCCGCAGGCCTATTTATAAGAATACTAACGTGACAGATAACTAAAACTCAAAATGACAACTGGTACACTGACTTTCGCCGAATGAGCATATCTTTTTTGAGTACTTCCGAGCCGATTGAGCATGTCATATTAGATTAATTCACCGTCTAGGAAAAAGTCACTTATTATGTTAAAATTACCATTATTGACAACATATTCATTATTTTTGCTAAGTAAATTATATAAATATAGTTTATATAAAAATATATACATGTAAATATATGTCTATCTAGATCCTTAAACATAAAAAATCATATACAAGCACATACGTTACATTTATCAAGGAATTACTACATGCGTTATTTTAAGTAAGTATTTTGGTGCATATTTCTTACAACTGTAAGAACTGTGGATATCTGATATATCTCGCTTTGAGATGCAGATATATCAATTTTGATTTAAAAAATTGAGTTAGTAAAAAGTGATTTTCAATTACTTGTTAGCAATTGAGCAATCTAAAACCACTAAATAATCAATGATGAATAAAATAATCAATGAAATAATAGTCGAATGTATGATATTGAACAAATCATTTTTTTTACCATTTTAGCAAAGTTAATAAATAACTGCATCTTATCTGGATAATTCCCGGATTTAATTAAAACTTCAGTCATAAGGCCATATATAAAAACAAAAGACCAAAGACCCTGGCAACTACCGTCCTACAGCAAGTGTTGATATGATCGTAGATAAGTTTTTTACAAAATTTAATGTCTTAAAATCCTAACAGCATGGGTTTCGACCAGGGAAAATCTTGATTTTTTTTAGAAATTATTTAAAAACTAGGCATATCATACTGTCAACATTAAAGAACATTTTAGCGAATTAAAGGCAATGAAGACAGGCGTAATACAGGGATCTAACATTGGATCTTTGACCTTTTCATAAGAAGGTTCAATGCGCAACTGCCGAGAAGAATCTTAATAATGAAAATAAAATGATATATAGTATATTTGTTATAGTTTTGATTTTAAATTTAATTTAATAAAATGTAAAAATAAATTAATTACTTATCTAAAGGCAAATTTTGTCACCTGTACAGTGAGCTCAAAGTGTGCATATACTACTTATATGGGTACTATGAAGATAAGAATGAGCAGTATCGGAAACCAGTTACACTATTTTCCTACCTCTCTTTAAATAAGGTGTGCATGCCCTGCAAACAAAATAAACCATGCAACACCCACCTAAATAACTTGAAAAAGTTTAGTGGTTCATTTTGTAAACATGTCGAAATAAAGAAATAAAAAAAAAAACAATGGTTACGTTAAGTATGCTTAAGATATCAGTATAGTGGGTCTGTTAGGTCTCTTTGAAATTATATGTCAGTTTATACCTTTCAGATAAGATTCTACTTAATGGTTCCAGAGAAGAAATAGAGATAAGAGGATGTTCCATTCACGCTGTTGAACTCGTTAAAGAGCATGCTAGAGAGTTGATGAGACAAAATGGAGATCCTTCTAATGTTAGTGCCATTAACTCATCTTTAATTGACTTTTTTCTATGGCTTTATAGAAGAAACCATGCTAAGCAAATGGAATACATACCATTTCACAAAGTTCTTAGTCCGTACTACTAGTAGTTAATATAATAATTGAAACAATTAAAAAGTTTCGAAATTGTTTTTATGTTTATTAATTATTAAATAATCAATAACTAACTTTAGAAATTAATGAAACGTGCTTGTAAATGTTAATTTAAAAGTACGCTATAATTTACATAACCCAAATTCTATATTTTTTTTAAATTTTTCATTTATTTAAACATTGTATATGTAAAATCCAACCAAGACCAAGGCTTATCAGTTGGAAATCATTGAGCGAAGCTTGTTTTGTAGGTTCCATGATTGAGTAGGATTGGTAGTTTTATTTTTGTTACATAAATTTTATTAAATAAAACAATCATTATTTTAGTAAAATTTATTTTTATGACCTTCAATCACATTCATCATTAACATAAAAGGTATAAATTGCACCCTCCCAACTCAGTTTAATTGGCTAAATCCCAACCTGACCCTTAGAGTATATAAATTAGAACCGTCTCATTGTGATAATTTATACAGGATGTCCCGAGACCATCCCCAAAGACTTCATTATGAGGAAGAAATTATATTAAAAAATACGAAAAAATGCATCATTATATTTTTTTTTAAAAAATACTAGTGTAAATTATCTTTCTTATAAGTGGAAATGTAACCTTGATGGCGATGTGTGGCCAATGACCTTGCTGTGGTCGCATCAATCAGCAGTCGTAGTATTACAAACACCGTTTAATATTTAACATAAAGTTAATAATTTTTTTCTCTCGGAAATTATGATGAATTTTGATATATCATCTTTACAAATCATATGTTATACTGGAAATATCTACCAATAATTTAAAACAGTTTTATTAGACCCCCTAAATTTGGTTTTGACTAACGGCGCCTTTGGCGCCCGACAACTCATTTCTGTGGCACTCGGGATAAATGAAAATAGTTGCGTTGACCTGAGTCATTTTTTAATTTGTTTTTTTAATTTAAAAAAAAACAAATTAAAAAATGTTTAAAGCCTTCACGCACATGCATAAAACAACTCACCAAAGTTTCATCGCAATCGGATGAATGGTATAGGCGACCATACAGCACAAGCAGACATTCATTAATTTTTATATTATTTGCTTGTTCGTTATTCATCTTCGTCGCACGCTTACGAAGGTTTCTGATTAAAAAAATCCCAAATATGTGTTTGTCGTCTATGCATTTCTAAACCATTTATTCGGTGAGTGGTGTGCGCACGCCCGCAAAGGCCTAGAGATGCAGATATGAGTTGTCGCGCGCCGAAGGCGACTTCAAAACCGCCCGCAGGGTTTAGATGCTAACCCGGGGCGAAGCCCGGGGTTGAACAGCTAGTTATATATAAAAGAGAGAGGTGTGTAAATATCAACGAGTTATGAAGTACAGATAACAGATATCCAGATAACTTCTCGGCGTTGAATGTAGTGGTATATACGTGTGAGCGATTAGGATATGACTGTAAATGATTATGACAATAGGCGACTCTTTCCAGTGGACTAACGGACTATTGTTATCACACCAGTTTTATGACAAGCGGTCTGCGTAGTCGCGCCAACCACCCTATATACAACATTACACCACTACACTCAACGCCGAGAAGTTATCTGAATATCTTTGTACATCAGCCCCCTATTAAAATCAGTGTGACGATGCCGTAATGCCATAAAGATGTCAAAAACATCTTGGTTGTTTAAAACGGAAAAATTGATTGCATTTAATTTATTTTTTTTAAACCACATTAAGGTATAAGCATCAACATTAAGAATAAAACTACAGATAAAAATATTAGATTTGAGAAATTTCTTGTAAATAAATAAAGAGCTTTTTTGACACAAAAAAACTACTTTTTTATGTATTAATAGATCTTTGCACATGCACCAGAAAACATGGTAGAGTAAGGCTAAACATAATTTAACATGTATAGATTACAATTTATAAATAAGTATACATTCCCAATATAATTATATTTATTAAATGATATGCTCAATGAAACATACCTAGTTTTTTTATTCAAATTTATTCTCTTTAAATGTTAACAATATCTTATAAAATGCTCTTTCTGTGTATGTACCTTTTTGGGACATAAATTAAGTTAATATTATACATACTTGCAAGTATTTGGTAATATTGACATTTGTACCCGTATGCATGAATACTCGTATAATAATGAATTGTAATTTATATTGTTTTGAAAAGATGATCAAAAACTACAAAACTAATTATATATACGCACAATTTCAAACAATAACTAAACAGTTTTGCATTATATGCTTGTGACTGTTCGTTCAGTAACAGAAATTCTTAACAAAAAAAAAATAAACATTTTGAATTGAAATCTACAAATATTTATATTGATTTAAGGTACCTCTATGTCACACAAATTTAAAAACAGTATATATTCCTAGTATAATAATTCTACGTATAGATTAATATTTTACATTATGAAGGTACACCATCCTTTATTTCTATACTTAAAACTAAGGTTAACCTTTGGTATATGTATTATGATCATGCCAAAATTTGTGACATTTTATTGAAACTTGTTCGATAATCACATTCAGCAATGGCACTTTAGACGTGGACTGTCAGTTTTAACTTATAACCATTGTTCTGGACACCAGTTTCACACAACAGGTAAAAGGACATTCAATTGTTAATTTTTGCTAACAATTCAACATGATATATTAAGGCAGATATTATTTTTAATGTTTATGACGCATTAAACATTTTACAAATAGTTTATATTTTTTGAGTGAATAATTTTTTGATTACCGTCAAATTAACTTTCAGCCTAAAAAAGATACATTTATAAATGCAACTTAAATAATTATGTGAGGCTTCAAATATTTAAGAAACTCATTTTCACCAAATCATACAGCCTGAATGATTTTTGAATGAGCAGAAGCTGCAATCATTAAGGCTGAGTAGGCCAAGTTACTTCATGGTGGGACCATAAGAGATTATCTCAGAATTGTAGACAGAATTTTGTTTTAACCGCAAAAGGGCATTTAAGGGGAAATTTAGACCTAAGGCAGGTACAGAAAACGAAAAATGAAGTAACAAGCGTTATTCACTTCTGTGTAGACCAGATGCTGATATAATAGCGTCTACTTGTCACTTTTCAAAACACACTTTCCATAAAAATATGGCACATATGGTCTTCAGGGCCAAGGCAGTATAAAAAAAACACAGATGTTCCATAAAAATAATGTGACGTGTTTCTCAGGTAGTTATTGCTTTACAATTTTTTACACATATTTTTTTTAATTTACTTAGTACTGTCTAAAAGTATCTAAAATCAATCTGCCTAAAAGTGGGTTAAACATAAAAATTGTATTGTGAAACAGGCGTAATAATTATATGATTGATATTAACGTAACCGACAAAAAAGCTATTTTACAAAACAGCTGTCTCATAAAACAGATAGATTTTGATAAAAACAAGAAAGTGTTAAAAACCAGCGCCTTCTTGTTTTCACAATGAGAAAAGCAGCTGAGCGCAGCCTATTTATTGAGATACTATTATTGTATTTAAACTTTTGTATTGAATTTATAATGCCTCAATAAATGAAAATAAACTTGAACTTGTATGAGAAGTTTGCTAATTTCAAGATATAATAATTTATCACAGTAAGAAGTATGTTTTTGCTTTGAGAGCCCAAGGCTGAATGGCATTATTTGGTTGTTGGAAATATATATTCCCAATGAACGATTAATAATATAATCAATTTAATTATAAGATATTAAAAAAAAAAAATCTTTTCTACTATGTAGGAGTGTCGCATTATGATGGTATTCATATTTTATATTAGAATTCTGGTTATAAAAAATATTGAGTTTAGTTCCTAACCAATTAATTTATTTTTAACTTTGTTTATTAGGAAATTGAAAAAATCGCATTAAGCAATGAATATGTGTTTATAGTGAATCAAGCTATGATTTTGTTAGTTATGTGTATTTGTAACACTAAGATTTTAGCCGAAATAGAGCTTTGAAAAACGTTGAATTTAATAAATCTGCATTTTGGAATTTGGGAAATTTTATCGCTACATCGACACACATACTCTATTTAATATAACTTAAAATGAAAAAACCTTTTGAAGAGTTGTTCTATAATATACATTTTTTTTTTTTAAATATATATAATAAAATCGGAATAGGCCGTCAAAGTTGCCAGTTTTTGGTTGCAAGAAAAACTCACTTTTAATCTCTCTAGAGGCAAATTAAATGATGTTTCGGTTCTAGGGGAAAATGTTAAAAACACTATAATTGCAGCTCTTTATTAAAAAATATAGAATGTTGTGTATAAGTATTTCTCAGGTCTCGCTTTAAAAATAAAAGCGCCAAACAAAAAGTAATATCCACTTGAACCTGGATATCCCACATCAAAGATTGAAATAATTTTGTGAAAAAGATGTAATAGTATCCATAGCTGCATAAGTACGTAACCACTAATTAGTTAATTACCGAAGCACATGAATATTATTCAAAATGCGATATTTGAATATTGCTAATATTTTAGGTCAGTAAAATTTTTTCTACGTATTTTGTCATATCACTGTTCGTTCATACATTATGTAGCTGACAAACATTTATGTGCCATTTACATGTATGAATATTTAAATTAAATTAGGTCTTAATATGACACCTTCTTAGATGTAAATATCTTTATACCTGTCAGAAACCAAAAAGTAGTCTCTGTGATACATCAATCTTAACATAAGATTTATAGTACACTATATATTTTTCAGTTTCTCAAAGAAAGCCAACTTGCTTTTTAACGTTCCTGGCACCGGTTGAGGGCTTGTTGGCCTGCTTGACGGTTTTTGTTCCCTCATTGGCTCCTCTGTGCCCTCTGGTGCTTCATTCTCTCCGCCGGGAATTTTTTGTATAGTTGGCATTGAGAGTTTAAGCTCGTCTCTAAACTCCTTTGATATGCTTCTCGCTGTCAAGCTGTGCATGTGCATGGGTTGCTTACCGGTCAGGTGTGATATATGTTTATTAGTAAATTCAGTACCCGGATCTTGAATGCTGAGTTTCTTTCTTCTGGGTGGATGCTGAAAATAATGTATTTAAATAATTTTAAACAATAATTGTAGACTATTATTTAGCCGCTTTAAACTTGTTATTACCATCTAAACAATATGTAAACTATTTGTAGACAGGTTTTTGGAAAAACGGGAATTGTTTGAGAGTGTCTGTGGTACTAAAAGAACATGTACTTTTGTAATTGTCTCTGATCTGCAGCTGCCCGATTGGCCTTGATTGACCTAATTGACACTTTGGTAAGTTAGCATCATATCACATCTGCCTTACATCGTATACGCTCAGTTAGCATATACCTGTGACTCTGCACCCAAATCACATCGGCACCTAAATGATTTGTGCCTTTATTTTTTTTATTTGAAAATAGTGGCAATAAAGTTAAAAAAAATATTGTTGACAAAATGATACACTTAATATCTACCCAAAGTACTAACTGCTGTGCGTTAAATTAATACTATTAAAATTAATAAGCAACCTTTTAAAAGTTACGGGTACGGCCAGACAAGTTTCTTAAAACAAATATTGTCATTCGTAAGCTTATAATCATGTTACACAAACAAGCCGATTTTTCCTCAATGAAAAAGAGATGTGATACCGTGCGTATGTGGTTGAACTAGTGTCCCAAGTGCCTGTTAGCCAGATGACTCGAGCGTGCGACATTCTGGTTGGATTAGGGGGTCTTTATTTGACCAGAACCAAAAATGCACATACCTTGGAGTATCGTCCTTTGCATTAGTCATAGTTGCTCTGTATACTGATAAGTCAAATATTTAGATGTTCATAAAATGAGCTGTGTCGTTTGAATCCTTTTAAATTTAAAAGCCTAGGAAAAAAGTGCTAAAACTGTCAGAGCTAAATTGAATGGATATCAAATAGAAAAACATTTAAGGGAATTAAATGTTTGTCTATTTAATAGTGAAATTAAATGAAAAAAAAAAAACATTTTTGTACATGCAATTAAAAATAATGGACTTATTGCTAAAAAACATGGTTTTTGGTGAGAACATTTGATTGATAATGCTGTGAAAATACACAAATACTTCTCCTGACTTCAAAATTAGTCTGATGGATTTTAGAATGGTTTTAGGATTGCTACCACTTTGTCAATTTTATTACTACTCCATTTTCCAAACAATTTCCAAAAAACTTCAAAGATTTATTAATGGGTTATTTAAAAAATTTAAATTAAAGTAGGCATTTAAAATATTGTTTAGACCAATTAGTTTCTGCCCTATTTAACTAAGCTAAATTAACTTGTACAAGAGTCAGGGTGATGAAGTGTTAAAAATGGTGTGACTATAATATGCTGATTCGAAACGGCGACTTTTGGATCAATAGTCAAACACCTTAAAAACATTTCTTATGCATTGCACATAATAAGTAATTTTTAATTTTACCTTTTGTGTTTTTTCTTCTTTTGGTTCTTTGGTAAACATTTTAGCTAAATCTTTAACTTTTGGCAATTCAGTTTGTGTCAGTTCTTCTCGTTCACTAAATTTGTCAACACAGTCATAATTCTTATCACTTACTGAGTTATCAAGCCTCATATTGTACTCTGAATCATCTAAGTTATATGTTTCATTATTTTTATCTGACAAAACTTGTCCACTTTGTACGTTATATATCCTTATGCCCTCCATGCTGCTAAAACTGTCTGATAAATTGTCGGACATGTTCCAATTGGCCAATTCCATTTTTGGTTCTTTATCATTTTTTCTTGTTATACTGCTATCATCTGATTGACTCTCTTTAAGATAAGTATAATCTATGCTGATGTCATCCCCAAAACTCGCATCATTAGTTGTGATATTTCCTAAGTCTTCACTATCTACAATAACAGGTCTCGCTGAATAAATATCGTAATCATTATCATCATTGTGTTCATTTATTTCCGGTTCATCATTCTGGTTGATGATTTCTATTTGATTGTTGAAAATGATCTGCAAAATTTCAATAAATTGATTTGTTATTAAATTGTATACAAGAGTGAAATATTCAATTAGGATACTGTTAGTGTATTAGTATAAAACCTGAAGCCCCAATATTAGCACTTGTTAGAAGAAATAGAAAGCCTATTGTGAATAAAGGGCAAAACTCACCATGTTTATTATCTGTTTTAGTATTCATGCATCACAAGTCACTGTCATTTAAGATGGAAGATACTATAAAATGAAACATACCATGCTTGCGAATCACAGAATTAGTATTTATTATTATTGAGTAAACTGAATATGTCAATCTATTTATAATCTTATTTATAAACACTTAATTAGTATTCATAATATTTACTACCCTAATTATTTATTTACTACGTAACTACATAATTTTATATACAATAAATACTAATATTAGCTGGTATCCTGACTAGCAACACCTTAAAATATATCATTGTCATTGAATATAGACTTAATATTTCGTCTCACATAGGGTAAACTTCTTGTGCTTTTAGAGTTATTTTTCCGCACACTCAATAAGGTATGAAAAACCTTTTCTGTTATATCCGAATGATTTGAAATTTTTAAACGCAAAGAGCCACCTTCATCGTTCTCATTTTCGGCTCTCAAATGATTTAAGTTTTCATTTAATATATCTACATATTTGGAATTTTCATTATGTGAATTAAGAGTTTCAATATTATATAATGGATTTTTAGCAAAATGACAAGTGGCATTTCTTGGTGTTAAACAAATTCTCGCTAAGTTACTGTGCAAAGTTGAGGCTTCAAGTTCACTCAAGGAGCTACGGTCACTTACTAACGATGGACTTTCTCTTCCAACTAATGTATCCTTTATTTCTATACTATTGTTTTCTTGAAGAAAAGCCGTGCTCATGTCGGAAGCTTTTGATAGCTTCGATTCTTTTATGTAGTAATCTCTGCCATACCTAAAACAAATAAATAAAATGTTGGTTTTACTTCACAAGCTCTAAAATAATTTGAAAGCAAATTATATTGTAGCATAATTGTACTTTTTAAACTGTGGAATATCTTCTGCCTGAATGGAAGTATCTTTTAATGCCACAGGTGGAGAAATTGTATTTTTAAGTGGCGATGGTTCCGTTTTTTCATTTGGTATTCCATTAGTGATTATATCGTAAATGGAGGTATTTTTTTGAGTTAGCCGCTTTTTTATCGCTTCTGCTGAGTACGGATTATTGGGCATCTCAACAGCATTTAACCACTTTTGCTTTTCCCTTACTGCTATTGAATCTGCAAAAAAACAATGGATTTTACATTTTTATAAAAATATTTAACAAAAGTTTAATACATTATAATAACGCTCTATTAGTATCATTTTTTAATTCAATTTGTGAACTACCTGGATGTAACTCTGGAATATCAATATTTGGTTCTCCATTAAAAGTTTCTTCATGATCTAAAAATATATTAAAAAATGATTTAGCTAATATTTACAAAATATATTTAAATGATTGAATGGTGAGTTTCTTATGCATAAATACCTTCCTCCTTGTTGTTACTTATTGCTGCTAAAGTATCAATATCTTTTGACCTATAAAAATGTAAATGTATAAATGTGTTTAATATTTTTAAATATTATTGAATGAAGACAGTCACTGTATAATTTTATTATTAGTATTATACTCATTATTACCTTGGGGCTGGTGTTTGTATTGTTTCCATGTTGCGAGACAACCGTTTTAGGCTATCCATATGCCTTTGAACAGGTAATGCTATGGTTTCTGAATACTCGCTTTCTTTTTGTTGTAAGCTATGCAAATCGTCACCATTACTGATTCTGCAGTCAACGATGTCCAAATTTGTTGCTTCATTTAGGTTGATTGAAACAAGTTCGTCATTATTAATGTTTTCACTTTCACTAGTTGGATTAGGGTTTAAATCAAAGTCTTCTATATTCGATGAGTTTGAACTTAATCGTTTCATGCTGTCATCGTTCATTATTGACTCAAACTCGTGGCTGGACAAACCTCTGTGAATTTCAGATACTCCGAACTCCGCCTTGTTAAGGGGTCCACTGTCTATTTCAACAAGCATGGGAACTGTTTCTTTAGAGGTCTTTGAAGTTATTTTAACATTTACTTCATTGCTTTTTTCCTTTGCATTTGTTAGAGTGTCAAAGGGATCATTGATAGGTTCTTGTATAGTTGGTGTTACAAGTTCTCCATTTTCATTAACATCTTCTGCCAGGTCAAGCAAACTGCCCAAATTTTTTCCGCCTATTAATGTTTTAGAATTAACAAGAACATTTTTTATGACATTCTCTAAGCAACAATCCTCAGAATCAGAGCCAGCCTCAGATAGGTCAGTCGTGTCATCCGCATCTCTATCGCCAATCATTGCCCTGTATTCCGTATTTGAATTGGGTACAAGCATCGGCACAGGAACAGATTGAACTGATTTTATGCGTTTCTTTTGAAATAACCAATTTTCTTCCCAAGTGTTATTAGCAGCGTGGATTTCACCAGTCAAATGGTAATCGTTATTTAGTATGTCATCAGAAATAACGTCATCATATATGGGTCCTGTTAAAAATGAAACATTTTAGTGTTATGCAGCAAGTAGTATAAATTCGTTGATCGGTAATTGCTTTTATTTTTTAAGAACCTGTGATTGTTGATATCTTTATTTGCATAAAAATAACCATGAATAAAATTTGTCACTCACCCTCTATACCAACAATATCGCCGCCATATTCAGGAAACGGTACACGATTTTTGTGATTAAAGTCTATTGACTTTAAAGCGCCGTCAAGGGGACTTATATGTTTATTATCATCTAAGTATTCTTCATCGGAACTATAAACAGTTTGATTTCGTTTGAAGGTATTACCATTAGTCTGGAAGTAGAAAAAAGAATCTTTATATTGTGAAACAATAATAACAATATTTTCAAATTATTAAGTGGATTCTACAGGTTTTTACAATATAAGAACATTCGACCAAAATTAAAAAGTAATGAGCTATGGTTATTAATAATAATATAATATATTTTTTCCCTGAATTTATGGTAAGAATGTATCTATCTATCATGGAAATCATTGACATGAGACTGGGGATCAGGACAATCATTATAAAAATAGTTTCTGTATATACGATCATTAGAAAACAACTGCTTGGACCTAATAGTACTGAACTATGAAATCTCTTATATTTCTGGTTGAGGAAAGATCATAGATACGAGTACATATGCAATCATTGATTGAACCTAGACTAAACTAAAATGGCAGAAGTAGGTTATTTTTAAGGATATTTTTTGTCTCCTGATGATAAATAAAAAAATGTTTAATTAGTTTAAATTCATAGGATTTATTTACCTGGTGTGCAGTGATACTCCATCATCCGTTATCCTTTGATAAAAGGATGATGAATAAAGCGCTTTTCACAACACATACTGAATAAAGTAACAACACACAAGCTAAAAATTGTTTTCTACACACATACACGCTACACATGCTTCACATACCTATTCAATTCACTACAGTTTACTTTTTTTTGTTTACTACACATACTTCAAAATGTGCTCAAAATGTGCTCAAAATGACGTTCATTCTCTCTAAACACAGTTCAGTCCGTATTTCTAGCCTACATCCGTTAGCAGACGGTTGCCTACGTATAGGCATTGATTATACACTATATAATCAATGGTATAGGATACTGCTAAGAAAATATTCTTTCAGCCAGATATGTATAATAATGGCTTCAGCGAGAATTTACACCATGTTTGTATATTCCCGAAAATCGTAAAGAAATGCAATTTTTAGGGCAAGCACGCACCGCGAAATTAACGATTGATCTAACGACCGGCGCACATTCGTTCGTAAACAACGACCTTTTAAAACATAGATACGGCATGTTATATGAATCGTCGTTGTAAAAACCCGACACAGATAGTTCCCCCGCCGTTCCGCGCGCCGCGATGGCATATGCGAGAGTGAGGAGTGAGAGAGAGAGAGAGCGAAGAGTGTACTCGACGCAAAGTGGCATACTTGGCGTAGTGTTTTTCACTGCCGATGGCGGATCGTCCGTGCGCCTGCGCAGATGCCGGCCAATCCGATGCTTGCGTGCGCCCGGCGGCGCACGCAAAAGGTAAAAGTGTAAAAGGTATACTGACCATATTTCGCATGAAACGGTCACTGGATTCTGAGTGAATTGAACCATCTCTCGAGAGAGGCTCCACGCTTGATGGGGAAGGAGTGCTGCGTTCCACCCCCAAACCAGACTCCAAAGCTCTCTTCACCAGGCAATTGCTGTTTAGATCCACCTTGAAAATGACAAATATTATGTGCTACATATATTCAAAATATTTACATTTTTTTACACGTAATGCTTTTACTTTAAAAGAAACACTTCTAAATAAACTGCAAGAGCAGTATACTACATTAACAACGAAAGTACAAAATGAACAAAAATGATAGTTTTTTTTTATTATTCCTTATCTAACCTACTCTCTTTCCATCGCATTAGCTGATAAGGAGAGTAGGTTATATAGATTTACATTTTTTTCACTTAATACATTTTTCACGCAATTTTACCATTTTAAATATTTTTTTTATTTATTTATACAATAGACAATACAATTACACAATAAGAAATCACAACAATAAATGATATAATAACACAGTTTTTTTTAATATAGACAACTTAAACACCAGTCATTTATTGTTGTTTTGAAGTTATTCGTTTAATAGGTTTTTTTTACTTTTTTTTTGGCCCATCTTGAAAGGAAAAAGAGAAAATTTTATAGGGATAGGAGAATGCTTTATAATTGTAAGAATTACACAAAATATATTAAATTCGGATAGTGGTTTTCCGGAGTACGAAAAGAACAGAGAGATACTGGAGAAACAACTGAAGTAAGCACGAGTATAAGTCCAGAATTTTTACGGGTAAAATTATTTTTTACTATACCCTTTTCCAATCCAAATATGCAAAAATATTGCTGAAGTGGTTTTATCGTCAGCCCTATATCGTAGAAGCTTTTAATGACCATGATAACGTATTATTTATAATAATTGATTTAATTTTTAAGAGACCCAAATACTGCTTATAGTTAATTATATCTTCGTTGCATTTGATTTAGAAATCCTGGGTGAAATCCTGGGGTCACCGAATCAGTTGATGTTTCCCCGAAAACTTGGCATACTATTGAGAGAAAATCTAGGGATCTACTTCAAACAGAAAGCCAGCTTCGAGGTGTTGTGTGGCAATGCATCTGCATATGCAGTGTCCACGGCAAAGTCACTTTGTCCGATGTTGATATTTTATATAGTTTAATTTATTTTTCTTTTTGTTATCTAGTATTTTGTATTTGTCATTGTAAACATTAAAGTTTATTTTGATTTTAAATTAGAAAGTAATTAAATATAATATTTTATATTAAATATCAAACATATTTTCAAAAAAACAGCCACCATTGGGTTTGAAATTATAGACCTCACTAACACCAAATGCACAGACCACTGTGCTATTAGGGCTTTCTAAGTTTTAATACTATTGTGTGTATGCATTAAAACCCATCAAATCATCAAAACTTCGGAAAAGTGGGTCACATTATATGAATGATATCAATTCCCTACCCCATTTCCTACCCCATAGATCCTTTTCCACTTTTGGTGCAGATATTTCGAATGAGTTTTTTTATGAATCAAATTGAGTAGATAGAGACTGCTTAGATACCGAGTAAATATACATAAACAAATTACTATACCACAAATTGAACCTCCGGTGGTCTGCTAGCGATGAGGACACTAGATTCAATTTTTACAAGTTTTTATTTAACTCGTAATATTTGTATGATGGTTTATGTCAAATTTTGCAAGCTGAATTAAAACCACTCGCTCTTATTGTCGCAAACTATAATTGTTATAGTTTACCTCATCATCGACGTGACTTCCTGAGGGACTAGCACTTTCTGAGTGGATTCCGCTGCTCCTTTCCCGGTCTCGGTCGTAGTCGTGCTGATAGCGATCTATGACCTGTAAAATAAAATCTGAAATTGAGGTCCGTTTTGTGCTTAAAATTTTGATTAGAAAGTATGTCAAAAATATCACTTTTCCAGGATCAACCAAGAAGTGTGTAACTTTTCTTGCTTTCTAAAAAGAATTTATAGAATTTCTTTTTTCTTTTTCTTTATATAGACCAATGACAGAATAGGACAGACGGATAAAAAACATATATATCTAATTAGTCTATTCATGCTATAATTATTTAAAAGTATTTCGACATAGCATCTTAACATAACCATATCGTACGATTAAACAGTCTGCTAACATAATCGCTTTGAGCATTAAAAAAATGATCATACGTGGTAGGTAACATATAGTGCCTAAAAATTAACATACCTACGACCAAGCCCCAAGTTGACCTAGAATAAAAGCGCACATAATTACTTTTAAATATGTCCTCGGTCAATTAAAACGCCATATTTTATTAATTTGGTATTAGTCGTACTTTTCTTTCAGCATATTTTTTTTCATTGTAAGTGGTAGGTACTATACCTTGGCGATTGCTAACCACCTTCGCATTCATCATCCACTGAATCGAAATTATCCGCTACATATATTTTTATTTCAGTCTTTTTTAATAAGATATTAAACATTTATTCATGTGAAAATTTAAAAAAAACTATTTTTATCACAGCAAAAATACATAGTAAAGTTAAAAAATACCTAAGTAGGTACCTGCCCAATACAAAAATTTAAATATGAAAAACATAAAATTATTATTTATGTACTAAAAATAATTATTAAAACTACACGGCATATAGGAAAATGTATGCGTCATTGATGCCCCAATCCCATGATGACGCTACATGGTTCCAGCCAAATTGACAGACACGTGGAACCTATATCGATGACTATATCCAAAATATTGGAAAATTACGAGAAAACGAATTAAAAATGTAATATTATCATTTCAATGTTTGGGAACGTCTTTGAACGCATGGCGCGAGTAGTTTAAAAAAACGGTTTTTTTATTATTACAATATTTTAGCATAATGGCGCTGCCTGGTTAGGTAGAGTTTTGAAAATATGTTTGTGTAATTTAATAACCAATAAATTATTATTATTATTAATTTATTTTTTGTCTTCGATATAGATCAACATCCTAAAACGACAGTAGGTATTTAAGACACCGCGTCTCACGACGTTCTACGATAAAAAATCCAGCGCATTGGTCTTGCGATTTCAAGTAAATAGTATTTGTGAAGTCGGTATATCAAATGTCATCATTGTTTCGGAGAATATAATTTGTAAACTTTACGCGATTATAACGACCGTGTAAAGCGGGGCGACGCGTTACCTGGTCGCCCTTCAAGGTCGAGCAAAGCCTGCAGATGGCGGAGGTCAGTTTATTGCGACGCGTCACAGCCATCCATTCGTCCCCGCCCGCCATAGTCGTTGACGCCATTTCGTAAAAATGTGGTCAAATTTGGCTAATTATTTTTGTGTTTTTCATTTAATTTCATACTTAAAATAGTGAAAAAGACCACCCCTTTATGTTTTCGGAATATGCTTTGTGTCACGATGTATTAAAAAAAGTTTTGTGAACCTCTAAAGTTTGATGGATATAAGTACTTAAAAGAAATTTAAAGAACAAAAATAAGTAAGTTATAATTAAGTTCATGTTAATGCTCTAATACGCAATTTATTATGCTAGTTTGTCCTGAATATACTATATAGTGCAGCTATAGTACCTAATATGTAATTAATAAGAATTTGAATGTTAATTTTAATTTATTTTTTCCCATCATTTTGAACTGTAGTCACACGGTACCGAGATGAAACGAATTGGCAACTGCCAGCTCAGCCATCCTAGCGCGTGATGATCTTGTTCTCGTCATGTAAGGTGCAAGTCTTACAACTTGGCTTGTCAAACTGCAGTTTGACATGCTAAATTGATGTGTGCCATCGGAAGTTGTACGACTTGACAGATATTTTTGCTTGACAAGCCGCCGTCCGCCGACTTATTTTAACACGTCATGCACACGTCATCTAGGTATGCATACGCCGCGACGTGTTTGGTTATAATATACATATTAATAAGATGATTCAAAATACATTTTACTACGACATAAAATGATTTGATCGAATAAATATTTATTGATTTATTACCAACCTACCTTAAACTAGACGCAACGTTACGATTTCAAAATGGGATATTACTTTTCATAGAAAAATAAACGAAATCGTCTAACCCATGACTACATGACAATAATTACTGTCATAGATGGTTAAAGAGGTTGGCTAAGTTATTATGTAATCTGCATACGGAGTAATAAATGGGTAAGCATGAAAAAAAAACATATCTAATCGAGAATCTAACCCTTTTAGTCTGTTAAAAAGGCGCAAATGGAAAATATATATTTCATAAATTTCCAAAATACCGATTATATCAACGCCATAGGCACTTGAAGTTAGAAAATGAATAATCTATTCTTTAGAGGCTTTTTAAATTGATTAACAAAAAATTTCTCTGTAAATTTAATACAATTTTTCTTACCTACATACTGCAAATCGAAACGCAGTTAAATTGTAAGAATTCCCCCAGAGATAATGTTAAATGACGATAGATCACGAGAAACTGCGCCGATTTACAACAAATTTCATTGTATATACCTTTCTTTTAATTTATATTATCAAAAACGGTGCATATTTTTGCAACTTAAAAAGGCGGTAGTGCTATTTCAAATTTAAAAATCCGCAAAATAAACCAAGGCCCAAAATACTCATATGAATTGCTCGTACTAAAGCAAACTTATGCGAGGATAGGATTTTCGCAAAAAAGACTATCTGAGCCACTAAGAGAGAAATTTATTATGGCTATAACCAGAACCTTAAAACAAACCACTTTATCAAAATATCAGCAAATAACGGGTTCAGGCTCTGCCAGAAAATAGTAGAAACCTCATTAGACTCACTCGGCGAGTGTCTAATTCACAAAATATACTAGCTTCTAGGTAATCATCTTCTAAATCGTAAAGAGATATAAACTTATATCGCACATAAAAAGATAATTAACTTTATCAACAGTTTAGGTCTAAGTGGATAATAAAAGTACACTAGTTCTGCAACCCTATATCCACTAGCGAACATAACATAAGACGAGATGTCACGTCGCGGTTGGGTATTAGCGCTCATTATTTAACAGGAAAAAATGTGTCCAAAATAAAACACTCACCTGGTTGCTCCACCAATGCCGCCGGAATACTCTTTAAATTATCGTTGGCCGTTAGAAATTATACATTCTAATCAGATTAACGCCAAAAAGATCCGCTCGACCGAGTGAAATATCTTCGCGAAGCTTCCATAGTGACGTTAGCGATGGAAATGTGGGCGAAAGCGAAATTACATACACGTTAATTAAATTAACGCTTTGTCGTAATAAGCGACAACAAAACGCAAGCGACGGCTCACTTAAACAAACGGACACAGTTCTATGATATTTAAACAGATAAACGAGTTTGTAGCCTATTTTTACCCGAGATAAAGTTGCGAATCATTTAATATGACCCGTATTTTAAACATATTCATCATTTGCTGAGTAAAAGCGAATCGACGCTGCCCTGACGTAATATTTATCAGAGATAAGTAAGTGTAGGTAAGATCGTATCGAGACGAGATTGTACGGATAGAGCATCATTTCTTTAATAAAATGCTAATGCGCGAAACTAAAATTACTATCGGAGAAAGTTCTACACGCGTTAGTATATAGAGATCATTGATAATTATAGTTTAGCGCACAGAGAGGAGCAATAAAAATGTAATTGCTTTGCTAATGGTGATGTAGTCAGTTTTACACTTCGAAAGGAATTCATTGTTACAGCCACATTTAATCATATTTCATTGTTGTAGATCATATTCGTACAACATTTATTTATTGTGGTTACACAAAATAAATGGAAAGACAATACAGGGAATGAAGTTATGAATGAATGAACTTCAATGTAAATTTAAGTATACAATCCTTAAACTAAACAAGGTTATTAAAAAATGGTTGATAAAGCTATTTACAGCTGTATTAATAAAAGAAGCGTAAGTTGTCAAAGAATAATATTAAATGTATTAAATAAAAAATAAACTAGAGAAACTATTACAAAAATAAAAAAAAACATATGCAATCATTGAGGACTGCCGACAGAATTGAACATTTCTCCGCCGGCTTGCTTTGCAAAATTGGTCTTCACGAAAATCTATTTTATTTTAACGCGGAACTATACAGCCCATGTCCATCCCGAAGGTCCACCTTAAATTTTGGTGAAAGAATTTTTGAAATAGGATGAGTAGTTTCGAAGATAACTTAACCTAACCTAGCATATCAGTGCCGGAGATGGGTCCGTGACGCGGTTGCGCAAACCCAATTACATTTTCCCCACATAAAAACTTTTTCTTATACAAAAATTCGCGTGCCTACAGAAGTTTTCACTTCAAAAAACAAAATAATATGAAATATACTAATATAAGCATTGATTTTATAAAGGCGATATGACATTAACCGAAACTAGCATTTTTCCTGGTTTTGTGCATTGGAATCTATAATATGCTATGGCAGCGTTGTGAAACTTTTGCTGAGTTATTGAAAAAAAAAACCAATTTGAGAGAAGTTTTACAGGTCATCGATATCGTAACAGGTGGCTATCATTACAGGTTTGACTGTGTTTCTTTCACATGTATTTGTCCGGGGGGGGAGGGGGGGGGGGGAGGTGCTATACACACAGCTCCAAGAATAAGTTTTCTGTTAATAAAAAATACAAGCCTCTGATAACTTTAGTTCATTTTAATTGTATCTTTCCGTTATTAGTAGCCTGATAGCATCTTTTCTTCAATAACATATTAATAATTAACATGAATTGATAATGAATATTACTTTATTTTATTTATTTACTAACCCACACGAACCTCTTAAATGCCCCCCCCCCCCCTCCGCTGCCCCGGAGCATTTTGGCTGAAAGAATTACTGAGGTTCGATATCTATCGAAGTAATAATCTTGTTTAATGTACTCGTAAATATCTATGTGTGTGTAATCCAGTAAAATGTGTTATGTGACAGGGATCGGTTGGTTAGCTTAGCTGTATTGGTTAAATTTGGTTAGCAGCGCATGATATTAAGCACTCGAATGGCTTCTTTCCTAACTAGGCCGCCGTCAGAAGTTTTTCAAACACATTTTATTTTAATACGGCTATATGCATAGTAGTTATTGTATCTAAATATGGGGTTTAGGGGCGAAACGCTATCGGTAAAGTGCAAATTGGGTTGGTTTTGCAAATGATTATTTATTTATTTATGCATACATACAGGCGAACTTTTAAAACTAATAAAGTAAAAAATAACCTGTTTAAAATGGCAAAGGATAGAGTTCTAACAACGTTTCAAAGTATGGTCATACCGACTTACCCCACGGGACATCGATCCTACAAATGTATTGAGGACAGTGACCGACGGGTGGGTTCCCGCGGGCAAATATTGTACTGTAGGTCAACAGGAACATAACAATACGCGCACCAGACGTTCAATAGAGTATTTATATTTTATATGGTTTTTCTTTTGTTAGCTATATGAAAACTTGTTGAACAAAAGTTGTTTAGATTTATGCCCAGAAGTCCCTTAAAAGGATACTGCTGTCTTTAATTTCACTCTTTATACAAAACTTATGATAATAAAAAAATATGAAGTCTACCCTGTGATGTCCGTATTAAGGTAGACTTTAATTGCGGCTTTAATTAACCCTAATACATGTTAATTAACGTAGCGGTGTTTTTTTTTATGTAAAACGTGGATTACAAAGATGGTTCAAAATCTTTTGCCTAAAAAAGTTTTCCATTTTGTATTAGGAATATCCTTGGACCAGATTGCCGCTGAATATCAGCAGTGATTTTCCAATTTTCATGTGAAAATATTGAGCAGTGTCAACTCGTAAAATGATTTCATTGTACCTACCTAGATTCGAAGTAATGAAGCCATTAGTGGCGTGTTGATGCGGTTGCCACGCGCAGATCGTACATTTTTGGAAAGCTGTTTTTTTTTTGTGGGCAACACTATGGCTACCGTCGTATGCCTGAGTATGTGAGTATTTAAAAATGAATACTATTCAAACAATCGTGCAGAGATGCTCACAGCGGCGCTAATCACCAGGTTTGGTGTGAAATGTGCGCACGCCATGTTTTTGTGCTAACATTGAAAAGTGAAGTATCTTGCATATATTTAATCACTTTTGTTCTATATCGACAACTAAATTAGTCTAACGAAAAAAATATTAACAGGTGCGCAACTCGGTCAAGTTCGGCATTGTTTTGAAAAGTATGCGCTTGGCAGCGTTCTCAAACATTAAAGCTATTTCGATTAAATTTTGAATTTGTTTTTATCGTAAATATTTTTCGCTGATTAACGAATTAGATCAACTCCTCCTGAAAGGAGCAAAGTGAGTGGAAATACAGTCTGTATATTTATTTATATCGCATTTAAGTTTGTTTTTGCTTTCGGTAGCTACGAAACTACGTTTTACTTATAATATAAAAATACGCTGGGTCATGGTTTATTTAAATGTTT
This sequence comes from Neomicropteryx cornuta, assembly GCA_020383195.1. Taxonomy (NCBI): domain Eukaryota; kingdom Metazoa; phylum Arthropoda; class Insecta; order Lepidoptera; family Micropterigidae; genus Neomicropteryx; species Neomicropteryx cornuta. The sequence goes on from JAHKQU010000014.1 coordinate 7,344,075, forward strand.
ACACGTTTCCCATCTACATAGTTTATACATAGTAAATATAGCCGTTTGGATGCTTATGATTTAGATATGAGGACCGCTAAGTATTTGCATATTAAAGATTGCCGTTGGTAGAAAGAATAGCGGTTCGAAACCAAGACAGCTTGCTCCTCTAGGGTTAACCCTTTAGGGTTTTGGTTGCCCAACTTCGCCATAAAAATAACACCTAAATAATAGGTATATTAAAGGTCTTTTTCTTTTTTTAATAGTAAGTAGGTATATGCATTGTAAGCATACAATATTTAACATAATTACAAAAGTAACACAAAAAGTTTCTCCATATTAGAACATGAACTAGCTGGTAAATCACTGTCCAATCCTCCACCACGAAGCATCTAAGAATTACCAGGTCATCTAATCTCAATTGGGGAAGCCATGCTGGTGATGTAGGAAAAAGGCTCCCAGACAATTTAAAGGCCTGTTATACGATGCCAATTAAGGTGCTGATTTTAAACCATTAGCATATAAAATGTTCGTTCGTCCTACATTTAAATACTGCTCTTCGGTATGGGATACTTACACCCAATGTCTTGAGGACGAACTAGTAGCAATTTAAAGGATACAAGCGGGCACTACTTTAGTCGATATCAAGTTCAATCAATTCCATTAACGCAAGATAAATGCATATTTGATCGACATGTTAATTTAGGTACAACAACAAAAGTTTTGAGGTGTGTATAATGTGGTGTACTCACCAACCATCCATCTGAATTAATTTCCATTCTTAATTTTGTAGCCACTAACTAGAAGGCTTTTTGAATTCAGAATATCTAACTCAACAATAATCTATTAAAATTTATTTAATCTATTTTTTTATAGAACCTTAAAAGCGTCCAGTTATGAACATTATTTTGATCATATGAAAATGCAAGTTCTATTAAATTAGCAATAAAGATCGTCGAAGGGGCTGGAGTGAGGGAGAATGGAGGGGGGGGGGGGGTATTATACCGGTTTAATTATACGACTATAACGAACAATACTTGTGTAAAAAATAGTTCGACAGATAAGGACAGAAAATATAACAATTAAAAAGAGGGGGAAGGAGTTTCATGCCTGCAGAGTCTCGGAGGAAATTTGGCAAATGTAGCTCTAGCTAAACGCAGTGGTGATATAATATGGCACGTAATGTCACACTCGTCACAGAGAGTGGTATGAAGAATCCGCGTAAAAACGGAGTATTTGTGCTTCTTATACGGTCTATTAAAAAAAAAACGAGACATGAATTGAATCTAACAGAAAAAAACGCTCCCTAAGATGTTTACACATCAAAAGTGTTTTACTTCGAAGCAATGGGCGTTTGTGTGTGTGTGTGTGTAAGCGACGAACCGGAGATCGATAGGTAATTAGTTGCTCGATTTAACCTGTCGTCGTTTTGCGGTGCATAATAATGATTACCGCCGCAATTTTGCGGTTTCTAGACAGTTATCTCGGATTCCATCGCATCTTCACCTGAACGCGGGATGTCACGATCACTAAGTGATGCCATGCCGATGGACGAGATGAGTTCGACCATTTTCTTCATTTACTCTCTAGGCTTTACTTCCTGTTGTAAATACAATTATTATTATTAAACGTCGTTTACACAGCACTCCATACACACTAGATTTACACAGCCCTCCATACACACTAGATTTACACAGCACTCCATACACACTAGATTTACACAGCCCTCCATACACACTAGATTTACACAGCACTCCATACACACTAGATTTACACAGCACTCCATACACACTAGATTTACACAGCCCTCCATACACACTAGATTTACACAGCACTCCATACACACTAGATTTACACAGCACTCGTAATAGTAATTATTGAATCTATTTGAATAATAAGATGGGTAGTTTTACATGAGTAAAACCACAAAATAAATCTTATGTTTTTTACGTAATTTAATGATTTTACCGTTCTTGTAATGTTAGCATCTATTATCATTTGGCAAATCAATCAGTCCTTTTGAACCTTCATTGCAAAACCACAGTTTGTTCTTACGATTGATGGTTTTTAAGGTTTTGTAATAGGTAAATCTTTGAAACTCTTCAACATACCATTATGTCATCGTATCTTATAAATCTAAACAGCCGAAGGTTTTTAATGTTGAAGCATGAAACGACTGTAATTTACATATACAACGCTAAAATAAATTCAAAATGCAGAAATTGATCGTAAATTTGGTTATTAGCGTTAGCGTATTTTTAATATACAACTATTGTTAAAACCCTAATTGGAATGAAACAGCTAGAATAGAAATGCAATTGAAGCTAAGAGAACTTTACCAATACTTTCCACGATACAATCTGTAATCAATGTCTTAGTTCGAACAAAATTAATCAGAGTAAGAGGCAATATAGCCGACCCACATATATTTATGATTTTATAATAATAAAATCTGTATCTAACCGTATGTGGGACAACATATAGATAATCAACATACTTACTAATTTAACTAAATACAATAAAGAAACATACAGAAGACAAATCTTCTACAAACCATGACAGATAACCACGTTGTACCATACTTATAATTAATGTTTCAGCTCACAACCAGCAAATAATCAAATAATGTGACTCTTTAAAGATAACAGACTTGCGAGGATCTTCTGATAACACAATTTATTATTCTTCAGTCTAGGAATCCCATATCTCAAATTAAATTGCAATCTACTTATTCGTTATATTAATAAAAAAAAAGTAATAGAAATGATCATTTAGATAGGTGTATATTCGAAATATCTTTTTTATGGGTTATAACTATTCTGAAAATAACTAATTATTAGTATTAAAGTTATGTATTTTTATATAAACGTCATGTAATTTAAACAATAAATTAAATATAAAACACTTAATTAATAAATCAAATTCAAATTTATTAAATAATTTAATTTGATATTTTATAAAATTTTACTGTTAAATTCTTTTTTGGTAATGTTTATGTTTAATAAACAATAAAGGAAATATAGATTATATATTTTTAATTAATATGCATATATTTATAATATAAATAACTAAAATAAATTACTTAAATTATAATATAAATTACTAGTGCGATATTTTTTTAAGTATACAAATTTTGTTTTTTATTATGATAGAAGAACGAGTCAGAATGTGTAGTCATTGACAACTAACTATTTATAGCATTGCTCTGTGCATCAAAATAAAAACTAATAAAAATGACGAGAAAAAGATTTTATTTTACACAAAGATTTTGTTTAGAATTAAAACGGGGTATAACTATAAATGTATAATAATATTGTATAATGTATTGCTTAAATACCGTATTTAGATGATTCCTCACGTTATAAAAGGCGTTTGCCGTTAGTTTATATTACTTATATAAAAGTCATTCTTGTAAATATTCATTAAACCATTCACTTTACCTTCACATCACATCATACGTCATATTCGTTACAATTTTACCAATTTTACAATTTTATAACTGTTGTTTCTTTTTTAAATAATTTTTTTACTACTTTAACGAAAGTTTGGCCGTATTGCATAAGCGCACAGATAGATAGGTGAGAGTGAAAAGCTTTCATAAAATACAGGCCTGTATTTAAATCAGCGTGCATTACCTCAAGCGATGCAACTATCTGTGCATTCGGTATTAATTTTTCTTTGAACATTCTGTCTATATAATTTGTTTGAAAATTTTCAATCTGTAAAAATATTAAAAACCATTCGAATTTTCCAAATGTCAATACTGTCAGACTTTTATATAAGTAATGTAATGTAACGGCGAACGCCTATTAAAACGTTAGGAATCATCTAAATACGGTATAAATGTATAATGTTATGTATAAATGTAAATGTATGTTGTTAGTTATGCATCATGACCGTTAACTAGCAATAAAATTATTCTTGGTATACTCGTATTTCTACGATGACGGATTATTAGAAGGTGTCATTTACCTTATTGAGTATGGCAGTGGCGAGCAGGTCTTCGTAGGTCTTGGCATCGAAGTCGGGCAGCTTGCTGTTGGCATCAGGTCCCCCGCGACCCCGGATGCCGCTGTAGTCGAGCATCGCGGGGAGGGCCATGGCCTCTTCGATGACCCGCTGCACGAGGCGCTTCAGTCGCTCGTGGGCGCCGCTGGGGCTCTCCGACCCCTTCGGCTGAGGGAGATCTGGACAATACAAAAATAGAGTTCATAACATATTCTAGTTTCTTATACATTCTGTAAGTGCTCACATAGTACTATGTTCTATCGGTTCTTTATACATCTGCATAACCTCTAACCATACAATCCAATAGCTCAAAATAGCTGTGGGTTGCAAAAGAATAACCACTTATACAAAAACTATGATTTTGCATCCAGAATTAAAAGTCAACAATATTATTTTAGTGTTATATAATGTCGATATGATCGCAACTAAATAAAATGTATTTATTGAACCATAAAAATAAATAAATAAAAACTACTTCACAATAAATCTAAAACCAAAAACGAAGAAAAAAAAAAACAACAAACTTTAAACTTGGTTGTAAACTATAAAATCGGCATAGAGAAACACACCGTAAGCAAAGTTGCATAAGGTCTATTTTTGCGCCGCAAGGTTTTGGTGGAATGGTTTTCAGCTACTATACTTTCATGTATAAGAAGCTACTATCCCCGTCCTTCGGCCTCTGTCTGCCCGTCTGTTACTTCTTTCAACTCGAAAACTACAAATGCGAGAGTTGAGTTTTTGCGCGTAGATTGATTTTCTTGAAAAAACAACCATAGCCGTTTAGATCACATCGGAGGCTGATCGAATTATATAGATATATATAATATTAAAGTCAACAACATTATATATAGTACTAATTAATGAAACATTGATAGTTCGATAGAGCGTTCAAATATCGTATTCGAATTTTACAAAATAAGAAAGCACGGCTTTCGAAATTATTATTTTTAAATAGAAGTAATTTAACTACAATAGTATTGAAACTAAAATAGCCTTGAAAAATCCTTATCATATAGGGAACTCCGGAGTAATGATTGAACATTGACAATAAGACTTCTAAAGTAATAGACGGGCGATAACCTAGTTGAGCAAGATATTTTGCATTATATAGTATTTTTCCTCAAATTTCAAGTCGTTTTAAGGAAAGCGAGGGAGGAGATTTCTCTTATTTGTTTAGGTTCCTTTTGTTTATCAATTCTTCATACCTTCAGAGATAAAAAAAGGATCGCATGATCATTACTTCCTTCAAAGAAGTTGTGTGTATCAAACTGTGTATTTTAAATTTATTAAAAATATAAATTCCATGATACATTAAATTTAGTTACCTATATTAAAGACAAAATACCAAAGTCCATAAGTTGCTTTGTCTTTCGACATTTTCCACTAAAGAACAGTACTGAGTAACGAGTAACGAGGTGTGACGGAGGGGGGGGAAATGAAAAAGTGCAATAAGATAAATATTAGGTGCGTGATAAGCAAGGTATCATTAAATAGCTGATATCGAAATAGTATTATTATGTGACGTGATATCTTATATCATGCGTCCGCGCAATCCGCCGCGGGAAACTCGATATCTCTTTTCGTGCTCCTAGCCGTGGCGCTGAGATACTTTTGACACCATTTTAAAAACTAGTTAAGCGTGCCTAACCCACTTACGTAATGCGAAAAGTTATTTATATTATTTTTTCTGAAAATAAATTTCAGTAGTTTTTTTCACTGTAAGTGCCTTTGGGTCTTATAGTGTGCCTGAAAACAATTACCTGAAAACTTCCATGATACCAAAATTGGATGGAAGTTCCACTACTCATAAGTAGTGCAGGTCTGAGAATTTGATTAATCATTAGCCAAAAGATAACGGGTTATTGGCTAAGTAAAATCCAATGACTAATGAGTCCGATTAGAACAATCACTATGTTTACCTTTTGATACGAAGCCCTAGTCTAAAAAGCAGTAACTTTTTTTTTTAAATGCAATGCTTATTTCTGATTGTGTATGAAGCGATTATGCAATTTATTACTTTTCGTCTTCTTTCGAATAATGCAGATTAAATAAATGGTTTATTTTTTTTTCAAACTGACATACTTATCTTAAATAAAAACAGTAATGTTTTTTTATCACTGCCCACTATGCTTATTATATTTAACAATCAGTCGCTCAAATAACAAGAAATCGATTTATTGTATGAAATTACATTACAGAATTTAACGACCATTTACTTTTTTTTTATTTATTTGAGTATTGCACCATGTACCTACGAAGGCCACGAAAGTCCTTTTCCACTATCATAAAAATATTATTTTTTATAATTTTAAATTTTAGTTTTAGGGTTTAGACATCAATCTAGAAGTCATTTTTATGACTTCTAGATTGATGATAACTTCTTAAAAAAAAGTAAGTTAACGACGATCTTTTGACTTACACGTACATTATACAATATAATATAAAAAACTCACCTAAAACTTCTTCCAGAATATAGCACCCAAAATATAGAAATCCGGAAACTCCCAGCCAGAATCCCACCGCTAGAGTGATCAAATACTCCAACATATTGGTTTTTAGCGCTTTACTTTTCTTTCGCGTATAATTCTTTACATTATTCACCCAAACCCACACAGTCAAATCCACACATTACAACGTTATCGATTAACTTGTCACGGGATCAATAAAATTGGTATCACACCATTCAATGCCACGGATTTGCTCACAACCTGCGCTATAGATCCTTTTATCTTCACGGAGGAATCACATTTACGAGCGTAGCGTAGAAAAATTTCTGAGCTATAACGGTGACAAACCCATTAAGTAAGGTCGCTAGTGCAATAATGGTTTATGGCGCGAAATAGCGAATAAAATAAATACGATCAGAAATATGTTACATTTTGCAATCATGCACGGGAAATATAAGTGGCCACAATTGAACGAAATGAATTACTCACAGCAAGATAAGATTTACTTAGTGGTGTTTTTCATACAAAAAAAAAATGTTTCTTTATGTAATCTGAAATAGGTACTTATTGATGACATGGTTTGTAAGTACAATATAATAACAATTGGACCAGGAAAACATTAGAACTTCAATTTAACATGTTTGATATATTTCATCTAAATAAAAAGTAATTTATTCATGGAATTATAAATACTTTAACCCCATAAAGGCTATAAATTCGCGAGCATCCGCTCTGCGGGCACGTTAGACTTAAGAAATGAACATTAATATTTCGATATTGAAATTGAATTTAAAAGTTGAATCTACACATTAATTCACACCTCAGAATCCTTAAAAAAAACTAATGTTTCATTAAAAGGCTAACGTTTCATTAAAATGTTTATTGTAATAATTGTATTGTACCTAGCTGTAAGTTTTTCTGTATCTTAAAAATAAAAATGAAATAAAATAAAAGGCTACCAAAGTTTTTGATCCGTATTTTTAGATACACGTAGGTATGTCTTAAAGCGATTTAATAATTGGTACCTTTGTACGAGTTCAAATCAATTCAAACAGAGCGATTGGGAAAGTTGAAGGAAATATAACATTTTGTGTGCATATGAAACATGAAAAATTAATAAAAACGTGTTCGCCACATGCGCGAACTTAGTATTACATGTAATATTTTGACATTGCATACATGGATTCAGTCTAGAAATATTAGATTATACGATATAAAAAAAATAAATTATAATATTGACACTTTTTTCTCAAATTAAAAAAACATAATATATTACGTGTCGCATAGGCAGATTTCGATTTATGATTTATTATTAGTAAAGGAGAAAATAATAAGTGCTTCTTACATACATTAATAATTCTAAAATATTACATACAAATAAATGTCAAGAAATTGAATACTGTGCTGTATTTTTGTTTCATAATTATTTTGATAATATTATTAAGTATTTTTCTCTTAAATATATTATTTAATATTGGCAATGTTTTTTAGTTTTTTTCTCTTAAATTTGTCTCTAAATACAGAATAGTTTCTTTTTTTGAATAGCAATACATAAGCAACCAGAAAATATCTTTATTAGAATTATATAATTGTTACTTTGTAGACTAAAGCGGTTATGTGGTAAACTATATTTTATATCTGAGGTCACTCACGCTTCAGATATTGATGCAAATATGGTATTAAGTAATCTTATGTTTAATTCAAACAACGGACAGGTATGTTTGATTGACAGTTGTTTATCTAATATAAATAATAAAACTGCCGAACATTTTCAAGGCCAGAGTAAAATTTGAACAAATTTGAATTTGAATTTGGCGAACAAAGGTTGATTTCTTTTCTTAAACCATTTCAGGCAAAACGCAACGCAAACTATAAAAGGTACACTAAATTAATGCATCAAAAGATTTAAAAGCTAATCAACAATCTATACAATAATGGTCGTGTGTGCATAATATATTATTTTATCTAATACATTTTTTATTTTCATTGTAGTTTGAAGAATCATTATTCAGATTGCTTTAAACTACAACGAAGCGCGTAGGGCCCAGACAGAGGCACCGAATGCCGTCCATAGGTCTAGCTAGCTGTGGGACCTTCTAAGAATGATGTAAAGTGATTTTAACTTTTCACGGCTTCTAAATTGTATATATATATTATGTCGTAGGAATAATCCGTTTTTTTGCAAAATCCTTAGTAAGTTTGCAAAACACCGGCTTATTGAAAAAATATGTGGTGAACTAACTGGGCACTTTGCAAAAAAACGAATTACTCAACGTTCCTGCGATATATAAACTGTATGTCAACATTAAAATAAATCATATTTATTATTTATAGTTAAATATTCATATATTAAGTCTATTAAAGTTATATATTTAGGTAGGTTAGTCGTATATCGTTTAAAGAGATCGTATATACAATAATTCACGTTCATTCTAAATTATTTGTTCATTATTCATTCATTAATTCATTCATTAATTTCATTAAATTCATTAATTCGTTCATTAATCACGTTCATTATTAAGGCGCCCCGGGACGCATTTGTCCTTGAGATTTGAAAGAGTAGGCTTTATTCGAACATTGACGCGTAGAAAAGAGACGGATATACTCGCTGACCGCGAATTCGTAACAATTGGAATCGAAGAAACATGTTTTTTGTATTTAAATAATTATTATCATTTGAAAAAAATGTTTTTTTTTAAGTCCTATGTCCTATGTTTAAGTGTTATGTCCTAGATTATTATATTGTCTATCTTTAGAAAGAAAAATTAAGTTCGCGTCACTTACACAACTTAAAAGAAAATCGTTGCAAGAAAAAAACAACACTTTCTAATTTATTTATTTTCATTACTATAATAAGGTGTATTTCGTTTTTTTTTTAAGCAAAGTACTAAGTTAATATATGTAGAATATTGTGGTATTTTTAGTTTTAGCCATTTGTTGGGAATAACTTCAACAAAATGCACCAAAATACGTTACAAAACACGTTTTAGGGACTGGTGGCGCCTTAACCACATTATTATATAGAGAGTTAAAGGTATTATTCAAAATAGGAATTTGTTATCGAAGATTGATAATTTCGATATTGCGTGAATATTGTCTATAAATATTATTTATATAATCTATTTTTATTGTCCTTTATTACAGTACACATTCAACCTGACGGCCAGACTGATATAGCAACAGATACGCTTTTGTAAGAAAGTGGCTTGTACAGTACGCCCCAAATTTAATAATTTAATATGAATAAATACATCTTTTTAGATTTATTTTTATCAATCTGCAACTAATTGCTTAGTGTGTTGCCCGGGCATTACTCCAGGTTGGCATCATGGACCAGTGGACTTCGTTTACCGCATTTTCGGTAACCTAGATGGGTCGCGTTGCTCCCCATCTCTAAACTGTGCTTAGTGAACGAAGACTAACAAATATTTCCGATGTTTATGATGAGCACTTACTGCTTGATTTTGACTTTTCAGTTTTTTAATTACCTCTAATGGTATGATTATCAATATGGTAATTACATTAAACAATAAGGTAATAACCATAACACCGTTTAATGCGTAAAAAAAAGATTATTTATTTAATGTATTCATATATACTGTTTAAATGATTTTATGTTCATTAACCTATTACTTGTATTAATAAATAGTTTTCTGATGTCCGTATTCTTAATTGTACTGTCTGCGATTTAAGTAAATATATCTAAATTCTCAATAACATACTGTAATGCTTTCGAGTGTTTATTTTGGCTCCAACGTGGACTATGAACTCTCGCTAAATTTACGAGTCATCGATAAAGCCAAGCCACCTTTTTTAAATATTTTTTGAGGATTATCGATAAAATATTGTTTTTACACACTCAATTTGTTGAATTATAAATGACAACCAACAATTAAATATGATTGATGTTTTTTTAACGTGTATATAATAAATAATGTTTAGCTCTAAATTCACTTTTAATATCGAGTTTATTTATCGTCACTTGCGAGACAATTTTCCATTAAAAAAAAAACCCCAACAATCGCCTGATACTACTCACAGATGATGGGAAAATATATTTGATATAGTTAATCAGCATTATGTTCGATACGCACAAAACGAGATGATTTCCGAGAGTCGCACTTGTAGATCATACGCCGCTTTTTGTAAATCGCAATCAGACATTGTATTATTCTGTATCTCAATCAAGTAAAATAAAATAATTGTTTTGGCACAGTCGTGGTTATAAAGCTGCTATAGCAAATGAACTACACTCCTACACCCTCGAACACACGAATATTATTTTAAGGTAATACACGTAATTTTGGAGAAATTTTCAAGACGATTTTTCAAGAGATGCATAAAATGAGCATTGCTCTTCGATTTTATGTAAAAGATTTAACGCCTAAATTTAGATTATTTTTCATCTTACGACTAAAATTAAAAATATTGAATTTTATACTATTAATTGTCTGGTAAATTATTCTTAAAAGATGAAGATGTTAAATATGCAAGCTTTCAACCCTAAAAAAATATCGCAATTTTATGCCGACGGCAAACAAGTCAGAAAGTACTCGTAATTATATGTTACATAAAAAGAAAATACGTAGTTATATAAAAAAAAGATGGCATTAAGATCGCCTAAAATAATAAGAACAAAAATAAAAAAATATAGAAAGAAATGAAAAATAAAAACGTGTCAACACGTTTCCGGAATTATTATGAACATACGAGTACATTATTCAAAACGCACTTCGACCACAAACAAAACAACACTTTCGGATGTCAGCCAATGCACCGCACCTACAGCAGTTAGGAGTCCGGTGCAATTAATTCGGTTTAAGATGAGACGGGCAGCAGTTATATTAACGAGGCGTGACTTTTGCTTTTACATATATACTTTACTATATCATTTTATGACCAATAAATTGCTACTCTCTCTTTCTCACACACACATTATTATTGTACTTCATGCATACCTACTTACTACACCACGCATAGTTTTGATTTACTCTTTGTTGTATTGTAGTATATAGTACAACTAGGGTTGAATTTAAAATGTGTAACTTTTAATAGGCCCTGTAAAATTGTAATCTATTTTAGCAAATAAATTAAGTACTTAATACCATATTTTTTATTAATAATTATTTCTTAGCCGTCACACGTCTATGATTAAACATCCTATTCAATCATTTTCTCGATAAATATTAAATCCAAAAAATAAATTATGGAGCTAGAATATTAGAAAGAAAATTGTATTTAAAAAAAACTTTTTATCTAAACTAAAAAATAATTGTGCCAATAAAGTATTACTACTTAAAAATCTTTAGTTAACTTATCGGCTATTATTTTGTTTACATAACCATATTATACCATAACCTAGTAACTAGCTGTTTGACCTGAACTCGAGAATACTCGATCCTGAGGCAAACGCGTATATGTAATAATTTAGAACACTTGTATGTTTATTAGAAATTAAAAAATATGCATATTTTTTAACGTTTTATATCGGCTCGTTTGCATAGAAATTGAATACAGCAAGAAACGGTAAGACATACATACGAGTATCTGTTAGATCATCTTGCGCGTTTGCTAAGACTTAATTCTTGACATTAGCATTCTGTGGAAGTTCCAAGTTCTCGCCGAGTGCCACAGAATGCGCTCAGCACTGTGGGTCGGTCGTGTCACTGTTTTATCTGGATTTAAATACTTCGCCTGCTCTAAATCACGCTAAAATAAAGAACGAATACAAAAGAGCGCGTGAGAATAACAGACGTTCAATTTACAGTAAAACACGCTACGGAAAGTGACTTGAATTTCAAAAAGATACCGACTTAGAAGGTATGCCAGCATAATTAATTATAAGTTCGAGCAAATGAGAAGGACTTTTTGAACAGTGTAGGGTTATTTTATTTTTCTAATTAAAAAAAAAAATTGGATCAGTTGACAAATTGGAAAAACAGAAAACAAACACCACTCTGTCACGCGCCGAAATTCGAACCCGGACACACTGCAGACTAAAAACTGTTCATTTTCGTCAGATCCACAACCTGCACAAGACAAGGCCTACCACTTATAATTTTATTGAATTATATAATTTGTTTCATTAGACATTTACAATTTTTCAATAAACAACTGAATATATTGTTTTTTATTTTGCAGCCATAATTAGTAATTTACTCTAAGAAAAATATAAAAAAAATGACACTATAATAACACTAACTTTTGGATTTTAACATTTTACATAACTTCTATCACTACCAAATTATAAGCGTAAAATTAAACCTAATCGTAAAAGTTATATCATTGATTATATAGTGTTCCACTATATAATCAATGATTATATATTTTTAAAACAAAACGTTTGCGCTTATAAGATAGATAATTTGCACCCGGGATTGAAAAAAATGAGGATAAATTATTTTCGAATTTTAATATAATATCTTACTCATATTTCTATGAGTTAAGGTCTTTGGACATCCTGCATATATTCTCTTCTACTTTTTTGCATCTTTAACTACTAACATTTATATAGATTTACATATTATTTTATAAATCAGTTTATTTAGTATCGCAGTGACATTTTATTAATAAATTAGTAATATATTCGTAATATTAGCTAATATATTAGTTTTAAATTTAATAACGGTTTCCTAAGAAAATATTAACTCTCGGTAATAAGGCAATAACTAAGAATAGAAGAAAAAATACTGTCAGCTTTCTCTAATTATAAAATATCCTAACATTGTAATATTTTACTAGATATCAATGTTATTATGCTTAAACATAAATAAATGATAGTCTATTAAGGAGGAAGTAGGCATCTTATTAATAAATAATTAAATTGCACGTTCCTGAAATGCACTCTCTGCGGGCAGGAATCAAAATCCTTTTCTATAACTAAAAGAATTCCCTTTCCCATGGTGCCAATTTTATAGATTAGATTAAATTAGACCACTAGAGGTTCTTTGGTTTTATTAAACATACCAAAATTTGTATATTTTCTATACACATCAATTCTTAAACCTATAAAAAAACCATATTGCCGGATTATTTGAACATTGGTATTATTTTTATTTCCTGCTATATTAATGCATGTCCCCTTGGCAAAAATGTCTTTCTATGATTTATCATAGGAAGCCATTTTTGGCAATTGTAATCTATGAACAATAATTTATCACGGGCGCGATTGTGAAATTCACAGTTAATTTCACATTTTCCGTACTTTGTTTTCCTCGCTGCGCTGGCGATGTTTGGTCCACAGAAAAACCTTCGGTGAGTTCTCATACGGCGATGTGTTTGTCTTATTAAAAATATTCTCACTATAAGTTACTAGACACATGAAAATATTCGTTTTCACTTCCGCAAAACAAACATTTTAAAGTCATAAAGAATACTTTATTAGAATAGTTTTTTTTAGAATAGAATATTAACTATGTAGGTACTCGTATAAATGAAGTGTGTTTCCTTATATCTCGAAGGACAAATTGAAACTATGAACAAATATGGCGGAAATTTACATTATTCATTTCGAACTCAAAATAATGGTAATTAAGCAATATTTAAATTGAAATAGTACACGTTAATTACATTAAACATAACCCTAGTGCCTGCTAACGACATTAAAATCGATTAGTTTATAGACAATCAAACAATCATTATAAAAAAATGTGTTATTACAACTACGTACATTCCAGTCATAAAATTTAAATAAATAATAATATTAACCAGCTGTATTTCTGACAAATGGAATACTTCAGAAATGATTGTTTTTGCTGTTAGTAATTTTTAGTATATCTCTTATTATTTGTTATTATTATAACAATGGCTCATAAAGATGTCACATTAGATAAATGTTTTATTAGCGAAAATACTAGAATACAGGTCTTTTTTAAATGATGTATGATTCACTAGAATATTTGAATTGAAGTTAAAAAATAAACAGATAAGTTAAATAAGGTCATTAATTAATAATTTAGGAATATCTTCACTCTGCACTAGTAAGTAGCATTCTAACTGACCTAAAAGCCTGTTCCAAGAGAGGCCAAGAGAAGATCGCAGAAATAATTAAGTTACTGTTTACGACGTGACCAGTTTAGAGAAAAAGTATATTATAAGAAATATTAAAGCCATTTGTAATTTTAGTAAGCAATTTGTTATCATTTTTGAGACCCGGTACTAGGTTTTTTAAAGAGTCAATACAAGTAATTGGTGATTAATATATAAAAGAAAACAATATAAATTAATTACATTTAAAGCGAACCTCAATTAAACCTTCACTGAAACTATTCTAACGCATTTTGGGAAAATAGTCATCTATTGACAGCGATCCTGAAGTTATTCTGGGCATATGGCAAAACCGTTATTTACGATTCGGTTTTCTCATATATTATGTAATCGAGAATTATTCAACTGAAAATAAACATACGTGATTTATTATAACGTATTTATACGTATACGTGTAAATATTATTTTATATGTACTTATAAGTATATTGATGTTTTGACGGAAGATTGTTTTTCTGCCTATTGTCATGTTAGCACACATAAATAGGGTTAAAGTTAAAGAGTAAACTAACAATTTTTTTAAAATGATGCTTTTTAGATATTTCATTGCTTTAGTTTTCGTTAAAGTTTTGTATTTATTTTTTTGTTTAAACTATGATATAAAGAAAATAACGAAAATCTTTATGTATGTCACACTATGTACATTACATGTGTTTAGTGTCACACACAGCAGTCTCACAAAACATAGTTGACAGGTACCTGCCAAAGGATTTTATTTTTTTACTTAAATTACTACTTATCAAAAGCAAAATACTATATTATTTCAATCGACATTTTATTATTAAGCTGTTGGGTTAAATTTCAAAGGCATTCAAGATCAACTAAGTACTGAGCAAATTATTCTTTTTTTTAAATTACGTTAGACACTACATCAAGTTTACTTTAATAATGGTGACTAATTAGGTATTATTAAGCGAATACGACAAAAAATAAAGTGAATAACCATTAATCTCCAGTCGTATCTACCGAATAAAAAATATTTTTTTGCTTATTTTATTTTATTCGGGTAAGTAATTTTTCAGCGTTTAGAAGTATCTTTCCGAATCAACTGATAGAAATATAAAAACATATGTTTATAAACACAGTTGGTGCGCTCTAGGAACATATAATACCCTTATATGTGTGATTTCATTGTTAAACTCACTTGTTTTATTGAAGCGTATGACGATTAAGTTCACGGGCAACATAATAGGAATATCATATTCTAAGGTAACTTGAGCATAATGGCTGGACACGATTGCCACCTTATGCAGAACGAAATATTGCGCAGAATCGCGAAAGTTGTCTCATGCTGAAATGTTTTAGTCCTACACTTCTGCTCCATTCTGGTCAATATTTTACGATAAAAACGTGCTCACGAATTTAATTTAATATTATTTACATCAATGCTTATATATATATATATTAGGCGTATTGTAATTATTAAAGTTGACAATTGACAATAATTGTAAGTAATAAAATTATTAGTAATTGTAAGTAATACAATTATTGTAAGTAATAAAAAAAAATGAACTGAACTTAAATAAATACATACACCTCTTATTATACTTAAAATGCTGATTTGAAAATCACACGGTATTTTTCATCATTATTTTACAGCAATTACTCGTAAAGTTAATATTTAAGTAATACGCTTTATTTTATCATTTAAAAATAATGTTTCTTATTTAAGACGATTTTTATAGAAAGGCACAATTGGCAGGGCATCTTCAAGTTGTATCTTAGCTAGGCTTTGGTAAAATATTTTAAATATAGATGTTGTAAATATGAAATGGTTAATGTTAAACTTTATCTTTTAATCACTAAAAAAAAAACAAACAAACTGAAGTTATTATGCCCCATAATGCAAAAAAGTTCTATTCTTTTTCTGATTTTTTTAACCTGTTTCCATATAACTTATGTGAAAGGTATGTGTTAGTCTGAGAACTCTTGGGTACATGCATTAAAAAGTATTTACTATTTTGCTTTAAATCCTGCGCTATTTAGAATTTGAAAAAACCCTTCTAAACCTGGAAATATTATCAAATAAGTAATGATTATATTTGTTTATTTGCCAAATCTCAGGCATTTACTTTTTTACCTCAATTTTTATCAGTCTTATATTAATTATTAAAATAAGAATCTTAAGAAAATAAAATATACAAATACTCATAAATAATCATACATATATGATATAATATCTTTATATTTCATATAATAAAATGTTTTTAGGATAACAGTACTATTTGGGCAAAACAATGATTTTATTATACCCGTAATGTTTGATTAGGTACTCCAAGTCAGGTACAAAACTCTATAATACATTTTTAATCATGTTTCAAGGTTATTAATATAATCCCCTATAATGGATGTCAAGCAGAAAAAATATTGTTATCTTTCTTAAATTAATGTTAATGTTAAATTACCCCTAATTAATTTGTTTGGGTCGCAATTAGACGGGCCGCATAAACATAAAATAACGAAACCAAAATATCTTTTTATGGTCATATTAAATCATGAATTGTTTTTTGTTATTTTGCTTAATTTATACGTTGTCATTTTTTTATTTTATTGGATTACGAAAGACATACATTTTTGAAGAGGCACTGTTGTCGGAGATGCGCTGAGTAGGACGCTTTTGACTAATCCAAAGCGTTGTGTGACATTAATTCGTAATAATAGGACTTCTATAAAATAGGTTTTATAACTTTCTTTATATAGGAATTCTTAAATAAAAAGGTTGATTTTTTTGGTTAAATTTTTTATAACTTTTACTTTAAAACTCTTACTTGAACCTCGCAAAAAAATCAACATCAACATTCAACGGTTATAGGTATTATGTGAAATTTAAAGATGTATTTCAGATGGAAATGTCTTGTGCAATTTTGTGACCACGCTTCCACACTGTAAATTATATGTATCCAGTTATAGAACGAGCCGATTTGATTTAAGGCAACATAGTTTGAATATATGCCTCGGTTAGTACGCATGTTTGTAATAGGAAACAGTAATACGCTGTCCCAATATGCCTGTTTTAGTGGACTTCAAAGTAAAATATTATTTTGTAGTCACTAAGTCTATTTTGTAGTGACTAAGTGTATTTAGAAATTTATATTTTTTCCAAAAATCTTTTTCTGGGATAAATTATTATAATTAAATTTCGCTAAAAACTAATAAGTGATAAGGTAACGATAAAAATAATAATAGCCATCATAATTTAAACCGTATAAAATTTAGCAATTATAAGGCAGTTTTATTGTCATTATAGCACTTTAATATCAAGGAATAACTATTATCTTATTAATATATTTATTTATATTTAAAATTAACGTAATCTACAGATTTATATACAGTGATATAGTCATGTTATCTGTACGTATTACGATAAAAAAAAACACCATCGTAATGCTGCCTAAACGGTAATAGATTTATGTAGGCACGTATGTAGCCCGAGGGTCCCAGAGATAAGGAGCGAAGCAATCCATCCCGAGTGCTGCAAGCACGAGTTGTCGCGTATCGAAGGCACGTTAAATGATGGTTGCATAGAATAGGATGGTAGGCACGAAGGGCCTAAATATGGGGAGCGAAGCGACTAATCCCGAGTGCCACAGGCACGAGTCGTCGCACGCCTACAAAGCCGCTTGCAAGGCCTAGCTGAAACTTTTTTTTTTTAATTTTTTTGTTCGGTCATCAATCCTCAATGGCAGTTTTTTTTTTGCTAAGTTTAAGGTTTTTGAATGTATTTTTAGGTAATCATGTAGGTGTTTTTAGGCATCACGACTATATTTTAGCTAAAAGTGTAGTTTGACTATATTTTAGCTAAAAAGTAGTTTCGCTAACTGCATGAATCTACAGATTAAATAATGAAATCGAGAACTAAAACTGGTCACACAAAAAGATGCGAATGATAAAATAGAAAAGTTTGGCATATTTAATTTATACTCACAAAAATATATACTTACTGTTCTAAATAAATATGGAATTGACAAAATGTATAATCGTAATATGGAAAATATTTCAAATGTGACAAAATGCATGTTTGTTGCATAACAAAATTTAACATGATTACAGACGACATTGATTATATACAATATCGATTGTTAAAAAAAAATATCTAACAAATAAATTATTTTGATGTTACAAAACGATAGCGTTTTAGTAATAATTATTGTTCCATAAAACCAATAAATGTATCCGTTTTCGATGCATGTCTGATTATTTTTTTCCGTTTAAGATTCTCGCGGAAGAATAAAGTAGGCAGGTATGTGGATATTCTAACGGCCGACCGAGTGTCAATCGACAGACACGAGTACCAACCATGACGGATTATGGTGTTACCGATATGATGTGAGACAGAAAGGTAACTCAACTACTATCATAATATATTGGGTAAAACATACAAATAATAAGTTACAAGTAAAGCATAGGTATGACTTGGTTTTAAAGATTCTCAAATGTGTACTTTTTATTACATTATACACATATAATTTATGTGATAACTTGCTCTCCGGTGTCACGGTCGCATCAGGCCTATACAATGGTATTTTATGATGTCTTTCTGGTTGACTATATTTTGGTGTTTAAAAAGAGCCCCTTAAAAGTATTTTACATTTAAAATTTATGTATTTATTTGAAGTGTATTTATTTAAAAAGTATATTATGTGTATTTAATGGTTAGACACTTAAGTTGCATCGTAAGTGTGTATGTTTCCATATCTAATATTTTTTTAATAAATTTTCGCAATGAGACATGTATGTTACGATAAGACCACATTTACCATATAAGAACATGAATGGTTTTATAAAAAATAAAAAATAATAATTAGTTATTATAGTGCTTTACATGGATTTTGGATGTATATGGTATTTTTTTTCTTGGCAATGGTTTTCTTTAATAGTATTTATTATGAACTGGTATGTTATTATTCATTGTAATATATTGTTTCTGCGGATTAGAATCTATGACCTAGTTTAGTCAAACCTCCTAACCACCAGACTAGCACGATAGTATTTAATTAACCTATGCTTCAAAACTCATCTTCACCCGCATAGATACGCTGCTAAGTGCAGTTCTAACTGCCTCGTTGCCTTCATCATGCGAGGTCATTTATTAAAAGACAAGCAAGGATTAACTGTCATGCAAATAATAAGTCAATAAAAAAAAGCATATAATAAGCATAAATTAATTACTCAATGAATAAATGAAATAATTCGAATAATTAATTACATCGATGATTATCAGTTGATTATATAACACGAACCATTGATTTGCATACCTTCACACTCTCTAGATTGATTTGTGTATTTATGCAAGATAAAAATTTGTTTTTTAAATGTAGTAATTTTAACTATTAATAAAAAAATCTATACATAAGTTACATTCATACTACGCTGTATGTATCCATACTACCTATGTTTAATTTGATATATGAACTTATTTTATGCACCCAATTCACGTAACCCCCTTTAATTATGGTAAATACGATAAGTCTTACGACCTGTTTAAATTAACCCGTTAAATGCGTCGCGTTATTGACTTCAAGTGTGTCAACAACGCGAAATTATATTATTTTCGAGAATCGCATAATATTCAGAACAAAATATAATTAAAAAATCATACAGATTTCACGCAAAACAGTCATGTTGATTTCGCCGTATGTCAACGATATAACTACATACGACTGTTGCGGAGAGACGTTCATCTTGCCAAGTGATGTATTTCTTCGAACGCACCTCGACGTATCTAATACATCGCAAGCGAGGTGCGGATTCATGTTTGAAAGTGATCGCATAATGAGATTAGGTTAAGGGGCAGTTTGAAGACAAGAGCCATTATAACCTCATTTTTGACACACTCTGATTGGCTTCATTTTTAATGTTGAACAAAAAATAAAAATACGCTTAGGTACCTAGAATAATGATAGAACGAACAGTTTTGTAGCCTCCTATTCATTTATTTATTAAATATATGAGTGCATATATCCAGAAAAAAATATGTTAAAAATACATGTTTTTATTTTTTGTGGTGATTTTTTTTTATTAGACACGGCCATATTATTTTTACATATGTAGCTATATTGCGGATATGATTATGTTAAACATTTCGATTGAAGGTTTATTTACATATGATTATGCCTAACTCTTCAAATTACTATGAAACATCAAACACCAAGTTGTGTCATAGGAAAAGATAAGAAAAATATGAAATTCAAATTTTCCGCCTTGGTATTAACGGCGCTGGCGTCATTTTTCGGTTGTAACTGTTGTAATATTTGTTTGAAGATTAGATCACCATGGATGTTTTACCGAAAACTAAAAATGGCTCTGATATCTAGGCATAATATAATGTTTAATCAAGAATTATCACGTCTGTTGCTACACGAATATGTTAACATTTAATGGTCTGAAGCATTTACCGAAAAGTAATATTTTTTTTCTGAACGTATGAATTTATACCTAAAATATATTAATGAGATAACTGAGAGTTATAAATAGCCAGTTTAAATAAAAAAAAACTACAGTCATTAGACTTTTGTATATTAGAACTGTGTTTGTATACAGAACGTTCAATTGTCTGCCATCAAAATGTTAGTTGATTAAAAATTTATTAATACCGCATGTACATAGACCAATTTTTATTTCATATAAAAAGATTCTAACATATCTAAATTCTTACAAACATTTTTAATATTGTTTTATGTAAATAAATGTGTATTAAGTTATTAAATTAAATATGTGATTTCCCTCATTATACGAAGAATACAAAATTTCACAAAGCGCAAGCAATTTAAAATACAAACATTATTTTATGTTTCTCATGCAACATCGAAGACAACACTCAAATTTAAATTTAAATTCAAACCCAACGAGCACAGGAAACCCCATAAATCGACCTGGTTATTCCGAATAACTAACGCGGGAAAGCGTCGCTAAAAAACAAACACTGAGAATTTTTCTCCGTCGGAAGAGCACTGGCGAGGATCGCGCGGCGCGTTAGTTCCACACGCGAGACGCGAGACGCGACCGACTCGCGACACGTGTGGCAGGCAACTAACTCGCGGGCATGAGTAAAGCGATATGGCGCCCGAGAAGTCTCTGGTTTGATTGCATCTTTACGGACATTTCTTGTCAACGATTAGCTCAATTAGCATCTTCAAACACAATAAACATCTTTTAGATAAACATTTCGCGCTAAACAAAAAATAATGTTTTATAAAGGTGAAAGCATATCATCCGTGAAGACGGACTGTTGATTAGAATGTAACGTCTTTTGAGAAAGTACAATCAACAGTCAGTTTGCTGACTAAAAGTCATTAATTGTTTTTGCAGGAATTGAACCAAATTTAGGTGTAATTTGAAGTAGTTAGGCAACAAAACTGAATAAAGCGTGTATTTAAAAACATCACTGTTCTAACGGGAGTTTGATCTATAACAATCAACTTCAATAACGGGAAAAAGAATTAAAAATTTAATATAAATCGATTTTATGTTTGAGAAAGCGGTTGAACGCAAGGCGCGAGGACGGAAAAAAGAATTACCTTTTTAATAATATTATTATTTAAGTTAAAAATAGCAAATAGGAATATCTGAGTACAAAACAATCACAAAATGTTTCGATCAATAGATATCTTGTGGCACGTATAAATAAATAAATACATGCATAAAAACAATTTGATGGTACTTGTATATATCATTAGGTAGTATCTACTATCCCATCTCCTACTCTGATCACTTTAACTACCTACTAAGCAACGAATGAGGTGCGGGATAATAATCAATAATCATACCAACATATTGCAGTTTTGAATTTTCAAGTATTTTTTAATTTAATATTTTTATTTATTTGTTTATAATTATTTTTCTTATTTATTTATTTTTATTTTTCTTATATTGAGGCGAATATCAAATGAACAATCAATATATTATTGGGATATAATATAAAGATTGTAAAAAATCTATTATGTATGTGAGTTGTGTGATAGCAGTTTAAAATTATCGATCAAAAAAAAAAATTTTGCTTTTATTAAAATATTCTTTGTTTATTAAAAGCACGACTGGGTTATTTTAATTCTTTACACTATAGATGTTTTTGTTTATATTGTGTGATTGACTTGACTGTCATACTTTTTAATTGCACTGTATTTTAACTCAAGAGCAAGTTTTGTCTCGTTTTGATGGCGCCATCTAGTAAATAAGTTTAGTTCTAAATATGAGTTTGTCTATAAATTATACCTACTCATATTATGCACCAACTCAAATTTACGTTTTCTGAACAAATTAAATATATTTATTTATTTTTTATCCATGCGGTGCAAAGTAATGGCGAATCGTGATACATTTTATAATAACAAGCAGAGATTGCAAATCCTAATAAATAAATTGTAATTCGTTTTATTGGCTCATTTCTCATAAACAATGCATTATAAAAATATATTTCTAAGAGTTTATAGCAATAAATTTTCCTTGAATTATGAAATGAAGGATGCTATATAAGACACATTTGTATTATTATCGTCTTTATAATGTATTTATTTATTTTACAGGTTTTCCCATATCCATTTCTTTGATTCTTGTTTAGTGTTTGTTCAAATACTACACGACAGTAAAATTATTGCAATATGCTTATATACACGTGTGTATGTTTTTTATTTAGCATAAGCTAATGTAAAATCTAATTATTTATTTTATTATGTTTGAAAAAAACTATTCTGCTTTATTGTAACTTTATTTTCGTATCGGCTGTTGTTTCCTGAAATAAATAAATAATTTTATTAATCAAGGAAAGCATGCCAAGCCGGTTTGCCTGTTATATTTGAATTCTCTTCAATGACTAAACTACCCTCTACTTTGTGATCGTGATGATCGCTAAACCGAAAAACCGCCGCATTCTAATCGGACCAGAGCTGTGCTACGCTTGGGCCCGAGGTCGCAATTTCCTGACTTCTCAAAAATGAGGGACAGAATACACTCAAACTACATTTGATGCATATTTTTGATGCCAAAAACAGTAACATATATTTCTTTATTAATTTAAAATTCTCATTAATAAAGTATAATATATAATGTGAGTTTAGTTTATATATAGAAATGTTCGATATAAAAAAAACTACATGATAAAGGTTACTTTGAATTTGTCAACTCATTTATTTCATACGAATTTTGTATATAGCAAATTCCTATTTTTTTCTGTATGCTTTAAGGCAGTAGTTTTTGCGCATATAAGTATATATATATTATGTGCAGTCGTACTATTTACCGTATCGTTTAGATGGTTAAAAACCACCATGATGGTTAATGGTTTTTCAACTACTGTTGAAAAACTTCCTTCCGACTCTAATATGCTGTGGTTATTTCGGTCGTATTGTGCTCAAGTTTAAGCCGCGGGCGCGGATGGGCGACCAGGGCACTCGTGCAAGTGCAAATCCATCACGACAAAGAGCCAACCGCCTGCCTGAACCCGGACCAACCCGGACCAACCCGAGCCAACCCGGTCCATCACGGGCGCCGGGTTGGCTCAGGCACGGGGCCATCGTAGGTGCGAGGACCGAGATTATCAATCTCGCCGACTCTAATGTCATATGTAATTTGTAAAGATTTTAGAGTTTTTGTACGGCAAAAATATATAATGTATTACTTTAAAATATGATATAAACTATTAGGGCTCACCAAAACAGAATTTAATACTTTTTCATTTGCGCCAGGTGCGGATACCAAGGGGTGATAAAGGGTGTAATTCCCCCCCCCCCCCCCCCCCAAGAATAACTCTCTCCAGTACACATTTTGTAATGTTCTTTCTTTTTTATAGTGTAATATATCATAGTCATGCGAAATATTATTTTTAGTATTTAAGACTATGCTTTTTTATTGCACATAATTAAAAGTGTAATTGTACAATGTTTTTTTAAAGTGGGATAAATTCGAAAAAATTGAATAAATTAATCTTAATTCCAAAATGAAAGCTATCTTAATAGTCTTTTAGTCGCTTTTCGTTATTTGAACATTCCAAAGAAAGTGAGAAATCAATAAATGTAGAAATATGCGTTCGCGGAAAATTCGTCTAACTATAAGATGTCTTTACCGAGAGAGTTCGAGAAGACGAATTATTTTTAGATAAATTGCAATAAGTCGATTTTTATTGTAAATAGACGAACTTTCCACTGATCGAAAATGGGTGTCCTCGACATTTTACCCCTCTTCCAAGATTTATTCCAGATCCGCTCCTAATTCGGACATCAATTGTTGCATTTTTTGTTTGCGCTAAGAACATTTTTTAAGAATAGGTAATCTTTCCGTCGGCATTATTTTTATACAGACGACGCGAGACATCTGAAAAAAGTTCAGGATATCAACAAAATATAAATTTCCGAATGAATGTGAATGAGCGTCACATATTTTCACAGAAGGTTCAGTTTTCATGTGAGTGTATTTATAATTATTTATATGTTCGTATTTTCGGGTTAAATTTGATTTTGTAATGCGCTGTCTCAATCGGTTCTTCGTTCTCCGCGAGATAGAGAGAGAGAACGACACGGCCCAGCGGCTCTTCGAGTTCATCGCAATTTGCATAATTTAATCTTACCGATGCTTTGATAAACAGCGCTTATATGAAAAAAATATGTTAATTGCTACTCTGACAGTTTTTACAAATTGCATTATATTAATAATCGAAATGTATAAAAAACACCAATATAAATAAAAAGCCAGTCGCCAGGCCGCAATACTGATTTTGATACTTTTTGGTTGCATTTGTTATTTGCCAACCTCTAAGTGAATAATAAATGCGACACGCGTAAAACAATTGTATTTCTTTATACGCAAAAACAAAATAGAGTAAATAAAAGTTTTATTATTGGGTTCGAATTCTCATGTTAGTCATAAAACTAAACCTTTTTATATTATTCTTCACACAATACACAATAAAAAACAATTGTCGTAAAAAAATATGTTTAATTTCTTTGGAAAAAAAAAAACAATCAAACGACAGAAGGTTCGAGCCTTTGTTGCTCAAAAGAAAGGCTTAGCAAATCTGTCACACACAACACATAAACATATTTTTTTCTTATCTGTCATATCTTATATAAAAATAGAGGTACTCCAAAGATTAGATCAAAATTAATGTATTAAGATGAAAATACTGAAAATTCTTATAGTGGTGCAGTTTTATTGAAATACGATTTGTTTCTCCCAAGTGGTTTTTTTAAATGATCGCTAAATAGTTTGTTAGCAAGTCAAGTAAAATAACGTACGGTTTTCGCCCTCTACCCAATACGCATCGCCCAACAAGCGAAGAATTTAATTTTCTGATTTTCAGACGATGTGCGACCGTTAGGGTGCAAAACCGCCCTACGTTTCCGTCATCGGTTAGTTATTGAAATCGGCCATAAACGATGAATCTAAATCAATAATCTTAACTGAAAAACTACTCAATGAGTTTCTTATTTCGTTGTAACGAACCCTAGTTTGTTACAACGAAATGTTTCGTTGTAACGAATTCAAAGAAATAAATATGACATAATTTAAAAATCTTTCACAACATTAGATTAAAAACACGTTAAAGATCTCTTGTAGTTATAAATATTTTAATAATACAAAATTAAGCCTAAATTTGCCTAAGTTAAGACTATAAATTAAATATGATAAGAAGTATCTTGGTTACAACCAAGATACTGAACTGTAACAATGTACTCCACAGCCTTAAAAGACCTTTAACAAAATCTTCGTAGGTATAAATCATAATTTTGTGGTGTCTTCCAAATAATTTGAATATTTTGACAAGTAAATCTACAATGATTATAAAATGTATGTCCGTCTTATTGTTGTCAATTAAATGGTATTTAATGAAAACGATTGTAATGAAAACAATGAACTGACAGAGCCATTCGAAACTCGGGAGTAATGGCATTTGAAAGAGACTAAACGTATTGATAAATCGAAATATTGTTAACAAACATAATGGATATGCGAAATGCATCAATAATAATAACTATCGAAATGACAATTACTAAATCAACAACAAATATTTGATTGGTTAGGTATTAGAAAAGTTACTGAATGGCTGCAGCAATTTAATTTGTTCCGAAAAACAAACTACTAGACTTTTTTCGAAAAGGCATTAAAACAATTTAAAAATGGAGTAAATTTCACTTAATATGCAAATAATGTCTTTTGAAAAAGTTTTATTTTTCTATGATTTCCGATATTTCCATAAAAGACAATTTTAGCACCGACAATAAAATTGTTTCATTGTTGTATGGTAAATTAAGTATAAATATTAAACAATTTATTGCAAATAAACGTACTTAGTGTAATTTACTGTGTTTTGTAATGATACCATTAAATGTTTAATAATTTTAGTAATTTCTCAAAACCAAGTAGGTGATTTTACTATATTTAAACAACACCCAGACGATATTTAATAATAATTAAAAAATAAAAATGGAAACTATTAAAAGCAAAAATATATATCTGTAATATTTTGTCAAAGCTTGACCACTAGTTTAAGTAATAACTCAATAATCCAATTTTATTATAACAGACTTCTACTCAAGTCATCAACAAGGATTTTAAATTACCTCTTCGATAATACATACCATAATAATATAACATCTGAGAAATATTTTAAGGAAGTACTGCTAGGCGACGAAGTTAGCGAGGAATTTTTAATGGGCACTGCCATTGTACCGGTCTTGACCTTGACATGTCGCCAGGTCAAACAAAAGCGCTTAATCAGCATCGAAGAAGCTCGGCGCAGTGACTTGTTTCATTCCCACGGACGAGGAAGAAGCGACAGTTACTGTTCCGTGTAGATTGCATCGTTGGCGGTCGCTCGTGTCTTTATATCGCAAGTTTGCTATAGCCATAACGTAGCAATAACTGATCAGCTGATTACACGAGCGTGTATAGGTCGTATAATCAGCGTCTTATACGTGGTACATAGGTCGGTAGCACAACCTATCAAAGGGCAACGTTTGTTTCTATAGGCACTCTTTTCGAAACGAAGGTTATTACGAACTTTTTTACAGCCAACTGGGTCATTTTAATTATATGAATATAGGGATTCAGTGATTTATTAATTCGATTATGTATTAATTAACATTAACAAATATGCCTTACGGTTAGCATGGGTAAATATTATAACAATAGGATTTAACTTGTTTTTGTTTTGATGCGTCTAAGCAGACTGGCAGTGTTGAATACGAAATAATTACAAAAAAATATGTATTTATAATAATATTATAACATACATAATTATTCAACCAGGGGATGTGTATGGCCTTCGAGACTCATTTTATTCGTAAAGCTCCTTTAAATTGTTAACAAATTTCCTCAATGGCGAAACTCATTATGTTTTTCTGTACAGCCCGTAACTATTCCAAAAAATACTGACACAATTCCAAAAAAAGTATTCCAAAAAATATTGACCCAATTAAGACCAAATAAAGTATCCTTCTATTGCCGACATAAAAAAATAGTACAGAAAATTGCGTTATTATGCCTTTGCGTTGCGTTGCGTTAAGTAGCAGTGGAAAAATTTCAAAGAAATTAAAGAAAAACTGATTTATGTTTATATATTTTATCGGTTTTATTTAAATCTTAAAGGGAGAGCCTGTAACTGGTATAAACTTTCTCGGGGGCCTCTTCCCGAAAGCGCTCTTCTCGTAAAAAACGGCCTGTAAAAAGAGAAATACTCTGTAGCATTGATTGGTCACGAAAATCAGTCTCAATATCGTTAAAAAAAGTTAGTGGTTTTTGTATTTTTACGAAATAAAGTATGCATATCTAGTATTATTTATGTCTATAATTGTGATAAAACGCATGGAATAATGCAGATATTTCGAGGCTTTTAACTTTTAGAAAAGTTAAAATTTAACTTTTTAATTCTATATGAGTCCTGATAAATTATGAGATAAAACAATGTTTCTTATACCTATCTACTAATAAGTGAGTCATGACACTACAGCATTTGTATAGAGAAATTACCGGGTTGAGTCCTCTTAAGGTAATGATGTAATTGGAGGCTTTATCATAAAATAAAATGAACATAATATATAATAACAATAAGCAATGGAATGGTAGGAAATTTTTAGGAAACATTACTTTAGAAATGTTAATCAAGCATGAGAATACATTATTTTCATCGGCTCAGTCTTTTGTTTTTTGTTTACGCATTTCAAAGCGCATTTCCAATTATATTGGAAATAACAAAAGAAAATAAGGTTTACATAGAAAGTGTTCCGGTGTAATCAATCAACTTCTTCACATATGTTTCGTGGATTTCTCCCTGAATATAGGTTATGCTGCGTCCACTACTATAATGCGTCAATGAAAGTGTGGAATCGAATCCATGCGAGATCTATCGGGCCATTCCGAAACGCAAACGCATCGCCTTAGAGAAAAAAATGCAATTTGAGCGATGCCTTTTCGATTTGCAATGGGCAACTCCCTCACTGCTATGTTTTCCCGAAGTAAGAGAGGCGGGAGGGAGGGAGGGAGATCGACCGTCCGTCCGTCCCTCTTGCGCTTGGAAAGCCGTCTCTCGTCTTGACCACTTTCGCATCATCGCCACTTTCATTCGCGGCCTTGTGGCCTCTGCCATTGCTCCAACGAGGAACTTACCTTGACATATTTGTTTAGATATTTTTATAGAAAAACAGAGAGTGGCTGTTATATGTATACTATACTAACGTTACTACATAATTTCATTTTGTTTTTTACACAAAATACATTTTATAGATATTGCAAGAAATATATCTCCTTCTTGTATACATATATTGTTTAAACTATATATTGTTTTTATCGTTGTAATCTAGTGATATCGTAGTTGTCTAGTAGGGAGTTTAGTCTAGTAGGGGATTTAGAGTATAATCCTACCATTTTAGCGCTTCATCACTACCATCTCCACTAAGTTTGGCACAATTAAATTTAGCTTGGTTGAGTAGGGTCCAGAATAGTTGTATTAATAACAAAAATAATGGTACTTTGGTCTTTTTAAAACTCAGCGATTACACTTTCTTTATTTTCTAATTAAATTAACCTGATTTTCTCTTATACGCTTCTCTCGGTAGCCATCCACCTACACATCTATCTAACAATAAATATTCTATGACCTTTCGAGCTATTACATGCACACGGACAGATGCAATGGATAGACCACCAAAGGATGGAGATTGTACTATATAGCGTTCTATAAAAATTACATTTATTTTAATTGCGCGTCATGCTATAAAAAGAATGTTGTTACGCAAAATATCTTAACTAACTAGTCTATCGCCTGTTTTAAAGAAGACATTTTATTTATTAATTTAAATTTCTCTGTTACCACGACGAAAACATTTGCACACAATAGAATATATATGTATGGAATATACCCATATATATGTAATAAACGTCATCTTTCATATATTTTCTGACGACGCCGAATGGCGAAACCTCAAAAAAAACATTTTATCATCAAATCTATATAAATATATGTATATATATACATACAGAATATAATAGATAAAATATGTGAATAATAATAAATAATATATTTTATATAATGTATAAGATACATGTAATTGATTAATTTCATATGATATTCACTATGTAATTAATTATGTATTTAATTTTTCTTTTAATTTAACTATAGAACTCAATATATTTATCTAAATATGAATATTCTATTGTTTGTTTTTGACAACATTGTATGTTTTCTTTTGTTTTTCTAATAAATATATAAACATTTATTATTTCTCTATAGGTGCCATAGACGGTCTGACAGTAGTTAGTAGCACAATAAAACACTGCCTTCCTAAGATATAGTCTAGTAAAGAAGGCAGGGCACAAAATATAACAATGCTAATCGCGCCCTGGGTATTTAATAGGTTAATTAATTTTAAGGTTTAATTTTTAATTTTTAGCTTAATTAATTTTAAGGTTTTTTTTAATAGGCTAAAATGCAACTTGAATTTTCTCTAATACATTTGTATTTATTGCCAAATTTATTATATCACAATAAATAAATGAAATACTTGCTATATGCTGCTATATTTCGAATCATATATTTTTATAAATGTACATGACTTATAATTTTTTTTAAATTGCATCATATTTTCTACATAACATACTATATATGTATTTATGCCAGCTATGCTTTTCTCATATCTTTTGACATGGAAAAATCACAATTTTACCAATAGTTTTTTAAATTGGTTTCCTTCCGCGTTGCCTTTAACTTTGAGCTGTAAGAAATGTGATATTATAGGCGTGAGAATTTTTGGTCATTTGCGACCAGACTCTTTGTTATGTAGGTAAATAATAGATTATTGAATATATATATATGATCACAAGGAAATATATACGAAATCGTATCATTTAATGGCTTCCTATCTAGTCATATTAAACCTCTGTTTGGTGTCAAATGAAGCCACAATAAATAACTCTAGAAATAATTTCATCAATTACACGTGCCCAATGCAATACCTAGTCAGTCGGACCTATCGTATTTATTTTACTACAGACTTGTTACTCATGTTTTATTTAGCCAAATGTTATAATATAAATCTAATATAATATAATGTAACAATGTAAAATATATTTATGAATGATTCTTGGTTTTTACGATAATTTAAATACATTTTTCGTTTTTTGTGCCTTTTCTGGCAGAATATGTTTTCAATCGTACGCTATGGTCTACTGATGACCGAAATACACTATTTTGAAAGTAGGAATATTCACATTTTGTTCATTATTGTTAATACTAAAAAAAATACGTTACTGTACTGGAATAGCCACATGTTGACCCGTAAATTATAATTTAATGAAACAGTCTTTATTGCAAATCATTTAAAAACAAAGTGGGAAGAAAAATTAACTTGTCGAATGCAGTGGCATTTTGAGCTGAGATCTAATGGGTCTCAGATCAAAAATGACCCAGACTTTGATAAATGTAGTAAATATGTTGAGTTTTTTACATTACATACAACTGGTATTGCTAGATACAAAATATATGAAGATTGGAGTCTTATTTTTAAATATGAAATAAAAAACATTTTAAACAATATCGTTAACTAGCGTCCGAATTCAAAATAAACCTTCAACCTAATAACCGAAATCACTTAAAACAATTCGACATAAAAATATTTTAATGAAAAACTTAGTTTTTATTTATTTTCCAATCGTTAGTTATTGCACCAAACCAAAATGGTATCAACCCGGAGAAATTTCCTTTAATATGCAAAAAAAAAATTAAATCGCTAAAAACGACATTTCAGAGTAATGAACGATCATACCTAAAAAAAACATATAGGTCGAATTGAGAACCGCCTCCTATTTTTGAAATTCTCTTGTTGATTAAGTGCCTGTTGTAAAAAAAATATGTGTTTTAATAGTTTCATTTTGTTACAATTGTTAACAAACAAGTAAGAAATAGTTTCATTTTGTTACAATTGTTAACAAACAAGTAAGAAAGCAAAACAGGAAAAATCTTTAAATGCTATAATCTCAAATCCATACTTTTTTTTTTGAAATACAGCGTTTTGTCATTTGATGGCAGCAAAGTATTTATTGCAATGACTGGCAACAAATTACATAAGGCATGCGCGAAATTGGTGAAGTGGTAAACTCGTTACTAGTATAAAAAAGCTAACGTAATGACTATCTTCTTAAGTCGTCATAAACGCAATAGCGAATGTCCATTCAATACTCTGTTATATAACAGCGCAATTTACTTACGACATTGCACACTAATAATAATTATCATCACTTACTTAGAGTTTGAACTGGAGACTGCTAAACGTAATTGTAACAATTTAACAAAGCATTATGCTTAAGTTTTCTCTGCAAAACACTTATAATAAAAATATTAACGATGAAATCATGTGGTATGATAAGCAAATCGGCATTTAACAGGGACAATAAAATGAGTTGAATTTTATAAGTAGGTACCCAACATCAAAACCGTGAAAGTGCTGATAATTATTAATTGTTAATATAAACAATTTTTAAAATTGTATAATAGTACCGATTATACTCATCATAATTAAATTATGTAAGTAAGCATTACAATAAATAGCAGTCATCTAATTTAAAAGTGAGTAAAGAGCAAAAAAAAAATATTAACTTATGGTCAAATAGGCTTATGAGGCTTATGACTGTTGTAGTGTGCAAAACAACTATATTTAACAAAGAACTTTCATGATGTTTAAATATCTTAGGTTTAGTTTCTTATTTTAATATCTTTAGTTTTTCAGTTTGATATATTTTATTATATCTTATTAAATTGTATTTGAGACCAAAATCCTTGTGTTATCTAAATATTGCTGGTTAAAACTTAGAAGTAAATAGGTTATATTTCTAATGTAGACGTCGCAAATTCTAATTGGTACTTATATCATGTCTATGAACCAAAGAATGTGTAACTACTTTTAAAAATAGACATAAATATAACCTAAATGATCTCATGAAGAGTACATGTAGGACATAAAAATGTATTTAAATAAAACTTGCTGTAGTTTATCTGATCTCGCCAATATACTGCGATTTTAAGTTAATAAACGCTTTTGTAAAAGTTCTCTTAATAGTTTTATTAAGCTATACAAAAATATAATATTTTCATCAATACATATAAGTATAAGTTATTTTTGAAACACCCGTGTAATTTAATAATCATAGAACCAAACAGGGAGAATAACTTACAGAAAAGAAGAATATAAATTTCACGCGCTTCGACTTTTAAATATATAAAACTAAACCCTTATAGTACCATATAAAAACCGAATATTTATTAAAAATGCGAAAAAAACAACTGTGCGTCTGATGTGCGCGCGCGCAGGCAATGCAAACAGGTGTCTTGCATGATGGTAAATCTCGTCAAATATTGCTTCTATCAATTGCTTCTAATCACCTTCAATTGCTTCTAAAATGAGAGTTTGCAAAATGGTCCTTCCTAGTCACAAAATGGCATCAGCGGCACTCGATGAGGTGAAACGCGTCTTTCTCCGCATTGAGAGTGCATCAACCTGCTAGAAGACCATTCACTTCCCCCCGTAACCAATCACAGGTCAAGAGCAGGAGCAATAAAGCAATCAAATCTGAACGAGATTATATGCAAATCCGCTTAATAGAAATCTGACGATACCAAGTATCTACACAGAATGTTAAAACATGTTCGTAAACATTGAGCTATTGTGCAATGAAAACATTTTTTCGTTGTACTCTTGTCAATAGTCATCACCGCCGTCACCATGATGATGGAAGAGACGCCAATATAATTATTACAATCCATGTTCTTACGAAATAGTTCTATACTTGCGTAGGGCATTTAATAAGGACGATATCAGAATTATAAAATATCATATCTTTAGTTCTTTTGTTATTCTAGTGACTAGGAAATATTTTTAGGACGCGTTCTTGGTAAATATTTAAACATTATAGCGCAATGTTGTCTACGAGTAAACAGTCTCAAATTCAATAATAAACAACTTATTACAAACTTATAAATATGTTTCAAAATGACTAGTTTATAGTTTGTAGGTCAATCTTTGTAATCCGCCGAGGTCGTATCGGCGTATTATCGCATCGGTAAAACTATTTTTAATAATGGCCCAAGCGAGGCTAGAATTAAAAAGTTTGATTAATAAGATATTTCTGCCCCACTTAAAATGTCAATAAATTTAGATTTTTTGTAGCTATCCGGAGCTCATTTTATAGCCCAGCAGCATGAACTGCGAACAATTTTGTTTAGTGTTGCAGACCATATCAATTACGTAAAACCATGACTTATTATTTTAGCAGGTTTCATCCTCTGTTCTTTATCTTTATCCTTTCTGCAGCGCAGAACTTAAAACAAATATGGTGCTGAATGGATTTGGTGTACCTTTTGGATATTATTATTATATTGGTTCTTTATGAAAAGCCAGATTTTTTGATTTCATTTTCTTTTGGCGTGCAGATATTGCGAAGGATCGGACTAAAATCTTCTTCTTAAAAAAAAAATAGTTTTTATTGCTCGCGGAGTTGCCACCATTGTATCATGAAGAAACCTCGTGTCACGAAGTTAGCTACATTTTATGTTGAGTTTTTTTTGTCAAAAACCTGATACTTTTTATTAGTTTCTAAAATTAACTTAAGCTGGGTTATACTAATAATAAAACCAATGTGTACATATATTTTTAAAACCTAATTTTCCTTAGTATAACGAAGTTAGCTCAGTATATGTATTGTAAATAATATTATCTCTTTAAACCTAAGGCATGTGATATATATTTTGTTTATTGCAAATACCTACAAACTAAACTAGCAAATGACGGGCACGTTATTACAGTATATTTTTTGCGAGAAATCTTATTGCATAAGCGCTTCGGATTGAATTGCGCAATATTATTAATTTGAAAATGTTTTGCCCTTGGTAAGTTATATCAAAACTATAAAAAACTTATTTGGCTTATCTAGTGAATGCGTAATTGAAATCATGATTGTGAAACAAATATGCATAAGTTATTTACCGGATGTTGAAATTGAATTAAATTATCCTACTCTATAATATTAACAACTCTACATGGTAATACTCGAGTAGTAGTAGTAGTTATTAATAAAGGCTTTCTTAAGCATAATCTCGGGATTCAATAGATGAATTTTAATAGGGTGCATAAGGTTAAATGTTCGGAACGGTTCGTTGGTAGAAAGTGATATCAGAGGACTGTATACGGGGGAAGCCTCCACCTCTATTCTCTTTTCTCATCAATTTTATCAAATAATATTAGTTGAGCAAAATACGGGGATATTTCAATTTATATTAAAAAAAGGTAAGAGTATGACAACATTATTTATCGCTATAAGTGCGCCTGGATAAACATGATAAATATTTATCTAGGTGAAAACAATTTACGTCATTGCATCAGCTCTCTCGACATTCATTAGATGTCTCCCAATCAACACTTTCTGATCATTTTTTAAAAACATTTGCGATGCTGTAAAACACTGCCTTGGCCTCATTCTTATGAATTTACGAACAATTGAGGGCAAATTTAAGACTAATTATATTTAAAAAATATATATACTAAAAATACTTTACTTAAGATTATGGGGACTAGAACTTCATATAAATATTTTGTGTGCTGGGCAGTTAAGAGACTTGACCAAGTATCGAAGTTTGTATGTGAATACAATGCCGTGAGGAAATCCCGTCCGGCGCGTTCGTTGAGTTTTGGAATACATAGTCTTGATCCATTGGAGTTTTTTTAAGTCATTTATATACTAAATTAGAGTAAATAAACAGTCGTTCAAGAAATTTAATTGTAAAGCAACATGTAAATAAAGCTTTAATACACTCGAATTTAGGCGACATGTCCATACATTATTCTATTTTTTAAAGTTATTCGCGGTTTCATCGAGAATCCCGTAATACTCAGAGATATTGGGTTCTTTGTTTCGGACCGTTTGACTAGATCGCGGCGGCACACGCTATTTAGGCGATTAGCGTGTAGTATATATACTTGTATACCGACGTATACAAGTATAGTCCTATTGGGAGAGCAGTCGAATTATTAAATCCCATTTCCGCGGAGATCGATATCTTTGTCTGTTCGCCCAATGGGATTAAAAATCTGCTTTCTATTACACCTTTGTAAGATCAGCCTGAATTATTTATTTGTTATTTTCATTTTTAACATGGTATTTTTCATGATTAGGTCTAGTTATTTTTTGTTTTTTATTGTTATTGTTTTTGTTTTTAATATTGTTTTTTTTTAGTAGTTTAAATTTTTATTTTAATTGTAATGTGCACATGGGGAAACCTATTTAATAAATAAATAAGTAAACACGTTGGGCTGTGAAAAAGAGCTCTTGATATCATTTTTATACCAATATTATTGACGTTTATTGCTAATACAAAAAGATGCAAAAGTGTGAAATATACTAGGTAATATTTAATATTGCCATTCAAAATAATAATTGAGACAAACATGATAATTTATCAAAAAAGAGATAAAAAAATAACTAAAAATTGTCAACTACGTACTACGTACTACGTATTTCGTTCGCACACCGTCAAGCAGTAAACGTTGGTTACTGAAATGCTAACGTAATTGTATTTTAATTTTACAAAATTAATGTAAAATTTTGTAAAACATTTTAACTTTTTAAAATATGATAGAATTGGCAATTTTAACTTTTTGTTGTGTCATGTTTTTATTCGATGTTTGGAAACTCTAAAATATATTATTTGTTAATTACGTCAAGCCTAAGTTAATAAGTATTTTAGTATTCGTTTTTTAGCGAAATTTTATTTTCAAATTGGTTGCAGATTTATTGACGGTTTGTTGAAAAGTTTTAGAGATGCCACATAAATAAAGACTATATTTATTTACCCGGGGCAAAGCCCAGGGCTGAACAGTTATGCCCTGCGGGCTTTGGCGCACGGCAATTCTAACCTGCCGCACTCGGGATAGGGCGCTTCACTCCTTATCTCAAGGCCCTTCGGGCCATTACGTGCCTACCATCCTATTCTCGTGTATTCTGTTCTTTACAAAAGATGATAAACACAAACCGTAACACTAGTTATATTCTTATATTTTTTTTTTAATATTTTCTATTTTTCAGTACGAAAACCTATATTTTATTGCTCGATTATGAGCAATGAGCATACACTTTGAAAATAAAATACATTTTATTAATTTTTTAAAAAAGCAGGTTTCTCAGATTCCAAAAATAAAGTTTCCAGTTAAAATGATATTGCGACCACGAGTTTCGTCAATTTCTAACAGATTCATATTATTAGATAATTGGCATATAATGCGTGCAATATTAAGGTGATAATACCTAAATATTATAATTTGATCACATTTATCATTATAGTAATTCTTTCAAAATTTATTATGGATAATTCATGCAAATTTACTTTCACGTTGATTTTGCAACTTTTACATAATTGTTAATTTCGAAAATATAATCATTTCGAATATATAATATAATTAATTCGATCAAATAACAAATAAAGATTATAAATGTGTCATTTAACGAATAATATTTCATGAATAGTTTGGCAGCTATGCGGAAACGTGTAAGTTTAAAAACGTTTGCAGGAATGCACAAATCTCGATTGATTCACTTGTGCGTCTGCAAAGCTTCTCTTCTAGTTCACACACTTACTTACGTTTGACATTAATTATGCTTACTTTAATATTCGCTTGTTTTATTTGATGTTAGATTAATACGCTTTCATAAAATAATAACGCAATAATCTTCTTTCACATTACATCTTTCAAGTTTCTGTAAAGATGGTATTTTAATATTCGATTTAAACTTTAAAGAAAAAATGTGTTTTTTTGTAAGTTATTATAGTAATTCTATTTTTTTTTTCTCGGCTCTATCTCTGTAGTCGAGAAAAAACAGGCAGGCAGTTTTTGAGATAGGGATGTATACGAGTATAAACAGATTATTTAAAAAAAACAATAATTATTACATACAGTCATGCTTCCTAAGCTGTAATCTATTTTATCGGATATAAACAATCCAAATATATTTTGCTAAAATATAGACACCATTGTTTGTAATGCCAAAAATGATTGATACTGAGGTTGACGTTAATACTCTCTGACTCATCCTATCAAGCTAAGAAGTTCTCAATTATGATAGAATACGCTTTTTAAGCGTATCAAGCTAAATAATAAAAAAAAAAAAATTAACTAATTAAATAAAAATATATGATGTACGATGACTTTTAGTAGCCAATACGAAAACGTATTTTTTACCCAACCTCTCTGGGTTACCTGGTAGCGATTGTCTTACGGGTAGTAAGCTCGACTATTTGTAACGTATTTGTGCGTGTCAGTAAGGTGTTTATATTTTTCTATATTAAAAAAACCTTTTATGCGTCATTTACTAAAATTCGTGTCACTGAGTATAACTGTAGCCTTGTTTCGTGTCCTCGTTATTTGAGCTACATCAGGTAACCGACTTAATTATCAGGTCATTTTGAAAGTACATATTATTATTATAGCACTAAATTAGGAATTAGATAATTTATTAATTGAAGTCGATGAATTAATACATACAGGTTGTCTCAAGACCAATCTCGAAGACTTTTGTGTGACTGAATCATGAAGAATTATGATATGACGTTAAAACAAATATGTTTGAAATCGCATGGACAATTAGCTGGTTTTTTTTATGATGATCACGGTGTAAAATTTAATATTTGTTCAATTAATTATTAACTTTTGAGGTAATCAAAACTTAAAATATGTACGCAATTTAAAGCCTTTAGGACGCCACTGCGGAAAAGCAAACATTCGCGTGGAAAACTTGAAAGCTTAACTCAATTAAATTACTAGCTCATAAAAAGGTTGTAACAGCACAACTTTACAACATATGTAGATGAGTGAGATAAATCTAGAAAATGTTGGTAGGTAATAGATAATCTTTCTCGAGTTAGTCTAATACACATGCAGTTTGTGATGGTATAATTTAATTTCCATTCCGTCATTTCACCCCTTCAATATTGCTAAATCATGCTATTATGCCCTGTGTATTCAGTCCTATTTAAACGGACATTTTAACATCATAAGAAATGTCCAAATTCAGTGTCAAGTGTCGGAAGTGTCAGAGCAATCAAAGATGACGTCCCTACCTATAATATCCATGTTGAATTCTAATACAATGAGACGGTATTGTAAAAATGGATGGATTAGTAAAAAAAAACCATCTCATTGTATTAGAATTCAACATGGATATTGTAGGAATGGACGTCATCTTTGATTGCTCTGACGTTAAAGATGACTTTAAGGTCAAGTCATATTATATGTAAATGATGGGTAATCTTGAACCATTATCTAAGATGTTTGTCATTCTTCGTGCAAATCCTTAAAAGCTCCTATTTTATATTTACAGAAATTATCTTTTATACACATACATAAATCATCGGCATAATTTAATAAACAGGATTTCTCAAGAGTGTCCATTCGCGAGGACTTAAGGGGGTGTATGTGTTCCCTATTACGTGTAAAAAAATATATAAAAAATGCAAAAATAACTCATCACTCGATTTAAAATTTTTATTAAAGCCCTCGTGTAAATTCCCTTTCTTTGTTCTCAAATTCGCTCGCTCGTGCTCGGCCAAGGCCGGCCAGTGACCCGGCGCCGCGAATAAACGAGATTATGACAAGAACGATTTAATATCATCACGTATAGTTTACATTTTTTTTTCTCGGAAACCATGATGAATTTTAATATGAAGTTAAGACAAATCATGTTTGTAATCAGAGCCATTTAGACGATTTTTTATCGTAAATGGCTTACGACACGGTGTATAGTTAATACATCTATATATGTATATGCTTTCATTATCAGGTATAGGACTTTCAATTTAGGCTACTTTTTATCGTGGAAATATTCAGGGTTTCTGTGTACAAATTGAAAATATGTAGAAATTATGGTTAAAATTAGGGGGTAGTAAAACAATAAATATTCAAAGGCCGTCGAAAATGTTGAATGCGTCAGATGAATTTAAAAAACCCTGCGAGTAGCTTTAATGGTCGTCAAAGCCGCCTTCATAGAATAGGAGGGTAGGTACGTAATGGCCCGATAGGCCTAGAGATGGGGAACGAAGCGATTCCGAGAGCCGCAGGCACGAATTGTCGCGCGCCTAAGCCGCCCGAAGGGCCTAACTGCCAACCAAGCCTGGGGTTGTACAGCTAGTCAAACCATAATTTTTTAACAAAATACACTTTGATGCGAAGCATTTGTGACTTAATACGTTTTGGTGAGAATGATTTTTGAGAATAATTATAATGATTTATATCAAATTATGTTTATACATATACGAGTATAACTACTTATAATTATGATATGCCTAAAAAATTGATTGCTAATTAAAAATTTGTCAAGGGAGTGTCAGAAGAGGATGGGAGCGTGGGGGAAGTTTTTAGTTTTTTTTATACAGCCAAAAATATATTTTGCAATGTCACAATGAAAAAATGATTTTTGAATAATGGTTGTCCATTATTCAAAACATAATTGTAAGGACTTCATGCAAATTAACTATAGAGTTGAACACTGCTTCAAGAGTTCAATGTCAAGTCTATAAAGCCGGTTCTTTTTTGCATAACTGAGTGCCATAATTGAATATACCCGCAAGACATCGATAAAATAACCTAAAAACTGTCCCTTGAGGTTTTAGGGGACTGTTTTTATCAGAAGAAATTTTGTGAAATTTTGAATTTAGAGTAAATTTTAAATGTAGAGGGCCATTAATTTTTTTTTTTTGAGATAACATCTATTATAGTAAATTTTAACGAATTGGTATGGCTAATTCAGTTATTTAACTAAAATTCCCTTTGCAGTAACCTAAATAAACGCAAAAAAAAGTAGGATTGAAAAACTTTATAATAAATACTTTTACTTTGAAAAATACTTTGAAAAATACTTTTTTTAGTTTTTAAATCAATTATATATACGAGTATGTATATCAGCAAAATAATCAATAAACTGCAAAAATCGAAAGGGTTTTTAGAGGGAAAGGGGCTTCGGTTAATTCCAGCGCAGTCTAGGGATTTCGAATACAATGTATGGCGCTGACGTCTTTGGCAAATTTAGATGTATTCGTTCGAAGTAGTTATATAAAATCTAATGTTATTAACATGTATGTTTATTATGTTGAGTGATTACCCAACAACTTTAGTATACAAAAACATTTGTATACGCATTATATTGTATAAAGGAAGGATTACTTGGGATTGCTGTCAGCGCGCAGTGTTTTAATTTTAATTTAATTAATGTGTCGTGAAAAGTGTCACCGTAGCCATAAGAACAATGTGTCAATATGTTGAGACGTTTAATTGTTGAATTTGTAATCTAAGATACCCACGGAAAAGGCACCAGCCTTCGTGGGGTTGTATATGGTGCATTACTCTAAAAAAAAAAAAACAAATTTAAGAAAAGACACGCAATAATTTGCGCGTTTACTAAATAAAGTCATGTTTTATAATTGAACTAGAATGCCAAACAACATTATAACACATTTATTTCTTTTTCAAGACACCAGTTGTCCAATAGCTAGAAACCTTTTAATTTATGGTTCAAATTGGTGGTCATTATGTTCTAGCTTAATTTTATCGCAGATCTCTCTCGTATTTTCATACGATTATTTTACGTTTTTCAAAATAATATTTGCAACATTTAATAAAGCCAACGAGTCTTAGAAAAAAAAAGAAAATAGACAGGCCAAAGCTAATAATGTAAACGAAGTAGGTATATGTGGACTACTAGAAAAAAATTAAATGGTATAAATTAAATTCAGTTACAAGAAAATAATTTAGAAATTGATTAATCGCGATTAACGTTTGTAAGCTATTATAATATTAAATAATTAAATAAATCAATTTAATGTAGCGCCATCTTCATTATAGTATTGACAGCCTTATTCGTGAAAAGTTATGCTACCTGACGCGTCTTCGCTGCGAGGTAAATTAAATGTTTGAGCTGCTTTGCTTACACGCTTATAGATGGCGCTTCCTAAACAAATGTTATTTTTTTCATGCCATTTTGGAGTAAAGCGAGTTATTCAATAATAATATAATAATAATAATCATTGACTTACTTGTGATGCTGCTGTGCAAAGCAATGGCTAGCAATGCAATGGCCGATCTGAGCTGGCCATGGTGTCGGTCGAACATTGCCTCGTCTGATTTAGGAGACGGGTGGGTGATGGCGGAAACACCACAACACAACAAAGTGTTAGTACACGGGATGCATATATTATCAGGTTATTAACAATAGTGATAGAATTAAAACCGAGGTATGGTAAACAAAAACAATGCATAGATACAGAAACATTATTTAGTAGCAGATCTTGAATAGTCACCTGCCGTACTTTCAATAACCTGGTCAGCAAAAAAAGCAATCCTCAAAATAAATTACCATCTTAGTATCTAAAGGTTTTTCCGGGGAAATAATTATGTAACATTTAAAATGTTATAAAATAGTTTCATTAACATTTATAATTTAATGAATAATGTTTGTTTTAAACTAATTTATCAATAAAAGAAATCAATTATTTTACAATGGTTATTCCCATATTTAAATTCCCATGTTTAATCCTATATTTAAATGTGTAGAATTTGACTCAGGTTTCAGGGTTAATTTTTAAATCAATTATATATACGAGTATGTACATCAGCAAAATAATCAATAAATTTTGCAAAAATCGAAAAGGATTTTAGAGGGAATTGGGCCTCGGTTAATTCCAACGCAGTCTAGGGATTTCGAATACAACGATTACAATAGGGATTTCCGTACAACGATTCACTTTACATGGAGAAGTGCGTTTTAAAAAGTTTACACATTAATATAGAAAACATTCGTTATTTTATAGTTTTTAATAAAAC
The DNA here is from genome assembly GCA_020383195.1 of Neomicropteryx cornuta. NCBI lineage: Eukaryota > Metazoa > Arthropoda > Insecta > Lepidoptera > Micropterigidae > Neomicropteryx > Neomicropteryx cornuta. The sequence goes on from JAHKQU010000014.1 coordinate 7,386,894, forward strand.
CAATTTAAACAGATTCAAACTAAAAATAATGCATAAGTTAGATAAAAATAATACATATATATATATATATATTATCAAATATTTATTTACGGCGAGTAGTATTATAAGGAATAAATAAATGCCTAAAACAAAAGAGGATAACCGTTTTAGGAACACTTCGGTGTTCCTATAAAGTAACAAATATTTATAAAAGTTTTGATTTTCAAATTATCTTAAATTACCATTTTTATGAAAAATATAAAATTTATTTAGTAACATATAACTTTTTCCAAAGGAGTTTATGAATTATAAATCAATTTTGATGGGCGAAATAGCAATCACGCATTTTTTTAATTGATACAAATAATATTTAAATATGTTAAAATTTTGCAATGTTTTGTTAGAGTATATGGTTATTATTACTATCCGTTTATCGTTATTGATTGCTTACGAGCAGGTAACTTATATCATTATTATTAAATACGTTATTTTGTTTTATTATTATTATTTATTTAACTTATGTTATTATTATTAAATTTATTATTATGTTAAATACGTAATATTTTTAGGATAAAATACATGTTATTATATTGATAGGTTAAGTTCGGTTATAGTAGTTTTTAGGTGTCGCAGACGGTTAACAATAAACAGAGTACCTACAGATTATTATGGCCACCTCGGTTCTGGTTGATTTCAGTTTTTAAGCTGCCGGAAACGGCGTTTAATGGTATTTTTTAATTTACCTATATATTTATTTTTTACAATGAAAAATAAGGCAAAACTCGTTAGGACAACCTTAAGAGCTTGTTGACCTTTGACTATTTTCTAAATGATATTACGTAGTTAAATAAATAGTTTTTTTTTTATTTTAAGAAGAATATTTATTACCTTATAATTTAAAAGCAGTGTGAATAAAACGAAATTGGAAAACTAAGTAGTTAAGTCAATTTAATATCATACGAGACATCAAAGTTGTGTTTAGTGTTTAGTAGTGTGACTATTGGAAACCCTTAGTATACTATATAAATATTTTTTTTGACGACCGTAAATAAAAAAAAATAATATTTTGTAATATAGATACTGATATATTTGTATGTATACATTTTGCTCGAACCTTAATTTGTCAAACCTTAATTTGTTAACGCGTATACAAAAAAAAAGACAATAAAATTACAAAATGGTCATACCATTTTAATGTTTCCCTAGCTTCCATCTTCCATGACTCGAGCTCAAGCATATCTATCTTAGTTGAGAAGGGCTCAAAAATAATTGCATATGACCTAGGTCAAATAATTAAAAAAAATATACGTAAGTAAAATTAATAAATTAATTACAAACATTTTAATAATATATTTTAAGAATATTTAGTGTATCCATAGTTTTCTCGTTTTCTCACGCTTTGCGTCGAACAAGGCACTGCCTGTGTCATTGTTTTGTTTTATCATGTTGGTTTACAGTATAATATAAAATCATTGAAATTAGCGAAATATTTGTAATAGGTAATTGTATTGAAGGGATGAACATGTTACCAAATTGTGTTCATCACCTCCGTTGTGCTGCTGTCGGTGGTAGATGGTGATACTTACACTGTTGGTGATGGTACATGCGACTGACGGACACATCGTCGAGAGGCCCTCCGGTGAGTTGCGCCGCCAGCTGCTCGAGGAAATCGCGGATTTGCAGTCGCGTCGTCGCTTCCGCGGCGCTTTGGTCGCGCGACTCGACGCTTTGGTCGCGCGACTCGACGCTTTGGTCGCGCGACTCGACGCTTTGGTCGCGCGACTCGACGCTTTGGCCGCGCGACTCGACGCCGCCGCGCAAAGAGTCGCCCGCGGCCAGGCCGACCGCCGCGACCCCCGGCGGTGCTATAATCAAACAATTCAAAATTTAAAACAGCACAAGATATTAAACAAGAATGGCTATGACAACATATGCTACCATATGATATTAACTGCTATGATATTAACTATAAACTGTTTAGTAGTTGTAAATTATTTACCCAGAACCTGACATCTTACAGTTAGGCCCTGCAGGCATCTTACCCCCGACTACAGGCGCCTGTGGTACCAACTTGCTATGAGTTGTTCATTTCCTATCTCCTCTTGAGCCTGCGGCACTTTTGGTTGTTTTTCTTGGGTTTCAACAAATACAAAATTCAAACAAAAGTTCAACTCTTTCGCATTTGTATTTTTCGAATTGAAAGTTGCAACAGACGGACGTTCGGACATTCGGCCAAAGGACGGGGATAAACGCTACTCATACATGAATGCATGTGTAGAAGCCAATTAAACAAATTATCGGTATTTAACCAAAATCGCCTTTTTCCAATATTTACTTTCGTAGATGCATAAATACTTGGTTGTCCTTTTTACACATCAAAAAATCAATTTTACACATCAATTATTGTAAATAATACTGAAACAAATATTATTAAAAATCAAAAAAAAGTTTTTTGTTTTTATAATCTTACTTATAGATAGCTTTTTAAAATATTCTATGAATGTGTAATTGGCCATATTAATCAACGATCTTTTAAAACATTAGATCGTTGATATTAATGCTCTACAACAAACTACCGTCATAAGTAACTTAATTTTTAATTTTTAAAAAATATAAAACTTTCAAACCAAAACAATATAACAAGTCTATAACGGTAAAAATAAGATGACCACACTCTAATAGCTTCATCATAAAATCTTTAAAAAAATGAAGAACCTAGTGTATAACAATCTTTAAAAAAAAAATCGTTCATCTTTTCTTACTAATTTTTTTTAAATTATTGAATGTTGTTATATTACCTAGATTTCAAATTAAAATGTAATAAAAACAGCAAAATAATGATATGCACATTCAAATGACCCTGAGAACATTTTAGATTGCACTTAATTGGACGACGTTTCAGAACAAAACACTTGTCGTTCACATTAACAACATGAATATACAATTTTATAATTGAACTGGAATGCTAAATTATAGATTTTTTTTAACAAAGCTAGAGCAACAATCACTCGCAAATGGCAAAACAAAAAAGCACCAATGGGGGAATATATATTTATATAAATGTGAGTTTAAAATATTAGATTTGATAAAAAATATACTAATATATATACACAACATAGTTTAGCATCTAGGTGTGTGTAGATACTATTTCATTATCGTTTATTTCCTTATTCATTTCGTATATCCAATACAATTATAACTCAATTACAACGAGACTGCAATTATTTGTGACGACCAACCTAATTTCAATCTCATTTGATAAGGTTTCAGATTCGAGAATACATAGTAAAAAATATTATATCGGCGAGCGTTTGGTACCACTACAACCTCTATTCTTGACTAGAATAAATAGCTGTCCTACTTAATACCTGTCCTTTCTTTGACAAATTAATTATGTCAGAATTTTGTATTTTTATTTTATCTATTTATTTAGAAATGATTTTATCTATTTACATTAAAGTTGTAGTCACTATAAATAAACCTGTTTTTACCCTATTTAAACATTTTTTGTGTTTTTTACTCTCCATTATTTTTTATTAAATTTCTGTAAGAGCCATCGACATTTTACTGTTTATAAGGCAATATGGTAAAAACGATAATTTTTATTTATTGAAATGCTATTATATTATTTATAACAAGCCTTTGGTATATATACTTATACCACATTTTAATGTTAGACGCAGTCATAGCTGACAATCACTTAATGATAGCTAATTTTATGACCAGTACACATACGTACTAGCGACCAGCATGAATTTCTTTGAGATTATATATTTAAAGTTATGTAAATACTCGTATATATTATATTATTCTGATGACTGATATTTTATCATCCATCAAAATGATATCTCCATATGATATAAATTTCGGCAGCATACCACCTATAAAAAAAATCATATCACGGTAGTCTATTTAGTTATTAAGGGGTTTGACTTTTAAGCCAGAATCCGAACTTTATATGCTCATAAAATTTGAATACTCCATCACTACCATCTTTTATGACTCCAGTACAAGCAACTTTACCTAATTTGTAACCTAAATTTGCCGTAAATGTTAATAGCAAATAATCAATAAGATACTTACCACTTAATCGATACAGGTTGGTATCAGATTGGAACGACCAACCCTTAAAGGAGAGCGTTTTTTGGATTTGTTGCAAAAAGTGAAGTCCTCCTTTAAATTTCACTGATCTGGAAACATAAAATAAACGCATATTATAAAATATACTTTAAATACGTGATAAGTTATCCATAGAACAAATACGTTAATTTGTTAGAAACGCTGCTTTGTTAAACCCATTGACATATTAAGTTTAATTATGTTGAGTTCTTTTAAGTCACGAATGTTTATGTCTTAATTTATTCTGGTAATTATTGCTTTTTTTTTTAAATTGATATTAAAAAGCACTCAACTGATGAAATGTGTCTCAGAAGCATTTTCTAAGTATAATTAATTATTTCTGAATAAAGTAGTATAGGTATGTTTTAAAAGGGTTGCGCAAAAAAAAAAGTTTTTTTTTGCATGCAGTTACGTAAGATTTTATAAACACCTATTTCTCATGCAGGTCTTGCAGGTCCATCTTTTGTCGGTGTCGATAAAGGCGCCACAGGTGTGACGGCAGAAAGAGGCTGCACAGCTGTAGCACGGTTCTGCTGTCGATCCGACGACACGGAATTTTGAACCGCAAACCGAACAGTGCAGCAGGTCCAAAGGGGATCGCAGGCGTCGGTGGAAGCTTGACCTGGTAAAAATAAATAATATTATTTATTTTTTTTTATTAAAAAATACATACGTTTTCCATTTACAAAAAAGAGGAGCGACTCCATAAAAAGTAAAACAATAATCGCAATTATTTCAAAATTAGTCTCTTAGTGTTTATTGTGACTACTTAGATAAGAAACATATTTTAAAATTCTTCAAATTTGAGATTTTCTTCATAATCCAGAGGTACGTCCATAACAAAATTATTATCGTGACCATCATTTGTTTGGTGGTTGTCATAAAAATATCTGCGCGTTTAACTTATTTCTACTTAAAGATTTGTTTTTCATTAGAAATTTCCATCAAATTTCGTCAAAGTGTAATTATAATATAGGTAAAAAAATCCAACGAATTAGTAGTTTTTTTTTTATACTTTTTCACCCATATCCTCAGATATTTTCCAAATTTTTTAACAGTGAAATAATTGAATATATCTTTTTGAAACTTTGTAGCGTTAGGCGTTTAACTATTGACTTTGCAGTTTCGGGTCAGAATCAACAAATTGGCGCTAGTAAAAAAAATAATTTAATGTGACTTAGGTTATAGCATTGAAAACGGAAGAATACAGTGGAACGGAAACGTTTTTCAATGTACCAAATATATTGGTCATGATGAAAGTTGGCAGGTTGCCGTGGAGCCACGGCCTCCACAAAACACAAAACTGTAAATTACAGATTTGTACTCATGTTCCTTCAATGGTGTTCAATTGTTCTGAGACAAGCTCATTGCCTGAAAAAATGCATTTTAGTAAAAAATTCACTCACTTCAAGTAATCGAAACCCAGCAATCCCAAATTCGAATAAATGCAAGGCTTTGAATTCTGAAATAACTGAATTCCGAAACAACTCGTTAATGAAACTTGTCATTTATACTAAGCGGTTGATCATATTATATTTATTTTATTTTTTTTTTTTTTGAGAGAGATCTTGGAACACTAAATATCTGCATATATTTTTTATCAATCGAACGAATACTTGGAGGTCGATTAAAAATTATTATACGTTAATATGTACCGAATGCAAACCATTGTTTAATTTGATGATATTTGTACATTTACAAAATTCGCATTGTTTTTAATATAAATTAGTTTTTGCTTGAATTTATGTTTTAAAATGAAAATCAGTTTAAAAAGTATTAGTAGCAGTTTTTTTGTAGGTTTTTATAGAAATTTTTGCCTGCCGCTAAAGTTATCACCTAAAAGTAACTATTCGCAGTAGATTTTCTCGCGTCTTATGACCCATATGTTTTTTTATCGATTTTTCTGGGACACCTGACCCACACTCATTCCAATCCCGTAACGTATTTTACGTAAACAAGATAACAGATAAGTCAGAAAAAAGTTCCAGGACTGAAACATTTTGAATTGAGGCCCACTGTAAAAACCTACAGCCACCTAGTAAATAAGCCAAGACATCTTTAAGGACAACATTAATTACAGTGAGAGTGAGGTCGCGATTTTGTAGCCCTTAAAACCGGGCCTGATTGATATTGATGGTATTGGCAAGTTTTTTCTTAGTTACGTTTAAATTAAACAAAAGCTACGTTTAAACATAGTCTTTGTTCAGGGAAAGGGGCTAAAAGTAATTTCTTCTTCTTCTTACTTTTTTGCCAAAAAAATTTGTACGTACAATTTAAAATACAATAATCACACTAAAATTATTTTGCTACATTCATTAAAACTGTTTCAAAAATAATTAGATATATATATATTTTTAATGTACATAGCTCCCATTTTTTTTAAACTCTGTCAATACTTGTCCGCTTATAAATATTTACCTTAATAGGGAGGCCAGTAATCGTAGTATATAATATTATAGTGTAATTTAGACACGTCGTGATAATACTGTAAGTGTCTAATAAACTTGCAATATTATTTTGACATTCATTATCTCGCTCTAGCACTACGTTTTTAAGAACGAAAAACGAAATGGAAAGTAAACAGCCCACAGAACAAACAGTGGCGTTCATGTTTTTATATTTTATCTACTCAATTGAACTATTAACATATTCAATTCAACTACGCTCTTAATGTAAGGTTTCACACTAGGGGGTCTACGCCTCATGTGTCAGCCTTTCGGGCACTTTATAATCATCAAAATAAGTATAAATTTCAAACACCTTTATAAAAATGTTATTTAAGGTAAACTGGTAATTAAAGACCTATGCCGGCGTTCGACATAAGTAAAGATTGGAAATAATTGGTAAAAAATCTTATATAACATTTATATGATACATCAAAATGTTAAACGTAACTATTCATTTAAGGATTAGTCGGTATTGAATATTTCAGCTTAACTTAATTATAATAACAACTAACTGTGTAATTTAACCAATTATATGATTAGACAATGAAATAAAAATGTAGTTTTACCTAAAACTGATTACACATAAGAAAAGAGATCGTGGTAGTTTAGTGGTTAAAAAGCGTTAAAGCCCAAAGTTACAAAAAATAGTTAAGTGTTAACGTGCAATTATTATATATTTATTTTGTAGACATCGTTAACGATAATTTATGTTATAAAACATTTTTTTAATATGTATCAATAACAATTGTTACAACGCTTTTAAGATTAAAAAAAATGTGCTTTTTAATTTTGTTTTTTTTTAATTACTCATATTTTAACCTCCAATTTTATAAGTTATTGCAGACAAATATCATATCAAAATAAATTCATAAGCAAACTACGTAAAAACATGTGCTTATTTTTTAATAGATACCTACTAGATAGCATAGCTACTAAGAATTACAAAATAAAATTCCAAATAGCCTTGTAAATAAATATTGAAATGATTAAGCTGGCTGCTGCCCCGCCACTGGAGATAAAGACTTTCACAACATAATAAAAGTAGGCTTCTCGAGGGCGCTGTGCCAGATTCTATGACATAATCTCTCGGCGGATTTGATGAACTGCATCGCGCGGTTTTGTGTTCACGGCTGCGATTGAGAACGCGAAACACAATCAAAAGGCCTTTAATTAGAGTGTGATCAAGACATTTTCGACAAAGTATGATTATATGTAATTTTATTAAATTAAATTTATTTAAAAAAAATACAATCTTCTCTTAAGATGAAGAACGCCACTAAAATTGATAAAAGACCTGTTTTAGTCGACGACGTACTGTTTTTATTTAATCAAAAATGGCACCAATATACAAAGTTTACGGTAAATAGTGGATAACTTAGGCAAAGGGTAGAAGGGGTTAACTGGAAAACAAAGTTTCAGTTCACGTGTGTCCCATTTTTGAGTTAATTTTTTTTTTTTTTTTGGGATGGTTCTACGTTGATTATGAAATTATACTGGTAACATTGCCTGATATTTTACCCATTTTTGATTTATTTTATTTCGTGTCAATAACATAAACATTTTATAGTAATAATTACATTTTTACATAATGTAAATTACAATTAAAATTAGCTTGAAACAGGCGCAATTAGCATCCATGTATTTTTTTTAGATACTTCGAAAGTTATTAAAAAAATACTGTGCCCAAGTAAGTGTGCCAAAATCTCAAAAAGTGTCAAATTTATTAGCCTATTTAAAAAATATTCAATTTATTAAATTAGACTACTTTACAAATATATTTATAAAAACTATATTTTATTTTTAAATTTTCGCCAATAGTATAACATGGTTCGCTAAAAATAATTTTAAAAGTAACTTCATAAAATGTATTATTTTTCTTGTGTCAAACAGCATTATTACCTATTTTACTTTTTTATTTTTATAAATAAACATCGAAACATACTGATTTGACATTTTTTTTTTGTAATCACCTAGTCTTTACTTATGCATAATCATAGAAATTCTTTTTAAAAAAAAAAAAATATTTGACTCATTTTTAAATCTGTGTCGTTACATCGCTTCAGACAAAATAATTTGTAGTTTATACAAAACAAACACTTTATACGTAACAAAAATATTCACAGTATTAAATGTTATTTAAACAAACATACGCGTTGTTCTATTGAATGTAATTAGTCAATTAAAATAATGTCGTTAAGAAAAACATTCAAACTTATTGCTGTTAAAGAAACTGTCATAAACTTCTCGGAGTTTTAATTCCGTCACTAAAAGTATATAATAATTATGAATCATAAGTACATAAGTTGATTCACCATTATTTTAGCAAAAACCGCCTAACGTTCAATTAAAAATAATGATAAGAATTTTCAAAATACTGTATCGATAATGTATTCAGCTGAATGTTAAATACATAAAAAAATATAAATTTATAATAAATTTAAGTTTTTTTTATATTTAATATAAATTTATAATTTTTTATGTATTTAACGTTCAGCTGAAGAAAGATAATGGGATTAATATGAGATGGCAAGTCGAGTTACCGTGCAACTTTGCTTAGTGTTTGTGAATATTAAATATAAACAAAAATAAATTTTGGATTAGTACTTTTTAGGTTAATCTAATAAAAGGCAATCAATCTTTAGTATGTTTATTTAAAAATATAATATTTATATTACAGTATTGTATCTACATATTACCTACACTTTTATTGCAAACTGCCGCTATTAAATTATTTATACACGTAGAATTCCAAAAGCATTGATTAAACTAACATATCATATACAAACATATTCTATAGTTTAACAAAGTACATATCTTGGTCATTCCTTAGACAGTATAAAACAGCCAAGTTTTCTTAGTGAATATCGAACGAATATCTTAACCGCTAAACAACATCGCATTATTCTAAATGTATTATTTATAGAAAACATCAGTAATCATCATTAGATTGGTAGTCATCACACACAATATATGTGTGCATTTCCTAACTAGGTCTTACAGCAGAGACAAGATTCTTATAGACCGCAATACTGCTACTTGTGTGTGGCTTGCGAGTATAACACAAGACCCACAGAGGTAGGTATTTAAATGTTCTGCAAAATTAGGAAATGCTGTCAATGAAAGATTTTGTAGATTTGCTTTCACGGTTCTTTCACTTATATTCCTTAATTATTTTTTTTTTTACAACTTTGAATGAGTTAAAACATTTTGTTTACAGTAAGTTACCATGTATAGCTAGATTAGTTAGCATGTATATATAGTATTTAGAGGGCAGAAAAAGGTTTCTATTCTACACGATTCTCATATTACCACTCTAAAGTATGAACCGTCTGTGGTTATATTGAAAATTTAAAAAATATTGAAACTAATATTGAAAATTAAGTAATATTGGAAAAAAAAAACATACTTACGTAAACGGTTCACGATATAGCGTCATACATCATTCGAGTGGTGCCTTCGAGGTTGCGATTTGCAGTTTACTGGCACGTAACTCTTAAATAATAATTAATGTCGTACCCCTAAAAAATATTTTCGGCAACGAGTTGAAGCAGACACATAATTTAAAAAAGAATGTTAGTCATAATTAAATCAGTAAATTGTCATTTCCCTGATTTAATTATTGGTATCATCAATATAAATAAAAACCTTTTTAGTAGATTCGCGTATAAACATATGACTTTTAGTAAGTTTATTCCTATATTTAAAAAACAATAAAATGTTTTAACCTTTATTTTTTATTATTATTTATGACAACTCGATGTTATCCGGCTGCGTGCCACCTTGCCATCTTGTATTTCAAAAGTACTAGAGAATTGACGGAAAACTGTAAAGTGAAACCGATAAGGGTTACTTTAGGAAAATTCCATTTTATTTTAGTTTATTTGCCTTCATTTTTTGACGTTAACAATAGATAATATGATTTTTACTAATAGATTTTATAACCCCAGACAAAAAGGGTCCCTCTAAATTTGTGCTAAGGTCATCAACATCAGGTTAAAATAATTAAATGATTTAAGAAATGTGTGAAGTTTTATCATGCACAGAGAGCTTCGTAACGTTATGAAAAAACTTACTGACTGGATATTAATAACTAAACGGTATTAAGTACGTCGTTACCAATATGCCCATTGCCTTTTTTACAAAAAAATATTTCTTGACGATTATACTTATGCGTGTTTTCTGCTAAAATAACGGAGATTTTAACATTATAATAGTGTTGTATGCTAAAAAAAATGTCATAAAAACAACCTATGTATACGCCTATACAATCTTTAAAACAGGAAACTTATGATTGAAAACAGCCATTATTTTTTTTTTAATGACGCAAAATAAAGTATGAGATAAATTATTAAATAAAATAAATATATATTTTGTAGTAGCAACACATAATTTATTTCCATTATTGATTATTTACACTAATAAATATGTGCATTCTTTACAAAAAATTGAAATTAGTAAAAACTTACTGTAGGTGGATTGAGTAGGTACTTACATAAAATATGTTTAAAATCTACAATGACACAAAAAAGAAGCAATTGTTTTATAATATATTAATATACGAATATGTCAGTATATGAATATGCTTCACCCAAAATATAAATGTCAATGTTTATTATTTTTCTCTATACATTCATCATTTTTACTTTGCACTTATTTTTTGCACGCATCTGTTAGATATTATTGAAATCTAAAGAACTATTAATAATTAAAAATTAATTTGTATGTATTTTTTGTGAATTCCATTTTAAACAAAATACATTTAAAAAATACCCCATTTTGTACACTAAAAACATAAGCGCTGAACATAAAACATAATATACTAAAAAACTGGAAATTACCGGAAACCGGCCTATATAAAAAAGATTTTCATTAAAATATCTAAAAGTTCTAAACTGTTAACGAGAAAGAGGTTTTTTGGCATTTTAATGGTTTTCTTATGTCTGTTTATATTTTAGACGAAAAGTGGTTAGCTAAATGCCTTTTACTATATGTACCCAAGTTAAAATTCTAGTACTTACTCTAGCCGTTGCGAAATTATTTATCTTTTAAATAGGACATATAATCTGTGTTCCACATTTGTAGATCTTAGAAAATGGGTTATGAAATATAATATTAGGCAATTTTAATGTTAGCCGTTTAGAACATCAGCGTGTTTATCTTTCATACTATAACTTTCCAAAAATTGGCATTCTAGACCAGCTTCATAAAATATAATTTACGCCAGTGAAAATAATACTTCACATAAAATCAAAACATTGTAATTAAAACATTAGGTACTAATTAATATAGGTAATATTAATATTAGGTTCTAACCAATAAACGACGTGAAGACATGGACAATTCAGAAAATATAAGTGATACATTATTATTAATCGAATATTATCAATATGTTTAGCAATACCTGTACTGACCGGCCATGACATTTGATTAAATTTGACACCCACAATGATAAAATAATATTGACGACAATATAAGAAATACCAATTGGTCTTTTTTTCCCTATACTGTATATTTGTTTTTATAAAACATTTTGTAATTGATGACGACGCAAATATGTAAATTGCATACAAGATAATTTTTAAATAAATATAATATACCCAGTAAAAAATATTTTATTTCAACAAAATTTAAATCCATTATATGCAAAGAAAAAAGGTTAATTATTTAATATCATCTCTCGACCACTGAAGATTGATCTAATAAAGAAAAAGATATTTAATATCATGTTTCAATTAGTATTTATAAATACAGGATAAGGAAAGTTTCGTTAACCTCAGACATAATAAAAAAGCACTAGTAATACTGACAATAATAAGGTTAGGTATTTTTAACACAAATTCTTATTAACGGCAACTTGGAGCAGCGAATTTGATACTCTCGGTTCACGGAAAGTGCAGGTCTTCTGTTGCCAACCAAACCGCGGCGTGACATAAGCACAAATCACAAAAAATATGCCAATATCATTAATCATCATCCATTTCGAACCACAGCGAGGCCGCTGATCGCGATTGCGATTCTCCGTGCATCTGCTCCTCCGTGATGATTGTCAAAAGTACCACTTCCATGGTGCACAGGAGGAACAGAACCATGAACACCGAAAAGTTGGATCCCGAATGATGGAACTCGAAGGTGGAGGGCGTCGGGCCCGGGGGCGGCCAGGCTGCCACTCCTCGCGCTGCCAGTTCCGTCAGTCCTGAGAACCACACCATTCTTACTACTTACGGTGAGGTTGGATGACTACCAATTTATGTATTAGGTACTTCGAGAGATAGTCCTTTGATTAATGTATCTTAAATCATTGGTTCGCTTTTATAAATAAATAAAATATTTTAACAAATTATTAGTTCTGTATTTTAAGAACATAAACTGGATTGCTAAAATTCAGATATTTTCTTTATAACGTTTGTTTTTTTTTATTTGTAACAGCGGAAACTATTACTTTTTATTGGGATATAACACATTTCACTGTTGCAAGCTTCACTCGTCTAAAACAAATAGCAAGCGAGCGCGTTTATTGCGTTTCGGTGGCAAACTCGAACGCGATTGTTACAATGATCGAAAGTGAAGTCGTTGGATTTACATAGCGCGCGAAATAAAATACTTCGCAGAGGGAAGTCGCTGCGTTGCTGTGGAGGCGCGCAGGCTGCCCGCGCAACTCAAGCTCCACCGATAGAGTGGCGGCGCTGTCATGGCGACTGGTTCAACCGGTGCCTGCTGCGCGTTTGCTCCATCCTCAGAACAGTTTCTACATCGGGCGTGTTGCGTTATAATTCGAACTACTATGCCGTGTCTGAAAATTGCTATTCATTTTTAACACGGGATGTCATTTAATAAATAATAATATACATAAAAAATAAATGAACCAAATATCAGTTTTTTAATGCATTATTATTACCACATTTATTTCTGAAAAGTAGTACCTAACTGGGTTATGCCTGTACACTAATTACAAGCTTTTATTTAGCCTGCAATGTTTGTCGGCTTAGGTTCAAATCTTGCAAGCTGAATTAGAATCACTTTCTCTTATCCTACGGAGTTGAAATTTGACATATTGGTTTAGTCCCGATAACAATCTTTTGTCATGATAGGCATGGGGCCTGATTCTACGCCCAGGAATGGCTCCAAACGAAGGAACTTCTCAACGGTCAACAGCACAGACACAAAAATTTAAACACAAGCTCTTAAATAAAAGCTCGTTTTTAAAAATGTATTTTTATTATCATTTTTTTTAAACGTATTAATGGTTTTGATACCGAAATAAATAATTACCATACAATTTTCATTTTCTGTTACGCTCTCTGGTTGAAATAGGGAATGAAAGTAGTCGTGAAAACATAAACAGATTTTCGCATTTATAATATTAATTATGGATATAATACTTGTATCTATTTATAAAGTTATGTAAATTTTCAATGCAATAAACCGGAAACTTTGACGCAGAATAGATGGTGGGTCCATGAAAACCATCCTCTTTAATAATTTAAACAAAGACTCCATTAAAATGGTAATGTATGCAATATTATGTAATGATTACAAATCAAAGATTAGGATAAACGAGATAACACATTGAAAAACAGAGTAAAAAATTCTGCTTGCCATCTACAATACTTTTCAAACACAATCTAGTATACGAGCATTAGGTATATGTATTATATTTATTTAGTGAATAAATTTGTTTTGCCAATATTTGTTGTTATGCTTTGACGGGCTCTGAAATTTAAAAAAGTCAAAACTCGCTTTTTTGAGTTATTTATAAGACTGATACTAACATACTAAATTTTACTTTTTTGTAGTTATAATTAAAATCTAAATTTTCTTTATATATTGTTTAGATATAAGCAAGCGCACGCAATTTAAGCTAGTGCTGTGGCGTTTTTTGATCCTCTTCAAAATCTCAAATATTAAGATTTTGAATTCAACAATTTACTTGCGTCGCAGTTTTAACGTGCCAGGAACAGGATCCTCTGGAGCACAAAAACTATCCTCAGTTTTAAAGTTTATATATCTATCTATCTATCTATGTCACTTTCTATCTCGGCCAAGTTCGTTAAATTAGACCAGGGGGCGGGAATTGCGGGTTATAAAAAGTAAAATTTTGCTATAACTTTCATAGTATATCGAATTCATTTAAAATTAATAATATTCCTCAGATAAGGGCCTAAAATTTATTTTAGTAAAAAAATTTGATCCTAGGGGTGGGAAAATTTTTAATATTATTAATATATTTTTTTTATATAACATTTTTGAAAAATATAGTTTCACATCTAATATTAACTCATTTGTTTAATGTGACATACGCACGAGTTACTTTACTTTAACAAATTGGTTTAAGAATATTTCAAGACAAACTACAAAAGCTACGGTTTTGGATTATTGTAGATTTTAAATAGTTAAATTGGTGAGTTTTATTATACATGTGTGGGTTCCTAGTTTTGCTATATCTGTACGTCGGCAGTTATATCTGTTAGGTATAGGTCAAATACCGAAACGGTATAAATCACTCCCGGTAAAACTCAAAGTTACCAGATCGGATCTACCGAGTCAAATTTCAATAATCCTTGTTGCCCAACTAAGCCGAATCTGGTTTCAGTATATTTTCTATATTCTCATTCGCTACCGTGGCTACCTACATATCAAGGTTACAAAATAATTGTCTGATTACGAGTATCGTATAATGCGACTAGGCAAAATTTTACTACAACAATAGTCAGTTATACAAAATAAATAAAAACACGGATGAATTATTAAAAAAAACATGAAATTTATCTTTAAAAAAATAGCATATGGTATACAAACAATGGTTAGTGTGATGACTTATTTGACTTTGATTCGCTCAAATATAAAAAATATTGCTCATGAGTACTCACCGTACTTATCCCCAGATAACTTTCACATGAGGGGTATCCAAAATTACATATTGTTTCACTTATTTCAATGCATAAACACTTTATATTAAATTAAATCATTGATTATTTCTAAAGCACAATGAAAAGCCGTCAGCGCGCGCCGGACCGCGTCGGAAATTCGTTTTTTAATAAATCATCGAGTATAGTCATCGCTATTCGAAAATGTATTTCGAATGCACGTCATGCCTGCGATCGGATGCAACCAAATGAACGTCACGGAAGTGAGCTTTTTAACGGCCGCCGACGATAACGGATAAGAACGAGATAACACCAGCGCTATCTCTTTCGCCCTCTATTTTAGGGGTGACGGGACGCGTGGATCGCCAACAGGTGACGCTATAGCCATGGCAATTCGCTTCACTTGCCCGCCGACGACCGTGTCTATGAATCCAAATATTATGTAGCGGTAAAACTTTAAATAATATTATAAATATAGGTTTTTGTTTTCGTCATTACGATTTGAATTAACCAATTAATAAGAATAAATAATATTATTTTTTTAATAACTTTTTATAAATTGTCTCAAAATACTCCGACCCTGATAAACAGAAAGACAGTAAACTCATAAAAGTTAAAATGTCTGGAATTAACAGCTAGCTTAAATGCCAACTTTTCTTAAAATGAAACCAATGTATTTAGTCGGGTAAGTTCATACATATTCTGGTAGGGAATTATCTAATTTAACGATTAACATTGCTCAGTAAATGTAATAACTAATATTTATCACTATGTTTGTATTTTTTTATTGTTACTTATGAACATAAATAACAAATCATTACATATCATACGAAAAAAGACAGTAAATAATGTTACTGTCATTGCTTATGATAATTTCAAGAATTATTCTGCCCTAATCAGCAGAAGTGCATAATAAAAAAGGAAATGTTAGATTGGAGGGGTAAAATTTAAAGCTGCTTTCAGAGGGGCTCATACAATGGATTCAGGTTAAATATTCTTTTTTCGACTAGCTGCTTACTCTTTCATCAAACATAATATTGATGATAATTTTAAAGATAAATTCAAAAAGAAAACAAAATTATCTTATGGATGTATAATATATGATATATGTGAGCCTCATTTAGTCTAAATTCCTATTCAATATTTGAATAGATGATTTATATATCTAGTATTTTTTTATTAAAATATATTTTATTTATGTATAATTTCTGCTCATGAAATACTTAGTAAAGTTACTATTCCCGATACAAAAATCAGTTAATTGACTCTGCGATTTCAAATATGATTTGTAAAGACCATATATCAAAATTTATCATGGTTTCTGAGGAAAAAATGTAAATTTAACGAGATAATATTAAACTTTTATTTTGATACACGACAGCTGATCGGTCGTTTGCGACCACCAGGTCCTTGATCATACGAGGTGAAGGCTACGATATGTATCGACCGCGTGTTGGCACGCTAAAGGCAATTTACATCAGTCTTTAATAAAATAATATATTTTCGCATTTTTTTCTATAAGTTTTAACTCGGGAATATAAACACCCCATTAAGTCTTTGGAAACGGTCTTGGGACACTTTGTAGGTATTTCGGTTTTAATGCTTCGCAGAATATCAAAGCTAGGAATAGCGGGATAGATATGGGAACCGAGGTTTAATTCCCGTTGCATTGGTGTTTTTTTTCTGCTTGACTTCCAACTCACATCTGAAAATTTCATCCCTAGTAGATTCCGGTTAATCATAAATGATTCCGTATGTTTTTTGTGATGTGCAGATATGCTCAAACATGTCTGGTTTCACAATATTTCAACCACCTGGACCCAAAACGTCGCAAGCTAACAAACACTCGCGAGGCCTGTAATCAAATCGCGTCCGTTTTGTGACCCGCGCCGGTCCGCCCGCGGTCACTCTACCGTGAATGCACGTCGTTCAAACTGTTGAAGTCCTTCATATTAGCGTTTGGTTTCATTTGTGTCAAAAAAAAAACAACATACACACATTTCTAACATTTTTAGTGTTTTTGATGTTTGCACATTTTCGGTTAGTTTTATAATTTTATTCCTATTTTTTAATTTTCATTAATTCTCATTAATAACCGCACTTCATTATTCCCACGAACACGCATATATATATATTTATATATATGATGATTGTTTTTTAATAGCGGCAAATCGCCTGAAAAGATTTATCTTTTCAGGCGCTGAGTTTCATAAAAATGCATTTTTAACTCTCACCTGTCCTCTTTAGTGTTTAAAATAAAATATTGTCAAATATTATGTAAGCGCTGGGTTTAAACCGACATCCTGCGCTCTCAAGTGCAGGAGCTCTTTAGAACCTTTATAAATATTATGCTATCCAGCACTTTATCAAATAATTAAAAACTTTTTCAAAATTTTTTAATATTGTCAAAAATTGTGTCATTTATCTTTTCAGGCGATTTGCCGCTATTAAAAAACAATCATCAAATATAAGTCAAATAACTTTACAACTCAATTATACAATTATATATATAATTTCGTTATTTGCATCTCTCCTATAACTCACGTCAGATCGTCGTTTAGTATTCTTAATGCAATTATTCCGTATTCAAATTAATGGCGGAGACTACTTCAAAATAAAAATCTCTCGTTTATTCTGACCTCTACCTTATACAATAAACAGCAGTTGTAAAACCTCTTGAAAAATATTGGAAAACCGATTATTTTGTTATTAAAATTGTGAAAATAGATTCAAATGAAATAATATTGCAGGCTTGTTATTTAGTTAGAAAACAAAAATTATATATCAATAAAGTGGCGAAGTGCGACTTCCTTTATGTTAGTTATCTCTAAAAACATTTACACATATTAATTTTCTCGGCATTTACAACTTTTTAAGGTGTTTTCTTTAAGTTTTAAAATTAAAGGGAAAAAAAGACGGCAAAGGACATAAAATAAATACCACTATAATAATCTAGATTAATTGTTAATCAAATTAAAAATATTGGAGAATCACTGAAAATACGCTGTTACCGAACAGCAAATAAAACGGATGCGCGATTGACTAAAATAGTCTGTTTCATTGTTGCTGTCACTAACAATCATCAGTGGGTAATATTATCTACTTTCCATAAAATTACCACTTTTTTAAATATTGTTGAGAAACAGAATATTTGAAACCCTTTCAGTTATGATTAAGTAAAATTATTTGTATATTTTGAATACATATATCTAATAAAAATCGTTTTTTAAGATTATTTAAAATGCTTTAAAATTATAATCTGTCTCACTGACCTCTGAAAACCCAGTGGTATAAAAACGTGTTGTTATTTTCGTCGCAGGTATGAATCCCAGCGCAGATGCAATTTTTATAATGACCGAAATCATAAACATAACTTCACATGAATTAATTATATCAAGGTATTAGGTAATTATAGTGAAATATTAAGTTATTTAAAAAAAAAAATCTTTACAAGAATTTGATTAGCAATTTATATCAACATACTCTATTATCGTACCCTCCATGTTAAAGTAACCAATTGCATTTTTAACCATATTGAACTGAGAGCTTTTATCGCTTTGTTCATATGCCAAAGTCATCAATACCATCAATAAGTACTTGCCATGAAATATGCCGGACTTGCAGAGAAAACCACTGTTTAACCGCAGTGTTGTATGGTTTCATTTCGGAATACCTTTTGTCCAAATTAACCAATGTACCGACCACTTCGGTTATTATGAGACTTTGATTTTATTTTTAGGACCAAACTGCTAATGTTAATAAATTGAGCGATGTGAATTTCGAATTTCATTATTTAACAATTGTATTGTAATTTTGCTAGACTTAATTCTAAGACTTAAGACTTGATTTAGTCTTTCGGGGAGGGGGTCAGGGCATAATCTATTATAATCACCGTGTCCCCTATAAAAAAACAGCCTTTTGGCCCTACGTTTTTTTTTATTATTAGTAAATACGGTATATAAAAGTTCATATTTTCTGGAAAAAAATGAACTTTATGTTTGTTTTGAGTGCCCATGCAGCTGTCGCTGTCGCTGCACTCCGGTAACAGTGTCGAGGTTGCTTTACAAGTGCACACAACATTAGTGATACTCGTAGGTTACTTTATTTCGAAGCTATACTAAGAATAAAAAATAACATTTACATTTGTTTTCCATACTTTCCATGAAAAATATTGACCTAAGACTTTCCACTTATATTTTTTCCTCTGCTAAGTTGTATCCAACGAGGATTTTGAATAATATTATATAAAATAACAAGTCCTGACTGACTGACTGATCATCGCCCAGCCCAAACCGTTTAACCTAGGAATATGAAATTTTAAAGGTGTATTCTTCTCATGACGTAAGGATTATGCAAGGATTTTTAGAAATTCTCCCGCCTCTAAAAGAGTAAAAAGAGTGAACATTTTTCTAAACTCAGACTCAGAAACCGAAGATGTTACAGAGTTGAAAATTAATATTTAGATACTTCTTAAAAAATAAACAAATACGTGTTTCACCATTTTCCGAAAATCCAGTTAAGGAAAGTGAAAAGAGAGGGGATGATTATTTCTAGAGGATACCTACATAAATAAAAGGCGGGGCGGGCGCAGCTGCGAACCTGGAACAAAATAACACGGAGGGCACGTAAGTGGGCCGAAGGGCCTAGTGATTGGGAGCGAAGCGATTTATCCCGAGTGCCGCAGCCACGAGTTGTCGCCCGGCGAAGGCGTCGTTAAAACTGCCCTCAGGGCCAACCCAGGTCGAAGCCCGGGGTTGAACAGCTAGTTTTGTATATTTTCTAGTTAAATGTTTATTCTCCTTTTGAGCTTTGTTTTCAGTCAGATTTTAGGATGCGCTCATTTATTAACCCATTGGTTTAGTAAATTTTATCTGCTCGTCAACGTCACTGCAACGAATAGAAAATAAAAACATTTTTTATGATCTCTCCGGTGTTAGTGGGGTCAAAACATATAATTAAAATTAAACGGGTGGCCGTTTAATTTTCTGCCCGTAAACTGACGTTTCCTTTTACACGCTGTTTGTCGCCCAAAAGACATTTCCAAAAAAGTTTATTTTTTTATTACGCAACCATCTTAACTCTGAATAAATTATCTACTTTATTTTACTGTTTTTTTTTTTGGTAAGTCTTTTTTTTTAAATAAGTTATGTATCAAATAAGTCATATTAGTTTTATTGAAAATTAATTTTTATTTCTTTCTAAAACCAGCACCATCTACAGTGCACCATATTAAACTTATTTGCTAATAGTACCATCTGTGGTTGAGTAGCGGTACGTCAAATAAAAGAATTGATGTTAGTTTTTGTAGAATATTTTTTTATATATTTAATTGATAACTACCTATATATTTATTAATATAGGACCATAACACATAATTGACACATAATTCATTCAAATTTCTACCTAACCAGGTAATGCTCGTCCTAAGGTAGACTTTTTTTATTAGGATTTTTATTTTTATACACAATATGTACGCGTTGAGCAGAATACACTTTTGTTGTCAATCTTATGATAGTTATGTTTATGCAGGTTGGTGTGTTTGTGGTGGTACTACGTTATAATGGTCCTTGTTTATATCTGCCTTACATCCAAAGCTTCAAATTAATTAAATAGATGGTTTGGCAGGAGTGTTCTTTTTACATTTATTGTTTTTAATGGAGAATGAGTGACCGCACGAATGTATTTTTGAAAGAGATCCATAGACGAACATTTTGATTTTTTATTATTGATATTAAAAGTTAGGTATTTGGTTTTTTTAACTTTTAAGGTTAATAAATTTCAAGTCATTGTTTAATTTTTTGTAACCTATTTTATGCCTTATTGTAAACACTTTCCCAAGATATCATCCTAAAAATATATATAAATATAGTAATAAAGATATTTTATAATCTATATAGATTACTAATCTAGATTAGTATATTTAAACCCCTATAAAATACTAATCTTGTAAAAGGTTAATCTATACTAATCTATAGACTTATTCATCTTGCTAAGAACCACCGTCATGCCATTATTAGTAACTTGTTATACCACTAGGGTAAAATTCTTTAAAATATTTAGCATATTTTATTAGGTTTTTATTTATTTGTTTCCACATATAAACAATATTTAATCCTAATATACAAAATTATACTTCGAAAGCGACACCAACACGTCATTTCGAACGCTTTACAATTAAATCATTACCAAAGGCTTTAGAAAGTCAAATAATTATATATTTTGACAAACATGCACGCTTGCTCCATAAACATAGGATATCCAAGAAATGAACTTTTTTTTAAATACAATTTCTAAATTTATGCATATGTATATTGATTATTCGATTTTAATAATAACCTGTTTTAGTACGTTTAATTACAAAAGATACACCCCAGTATTTCTCACTTAAAGCTTTAAGAGTAAGGTTTGCTTTTTGAATGACGTGAAGAATCAAGTCTAAATAAGAAAATAAAATGCTCTAATAAAACGAGAATAAAGAGTAACGATTACTTCGCTGCAGACCGTATAAGATAGAAATAATTTCACATTTGATCGCATTTAACAATTCAAATAAGTAAAAGTAAAAACGAATAAAATATTTAAATAATAAATTACTTGACTAATTTGATTTGATAAAATTCAAATTAATGAAGTAATAAATTCTGTTCGATGTAAGTTATTTCATTTAGACTAAAAAATAAGTTTACGCCGTTGAGTTAATATGTGAATTTTAATTAATTACAGTAGCATTGATACATAATTATGAAACCAATAAACAAAATATTTTAAATACGATTTATTTATTAGGCAATTTTTAATACAATTTTAATTACAAAAATGAAATTATTACGTATGAATTATTTTTCTTCTGAAAGAGATTTGTTAGCCAATTGCTATTAAATAATAACATTTTTATATTTGAAAAAATCTAAAACAGAATATGATTATTATTTACTTAATAAATTCTAACCTTGTCCTTGTTAGAAAAAAATACTTTTCTTGTTATTTAAAATATAGATTAGATTTAAGATATAATTTCTAAGAAATACATTTTAATATGGCAGGTATTCTTACTCACCGATTGATTCCAAATCCATTGGATATGAGGTAACACACTCCAGAAACGACGCCCGCCAGGACTCCGACCCCTACACCCGTAGTCACCAAGAGTGGAAGAGCATCCGGCATATTGTCTATAATTATTTTTCACCACAGTAATTGTTTTACTTCACTTTTCAGCTAACTCCTCCCTTTTGTTCCTAACTTAGATGTGTAGATAGATGCTTCAATGTAAAAAACTTATCTTTTACTTCACAAATGTCAACTTTCTAAGGAATATACTTTCTAAAATCTTCAGTAACAATCTATGATTCTAAATAAGAAAACAAATCTTCGACGATGATTTTCATTCAAACACTGATTGTTTTTGTTTTAGTTTGCCTATCGGTGATAAAGAACGAATGTCATTAACAATTTTTTGATAAGCTGACAATAAAATAAAGATTGGATAATGCTTAACCATTATTTTTATGTTATTCCGTTAGATTAGGTTCATATTTATACAACTTTATATATAAATATTTATTAATAAAACGGGTTTAGTATGTGTTTCAGTGCCAATTTAATATTGGCTTACAAAAAACAAATATAAAATAATATCGTTTAATAAAAAATAGATAGGTATAATGAAACAATTACAATTTTTGGGCAATAAAGGGATTCCGCAGTCTGGCGTGGACATTTAAGTTGCTCTAACCAAACAATGATAGTAGAAGTAAAAAAATAAATAAGTGCGACGACTACAATAAACGAGAATGATATCAGTCATCTATCGATACTAAATGAATGATAGAAGAAAATAAAGAATAGTCACGAGAATATTATAGCAAGGCATGCTAAATAATGAGAAAATAAAAAAATAAGGAATATTTCATTAAAAGTCACGGAAAGCCTAAAAATAAGTCTGGACGATGCATAAGCAAGCTAGGAAGTGGAAATAGAAAATAAAATTATGCAGAAAATTATAAAAAGTAGGGAGGAAGTATTAAAAATGATTACCAAAACTAAGGAGCTTTTGTGAATGTGTGTAGGAAGAGGAAATGTTTTATTAGGCTAGTATTTTTGGACGATATTGGCCAAGAGAGCGATATTTTATGGCATTTTATGGTTTTATTTTAGGCGAAACATAAGTACGAGTTGAGGATAACGAGGATGCAAAAGAGCTGTTGTTTTAATATCTTATTGTAATATAAATATATATATATATCCTGTCCTGCCGGCGCCTGAACTTGCTTAAGAATATATATAAAAAAATATATATTTCATGAAAAATAAAACAAACTCATATGCCAAAAAAATCAGATCAATGAATTTAGAAAACACCAGATATATTGATTGATTGTTTATATTCTCAATCGAAGAGCCGATGAATTGGACGAGACGAAAGTAAATTGATCGTCAAGAGCGTTTAAGCGTTATTTAACAGGGGAATTAAACACCACTGACCAACACGAACGTCTGCACGGATGTTCTTTGGAGTTATAGCAAATACCTTTGAGAAATAAACTTCTAATCCATCAACGGGTGGGCCACAGATGCCTTTTTAATGAAGCTCTGTTGTTGACTTAGAATTCTAGTGAGCAACCGTTATTAAATTAGGAGCTGATCTCTTAATAAATTTCTGCTTTTATAGGGTTATATCCTTTGGTGTCAGTGAATGTGAAAGTCCACTAGATATACTAGGAGTTTTTTTATATACCATGTGTATTATACTTTTTTATTTATGAATTAGTCGGAGGACAATAATATACGAGTACATTTCATTTTTTTTTTTTAAAGGACCCATCATATCATAACTCTTTTTTATTAGTATTGAATAATATTTGCTTCTCTATTTATTTGTCGATGACTGAAACGGTAAAGACATTCATTAATTTGACGAAAAGAATAATAATAATGAAGGTTAGTTTCAAGGACGGCGCCACATTGACTAACCATTACTTTTAACATGCAAGATTTTAAGAGTTGACGGACCGAAACGAAGTGGACATTTTTTTAAATGAGTTTTATTACAAATTCAGCGGACGAAATCATACATGATTCAATTGTAAAATTCTATTTTCTGGTTGAATATAATTAAAATGGTTATTTTAAAATATTGACTTTTTCAAAATCATTGTGGATCATTGATGTAAAATTATTATTGTTACATTTCCTAAAATAGACAGTCAAATTTAAGATAGGATTGGACCACATTTGTTATTAATGCTTATATTATATTCTTTTTTTTTAACTTTTGGAAGTTTTTAATATAAAAAAATATTTTTTAAATTAAATGATAGTCCTAATACTACATAATAATAATATACTAAATACGTTTCACTATATGACACTGTTGTCTACATAGAAATAAATTTATATGAAAATAAATTAAATATTTAAATTTCTTTAGGAAGTTTCTTAACTTTTAGCTTTATGCTCTTTTTGTGGTATTACTTTTATTGTGTTAAAGCGATTTACATAAAAATTGACACCCTATTAATCAGAAAGATTGTCATTTTTATTAGATAATGCCTTTTTTAGACACCAGATAACCAACGTATGATCTTGTTTGGGTATAAATCAATCTCATATCGTCTCGTTGAAAGCGATTAATTATCTTAAAACTTATGCTCAAAGTGTACGAATTAGACATTCAAGAAAATTTTATGGTAAAACATGCAACATTAAATGTCCCTGTGAATTGATGTTAGACATAGAGGATGTTGTTCTTGAGATTATTTCAATTTGAGTGAAACCTTGTTAATGCAGAACGGTCAATAAAGTATTCAAAGTTATTACGGACTCTAAAACTGACTTAATTGCGGTTCCCGTGAAAATATACTTGTTTCTTCTTTCTGCCTAAACATGTCAATACAATGATTTTAACATGAATCCAATGCTGTGTTAAAATTTTACACTCGGTAACCGTACGCAAAACGCACCCCTGCTTTTGTTTTTAAGTTTCTAGTAATTCTTATATAAAAAATATGATTTTTGGGATATAAAACTTTTTCAAATCGTCATTTTTGACACAAATTTAGATTATTAACAAGCACACACACACAGTCCCCGAGATGTTAAAATCACAGAACGGCTTTCAACTCGTCTTCCGCGAAAATAGCACTGCACAAGCTCACTACATTTCTGTGATAAATTCTGCTTGAAAGATAACGATCTTGAAAAGGCGTCGCTTTTCGGTTCCGGTCGTCCGTTCGGCGGTCTGAGGGAAACTGATTGGTCCAGAGAGAGGTCCGCAGAGCGCCGTCAGCGAAGCGTCTGAATGAAAATATTCTCGAGATAAAACGAATCTCACGTGATTGTGGCTGCGGAGCGGAGTGCATGCGCGCGATGGCCGCCACATTGACACAGGCAATCGAATCGCAGATTCGCAACATTATACAGAATGTCATTTTACCCAATTTGCTCTTGTCTAGTGGCCGAACCACTTCGCCGATCAAACACTAACACGGAAAAAATGTTTAAGCAATTACGAGAAAACGAATTCAAGATTTAATTGAAATCGTTTTAATGTTTAGGAACAGCTAATTACTCGCCTCGCCCAGAGAGGAGCGGTCACCGTGCGCCATTGCAAAGTGAAGAAAAATACACTCTGTATGGAGGCGAATGAACCAAGTTAAATTCCATTAATTAAAAAGTTAAATAAAATACAATAAAAAAATTAAACTGACAAAAATAAAAATCAAATAAACAATAAGAGAATTATTTGAATTCATTCAAACTGTAAATAGTTTGTTCAATAATATATCTTTTTAGGTCCCTTTTGAGTGTATTGCAATTATCAATTTCCTTTAGATTGGCGGGCAATAAATTGAATTATTTTGAAACTCCGATGTATGGGCTGGTACTGATTGAACATAATATTCCTTAAGATGCTTGCTGTGGGTGTTTTGATAGGAATTTTAAAATTGATTATTAAATAAACATGCCTCCAAATACCAATTTTCTCGAATGATTTTTATAATGAGGTCGTCGACCTTTAGGTTGTGCAGATGTTATTATCCACATTTAATCATTTAACCATCTTTATAAGAAGTAAACAAACATTAAAAATAAAAAAAAACATGCGCGTCGAATTGAGAACCTCCTCCTTTAAGTCGATTAAAAAGATGGCTTCGCTCTATGTTCGAATGGACGTTACACCACTTTCCTACATACGCGCTGATACGAGCAAATGTACCGTAGACATTATTTGCAATAGTTCACGTCAACACGCTAACCAAAGTTGCCGTGAGACTAGATTAATAAGACCACAATGTTCTCGGAAAAATTATAATACCTACTCAACATTCAGTCTAGATTAATTCCTATTACACGCTCAACGCCCGTTTGCATTTTAATAACAGAACTGTTAAAAACCAAATATTCAGATATGAAACATATCCGATTCACAGTATAATTTTATTTATTTTATTTTACATGAGTACCTTACAAAAATTTCTGATACTAAGTTATAATACAATAAAACACTGCCTTCCTTAGTACAGACATAGTCTAGTAAAGAAGGCAGAAGGCACAAAATGTAGCAGTGTTAATCGCTCCTGTGCATTTTTAATATGATATACATACCTACGAGTACACATGTAAATGTGATTTGCTTTACTACATTTTTTTGATAAATTAAATATGTCACAGTAAATAAATAAATCAAAATAAACAATACCCATTAAACTAAAAC
This sequence comes from Neomicropteryx cornuta, assembly GCA_020383195.1. Lineage (NCBI taxonomy): Eukaryota > Metazoa > Arthropoda > Insecta > Lepidoptera > Micropterigidae > Neomicropteryx > Neomicropteryx cornuta. Next base: position 7,414,019 of record JAHKQU010000014.1, read on the forward strand.
ATACGTGGCCAAAATATAAAAAAAAACTCAAGCCAAATGTATAGAGAACAAGAGGGTAAGGCTGTTATGTTCATGTAAATGTGTATAGGTGACTGCAATATAAAACTGCAACTGTGATGTGTGTAAATTGTTTTGTAACACTTGTAACTTTTTGTTATTTTTGAAATGTTTTGTTATTCACAATAAAAGTAACTCTGCTACATATTAATGATCTGAATACATTATTTTTGAATTTTTCGTACATCTTAGATAACGCCCTCTTTTTTGAGCTTTTTGTGAGGTAGTGCGATTTTGTATGAACCATGTGAGGTATGAAACGCGCTAGTGTATCCGAAGTGCTAAACCTGTCCTACTCACATGTAGAAATAAAGCGCGGCGAAGTGCGAGATAGACTGCCTTAAAAAATAAGCAGCTTTACATATTCATTATAAACTTCTCTACTCTACAACATTACAAAATCTTCATTATAATATGAGGGTATTATTGTACCACATTTAACAGTCAGGATCAGTGATACCTTGATTTGATTAGGCGATGGCCTTCCCGAAGGGATAATTAAATGGATTTTTTTTTATCCGTGGAAAGAGAGTATAATGCACTCGATTTGCGTATAGAATAAAATAAATTAAATACAACATTCTTCAGCCTTGTTTGATTTAGAATGATGATCATTCTGGCAAAAATGAGACTGAAAAATATTCAAACCGAGGAGGTTCATTTATTACAGATTTTGAATTACATATCCCTACAAAAAATAGGATTTTTAAAGCTATGTCTTACCTTAATATTAGCGATTTAATACTTGCTAATCAAAAAAATATTATTGAATATTAATAAAAGATTAAAGATTGCCTTAAATCATACACTTTTAATTGTTTTTTTTTTCATGAGAATATTAACATAAATCATTTTAAGTTATATATATATTTGAGGTAAAATTACGTTTAAATGATAACAGGTTTTAATTTAAATAATGCTGTCTAAAATGTAAATATTTTATTTAGATACATTCATTTGGTAATTTTACTGTCTATAAAAATAAAACATTGTGGTATATCTGTAAAAATCTTAAGATCTGAAAGTATTTTTAATAAAATATTGCGACATGATGTGCACTCTTACAAATACATTAGTCTTTCCTAAATCGAACGCATTTACAGTATTCATAAATTATTGATGATTATAAATTACCTAAAAAAATGCATATTTGTGAATATATCAAACAATTGCCCCTGAATTTGCCCTCAATAAAGTACTTAAGTAGTTTAATTACAAATTAAGTGTCCGCGGCTTTGCATTCGGTACATATTACTTGAATTGTAATCAGTTGAATGATTTCCATTTTGACGTCTACAAGCATCCGGTACGTCACCTCGCGGACAATGGAAGATCAAAAATCAGCTGATTGAATTTAAATGAATATTTGTTCATTTTCAGCTGAATATGTTATTTTCATAGCGACGCGTGAATAGTTCTATTGCATTATATATATGCTTACATAAAATAGAAGGGGGTGAGCGTGGTGGAAACAGCACTGTTAAATTTTATCCTGTGTTTTCCGTCGTAAATATTCTGGAAATATTTCCTCAAGGTTCCTTATTGAAATACTTGAATATAATTTGTATTTTTATTTAATCTTTCGATTTGAAATGTATATACGAGTAGTTTGATGTCTCGATGATCTTCAAGTTGGGCATGGCCCTTTTTTTGTTAATAATTGCTATTGACCTAGGTCAATACAATTATTTTGGGCCCTACTCAACTAGGCCAAATGTGCCTGTGCTATAGTCAGGGGAGATGGTGGTAATGAAGCATTAAAAATGGTATGACCATGTGCGGATTCGAACACGCGATCTTTGGGCTAATAGTCGAACGCCTTAACCACTAGACTACCACGATTTCTCATAATTATATTAGCCCTAGAGTCAGAGTCGGCTTTTGAACCTTTTCTTTTCGCAGAATGTTTTGTTCCAACGCGAACATTGCAAAACGTTCACTTTTATAAACGAGAGCACAAATGCTCGTATTGTTGGCGCTGCGTTTCTTCTTTGACCTAAAAACTCGCACATTAAACCGATTTTACGGAAATTATTCGTAATATGAGAGATAGTTTGTACTAATTATAGCTTAATAGGATTAATAAAGAGAGTCACAGTAAAATTAACGAAGATCAATTTGGTTAAACTGTTTAGGAGAGTAAAAAGTAAAATAGTAATAACTGCTATACCGCTGCTGTTGCTAATGAAAAAAAAACATAACAAAAAAAGGAAGCAATACCACATAGGAATGAATACCTTGAAATATCTAGAATATATTGGAATTACTCTAGGAACCACCCTAAAAACTAATAATTTCCTTAATTTAGAAATTACGTGACAATTTTGCCTCTATCGATGTAGCATCTTGTTTTGTTATATTTGAAATTTTAATGTAAACATACTCACCCATCATATATGTCAATTTAAAAAAGATTAAATAAGAAATCCTTCAGTAACACATTGTCAAATATTTAAATCACAAAAATAAATAAGGAATATATGCACACATGCGTTCGTATGATGTAAATAATATGCACTTTTCGTTAGAAAAGCCTTGTTACTAAGCACCCGAAATTCAACCACTGTCAAAACCGCCATGTAAAATTTTAACACGCTTTCCTCGAGATGCTAGAGTATCCAAAACACACTTTCCTGGCTTATTTTGCCAATCTTTTTCGTAGCATGGTGTATGTCGCACCATGTTTAAGGAATAATAAGGTATTGCCTTCTGAAGTTACTCACTAATGGAGGACCATGCTGGGAGCTTCAAGTAGGCCTTAAATAACTTAATAAGACGACATATTTTACGTCTTAAACTCAAGGGTTCCCATTTAAGGTCAGATAATAATTTCGACGGACTGTCAAATCTGCAAAAGCGCCTACTTGCTAACCGCCGAGTTGCTTCAGGGTCAGAATTTAGATAGGAAATATTATGGGCCCAAATAGATCAACAATACTCCAAGGAATACCCAACCAGTGATTTATCTATCCAGAAACAGTTTAGTCAGGTAGTATTATCTCTGATTTGCCAAATTGTAAAAAGAAAGATTTGGAGACATTAAGGTTTATCTTGTTGTCTAAAATCACATTCGAAATATTGCTGCGATCTTGTTGAAGAATATTGCAGTCGCTTGGTTTTTCAATACTTCTCACACAGTCGTCGGTAAACAATTGCATTGTGAAATACGTTTCAGTTATCAGGTCGTTAATAAATCAAGCTTCGGGGTTAAAACACAACCTTGTGAAACACCCGTTGGAACCAGGGTGTTCATCATAAATTTGTATAGTCCTTCAAATATTCTCATTGAATATGTTACTATTTTGTGGCAAATGTACGATTTCATTTATAATAAGTAAATATTATTATATAAGATTATTAATTTAGGAAAATAAATTAATGATAAATATATCTATTGCACAACTGGCAATACGTCATGAATGGCGTGTCGATCGATGTCTTTCGAAGTGAATTCTCACAGTTTACTAATTATAGATACACTATCTGTTCACACTTTCTCATAGCCTATTTATATTGTGTGACATGAAGAAAAGCAATGTAACATATTCTTGCGAACGAGTACAGGTTTTAGGCAGCGGTATCAATTTTTGTGCATTGATTTTCAGTAATATTCAATAATGTATTTTCTACACAATTATAACTTGGTAGCCGAACAAATAATTTTGTAGTTGAAACAGTGCCATCTTTATTTGTACTACCCCTTTCCTTTTAGGGGAAAACGAGTTTCCACGCTCATGGCCCCCGCCCGCTGGTAATCTCCACCAGTGTTCTGTCTAACACTCTTAGATAAGGAATAAATTGTAATTAGTTATAAGAAATGTGAATTATTGTAAAATAAAATAAACCATCGCTAAACTTTGTTCATGCAGACATAAAGATTTTGATCTCTTTAACTGCGTGCAGCAACGGCTAGTCTAAAGTTTGTAGTTGTTACCACGAATAATGTCTACATCGTAATAAAAATAAGAATACATAAATAAATAATAATGTTTTCTGTAAGTGTACTCAGGAACTATAGGTTTTCTGTTTATTTATGATCTCTGTTTTGAAAAATTAAAAAATATATATTAAGCCGGCACGGGAAGCTAGTGATAATTAAAAATAAATTTACAATATAATTAAAAAAAAAAACAATATATATATATAATAATCAGTAAACACGATACGATACGATCAGTATACGATAGTAAACACGTTCTATAAAGGACAGAAAACGTTATAAATAAAATCTAATACATGGAATTTATCACGTAAAATTTGATGTTTCTGTGCTACCAAATTTTGTTTGAATATGGCAATTCAATACTTTTGGGTTCATTACATTAATGTCAGTTGACAACCATATTTGTGGGAGTGGAAACGCAATATAACATTGATGGCCGATGGCACATTATCGTAAATTCTGGTTGTATTAAAGGTTTTGTTTTTTGGGAAGGTTGGCATCGAATCTCCCGATTTGAGGCCAAAAAAATTTTGAATTTTAGCAACGGGATTTAATTTTTGTTGAAAACAATTTTGGGCAGCAAAGATAATTTTATTATTTCTTGTTTAAAGGAATAACTTCTTCCAACTTTCAAAATAATTGCTTTTTAAGTAACTGTAATTGTTGCTAAGTTTATATGATGCTATCTATAAACAAAAGAATTTGGTCAGGACGAAAATGACATGAAGAACCAAATTGTCAAACTATGTCAAATATATTTTAAAACTAGTTGTATTTTTTACGGTATCTAACAAATATTTATATAAATATTTTTTCAAGCATAGATGGCGGAAAAAACTCTTTCCTATATGCTTTTAATCTAAATGTAGTATAGTGAGATATTTTAGTCTTTGCACATTTGTTTTCTTTTAAAATCTTTACAAACGTGATTCGTTTCACATTACCGCTTATATTGCTTTATCTCTCAAGGTGATGTAAATTTCTACGCTGAAAACTAAACAAGAAGTGTCAAATTACAAGTAAACACCTGCAAAGATAATATAAAACATCATATTTATCATTTGCGCGTGCGTTGAGGACATCGTATTAAAATGCTGCCAAGGAGAGCCATTGGAGAGCGTTTGATGGTTAACACTTCAAAAGTTAGAAATCTATTTGATGACAGTAATATAAATAATCCATTAAAGCGTTATTTTTTTTTCCGATCCAAAATCTTTTGTTTTTCATTCAGTCGTCCCATGTTGCACTTTTAATAAAAAGTTTACTTAACACGCGTTCAGAATATATTTATTTTGTAAATTAAAATACATGTGAGGTAAGAACGTGTAATATTTGAATACACCGGATTGGTTGTTTAGAGATTGTTTAACAGCTTTAAAATGACATTTATATTATAAGTTTAAATTAGATCCGACAATGCAGTTTCTAATATCATATTATTTCCTACTGTTTGATGTGAGATTCACTGTAAATAAGCGAAGTAACATAAAATATGGAAATAAAAAAATATATATTTTAGTTTCTTCTTTATAATCGTGCTATCTACATGCTAGTAGCTCAGACTTATTGAACGTTATGGTCAGCTCGAAAACTTACTTTCAATTAATTCTACAAATCCGCAACAGAGGCCAATGAATTTTATTGGAATATTGATCACAATTTTATTATACTAAGGATTTTTCTGATAAGGTTTTAAGTTTTTATTAAGATTAAGTTTATTTTTTATTAAGATTAAGTATTAATTATCAATATTTTATTAATAATTCCAGTCTTTCTGCCAGTTATGTGTCTATTATTTCCCCTTGTTTAAAACTCAAAAATTACAGGTCTTTCCAATTTAGGATTTTCCACCAAAATATTGATTACAAACAGTCCTCAAAGAGTCCTCAGGTAAATACGAGTCCTCATTGTTTTATTTATTATTCACAAGACTGGAAGCCCATTAATTACGAGCCAAATTGGAATTAGCTATTACACGGTACCTGTAATTTCCATCGTAACCTAACCTAACCTAGCTTGTTCTCTTCGTTGATATGAGTTTTGATTCTTTTACCAGTGTTTTCGAAAACAAATCGATAAAATAGAGATGAGCAACATTTTTTATTTCTAACTCTATTGTTTTTCCAGTCGACTGGGACGTTAGCGTTGTCTAGAATTTCGAAGAGATTATTACTATCGCAAAGTTTTTTACATTTACTTGACATGTTTTATTTCTTATGTTCTTCCAGAATGAAACTTGAGTGAATTATTGTTATATATACCGTTACACGTACTACATTTCGGTTTTACTAATGATATACATAAATATCTATAAAATGAAGTTCCCTATCTCATTAACTATGTGCAATCTTTACAAAAAAAAATAAAAACATGTTTTTAGTTAAAAAAATATCTGTTCTCTATATTATTTAATATTTTTTTTTTGTTTTTTTTTCAAAATTAAAGTTCCTCCAATAATATAAAATTACTAATAATTTCATTAAAATTGTAATATTAAATTACGATGCGTAATTTTAAATTATTTTGAATTGAAATGAAAACTAATTGTTTATTTTTTTTAATAAAAAACATTTATGTAACTTAAGATTAAAATTACTACTACAATTTCAATTTTAAATTACCACTCAGAGTGCGAATTTTTGTCAGGGTTTGGCGACTGGAATTTTTGCTGTCAATATCGATTTAGATTTTAGATAGTTGTTATTCTAGGTATATTAATAAATACCAAAATTTCAGTTTACAAAAAAATATTTCAAAATCACATTTTGTTTATTTTTTGGCTGGGTTTGACCTGCACTTCTCTTTTCTAAACGTAGCAGTCTCTCATCTAAGAAACCTAACATTTTTGTATTTAATAATTTGCAACTTTAAGGGTGGGCTTCCTAGTAACGAAGCAATTATCATTTCAGCAATCATGACTTAATAGTTAGAGATGTAATGTGGAAATCTGTATTTTTAGGTTTCCTTAATATGGCTTATGAATAGAAATGTACAAAAATACATTGTGGGTATTTTTTCCTTCACACAATCACAGTCCCATTGCGCGGAGGAAATAAATGTGACCACACTATCATCAACGAATCGACCTGTGGTCTGAATAACCAAATGTCGCAGGTCATCATTACCCTGAATTATTTGCGTTTTTATCGTGTGCCTGTCGCGGCGTGAATACGGCATGCTTTACGACTTACTAGTCGGATAAAATATAATAAGTTAAACATGAAATCTCATTAACGTTAAAATTTTTTGACCGTATTGGTCCAACCCGACTTACTAACCTCGATTTGGATACAGGATTTCAAAAGCGAGTTTACCAATGAACTCTAGCATATTTCGAAATGCAGAGATTTGTTAGAGGTTTGATTTGTCGTATTGGAAGTTTACAGCGTTTCTGTTGCTTTCAGCGCAGAAATATACAGGTTTTGGTGAGTCGATTGGGATGACCCACCAAGGGGTTTGGGCGTTGGACCTAATCGAAGATCAAAAAATGCCTAGCAAGTCCGAATTTCTCTTTTCTGTATGAGCACTATATGAAATTGCAAAAATAGTTGAGATTAAGTGTGACTTGTTGATTATCCAATATATCTGGTTGCTCGTTGTTGCTGCTTGTTGCACTGAGACCATAAACTACTTAAGAAACTTTGATTTACAAGGATTAAAATCACGTCGATATTGGGCTTTTCTAATTTGTATTAGAGATAGGTCATCGATTTAATAATAGTCCTTGAAATTGACGTGCACATTACTACTTCTCCGCTAATCTGCGTCGCTAACGACACTTTAAAATTGTGTAGAATTGTATTTGGGTCCTTTTCATAACAAAAAAAAAAAACAATTAGAGACGCTAATATCGAGGTTACATTACTAATAACCTTTTGTTTTACCACTGACAAACGTAAAAATTTAGCAAAGAAATTCCATAACATAACTGAAAAGTATTTGCTGTTGCGCGAACATTCAATTTAACTATTATAAGCCGTTTTGTCACAGGATTGTCTACCTTTTTGACAGGTACAAAATAGTAAATGAACGTCTAATAGGAATGAATGAAGACACTAATAATCATATAACTCCAAATAACAGGTAACTCCTACCTAGTTAGAAAGGTAACAGGCCTTGTTAAATCGGTTAACTTGCAATGACTGGTGCCTACTCGATTTACTTGCTTAATTAGTTTCATTATTATTCATTTCTCTACTAGAGAAAAGTTAATTTAATTTTACTTAAATTGAAGTTAGTTGGTGTATATAATTCATTTTAATCAGATTAATTTGGGTTAGGCGAAATGAGCGCAAACTAAAAGTGCTTCTTCCAGGCGGGCTGACGCTGGGATGATACTGTTGATATATAAACATAGCTAAAAATAGACTTCTAAATTGTCTTGTGAAGGTGAAGGTCCGATCGATACGGACGGCAGTATACCAACCCAGCAGGCTTGCTAGAGGGTTTGCTAGATTACATTTTTTTAATTATTTTTAAATTACAAAACGGCGATACAAACAACATTTTAGCAATATAACGTTAATTATAAAACAATTGATTTTTTAAAATGTGGAGTATGAGGTAAAAGTATGTGCGTGTGTTAGTTATTAAATTGGAGAAATCAGTTATTTTCAAAAACCACTGAATATGGCTAAGAGAACTGTAGTATTAGCAACAATGAAGGCACAAAACAAATGGTTTATCATTGCAAATGGCCGTTTATAAATTTTAGCAACAAGATAATTAAATTCACCAGCAGTAGGTAGGAAACAAAAAATACACATAAAATGTAGACATCAAAAAACGTCCAATATATGTAGTCTATAATAAATATACGTATAAAACTAATGTTTTAAAAAAAAAATAACATCAAACAGATTTAGGATTGCTGATTTTGTTTATAGGCAATTAATACATATTTATAGTACTATGTTTATATATTTATATAATATTTAAGGCCATGTCAAATCCGTTTACTAACACAGCCTAGCAGCATTAACAGGCAAATATAGCTTTATGGGTAAAAAAGACGCAAGATAGAAGATGAAATGTCTGTTTACATAGAATAATTTCAGATTTTTCAATAAATAAACATTTATTTATATGAATATATATATTTCTTAGTTTTTTTAATAGAAATATTATGGTACATTTATTATATTCACGAATCTTTTAGTTCATAAGAACTAAAAGATTCGCGAATTTTCCAAATCTTCATCAAAAGCATAAGCTTTTGATGAAGATTTAGAAAAATTTTGGAGGGCCTCCTTTTGGGATATACGAGTATATATATTTTTATTGTTAAAGCAATGTTTTTTTTCCGATAATTTAAGAAGAAGAGACTGATATATATTCTCGGAAATAACATATGTTTTCTATTTCAATTCCAGAGGTCTATGCAATTTAGCAATATCGCTTGTGAAAATACGGGCATTGAGAGAGAAAAGCATGACATGTTCTTTCGCTACTTATAGTAAAACATATTTGATACTGGTGAGAATCGATTTGCGAATCTATTCTAAACGAGCAGTATTGGAAGTAATAGAAATGAATGAATCATAAATTTAAATCCAGAGGAGGGGGGAGGGGGGGGGGGGCTCAGTCATTTATTGAAAAATGACAGCCGCTATTGTTGACAGTGTCATTGCAGGCGCTCGACACTCGAGTGAGGTCAATTATTGTTATAGGCTAAATAGACGGTTGAATTCGAGGGGCGGCATTTATTTCATCTGTTTTATAGGGCGACTATAGTTTTGTAAAGGCCCTGTAATTAATGATACCACAATTAATGCGCAAGTCACTTTGGCAAGACTGAAGACACATTCAATTTTGTTTATTTGTGCTGGTCATATTATGCTCTTTCATATGAACCCAGTCACATTTATATAATTATAATAAACGCGGTGTCCCAGGACCATTCCCGAAGACATAAGGGTGTGTTTATTTTCCCTGTTACCAGTAAGAATTTGTGTAAAAAAAAATGCACAAATAATTCATGCCCAAATTTGTAATGGACCCACTGCGGTGGGCCAGAGGATAATTAATAGCACATGGACACATGGATCGTAAGTCCTCCATGCACTTTGCAAATCGATCCGAATCATTTCTATTTCATAAAATTGAATCCTTAGTTGAAAGAAGGTCTAAAGCTGATAATGTCAGGTGCAGTTAACTGTAGCTCTCTGCTTAAGGTGTACCTTCACGTGTGTCAAGAACAAACGATCTGCTAGACATCCCACGTCGTAGAACTCATTATGGGCAATACAAACCCATATATAGAATATGGTCTACCTTAAATTCAAAATATCCAGATATTGATATGTTAATTTAGTAACGTTCAAAAAACTTATACAAAATGAAACGTTAACGTGAAATTTCCCTTTCCCCTCCCTCCCCTTCTCCTCATCTCTTCATCTTGCATTTCTTAGGTTAAACACTAATTGTATACTCACTCAGTGGAAATATTTAATTGGTTTTATTTTATACTTATAAGTTGGTACCATTGTTTTCATTGTTTTTATTTTTTTATATGATTGTATATGTACTGCCTGTGTATCATTTTTCTCATGTAACATTTCTCAAATAAAAAAATAAATAAATAGAAATATATAAATAAATAATTAGCGTGATGTGAGTTTGTTAGATGATTTATTATTCTATCCTCTAGTTACATAAATACTCTGATATTCGCTATAATATTAAGACTCCATTATGCATTATGCATTATGCGACGGCAGACGAGAAGTGTTAGAGGCGCGGCGAACTCAGGTGAAAGGTTGTTGCGCGCTGGCGATCGACCTCCGGTTTTATAGGCTGCCAGGTGTGCCGGAGGGGAAACCCTCTGCCTCAGCCCGGACGAATTCGGTCGGCGTTACCCTCGGTCGGCGGACTTTGTACCCGGCGTCTGAAACTGTCGTCAGCGGAAATCTGGCGAGAACGTCGTGTGTACTCGTGACCCCCACAACTTCATCAAAGCGCTGGTATAAACCCTTTGCTTTTTTGTTCGCTCGCTCGCGCTCGGTCAAGGCCGGTAAATGATCTGACGCGCGAGCGGACGAACTTATGACCATGATTTAATATTATCACGTAAAGTTTGGATTTTTTTTCTCGGAGATCATGATGATTTTTGATATGAGGTCATAATAAATCATGTTTAAAATCGCAGGGCCAATGAGCTGATTTTTTTATCGGAATGATCATCTATGCCATCACTCGTATCGAAGCCATATATTTTTTTAAATATTCTCTTTTTAAATTACATTTTTGCGTGTAAGTACTACGACAGTATGACTACAGCTGTGTTATCTATTGTAGTAGGCTCAAAGATAAGTTGTAGGAGGGATGGGGGGGGGGGGGGGCTTGACCATTATATCATTAAAAATGAAAGAAAATGGAAATATTTCTGATCGACTAATTTAAGAGGATTAACTAAATGGCCGCAAGGTCTAAAATAATGCAGTGCTTCCTTTTCAATGATATCACCAAGTGGTCGAAGTGGGCACCGATTTGAATGGCGAGGGGAGAAAATAGTTGACGTAGGAAGCGAGCCGTAAATCGCACGCATTACATTCAATCAAAATCAAATGATTTGTAAAACTGTGCATGCGCGGGCGTTCGAGCGTAAGTACTAATTCATACGAGGACACTAATGTCTGTGCTTTTACCTATAAGATATAGACACTTCACTCGGTCATATAAACATATAGTCATATAGGCACAGACACATATAGATATAGACACTTGCCAGTAATATAAAAACGAATGTAATAGATTATTATCAATGTCGTGCTATCAGACAAGACCATTGTAAACTAATAAATTTGTGTCACTTACATTTTTTATAGACAGCTATTTGTTAGTGCAATTATTGAAGATTAGATTAGAATTTACACATTTTTCATATAATTTATCTTTTATGATTTTACTTTGCCGAGGTGCAACAGAATTTATTTATAATACATATCTACGTACCTTAAGGTTATCATTTTATACAAATAATCATGGAAAGATAAAAGTAAGTATTATTTATTTATCTGTCTTTAACTCAAAGTTAAAAAACGCATTCTAAATCCAATACATACCTTTGAACAAACGCTTAGTACTGTCAAAGTTGGCAATTTTGTACTAAAAAATGTATGATTCGACAGCGATGCGTTTGCGTTTTGAAATAGTTTAAATGGATAAAGTATCTATTTTCCGTGCGCATACGTAATCTATTCTAGTATATTCTATACAGAGACCGGTGTATCGGAGTGATATTGGTGATAGCGTCGTGGCGATGCGGTGTAAAAGATTTTCATATACAAGCTAATTAGCCATTTTTAAATTTGCCAAAGATAATAGAAGCATGTATGAACAGATAATCTGCGAATAGAAAACGTTTATTGCTTTCATTTAGCATTGAGATAATGAGTTTATGGTGGAGTTTACTTTTGTGTGGGTTGTGCGTAGGTACTTTTTATACGATATCATCACATGCGCAGTGGAACATTTTTATGTGTGTTATATTTAGGTCGGTATATTTTTACTATTTAAAGACACTAAAAGCAGTCATTTATAAATCAAAATATAAATTGTATATGAATTTAGTACCCTTACAAGTAAACTAGCCGTAGTAATATAACCGTGGCATGCACTAAAATTTTACAATTTAAATCAAAATTAAACATTTATATTAAAGGTTAGTGCTTATAAAAATATAACAATACGGATATTTTCTAAGAATTTTAAAAGTATATTTCGTTTATTTAAGCACTTCATATATTTATTAATATCTTTGTGTACGATAAAACTTTTGACTTTTGTTAAAAAAGAACGCTATATTCTTCGTTCGGTCTAAAGAGGTAGGTAGGTACATAAAGAGGAAAGGTGAGAGTTAAAAATGCATTTTTATCTCAGCGCTCGGTTTAAACCAATATTCTGTGCTCTCAAGTACAAAACCTCTTTAGTACCTTTAAGCTTTATCAAAATATAAATAAAGTTCTCTAAAGTTTCAATGTTATCAAAGAATGTCTCATTTACCTTTTCAGGCAATTTGCTGCTATTAAAAAGCAATCATCAAATATAACTCCTTATAATCTTATATAATATAACCTTCACAACTCAATTATACACTCGTATAGGTACTTTTTAACTGTTAGGATTGCCTAACAGTTAAAAAGTATAAAATCAGAAAAACAATCTAGTCATATCTATGGGCAAATATATACAAACTTTCATTCAAAAAATGGTACAAACTTTCAAACAAATATATATAAGAATATGACAGTATAGTGACGTTTAGAAAACTCGAATTCTTTTTAATATTTTTTAAGGATTGAATTTTTTTAAATAAATTACAAAGCATGTTAATGCATGCTGGTTTAAATAAAGGCCTTTTTTCATCAGGCTACAAAATCATCTAAATACGGTATATAAGCAATACATTATACAATTTTACTATATCTAAACGATTTGCACGTAATGTGCATTTATTTTACACTTTTCTTTTTATTTTTAGCCATACTGGTTTATTCTAGCTATATAATTTGTATAAAAAATTTCAATCTGTAAAAATATTTAAAAAAGACTTGAATTTTCCAAATCTCAATATACTGTCAGACTTTAATATAATTTAAACTTACGGCGAACGCTTATTATAACGCAAAAAATCATCTAAATACGGTATTTAAGAAATACATTATACAAAAAATGATTTTATTTTTCTTTGATTTTTACGTGAATTTGATTATAAATTTCCAAGTTAGAAAGTTTCCATAATATTTTTTCTTTATTTTTTGTTTTGGTAAAGGTCTCATAACCGTGTTATTTTAATATAAGCCGGTTAAGATTTTTTGTGAGCAGCTGACCTCGCCCGAGTCTCGCAATTTTTGCATCTAGAAGCGAAACATACGTGTAATCAACTGGTTTTTTCCATCAATATTTTAAGTTTAATTATTGAATTTAATTAAAAAAAAAAAATAACTTAAAAAAAAACTGGTTCATTGCTATATGTCATTGCTATTAGAGCATTCTAATAGCAATGACATATACGAGCATTTACAATTCTTGAATTTGACATCATTACTATCTAGTGGCGATTGTAGAAGCAGTTGTTTTTTAGTACTTTATTTATATTAACATGTAATCGTAAATTATTATAATACTAGGCATTATTTTTTAGTTAGGTTATACAGGATGTCCCAAGACCAATCCCACAAACTTTAGGGGGTGTTTAAGTTCCCTATTAAGAGTAAGAAATTATGCAACAAAATGCGAAAAATTTTCATCACCAAATTTATTATTTTTGTAATAAAATTGGTGTAAATCGATCTTATCAATCGATACATCAATATTATCTGTCGACCAATAGCATCCCTCTTACAACCCCAGAGAAGGGGTAAGGAGTTACCCCTTCTTCTTAGACCGACCTCTGTTCGACCAGTGGCATCTGACAGCAATCATTTAGCTCCGCCCGAATAGGGCGTTTCGAACAACGCGGCAGGTCATTAACCTCGATCTTGACCGACCGCGGCCTAGTGACCCAGTGACGTAGTTATCCGAGGGAGGAGCCATTGAAAAATATCTGTTTTACATAATTTAGAATAGAAAATTCAACATTTTTTTTCTCGAATACCATAATGAATTTTGATATAGTTTCTTAACAAAAAACACTAGGAATCGTAGGACCTATTAGCTGTTTTTTTTATTGGGATTAACCTTGGGACAGTCTGTATAATCTATGTTAAATAATTATATTATACATATTATTATATAATCTATGTACGGGTTATTCAAGTAAATCAATACCCTCCTGATTCTTTATCTAGAGTGCGATTATAATACTTATGTTATCTATACAAAAGTAAAATTAAAAGAGTTTGCCACCATTCAACACAACTTTTATGGCAGATACAAACACATTATGCGCTCGCTACAGCCGATATTGATTTGCAGTTTGGGTTTTCTGCGCAAGGCGCGGATTCAGCTAGCTAGAGGCACATTTACAGACCTGAAAATACAATGCTAGTAACTAAGTAGATATTTTTTTCACTATAGATCATGAAGCTAGTAAACCGGCTCGTGTCCACTTGCCATAGATATATTAGGGTCGTCGACGGAGTAAGTACCTACTGTCTGGGGGAATATAAAAATAAACTAAAATAAATAGATAGGTATCTAATTTAATTAAGTCCCGCCCTTATCAAATTAGGTCAGTTCATTTTGTGCTCCATTACTATTCCAATATAATTTCTAACTTCACTTTCACTATAAGTAAAAAAAATTGGGTCTGCGTCATACCAGACGATGGAAGTTAATCTTCTTTGGTCGTTCGCACACCTCCACTCACACACATGAAATATAAGACATTTTTCTCTGTTATTCAATATATTATTATAAGTCACTTCATTATTATACTACTATACACCCATACATTATCATTATCAATAATTTCTTCTATAATCATTCTTTCATCTTCGCTGTTCGATAGAAATCGTACTGTATTCCAAGAAAGACACAATCGGTTTATGATAACTAAAGTAACTAACAAATATTCTAGATTCAAACTTCTCAAGATATCTACTAAATACAGCATCGATGGATCCCCAGCTGGGGGTTTTTTTTAAATTATACGAAAGTATACGAATATATGAAAAAACGTATAAAAACGCATTCTACGGATTTTACTCCTAACGCGTGACGCAGTTTTTCGACCAACATCCCATCCCAATACAACGGGCACAAAGAAGTATAACTTCAAAAATACTGATTATATAATAATAAATCGTTTATTCCAAAAAGCAGGGAGGATAGTTCAATCCTTGCCCCTTATAGAAAATACAGCCCTCCACTAGCCCTTTGTAAATCGCCCCCTTTTTTTTATAAGTTGGCAGCGGTCATATTCACAGCGCCATCTGCTGTCCGATGTCATGACGTCATAGCCTTGAACACTTGCTGTGACGTAATGTTGAAATGAAAGAACCGTTTCCATGGAAAGTTAGTGAATTTGTAAAAACAATTTGACAGTTGATATGTTATAAATTATAATATTTATGCAAGCCTTTTATTTTATATGTTTGTTTTGCCGTATTAAAATGATTAATAATTAATTATCATTATTGAACGGGAACGCCGTATATAACGGCTAGCCGTTATAATAAAATAACTGTGGCTTGCTAAAAGAAGTGCCTATGTCATTTTTTCCATTATTAAGTATGCAATATACTTAAAAATTCCCAAATTTTAAAACCCTAATTTTAATTTATTATTTTTTTTGTTTTTTAAAACTTTAAATTAGGAATAGGAATTTTGACACGGGCACTTGTACTGAAAATTTGGGGATTTTTAAGTATATTGCAACATAATACTCAATAATGCCAAAAATGACATGGGCACTTCTTTAACCAAGCCACTTATTAAATGCTAAACAAAAAATAGATTAGTTTATCTGAATTTTTCTGATCTACGGTTTTTTTTATACTAGTAAGGTTGCAAATATGTGTGCTTGAGCAGAGCTGCTCACCAGCAAATAGGAAGGAAGGAAGGAAGGAAGGAAGGAAGGAAGGAAGGAAGGAAGGTGTGATTCATAAAGAAACATCGTACGATATCGCACGCCGTGTGAACCGTGTGAACTTGTGCCAATGTGAAATGGAACGAAATCTCGAATCAGTCTACTGACAGCTCCGTCAGTTCGCGTCGGTCGCTCGGCTGCGCGGGTCGATTTCAGCTCGTCGGGATTTGCGCGGTCGGCACTAAGAATAAATATACTGCTCTGTTATAAATTCATATTTTCAACGAATGCGTATCAAATTTCTATAATCAATGTGAAGTGTATAAAGGCAACGTTATAAGGTGCATATGATAGTCATAATATTGGTTGTGTATTCTTCGGAAAATTATAAAATCAACACTGCTGACGCAAAATTCATACACGTGGTTTTCCTTAACGCAGCACAAAGTGCCTTATAAATAATGGTGGTAAATAATGGTATTTCATAAATAATGGTGGCTAATTTTAGGTCTAAACTTCCCTGGTTTTTAATTTATTTAGTCGTTTCTAAATATCGAATTTCATTCTCTAGTAACTTGGCGTTGCATCGTCAGCCGCCGCGCAGTGGTATTAACGTGAAGGTTTCGGGTTTGATCATAAGGGTAAAAAATACCGGCTAAGCTTTAATTTTCACAATAGAATATTTCTAACGGCACTTTTCTCAGTACCTACCTTTTGTCCGCCTGTAGTGAATGAAGACTACAATAAAATAGTTGGAACTCTTAACAGAGCATAACTACAGGAACAGAACAAGACATCCAAATTATAATAATCTCAAATACTAGCATATAAATATAAATTAAGAATTATTTAAATATCTAAAAATTAGATTGAAGTGTTATCTACTTCTTAAACTGTGTGTTCGAGATACCTACCTAATAAGTAGACTTACAAATAAATACGAGAACCATATCAGTTCAGAATATAATATTCTAAACACATTTATTTGCAAAATTTGGCCATTTAAATATAAAACCCTTGTGCTCAGCCAATCGCGAACGATTCGCTGAACTGTCTAAACTTGCTATTTCTCAGTAGGTGCAAAAATTGCAAGGTTTAACATTTGCGGGTTGCACTGGAATAATGATTTCCGTAGATTTGCTTAAGTATGTCTTCGTACTACTTTCAGATACTACTTAACTCGTCCATTTTTTAGTTTTTTTTGTCATTATCGAGGTTTATGCGGATGATTTTATAAAAGTGAAATTAATAACGAATGTTTGTTATTTTATCATTTTGGGTATAATTTTGACTAGCATTTATATAAATAAAATAAACAAATTCACAAAAAAAATATATTTACGTTAGATTGATTGACTATACCTAGGTACCTAATTAAAAAAAAAGTGTTACATTTTCACATCATTTTCATTGAGTAGATAGTTACCTACTTTATGTTTTATAACTACTTAAATGGGTTCAAAATCAATAGATTTAAAATGTGTTTACAATTAAACATTAGTACCACTACCAGTACTATAAATGTAGTAAATAAAAAAAAGATTTTTATGAATTATAATTTGAGAATATTATTTTATAAGTGAGGCTGATTGGAAATATTATTTACTCATAGGATGTCCCAGAAAACGATTAGAACATGGAGCCTTCAAATACATAGTCTATTTTTATATGTAGGGTACACGTACGTGGTTTGTTTGTTTTGTGGCGGATGAGAACT
Source organism: Neomicropteryx cornuta (assembly GCA_020383195.1). Classification (NCBI taxonomy): domain Eukaryota; kingdom Metazoa; phylum Arthropoda; class Insecta; order Lepidoptera; family Micropterigidae; genus Neomicropteryx; species Neomicropteryx cornuta. Next base: position 7,432,208 of record JAHKQU010000014.1, read on the forward strand.
TTTTTTAATGGAAAACGTTATCTTTAGTTTTATTCATAAATATCTTCATTATCAACATTTTGAAGTGTGCACCGAGATGTTTGCGACTGCAAAAGTGAGCGCGACACTCGCCACGCGACTACCTGTACGAAGATCTATACGAAGATGTGCCTCTATTTGAGTGCCGCGCGCGAGTCCCAGCGCGTATTGCAGTCGAAAATATCGCCACTTCAAGACTTGATAATGAAGACGTTGATGAAGGAATTAACCCCGGAATGATAACGTTTTCCATTGAATATTAAGGCACCACCAGTCCCTAACACGTGTTTTGTAACGTATTTTGGTGCATTTTCTTGAAGTTATTCCCAACAAATGGCTAAAACTAAAAATACCACAATATTCTACATATATTAATTTAGTCCTTTGCTTAAAAAAAAACGAAATACACCTTATTATAGTAATGAAAATAAATAAATAAGAAAGTGTTGTTTTTTTCTTGCAACGATTTTCTTTTAAGTTGTGTAAGTGACGCGAACCTAATTTTTCTTTCTAAAGATAGACAATATAATAATCTAGGACATTACTTAAAAAAAACATTTTTTTCAAATGATAATAATTATTTAAATACAAAAAAACATGTTTCATCGATTCCAAATGTAACGATTTCGCGGTCGGCGAGTATATCCGTCTCTTTTCTACACGTCAATGTTTGAATAAAGCCTACTCTTTCTAATCTCAAGGACAAATGCGTCCCGGGGCGCCTTAAGGAATTCCTTGAGATTAATGCGTCCCGGGGTGCCTTAAATCGATGTAAGTATAAAAATAATTCCCTTTCAACCATGCATTCAATAGCAAAACAGACAAATGGAGCCGCCATTTAACCCATTTCAAAGTTCTGGGACATCCTGGATTACGTTTAACTTAATTAACAATAATTCATTTGAGAAGTTTCATCAGTCTGATAAAAACTGTGGGTTGCGGGTTGTTATTTAAAACACGAGTTGGCATTTTGAATCAGACATCGAACTTGACTTTTTTTACATCTGTCAAATTTGCCCTCTCTCTCATGCGTCACTTTCGGGGGGGCAATTCCGCGTGTAAGAAAATTAACACGTAAATGTCAAAACGCGTGTATAAAGACTAGATAAGTGAGTGCGTTCAATCACCCGACAAATAATACATCAATTTTGAAGAGCAAAATACAACGATCTTTCAAAAGATCGTTGGCAAAATATTACAGTTGCGGCATCAACTTGTTGCGAATCAGTTGTCAAACTGGTTTGGCATTTCAGCTTGGGTAAATTGTTTTTGATCACAAGGAAAAATCTTCAAAAACTGCACCTCGGTGTTTAGGTACCTGAGAATCTGAAGTGATCCCTCAGACATTTATATAATACGATAAACTATTTATTTTATAAACAGGAGGTCGCTAAACTAAACCGGTCTCTCGAAAAAAATCTAAAAAAACGTACCGACTAAAATTATATTATTATCTAATACGGATTATTTTTTCGGGCGAATCGGGCAATCCCAGCGTCTTATCCCGCTCGTCTCCGGGTAGCTAGTTCTCAAACATTAACGATTTCGATTAAATGTTGGATTCGTTTTTCTCGTAATTGGGAAAGATCTGTATTTTTTGATGGTTAATTAATGCTTGAAAGAAGCAAAGTGAAAACTATCTTTCACCGTCCATTGGGCGTCCGTCAGTTCCGAAGGCGCCACGTGTCGCAAACACGAGTTAGATGGGGTGCGAAGCGACCTACCTGCGGCCGCATTATCCGGAGACTCAACGAAATAATCTTTCGTATTCTTTGACTAACAAACCGATAGAGAAGTTTTACTTATCCTTGTGCAAAAGTGATTTCATCCAACTAAAGATAATTTCCATTGTCTAAAATTTATTGTGCCACTTATTTCTATGTTCGTACATTTTCAGAAAGATGTAAAAATAACTATAATAATAAATAGATCGTAGTAGTCTAGTGGTTAATTCGCACATGGTCATACTATTCTTAATGCTTCATTACCACCACCTCCCCTGGTCAGGTACATTTGGCCTAGTTGAGTAGGGCTCAAAAATAATTTTCATATCAATTATTTTTATTAAAAAAAAAAAAAACTAAAAATTTATTTCCAGGAGTAACAATGCATAGGAATGTCAATTTCCGATTGGTACACAAAAAAACACGTCGATGTTAATATATTTAAATATCTAAAAAAAATAAAATGAATAAATAAATTCTTTAATAATTTTCATGTCCCATCAACTCTATTTCTACCCAATTAAGTACCGTGCAAAAACAGTCATGACTGTTCCGCAACCAAAATTCATATTCTTCAGAGCTGACCAATTCGAAGAATACACAAACTAATATGATTGTTGTTGTGATTGTATTCTTGTGTATTCAAATATTGTTATACGACAGTGCAACAACCACATTGTTTAATACAGAAGTGATTCACAAGAACTCGAATATTTTTATTTGAAATGTGATATTCTTTCTAAAGAATAAGATATTCACGTGGAGAGCATGATTGCCACGAGCGGCTCGACGTACGCCATGAAGTACGACTTCGACGGCGAGGACCTGTCCGCAGCAGCGGCTGGTGACAGCAAGGACACGGCCAAATCCGTGCCCGCCGAGTACCAGCTGTACAGGCGTCGCTGGCTCATCCTGGCCATCTTCGTTTTCTACTCGGCGTCCAATTCCCTGCAATGGATCCAATATTCAATAATAGCCGACATCATGACCGCCTACTACAACATAAGCACCAAGATGATCGATTGGACCTCGATGATTTACATGGTCACTTACATCCCGCTGATATTCCCGGCCAGCTGGCTTCTGGATAAGATGGTGAGTTTACAACTTCAAGGATACACGAGTATCTTTGATCGTAGATATGATTCAAATGAAGCGAATGACCATCATTCGATTATTGGTCACATCATTATTTTGATGTGCATACAGTTGTCATAGCAGGGTCTTTCTCCAAATCTGAGTTCGGGCTTGAATAGATTATTTGTTAGGTTAACTCGTAATAATTATTTGTAAAATGTTTAATTTAACCGATTAATTAAATATTACTATTGAAGTCCCCGAGTCATTTTTTTTTGTCATTCGACTCTACCTGTTAGACTTTTTCTAATTGGTTTCCTTCTAATTTCTGAGGGTTGCAAAAAAAAAAAATATCGAGTCAATAATTTAAAAACTTCATTGCCAAATCGAGTGCCTCGTCTTAAACGTGACAACATCCTTAATATTGTTACTAAAATTTTAGTATTAATAACCTAATACTATTTTATTATAAAAATATTTCTTTTGCTGCCATTGATTTTCCAAATATTTGATTTGGCTTATAAAATATCTTTGAGTTTCTTTTTATTTATTTTTTTATTACAGTTGACAATTTGACAGAATATTCCAATACACCTCTTTTTTTATTTTTTTCTAAATTTTGTATTAAATATTGCAACTTTACCGGTCGAGATCATACAAATCAGCTTGATTTACCACCGATAAAGATCATTTATTATTAGGTCAATGGTAATTAATTTACTAATTATTATTCGGTTATTGGAACTGGCCCTTGAAGACTTATTACCTACAAATTTACCATTTTCTTTCATTCTAACAAACGTTGACTGTTAGTACAGTAGTTACCTAAGTAGATACTTATGTATTTTTAAGCAAAAAGATAAAAATCTGAGTTTCATTACCACATGTCAAAATTATAGTCGCAATATCTACCTACCAACTTGACATGACAGCTTTTACTGTACCGTTATGACCACGAATGTTATGACGCGCCCGACTGATTTCCGCCAATTATAGAAATGTGTTACGAGTAAGTATTGAGTCTAGGTTTGTTTGGACGTCACCCTATAATTGGCTGCAATCGAATAGTCATACATAACGTTAATTTGCTGAAAGACGTGAGTCGTTCATGACCGACCGACGGAGACCGAACGGGTCACAGAACGTGACCGATCCGGATCACGAAAATAGTTATTATGAAAATGGGTCGGTCTCAATTGACCCGGTTCCGTGGAGTTGGCATCACGCTTTCGGTCGGTTATGCATACCTATATACATTTATTTATTTTTGACAATTACATTATACCTACTTTTATAAGGTTACAACAGATTCGTGTAAACATATTAAAAAATATTGCATCAATTAGCGTTTGGTAACAGTACCTCTATTCGCTGCCTACCTAATTAGACGAAATGTCTGTCCTAAAAAAGGAAGTTCAATTTGTTTTTTTTTTGACTAACTGCTAGTTAACAATAGATGACCGTTTCACCTTATACAAAAATATGAACTATAAGATATGATAATATTAAAAAGTTATATTATACATCTATGTTGAAGCGATTTCGATAATAAGAACGCGTCAGTCGACTTTGAATGGTCTTGACCGACTAAACCTATTGCTGCCAAACGACCGCAACTGATAATAAGCCTTATTTTAACTTAATACCACAATGAAATATCATTAGACATTTTAATCATTCCATATCGAAATGTAAACATAGACGGCTGTGATTAAGATATGAGTCAGTCTAGAAAAAACAAAATAAATGCTTATAAACATTTGTCCCTTTTTTATGTTACTGTACGCACACGTGCGTCGCTCGTCACAGCAAATTGATCGAACTGGTCAAGGGACCCGCTCCGAGACTGATCGATTGACCCGGGTCAACGCTGACGCGATCCGGCTTTCGTTCTATAACCGAGAACGGCGGTTGCTATGCAGCCGATAAGGCGATTATTCCGAATTGTGTTCGACGATAATAAAATGCGAACGCTTTTGATGAATTTCATTCGAATCAAGGTCAAGTAGTATTCACGCGAACCACTTGTGTTAATACTCGTACTTTTCATTCTAATGCATTCGTTATTAATTAAACATATCACCAGGTAGTGAAAACCTTTATACATATACTATTATTTGTTACATTAGAAACATATTCAATGATTATTTATCACTACCCTCGGATTAACGCGACTCGTGTAGTTCATTTACTTCACTGTGATAAAGATAAACGTGTTTACAACCGCTTGCAATAATGTAAAAGATAGGAAGGATTTGATAAAAAAAAATATTGAAATGTCTGTATTCATATAATTTTTGAGCATTAGGAAAGTGAGAGTTTCATTGACCGATATCACACCCAATACCCAATACCTAACTATAGTTAGCACGAAGCTATCCCCGGGGTGCTGCTAAACGAGTTTGACACTCAAATATCACTCTTCTAACTTTATTATATCGTCAGATGTCAGTCAAGATGCGCGCGTTCTCCTGTGCGCAGCTCCCAAATTGTGCAGAAGCAATTCTTCATACAATATTCTACAGTTCTCAAGTAATGTAATAAAAGGCTTATTGTAATATTATTGGCACTAAGGTGACTTATATAGTAGCCGGTAGATGGCGATGTTTCAGTTACGACGATCGAACATAACGTTAGCGACGTTTAGTTCAAAGAAAAAAATATGCACCGCTCGCGCTTCTCACCAGGCCCCGCCTCGCCCCCGAGAGTGGCGTCGCACATGGTTGTGATTTACTAGTTTTCACTCATACTAATTGCGTTGCTCGCTCCACTAATGGGGCACGAAAACGATTTCTACTATCACGGGAGTAGATTCGACTACTCTACTAGGTATTTTTCAATAAACATGTCGGCATGCGTCTCATCTAAATGCTTAGAAAAACAGAAACACTCTGTGCTCTTATTGGTTAATCTTGGAAAACAGAATCGAAATATTTAAAAAAATTGGTATATTTAAAAAAAAAAAAAAAACCACAGAATTTGAGTTACATTTATCGAAAATATTTGGTGATGGTTCCGAAGTATTTAAGGCCAGTAAAAGTGGATTATTAAAAATACTTACTTTAATTTAGACTAGCATTTTTTAATTTTTTTGGTCGACATTTTGCCATAGGTATGGTAGGTACTTCAACGATTTTTACTTATGTGTTTTATGTATCCAAGAAAAAAATAACGTCCATTTTTTTCTATTAATATTTTTCACATTTTCACATGTGATAAAATAATAGTAGGCAGTACAAAAAAAAACTCCAAATTATCTGATTCAAGGAACATATTTTTGTTTAAGGTTATCTTATTAGTTTACATTTAATTCAGCAGAAAATGTTATTCCTAAGATGAACTCGCGAAAGACCACGCAATGATGAAAAGGTACGCAATGATGGGAAGGTGATGATGAAAGGATAGATTCTACCTATGATTTTACCCTGACATCCTGTCCTTTGTCGAAATAAGAGCGCGCTCGTCCCGCACTCAAGGCAGAAAGAGATAACCTTGTTCGTTGAACCTGACCTGGATGCCAAGCATTCGTTTCCAATCTGGAGGTCACGATTGTCCCGTCAAGAACGCCACATCAATTCACGTTATGTTTAGAGTTAGTAGCTATTTTTAATAACTACCAATTTTCCTTTGTTAATTTGTGTAACGGATGTCCAGTGGATACCGGATATAACTTAAGGTGGTGATGATACTCATTAGTAAGAAAAAAGTTTCAGTCAATGTGTAGTCGATTCTCAACCATTTTGGAGTTATTATTTTTATATATTTTTGAAGTTGATTAAAATTTAAAATATATGAAGTTTATTCAAAATATATATATATTTTTAAATTTTCAACATTTAAACAAAAATAAAACTCACAATGAAAATTTTGTTGGAAATGCCTCCTTAAATTTTGTCCAATATTTATTGGAAATCCTGATTGTGAAACAAATCAACATCGATATTTTTAAGGATGTACTTCTTTGGTCTCCTAGTCAAATAACTAATTGACCAAGGTCAGCATTTGGTGGCAATTTTGTGACCTTGATTACGCCAAAACATTATGTTCACATTTTTTTTTGCATAATATGATACGTAATTTCTCAGGGCTGGTCCCATTTTAGTTTAATCAGGAGACATGGCTTATATGGACCACTGCGGTTTGTTTCTGCACCGATATAAAAGTTTTAGTGTATATATTTTTTAATTGTTTACTATCATTTTATTTTTTTACTTATAGATTTAATTTGAAGACAATTTTAATTTTTTTATTATTCAAGAGAATTCAACTATATACAAACGCTATAGTGTTGTGATTCTCTTATTTGTAGATATATGTAATAATTATTAATATGTAATAATTATTACTAGGTTGATACTAAGAACATATAAAAACCAGAGAGCTTTAGTAAGAAAAAAAAATATTTAGGCAAATGGATATAATTTAATAAAGGCTGTAGAATTAAGAGTAGTGCCGTATTAGGAGAACTACCAAAGCAATTTAAAGTAGTGCATATTATATAAAGTAATTATATATAATTCTCGAGGACGTATTTAAGAGGGATGCCGAGTACTTAGGGCCGTAGCCTAAGCGCCGATGCGATATGGTGCGCCAAAATAATTTTAAGAAATTAATTTTTGAAATTCATCATTTTAAGAAAACTCAGTCACTAAATAAAGATTTTCAAACTTGAGTTACTTAATTTATACAAGCGAAACGTTCCTATTTGAAATAGACAAAATGGAAGCTGCGGTTGTTTCTACACAAGCGTGAAAAGTATGTTTCAGGGCCGTAGCAAGGTCTTAGATCTTTTGGTTAATTGTTATTTCCAGGAATTACATGTTTAGTGCTTTGGCACCCCACCATATGAGGGCGCAACATGAGCCGTTCCCTGGGCGCTAAAAGACATTACGGCCCTGATAGTTTTCCCGGAAAAGCATTTTTTCGAACGAGCGATAATCAGGGGTGATTTTGTAAAAGTGGCTGTAGCCAAAAAATCCACCCCCAACCGAACCTAACCTAATGATCCATTAAACCAATAACCTAATGATCCATTTTAAAATGTATTACTAAAAAAACTCCCTCCCTCCTATAACTACTTTTAGGTTACTTTGCAGGACAGCTAATCATATATTTTTATCATTATACAACTGCTTTAAATTTAAGATGATATTTATCCGTGCATGCATTTATAATATATGTTATTTTTTATTTATTTATTTGACAGTTATTTGGAAAACAAACAGTACAATATATAAAAAATGGTACATACAATTGCGTGTAAAATTTAAAATATTTTTTGTGCTTAGTAATAATGATAAATTCGTCATATAATGAACATTAAAACTAACCCTTTTGGTGAGCAGAGGAGCAAAATGAATGGTCTGGTACTCATGGTAAATATTTTTATCTTTTTCAAGGGTCTCCGTTTTACGACGATCGTGGGCGCCGCTGGAACTGCGATAGGAGCATGGCTGAAGGTGTTCTCGATCCCTCAGGACATGTTCTGGATTGGTTTTTTGGGCCAGAGCATCGTGGGCATTTCGCAGGTCTTCATTCTGAGCATTCCAGCTCGACTGGCCGCCGTGTGGTTCGGACCCGATCAAGTCTCATCAGCATGCAGCATCGGCGTCTTCGGAAATCAGGTTGGTTACTTATAAATTATAAATACGACTTAATTAACTAGTACATTACGATAGTAGCTACTTACGATAAAAAGATAAAGATATACTCACGTAAAAAAATAATGAATAAAAATGAGGTTTTATTATAAGGTATTTATTAATTTTATATTGACCTAAAGTTTATATTACTAAATACAAATAATAAATGTTTTTTTTTATTTACACAAATACTTTGTCTACATACGTATGTATAATTACTATCCATTTAATATCACAGACATATAAATATAATACAGATATTACAATGCAACAAACATTGAAAGTCTGATTAAATAACTCGGGACTAACAAGCAGTCATAAATTATAGTTATTTGGTATACCAATACATATGAATATAAACCATAAAGAAAAAGTGAAAATCCTACCAAACGATCTTTAGGTGCAAAATTTAAATGGATTCCTCCTGAAAATAACATCTTTACCGTCCATACATAATTATGTATATATATAAATAATCTTATTCAGCTGCATAAATATTTCAACAGATGTCATATAAATTAATTGAATCGTTTAAAAATACGTTTTACAAATTACTTGCATTGTCAGTGAAATGAGCAACTTAATTCAGCGATTATAACATTTCAACATGAATTTGAGGTCATTTGTCGGTCACTTATTTCATGTTTCTTATAAGCTATGCAGCTGAATACCATTACTGTTACATTTTTTAAAATAATTTAATAATAGTAAAGGAGTAGGTACTTCAATAATATAGATCTAATGGCTAACTTATATGATTGAATGTGAATTTTGTAGGTTTGATGTAGGTATACTCTGATTGAGTTAGTTATTTATTTATTGTAATTATTGATTGTTTTTACGAATGTAAAGCTTTTAAATTTACCATCATTGAAAATGGTAAAACGCCGTAATTTCACTGCGTTTAATTATATTAAATGCGTCCGTTATTAAATTTATGAAATAGAACGAATAAAGCGAATAAAAAGTAAATATTAATTTTGGGAGAGACAAGGCGGCGACAATTAATAAACAAAGTTCGAAGGCGTGTCCCTTCTATAACAATGTAGCTATTCTATGCCATTACAGTGAAGAGCGCAGGAAAGCGTCGGACGACCGATTTAAAATAAATAAATACACTTTAGCAAATATCTACCGCCACACAAAGGTTTTTGTTTAAATTTATTTACCTATACAGGATGTATTTATATTCATTGATGTCCTTCAGTTATATCAATAATGATTATATTATATTATATTATGTTATATTAATATAGATCAATAATCAAACATTAATGAGCAAAAAATATTGGAAAAATGTTTCCCGATTACGAGGAATGAACTGCGCCCGCGCGGTTCGCGAAGCGCATCGAAGAAAAATAAAGTTTTTTAATAATATAATTATTTTGGTTTGAATTTTTTGTTTTAATTTTTTTATCGTGAGACGGGTCTAGTTGTCGATATAGATTAACCCCTAAAAGGATATTATTGAATATAAATACAATTAGTAATATTAAATACTACAAAGTTGACAATATAATATTATCAGTATAACTTCATCGTCTTTTAATGCTAGACAGCAAATTACAAGTAAATAATGACATGCAGATAGTAGTTACATATAGGCATATTTATATATTTGTAGTCATATAGGCAAATGTTTTAAAAATGTGAATTCTTCTTCTTGAAAAATTCTTTTACAGAGTAAATTTTGTAATTATGATTATAGTCCTTTTTTTGCATATTTATTTATTAACCTTGTAATTTTATAATATTTACCTTTTAAAAGATTTCTTTTTGAGCTCATTCTAATTGAACCACTCTTCTCTACTTTTCGAATTATTCTTCTTTTTAATATGAATAAATTAATATGATTGGGAAAATTTAATTTATGTATAAAAGCCTTAAAACCTACTATAAAAAATACAAGCACCTCGAAAAGAAAAATTATACCTACAGCTAAGATCCTATGAACTTTGTAGGTCAAGTGATTTATGTAACATATATTGCATTTGAATATAATGATAAAAGAAAAATAACTAGTTTCATAAATATTTCGTAAACTTGATTCGGGTAAAAATGAATTTCATAATTTAATTTACACCTCAAAACTATATAGAGTATTTAATTAGGCAGATTCATATGGACGAATTATTGATAATGCGAGGGTTCCGCCTGTGGGGATCTTTCTCCGACCGCGGGCGCATCCACAGGGCGTATCGCATCCCCCCCCCCCTCCTCATCCATCGAATACATACTCATTAGAAATAACGTTGCAGCTGGGGATTGCCATTGGCTTCCTCCTTCCGCCCATCATAGTGAAGCGCCACGAGGACCCAGCCGACACAGCAAATGACCTCAAAATTATGTTCTATTCTGTTGCTGCCCTGACCACCGCCATTTTTGTGGTCATTCTATTCTGTAAGTATCTTATGCCAATAATGTATGATATTTGGTCCTTAAACATATTTCATACGGTGATTGGAAAAATTATGGTGTTCTAACGGTGGATCACGCATGATCAGTCAGTCGTTAACGTGTGGTAAGGATAGAGAGTTCAGACAGGGTCACCAAATAGTTTATTGATGTTACACACTTATCCTGAATCCTAACCAATTTCTGACTAAGTAGCAATACAAATAGAAATTAATATATAACAGATAATAGCTTCGACTCGATACAAGGTTATGTTTTGTATGTGAGCTGACTTCTTATAAGAGGTTGGCATGAGAATTGTGTATCTGGCAATTTTGCAGGTGTGCAAAAAGCTTTCGTGGCGGCGGCATACTGTTTAGCTATTAACGCTTCATTACCACCATCTTTCCCGGCTCTAGCACAAGCATATTTGTCCTAGTTAATGAGAAGGACCCAAAATCATTGTGTATGACCTAATTGCTGTTCAATAGAAAGTAATCATTGAATAAGCAAATATATATATAGTAAAATTGTATAATGTATTGCTTAAATACCGTATTTAAATGATTCCTTACGTTACAATAGGCGTTCGCCGTTACTTTACATTACTTATATAAAAGTCTGACAGTATTGACATTTGGAAAATTCGAATGCTTTTTAATATTTTTACAGATTGAAAATGTTCAAATAAATTATTCAAAGAAAAATTAATAATGATCGCACAGATAGTTGCATCGCTTGAGGTAATGCACGCTGGTTTAAATACAGGCCTGTATTTTATGAAAGCTTTTCACTCTCACCTATCTATCTGTGCGCTTATGCAATACGGCCAAACTTTCATATACCTTGCATTTAATAATTAATAATTTAATAATTGCATTTGCATTGAATATTTGCATTGTTAGAATTTAAATCCTAATAGGTTTTGCGACTTCAATTTCATCCCATACAAGGTACCTATCAATTCCTATGCCGGTACCAACGAGATCAAAACGTCCTCGCGTTCGGTGAGAAACATATATTTATTTTTCGGCATTCGTACCGAATATTTGAATACCATATGGTACAGAGCACATTTGCTCCTTTGGTTGACTTTCGCACCGCGAACCATTCAGAGTTTCAATTCAGAGGCGCCATTGAACGGAAATGCTTCTGAATAATTATAAGATGGAATTCCCACTGACCTAAAATGGCTACGCATTCAGTGGAGCAAGAATATGCACTTAAGGCGCCACCAGTCCCTAAAACGTGTTTTGTAAGGTATTTTGGTGCATTTTGTTGAAGTTATTCCCAACAAATGGCTAAAACTAAAAATACCACAATATTTTACATATATTAATTTAGTCCTTTGCTTAAAAAAAAAAACGAAATACGCCTTATTATAGTAATGAAAATAAATAAATAAGAAAGTGTTGTTTTTTTCTTGCAACGATTTTCTTTTAAGTTGTGTAAGTGACGCGAACCTAATTTTTCTTTCTAAAGATAGACAATATAATAATCTAGGACATTACTTAAAAAAAAACATTTTTTTCAAATGATAATAATTATTTAAATACAAAAAACATGTTTCATCGATTCCAAATGTAACGAATTCGCGGTCGGCGAGTATATCCGTCTCTTTTCTACGCGTCAATGTTCGAATAAAGCCTACTCTTTCAAATCTCAAGGACAAATGCGTCCCGGGGCGCCTTAAATACATTCTGCCTTACAGAGTTGTTTCGGATATAAAATTGCAAGTTTTATTTATTTTACGCATGATAAAAAAAATAATCGACTTTATTTATTTTCCTGGAGGAAGTTTCTAATGTAATATTTATTTTTTCCACTCGATATTAATTAATAGTTACGCATAGTAATAATAGTAAATATTACTAAATACTAATACTAATAAGTAATACTAATACTACTACTAGTAATACTACTACTAATACTAATACTAATAAGTACTAATACTACTAATACTAATAAATATTACTAATAGTAATATTACTAATTAATAGTAAATTAGTAGTTAATAGTTATTATTAATTAATAGTTACGCAGGGTGAGAACGACGTTATTGTCGACGGACGTAATTATAACACCTTTGCTTATAATATCATTCATTTATGCTGACTGGAATGTTATGACTATATATTTTTTTTTAATTTGATGTCGGCGCTAGCTCATTGTTTGTTTCGAATGGTTGCATAAGTTACGACCGAATTGATCATATTTTGCATGTAATTTGTATAAGTATACTATTTTACTTATTGCGACCAACAAAACTAAAATAAAAATAACGGATTGGTTTTTGCTCCCTACTTAATTAGTTTTTTTTTCAATTCTTTATTCTTGATTGAGAGAAATCAACAGGCTTACAAATAATTGGTATTGATGATAAGTTTACATTCTTAAAAAGTATTTGGAAAACTAATCAAAGATTTCTACTGTTAATATAAACACTAAAAACTAAGTTAGAAACTAAACATGTATAGTTAAGTTATACTCTTAATCATATCAAAATGCTGACATGGCTTGAATTCACATGATATATGGAATAATAAATCGGTTTAAATATATATATTAATTATTCATATTGCTATGACCTACGTCATATATAATTATTTTGGGCCCTGCTCAACTAGGCCAAATGTGCCTGTCCTAGAGTCAGGGGCGATGGTAGTAATGAAGCGTTAAAAATGGTATGACCACGTGCGGATTCGAACCTGCGACCTGTGGGTCAATAGTCCAACGCCTTAACCACTAGACTACCACGATCTACGTTAACTTTATTTATTAATCATTTTTCAGTTTGTCATATAATATGTATATATATTTATAATACATTATATTTGTTTATTTTTAAATATTCGGTATTACAGCATCGATCAGATGACGGAAGTGGCACATTAAGCAAACAAAACGAACCGCCTCCCTTGGTACAGATTCGTCAGTAAGGGAAACAGAAAACAACGGTACAATCTAATAGTCACTTGTTGTTAAGTAATCTAATAATACTTTTATAATATAATTATCAAGCGATGTACCAAGACCATTGCGATGCGTTTGTTCCAAAACCATTCCGGATAAAAAATCCCGTGCTATTTCAAACATGAATTGTTTTGACCTTATATTAAAATTCATCATGGTTTCCGAGAAAAAAATGGTAAACTTTATGTGATAGTATTAAATCGTTCTTGTCATAAGGCCGCGCCACGCCGCGGGGTCATTGACCCGGCCGTGGTTGAGCGCGTGGAGCAAACGGAAGAGCGAAGTACAAAAAGGGAATTTACACGAGCACTCTGATAAAATTAATAAATTTGGGCAAGAATTATTTTTTTGTACAATTTCTTACACGTAATAGGGAACATAAACACCCTCTTAAGTCTCCGGGAATGGTCTTGAAATATTCTGTATATTCAATAAATAAATATGTTAGGATGGATCTAAGTATAACTGTTGTCTTACACCAAGGAATTCAAATTTAGTAAAAGTCTCACAGAAAGACATCTTGACAATGTAAATAAATGAATGAATAAATAAATGAATTTCTGCACAGTTTTCAAAGCGGCGCCACCGACCCCTCCCTCCGCCGCCCAAGACTTTGAGAACACTCTGGGAGAGAACTTTTTTGGATCGATAAAACGCCTACTCCTCAACCGGAACTACATCTTGCTTCTGATCTCATATGGAATAAATGTGGGAACATTTTATGCAATCTCGACGCTTCTCAATCAAGTTGTGTTGCTGTATTATCCGGTATGTCATTATAATTTACATTATTTTATTCGTAAACCGTCAATTTATTTATTATTTTATTTAAATGTAATAAATACAAATCCTAATAAAATGCAAGATTTGACAGTCGAGCGAAGAGTTTGCGATGCGGGATGGCTAAAGAGTAGCGCGGTCTCGTGGGGATTGCATAATTTTTATCTGCATTTTTAACACTGAAATCATAGTTGTGTTATATATTTGTTTCGGGTTACTGTCTAACTAGACCAAAGTCCAGGCAGCCTAAACTATAAAAATTATATTTGTTTTTGGTCATTGAGAAAAAGAAAGATGATGCATCACTAGTATTTATGTACCAACACTACAATTACTCGCGTGTAATTTGTAAAAAATTGTACAATCAAGAGCAAAATAACCACTCAATATTTTGGTCAACATCCAATTAAATTAAATTCAATTTTTACTTCATATATTGAGTGAGTACATAGTATTTTAGATTTTTTACTATTATTTTTATTGTGTCACAGTAAATGGGTTACGCTCAGTTTCTTTTACTTGTTTAACAAGCAAAGCGCTAGTTAAGCACATAAAAACCCGCAAGGGTTTAGTGAACAAACAAATAAAACATGTATATTTTGTTTATAAATAAAGAATATTATTATTAAAAGTAAGATTGACCAAAACATTTCAGGAAATCTGTTTTTGTTTTCAAATTTAGTTAAACAAACGTTCAGACAAATAAGAAATATTTTTTTGTTTTTGGCTTTCTAACCAAACTAAAAAGCCAATTTGTGTGATTTGTTACTCGAGAATTTGATAAAGTTCCGTCAAAATATTTCTGGTTTTTTTATACCAAATCACTAAAACTGTTATAAACTAAAATAAATAGGCAGTTTAACATAAATGTTACATAACAGACATGCGAAAAAGATCTAGCATATCATTTAAATGTATTCGTTATACTAACTATAAGTAAAGCTTAATAAAAAAAAATATGTATATTATACTTAATCATTACTTAAAATTACTACCGTCATTTAGGAGGTTGATCTATCTATACCAATAATCAAACATTAATCAGAAAAATATATAAAAAAATGATTCCCAATTACGAGGAAAATTAATTTCAAATTTAATAAAAACCGTTCGAATCATAAGAACATTGTTTGTCGAAGTGGGGCGTGCAGGGGCAGGTTTAAGTGCCTGGACACGAGAGGATGGGCATGGTAATGAATACTGACAGGTTGTTTCCGACCTTGGCCCCATACATTGGTTTAGTATTTTATAGGCAGCGCATCGTGGCGAGGGGGACAGAATAATCACCGGCGAAGATTAATATAATGTGTTAAATTTGATTCAATGATCCACCTGACAAAATATATTATAGTATGTTATTTTAATGAATGCGTATAAGCCACTCATAAAAATATTTTATTTAACCATAATCCTTCATCTTAATCACATATCTATTTTTTTTTTGTTATATCATTCTCTTATTCCATATAATTAGATGGTTACATTTTATTTGATAATATTTAACACTAGAGGACAGGTGAGAGTAATAATGCATTTTTATAAAACTAAGAGTTTGGTTTATACCGACATCCTGCACTCTCAAGTACCTCAGTATGTTATAATTATTTTGCTATCCTACGCTTTATCCAAAGGGTTGATATATAATAAATTTATATAGTATTACAATATCTGGCAAGATTATATTTTTATATATTTTTTTTAACTTTAAAGTGGGTAAACAGCAACACACTTTCAAGTTTTTAATATTGTTTCTTTCACCTCACCAAAACGTAAGATATTTTATTTAAAATAAAAAAGCAGTTTTTTTCCTCACATTTTTCAGTAAAATTGATGAGATGATCTAGATCCAATTTACACTCTTTTACCTTCTAAAATAGTGACGTAGTATATAACCTAATCTAATCAGGTGTCATTCACCTGAATGGACAATATGTACTTAAAAATGCTCACACATTGTCGCATATTATGTTCGATACGTAATATTACTATGAACATAATTTTGCCACAAATTTATGTAGACGACGAAGTGCTTCATCTAATTTCTCTACTCTGCAAAATATATCCTGCTGAATGTTCCAAATAAAAAATATCAAATACAAATGTTCACATTTTAATTACATTTTCATGCAATGACAATGCTGTGACAATGACATGCAAGTAAAGTAAAATAATGGTATCAAATAATTTATTAATGTGAATATTTTTGTTCGTAGAATGCAAACGAAGATGCCGGAAGATTAGGATTAGTCCTAACCTTGGCCGGCATGGCTGGATCCGTTATGTGTGGAGTGATCCTAGACAAGACGCACAGGTTCAAAGAAACAACATTTGCAGTTTACGCTGCCTCGACAATTGGTATGGTGATCTATACTTTCACTCTGAATACTGGCTACATTGAAGTCGTCTATCTCAGCAGTTTCCTTCTCGGGTATGGATAATGAAAGCACAAATACTTATATAATTAGAAACCATGTGTAAAACAAATTATACAAATTTAAAGACCTAGATTTCACTTTAACAGAAATATTTTAAAAAATGGCCGCCAAAAGTATGCTGCTAAATATACCATAGAACAATTCAATTTGATTTCAATTAGCCACATTTATGTTGCTTTTTAATCCCAGTTTGTTAAAAATTCTGGGGGCTAGAAAACTAAAAAAATCGTCGGGTTTTAGTTGGGAAACATGTTTTTGGTTTACCACATTGGGCCTTGAGATTTTAGGTTAGAGTTCCCGGTGAAAAGAATGTGCTTTTTATAATGCAATATAATTATTTTAGTGTATATTTGTCCAACATCATACTAAACTCATAGAGTTTAACGCTAGAGTATCTGTATCGCTTTTTATTAACAGCGCGCAATATGATTTTATGGGCCTTATACTCATTGCAACAATTTTGATATTTAGCTATTTAGGAAACAAAATACACATTTTCACTGAGGTATCCAGGTAAATCTACATGCACACGTAGATTTTTCGTTACACTTTTTATAAATATTTGTGTACATTTCAGATTTTTTATGACTGGTTACTTGGCAGTAGGATTTGAGTTTGCTTCCGAAATTACATATCCGGAGCCTGAAGGTACAACAGCGGGTCTTCTTAATGCTTCAGCTCAGGTCAATATATTTTATATTTTTCTTGTGTTTTTATTTCTGAATAATCCTAATCTAAAATCAGTAACATCTATCATGTTAATTTTAACATATATTTAAAAAACTAGGAACTTCTGTAAGTTAATTAAATTTGTCAAGAAATAAGGTTAAAATATTATTATGCATTTAATTTAATAAACTCTGAAACAGTTTCGCAAAACTGTCTTAAAATACTATGCTAATGCACAAAATCACGGACAAAGTTCCTAGTTTAGTTCTGTATTTAATCAGTTTTGTTTCTATATATCAAAGCTTAAATTGGTGTATTTCATATTATTTTTTTTGTATTTTTGTCTAAATTTAAATTAGTTTAATATGTTTAAATATTATTCTTTCTTACCTCAAACTATCTTTATTAGTAAGTCGGGCTGCCCTAGTTTAGGAATTTAAAGGTACTTCAATTTATATTGTCACACATCAGTTAACATAGCTAATACTATTTGAACCATTTTGGAAGAGTGAAATATTTATAATAAAATCGTTACTATTGTACACTAGGTGGAATTCAACCATACTTATAATCAAAAGATTGCTCATCAAAGTTTCTCTGTTCAACACCCTTCCACTTTTGGATTTATCGCCATCTAATTTAGAATCCTATGAGAGCCTATGGTCTCTTGACGATTGCCAGATTCTATTGCAGCCATTTTAAAAATGACTAGGATTCTTTCCGGGGAGAAATATCCAACATTATCTTGTGTAATTCTCCTAATACAAGGCTTGTAAAATGCTATAAATAAAAAAAACTGTCTAATGATATTGAAAAACAGTTATAAAGGTCTTTACTTTATGTGGTCGACAAACGTTTTGGTGTCTACGAATGTAACAGAACGGCGTCGAAACTACGATTCTAGATCCCCATTTCAAAAAAAAAGGCATTTGGTGTAGAAAGCAACACTGACAATGTAGTGAAATGGCTGTTCACCGTTCTGTACACCTTTCAAATGAAGATGATGAGCTTTGGGAGCAGTTGGATTACCAAATTTCCAAACTGACAAAGCAGCAGCAGCAGTTTTGTTCCGCAACAGTAATGATGAAACAATATATAGAAAAAACGTAAAAACCAAAGTAGGTACCTATTTATGATATATTTTTATATTTGAAATTTCAGATATTCGGAATACTATTCACTATGATGAACAGCTATCTACTAGACATGTGGGGAGACGTTTGGGCCAATATAACACTGTGTGTTATAATGCTCGTGGGTGTCGCAGCAACTCTAATGATAAAATCGGATCTCAGGCGGCAAGCGGCGCAGATTGGAGCGTAAATCACAAAGATCAACTTGTCTCACGGCCGATTTTACATGACCGTCAACAAAAATCTCATTTTATTAATTTATAAGCTATGAAAAATGATTAATCAGTCAATAATTATTGCAGCAATAGATAATCGGTCAGTAACATGGCATGGATATGAGTATTTTTAGACTCCGATTTGCAATTTGACATATCAGGGTGGTTTAAAAATGTGTCAGCTGATCAGGTTGTGTGGTCACATTATTAAAAGTTGACACCCTTTTTATTTTCTAACCTAACAACTTATAAGTCTATTTTCATAATCCAAATATACAATATTGTTAGTGGATATTGTGTGAAAAAATGAGATATACTTTCTAATACAGCCAATTTAACCATTCCTTCATTTATAATGGCATATATGTTTCAGCTTTTTTTAGTTCTGAATGTTACCATTAAATTATTTCTAGTGTTTAAGACTATGAAAAATATATAAACGCTTGTGTCCAATGAAAACAATGACAATAAATATGCATCCTTAGTAAATAATAAACTATATAGTATACAATAAGTATAGTAAGCATTTATCAGTATTTTTATGTACCTCTTAAATAAAGCTAATATCTCATAAAATAGTATTGAAGTACGTAATGAATGTCATATATATTTTCATGTACTTTTACCTCATATTTACTAGAATTTTAAGAATTTACTGAAAATATTTGTACTTCTTGTTATCTTGTGAAGACAGCTGTTGACTAGAATAAATAATTTATTCCTTTTACATGTTTACTTTTATAGTTCAATGTGTGGTCAGCATTTAATACTTATATGAACATTCCGTTGCATGTATTGTAACTTAGTAAAAAACAACCAAACATATCAAAAATATAGCTCATTTTATCACTAGAGCAAAGAAAATGATCATTTTTTAATGGTTAAATAATTTCAGGTTCAAGTAAGGAAAGAATTATATTATTCCGATTTTTTTCGTTACAAATTATTGTATACTTACCACTATCTAGAATACTCCCAAATTGTTCAAAACTTACCATTGCAAACTGAAGATTAGGATCCAGGCCAAACATATCCTAGTTTTAAAATATCAGTATGTATTTACGGCATAGTTTATGACAACATGCGATAGTATGTGTTAAGTACTGCCATGAAAATTAGTCAGGTCCATCTTCATTGGAAATAGATAAGTCATCTGGGTTATTAGGTATTCATTGATTTCTTTATTCAGTGTTATAAATAGTAAACATATTTGCCTTTGATACAAAAAGAAACGCTAGTAAATAAAAAGTGAATATTAATCAGTGTATATACGAGTCAGTATTGTATTGTAACAAGCAGAATTGTTTTGATTATGGCGACTCAATTTCTATTACATATTATATTTATATAGGCAAGTAAAATTTAAAAGGATTAAAAAAAGGTTCAAAACAAGATATCAAATGATCTTTTTGTGGCAGCTATATCATATAATATAAAACATCATATTATTTAACGATTTTACAAGACAGACATTTAAAAAAATGTATACTGTACATATAGGTTTGTATATAAATACATTCAGTTATATCTCACTACTTCATAAGAAAAACTATTTCATTTTCAAATAGAGACTTGTTCATTATTAGTTTGACGCTATTATTAATAATGTTAATGTCTATGTCACCTTAGCATCGACGAATTCGAACATTTTAAACCAGAAAATAATGGGATGTTAAAATCATTTTTACCACATAAAATATATAAATCGTATACACATTATGGTTAAAAAAAACTAATCAAATAAGTAGAAATAATGAAAGTGCTGTAATTTGTTTTAATTTCCACATTTTTTTGATTTATTGTTTAACACAAAATCTTGTTTGTATACTGTAGAATAAAAATAATGTTTGTTTAAAATGAATTAGTACCATGTTCAGATGTTTAAAATGTTTGATTATTAGGTACATAGAAAATTAAACAAAAAGTGAACCTAGTAAATAAATATGTTCGTTGGCATAGGCATACGTCTGACAGTTTGTTCAGGCCAATCGGGTGTGGCTTTTAAGTCCTACAGATTTAGCCTTCAAGTCAGTTTTCTTCGATATTTTGAACCCAAAAGCAGTTGGTCTTCATTCACTTCTGTTGAAAAATAGTTTATAACTATACTTTCAGGCACAAATACCCTATTTTCACCAAGACCCGACCTAGTTACAGACCCTGTAACTGATTTAACAAACATTATTTACACAGACTTGTCTACCCATGCAACCATGTTCCCACAATTCTGTAAATTAGTTGTGTTCAAATGCAGGTTAATTACCTTCTATGTGGTTGCACATTTTGAAAACCTGGCCGACATCTAAAGCCAGCATTGTTTATAAATATTAAAGATTCATATTTTCAGAAACTTGATATAGCTCCCTCCCCCTTTTCATTCCAGAATTTCCATAATTCTAGGTCAGTTCAAATGTAGGGTAAATCGGCTTCTTGGTAATGTTGAAAAAGGTTGACTGATCCATCGGGGCAGGTAGTCACCCAGTTAGCATCAAAATAAAAAAAGCCTGACTAAAGTCAGGCTTTTTTCTACATAAATGTAGAAATGAGATTTAAAATAATTTATCGGATAATCTAAAATGAGGCATATAGTGTTCACTTATACGCTAGTGGTTCCAGGATGAACGTACATCAATAATTTTGTAGCGTTTTATCAAAGTGATGGAAAATATCAGTGAAAGAAATCTGCTTGAAACAGTGATATATGAATAGTTACTGTATTTTTTTTTAATCTTTGTGGATGACGGTTGTCCAATAAGTACTTGGCCTTCAAATGAAAAATCACACCTATGTGAGCCTGTGCGTTGTCATGGTGAAAGAGCACTTATTCTTCGCCAAATGGGGCCGTTTTTTCTGCAATTCGGCGTCGAATCGGCTCAATAATTCGGTATAGTAGAGCCCTGTGACCGTTTCGCCCTTCTCTAGGTAGTCGATGTAGATCACACCTTGTGAATCCCAGAAAACGGTGGCCATCACCTTTCCGGCCGATAGCACAGTCTTCGCCTTCTTCGGAGCACGTTCGCCGGGTAAAGTCCACTGTTTCGACTGTTCCTTGGTCTCTGGCGTGTACCAATGGATCCATGTTCCGTCGACGGTCATGAAACGACGCAGAAACTCCTTCGTATTGCGCTTAAACAGTGTCAAACACTGCTCTGAAGTGGTCTCACGGTTGCACTTGTTGTCCGAAGTGAGCAAACGCGGCACCCATCACGCCGACAGCTTTCTCATGCCCAAAATTTCATGTAGTATATGATCCACACGGTCTTTTGAGATGCCTACTATCTTAACCATCTTACGCACCTTCAATCGTTGGTCTGCCAATACGAGATCGTGGATTTGTGTTATGTTATTCCGTTTTCGGGGCTCCTCGGAGTGGTTCAGTAAAAACCGACCACGTTAAACCATTTTTTGACGGTCGCCATCGAACGGGAAAAGTCACCGTACACAGCATCCAAGCGCTCTTTGATTTCACTGCGCGATTTCCCTACCTGAAACAAGAATCGAATCACCAACCGATATTGCTCTTTTTCCATTTTTCTAAAATCCGCTGACACGTCTGCTTGTTAAAAATGTCAAAACAAAACTACGAGTCGGATTCGGCTGAAATTTTGACAGTAGCCGTCTACGAGAATGTACTACACGATAGTAAATTTCTCTTGCGATAGTGGCACCATAGGGCGGTGAGGCTATGTACTTATCGGACAACCCTCGTAAGTGGGACATGTATTTTATTACTGCATTTTTAAAAAATATTGCGTGGTAAATATTTACATTTTAAAATTATTAGTTTATTTATTTAGTAGGAAGTTTTAATAAAAATATGTTTGTCTTCTAAGTATTTATTCACTATTTCAATAAGTTTTGTTTTATACAAATATACTTTTTATTAAAATGGTTTTGTTACAATCATAAAAAAGACTCGACTTGAGATTTATCGACTGTGTTAAAAGATAAATTTGTTGTTATTTTAATATGATAAGGATATTTTATTCATTATTAGGGGTTGTAAAATTTGGGGGGCATTTAATAGAGCGTTGAGATGTTCGATTACATTTTTGTATAGATCCTGACAAGTGTATGGAACTTAATTTTGTTAAAGGTCTAAAATATTGATAATTTATCAACCAAATAGTAAAATGCTATTTTCCCAACTTCATGTCCTAATGGAATTTTATTTGTTCATCATTTTGTGTATAAAATAATGTACAGTAGGAGGATCTTGCCAATTCGGATAGATTGGATGTAGGTGACATGAAGAAAAATAAAGAATTTATAAAGTGTCTCCGGGTAATCCAATTTTGGCTTTCAAGCTCCTTTATACGTGGTTTATACAACAGAGTAGCCGCCTGAAAATTATACCATACTATAATCCGGACGCTTTGATTATCAGACCGTGCCTTGTCAAATCCATCTGGATTATCAAGTTCCTACCTGTATATTTCATGTTGCAATTATAAAATTGGTATTAAAAGTAAAAGTGATAGTATATTGTGATTTATATTTAAATGCTTTCAGTGGTAACCATACTTTAAGATTATAACACTGATAAACTTTTAATAAAGGGCCCGAGTTGTATTCAAATGCTCTAGGTCGAAATAGTATTCTCAAAACCTTTGTAAGTGTTTTCTTTAAATTCAAGATGACGATCTGCAATTAATATTAAATCATATTAAAAATATTTATTTAACAAGTGCCAAAACCAGTTATATGCCAAGGTCTTCCCAATTTTGACTTGAAATGTTTATTGTTCTTAGATAAGGTTATTCATATTAAACCTTTAAGATATTTTATAGAACTGTTTAAAAGATAATCATTTTATAGTAATGATTATATTTAGATTATTGTTTTTTCTCTCTTTTTTGCCAACAGGCAAGGATGATTCTTAACAGCTTAATCAGAATGGATCGTTAATAATTGTTAAGATTTTGGGGCGTTTGATTTGTAACTCAAACTACATTTTACTGGTGATGCCATGGCTTTAAATAAGGGTCTCACTAACAGGTCTATTGTTATAATTATGTAGCTGCTCACTGACTATTAAAGGAAAACAAGTTGGCCAAGTATGAACTGGGTTCACATGCTGAGGTTTCGCACAAACACAAATTAAGTAAACTAATCAAATTTCACATAAAATTTTTAAATAAGATTAAAATGTGTGAATTCTTCAGATAACTTTAATTGTAAAAATTTTCAGTATACTAAGATAAGTTTGAATGCATATTTATTTATTTAGTGAAATTTGGGAAATAGGTGAATTATTTTTGAATTTTGAATTTTTTTTGAATTGTTGTGAAAATTGACATTAAAACGACAATAATCGTTTAAATTATTATTAAATTGGTCAATGTTTAAATATGCTATTTTTATATAAAATTTCTAGTGAGATCAAATGCTTTTACACCATTAAGCATTAAAGGATGATATCTCCAGATTTTACATAACTAAAATTTGATAACCCCAACGACTATAGAATTAGTCAATAAATTAATTTAGAGAACAATATAATGAGCCCCGACTAGCACTAACAAAAATTAGTTAAATTATTAAGAAAAAGGGGTTAACCTATTTTCATGTGATTGTTAGAATAGAAATCGCATTAAGAAAATGTATTTATAATGTGTTGTAGAGTGTAAATAATTTCTAATTATTGTTTGCATAGGAAAAAATGTATTTAAATGTTCGAGATGCTGACTGAAATAGAAAGATTATGAGCAAAAACCAAATGTAAACCAAAATGTCTAAACATGGTTAGTGAAACATGGTTAGTGCTTCTGATTGTTGCCTTTCCATTTGATTGGGTGGCACGGCATAGTGCTATGAAAATTTGTTATGATTCAGACGTCCGCGATCAATAACCAGGCAACATCATTTTTCTTATCATATGCATCAAAAAAATATTGTAAAATAGATATAAAATATCGAGCATGTTCAACGATACTTTTCGCAACACTGTCGACTAGGTTAACTGACATGACACAAATATTCATTTACTTACCAAGTTGTGGGGCGTTGTCTCGCTGTAATTGAACAGCCTCGTACCATGAAGACAACGAAGCAGTCTGAACTGCACTTTAAGGAAGCTCCATTGACGACATGACAATTTTTTAAAAATTAGTCTCGTCTATGCTTCACATTCTCTTCGTTTAAGCTTATAGCCATGTGACAATATGCGGTTAATTTAATGAGTATTCATTTTTTTTTTGGTAAATAATACAATATTAAGACTATTGTAGTAGTAAGTGTGCTTAAATAGAATGTGAACACCGATACAAGTTTCAATGCCTATAACAATAATATCTGTAAAAGTCATTCCTTAAAATATTTTATTTATGTAAATGATAAGACCAGATGTTCAATAAAAAAACTAATATTATGTAATGATTTTTTATTTAACTTAATTTTCTCTTAAAAATATAATACATAGATATTATATACTTATACTAATACTTATATTTTTGTTATTATTAAAGAACTGCATTAATTAAAATTACACTATCCGCGGAATCATCACTTTTTTTCCAATATTTCAATATCTTTTGCTTGGACCACCCCATGTGGAGATAAAGGTAACTAACAAATGATTGTTTTTTTGAAAATATTTATTTATAATTTATTTAGAATAATTATTTTGTGATTAGGCGTATTGCCGCAAGTCGCAACTTGTCGCAAAGGATTTGAATCTTTTATTTCTATGAATCACTGCCATTGCGGTAATTGCGGCTGCCAAACTTTCGATTCTACAGGTACATTTTTATTATTTACATGAAACTTTATGATTATTTAAGTTTTGACATATATTAATTAATTTGCTTTTAGTTTTCATAAAAATATTACATATGCAGTAGAATATGAAAAGATCCTAATTATTAATTTAGTGTCTGATTACTAAATGAAAATTATGGCTAAATCTAACTGAAATTACCAATTAGTGGGACTAACAAAGAGGAAACTAAAGTTATGCGGCTTGAAATTAAGTTATAATAAGAGGTAAGTTAAATTAAAGAAAAAATAATTTAAGAAGTTAATTTTGAGAAAAAAATGTTCCCCTTGTTTGTAATGTTATAAGTTCAAAGTGTCTGTATCTGTCTTTCTGTGCATCAACAGATGATTTGGTTTTATATATATTTTTTTTGTTTGAAAGGTGACTTGATCGAGTATTCTTAGCTATGACTCAAGAAAATCTGTTCAGCCATTTGTGTCGGGGTTTTTTAAATTTTTTTAAATAATTTACATTTTTAGCCTTGAGGAACTATTTCTCATCTTAACAGGAACAGGATCTCATCCTAGGATCTAATGCTTAATCGGGCTAATCTAGCACTGTGCATGTAATATGTATCATATTCTGTTAAGAAAACTTGTGGCCTAAATTTTATAATTTAACTATGAACAATAAATACCTGTACAAAATACAACACAAAACTATGACGTATTTACTGGTTAGTGGTGAACAGTTATGGGATCACTTGAGAAGTGGAGATTCACATATTTTCTTTTTTTACTTTACGGTATTTTTAGTATTAGAATTAGTGATATGCCGGTGATAGATTTTTATACGAGTAAATTTTTATTATTAGTATTTTTTTCGAATCGTTTACAATCCCTTAAATTTGCTAAACAAAAAAATGCGCACCATTAGTCTATGACGTTATATTGTTTACATATTATATTTGATGATTATGTTTTAATAGCGACAAATCGCCTGAAAAGATAAATGAAAATATTGGATAAAATCCATATTAAAGTTAAATTAATTTAAAGCATTGGATACATAGCCATATAGCAAAATAATTATAAATGTACTAAAGAGGTCCTGGTACTTGAGAGCGCAAGATGTCTGTTTAAACTCAGCGCTGAGTTTTATAAAAATGCATTATTATCAACAGGCGAGAGCCTGTCGTCTTTAGTATTAAATATTGGTATAAATAATATTATCAAATATAATAATAATATCAAAAATACTAGCAGATATGTAATTTTCACTGGAAAATCTTTTTGTATAGCTCTTTTTTTGAATGTGACGAATGGCCTCATATGATAAAAAAAACAGGGAGGTAAGAACCATTCTTAACATCGCCTCTCCAACAATACAAGTCATACATACTGAGGAGACAATAATTGTAGTACCATTTGAAAAAAAAACATACCTCAATTTGGTGTGACAAAAAAAAATCAGTTAAAATTTAAAAAATTGTAAAATTTACTATTTTAAAAATCCAAATGTTATTTTCTTTCTCGTCCCGGACAGTTTCTGTTCCTCTATAAGAGATGCGCCAAGGACTCTATCCAGTTCTAGTGCCGCCATTCTGGAAGGCAATGTGAAGCATGTACAAACCATATACATTCCAATGACAAAGTTAGACATATATTAATCTTACTGATCCTATCCGATCCTATGCAGGAAGGTACTGCAATTGCACGCCTCAAAATGGATATGAATAGAAGAAGCAGAGGATGCAACGGGCAAGAAAGTCTAGCCTAGCACAATTTTTCGGAGAAAGTATCTCGCATGGAGTGCTGTGAATGTAGACGTCAACCAGTGCTATCCACCCACTGGTTTTTAAAACATGTGAAAAACCTGCTCGAACCATTTACTTTGTATAGCAACGCCTATCTGCAATCACCAATGACATTTAGGAGAGTAGTCAATGGACACACTGGCAAATTGTATAACCTGCTAGTTTCAGCTTGACAGCCATAGTTTCCTGCTACAGTTGCCGTATCTATCTTATACTTTACTGTCACAATGTCAACAGAAAACGTATCAAGAAATTAATAAATATTCAACTTCTTAAAGATTTATGAAATATTATTTGACGACCTAAATACAAAAAAATATGTCACGTCACATTGTTTAATAATGAAACTGGTGACGCGAGTGACTGTCGCCGGTTGCTGTGAAAGATTTTAATACTTTCTTTGACTGTATAATTTTGTTCCCTATAAGTGCGTTCGAACGGCGTCTATCTGTAATATCGATAGGAGGCTCGCAGTAGAGCTCTGTTCTCCACGCGCGGTTGCGAGTGACTGCCTGCTTCGTACATGTTTCGTAGGCATTACGCCGCTCCATGGTGAGGCAGGTAGGTATTTTTATCGTGGACAGGCATTGAGAAAGACATGGTAAAAGGTATAAGAAATTCAGCTTCATAATTTCACCGTTATTATTTACATTATATTTAACCATTTTGTTATTAGGTAAAACGGGGTAACCATGACAAGACCTAGTCTTTTCAAGAGCAAAGACTAGGTCTTGTCAACTGGGTATGGTTAGTCTGCTCAGCAGCAAGACTCAATTTTTTTAATTTTAAAAATCAAAAAGTATGGTAAGTTGGCTTAGTTAAATATAGCTCTCCATTATTGTGCATAAATAATCGATGAAAATTTATCAATAAAGTTTTCTAAACTATTGAACATAACTTCATGAATAGTAGGTAAATTTAATAATTGATCTACATAGTAAGCGGCCAATATGCGTTTATCATTATATTTATTTACTAACGCGTTCCACATTACCTTATAATTTTCGAATAAAACCTTGGCAAATACTTTGAGCTTTGCCAGTTAGTTAATAAAATTGAATCGGTTATTTCCAAAAGGACCTTAAATGTTTTTAATGTTAAAAATCAAAAGGTACGGTAAGTTGGCTTAGTTAATTTAGCTCTCCATTATTGTGTAATCATTTAATTTCTAAAAAAAATACCTTTCAAATGGCACAAATTTGATAAGTAAAATTTTCTGAGAACCCCATTACCCAT
Source organism: Neomicropteryx cornuta (assembly GCA_020383195.1). Lineage (NCBI taxonomy): Eukaryota > Metazoa > Arthropoda > Insecta > Lepidoptera > Micropterigidae > Neomicropteryx > Neomicropteryx cornuta. The sequence goes on from JAHKQU010000014.1 coordinate 7,461,014, forward strand.
TTATGGATTTTAAGTTATTTGAGTAATTATTTGGGGATATTTTGATAATAATGATGAAGCCTAGCCAGCTAATTAAATCGATTTCTGCGGCCTACAGATTGGATATCATGATCTGTTCCCACTAATATTACAAACCAGAGTGCACAAAAAAATGAATGTTATTTTATTTGAAAGGGCTCATTGAGAGGTTACTATTAAGAAAGGTCTCTAAAACTACCAGTTCATTTTCACACAATTAAACATATCGCAAGGTACTTCTAAAATGTATAAGCATCCTGAAAGCAATACATATGGACTCAAGTGTTGCCGCATAAATCATTTTTGTACATGAGTTTGCTACTAACTAAAATTAAACCTCATGAGAAAATTAAACTTCTAATTAAAATCATTTAAGTCACACACATGGCAATAATGTCTAAAGCTTACCTGCCATGTTTTAGGCCTATACAAAAGTTATTAATGCTAAAACTTCCAGCGCCTATTGTCATCACTGTTGTATATTTGCCAATGTTGGCTTCAGCCTGAGAGTCCCCAGCATGCAGTGCGATATCATAATTTGCAGAGTTGCCGCTGACTCCCACAACTAGCAGGGCATCGCTGCACTTTTCCTCTTCTACACTTGGATCCACCACAAGCGCTTTACCTATTCTGGCAATCGTAACCTGGAATCAAAACTAATTTTTGAAAAAAATACTAAAATATTTTATTAAAGGCTTAAAATTTTACTTTTTTACAAGGCATGCTAATAAAATTGCATACTTGACTAACATATTTCATTTTTTTTTACAGTCGTTTTTGGAAATCAACATTGAAAATAGTTATTCATTCAATATTCATATTCAATAGTTATTCATTGAAAATATTATCAGGTTTAAACTTTGAAAGGTATGGATTTTAATTTACCTGACATTAACTAGTGCATGGGCGCTGATAACGTCCATTGAAAATGATGCACCAAAGGATGAAACAATATGAAGTTAAGAGTATTAAAAAAAAAAAAATACCAGAAGAGGTGCAGGGCCTATGTTAAGTGATTTGCTGTCATATGGGTCATCGGACAAGACGAGATCAACATTTCCACCATCCATAACAGCTGCTTTGACACATGGTATTTTGGTGTTCATGAGTGCACCTTTCACAGCCAAACTAACAGCGTCAAATAGGTTTCCTCCACACTCCAGTATCTGTAAGCAGATACATTATAGCAATAATATCAATAATAACATATTCCTAGATATTCACATTAGAGGCCACAAGCCAGTAAGCAAAGTAGAGCAGGTACGAATATTGCTGAATGATATTTTTAATCTTACTAAATTTGATACTATTTCAACGTTATAATCGTGTTTAAGAGGACGCAGCATGGTCATATCTTCATACAAAAGTTGTAGTGTTGTGAATCTCTTTTTTGTAGATATAAACGAAAAATAATACTGGATGTCGTTTTATCTCATAACTGTCCGGGCTTATATCGAATGTAGTAGGTAAGTTTACTTTGTCTAAAAGTTAAAAGTCTGTGTTTTTCCATACATTTTATCAAAACTTTAGACTTAAAGTTCAAGAATTGAGAAAAACAGAATGAGTTCGTAATACAAGAATCGAGATAATAAAACTACAGCGGCATAGTCGATTTCATAACGATGTAAATTCATTAAGTTTTTTGAAGAACATTGATTCTGTTTTCAAGATTATCCTATAAAGAGAAGTTGATTTTTCATTTTGTGATGCAATGTTTTTATTTGAAAACATCGCGTTAAGGTTAGCTAAAATTAACAGCCGTTAGATAAAATTTATGACACCCTACACATACAACAGCTTTTCAGGAAGAGCACCCTTAGCTATAGATTATATACTATTAATTTATCTCTTATATGAAATAATCTTAAAACGATTTCCCTGAGCTAAATTGTGGCATATACTTACTACTGACAGCTTTTTTTTCACTGTGAATAAAAGTGTAGATTACTAAATAAACGCATGCGAAGCCACCACATAAACGGCATCACATTTTTGTTGCAAAACTGTTATTGTAATTTACTTTATGTGAAGCGTATATAGGCATGCTTTCTGAGCACGCCACTGCATCTTATTATTGTCTTCACTCACCAAAATATCAATGTAGAGTTTCCAACACTGTTTTTGGGTTAATATACAAAGTTGCTTAAGGTCAAATGCCTGCGGTGAACTGTATGCTCTCAATAGGCAGCTGGATATCTGATTGCCCAACTGCTCGCCTCCTCGACCTTCGAACTGGGGCGTGGCGTTTGCTGAGCTAAAATAGAACGTAAATATGTTGAAAATATTCATTATAGTTTAAAAATCTGGTTCCGGGAAAGCTCATTTAGTTCCAAGTACTTTTTTGTAGACAATAACTATTTTATATTCGATCTACAGCCAGCAACTGGATATTTTTCGATGACCTAGGAGTTGCTAACAGAGATTTGTCGCTCAGTGACCTATGAATATAATCTTTTATAGTAATGGAAATATACTTTCCTAACTTTCCTAAAGTACTCTTCTACTAGACAAATGTCTAATGAAAAGTTTATTATCGAAAGATGTATAAATATGTATGGGTATCGACAATTAAAATATATAATACCCAGCCTGTTTAATAAAATACCTCTAGAAGTTAGACAATTAAAAAGAAAAGCTCTAATAAAACTAAAATTATAAGAATTTACGGAGAAAAAACACATAAAAAAGATTTAGGTATTTTAATAAAATTGACTTGACATTCTCGCTGCAAAGTTTCTGAAACCATGAATCATATTAATACTGGAAGATGTTTTACTCATCACTTTAACCTGACTGCATAGTGGATGGAGATTTAGAGGGGTGATAACATAACGACAAAAGGTTTAGGTCAAACAAATAGACCTATGGCAAGCACATGTTCACGTACAGTGGCAGATGACGTATTTTAGTCGTAGGTCTCAGCTGATGAGGATGTCTTTTATGCCCAAAATATTGACGTCTGTTTCACATTTAAAAACTTGTTAAGATGCCGCTTAACGCTTGCACTAAATGCTGCGTCCACATACTAAAAGAATGATACTTTTTTTAAATATAAATAATTGCTATTATACAATTCAATAGCCCACTCAACTAGGCTAAATATGACTGTCCTAGAGTCAGAGGAGATGGTGATAATGAAGCGTTAAAAATGATATGACCATGTGCGGATTTGAACCAGCGACTTTTGGGTCAATAGTCCAACGCCTTAACCACTAGACTACCACGATCTTGTACCTGTACTTGACACTTGTACTTGTGTATGTAATCATCTTTGCCAATACGGAATAATTTCTAAAAAATATTTCTTACCAATCAACAAAAAATTCAAGTTTCCCCAAATCAGGTTTATTTGGGAATGGGACGTCAATTTCAGTCTTTACTCCTACCAGGATGTCCGTATTGGCCAACCGCAGCCTCGCAGATCCGCTTGCATGCGACACTATATCAGTTTCTAGCTCCATCGGCCTGTAGTCTAATAAAGATCGTCCGTCACATCGATAGCCATCCTAGGAATTAAATGTATTTAACATTTTAATAACAAATACGCAATAAATAGCGTTCGTTATTTTATATAGACATAAAAGCAACAGCTGCTAAATCGAGAGCATTTCAAATGCACACAAAACATCAAAACTAACCTTCAAATGATTTACTGTTTTTTATAATTTAAACATTTTTTTCTATAAATATTTACACCAGATCAATCACAAGTTAGAATTTTACTAAGAAATGTAAGTGTGGAAAGAAATTACATACACAAAATAAACATACTAACTCAAGTACTAACCTCAACACCGTGTATAACAAAAACCTTTTCTGCCTCACTTAATATAATACCCGCCATTCTAAAACTTATAACATATATTTTTATATTTTAAAATTCTATAATTAAATACTAAAAGATATATAATATGAACGACTCAGATTACCACCTGAATCCGGTCGGCGGATAACAATTAATAACAAACACAAACGTGCATTCTTTTTCTTCTTTTACGAACGGCAATTTGCACTGCAATTGCCTTACCTAAATATATTATAATCTACCATTTTTTTTTTGTATCTATTCCTTTTCGGTTATGTTGTCCTTTTTCCCCAAAACCACATAATTAATTAATCTGATGGCGGGAAAATGGACAGCGAACACAACATGCAAAAATTTTTACTTAATTAAGAAAAAAAAACAACGGGGATCATAGTGATTAATGGAACGTAGTTAAGCAGGAAAAGTTCTAACCTCGATGATTATTTTTGAGAAATTCAACATAAAGTTTGTTAATCTACCGATTTTTACAAGCTTTTTATTTAACTTGCAATGTTTGTTAGTTAGATTAGGTCTAATCTTGCAAGCTGAATTAAAACCACTTCCTCTTATGCTATGGAGTTGAAATTTGACATGTTGGATCAGTTCCGATGACAATACATTTTATGGTAAGCATGGCCTGACACAGGGTTGGCTTCAGACGACGGAACCCCTCAACGGTCAACAACACAGACACGAAATTTTGGATACGCATTCAAGTACCTTAATGTGTTTTAAAAAATGTTTTTTGCTATTATTTTTTTTTATATTTAAGCGTTATAATTATTGTGACATTGGTTTACTTCTTATTTGGACTTATGCTAGATCCTGTTGTGGCATTTTATAAAAACACTGATTAAGTGTTTTTTTTTTCAAAAAATGTGGTTTGAATGTTTTTTGTTCAATAAAATATTTTAGTAATAATTTTGCCTAAAGATAGTTTTGTGGGTTTAAATATTTCAGGTAAAAAAATATGAATTTAAATAAAATTAGAATATGAATATAGTTTTGGTAAAAAAAAAAGGTAAATATTGTTAATAATATTAATGTTAAGGTCTTATGTGTTGTTAGGTATTGTTGTTAATATTGTTAATATAATAACGTATTATTTTTATTGTTATTCTTAAGAATTACAGATTAATTAGAGATTAAAGATATACTACCATTATATTTTGTGACCTCGATTAATTTAAAAAATAATAATAATAACTAATACTAATAATAAAAATCCAGAATCAATTCCAAACTTACTTCAATACACACATTTCTCTTAAAAGACTCCGTTTCAATATCAGATTTGTTTTCAGTACCTATATGTATAACACTTCGCTATATACTTACCTATTATGTTTTTCTTTCAGTTTTACAAGCTCACACATATATTTTCCCCTTGGAAACATATTTTTAAACTATTTCTCTAAGAAAACAACAAAAGATTAATTTGTACGCGTGATTGAGAGCTGAAAGCGGCGCTAAAATATGAACTATAGAAAAAAAAAAAAATAAAAAACAGCAAAGTTGTATGGATTCGTTCTGAAAAATAAAAACGAGTGCAATTAGAAGCGAAATAAAAGTAGAAAACGTTGAAGAGGTTGGACGATTTCGATTCTCTAATATTGATGTATTATATTTTGAGTTACTTCTGCTGGTAATATCCAAACAATCCACTCGATACTTTTCAATCATTTATTATGAAGTCATGAGGTCATGAATGTGGCCTGTTTGTAAGTATAATCTTTACTACAATAAATTGCTATTTTGCATATAATATGATTTTTTTAATGCGACTGTACATCCTGCCAGGAATTAGCACCCATTAAATGATTGCCCGGTAATTTCATCGGGGACCCTATGCTAAATTCGTCACAAGTGACCGGCATAGACTGAGGATGCTCGATTTGACGATGCCCCTAAAAAACCGCAATAATATAATGTAGAGATAGAAGGATAATCATAAAGAATAATTCATTTTGATCAAAGCGATGGAGGACCAGAAAGTGAAGGACATAATTGAAGGGTTGCAGAGGTTTGCTTGGGTTGATTATGTAGTTTTTGTGTTGATGCTAGCAATAAGCGCCGTGGTCGGAGTTTATTGGGGATTTTTCAAGAAGCAGGAATCGGAACTGGATTACTTGATGGGTGGTAGGAATATGAAAGTTCTTCCAGTATCCATGTCCCTCGTAGCGAGGTATGTACAAACTATTTTTTATTTATCGATTTGAGCGTTTTTCGAAAAAGGGTCGATCAGGTGGGAAGCGATTTCTAGTCATAGTAGATTTCTTTATATTATATTTAAAGCCCATTTATTGATGAATTGAAAGAATGTTAGGATATTGTTTTTATTTAATTTCAGCTTTATTATATAGAAATATAAAAAAATAACTTATTATGTTTTAGAACCTTCATTTTCCTTTCAATTACTTTTTTCCTAAGGCTCAATGTCTTTTAAAAGAGAGCTATTCAACTAAAAATAATAATTAGGAGTTTATTATTTATTAAATTTCTCAAAATAAAACTAAATATATCGAAGACATAAGAATAAGTACATAAGTATCTATACATTTTTATTTATTATTTAATATCCAATGGTTACCATTTGCCAACCATAAAAAAAGGGTCTAAATGAGTCGAAATTAATGTTTATCCTTTGGGCTACTCAGCCCTAAAAAATAGCCTACCGTCGCCTCTAAGGCCACCCAAAAGGGACATCGAATGGGTTAAAAGTGCTGCAGTCACAAATGGAAATGAAGAACAAGTTGATACCTACCGCAGGCACCAGTAGTCTGGGACGCCTATAGAGTCTAACTGTAAGACGATAGGTTATGCTTGAATAATTTATTAGTACTAAGAAAGGTATAGAAGCAATTGATATTTTATGATAGCTACAGTGTGTCATAGCCATTGTGTAAGCATTGCTACAAAACCTGTAAAAGTCACAATGATTACATGCACTTACAGTATGTATGATGCAGATACAATATTTTTTAAAATACGTCTGTTTTGTCCTTTCACCATTATATATTATCTACATTTTATGGTATCTTTAGTAACTTATCAGCAAATAAATGAACGTGAATTTCATACTTGTATATTTATAATCCTCATAACTTCGGCGTTTGAATGTTTAGGTGAGGACTTTCCTGAAAATTAATTTAATTTAATTTTCAGCTTTATCTCAGGAATAACTCTTTTAGGAGCTCCGACTGAAATGTATATGTACGGAACACAGTACGTCTTCAGCTTCGGTGGAATTATACTGATGTCTTTCGTCATGTCGTACTTTTACTTGCCGGTATTTCACAATCTAGGGTTGACTTCAAACTACGAGGTACTTCATTTTTATATCTGCACTTTTGCCAATCGTAATACTATTTTTTAATTATGTTCTTGTTTTGTTTATAGTATCTTTCCAAAAGGTTTGATAACAGAGTTCGATTGTTTGGATCACTGCTATTTACAATTGCTATGGTATGTCTATTTTTATACTTTTTATATTTGCATTTATTTATTATCATTACTTACATAAAATTACCTATTCGATCCGAATTTGTATGACATGAAAATAAATAATAATAAAAAAAAAACTTAATTGTAAAAAAACTAACATTTGAAGATAGTTTTTCAATTACCAACTATGGAAATTTTATTATAGTGTGGGAAATTTCGAAACAGTTGTTCTACATATTTTTTTTACCAATTTACACTAACTTTTAAAAAAAAAAATTTCGGAATAAATTATTTTCACATTTTATTATACAGGTTATATTTATATTCACTGATATCCTTTTTGGGGTTTGATTTCTATCGGCAACTCTACCGGTCTCACGAAAAAAATAAATATTATATTATTAACAAACTTTGTTTTTTTAAAAAAAGGACATCAGTGAATTTAAATACACCCGTATAATTTCTTACTCATAATAGAGAACACAAACACCCGATTAAGTCTTCGGAAATGATCTTGGGACATCCTGAATATTGTTAGTCGTTGACGGCGTCAATTGTTTCCCTCGCCCAGCATTACGATCCACGTTGAACACGATGCTAACCCACCACCCATTAAATACATATCTATAGATAGAGGCACACATAGGTCTATATTATGAGTATAAAATAATAATGAAGCTAACCCTGTGACACTTAAAATGTACGCAATTTTAAACTCAAGTTCAGAAACTTTTTAGCGTGCATCATAAAATTTAAAATAAAGGTTTTTTTTTATTTGTCAAAAATGTGTTTGATTTTGTTGCATTGTTATCGTCAACTATTTATTAAGCTATTCGTTATTGTTACGTTTAAGACATAATGTAACACTTTGATTTTTAAATTTCAATAATGAATATATCAAATCATACGGCTATCAATTTTGTATATAGATTAACCTACTAACGATGTTAAATAATAACACTGTAGATAACAGTAATTAATATAGCAATCTTGTGAGAAATCTTAACAAAACCTATCTTTAAAGAGTAGTATACCATTCATTTATAAATTCAATGTTATATAACTATTATTAAATATTTTTTAGGTTGGTTGGTTGCCAATCGTAATCTACGTGCCAGCGTTGGCATTTAATCAAGGTAATTATTTCTAATCCATACAAGAGAATGGGAAATATCTGTGGCATTTTTTTATTTGACTAAATATTTAATAATTATAATTATAGATTGTTTCTATAAGTACTGTATTGCATAATTCAGGGGGATGTTGCCAGTTTGGCTGTCAGTCGAATATTGAGTCAAAATTATGCGACCATACGATCATTTTTTTTTTTTAATTTGAGTAATGCACCATATACAACCCCACGAAGGCTGGTGCCTTTTCCGTAGGTATCTTAGCATACAAATTCAACAATTAAACAATTCACAATTAAACTTATTTGGCTATATGCTCTCTGTTTACTTTTAGGAATGATTGTGACAGAAAAATAAAAATAAGATATTTAGAATAAAAATACCATCGGTACCTAACTGTTATGTCGTTTCAAACTAAACCGCCATATTTTATTTCTTTGTATTTCTGAGGTCTATTTATACTTCCAAATTTTGATTTAAAAACTGACGGATAGGATTTCTATAAATATTTTTAAATTTATGTCAGTATAATGTTAAGTAAAAATATAAAATATAAACACGGCGAGTGACTGAAACTGTAATACAGTTATTTAATAATTGTTTGAATATGGCATAACAAAAATATTACATTGACGATATAAATATTTATACCTATATGCAATAATATATAAGCTAATATGACATACAGTCACATTTTTAGTTGTATGTGGTTTGAGTTTCACAGTACATTCGTACTTCATTAATTCACAGTACATTCATCTGTTCATTTTTGTTTCTATAGAGATCTTTTATTGTGGGTATAGAGATCTATTATATCCCCACTTATCTACATGGATAGTTGTATCAACCAGGGTTGACAGCTAAAAGCTTTTATTAAACTGTGGCCAGACATCGACGCCTAGGCGACTTGGGCCTTGGCTCCCTGGATGCAGATTGGATACAAAATACATACCGTATCAGCAAATTAGTGCACAGCTTTCATCTGTAGAACATTTCAAATGAATTAAGTACTTAAGTTTTAAATTAGATGCTGCTCTCTTATAATTTGAATGTCTTACTTACTCTTTCTTATTTTAAATAATATATTCATACAAATTCGCCTTACAAAATCTGACACAACTTATCTGACTTAAGTTATAAAAACTAATAATGCTAGAATATGCAGAGGTTAACATATAAAATGTTTTTTTTTCAGTGACAGGAATCAACATACATATAATTACCCCTGTGATATGTTTGGTATGTGTGTTTTACACTAGTGCGGTAAGTTAGTTTCAATCTAAATATCACCGACCCTATGCACAGTCGCGTTAGTTCTCTGTAAAATTGACAGCGCACTCATTTTCATCATTTAAGCTTAGCAAGCGTACTAACGCGAGTGTAAATAAGGTGGATAGATATTATGTTTAATTTTTGGAAAATAAATATTTATTGATATAGTATATTTTGCAGGGTGGTCTTCAAGCAGTCGTATGGACTGATGTCATTCAAATAACAATAATGTTTGCGGCAATGATTTTAGTGGCCATAAAAGGAACGTTCGACGTCGGAGGGTTGGCAGTCATCTGGGAGAGAAATTACAAAAGTGGTCGAATAGAAGCACCAAAGTAAGATAAGAGAGGGAGATGTAATTTAGCATGTGGTTTACGGTTTACATTAGGATGTCAATTGTTTATTTATTATTTTTTATGTGTAAACATCTATAAAGACAGTTGGGAAATAAACGTACCATTACTTTCACAGCTCTACCGACCCCTTCCCCCCGTGACCATAATTCCCTTACATGTGTTATAAATTTTAAAACTATCCTAATAATCTTCTCTAAGCGATCTCAGTTTCAATACTAGTAGGATTTTGCATGTCCACCCCCTTCAGCATTTTATATTGCTAATTTGATAGGACTTGCTTGTAAGAATACAAGATATTTGCACCACATTCGCGAGTACTACCAGGCACCAGAATTTTAGTCGTTTGTAACCAAATATGGGTTTTTTCTTTATTGTTATCGCCGTTGTATCGTTTATCGTTTGTTTTAATATAGGTATATATTTATTTACGACGTACTATCTATTCCTTTTAACAGTTTTTTATGGTTAGGTCAATGTCATTTAAACTTATTTTTACTGTTTCAGCTTCGATCCAAATCCTCTCACGAGACATACGATTTGGGGTGTGGTTGTTGGTGGAATGGCGTACTGGGTCCAAGCGAATGCTGTCAACCAGACTATGGTCCAGAGATATTTAGCATTGCCGACACTAAAATCTGCCAGACGGTATGTTTCAGTAACACGACAATTCTGTTTATCTTTCCAATTAGAAATAATTTTCGCAATATCATATTTAGTAAGACGCTTTTCCCTGGTGTGAAATACCTATATTGCTTATTTGGCGCCAGTTACATGAGTCTTTGACGAAGATGCCAAAGAAATTTGGGACCAAAACAAAACGGAGCTCCGAAATCCGTGTATTATAGTTTCAAAAAAATCATTTAAACTGGTGATTGGCACCATTGTCTCATTGTTACGCTTTCCTCGAGCAGCCAAGTGCAAAATAACCACTCAATGTTTTGGCAAATGCCGCGCTGTCCGAGTAGCCTCAGTCGAGGGATATTGACCAAAACATTTTGTGGTGATTTGACTCTCGTACCCCAAAAAATAAGTAATATTTTTTAATTTCAGCGCAGTTTTTACATTCAGCGTGGGGATTATGTTACTAGTGGCTTTCTGTTTCTATTGTGGATTATTGATTTACGCTCGATTTCATGACTGTGATCCATTAACTACTCAGGTAAATGTAATTAAAGGGACATTAGTTTACAAAAGGCAATTGTAAAGTTAAATGCATTATTTATTTATTTATTTATTTTCTTATGGGAAACACACAGTAATAACAATAATATTAACAATCAAGAATTAAGCAGATAACAAAACCGATTATGGATTTCCTACATATTCACAAACATACTATTATACAGTAGGTATCAAACTAAATTGATGCAAATCAAATTATTAAAATACAAACACGCAGGTACATTCGTATGAGGAGCATGTGTGTGTGTGTGTGTGTGTGTGTGTGTGCATGTTATGTATGTGTGTGTGAGGATGCGTGAGTGTGTGTGTGGTGATTATAATAGTTTATCAGTACTATTTAGGGAATGCTTCGAGTTATTAAAATAAACAATTTTTAATGCAAAATAAAAATTAAAATGTTTCTTATTCTCGTAATTGGAAAACATTTTTCCTATATATTTTACTGATTTGTGTTTGTTTGTTGACCGCCTGAAAGGACAGTAGTGATTTTAAGTACATCCTTAAGTACATAAAGGTAAACTTATGAGAGGACACTTTGCACTGCATAAACTAGTATAGCTTACGTGTATACCTACTAATCAGAAAATCGTTGGATGCGTTTATTTGATTTCCATCGACAGGACTATCCTGGTATTATTCGGTTCTTATTGTTTACCGTGTTATTACATTTATAATATAATATAATATTATATATAAATGTATATTATATTTAAAATTTATGGTTCATATTCATTTCCACTTCAAATTTTAATGTTACTAATAATATTACTCCGATTAATTAAATTCACTATGAGTATGATTTCATTGTAATTTTCTAATAAACCTAAACTGATTGAAGTTATATACTGAGTAAATAATATTAATAACAGCTCGCCAAGGCAAAGGATCAGTTGCTACCTCTGCTGGTGATGGACATCCTTGGTGCTTATCCTGGACTGTCAGGGGTTTTCGTGGCTGGAATATTTAGCGCCGCTCTCAGGTTTGTTGCCTTACACAATACACATTGCAACGTACCAAATCAACGGTTTAATGTACTGTGGCCTGAAGTAATTTTCTTGCAAAAGCCACGAGGAAAACAAATGATAAAAATAATAATTCTACGTGTCAATTATTTTAAGTGGAAAACCATTTCCTCTTCCAAAGCCAACTTAAATCCAACACAACGTAAACGTAGGTACGTGATAGGTGACTAGGACGTGGAGTGATAAGGAATCGTAGTCTAATTTCTCTGCAACTTCGTTCAAAAGAAATTGAAAACAGAAAAGACGAAGCTAAGACAACCTGCTAAGACCAATAAAGTAACCAGAACTAGCTGTAAAATATTGTAAATATTAAAGATAAAATTGTTATTTAAAATAAAAAAGACCACTAATTTTAAATCGATGGAACCCAAAAGACTAAATTTTAACCGACTTCGAAAAAAATAGGAGGTTCTCAATTCAATATGTATCCTTTATTTTCATTAATAAACACTCATTAACCCGTAGTTCATTAGGCGATTTCGAATATTTTTTGCATAATTTAAAGATAAGGATTTTTTCTGAGGTCTTATGATGGTCTTATGTTAGTTTCCTATGTAACACCTAATATAAGGTAGCAATCAATAATAAATGGTAGTTCAATTTTCATATCGATGTCATGTCATATATTTACTTTTTTATGTTAATGTATTTTTCGTATATTTTATTTTATTTTATTTTGAAGTCGTTTTTATGTTTTTTAATTTCAGTTCACTTTCAACAAGTTTGAATTCAATGTCAGCGGTCGTGCTAGAAGATTTTTACAAACCATTCTTCAACCAGCCACTTTCGCAGCGCCAGAGCAATATTTTGATGAAGTCAGTCGTGGTTTTGATGGGTTTTCTGTGTCTTGGTTGGTTCTTTTATGGTGTTTCAAAAGATTTTTATGAAATGTTGTCTTAAAGTTTTACGAGAATACTTTTAACGGAGGACTACTTTTTAAGTATAATTCAAATTTAAGTGCATTCTTAACATGCGACCTTAATATATCGAAATGACCGCAAATAGAAGAATCAACAGATTAATTGCGATATTCTGTATTATCTGTCCTATTACTGTGAACAACTTCGATCGGAAGGTGGTAAGTAATAATGATGATTTAATTCTTATATTTCAGCTCTTGTATTTATTGTGGAGAAAATGGGTACAATCCTCCAGCTCACGATGACCATCGAAGCTATAACAAATGGACCGCAATTAGGGGTATTTACGATGGGGATTCTTCTTCCTTGGGTGAATGCGAAGGTGAGCATTTCAAAAGTATCTTTACGTCAACAGCTGTATTAAAATTAGTTAAAATGGCAGTCACACATAAGATTTCTTACATAAGTATTGTTGTTAATGCGAAAATAGTTTTTCTTTATTACATCCTCGTACATATTTAAAAGGACTCCATTTTTAAGGTACTGTAAAAGAATGTGGTACAAAATAATTCGTTTTAATGCCTTTTGTGCCGTTATCCATAAGAGGACTGCAAAGGTCGGAACGGGATAAGTCGTGATGCAAATTTCTTCTTTGCACAATGGTTGTTTTAATTATTGTATAGCCCTTTCGAACTAAAGTTTAAGCTAAAGTTCACGTTCATGTATTGTGTAAAAAAAAGTTTTGTATATATTTTTATATGTATTGAATATGTTAATGTATCTAATCAAGGATCCTTGTTGTAGCTTCATTTTGTTTAAATGAACAATACCTAAATAGATTTCGCAGTCGAAAACTCTAAAAACATTTTTTTTTCAGTAGACCTTTCTGTCAAACTACATATAAAACTCCCTATACCTATAATATAATTTATTATGAGATTATTTTATTTGTGCTAGCTTTCGGATTATTTTAGATTTTATTGTGGTCTCAAAAATAAAATTTTGAATTTACATATTACTTATAAATGAAATTAAGTAATTATTTAATAATAAATATATATTTTTAATAGGACTTTATAAATGCCAACTGGGATTATAAAATAATTCTCTTTTGACATTGAGTCTTATTACCACATTGTGACAGTGTTAGTGGGTCGTGTTATACTTATTAATGACACACTAATATGCATTTTTATGGCCTCCCAACATTTAGGCTAAGTCCTACCAGACAGATTATTTGATCGATAAAGGCGTGGTCTGACGAAAAACATGCTCTAGTACTTTATTATTTTATTTTTCTAATAAAAATCTAGAAATTCACATCACAAAGTTTTGCTTTAGAACATCTCAGATGAATTTTGAGCAATGCTACCAATAATTTTATAGTAATGTTTCAATTTAATTATTACCTATGCCATAAAACGATTTAAATAAAAAATGTATATTTCGCTTATTTATACTATAATAATTAATTGCAATTTACGTAAAACAACACTGGTTTCTAGTCACATGGTTAAAGCATACTATTTTTCTGTATTCTTTCATAATTTATTTTTCGGTGACATTAGCATACATTATAGCACCACGATACAGGTAGGATTAGTAATCTGTGCTAGTGGGGTTTTGTGCTAGTGGTAGTTTTGATTCATAATATGGTTGACTTGGTAAAAAGTAACTACAGAAAATATTGTAATATTCTTCGCCTGTTCGCTACGTTAGATTTACTACAGTTAGTTACAGTAAACTACAGTTACAGTTAGTATATTATTATATGGTATAGTTAGGTATAGCTTATAAAGGTATAAATTATTAAATGGTTTATTTAACGGAACTAAAAAAAATGTTGTTTGTTTTTAGGGTGCCCTGATAGGTGGCATGTCAGGTCTGGCAATAATGTCCTGGTTTTGCTTAAATGCCCAATTAGCGATCGCTGATGGAAGAATCACTTTTCCCACGAAGCCAATGTCCGTGGAAGGATGTCAGTACGAATTTACGGAAAAAATGGCTTTCAATATGCATTCCGTTCCTAAGTAATTCCGTTGTCTTTCTTCCATGTTTGAATTATTAAGCATTTATTTACAATTTCTTCTTTTGTCAAGCAATTAACTAAAAGGAATACTAACTAATGCGGGTATGACTTTAATTAGATATTTATTTTTTTTACAGAAATGAAGACGTCTTTGTCCTTTATCGAATATCTTACATCTGGTACACATTGGTTGGAGCCTTGTGCACAATTATTATAGGCCTCTTGGCTAGCTGGGCCCTGAACCCAAATGACCCGAGGGACGTGGACAAAGAGCTTTTGGCACCGTTTTTGAGGAACCTCATCAAACCTAGACCCAGCCTTAGCATTCAGCCGGGAAAGAGGGACTTAATATTGGCATATGATAAGGTTAACCACCCAATTAGCCTAATAATGAATGGTTTTTACGATCACTCTAATTTGTATACACTTTTTGGGTAGACAATGAGAATCGTGTCGTTCGAATGGATGTCAATATATCTGACATAAATGTGTAGTGTGTGTGTGTGAGAGAGGGTGTGTGTGTGTGTGTGTAGTGTGTGTTTGATCGTGATCATCAGTACAATTACAAATTGTAAAAAATATTCCTCTTTAAAATCCATTATGGATGCTTGTTTAATGTTTATGGCAGAGAAATAATTACAACTTTTTATTGATCAAATTATACTATTATATAAGTGTGAAGTTATCCAATTTAAACTATGGAAGTTGAATAACGCTGTAGTTATACATATATGAGGGGCACACCCTTCACAAACAATAACAGTAATATTTACTTTTACAAAACAGTATTGTTTACAGTCTACACACAAAAATGAAATCCACACTTGCTCAAATACGCAACGTCGACCGTTATACACAAACAAAGACTCTTATTTAGGCGAGTTGACAATTTTTCATTTACCATATTTTGTCTTTGGTTCATAATAAGAGGTATCAACGTTAAAAAAATAATATAGTGCTCCAATTTGCTTAGAACCAATAAAGGCATCTGAAATATGAAAAATATTAAGTTCTAAAAAAGTATAAATAATCATTTTAAAATAAAGATATAAAAATCTTAGGACATGATTAAAATTAGATCTAAAATCTCGTTGATAAAATATTTCTGTACAATTCTTAGGGGATATTTTTTCATTTCAGAAGACCTATCTCTTAAATAGCAATAAGAATAAAATGAAAACTAACACCAATATTAAATATATTTCATTTATCAACTTAATTTAAGCAATTAGTTATAAAGTAAGTAATTATTTACTTACTTCACCTGATAGCCTTATTTAGTACGGTCGTTGTTTAGTTAAGAAAAAATATGTGATTGTAACTTATTACTTATTAATTGTAATTTTTTTAGAAATAATATTGTTAGCATAAACGCCAGTGAGTTGGTTTGTCCGAATTATTATAATTTTAATGTCGTCGAAAATATGTTATTAAAATATACCGTATCTATTTAATTAATATTAAATTGTATAATTATCAATATTTATCGATTTATTTACAGGATATTGCCAAGGAGAGTCAGGCGACCGATATACAAATGAATGACTTGCAAAATCATCACGAATCTATTACTTAATAAAAATCTTTATTATATTTTTATTGTGATTTATCTGAATAAATCAAATTATAACATTTCTAGCTTTAAATTTATTTTCATTTCTTGCTAAATGAATAAATGATTTACAAAAGTGATTTTTGGGAAGAAAACTCTGTTTTTTAGGAAGTTACACGGTAAAAAAATTATAAGGTAAATAAATGTTTTCCTGCAATGCGTTTGACTTAAAACTAAAAAGTTTATAGTTCGAAAGTACGCAGTGTTAAACAATTTATCATCGCAGCTTAGAATTAGAATTTAGAATTAGAATCGACACTGGATATGTTTGCGATATTTGGAAACCCTGCTGCCAATAATATGCTGGTGCTGGACTGGTGCAGAAAAAAATGTTCTTTATGGACTTTCTAGAGATAATTTTTATGAATAGGTAGGCATTATGGTAGGTTTACTATAACCACAGAATAACTGTCAATGAAGTAAATTGTGAAAGTAGTTTTGTATAAAAAATAATAATGTGTATTAAAAAAACTCCTTTAATGTATATGTTGTTTAAAAACTGCGAGCAATATTTCATAACCATTTACTTTACTGCGTCACCATTCTTATTAAAAGTAATAGATAGGTGTTCTCGTATTATAATATAACATATATCGCAATGATAATAAAAACATATTTTTTTTCTTGAATATAAAGCACTTTATACAAACACCTCCTTTATAACTTATGTTTGGAGTGATAAAATTGCATATAACCATTTACTATTGTTTAGATTTTCTTTTGTTATTGTGAAGGGAACCTAAAACACCATTTCACAACTGAACTTTAAAGGATGATAATAAAAAAACTTAAAATATACCCATACTATCATTGTACTGCATATAGTGCCTACATAGAAATGATACGAAAAAGTTATGTAATTTGTATAAATATTTGAAAATAGAATAATATTTTTATGATTTTAAATGGCATAATATCTTACAGTATGTTAGGAAAATACGTTTAATTTTTAGAAACTCTCGATAGTAGTTAATTTTATACAACCGCGACGAGTCTCGTCTTTACCATGGCAGTACTGATATTATTATTAATTACTTTTAAAATTAGGCAAGACTACAGGTAGTCCTACAAAACATGTTACTGCGTCAGGACATTTTGACCCAAAAGATTTAACCAGACGATTAGAATAGAATGCCGACAAATACGTGACCGTTGCAACTAAGAATACAGTCAATTGTTAAATTGACCCAAACCGATTAGCCAATCAGACAGGAAAGTTAAGGCCGGTCCACGATGAAAAATGAAATAAGTAACAGCCGAAACATAACTTAAAAATATAATATAGGAAATGCGTCTCTCTTACGACTGTTGCAAAAATATTTGTACTACACAACTAAATAAAATCATGAAAGAGTTGGAGTGTTTCCTTTTATGTCTCGGTGGATTTTAATTTTTTTTAAATTTTATAATATAATTTTTTTCCTTGTTTTTGCTTTGTCAAAAGTAATGGGATATAAAATAAGTTTCCGACTTTATACCTCAAATATAGTAAAAATAATATTTTAAATTTATTTATAAATTATTTTGTGTAATTTATATTTTCAATAAGTATCTCAATAAAGGAAGCTCAGTTCAGGTTCTCTATTCGTTAAATAATCGAAGACCTGATTTTTAGCATAAGCTATTGCTTATATAAAGAGGAGAATCGTATGCAATACTCGTTTATACATCAAAATATATAGAGAGAAAGGTAAGAAAAGAAAGGCAAGGTTTGACCATGTGCGAATTCGAACTAGCAACCGCTGCGCTGAGTCATAGTCAAACGCCTTAACCACTAGACTACCACGATCTCAGTTAAAATGTGTATTTAAGAACACGAGATAGTTAAAGTTTAATGTAAATAATGTACCTTTATAAATAAAAATAGGATTATAGTTAAGTCTAAAATAAAAAAAAAACTGTTAAACAGAAGAAGAAGGAAAAAGCTGAAGTGAATGTGTACTTCCTTCCTGAGGTTCTAAAGTTCCTGATTATCTGACTAAGGTTTGAAAAAAACTTTATTTTTATTCGACTTAAAAACACTCATTTAATAATTTATATGAGATGTTTATTAAATTTTCGAATCATCTCAGAAATTCTAATTCGACTCTGTTAAATAACAGTACGTACGAGATTGAGGGCACGAATGATTCTGACTTGATTTGAAATAGGATCAACCACATCCTTCATTATTATTCTATCAGCGCTAAACTTATGTTCGGTTAGATGGACCTAAGTAAATGATAGTATTTTTAAAATTATTAATTTTAAAATGTCTTCAACGCCAAAATATGGGCACGTTATCGACGTAATTGAGATAGGCCAATCGATGCAAAAATTCAGCTGGCCAGATTATGTTGTGTTCGTGATGATGCTAGTGGTCTGCGGACTTACCGGAGTCTATTGGGGATTCTTTAAGAAGCAGGATTCTGCGCAAGAGTATCTCATGGGCGGCAGAAACATGAAAACTTTCCCCGTTGCTTTGTCACTGGTGGCCACGTAAGTTGTTTAATTTCCAGCAAATGTCAAAATCGGAACTGATTAATTAACTTAATAAAATGAGATACTATAACATTATTAATTGAATTTGCTGCATGTGTATTTACACTTTTTATCAACCCCCATCTTCATTCTTGATTAATTTATTAAATGCCGTTATTACTCTATGTGACAATTGCGCCAAAATCATTTAAGTTATTTATGCTATGATAGAAAGTAAATTCGAGGGTCGATTCCGGGTTCAATAGTGTTTTATTCACAATGCAAAAGATTTCATCCAATATTTTAGTTTTTATACTATCCAGAGTATCTCGAAATAGTGTTCTAGACCTTATCTTATTTACTATATTTATGACCTTTTTCTATGTGTTGTATTGCTCATGCAACTTTTTGCGGATGATAGTGTCCTTTTTAGAATTGAGAATATGAATATGATTGTGAACATTAATTATTAAAAAAGGATCTAGATGCTGTTGTTCAATGGGTTAGTCGAAATGGCATGTGATTAAATTCGGGCAAGTCATAAAGTTGATAAAGTTTGGTCCCATAATGATTTTAAATATGAACTAGCTGGTAAATTACTATCCATATCCTTAATTACGAAGCATCTCGAAATTATCCTGTCATCTAGTAATCTTTGTTGGGAAACGCATGTTGATAAAAAGGCTTATAGACAAATTACGGTTGGTAATGTTTAAAATATTTAAAACTAAACATGGCTGTAAAACTTTCAGTTTTATTTCAGGGATTTCCCTACTTGGCACTCCGACTGAGATTTACGTTTATGGAATTCAGTACTTGAATATTACGTTCGGAGTGTTAATGATGACGGCAGCTGTTCATTTTGTGTTCTTGCCTGTGTATCATGAACTCAAACTTACATCATCATATGAGGTAAGATAGTCCTAATGTTAATATTCCTGAAAATCTTCTCAATATTAAAATAATAGCATTTCGCAAACCTTCACTTAACCCTTTTCCAGCTTTCAACCTTTCCAAAAATAATAACCTTTTATCGCCCATTAGTTAAAGACCTTCTTAACATATTTTTTCTTAACATTTGTTTTATAATTTGATAAGTATCTAAATCGTACCTACTCGTAAGTGTACATAATGATCACCGTCATAATAAAACAAATATTTTAAAAAGGGGATTTTTATTGGAAATACTTTTTTTGTTTTCATTTGTTTCAAAACTCAAATCTTTAACAGAAGTAATTGTTGGTTTGTGTTATTATTTTTTTTATTTAATATGTGCTAATTCTCTAATAGGTAGGTTCCTGTAATGTTGATGAGTTTTTTTGTTTTGTATGTAATATTAAGAGGCGGATTTCCCAATTTGAAAATAGCACTTGTTAACTTTACATTTCAGATTGTTTGAAATCAAAGGCTAATTAAATTATACTTTCGACGTAATGGGGTGCTATAAAAAAAACTAAGCCAGCCAACGATAAGATTGTTGTAGCCAGCCATCGCTGTAGCGTTGTAGGTTGTTGTTATTAGTGTGATTCCTCGCTGCAGAAATAGTTCTTTATGTCTCGTGTAAAATTATTTTTTTCCCTAGCCCTATTTTTTTTCTCATCCTAAGCAAAACGCAAAAAAGACCCATTTCTTCAAACACAGAGGCAAAAGATATAGCGTAAAAATATAAAACCACCATCGAACAATATTGCGTATAAAGTGACGGGTTTCTTATATACTTCTGGATCGGAAATACCTAGTTCGATCTCTAGTGGGTTATTTTAATTATTGTGAGAAATGTATTTTGGAGAGGCGCAGTAATAATATAAAAATTTTGAAAGTCAAATAATAATAAAAAATAAATAATCTACCAAACTCTTTAGCGAGCTCTGTCTTGAGTTGACACCCAAACCAATTTTACATGTGGTCTTTTTTAAAATAATTATTTGAAAGCACTATTAAAATATATATATTTTTTGTCTTGTGTCAGTATAATTCTCATTTATTTTTTATTTTTATTATTTCTCATTCTCAATTTGACGGGTTTGGATAAATCCTGAACAATGTCATCGTCTTACTTGGTACAAACTACGTCTGGTTAGGATGCGAGGTACCTACTGTTATTGATTATACACTAACACTATACACGACATAATCAATGCTACTGTATAGGAAACATTTTGTTTATTGTTTCAGTATTTACAGAGAAGATTTGACAAAAGACTAAGACTATTTGGGTCAGTGTTATTTACGATATCTTTAGTAAGTAAAAATTTGATATACACTATTTACAAAATCTTTTATAACTTGTGTGACCCAGAATTCATTATTTTCATATACAGCGGACTGCAGGTTTTTGTACCAGATTTGGCACACTTCAGGCCAATGCAATTCAGATTAATGCAATTTGCGAGGATTGACAATAGGTAGAAAGATGCCAGTACTTACGGTTTGTGTCGGCTGCCGAAGAGAGCTCTTTTTCCTGTTTGCAGTCTGCACAAGGCACTGACCTGACACTGTTGGTTTTATTTTATATAGAACTGCTCTCGGAAGTTTGCGGGTGAAAATAAACCAATTTTTTTGGCGTTCAACGCGCCATTTTTATACTCATGAGACATGATCGAGTTAAAAACTAAACTGTTTTCCTACCCTTCCTTGACATCATATTTTTGGTTAAGTGGGGTAAGCGGTTGCGGGGTATGAGGGCAATATAGGTAGCACGATATTTTATGCTTTTCGACTATAGATGGCACTGTGATAATATACCGACCAACTTTTAGAGTAACGATGACAAGCCACGCAATTAGTTTTTTTTTAACAATATTATAAAGCGGTGAAGTTTGTTTATTTAGTCTGACGTTCGCCCTCTCACTTTGTTCCAATTCTCTTCTCGCTCACAAGTGCCTTGACATATAAAACTTTAATTAGTTATGCAACTTTCAAACTAACCAGAGCTTGTTTGTAATTCTATGGCAAAAATGGTGTACTTTCGCATTTTCCCCAATCATTCAAAAACATGTCTTTATAAAAAACGGTGGGTCTAACTATAATGCTTTTACCTTAAAAAAAAAAAACAGAGTAACCACAGCGATTTTTATCCAAACGCTTAACGTTAAAGAGTTATTACTTAAGTACCATCACAAAAAAACTTGTGAAGGCCAAGGTTGAACTTCTAGACTATAGGTACTTATTGATATATTGTTTTAAATATAAATTTTCTGTAAAGCAAGTGATATTTTACCTTAATTCCTTTGTCTTTAGATAAAATGGCTGCCGATTGTAATTTACGTGCCTGCTTTAGCATTTAATCAAGGTATGAATATAAAGAAAACCATCTCTAATTTAAGCATGGTAATTAATATTCTTATCAAAATCAACATGCATATAAGCACTAATACTAATAAAAACTAAATAAAAAATACTAATAAATACTACTATTTAATATTACTACTACTACTACTACTATTTAATATTAGTATTTATAATAGCTTATAAATACTAATTGATATTTTTTTCAGTCAGTAAAGTTGTGAAATGACCCAAAACTTTGGACTTGACCCAAAACTATTCTTGAAGACTTAAGGGGTTATTTATGTTCATAACAAATATTTCCCAACAAAGAAAGGAAGTCAGTGTCGCCACTTTACATAACGCAATACATAGGCCTCGTGTGCGTCATCTCTTCTTTACATATATATACACAGAAGGGTGCGCATAGATTTTTAACATACGGGTATATCAATTAAAACAGAAGAATTTAGTGTTTAAAATAATATACACATTTAATGCTTTGGTAGAGTCCTGTGAAGTTTGTAACTAACAACAAAAGCGTTCTTTTGCGATAAAACAATGAACGCTTTTGTCTAATACCATTATAAAAATATTTTTATATGTAACTATTTTTAAATTTCAGTGACTGGAATAAACATCCATATAATTACACCAGTCGTATGTATTGTGTGTATTTACTATACTTGTGTGGTAAGTAAAATTGATATTTAACAAAAAACATTTTTTGATATTTATTTTGAATTTTAATTATCTAACGGTTATATTATTTTTTAGGGTGGCCTCAAAGCGGTTGTGTGGACAGATGTCATTCAATCGATTGTCATGTTTGGCGCCATGTTTCTCGTCATCATAAAAGGAACTTGGGACATTGGAGGAGTTTGGGTTGTACTTGAAAGGAACTTGGAAAGTGGAAGAATCGAAGCTCCTAAGTAAATTACAACATTTTAAAGTATGCAGTAGCAAGAACCCTTATCGTGGCTTGCGTTTCCTAAACCGAGCCGACATTTTAGAATATTACATACAATATTTTTTTTTTAGGAATGTTTTTGTAAAGGGAAAGGGTCTATTTACTCACCATTTATTGGCATATAGAGTATGCAATATTTTTTATAATAGATCATGTTAATGTAAAAATATATACCTAAATTTCCAAGTTCCCAACAAAATAATTTTCTGATATACCATTCGTTTGAAAACGCAGAATCAAGTTTGTTCGTTGTTTATTAGGTAGGAAACTATTTATAAAATAAATAAACCTTTCGTTTAAACTACATGTAGGTAGTCAACATTCTAAAACTCTTTCTTTATATTTTAAATTATTCCTAGCTATTAGTCTTACTTATCTAATTAAAAATCATGCTTTGTTTTATATTATTGAAACGCACATAATCATTAATAAGATTTAATACTTGTTTTGATTATTTAAAAAAAAAAATGTCCAAAGATGTCTTTAAATATAACCTAAAAAAGAACTTTTTATCCAACCGAGGGGTTGATTTGTGGAATGAATCGCTTCCAATTAATAAGTTCAAAAACCGTTTAGATTCACAACAAGCAAAGACATAGGTTTATCAAATGTTAAGCTGAACACCTATTAATTAAAAATAATAATAATAATGATAAAGTATTACACAATAAAAAAAATAATTTTTAATCATATTGCAAACGGCTTAGAATTTGTTATCATAATATCGTAAAACAAACAAATAGGTAACATAATGAAAACTAATTATTAGTGAAAACAGAAGAAAGTTAATCCGCTCTTTGATTTCTAATTTCATTCGAATATTAATTCTAAATATTATAAATATTCTAGGTACCTAATATTATTTTCAGCTTTGACCCAAATCCTCTTTCGCGACACACATTCTGGACTCTGGTGTTTGGAGGTGCCATTCATTGGATTGTAATAACAGCTGTTAGTCAGACCATGGTTCAGCGGTATATGGCCTTACCAAACCTTCAAGCCGCTAGGAGGTAATTATATACTACTATTATGTGTAAGAATGTGACAGACTGACATACGATCAACTCGGTCGAATGCGTAATGATAACATTAAATATTAATTTGAGTTTTGACCGGTACTCACGTTTTGAGGTCCGTTAAAACCATTATAACCCGCAGCGGGAATTGAACTTCAGATTTCATGGTCATCGCAGACAGTGTTTCAAGTCAATCAATACGATCACTAAAATATTTTACGGCGAGACCATATTTCCTATATCAAGTTTTAGAAAGCACTCCTGATGGACATATCTAAAACGTCACTACATTTTTTTTCAGAGCACTTTGGTATTTCACTATTGGAGTACTATCTATAATGTGGCTATGCGCATACAGCGGTCTTCTTATATACGCCAAGTACCACTCGTGTGATCCTCTCACGACTCAACTGGCCCACGCTAAGGACCAGCTGTTGCCCTTGCTTGTGATGGACGTATTGGGGAACTATCCTGGTTTGCCAGGACTTTTTGTAGCAGGCGTCTTTAGCGCGGCTTTAAGGTTAGATTTTGTTATTACAAGGTGAACTTAAAGTCAGCAGTATCCTTTTAAGCGGTCTTTTTAAGCGGGTATCTCAGTTCTCTGAGTGTTAAATTTGTGAGAAATATTACTTGGTGGAAATTATTTTAAAAGTCGATTGCAGCACCCTGCTTTATCAAATACTTAATTTAAAAATGTCCACTTTATGACAATTTTTCTTGATTATCCGGGCCTTAAGATAGGCCCTAGGGCTTTAGAATGGATGTTTTAGGGTGTCATTAGTAAGAGCTTCGATGATGCTGTTAACGCCGTGCTGTTGTGATGGTTTACGTGCTACATAATTTTCATGCAAATAAATATTTTAAACCGTCACTAAATAAACTACTTAAACACTATACTACTTATTATTATTTATAGTGAATAT
This sequence comes from Neomicropteryx cornuta, assembly GCA_020383195.1. Lineage (NCBI taxonomy): Eukaryota > Metazoa > Arthropoda > Insecta > Lepidoptera > Micropterigidae > Neomicropteryx > Neomicropteryx cornuta. The sequence continues at coordinate 7,486,380 of JAHKQU010000014.1, forward strand.
ACATTTATTTATATCGTTATTTAAATGCACTCTTATATATAACAAAACATAGTGTTTACACAATAAATACAAATTTAGATTTTCGCTCTTAATCTTTTTTTCAGTTCACTCTCAACGGGTTTGAATTCGATGGCGGCCGTGGTATTGGAAGACTTCTACAAAACATATACATCAAAACCTCTTACTAACAGGCAGACGAGCTTACTTATGAAGGCGGTGGTCGTCGTGTTTGGATTTATCTGTCTATGTTAGTTACATATTTATGATCACAGCCTAAATATTTGTATCGGTTACCAAGTTTTATCTTTAATTGTATATATTTTGCATTGCTTGTATTGTGCTATCGCGTGTAATTTTTGCAAATATTATTAAAAATTCGGTTTTCATATTTGACATTGGATTATAATATGGACCTATATAATATTATAATCTGTATCGAATGTCCATACCATTTTAAAAGATCATTCAAATTTTGTTTTTACTAACGGTAAATTATAAAAACCACCGTAAAATAAAAAGTAAAGATTATTTCACATTGCCTGTTTGTTTTCTTGTTCGTAAAATAATTTACATTTAATGCGTAATAAATTAAAGCGTACAAATTCTTTCACTATTTCGTATTTAGAATATAATTTATATTTGTTTGTAATTATTAATTTATTTTATTTAAATTTTAGGTCTGGTTTTCGTCGTTGAACATCTAGGAACGGTTTTACAACTTTCCCAAAGTCTTGGAGCCATCTCAAACGGACCTTTATTGGCAATGTTTTCTTCGGGTCTTTTATTGCCTTGGGTAAATTCCGAGGTATATTTATACTGCCGCATTAAAATAAAATAAATGTCGATGTTTTGGGGAAAAATGACAAAAATAAGAAAAATATCTTGAATAGGAATACGGTTTGAATCAGATTTTTGGTAACACACTAAGCGCTGCGCCTTTTTATATTTTTATTCAGTGAAAATATTTTTTTCAAAAAAAATCGAAACGGTTTGTTTTAACTGAACCCGACTGAAAATGAACACTTTTTTTCTTTTAAAATATTATGCATAAATTTAAATAAACATGGATGCATGGTTTTTTTGACTGTCTGCCTTTTAAAATGAATCAACGAATTCATACATTCAAATTCGTTTGATGCAGATACATACATACAGTACAACATTTCAACGATATTTCTTCTTCAAATATATCAACTGGTTCTTTTATGGTCTAACTGGTTACCTTTATGCAACTGCATTTTTAGTAGCAGTTATGCCGACTGCGCTTGATTACAATTGCCAGTTGATTTCGGCCATGTGCTGCCAAATCGCTCTGGCATTTGTAGTTGGCATCTGTACTTGCCGAGCTCTACAGGATATTCAAGTAGATAAACCGCGTTTTCGATATTAGAATTGGTGGTTGATTCCCGCCACATATTTGACCAAATCGCTTGTAGTTGGCATCTGGCTTTTGTAGTTGGCATCTGTACTTTAATCTGTACTTTAATCACCAGAGCAATTCGGCCAAGCCGCGGGACGAAATACCCTGGGAGTTGAAGTGGGGTTGAAGATTATGGCAAAAATTTAGTTACGGATTTTGATGATTTAGTAACATATTTTCTTACCCTATTAAATATGAACGTAAATATTTTTAATTTAACAGGGTGCTCTTGCCGGCGGTGTCGTAGGTCTGATCACAATGTGCTGGATATCCCTGGGTGCTCAAACAGCCATTGCCAAGGGTGATCTCTTCTTCCAAGAGAAACCCGTCGCGACGGACGGGTGTCATTATTCCTTCATACCCAAAACTCCGAGATTGAATGCCATCAGCCTCGTTGGACAAAATGCTACGGAACATATTCAGCATGCTGAGTAAGTAGCATCTCACATTTACTTAACTTTTACTTTACCTCTACGAAGTTAAAATATTGTGGTCACAAGAAAATATATGGGCATTTCACAGGATATTTCTCTATTAATTATTAAATATGTTGTATTTTGAATAAAACTTAAATATACCACGTGTACCATATGTACCAGGAATACTTAGATTTTCATATTAAGTATTTTATTTCGTATTTAATAATAGTTTACTATTAGATTTATACACTTACAATATTCATGTCAAATCTAATCTTTAACAATAATATCTATTTATGAGTATGAGTGTATGTATATGTATTATTGCTATATAATATATATATTATACCATAAATTCAAATGATGTCTACCATTGTAAGTGAGTTTTAAATCCAAAAACAATATAATTGATTGTTTTTCGACCTGATATAAAGCCTAGCTCAGGGCGGGTGCTGCCTAGTAAAGTAGTGTTGAAAATATATGTGTGTACTTAAAAATAAAATAAATAAATAATACTAAAGGTTCAGTTGCCCTCGACTAATATAATGTCTATATTACGCCGTAACATCCATATGGATTTACGAGATAATGTCAAGATTTCAATATACAGACAAAAGTTGATCAGTTTGAAGTATAGAATGATCCCATAAAGGGATGTGAAAGGAGAAAAAGTTCATCCCGTATATTTATAATTATTTGTTTTGTTTTCTAGTGAAGTTTTTATGATCTACCGTTTGTCGTACATGTGGTTCACAGCCATTGGATGTTTCGTGTCGATGAGTGTCTCAATAGTCGTCAGCTTACTTTTCCACCCAAATGACCCACAGAAAGTTGAAAGGAGGCTACTGGCTCCTTTCGTACGGAAAATTTTGGACAGGAAATCCAATTCAGCAAAAACCGTCATTCATACGGTGAGAAAATAAAAATATTGTAATGATAAAAAATATATAAATAATAACAGCCTGAATTTGCAAAGCAATCAACGATTGTAGTACATACTTGATTACCTCTCTTAAAAATATGAATTTGCGCTATTTATGACAATTACTTTACATAGGAATTAATGGAATCGAATAGAAACAAATTAATTTCATAGATTTTGTTATAACTTTGTTCGTACGAATTTTTAAATTAAAAAAAATGACCTTCAAATTAAGCGTAAGTATATTTTTAACAAGCTGACCCAATGAACTTCGTTCCGCCTCAGAATCAATAATTGTTGTGCTAACTTATTAGCTGAATTAAATTCAGTTTTTTATTAAGAATACTCAGAATGAATTAAGTTCAATAAATGTACAAAAATCAAAATGATATGTATTTTTATTATCAATGATACACATGATAACCTCACAAAGTGAATATCTTTGAAGGCAACTTACCGTTTGAAAATAGAATTCCACAGAATACAAAGCTGTTCCATATAAAAGGTATAAGAAAATGAATTTTATATATATTTTTTGTGAATTTTTCGACGGTTTAATAGTTATTCTGTTATTCGGGGCAGAGACAAATCCAACATATCAAACATCATAAAAATCGGTTCAGCCGTTCTTGAGTTATAAATGACTTAACCTGACTTTGTATTAAATATATAGATAGATAGTATCAGAAAATAAGGTGGAACTTGTCGAAAATCTCGAGTCTTTATTATGTCGTTGTTTAATATTATTTAAAAATTACGCCGTTCCGCGTTAAAAAAATATTATGCTGAACTTATTAAGTTGGTTGCTTGTCAGTGTGAAAACCAATATTTATTAAAATTTATAATGATTTTCTTATTAAAAAAACACCAAATTTAGATTTGCCAAAAATAATGATTAAATCTAAATTCTATTTTAAATATTAATGTTAAAATATGTAATTTTGTCTAGGTGCAGCTCCCAGTTCAAGAAGAAAGTGTGTAATTTGAAAAAATTAAGAGAATTATATGAAATACATAACGGCTTACCAACAAGGGAATTAAATATGCTATTATATTATAAGCTATTTTTAAGTATGCTTTAGTGTTATCGAAAAAAGGCAAAAGTTAAATATATATTTATTTTGAATCTTTTTTCTTCTTTTTTATTTTGTTATAATTACTCCGTTTTTACGGTACCTTTCACAAATATATCCTAAATATCTCATGTCAGGAAGAACTTATTTTGGCATTTGCCAACTTAAATTTAGAACTTAAAACTAAACTAGAGGTATTTATAGGAAAACAAAGTAGGTATTTACTCGAGTACACCAATCATTCTTCAGTGTTGTAATAAAGAGGAACAAGAAGGTTGGGTGGGAGGAGGGGATTTCGATATACCCCTCCTTCGATATACGATTATTTGACTGCTGAGAGGAATAAAAAAAAAAACGATAATATTTCTATACCGATTTTAAAAACATCCTCTTTTCAAATATATAAAAGTAATTGGGTTCAAATACCAGTAGGTTACAAAGTATGGAAACGCTCCTAGCAGATGTAGCTAGCTGCATTCGGTGGTGGTATAACGGCCACTCGTCACTCCAGTCGAGAAGCTTGAGAGGACAATGTATGTATTTGTAAATAATATAATCATTTTAAACTTTTTATATAAAAAAGCCTAGAAATTTTAAAATTAATCCTTTTAAATATGTTTTCTGTGTGTAGTTTTTATCATGCATACTGCTCCGATGCCACGCTATACATTATATTTTTTATATTTAATATTGTATTATAATAATATTTATTTTATAAATGTATATAATGTTTATCATGTATATTTCTAATATTCCCATTCCTCAATCTCCACAGTTTTATTACTGGCAACCTTTCGTTGCGACAGCTGACGGTAAGTGTCAGTTTTAAGAGGAAATAAAGGAAATAAACCCACGCTTCTCTGCGGTCCATTAATCATGCGTGCGAACGATTCGTTTTTCGCCGCAAACGGAATTAGTAAGTAATATACGAAAAGTAACTAATTCCTGTGAACTGCGACATTGCGCACGCTCGTGAAAAGCAATTCGAAAACTACCAAGGAACAGTGGGAAACGGTAAAATGCAGATTATAATCCATGAAGCACAACAGTACACATACTCGTACTTGTCATGGTCATAACATGGATCGGACTAATGACGTCTTGATTACGTAACATTTTTACTTTTCAATCTACACATTGGGGGAAATCTATCTAGGGTACACCCTAAAAGTTTTATGTCAAATTAGTTTGTGTTTATTTTGAAAAAAAAAAATAAATGTACATATGAATATTGAAAAGAATTATTTTAATAAATAACATGGGTTTTAATAATAATTTAAAAGTATTTTAAATTGTCAATTTTTTTTTGGTACCTCAAATGAAGATCTTGATTAAATTAAGACAATATTACTAGAAAAAATATATTATACAAATATTTAAATTTCCAAAAATAAAAATTCTTGAATAATCTAAAAAGTATATTTTTTGATGTGATATATGAGTACGTTGTAAGACTTAGACGCATGTAAGGACTACTAAACTTGTGTATTTTATTTAAATTTAGATATTTTTTAGCAATAATTAAAACAAGCGATTTTCATTTTTACTAGAAACAGTATTATAATCTATTATGTAACAGTAATAATACGAAGTTATTTACACCAAAAGATTAAAGCGAAAATATTTTTATTATGACATAAAAAAATTAAATCAAGCTAAAAGTGTCCTGCATTTATTGAAGTTTATCTAAACATGACGCACTGAAAGTTTTATTTGAAACTCAGGCTATTGTTAATCGATGACTGCATTTTTACTAATTATATCTCCATAAACCAATGCGGATTTCCTTGCGGTTCTTGTTTTGTTTGGGCTGTCATAGTCAACTTCATACAATCCAAACCTTTGGCTGAAAATTAAACAGAAAACAATTATGTGTCTTCAGGAAATTTAATACTCCTTGTCGTCGATACGGTAACATCGTATGGTCTGTATAGCGATAGCAAAATAAAAAAAAATGAAGTTTAGATAATTATATAAAAAAATATAAAATAAGTGGCTTACAATCAAAATCACAAATTTTGTAGCATGATGAAATGTGGACCTATATAGCCCTATACTAGCATTCTCGATGAGATTTGGGAGGATATAATTAAATTACATTAAAAAATTACAAATCATTTTAGTAATAATTTCGATGTGAAAAAACATCATTTCTTTTTTATACTTGTGTAGTGGTGATATTTTATACTGGTATTGGTGTTAAGCTCGACATTCTACTTATTTTTAATGTTCCTGATTTTATTAGTTTTACCCGTATTGATGATTTCTTTTTTTTAGATTATTTGTCAAGTTCTTCAAGTTGTACAAACTGTTTTATATTTATTATATTTTCAAACCTAGTTAATTTTGATTCAATATTTTTATACTTGGCTTGTGTAACGACCAAGTACGTTACTGTTGGGCTCAATTTATTGCGCGCTCGTTATAAAGCTAATAAAGATATTGGAGACTTACGTATAACCACTACTCCATTCAAAATTGTCCATCAGCGACCAAGCCGTATAGCCGACTACATTACATTTGTCTTCGTTAATAGCCTCAGACAGAGCCTTGAGGTTCTCCCTGAAGTAATAAACCCTGTCTTCGTCTTCTATGCCACCACGAGAGCAAAAACCGTTTTCTGTGATCACAACAGTTATATCACCATACTCTTCCTTGACCCAGCGAAGGTATTTTCTCAATCCCCACGGCGTCGTCTATAAAATAATATAAAACAATATTTCAAATGGTTTTATTATGTGTGACTATTTTAATGATTCTCCTAAATAGTTTAGCTTTTCATCGTTATATGTTAAAATAAAATATGTTAAAACAGTATTTTATCGCTTGTTTAAAGTTTGATGCATAAACAGTTCATATATGCCCTTAAAAAATCATACCATTGTCCTTTACGATCAAAGCTGTTAGTGGTGGACAAAGCTGTTAGTGGTGGGCAAAAGTTTACCCATAGAGAAAGTATATTAAAATCTGCTTTATCTTGTCTACCTAACGAAAATCCGCATTGTGGAGCTATAACAGAGTAAACAGATCGGCACATTATTTTAAATACTAATCTAGTCACCGGTTATTAGGTTTTATCATAGTACAGTCTTCGGTACAATAAGTTGGTTGCTATGATTTAATTGTAATAACAAAAAATACGGGACGTTAAACGAATATTTAGAATTTTGCACTTTACCCTTCGCGTTTTGCCCAACAAGAGAAGAATCACATTCAGTCAGATTGGGCGATGAAAAAAAAAAGATAAAAACATGTATATGGATACATACATATACAAAGCACGTGCTGGTGGGCCAAGATTCATCAGCAAACATCGGAACGTTCATGTCATCCTCGCGTGAAGGTACCCTGTGTTGCTCATCTCCCCGAGGGGCGTACACTGTTGTGGCGGAATAAAAGTTGATTCCTAAGATGTCGGAAGTTCCCTTTATGTACTCCACTTCTTCAGGAGTGAACTTCGGCAGACGGCTGAAGGGATACCCCTGTTCGGCGCTCTTGGTGTCGACCGTTTCGCGCAAAATTGGATGGTAGTCTCCAGTTTTTGAATATATGGGATTGGCAAACCATCCCAACTGTAGACATATTATATTTTATTAGTTATTACTATAAATTTTATTACACTTACAGATCAAGGAGCCAGCAATGTTTTCTTCGTTTGATTTTTCCACGAAGAAAGAGTCTTGCTAAAATCAAATGACGGAAACGTTGCTCGCTTCCGTACTATTATGTCAAATAGTCAGAGAGCAAGCCGTGAGTGTGTTAAAGACTAGGTCTGCTGGAGTATACAATATTCCTAATACTATGTAGTCACGGAGGATGTCTTATATAAATAGTCTTGTTTAATTATTGATAAAACCCCGTTAGTTCTTATACGTTAGTCTTGTTAGATCATTGCTTAAAAGTTTAAAGTGCTCACTAACCACATTAAAATGGTTTATTTGTTTGCTAACTCGATTAAACTATTTTTTAAGTGTTTATTAAGATTAAGTGTGAATTAGATTTAAGTGTTTTTGTGCATAAAAGTGTCATAGAATTAAAAATATAATATTTTTGTGCTGTGCCACGATAAGGCAGCATTTTTTGAGAGTGACGAAAATATAAGGTAATTAGATATTTCGTTTCTTTTTATATAAGTGAACGTAAAAACATTTGAATAAACTATTTCTAATAAAATTTTATTGCGAATTATATAGCTAGATATTTTAAAATGTGTATAGTAACAATGTCGTAAATTTCGCATTTTCGCCGCTGTTGACAGATGCCTTTACTCGAATCGGTTGTGTGTTTACAAATAATTTAAACATATTTTTTAAATATAAATATTTAGATATATGTTATAATATCTTTTTAACTGTTTTTATTTAGGAATGTCATCGTTTATCGATAGTAGAGATATTATGTGATACCAATAAATCACGAGAATTAATAATCGACATGCCGGCGCAATCTAAGTACATTTTATTACAATGAGCTTTTCTCATTCGTTTATAAGAACTCACTTCGAAACGCATGGCTTTGTCTGATGTTGCTATATCTTCTTCCGATTGAGTTAATGGTTCAAACCAGGCAGAGTTTAATGCTATACCTATCTCTCCACCTGGAAAAATATTTAAAAGTTTATATTTAATTAAAAAAAAACAATCCTAGAGCTTGGTAAGTTATATCTATTTAATGGCAAAATATTATAGTTTCTTTATCTCTAAGGACACAAATATTCCGTAGAAATGAATGAATTATTCAGTTTTATTAAAGGCCATTAGCCTTTAATAAAACTAAAAACAATTAAAACGAAAAAACAATCGATATCGTTAGAAGCTCAGCTAGAGCTTAATCTATCCGAAACATAAATTCGACAACACATAAAAATATTAATGCAGTCAAATATAATTATTAAACTGCAATATCGGTCAAATTGACCATATTTCATATTTCATATTTCTTATTTCTTTCTTACTTAAAACACAGGTGGACAGGTATATGTACATATCCTGAATCAGAGGTTTGAAAAACTAGTAAAATATTAATATAATCGATATTACTCCCAAAATACTGGTGTACTAAGTGAACCACAAAGGTACGTGGAATCTGAAGCGATGGGAAGCTATGTTGCCTAACTTATGAAAAATTATTTAGGTGAAAGTATGTTTCCAAAATAAATGAAAAAAAAAATGCCTTTCTAAGGAAACTGAGAAATTTCATTATGTTATTTAGTAAGTAAATTGTTTTAAAACGACTGCAGCTTTGAAAGTTACTAAGATGGAAATATAAAAGGTCAAATATTTGTCCACAAACAAACAACATTTGAGTATAGGGACCATAATTTCAAAATGTACTGCATATCTATGGAAAACTACTAAGTATGTACTAAATAAGTTTAAATTAATACCTTGTTTAGGGCGAAATACCTCGTCATAAAGATGGTAAACGCTAGCATGAGCCTTAAGAATATTATGACCACATATATAATCTGCAATTCCTGGTAAATCGTAAGCTGGTGGCAAATTTGGGTAACCATATCCACCACATACTTCTCTTGGTTCATTTATGGTAATCCATGATTCGACTCGATCTCCAAAAGCTTCAAACACCACATTGGCATAATCAGTAAAGTAATTCGCAATAAGCTCGTTTGTCCAGCCTCCTAAATCTTCAATGGGTTGAGGCAAATCCCAGTGATAAAGTGTTATTAAAGGCTTTATGTTTCGGGCTAGAAGTCCGTCAATGAGTTTATTATAATAATCAATTCCTGGTTGATTGATTATGTTAGCAAACCCATTCGGTAATATGCGAGACCATGAAATAGAAAACCTGTAAAAATCTACTCCAAGTTCTGTTAGCATCTCTAAATCTCTGTCCAGAAGATGATAAGAATCACATGCTACATCTCCATTCTTTCCATCTGCGACAAGAGTAGGTCTTTGGTGGTAAGTTCTATCAAAAATATTTTCTCCTTTTCCATCTTCATTCCATCCGCCTTCAATTTGATATGATGCTGTAGCAACTCCAAAGGAAAAGTTTGATGGGAAATTATACGTTTGGGTTGTAGCACTAAAATGAGTAATAAAATCAATAAATAAAGAAAATACTGATTTCCAATCAATCAATTTAAATTAGAATAATAGTGTTTTCAGTTCGCAATTAAGGAAATATTTTAATTTTACATTTACAACAATACATATACTATTATGTTGCTTATAAACTAAAATCCATTACACTGTCACTATTTTTTCATTCTTGAATTTCAAATTTACTATACCTTGGAAATATAAAAATAAATTACTTTTCCTACCTTTGTATTACTGCTAATGGCAGAATAAATAAAACGGTTAATACGTTCATTTTAACAATTTAAGTTGCAATGAAACAGCTAATATTCATACAACACAGTATATTGCGGATGAGCCCTTCAGGCTTTGGCAGGACAAGATATATTTTCTTTGTACTTATCTGATGAATAAAAAACGTCACTTATGGTGGCATTGAACTGAGCTGAACTGATTAGATTTATATATGTCAAGAATTTATTGATAAATACTCTGACAAAATTGACATTTTAAAGATTTAAGATTAAGATTCGTTGCGCAATGGAATTTATTTTTTCGCACTCGTCCAGAATATAATAAAAGGTGATAAGTATTGTTACCAACTAAACCCCCCTCCCCCCCACCCCCTCTCACCCGCTTTAGGCATCGACGCCGCTGCCCAAATACATCTCAATAGCATCATGGGTTCATTCTAATTATAAGCGATGCAGAGTGAGCATATTTAAATGATAATTCAAACGATATAGCTCTTTGTTATGTATGTAAAAATACTTAAATTAAAAAAGTGTAAACTGAGTACATACGCTGAGGAATGAAAAATAATGACCTTATTCAAGCTATTACGAACATTTGAAGCAAATAAATAAATGGTCAAATCGGTCCAGCCGTTCTCGATTAATGCGCTTACTATCTTAGATCTTTTTACAACAATTATCTTAGAATTAACAGAGTTCACGATATGTTCTACTTATAGGTTTTTATAATATGTTCAAAACAACAAACTTTTCTCTAGGGCCACCATGAGATTAATAAACCATAAAAAAATATTTTATTTATTCGGTACAGTTCGATATCAAAATATCGATTGAGGTATAAATTTATATTTCAAAACAACAAAGAAGCCAAATTATTTTATTTATATTCTTTTACTTCGTGAGCTGTTGAATAAATAATTATTTTTAAACTCTTAAAAGGTCACTTAGTAAGAGACGTTCTGTGAGTCGGCTTTTAAATTATTTATTTAATTTACCTTAAACCTTGGTCCGAAAGTTCAACCAGCTAAAATTAAACCTCTTTTTTTAAAAAAATTAAATATAGATTTTTTGTATACCGCCTGGTCGCTCGCTATGTACAAAACAATTGCAAAAATCCGATACTATTTGACGTTCCAGAGAGTTGCCTTGGTTGCTGTGCAGTGCCTAGTCTCTGGCGCATTCGAATCTCGCCCGCTGGCTGTTTTTGACGTAATAGTACGGAAGCTAAAATCGTTTTCGTCACTTAATTTTACAAAAACTAATCCTTCACAGAAGAATCGAGTAACGAAACGTTGCTAGCTCCCGTACTATTAGCCACAGCTATTGACCTGCTGGTATCGCCTTCTGGTATCTGCTGGCTGCTGGCTGCTGGCTCTTGTGTGATTGACCTATTTGTTTTTGGGTTGGCGATTAGCTTATCCATAGCAATATTTCACCGCAATTTTCAAGTTATTAGTCTCGATAAGAGCTCCAGATATATTGACAAAATATTTGAATTCAAACAAAATTCAATATTGAGGACAACTTTTTCAGCCTGAGTTGTAACGGTTAACGCGTCAATATATAAAGGAGTACGTAACATTTTAGTAGCTTAACATTGGCTATAATCATTATTATTCATGTTAAATATATGTTTTTTATTACAATTTCGCTGTATGCCTACATACATAATAATAAATAAATAAATATAATAAATTACTCATTTGATGCAATAGGACTCAATAAAGACTCATATTATGTATTCCTGCTTCCAGAAAGAAGCATTTTTTTAAATAATATTACGTTACAAGAGGTTTAACTATTATTGAACTTTTTAAATGAGCCTTTTTTACAAAAGTCAGAATCGACTTAAATTTTTATGACATACATAAAGTAAAATACGAGCACATAATGGCTTACTATTAAGGACTCCATCTCATTGTTATTCCAAGTATGTTTTAGTGTTGCCGTAATAACATTAAAAAAATTTTTAGAATTTATTTATATTTAGGGTATTGAAAATTGTCTTAAACATTATCGTGATTTTTTTTTGTAAGAAATATATTAAATAAACTTTTAAAATGCTATTAAATTTACAAATCTCAAAGAAATTAATTCCTCTTTAGGATTCATCTTTATTCTTTAACAAACTACCCCGATTATTTGTTCACTACTGTTTTGTACTAATAAATATATTTAAAATTGATTTTAAATATCATTTATTTAATTTTATATTTTGAAACATTTATTAAGTTTTGTTAAATTTCTTTAGCGGTGGTGTAATATTTTGTCAAAATAATAGATTCTCTAATAAACAAATCAGTAATAATTCCATATTACCAAATATCCCACCTAGCGGTGAATAGAGGTAAAAAATATTTTAATGTTATATTAAACTAAATATAAATGTTTAAAACTTCATAATGAAACTCAAAGTTTTGTTGGAAATTATTTATTTGTGTAACGTCGAAGATAAAAAAAAATGTAGTCCAGGCTGCGGTTATTCGATCACTGCTTTATCCCGAATTATGTCTCTGAACACAAATGCTGATTTCCTAGGCGTCCTTGTTTTGGATGGGCTGTCATAGTCGACTTGATATAGTCCAAACCTTTGGCTGAAAATAAATAAAAAAATAAAAGATTACGGTTTGCAATCAGAAAAATTAGTATTTAATCAATTTCAAATATTAAAATAATTAAAAAAAGAAATTAATTATATAATGGCATATTACATAGTTAAGAAAATTAATGATTAGAAATTCGAATAAATTAATGAAAATATAACTCCACAACAATAAAGTGTAATTTACATAAAGTCATAATCATTAACTTCAACGTAGGTTTTTACTAATACATATGTTTCCAGGTTCAAGGTATTAAGTTGCGATTTAAATACAATATTATTAACAATTTATTTGTTTCAAATATTCTAAATTGAAATATAAACGAATATAAAATAATGATGCGTTATGTTTTTAACACTAGAATACATGTGTTACAAAAATGATTATCTATTTTAAGCTATAGTTTTTTAAATGTATTTTTATTATAAATATAAAAATATATTTAAAAAACTATAACTACAAAACATACATAATTTAAAAGTCTTACTATATTACTCCGAAAACCATTAATACTTTTTAATATGTTTGTTCTATTCAGTTTATTATATTTTACCGAATCAAAAAACTATGTTTTTCAAACACTTTTAGATTTTTACGTACAATTTAAATATGTTAAAAAAATATATTGAATAAAATTGAGATTTTATTAGAAATTAAAAACATTTCAAAATAATATACATTTGAAGGACTTACGTATATCCCTGCATCCACTCAAAATTGTCCATCAGCGACCAAGCCGTATAGCCGACTACATTACATTGGTCTTCGTTAATAGCCTCAGACAGGGACTTGAGGTACTCCCTAATGTAATAAACCCTATCTTCGTCTTCTATGCCACCTCGAGTTGCAAAGCCGTTTTCTGTGATGATGACAGGTATATCTCCGT